>CM054806.1:6976331-8301331 GCA_028984105.1 Lavandula angustifolia | reverse complement strand
TTATAAAATTATTTTAAAATTGTTAAACCCGTTAGGGTTTGGTTGGTGAGACTGTTTAGGAACTCGAAAAATAAAACATTCGAACAGACATACTGAAAAATATAAATTAAAAGCATGTATAAAATTAATATTTGCACATAATTCGTAATTAACAATCATTGTAACCTTTTGAAAAACCAATGACGTTAAATACTCGAATAGCCCTAAAGATCACACTCGCAAGCCACTCAGGTGGACGTTTACTCGTGTACCCCTAGACCAAGCTATATACCTAGCTCTTTAATTCCAATCCACGCCTAGGTTCTTAAGACGAATGGAATTAATAATCCGATATCTCTGGACCATGTCACTATTAAAACGCGGGAAGGGACTTCTCAGGAAGTTGTACCTGCGGTGACATCTAAGCTTTGACCATTAATTTGACCGAATTAACATCAAATTCTCGAAATTGGCATACTTACGTGAACCATACCGCTTTCAATTTGATTTAATTAGCCATCTTATTTAATTATTATCTGCTAGAGTACTCGTGTTTACTAGGCACGCAAGCCACTCAGGTGGACATTTACGGCTTCGCTCCCACTACTCAATAATAATTAAATATTATATTAGAAAACCCATCTCACAAAACTCGTGGTTCAAAAAATACAAGCAAGCCACTCAGGTGGACGTTTACTCATATAATTGTTCCACTTTTGTGTAGGGTCCAATTAATGGAGGTCCAATTAAGTGTTTAATATCCAAATTAATGGAATCTAATTAAACATTTAATTTAAATTGCTTAGTCTTTTTATTCAGAAGGTTTGTAACGAATTATGCATATCACATAATTCCTAAAGCATGCAATTTCTAAGCGCATATAATAAAACGTGCTCGCGAAAAATAAAACATGCTTTAGCAACGACATAAATCCTATTTACATGCTTTTCTAGGCGCAATTAATCACATAATCGCATGCTAAAGCATAATTAAAAATAAATACGCAAATAGGAAATTTAAAATCGTTATCGGGCTTTAAAACACGTAATTCCTAACTATTACATTGCCCGATCAAAACACAGATCTTCGAAATCTTGAAAATTTCGAATCTGGAAACTGCGTCGAAAACTGCATCGAACTGTCGTCGCCACGTCATCGGGGGTCTGCCACGTGTCAGACACGTAGCGCACACGCAGCGCCCCAAATCGGGCGACGTGGCGCGCCCGTCGGCGCGCCACGTCGGCGTCTTCTTCAACAAAAATCACGCCGGAAAAACGCGCCGCCGCCGCCGCGGGCGCAACCCGTCGTCGACAGCCCGCCGCCTCCCGACCCGTGCCGCCACCTCCCCGACCGCGCCGCCGCCGCTTGAAACGCGCTGCCGGCGCCGCGGAATGGCGGCCCGGTGATGGCAGCAGCGCGGCCGCGATCGCACGCAGCGCAGACGCGCGCCGCCGCGCCTTCCCCGCCAAGCCCGGAGTTCCGCCACCGTCCTAGCCACCCCCGACATCCTCCGGACGTGCGAACGTGCGAAACGGCCGGCGATTTCGGCCACAGCGACGAATTGCGCAATAAATCGCGCCTCCGCCTTTCGCCGCCTTTCGCCGCCTTAATTCTTCGTTTCCGAGCCGCGATTCGATCAATTGAAAGAGGGGAAACGTAATTGGAACACTCACGACCACCGGGTAATGGATTCCGGCCGAGATTAGTTCCTCAATTTCCCGAATTTCAAACGATTCGCGGAACGAATTCATAACGAGCAAATCTACTTCGGACGTCAATTCCGGTCGCATCCGGGATCGGATGATCCCATACGACCTATAAACGCAAAGCTCGTAACACTAGGATTCCATAGGTCCAAGCCTATGGGAAATCCGACCGCGGAACCGCCGGTAATCGCCGCCGCAAAATGCGGCGGAACCCTAGAAAACTAGGGTTTCCTGGCCAATTTGGGAATTTCTGGACAGCACGACCACTTCTCCTTTCCGACGCTATTCCGGACAAACCAGAAATCGGAATGGGTCGTGTGACCTATCCAGACGAAGCTAACGAGAAGACGAACAAACCTATCCGAACAGATCGGAAGGATACTGTAGCACGCGCCTGCACGCGCTATCTAAAGTCGGCGGTCGTGTTCTGCCAGAAACTAGGTTTTCGCCCTTCCGCTCCGTCGCGCCTCGATTTTCGTGCCAATCGGACCAATTACAGTACAATAACAGTATAATCACATAACATATTGGTCCTATCATCTACTCGTGGATTTTCTCACGAGAAAAACGTTACATCGGGGTCAAAACGGTGGCTCGCGAGCCGCCCCCAAACACGAAAATTAACCCGATAACGACGGAAATAAAACCTAATCATGCATCTAACAGCAACAATCAGAGCCTAAACCAGGCTCTGATACCAATTGAAGGAATAATAGGGTTTACAGTAAGGCTACCTTTCTCCTTGTGTGTTGTCGCGGCTCCGATTGTTGCTCTCGTGTCGGATCTTCCGATCCGTGTCCCGACCTTTTTCTCCCTCTGGGTGGTCAGAGATCTGAAGAAAATAAATTTATTCTCTCTCTAAACTCACGCCATTCTCGATTTTTATGAATCAATTGTGTGAGTTTCTGAACAGAATACTAATATATATAGGCTTCAAAAACCTATATAATATTTATATATTTGTAGCACATTAATTTAATTATAATCCAATGGGCTTCTATTAAATCAGCCCATAATATAATTAATTAATTTATTGGACTACTAATATTTATCAATTAATTGGCCCAGCCAATTAATTCCAGATAAATAACATTATTAAATAATGTAAAATACATTAATCCATTAATAATGAATTCTGAGAGATAATAAATTACTAGGCAACTAATTGGGCCAGATCAGGGATCCAATACAAGAAATAAAGCTGGGCCTCCAATTAATTAATTATCCATGCTCAGCCCGAGCAAAATTAATTAATTAACACCGATTCATTCCACTAGAGGAATCCGGGCTGACTTACCCCTTTATCCCAATTTGAGCAAGGGCTTGTATTTTAGACTTAATCGATCTCCGTATTTAAGATAGAAATATCCGTTAATTAATTAAGCTTACTGACTGCTTAAATTAATTAACATCTTATATTCCTAAGTAGTACCACTCGACCTTATTAACACACCTGAACTTAATCAACCGGCCGGGTTTAGTGTGCTAATCCTTTCGAGTTCCTCAGGGGATATTATCAACCCATTTTACTAGGATACGGATGCAAGATACGGACAACCGGCTCGAGCCACAAATAACTACTAACACCCAAGATACGTAGATCCGGTCGCTCATTGGACGTTCACCATAGTAGGTCAAAGTGATAGATAGCCAAATGCACTCAGCTGAAGTCTTACCAAGCTTAAGGCTAGCTAAGTCACCGAGATCTTGGTTCTCCACTAAGGTCAGTTAGGAGAACACATCTCACTGTGATCCGTCAATACACCACCTTAAGTGTACCAGTAAAGACAAGCAGCTAAGACAAGCCACTTCTTATCTAAACTGCAGCTTAAACCGACAACTTATCCTTAAGTTGTCTCAGCTGTGATAACTGTTTATATCTTGTAAGTTCAACCAATTTGTGTTGTCTTCTGTGATACCCGACACACCACACAAATCTAACTTTTATACAAGATAAAGGATAACATGTGCAAATATACATATTTATCAGATAGGAGAATAAAACAGTGGTAAGGATAAAAACACATTGTATACAAGCATAAAAAGTGCTTCCAGTATACAAAATCCCAACAAAAGAGGCCGGGGTAAATGTCCAGGAACGTGGGGTTGGGTTTTTAGCCAAGACCCTAATTACTAGGCAGGCTAATTCTTTTAATTTGAACCTTATTTGTCTCTAATTCAAGGACAATTAATTATTATATTTTTGGACAATCAAGTATATTTTTCGTTATGTGAATATTACTTTTGGATAAACACTCTCATGTGTGATAGTCTTCAAATTACAACAATTATGTATGGTATACTCCATCTAAATATTGATGTAACTTGAATTACAAAATTTCTCTTTATTTTTACTATTGGATATGCTTCAGTTTGGTAGGATGTGGCCAAGGATTCGTTTGTGTACATAGAAAACAGATTTAGTGAGAAATAATAATATTAATCGATTTGAAAATGAGACATAAATTATAAGCCAGAAAATCCTCAATCAGTCTCACCCATTTAGATAAGCGGTGGTGTTGGATTAATTTAGGGTTCACATGCATCTTAATTCAGATTGTTCCTCTATGTACCAGCTGTTAATTCGAACAACCTAAAGAAACATAGACATTGAATAATTAAAGACTAGTTTACAAAGGCTAGTCTATAATTCTCCCATTTGGCTTTAAGAATTCACCATAAATACGCCAAATATGATAGGGATTTATATATTGAGAAATTAGTTGCTAATAAAGTGGTAGTGACTGAATATTCTAAAATAAGTGAATAAATAGTATAGTTGACTGAGTTGAGGAAGTGTGATTTGGCTAGTAGTTGGTGTTAGGCGGAGTTTTAATTTTTACCGGACAGAAAATTATGTTCAAACTTATTTGATATGCTTAGATGATTGAATAAACGAGAGATCACAAGACACATATCGAATTATTTGATTTGATTTTCAGGCCTAAATTATACTCTCCCGTCCAATAAAGATAGCTTGTTTGATTTCGCGATGGAGATTAAGGAAGTTGTTTGTTGTGTGTAAAATATTATAAGGTTAGCAAACCCACTAAAAGAGTCTTATTTTATATTAGGAAGCGAACAAATCAATTTTAATTTGACAATTCAAAATAAGAAACAAACCATGTTTATTAAGACCGATAGAGTATTAATTTTTGGCTCCAACCATGGCCATGGACTATTAATCAAGATGTAATTATACTTGACAAAGACAAGGACCAGTTTCTCTAGCAAAAATAATAATGGTAAAAATACAATTTCTTGAACTTCAGAAATGTTTACAAGATTGATAAACTCTTTCAAAGATTTGGTAGGTAAGTCTAAGTAGTTTATAAAATCTGAACTTTTGACTAAATCAGGGGTCACACTTTGGCGATTCTTATTTTGCTATTATTGGTAAATTCAAATTGATTTTGCCTCCGAACATGCAAATAATTGATTTATTTCGCCTCACCTCGTAAATAAGGATTATAAGAGTTTTTTTTTTCATGAAATACACGTAAGAATTTTAATACTTTAATAGAGAACTAATTTTATTTGAAATTTATACACGCAAATCTAAATACCTTTTTTTTTTATATATATTTTCTTCGATTTCCTATACTGAAACTATTGTACTACCCAAAAAAGGAGGGAGCAAAAAGAAATACATATTAATCTATAGGTAGAACTTTAGATAGATCCAATTATCAGAGAACTTTTGATAAATACTTCATGGTTTTTGAACAAAATGGTATGTCTTTTGTGAATATTGTGAATTCTGATACCATTAATGAGTGGATTACGGATTTTGAAAGTGCTTAATATGTTTCTCCTTTCAAAAGCAGTTTCTTAAAGTTTCAGAGTTGTGATTTTGGATATGCGATTGTTGCTCATAGACACAAATGTGTTGTTTTACGCATGGGTGATATACATCTGAAATTTAAATCAGGGTTTGCTTACATTGTGAAAGATTTTAGATATGTTCTTGATGTGGCATGTAACTTTTTACCTGTTACTGCTTTTGAGAATGATGGTTTTAGGGGAAAGTGGGGGAATGGTTGGATGAAAGTTAAGAAATGTGCCATGGTAGTCTTCAAGTCCAAGAGAACTAATAACCTGTATACTTTCAGTATTGTTCCTTTGTGTGTGAAGAACAATATGAATGCTATTTTTGATGATAAAGTTGTTTTGTGGCATAGCAGATTAGGTCACATTAACTCTAAGAATCTAGAACTCCTGCATAAATCTTGTGTGTTTGGAAAAGATTAATTGTCCTGTATGACTTTCTGTGATTCATGTGTATTAGGTAAACAACATAAAGTTTATGTTCCTGCTTTTGATTCTCTTGCAAAGACTGCTACATGAGACATCCTTGAGTATGTGCATGTTGATGTGTGGGATCCTTCAAGTACTCCTACTCATAGTGGATGTAGGTATTACCTTTACTTAGTTGATGATTTCTATAGAAAAACTTGTATGCTTCTTCTAAAGCACAAATTTGAGGTATTTGAAATGTTTGTTGCTTGGAATATTAAAATTGAGAATCAAACTGGAAAGAAAATTAAGACTCTTAGAATTGATAATGGACTAGAGTTCTATAATGCTCAACTAGATAATCTATGCTTTAAATCTGGGATCAAGAGACATAGGTTTGTGACTTATACTCCTCAGCAGAATAGGGTCGTGGAGAGGATGAATATGACCCATTTAGACAAAGTTCGGTGTTTGCTAGATACTGTTGGTTTGTCTAAAAACTTCTGGGGGGTCACTGCTCTTACTGCTACTTATCTTATCAATAGGTCACCATTCACTCATTTGAAGCGTAAATGTCCTGAGTCTGTCTTTATTGGAAAATCAATTGATCTAACTGATATGCGTGTGTTTGGTTGTGCTACTTTTGTATAACACCCCAATTTTTGTAACTTAACTAGGGACGCTACTTCATAATTAACATGCATATTTTAACTCTTTCAAAATATTTTCAAGGAAAAAGAATCATTACAAAATTCAGGTTATTTTCATTCTCAGCGGAAGTCTTAAGTAAAAATTTACTAAGTCTAACATTTCAAAAAGAAACAACGAGAAGTTCATAAACTAAAAATAAGAATTTAAATGTGATAAATTCTCCTTGTGACTATCACCACCAACACCTGCTACGCATCGACTGAGCCATTTCCTGAAAAATGTTAAAATTATAGGGATGAGTACGACTACTCAGTGGGGAATACACTTATCCAAACTATATTAGTATACCAATATTTTATGAAAAATTAAAGCATGTAATAATTACGCAGTCACACAAACTACCGAGTCAACTTCGACTCTAATATTTAAAACGGATCAATTTCGATCCTGACCAACTTCGACCATAAACCTTTGTACCGATCAACTTCGATCGCGGATCAACTTCGATCATTCCTTTTCATGCCTAACATTAACTCATAAATATCGAGCATAAATATAATAAGGATAAATATAGTGTAAGAATACTTCCCCACCTTAAACTTGATTTGATGAAAAATTATGGATATCATATGTTTAAGTCCGGCTTGTCCTAAACATGAAAATTTATCTTAATGACTCTTACATGGAGTGTCAGACATGCATCAACAATTCAAATAATTCATAATTACACATAGATCATAATAATCAGACAACGTATACTATACATAATCTACTTATTAACATGCAATTTTAACGGTTTCACATGATAATAAACTTAAGTATATTAAACATAATCTTACTTCGATTAACAATTCATTCGTGCATTGAGTAATTCGACAATTCATGAAATAAATGAATGAAATCATAAAAGTTTTAACCTAAAAATTATAGATCTCTAACATTAACAACGTACTACCTATTACATCACAATAAAACTTATCATGACCACAACTCCTAGATATGCTGGCAGATTTTCGAAAATTTTATGTGATGCTATATTATGAGCGACAAAGGGGTATTTATAGGTCTAGATTAAATTATATAATGATCCCTAATCATAAAATTTATGAAATATATTTTATCTAGAATTATTTTCGTACTTTTATAATTTAGATAGAATTTAATCTATCACTTATCATATAAGAGATTCAATCATACATAAATTAGGATATATATATAAACACAATTAGATTTGATACTAAAACATGTATATCACACATCAAATATCTATTTCAATCATAAAACATAATCAAAATTTATCTCCTAGTAATTTGATACAAAATTAAAATATTATTTCCTTTCATGAATCCTACCAGATTTAGGAAATCTGAAATAAATAATTTTATTCTTGCCTCATAATTCTAACATGATTTCTATCTCAACAATAAACAATATAATCATAATATGATGTAAATAAACACATTCAAAGTTCAAAAGAAATATTACATAACAAAAATAATTTAATGACAAATGAGATAGATGCTTTAATATTTATTTAGATTTCTAAGATGCGACTTACAGAACTAAAACACTTGATAATATGCATTAATAGATATGCAGTGCATTTTGTATTGAAAATTTCAGGTCGTTACATTTTGTGCATAAAAAGGGGATAACTTGTTCCTAGGGGTAATAAATGTTTTTTCTTATTTTATCCTGAGGGTGTTAAAGGGGTACAGGTTGTGGGATAAGAGTCAACATGGTTTTAAAGTTATTGTCTGTAGGGATGTGGTATTTAATGAATCTGATTTTCCTTGCTTGACTTCCCCCTTATCTTTTTCTGTGAATGATTCTGACACTGGTGTTTAGTCTGAGGTGGAGCTAGCACCTGAACTTGTTCATGATTCTGAAAGGTGACACTGCATATGTTAATGAGTCCGATTCTGAATCTGAAGATGTGCATGAGTTTGAATCTGAAAAATGAATTTGGACAGAAACTGATATGCATCCTGATGTTCTGAATGGTGACAATGTGTCTGACATTCATCCTTCCTTGCATGACTATGCATTTGCTAGGGGCAGACCTAGGAGAGACATTAGACCACCATCTAAATTTGATGACTTTGTGATGTCTATATATGCATTCAGTGTTTATGATTCTTTGGATAATGAACATACTTCTTATAAAAGGCTATGAATTCTATTAATTCTGATAAGCGGTTAGCTACTATACAATTTGAGATAAATTCCCTTCATGCTAATAAGATGTGGACCCTTGTGCCCAAACATGAAAACTATTATGTTGTGGACTGTCAGTGGTTATTTAAGGTGAGAAATGAAGTTTAGTCTGTTAGGTTAAGGCCAAACTAGTGGGTAAGGGATTTACTCAAAAGGAGAGGATAGTTTGCAATGAAATCTTTGCTCCTGTTGTGAAGTTTACCACTGTGCTCATAATGCTTACATTAGTTGCTCGTTTTAGTTGGGAATTAAAACTGATGGATGTTACTACTAATTTTTTATGCATGGTGCTTTAGATAAGGACATTTTTATGAAGCAGTATGAGGGTTTGTTGACCCTGGAAAATCTAATCATTTTTGCCTGCTTAAAAAAGCTTTGTATGGCCCGAAACAATCTCCTAGGCAGTGGAACATTAGGTTTGATCAATGTATGCAGTCATTAGGTTTGATCAATGTATGCAGTCTTTAAACTAAAAGAAGCTCTTTTGATCACTATCTTTATTAAACCTCTTCTGTACCTGTATACTTACTCATTTATGTGGATGATATGTTGATTATTGGCCCTCGTCTTAAATCCATCAAGCATGTGTAGAAATGTTTAAGTGAGTCTTGAAATGAAAGACCTTGGGGGATGCCAAGAAAATTCTTGGAATGAACATTGAAATAGTTTGGAAGAATTCTACTCTTGTTTTAAATCAAATTTTGTGTAGGGATATGAGTCAGTGGTCTTTAGATCATTGCTAGGGGGTACTTAGAGCTCGACTCAGTAGTTGCGTTGAAACTGACGTCAGTGGTTCTTGTACTTAGGACAATACTGTAATATTCATTATTAGGGGAAATTGTAGTGATGCTGAATTTCATCGCTATAGAATTGAAGATCCCAAAACCTGTCCTGAACCCTATGAGTGTTTGAACCATGATGATGTAATAGGCTAGACTCGTTCTTATCATTATTGATTATTTTTTTTGTCTAAGTCATGTAAGGGGTGTTGTTGGTCTGAACTTCAGTAGAGAAGTTAAATTCCAGAACCCCAAGTCATCTGTTTGTAGAGCTTGTGTCTTCAGAGTCATCCGCTAACTGTTCTCAGTAGAAGAATTCCTTCAGCAGACCTTAGATGACGACTCAGTACGATCCTTTATCTACTGAATTTGTGAAGAGCTCATGTCTTCAGAGTCACCAGCTGTCTATCCTCAGTAGAAGATCCTTATCAGCAGATTCAGATGAAGAAATTAGTATGATCGGTCCATATCTACTGAGCTCATGCAACTCAGTTGTAAGTCCGACAAGGAAACAACTGGCCGACTCTTATCATTCGAATGTCAGCAGAGTTTATTCAGTATACGAGGTTCAGAGAGTCAACTCAGATGGAAGACTGATGTCCGAAAAGTCTCACTTACCGCAAACCTCGACCAATGAGAAGCAACCAAAGCCTTACCTGCTCTGACATTAAAGTTGCTCTCATGTACAGAAGCCAACCACTCTGCGGTGCATTTTCAAAAATATATGGTCGTTTTCCTTGGAAGTTTGTGACACGTGGCATCGTCCTCTCCAACGGGTACATGCCTAGGTCACAACTATCAACAGAGAAGAGTCTCCAAGCTCAACGCACGGAACAACAAGGGAATACAAGCTCATTGCATACAACTCTCTAGCGCATTAAAGCCAATCTAGCAAAGAACTTGTGTAGTTGAAAATCCTTAGTTCTTCTATCTAGAGATTCTTTAGTTCCCTCTGCTAGCAGGACAATAGCTGCATCAGAAGCAAAATCCACGGAGACCCCTGCTACTGAGCATCTTGCGCTTATGCCTCTCAAATATCAAAGGGAGAAGGAGAGAGTCAGAAAGCTAAAGAAATACCATAGAGATTCTCCCTCAGGTAAGAAAGATAATCACAAAAGGGAAGAATCTAAACCTTCTCCTGATTGCAGGAACACAGAACCTGCTGCTAGTCCATCCAACAGCTCAACTGGAAAAGGTGGTAGAGTTACTCTATGCTAGAACTGTAAGAAGGAAGGACATTTCCAGTACGAATATCCTGAGCTCTCAGCTGTCTAACGAGCTGAACGGCATGCCAGAAGAGAAAAAATTACCCGAAGGAGGCAGGCCTACATTGTCGGAGAGCTATCCGACGACTCAATAGAGGAAGATATTTTTATGTATTCTTCTGAAGATGATGCTGCATTTGTTGCTATTGAAGTCGGAGAATCATATCCTCAAACATCAACTGAACACTGCCTGATGGCTGGAGAAGAGGTTGAGGTAAACTCTAAACTAATTATAACCTCCTCTTCACAGAGCACACACGACACTTGGTCAGCTACAGGTGAACCTCTAGACATGATACAAGCATATGACGACTTACTAGAGGAGTAGATTCAGTTGAGTAGAGAGTTCAGTAGAATAGTTCAGGAACAAGAACAGGTAAAAGGCTGAAAATCAGAGACTTTTTTTCTGATTGTCAGGTCTCTACTAATTCAGAGAATCTTGTTGCGAGACTGAAGGAAGAGATTGAATCTCTTATGACTAAGTCTCAGGTTCAAGAAACTCAGATATCAGTTCTGACTAAGGACAATTCTGAGAAAGATACTGGGATAGCCAGGCTCAGTCAGAAGCTCGCAGAAGTTGAAAAAGATTATGAATCACTCAGAAAAAGTGATGAAGTTTGGCGAGGATTAATGACTGAACAATACTTAGGAGCCAAGGAGAAGTTGGAGAGCATGCTTAGATCACAAAGGCCAGTCGTCATGAAGGAAGAACTTGGCTATACCCACGAACCTTCAATCTCTACTTCAAAAGGCTCAAAAATGCTGGCTGATAGGTTCGTCAAAGGAAAAGTTTAAATTACTGAACCCATAACTTAGGCGAAAAACAAACAGAAGATTATTGCACCTCAGCCGAGCAATAAGCAACTGACCAAGAGTTCTAGCCCCAGAACACCATGATCAAATTCAGGGGGAACTAAGAAGGTCAGATGGGCAGAGCAGTATGGCGAACCACTGTATGAGCATCCAGCACAATACGGTTCATACTATTATGAGCCCAGGGTCAGAAAGAGCACAAAAACTCAGAAGAAGAAAGCTCCTGAACCCAAAGCTGCCAAAAAGTCAGTATCTCCGAGTTCAGTGGAGAAGAAAATTGACAAGGTTTAGAAGAAGAAAGTGTATGAGACCCCCAAGGTCACCAGATAGATTTGGGTCGCGAAACCATCAACTAACGCTTAAGGACCCGAACTGATCCAAAGGGTACCTAAAATTATTTCTGTTTTGCAGGTGCATATGACCTATGACCTATCATGGACAACGGCTACTCAAGACATATGACCTATCAAAAGAGCTTGCTGACCAATTACATACAAGAAGATGGCCCCATAATTGAGTTTGGTGACAACTCAAAAGGCTATACAAGGGGATATGGAACACTGAACATTGGGACTGCTTCAGTTCCAAGAGTAACATATGTTGAAGGACTTCAACACAATCTCTTTTCTGTTAGTCAATTCTGTGATAATCTTAACAGAGTTACCTTTGATGCTGGTTTTTGTGATGTTATTGATAAATCTACAGGGAAAACAGTGTTATCAGGTTCGCGAAAGAAGAACATCTACGTTGCAAACTAGAACACCGCCGAACCTGAGGCTTGCTTGCTTGCCCAAACGAAATCAAGTGATAAAACAGGATGGTTGTTATCTAAAATTGATTATCTTGGTAAGTTGTGACCTTGTTCTCTGATAGCTAGTATGCCATTTAGCTATGTAAAAACCCTGTGTTCCATGATAGGACTAAGAATATTGATGTTAGGTTCCATTTTCTTAGGGAAATAGCTGATAAAGGTGTTATTAAGCTTGAGAAAATTCATACTGATTTGAATCCTGCTGATATGGGAACGAAGTGCTTAAGTGTTGGAAAATTGTTACATGCTTAAGATTGTCAATGTCAATCTAGGATATTTTGCTGCCTACTTGCATTGTTATGGTGGTATGTACTGTTTTTCTTTGTCTAATGCTCTGCAAGTTTGTTGGTTTTTTTTCCCTTACGTAGGATTGCTGACTCTAGGGACACTTGCTGGTTCCTTAAGACCAGCTTGCTGGCGATGATGACATAATTGTTCATGAGCTTTCCTTCCTTTTCTAAGTACACCAAAGTTGGGCCTAAGGTGGAGATTGTTAATACTTATTATGCCCAACATACTTACTAGCCTAACCCATTTGTCCTGGAGGCCCAACCTACTCATTTGTTACCTTTTGTAGCGAGAAACCTATCTATATAAAGGGTTCTTGCTACGTGTTCTGGTGAACCATGTATCCGCAACCTAGGTTTTCTCTACTGTATCTCTTCTCCTTTTTCTGTGTGAGTTAGTGTTTCAGAGTGTGGAGTGAAATAGGGAAGCCACCGGACTTCCTTAGCTGGCTGTCATCTGTGAGCCTCTGTGGTGTGATAGGAGCTCTTCAATTAGGTGGTCTGAGCCAGATAGAAGATACTATGGAGTCGGAGCGATACCCAACATCCAAAATTATGATATATTTATCACACGACGATCATTCACTTTGCCATCTTACCACCTTTGGCAGTATAAAGAGATGTTAGAACGCAAAAGTTGTTCAAACGTGCGTAAACACTTCATATCATATTTTTCCATGTCATAATCGATTTTTCCAGAACGTTCATTGATGTGCAATTCCAAACAAATCAACAGTTGAGGTTGTTGGGAAAGCAAAAAGTTTTGAATGACTCCAAACCCTTATTTGATTAGATGAACCATTCTGTGTTTTTAATTAGAAATTTATCTGAGTCTGTATAGGTAGACTGATTTAGACCATGCTACTTTTTGTTCAAGTGGTTACTCACTGAGTTTCTATTCAAGATGGACTGAAACAGATTTTGAAATTAATGCTCATTGTCATGTGTCTGCCAAGATAATAGCGGTTTGAGACTGTTCAACAGCCAAGAATATGAAACACTCTTGACTCCAAGCTCGTGATGTGTATGAGATAACACTTGGAGTATGAATAGAATAGAATTTCTAAGCAATGGAACAATAAGAGTATGAAGACTAAGGTTGGTTCTTTGCTTTGAGAATAGTATGCTTGAGCTCATGAAATCCCATTAACCTCTCAAGAGCGAGATGCCTTCTGTATTTATAGGCGAGCTTGGGATATATCAGTTGAGTAAGAATCGAATTCCTATTGGTTCTGTGTTGACAACGGTCTTCTGCATTGAATGCATGGAAACATGTTGCGTTCTGCTTGCTTCTGCAGCTAGAGTACTGAGGTACTGCGATATGGAATTTCGGGCAGAGTGATTCAAGCTACTGAATACTGTTCAGTAACTGAAGTTGGTAGACAAGCGGTTCAGTACAAGAAGTAGTGCGGAATAATGTAGACCTAATTTTAATCGTATCTTCTGAAAAAGTTTGTTACTTAAACTATTTCACTTAATGCTTGTGCGTGTCATAAGTTGTTTTACTGAAAATTTACTTATGATTTTTCAAAACAGATTGCATGCAGGATGAACAGTAAGCAATAGCAAAGTAAATGACACACATATTTTTAGAGTGGTTCGGATACGCAAGATCCTACGTCCACTTTCATGCTCCCAGGAACTCTTGAATGAATGATACTGAGTAAGTCTGAGTGGATCAGTGCACAAGACATATCACTACTAGTTATAATCTTAGTGACTTTACAAGGGTTTCAAACACGAGGTTTGAGGGTTTTTTTACCAACTATTAAATAGTTCTCACAATAAGAACAGTTCGGAAAGGAACTCCTTCGATTTCTAAGATTATGATCTAACATGGAAGGTTAGATTATAGAGAAGGGAACTAGATTACTCTAGAGAGAAAAAAACTATATCAATATGTAATCAGTTCATCTTCGATTTATTTGCTTTAAGTAAACTAGAGCATGTATGCTGTGAATGCTTTGTGTTTCCGATTTCTTCAATACTTGAAGATTGATCTCTATTTATAGTCTTGACTCATTAATAGCTACATTAGATAAGACCTAGACACATGGAAAAAACGACAATCAAAACGACCATCTTCAATTTGAATATTACTATAGAGATTCTCTCTTTTTGCTAGACTGTAGCTTTATGTCAATGCACGAATAGTTTTGGCAGTCCCTCATTGATCGAGGTTAGTTGGTAGGCGTGGCTTTTTTCAAACTCCAAGACTGATACTGAGTTGACTTCCTCTTATACCTCGGACACTTTACTGAAAAATCCTCTACTAACATTCTCGGATATCTTCAGCATGTTGACCGACACTTTTGTACTGACTCCACAACACTCAGTCAGTAGATTCGTTAAGAATCTTATTGAGTCTTCAGATAGCTCAACCAAACTATTAATTCTACTGAGTCTGACAACAACTACTAAAATGCTATCTACCCTACTATGCTCCTAATAGGCTGAGCTCAACCAAACTATACATCTACTACATTATATAGGTTCATCACTCAACTAGGAGGTTTTGCGATCTTCAAATATTATAATAAATCATCACCCAAAATAAAATAAAATTAGGTACCTTTTATTTTAAATTGGGTCATTATATGTTAGTTAGTTTTGGAATCCAAATATGTCTGACAACCCTGGTGGTTTCAAACATCTTTTAATTTTGACTAATAGTATATTTTTATTGAAATTCTCATATGAACATAATTTGTCGATGTATACATACAATTTAATATACTATATGTTATAAATAAGATACAAACATAATTTAGTTTAATCTAAATAACTGTTTAATTACTTGAATATCTGTTATTTCACAATGATTTGTGATAGATTATATGTTATTTTATACTACTCATATTATATATATATATATATATATATATATATATATATATATATATATATATATATATATGATATTGGGCATTTAAATGTAGAGTTAATATTGCCATTTCAGGAAAGGGGACACTTATATTGGGACAACCTAATCGGGAAACGTGGACGCTTTTAATGGGATGGATGGAGTATGCTTTTATTGTAGAAATTTGCATTAAAATTATTGATATATTATGAAATTAAAATAAGAAATAGATAAAATAGATTACTTTTTACATTAAGTAAAAATAAGAAATTGATTAAAATAAATTAAATTAAACTGAAATAGTTGAGTCAAAAAGAGGATAATATGAAATAAATTTGATTTGAAATTGACTGAAGAACTATATGAAATTAAATTAAATTACAATTGAAATTAAAAGGGGAAAAAGGTAATCAAAAGTTTAAAATTAATTAAAATTGAATTAAAATCAATTGAAATTAAAACACCATTAATTGAATTTAAATTAAAAGGGAAAATAGTAAATTAAGATTAACAATCAATTGAAATTGAATTGAAATCCAATTGCACTTAAAACACCATTAGGCTTTAATATATATAATAAACATTATCATAAATTAAGGAATTAATTATATATTATTGTTATAATAATAAATATTTTATTACGTACCTATTTTTTGCAAATTCAAAATCATATTGATCTGATTTGTGAATCGAGCACTGAAATCATCTATGGACTCCCTAGGAAGCATAGGGAATGCCTCGAGTTTCTGCAGCTCTAACTCCAGTTTCTTTTCTTTGATCTATGGAGTTCCTTGGCTCAGCACCGCGAGAGCATCCCATAGCTCCTTTGCAGTCTTGCAGTCATGTACTCTCCCGAGATATGAGTCACTGAGTGTCATCAGTATTGCGTTTCGAGCAACTTGGTCGAGGATGTGCAGTTTCTTCTCCTCAGGAGTGAAGAGGCTTTTGTCCTTGGCGACCTTCGGACCGGTTTGGGCACCTTCTGCTCCGTCCAATACAAGTTCGACTGAGTTGATCATCGGAACAATAGGTCCTTTTTCCAGGACGTCGGTCATGCTGTCGTGCAGCGAGGTCAAATGTGCCTCCATCCTCACTTGCCATACCGCATAGTTCTCTGTTGAGAACATGGGTACCTGTTGGTCCCGAGATAAACGTTCAGGTGTAGGGGGGGGGGAGGGGGGTGAAGACACCTAAAAACTTTCTCAACTTAAAATGCGAATAGTCCCTTTCAGGAAGATGTCGTACTGAACAGGTTCAGTAGACCAAATAAGTTGTTCTGAATCGCGTGGCAGAGTGACTGACTTTACTGAGGCCTGCTAGCTGACTTAGGTCAGAATTCAGTACCGTTCAGCTGAAGTTCAGTAGAGTGCGGAAATGTGTAGACCCAAATTCAGTTGAGTTAGAAAACGTGTTTAGGAAAACTGTTTCATTATATTAGTGCAATATTTTAAGCTTTGCTGAAACACAGTTGAATGATTTGAAAGATATTTTCAGTATGAAAAGTAATCAATGCAACAGTAAAAATAGAGCACACAGAACACAAGCAATTTTAAAGTGGTTTGGATCCAACAATCCTGCGTCCACTGTCCCGAAAAGATCAAGAGGCTATTTTATTATACTGAGTTAGTCTAAGTCGGTTTGTGCATTGGACAAACACTGGTCTTGAGATTTATACTGAGCAAGTCTCAGTTTACAAGGTATCAAACTTAAGTGTTTGACAAACTCTCCATCTATGAAGGAGTTCTTTACAATATAGAATAGTTCAAGGATGAACTCCTTCGTTCTAAGCTATAGATATGGTCTGCTGAGCTTAGGTTAGAGGGAAGGGAACGAGAAAGTGGCTTCTAGAGCGACGAACGGTTAAGTATAAACTCTGGGTTCGTATTCAGTCGCTTGGATACTAGAGGCTTATGATCTGATTCAGCTCGGTTCCCTTTGAGCAGTTATGTCGCCTTTCGCTTGGAATAACTCTTTGAAGTTCTTGTGGAAAGCTTTAAGTCGATTCTGAGTTGCTCGAGAATGCTCGTGTGTTCGTGTATGTGTCGTGAGCTTTGATTTGAAATCTTCCCTCTATTTATAGAGCAGAGACATGGATAGATCCGTTGGAGACTACGATCCATGTGTCTCTCTCTTTTAGGTAGCTAACGACTCTTTCAAAGTATGGTGACATAGTCCTTTCCCTCCATTTCCGGAAAGAAGTTGACTTGCAGCTTTAATCAGAAAGTAGACAGCTGGTTGCTTATCATTGGTCGAGCCTGAAGAAAGTAGGTGAGACAAACAGACTTCAAGGTAGATCTGAAGCAGACTTCTCTATACCTCGTATGACTCTGCTGATTTAACTTATACGATCTCTTAACAGCCAGAAGACTGTCTGGCCGTTGCCGAGTCTGATATATGTTCAATAGCATACTCCTGCTGAGTTCAGCTCTACTGAAGATCAACTCTGAGCTCAGTGAACTACTCCTGCTGAGTTCAGTTCCACTGACTCTTTTCAGTATACTGCTCCTACTGAGTCCAGTACTACTGAGTTCTTCTCATGGTACTGAGACTGATAGTCTGCTGAAGAACCAGCGGCATAACTGAACGCCTGAACCATGTAGGAAGGATGTCTACTGAGTCTGAAACTCTCAGAGACAGAACAAACAAATACAACTGAATGGTTCATTAGTCAAAGTAGGGTTTTAGGATCATTCAAATCTACTGAGCACTAGGCTACTGAATCATCTCCCAACAGTACCGTCGTAATCCCTGAAATATAAGCCATTTAAAGATAGGATATAGGATGCAATGAAGAGATGCAAGATGCAGTGAAAATGGGTTTTCCTAGGATCTTTGTTCGAGATAGACCAGTTTCAAAAAACGATGATCAGTTAAGAACACCGCTCTGATACCAATTGTTGGTCCTGAGACGTGGTTTAGGTGTAGAGGGGGGGGGGTGAATACACCTGAATACAAATTCGTTTCTCAAACGCGAAAGTCAGCTCTAGCTGAGTTTGCTACTGAACTGAGTCAGATAGCCAAATATACTTTCAAATCGCGTGGACAAGAAATTCTTCTACTGAGTTCAACTCTACTGACTTGAGTCAGTCGAAAAGTCGTTCAGTATCAAAGTTGTGTGCGAAAGTGTAGGCCCTATTAAACGTCTCGGTTGGAAAACCGGTTTTATGCCGAGTTTGATGAAATACAGTTTTAATGCAGTATGATCAGTTAAAGAAAACAGTAAATCAACACAGCAGATTTTTAAAGTGGTTCGGACACACTGAGTCCTACGTCCACTGTCCTGACCAAAGCAGGATACTTGTTATATTTATACTAAGCAAGTCTCAGTGATCTGTTCGCATGAAAGATACAACTTGAAGCTTAGATTGAGCAAGTTCTCACTGATCTGTTCGCGGGCTCTACTTCTAGTCATAGTGACTTTTACAGGGGTTTCAAACTTAAAGAGTTTGAGTCCTCTCCAACTAAGAGGAAGTTCTTACAATAAGAACAGTATCACAAAGATGTGAACTTCCTCGAGGTTTCTAAGCTATGAATCTTACAATAAGACTTGCTTAGATAAGGGAAGGGGAACAAGGATAACTCTAAGTGATGAACTAAAAGGTTCTTCTATGAAAGCTAGTTCTTCACTGGATTCTTCGATTGAGAGAGTTTAAGAGTTTTCTGCGTCGATAGCTTGGGTTTCCGGTGTTGTCTCTACATGAAGACTCTTCTCTTATATAGTCATCGATTGTGAATAGATCCGTTGGAGAGGGGTCTATCCATGTGTCAAAACTACAAGGAAAATGGCTCCTTAAATTTGAACGTTGATGAGTAGGTGCACTGTAGAGATACGCCTCTTTTTCAGTCTGGGAGAAGCTTTTGTCAGAAAAGATAAGTTGTTGTTGACTCCTTATTGGTCGAGGTAGATTGGTAGGTGAGACTTGTCAAACATCAACGTTGACTTCCTCTGAATTCTCGGACCTTCAACTGAAGTGACTTCCTACTGAAGTTCTTCTGAGTATAAGTGCATGGGCACGAATTCCTATGCAGATTTAGTTGGTGGTCGGCTGACCAAGTGACTTCTTCGATCCTGAGTCCATTAGCTGAGTGCAAGGTCTTCTACTGAACTCTGCACCTACTGAACTCTAGCCTAATGAGTTCCTAACAGCTGAACTCAAACTAAGCTATTACAGAAACGAAGGTACATCATTCAGCTAGGGGTTTTGGATCTTCAAATATACAAATGTCTACTGAATCCTTATCCCAACAAAAACTTGTTTAAACACCTTTTGAGTTTTTCCATTGAAAAGTACTCCCTCCGTCCCATTTGAAACGACATTTTTTTCGGGGCGTCCCATTTGAAACGACCCGTTTCCAAAAAAGGAAATAACTTCTCTAATACTTTATCATTTCTCTCACATACTTTATCTACTCTTATTATATTAATCATTTTCTCTCTCATACTTTATTATCTACTTTCTCATTATCTCACTCATCTTCTCTCTCTTACTTTATCATTTACTCCTCTCTCAAACTTCACCATCAACTTTCTTAATTTCCGTGCCTATTTGAAATGGGTCGTTTCATACGGGACGGAGGGAGTACTTTTTAAGAATGTTTGGAATGCACATTTATGCTCTTTTTTAAACTTAAAATAAGTCATAATAACATAAGCTCATAAATTGATCACGAGTATTTTTAAAAGTAGTAACATGTTTATTTTAGAAATAACCTGCTTTTTTAGTGAAGTAAAAAACTAACAAATTTTTCAAAATGAAACTAGTTTTTTAATAATGCAAATACTGACAACTTGTTTCGCCTCACTCTTTCTCTTTCGCTCCGTTTTCTCTCACATTACCTCTCTATCTTGCTTTCGCCCTCTTTTCTAGTCTTTGAGGTCGCCGCTATGCCCCAACATGAATTAAATGGTTCCTTCTCTGTTTAACCCTCTCTCTCTATTTCTTGTGCTTGATAGATTACGAGGGAATAAATCGTTACCTCCTCCTTCGTATTTTGTCGCAGCTTCATTATTGCTCGCGTGTTAGACCTTCTAATCTGTATCCCGTGTCTTCCTCTCTTCTGTGTGGAAAGAAACCTGAGAGAAAAGATTAGAAGAACTAGCCTCTCTCTAAAACTCTCGCTAATCACGTTTTAGGGTTTATGTTTTTAATAAAAAAACATATCAGAAACGTGTGTGTGGGTTATATTTATTAAAGGTTATTAACCGTAAATAATTTTGTGGCCATTAGTAATTATATTGATTATGAGCTTCAATTAATAATAATAATCAACCCATAATATAAGTAATAGTCACTGGGCCACTTATTTATCAATTAATTGACCCAGCCAATTAATTCCAGATAAATAATTCTCAAACTTAATCACAAAAGAGTGCAGTCGATAACCGGACAACCTACTAGGGCCAGACTAGAGATCCAATACAAAAAATAAAGTAGGCCTCAAATTAATTAATTATCTATGCTCAGCCTAGAACAAAATTAATTAATAAATACGGATTCATTCCACTAGAGAATTCGTGCTGACTTACTCCTTTATCCCAATTTGAGCATGAACTTGTATTTTAGACTTAATTGATCTCCATATTTAAGAAATAAATATCCGTTGATCAATTAAGAAACCTGATAGCTTAAATTAATTAACATCTTATTATATTCCCGAGTAGTACCAATCAACCTTAATAACACACCTGAACTTAATTAAGCCGCCGGATTTAGTGTGCTAATCCTTACGAGTTCCTAAGGGGATATTATCAACCCAATTAACAAGGATACGGATGCAAGATACAGATAACCAACCTGAGCTACAAATAGCTACTATCACCCACGATACGTAGATCCAGTGGCAATGACATTCACCATAGTAAGTCAAAGTGATAGATAGCTATAAGCACTTAGCTGAAATCTTATCATGCTTAAGATCAACTAAGTCACCGAGATCTTTAGTTCTCCACTAAGGTCAGTTAGGATAATACATCTCACTGTGATACATCAATACACCACCTTTAGTGTACCAGTATAGACAAGTAGTCAATGCAAGCTACTTCTTATCTAAATTGCATCTTAAATAAACCGACAACTTATCCTTAAGTTGTCTCAGCAATGATGACTATTTATATCTTGTTAGTTCAACCAATTGTGTAGTCTTATGTGATCTACAACACACTACACAATCTATCTCTTATACAAGATAAATGACTTAACATGTGCAAATATAGTAAATCTGATAGGAGAATGGATAGTGAAAGGAAAACACATTGTATACAAGCAAAAAAGTTGCTTCCAGTATAAAAATTCGAACAATGTTGTCTTCCGCTTTCTCACTTTTCTCCCATTCTCTCTCTCTCTCTCTCTCTCTCTCTCTATTTTTTTGTTTTGCTTCTCTCGAATGGATATCATTGTTTAATTCCTGCGCGCCTATCCTAAACATGAAAGTTTATCTTAATAACTCGTACATGGAATGGCATGCATGCATCAACAATTTTAATCATTCAAGAATAGACATAGATCAAAATAATCAAATAATGTATATTATACATAATTTACTTATTAACATACAATTTTAACGGTTTGTTAATGTAATAAAATTAAGTATATATCAAACATTGTAACGCCCCAAAAATTTCAATATAAAATGCAATGCATATCTATTCATGCATGTTATCAAGTGTTTCAGTTATGTAAGTCGCGCCTTAGAAATTTAAATGAAAATCTTATTTGTCATTAAATCATTTTTATCATGTAAATTTATTTTGAACTTTTAATGTGTTTATTTATATCATATTAGGATTATATGATCTATTGTTGAGATAGAAATCATGATAGAATTATGAGACAACAATAATATTTATTTATTTCAGATTTCCTAAACCTACTAGGATTCATGAAAGTATATAATATTTTATGTTGTATTAAGTTATTAGAAGATAATTTTAGATAATGTTTTATGTTTGAAATATATATTATATTTGTGGTATATATGTTTTAAGATCAAAGCTAGTTGTGTTTATCCATATCCTAATTTATCTATGATTGAATCTCTTATATGGTAAGTGATAGACTAAATTCTATATAAATTATATAAGTACGGAAATAATTATGAATAAAATATATTTGATACCTTTTATGTTTAGGGGTCATTAGATAATTTAATCTAGTCCTATAAATACCCCTAAGTCGCTCATAATATAGCATCCCATAAAATTTTCAAAAATTTGCCAACATATCTGCGAAGTGTTTCAATAATTATTTACATATCTTCCCGACGTTATATCATCGTAAAAATTTAGGATCGCTTTCTTGGTATGTCTAGTATACTGTATTATTTTTGTATAATTTTATAAGCATGATAAGTATTTTTATGTTATTCTTAACCTGCCAGTTTTTGATAGCATGTTCATGAGCTTGACAGAAAAATTGTTTTTCATGTTTTCTTTATATTGTTTCCGACCGTGCTGAATTTTAATGGGATATATCACATGTTAGGTCATTCATGTTAAAAATATAGAATTTTTAGGATACATTTACTATTTATTTGTTAATTTGTTTCTTGATGTGCCAAATTCTTTGTCAACATGCATGTAGATTGAAAAACAAAAGTTTTCGTGTTACTATTAAATGAATTCTTGATCATGATAAGTTTTATTGTGATGGAATATGTATTATGTTGTTCATGTTAGAGATCTATAATTTTTAGGACATAACTTTTATGATTTCATTAATTTATTTCATGAATTGTCGAATTACTCAATACACGAATGAATTATCAATAGAAATAAGATTGTGTTTAATATACTTAATTTTATTACTAATTGAAACCATTAAAGTTGCATGTTAATAAGTAGATTATGTATAATATACATTTTGGTTTGATTATTTTGATCTATGTCTATTTATGAATTATTGAAATTGTTGATGCATGCATGACATTCCATGTACGAGTCTTTATGATTTAATTTTTATATTAGGATTGGCGTGCAAGACTTAAATATCTTATATCCATAATTTTTCATCAAGTCAAGGTTAAGGGGGGGAATTTTTCGTATTATTATATATTATATTCGATTTCATGTTTCGACGACAGATATGTAAGAAAGTGGCATGTGTGGTCAATACAAGTTTATGTGGTCTGTGTGGCCAAATTACAAGTTCAAGTGGTCTGTGTGACCAATATACAAGTTCATATGGTCTGTGTGGCCAAATTACAAGTTCATGTGGTCTATGTGGCCAAATTACAAGTTCATGTTACATGATCTAGTTATTCATGTTTATATTTGAAATAATCTATAGTTTGGATAAATGTGTTTTCCACTGAGTAGTTGTACTCATCCCTATCATTTTAACATATTTCAGGAAATGGCTCGGTCGATGCGTAGATGTGTTGGTGGTGATGGTAACGAGGTTAATTTATCGTATTTAAATTATTGCTTTTAGTTTATGATTTTTTTTAAATGATAGATTTAGTAAATTTTTATTTAAGACTTCCGCTAAGTATAAAAGTAACCTACGTTTTGCAAAGGTTCTATTGAATGAGAATGTTTTGAAAGAGTTGAAACATGCATGTTAAATATGCATGTTAAGTATGAAGTAGCGTCCCTTGTTAAGTTACTTCTATTGACAATTCATTCGTGCATTGAGTAATTCAGCAATTCATGAAATAATTGAATGAAATCATAAAAGTTTTATCCTAAAAATTATAGATCTCGAACATGAACAACATAATACATATTCAATCACAATAAAACTTATCATGATCAAGAATTCATTTAATTGTAACATGAAGACTTTTGTTTTTCAATCTACATGCATGTTGACAAAAGATCTGTCACATGAAAGAACAGATTAACAAATCAATAGTAAACGTAACCTAAAAATTCTATATTTTTAATATGAATCCTAACATATAGTAAATCCCATTAAAATTTATCTTTGTAAAAAAATAATGTAAGAACACCACGAAAGCAATTTCTCTAACAGGCTTATGTACATGCTGACAAAAATTGGCAGGTTACGAAGAACAATTTTGAACAAATACTTATCATACTTGTAAAATTCTATGAAAAATTATATTGTACACTAGAGATACCTAGAAAGTCTCGCACGATGACATGATGACTGGAAGATGTGTAAATAATTCTTGAAACAAATCCTAGATATGATGGCAGATTTTCAAAAAATTTATGTGATGATAATTATGATCGACTAAAGGAATATTTATAGGCTTAAAATAAATTATCTAAAGATCCCTAATCATATCAAATATATTTTATCCACAATTAGTTTTGTACTTATATCATTTAGATAGAATTTAGTCTATCACTAACCACATAAGAGATTCAATCATAGATAAATTAGGATATGGATAAACACAATTAGATTTTATCCTGAAACTTGTATATCACAAACACAATATATATTTCAATTATAAAACATAATCTAAAATTATCTCCTAATAATTGAATACAAATTTAAATTATTATATCATTTCATGAATCCTAGTAGGTTTAGGAAATTCGAAATAAATAAATATTATTCCTACCTCATAATTCCAACATGATTTCTATAATAAACAATATGATCATAATATGATATAAATAAACACATTCAAAATCCAAAATAAATTTACATAACAACAATGATTTAATGGAAAATAAGATAAATGCTTTTTAATTTTTATTTCTAAGGCGCGACTTACATAACTAAAACACCTGATAACATGCATGAATAGATATGCAGTGCATTTTATATTGAAAATTTTGGGGTGTTACATTGAGCAAGCACCTTTGTCCTTTCCTATAACCCCCTCATCCGCTACCAAAGCGTTGAGTAACTCATAAAGAACATACTCTCTCTCTCTCTCTCTCTCTCTCTCTCTCTTAGTCGTAGCGGCGTTTAATAAGGAGTTCTTGTAGGACATTGACAAAGTGTCCTTCGGGAGGATAAGATTTTTCTTCAACTCTTTAAGTGTTGGTCCCGAGATTAAACGTTCAGGTGTAGAGGGGGGTGGGGGGTTGAATACACCTGAAAACAATTTCTCAACTTTAAACACGAACAGTCCTCTTCAGGAGAGTGCCGTACTGAACAATTTCAGTAGACCAAATAAGCTGTCCTGGATTGTGTGGCAGAGTGGCTGACTTCACTGAGGCCTGCTAGCTGACTTGAGTCAGAATTCAGTACCGTTCAGCTGAAGTTCAATATAGTGCGGAAATGTGTAGGCCCAAATTCAGTTGAGTTTTAGAAAACATTTTTAATGAAACAGTTTCAGTATGTTAGTGCGATCGATTAAGCTTAACTGAAACTCAGTTGAATGATTTTATAAATACTCTCAGTATGCACAGTAATCAATGCAACAGTTAAAACAGAAAAACAAACACAAAACACATGCAGTTTTTAAAGTGGTTCGGATCCAACAATCCTATGTCCACTGTCCCGAAAGATCAGGAAGCTATGTATTATACTGAGATAGTCTCAATCAGTTTGTACGCTGGACAAACACTGGTCTTGAGATTTATACTGAGCAAGTCTCAGTTTACAAAGGATCAAACTAAAGTGTTTGACAAACTCTCCAACTATGATCCTTTACAATAAGGTTCAGTTCAGATATGAACTCCTTCGTCTAAGCTATGGATAAAATTTGCTGAGCTTAGGTTAGAGGATAGGGAAAGAGAGAGTGGCTTCTAGAGCGACGAATAATTTAAGTATGGACTTGGGTTCGTATTCAGTCGCTTGGATACTAGAGACATTATACTCGGGTTCAGCTTGGTTCCCTATGAGCAGGTATGTCGTCTTTCACCGGAGATTACTCTTTGAACTTCTTGCGGAAGACTTAGGTCGTTTAGAGTTGCTCGTGAATGCTCTTGTGTTCTTGGATTTCTCTGTGTTCGTAGGTGAGCTTCAATTTGAATTGTATCCCTCTATTTATAGAGCAGAGACAAGGATAGATCCATTGGAGACGACGATCCTTGTGTCTCTCTCTTTTGGGTAGCTAACGGCTCTTTCAAAGAATGGTGGCAGAGTACTTTCCCTCCATTTCTGGAAAGTTGTTGACTTGCAGCTTTAATCAGAAAGTTGACAACTGGCTGCTCGTCATTGGTCGAGGCTAAAGAAAGTAGGTGAGACAGAGTAGATTTCAAGGTCGATCTGAAGCTGACTTCTCTCTTCCTCGTATGACTCTCCTGATTTGACTCAGTAAATTCCGACAGTTAGAAGACTGTCCAGCCGTTGCTGAGTCTGATCTATATTCAGTGCCATGCTCCTGCTGAGTCAGCTCTACTGAAGATCAACTCTGAGTTTAGTGAACTACTCTCGCCGAGTTCGGTTCCATCGACTCCTTTCGCATATCTTTGCTCCCGCCGAGTCCATGATACCGAGTCTTCTTCTTCTGGTACTGAGGCTGATAATCTACTGAGCGCCTGAACCAAATGAAGAGTGTCTACTGAGTCTGAAACCTCAGAGACAGAACAACATATCACAACGGAATGGTTCATCAGTCAAAGTAGGGTTTTGGGATCTTCAAATCTTCAGCTAATATTCAGAGCACTGGGCTGCCGAGTTATCTCCCAATGAGTTGAGGAGCGACTGAATCATCTCCCAACATTTTCCCCCTATTTGATGATGCCAAAACCTAACACTATAACTATCAGAAACAGAGCTCCTTACAAGTATTACAAGTAGAATCAGTGGAGTTGTTCTTCAAGTCCTAGACTACTGAGGGAATCAGGGAAGAAATATGAGAACCTATACAGAAAACTAATCAGCAATTTCTTCCTTCCTAACAACTTTTTCCCCCATCTATATGCAATCTAACAGACTAGAATCTAACAAGGTAAAAACTGACAGATATAAATATTCAGTGAGTGTGTGAGTCAGTAATTACTTGAGTGATTCTGTGTTAAGCATAAAGTAAACAAGGCCATATAGACAATAAGGAATTGTCAGGGCCGAACAACAGTGATGTTTTATATATAATGAAATTCAGTACAGATACATCAGACTGCTATTCTAAGAAAATAGAACAGAAAATACAAGAAATACAGAAGCTATCTATCATTTGAACTGCTGAATCCTTTCTTTGAAGTCCTTTGATTTTGATTCAGGAAGTGGCAGTCCATACATTCTGTAAGTGATATTCCTCAGCTTCAGTATCTCTGGCAATTCAGCAGGCTCATCTTCATCTAAGTGTCTTGCTTGGGCAGCACTTTAATCTCTTTCTCAATCACCCCATAATGAACAGAGCCATCAAGCTTCAGTGGGGGAGGCATGATCCTTGGAGCTGGGACCTTGACATCAATTTTATCTGCTATGGCCTTCTGAACTCTAGCAAATATCTCTGTGTTAGTCTTCAGAAGCCATTCAGCAAATGCAATAGACTTGTGCATTTCAGGCCAGTATCTCCAGAAGTAGTATCTCTTGATGTAGTCTGCCTTTAGTGACTCCCACCTCTGTGTCCGTTCCCATGACATCCATTCATCCACTCTGGGCCATCTGTGAATCTTAAGTTCAGTAGGCTTCCTGAGTCTTCTATATTTGTAAGGAATATCTGCCTTCTCAGGAATCCTTTGGCTTGCTTCCTTCTCAACTTTCAGCCTCAGAGTTTCTAGATCTGCCAATCTGAGCCTTTCTCTTGCTGCTTCTATTTGTCTTGCTTCAGCTCCTCTGTCTAGATACCTCTCCATCTGATCCCATATCTCTTGCATTTCAAGCTCTTGTTTCTTTGAGGGAACATAGGAGGGTACATGCGCTTCTTCTTCTGAGTCACCTGGAGTAGATGATTTTTCTTTTGAAGTTCCCTGCTGACCAGATGCCTGCTGCTGCTGCTGCTGTTGTTCCTTCTCTTTCTCTTTATCAGCTTCATCGCTCAGCTTTAGTTTCCTTGGAGGCAGCCGTGTCCCAGGCTACCTACCTCCTGCTGGGGCCTTAGTCTTGCCTTTGGCTGGCTTTTTCTTTGGCTTGTTGGCACCCTCAGCCTCGACAATCTCTCTGGCAAGCTTTTCATCTGCAGCTATCTGAGCTTCTTCCTCAGGAGTGATGTATCTTTTAGTTTTCTTCTTGGGAGGAGTGGGAAGCTTCAGTACTTTCTTGCCCTTTGCTTGCACTGGAGGAAGCAGAGGAACCTCTTCCTATTATGAGTCCTCCTCTGCCTACTCAGCAATCTCCTTGATTATATCACTGGGTGTTTGAGTTGCTTGAGTAACAGAATCCTTGGGTCCTGAGCCACATGGGCCGGTCTCAGTAGGCACTACATCTCCTGCTGCTGAGACACCCTGGGCCTCGCCTTGTGCAGTCTGAGTAGAGGAACCAGTGGGAGCAGATTACTGACTCTGAGTTGCTCCAGCCACTGTCCTTACTCCTTTAGGTACTCTCAGTACCTTCTCCTTCCCTTCAGTTATCTTCAGTTTTCCTTCCCCCTTTTCGGCATCAGCAAATAAGCCAGGGGTGGGAATCTGCACCTTCTTATCTAGACTCTTATAGGCTGTTGAAAGATCATCCAATGCGTACTGCAGCTTTGTGAGTCTCTCATGCAGTTCGTTTCTCTCATCAGTTAATTGTTCGCTGTACTTCTTATGAGAGGCGTCTACTGCTGTCTGAATATCTAGCAACTTTTGATCCACCTTATCTTCCAGAGCCTTCTGAATTGTTTGGATTATGAGTTCGGAGGCCTGAGAGATAGAAGAGACGGATGCAGTGTGAGCTGACTGGACGGCCTTGTAATCTTCCAGAAGTTTCTCTTGGTCAGCCTCCATCAACTTCAGTTTCTCTTCGAGGTTGGCTCGTTGAGTGGCGAGTGCTTCAGTTAAGTTTGTTGAGAAGTCGGGGGCATGCGTGTTTTCAATAGAAGTTCTGAGCCCCTTGATCTCCGCACTCTGAGCCTGAGTGATCTGCCTCCACGTCTTATGGACGGCACGGGCGAGGAGTCTGTTCTGAGTTCCATGATTCCTCAGGGCCCTAGCCACTGACTTCGATTGTCGACTTTTAGGGCTGGGCGCTACCTCGAATGCAGACTCAAGTAGAAGCTAAGCTGGTTCTGCTGACTTCGAGGTACCAGCCTCCGACTGACCTGGTCCAAGGATGCTGAGAGGAGGTTCAGCTGTAGAAGTTGGAGCATCCTTGTCCAATTGAGTACCCTCTTCACGCTTCTCAGGGCCTGAATCATAGGGTGGGTCCTGATCATTGGGGTCAGACCCATCTGAGGGTGTCGTTGCTGAGGTTGGTTGGCGATCATTCAGCATGGCTAGCATGGCAGCCCTCAAGTCATCCAAGGAACAAACGTCAGACGGCTCTGAGTAGCCAATCTTGTTCCTTATCATCAGCTCCTCCTCGTGGAGCTGTTCACAAGAGTGGTGTTTGATCAGCTTGTTCAGGGTAGACCACTCCTGGAACCTGATCAAAGTATGGAGTCTAGCCTGCCTTGCCAGTATGATAAGGTCAGTGTGGATGGCTATCTCTGGGATATGTTCAGTAATCTCTTGGGAGGCTCTTGATTGCAGACCAGATGCCTCCATCCCGATTGATTCTGACTCAGAAGCAGTCTCGGAATCTTCGACTTCAATCGGAGACTGTTGCTTCTCAGCAGACGGAATGCTGCTAAGTGGAGGAATATCCAAGGGGCTCTTAGTTGTAGGAACCTGTTCAGCTTTGACCCCTTGGTCCACTGTCTCATCTCATTCAGTGGAGACGGCCTTCTCCACTGAGTGAGTTTTCTCTAAGGACTCAGTCTCGTCCCTCAGCTGCAGAGGTGGTTCAGCAACAACCTCTGGTATGACTTCACTGACTTTCTTCAGTCTCTTGGTCGGCGTCTTGGGAGTAGACTTGGGAGGTGACCTCTTCTTCGTAGGAGTGGAGGTCTTCTGAGTTCCTGCCCTAGGATCAGCAGGCCCTAACCCAATCTGTTGAAGGGCCGCTGCCCTACTCTGGAATCGGACCTTCTTTGGGTTGAAATAAAGCTTGTCAGCATACACGACATTGTCAGCTCCGCAGAGGTCTTCTATCATAACAGATAGCTTTGTGCCGTATAATAATTTTCCCTTGACTGACAGGCAGTTGTCTGAATGATCGAACTTCATAGCCTGAGTCATAAACTCCTTCAGGAAGAATTCAACCCAGTTAATCTTTGCATGATTGTGAATGGCCATCATAAGCTGAATCTTCGGTTGCGATACTTGGTCGAACGAGTGGGCCTGACTCGTCAGTATCTGAGTCACTATGTATGCAAGAGCACTATACTGGGGAACCATAGCGTTCTTTGGGAAGGCAGCTCTGAATGTTGTAGGCTTCCCGCAGAACACTTCCAGATACTCGTCCATGAGATCATCCTTATAACCTACTGTAGTGAAGCCTTCGCTCGAAAGTTGGAAGCTTCGCTGAAGCGCTTCCTTGATAGACATCATCTTGATTTCAGGAATGATGCGGGCGGGGTCTCCAAGAATATGAGTGACAAATCTGCATCAGATGTCCCCTTCTACTGACTCTGAGTTCAGATATAACTCAACTATCTGTCGAGGAAGGAAGTATGATGACTTCCTTGACAGAAATCTCTCCAAACCAGTCGCCCTCAGCGAATCAAAGATTTCCTCCAAGAAATCTAGATCACAGGAGTCGAACTCCATCATCAGCTTGAACCACACACGGTCCTTCTCGAGGATCTCTTTTATGTTCGCCGGTCCCATAACATCTCTTCCTGCCATATTTTATAATCTGCAAAGACAAGAAAACAGTATCGACCAAAAATATATTAAAATTATCATATACGATGTTGAATGATCATGAAAGATTTACCAATTGGTTTTCTGAGATATTTGAAAATGAGGTTGCAAGGAAACAAAGGCTTTTTCTGAGAAAACTAGGGTTCGTAAAGATTGCAGAGTGAAAATGGCGGTTTCTAACTTTGAACGTGTTTATATATGTTAAAGAAGATGAACAGTTAATAAATCAACGGTTCTGTTTTAAATAACTTTATGAGATGGACGGCTAGGATTTAATGTTATAAACTAGGTAATGATCAATTTAGCCGCCTAAGTCAAAATACAGTTGTAAATAGCCAAAGAAGTAACTTGATACGACATGTATTTAATGTACCGCAGAGTTCATCATGCTTTACATAGAATGTCGTGTATTTAATGTAAACCGTTATATTAAATGACATTTTCTAAGGCATTGAATATGAAGCTGAATCTGAGTCATAAATGCACATAATATTTCATTGGCTACTAAGTAGAGATACACAAACTTGTCAGCTGAACATCGTAGTCAGCTAATACTTCGTGTAGATGGTTGTTGAGTCTCTACGTACTGAATTTACTCAGTATTGAGAGTGAACATTTCCCCTTGCTGAAAGCTCATCTCCTGAATCCATTTACTGACTGGAGTCAGTAGGGTCCAGCAGACCTAGCTCTACTGAAAGTTCTCTGAATCTGGCTTCTGCTAGAGGCCTGAAATCGAGCGCAGACACCTACAGCATAAGTTATGTCAGGTCGAGTAGCTGTTAGATATAATAATGAACCAATAATAGCAGGAAATTCAGTATGGTCTACTGATACTCCCTCTTTAACAAGATCGATTTTCATGTTCGTGTTCATCGTGATCTTGATTGGTTTGCCGGATGTGCAACCGAACTTCTTGTTGAGGTCTCGAGTGTTGTTTAATGAACGTTCCCTTCTCAAATTGTTTGACTTGAAAACCGAGGAAATAGTTCATCTCTCCCATCATTGACATCTCGAACTTATCCTTCATCATTTTCCCATACTACTGACACATGATGACATTCTTCGATCCGAAGATTATGTCATCTACGTAGATCTGCACAAGTAGGATATCGTCTTCTAGTCGAATGATGAATAATGTGCGGTCTACTGTGCCTTTCTGAAAACCTTTCTGAAGAAGAAACTCATACAGGGTATCGTACCAAGCCCTGGGTGCTTGTTTTAACCCATAGAGAGCCTTTCTGAGTCTGTAGACCTGATATCCCTGCTGAAAGCCGGGAGGCTATTGTACATAGACTTCTTCTTTCATCACACCGTTCAGGAACGCAGACTTCACATCCATTTGATAAACTCTGAATCACTGATGTGTTGCGTAGGCTAGGAATAGTCTGATTGCCTCCAATGTTGCAACTGGAGCGAAAGTTTCATCGAAATCTATCCCTTCAGCTTGACAGTAGCCTTTTACCACGAGTCTTTCTTTGTTCCTTACTATAACGTTGTTTTCATCTCGCTTGTTCTTGAAGACCCATTTAGTTCCAATCACTTGTTGATGCCGGGGTCTGTCAACAAGCTCCCATACTTCGTTTCTCGTGAACTAATTCAGCTCCTCCTGCATGGCTATCATCCAATCAGCGTCATTAAGTGCATCCTCTACTGACTGAGGTTCTTCAGTAGACAAGAAGCAGGAATATAATGCCCTTTCTCCCTGACAGAATCTAGATCTTGTCTTTACGCTTGCTGAAGGATCTCCAATAATTAAATCAGAAGTGTGAGTGTCCAACCACGATCTATGATGTTTCAACTCCTCATCTGAGATTTGTTCAACACAGATAGTAGGTGAGTTAGGCATTTCAGTTGTACTATTATGAGATTGAAGCAATTCAGTTACTAGAGTTGGGTCTACTGCAGGTTCAGGGGCATTTAGCTCAGGAACTTCATTTGTTCCCCCTGAATTATTATTCTCAGTAGAGGTCTCAGTTACCACTTGGGTTTCTTCATCGACCTGAGTTACCTGGGATTGACTCTGTTCAGTAGAGTCAATCTGTTCAGCCTACTTCGCCGCCGGGCCGAGATTCGATAGACTTATCTTTAGTTTCTTCATCTGAATCATCATCCCAACACAGCTGGATCTTTTCAACTTTATCTTTTAAGCTCAGATCCTGTAGCTGCTTACTGATGTCCTCAGACTCTGGTTTAGAGTTCCTTCTCCTGTCTTTTGTAGCAAACTCATTAAAAATAACATGAGGGCTTTCCTCCACGCAAAGGGTCCGATAGTTAAAGACTCTGAAGGCTTTGCTGACCTAGGAGTATCCTAAGAAGACTCCCTGTTCTGACTTGCTATCAAAAGTCTTCAATCGATCCTTCCCGTTATTGTGGATAAAGCACGAACACCCAAAAATATGGAAATAAGATAAAGAAGGCTTCCTGCCGTTCCATAATTCATATTGTGTCTTCTTATGCTGCTTTGTCAGTAGAGATCTGTTCTGAATGTAACATGCAGTGTCAGTAGCTTCTGCCCAGAATTTGGTTGGGAGTCCTGAGTCTGTGAGCAGGGTTCTTGCTGCTTCTTTGAGTGTTCTATTCTTCCTTTCAACAACCCCATTTTGTTGAGGCGTGCGCGGCAGACGTCTCATGCTCTATGCCTTCAGCTTTGCAGAACTCCTCCACCATAAAATTCAGGAACTCAGTTCCTCTGTCGGAACGTATCTTGATGATCTTGCTGTTCTTCTCGACACTGAGCCTTTTCAGAAGCGTTGGTACCTCTGTTTTGACGTCAGACTTGTTGGCAATAAATATGACCCGTGCGTAGCGTGAGTAGTCATCAATGACCACTAAAGCATACTTTTTACCTCTGATCATCACCGAAGAGACTGGACCGAATAAATCCATACGTAGCAGCTGAAGGATTCCATCAGTGGAAGGAGATGGAACAGGAGGATTGTTTGCTTTCTCTTCAGGCATGCTTCACACTGAGTGTCTTTGCTGAGTACTTCATTCGGCAGTCCTCTTGCTAGAGTGTTTCTAGCTAGCTTGTTGAGCGTATTGAAGTTGAGATGGCTGAGTCTTCTGTGCCAGAGCCACCCCGTTCTGTTGTCGTTCTTCGCTAACAAACAAACTTCAGGTTTAGCTGAGTTCCAGTCAGCTACGTAGATATTCTTTTTGCGCGAGACTACACTGTTTTCCTTGTACATTTATCAATGACATCATAGAAACGAGCGTCAAAAATCACTTTATTTGAGTTATCACAAAATTGACTAACAGAGAGAAGATTATGCTGAAGTCCTTCAACATATGATACTCTTGGAACTGTTGCGGTTTCAATGCTGAGTGTTCCATAACCTTTGGTATAGCCTTTTGCGTTGTCTCCAAACTCGATTCGGGGTCCTTCTTCAATAGTATAATTCTTCAGTAGGTCCTTTTGGTATGTCATATGTCTTGAGCATCCGTTGTCCACATACCAAGGGTCCTTGTGCACCTGCAAAACAGAATTTTATTTAGGTACCCTTTATTTTTTATTTTGGGTCCTTAGATGTTAGTTTTGGAAACCTAGATCTGTCTTACGACCCTGGTGGTATCAGACAGTTTCTTCCCACTTTGATCAACATACTTGACCATTGGACTGGTCGATGCTGACTTCTGAGGCTTCACAGGTTCAGGAGTCCTGATCTTCTGAGTAGGTGGACTGCTGACCTTTGCCTTCTGCACGGCTTTCTTCTTCTTCTTCTGACTCTTAGATCCTCTCCTGATTATAGGATCATAGTAATATGACCCATACTGAGCTGGATGTGTTAGTTGCGGAGGTCCATACTGATCAGCCCACTTCGCTTTGCTAGTTTCCCCTTGACTGAACTGGGGTGATTTAGAATTGATCCTCTTGTCAGAATACTGATAGCTGGGATGAGGTACCTTCATCTTTTGTTTGTTCTTGGCTAGGGGGTTCAGTATCTCTGCGTTGAGGGTCCCCCCTTGAACAAATCTATCAGCTAGCCGATTTTCTAAGCGTACGGGGGCAGATGAGGAGGCTCCATGGCTGAATCCAAGTCCCTCCTTGCAGTTCTTAGGCTTGTTGCTTGCTAGCATCGCCTCAAGCTTCTTTTCAGCGCCCATGTACCACTCTGTCATTAGGTTCCTCCAGACATCATCACTCTTCTTCAGCAGTTCATGCTCGGTCTGAAGTCCTGACAACTCATGCTTCAGTAGACTCAGTTCAGTATCTTTCTAAGTCAAGTCATTGGTCAGTACTGAGATCTGATCTTCTTGATGCTGGGACTTGGCCATCAGAGAGTTTATCTGCTCCCTGAGTCTCAACACAAGTCCTTCTGACTCAGTAGCAACTTGACTCTCCTGAGAAAGTCTTTGTTTCTCCACTTTCAGGGTATCCAACTCCTGAAGAGTCTTACTGAGCTGCAGACTCATCTGAATCTGCTCGTCGAGTAGTTCTTCATATGCGATTGCGATGTTCGGATTCTCATCTGCACTTGAAATAGTGTCGTGTGTGCAGTGTGACGAGGAGTTAAATGGAACGTGAGAGTTTACCTTATCCTCTTCTCCTGCCATGAGACACTTTTCAGCGTCTTCTTCAAGCTCTATGGCCATGAATGCCGCTTCATCATCGGATGAATCCATGAAGGAATCGACTTCATCTGAGTCGTCTGAGAGTTCACCAGCAATATATGCTTGCCGCTTCTTGATGAACTTCTCCCTTCGAGCTTTGCGTGCTGCTCTCTCAGCAGTAATGAGTTCAAGACAATCATACTGATAGTGTCCTGGCTTCTTGCAGTTGTAGCAGGTAGTGACTCTCTGTTCTTTGCTTTCGCTGTCTTTCGACTGAGCTGAGTCATCCTATTTCCTGCATTCAGAAGTATATGAGTCAGGAGTGCGCATAGGTGTATACTCAGACTTACCCTTGGAGTCTCTAACGACTCTTGAGAATTTTATGTGCCTCTTCTTCTCTTTCTGATACTTCACGGCAAGCAGCGCGTACTTCTTAGCCAGGTTTCCTTCTTGTAAGTGACTGAGTGAAGGTTCAGCCTTGCTAGAGGTTGGAGCCGTTGTGCTGACTGATGCTTTGAAGGCATGGTCGACTTGGGTATCAGCTTTAGCTCGCTGCTTCCTTTGAGGTAGACCAAACTCGAACGCCTCAGCTTTATGTTCTGAAAAGATATGGTCAGGAGTAACAATATCTAAATCAGAATGTCTCAGTAAAGTAGCAAAGGGAGTCCAATGACCGTCTGGCAATGCCCTCAAAATCTTGAGATTCATCTCTCGATTGGGGAACGTCTTTCCTAGCCCATTGATAGAGTTCATCAGATCCGTGAATCTGACGTTGAGATCTTCAATGGAGTCACCAGGCATGAGAGACAGTCTCTCCAACTTCTGAAGTTCCAGCGCCAGCTTGTTTGCTTTGATCTTCTGAGTCCCTCGACTCTGTAGCGCTAGAGCATCCCAGAGTTCCTTCGCGAACTTGCAGTCCTGAACTCTCCCGAGATAAGAATCGCTCAGAGTGGTCAGTATGGCATTTCTGGCGACCCAGTCTAAGTTGTGAAGCTTCAGTCTAAGTTGTGAAGCTTCTTCTCCTCAGGGGTGAAGAGACTTCTGTCTTTAGGGATCTTCTTCCCGGTCACCATTCCTCCTCTTTGTGTTGGGTCCTGAGTTACGACACTGTCCCGAAAGATCAGGAAGCTATGTATTATATTGAGATAGTCTCAGTCGGTTTGTACGCTGGACAAACACTGGTCTTGAGATTTATACTGAGCAAGTCTTAGTTTATAAAGGATCAAACTAAAGTGTTTGACAAACTCTCCAACTATGAAGGAGTCCTTTACAATAAGGATCAGTTCAGATATGAACTCCTTCATCTAAGCTATGGATAAGATCTGCAGAGCTTAGGTTAGAGGGAAAGGGAACGAGAGAGTGGCTTCTAGAGTGACGAACAGTTTAAGTATGGACTTGGGTTCATATTCAGTCGCTTGGATACTAGAGACTTTATACTCGGGTTCAACTTGGTTCCCTATGAGCAGGTATGTCGTCTTTCACGGGAGATTACTTTTTGAACTTCTTGCGGAAGACTGAGGTCATTTAGAGTTGCTCGTGAATGCTCTTGTGTTCTTGGATTTCTCTGTGTTCGTAGGTGAGCTTCAAATTGTATTGTATCCCTCTATTTAAAGAGCAGAGACAAGGATAGATCCGTTGGAGATGACGGTCCTTGTGTCTCTCTCTTTTAGGTAGCTAACGACTCTTTCAAAGAATGGTGGCAAAGTACTTTTCCTCCATTTCTGGAAAGTTGTTGACTTGCACTTTTAATCAGAAAGTTGACAGCTAGCTACTCGTCGTTGGTCGAGGCAAATGAAAGTAGGCGAGACAGAACAGATTTCAAGGTAGATCTGAAGCTGACTTCTCTCTTCCTCGTATGACTCTACTGATTTGACTTAGTAAATTCCGACAGTTAGAAGATTGTCCAGCCGTTGTCGGGTCTGATCTATATTCAGTAGCATGCTCCTGCTGAGTCAACTCTACTGAAGATCAACTCTTAGTTCAGTGAATCGCTCTCGCCGAGTTCGGTTCCCACCGACTCCTTTCGATATCTTGCTCCCGCCGAGTCCAAGATACGAGTCTTCTTCTTCTGGTATTGAGGCTGATAATCTACTGAGCGCCTGAACCAAATGAAGTGTGTCTACTGAGTCTAAAACCTCAAAGACAGAACAACACATTACAACGGAATGGTTCATCAGTCAAAGTAGGGTTTTGAGATCTTCAAATCTTCAGCAAATATTCAGAGCACTGGGCAGCTGAGTTATCTCCCAATGAGTTGAGGAGCGACTGAATCATCTCCCAAGATTAAGTTTTCGAGAACCCGATTGTGGGTTCTCAGATTAGTGAAATTGAATTGATTGAACATAATTAAATAAACAGACATATGTGAATGTTGGGTATGAGATTCAGTATGATAAAATTTTAAGATCCCAAAACCATAGCTGGATGATGAGTCTTATATAATGTAATAGCTTAATTATGTTCAACATGTTAGGAACTCAGTAGGCTAGCTAGAGTTCAGCAGCTGATAGGTTTAGTAGAATATCAGATATCGGCCAGAAGAACTCGGCATCAAGGAACTCAGTTGGGAATGTTAGATCCCACTGAATCTACAAAGGAATTCGAGCCTCGTACTTAATATCTCACAAGAATGTTAGTAGAAGACGATTCAGTAAAAGGTCCGAGAAATCAGAGGAAGTCAACTCAGCATGCTCTTGGAGTTTGAACAAACCTCAGCTACTCTCTAACCCTGACCATTGAGAAGCTGTCAGTACTGTATCTGCTCTGCTATAAAGCTGCTTCCTAAACTGAAAAAGAGAAAATCCCTACAGTGACATTCAAATTGAAATGACCGTTTTCCTTATCGTGATCGACACGTGTATGGACTCTCTCCAACGGATCTATTCATGAGTCGAGAATATAAGTAGAGAAGACACCGGGAACCAAAGCATTCAAGCTCACAAACACTCTAGCGAACTTAAAGCATATCAAAGCAAAGAACTCGTACACAAATAGATCATCTTAGTTCTTCAATCTAAGTAGACTTATTGTTATATCATAGGCTTAGAAAAATTCGAAGGAGTTCAGCTTTCTGAACTGTTCTTATTGTAAGAACTCCTTCCTAGTTGGAGAATATCAAACCCCGTGTTTGAATCCTGTAAAATCACTAAGACTATAATTAAAGTATCTGTCAAGTGCACAGTTCGACTGAGACTTGCTCAGTATAAGTAATTAAGAACTCCTTCTTTGTTCAGGACAATGGACGTAGGATCTAGTGTATCTTAACCACTTTAAAAACCGCTTGTGTTGATTTAATATTGCATTGATTAACTGTTCATACTGCAAAAAACTGACTTTAAACCACTCAGCATAAAGCACGTTTTCAAACTGAGATGAATATATTTTTGGGCCTACACTTCCGCACACATATTATACTGAATTACCGTTCACAAACATAAGTCAGTAGATAGGACTCAGTAGACAGATACTCTGCCCACGCGATCTAGAAGGCTTACTTGGTTAACTGAGTAGTTCAGTAGCAACATTCAGTAGCACTGACTTTCACGTTTAAGCTGAAACCTGCATTCAGGTGTATTCACTCCCCCCCCTCTACATGTGAAGGCTCGTCTCTGGACCAACAATTGGTATAAGAGCGGTGTTCTTCTGATCATCATTTTTTTCTGAATACTGGTCTACTCGAACAGATCTTGAAAATCGTTTTCTCTGCATTTGCATCTCTTCATAACATTCTATATGATATTATTCAACATGTCTGATATTTCAGGTATGAGGACAATACACATGTTTTCAGTTGAAAACTACGCGTTATGGCGTTTAAGGATGGAGGCACACTTAACGTTGCTGCATGACAGCATGACTAACATCCTGGAGAAGGTACCCATTATTCCGATAGTCGACAGCGTCGAACTTGCAACTGTGGCAACAATAGGTGCCAGAACCGGCGAAAAGGTTACGAAGGACATGAGCCTTTTTACACCAGAAGAGAGAAAGTTGCACAACCTTGACCGAGCGCACGTAATGTGATACTAACAACGCTCAATGACTCTTATCTTAGGAGGGTGCACGAATGCAAAACTGCAAAGGTGCTCTAGGATGCTCTCGCAGTGCTGAGTCAAGGAACTACACAGATCAAAGAAAACAAACTAGAGTTGGAGCTGCGAAAGCTCGAAGCATTTGCAATGATTCCCAGTGAGTGAATTGAGATCAACATCATCAATGGGCAGGGGAAAATATTCAGCAACAAGGAGACCTATAAAAAAATTCTAAGGCTCTTACTAGGCCTAAGTGGTACTCTTTTGCTACTTGTTTGCGAAGACCTGACTTAAGCTCTATTACTCATGATTATATATATTCAGAACTAAAAGCAGAGGAGCTTGAGTTCAATCTTCCACATACTCCCAGTGTTGATACTGAAATGCTAATTGATCATGCATATAAGGCAATAGTCAGCACACTTGGAGCAAGTCCCTCAGTCGCAAGTTAATCAGCTGGAAGCTCAATGACGATCCCAACCGCTGATAACATAGTTGGGAAATATGCTCTCCTTGCAGTTAAATACCAAAAGGAGAAGGACAAGCTTAGGAAGATGAAGAGAGCTTCAAAAAAAACTATTAAGGTAAGAGAGAAAATAGTCATTCGAAAGGTTAATCTAATTCTCTACCTGAATGCAAACACTGAGATTGTCTCAACTTGAAATAATGAGACACCAAGGAAAGAAGGCAGGAGCTCAACGTGTTACAACTGCAAAAAGACTAGACATTACTAGTATGAATGTCCAGAGCTCACGACTGCTGAAAGAGCTGAAAGACAAGCTAAAAGAGATAAGTTTATCAGAAAAAGGCAGGCCTGCATAGCCAGAGAACTATCCGATTGCATGAGCGATGAAGAGCTGTTCATGGAATCATCTGATGATGAAGCAGCGTTCGTGGCAATCGAAGCCAAAGAAGATACTGAACTGTGTCTTATGGCTGGAGAACAGGCTGAGGTGCTAAAGGATGCTTGGATCGTGGACAACGGATGATCAAGACACATGACGCATCAAAAGAATCTGCTGACCAACTACGTTCAGCAAGAGGGAGCCATAATTGAGTTTGGTGACAACTCTAAAGGATATACAATAGGATTCAGAACACTGAAGATAGGAACTGCCATAGTTCCCTAAGTATCATATGTTGAAGAACTTCAATATAATCTCCTTTCAGTCATTCAATTCTGTAATAACTCCAATAAAGTGACTTTTGACGCAGGTTTTTGTGATGTTCTTGAAAAATATACAGGAAAAATTATGTTATCAGGCTCGCGGAGAAGAATATCTATTATGCTGATTGGAATACCGTTGAACCTGAAGCATGCTTGCTAGCACATACAAAGTCAAAAGATAGAACAACATGATTGTGGCATAGAAGATTAAGTCATCTGAACTTCAAAACAATGAACAAGCTAGCAAGAGATGCTAAAGTCCGCGGACAACCTAATAAAGTATTCAAAAGATATAAGAATTGTGAAACATGTATGAAGGGAAAGCAAACCAGATCAAGCAATCCGCTCGTTCCGTCACCTTCTATTGATGGGATCCTTCAGCTGCTCCACATAGACTTATTCGGGCCAGTCTCTACAGTGACGATCAGAGGCAAGAAATATGCTCTTGTAGTCATTGATGACTATTCAAGATATACATGGGTGATTTTCATCGCTAACAAGTCTGACGTCAAAACTGAACTGTCGAAACTACTGAAATGATTGAGCGTCGAGAAGGACGTCAAGATTCAAAGAATACGCTCAAATCAAGGAACAGGGTTTTTAAACTCGATGATGAAAGACTACTGCGAAGCTGAAGGGATTCAGCAGGAAACCTCAGCGGCACGCACGCCTCATCAGAACGGGCTTACTGAAAGGAAGAACAGAACACTCAAAGAAGTTGCAAGAACGTTACTCGCAGACTCAGGTCTACCATTAAAGTTTTCGGCCGAAGCTATTGACACAACCTGTTATACTCAGAATCGGTCTTTATTAACTCAGATGCACATGATGGCACCATATGAATTATGGAAAGTGAGAACACCATCTATTTCGCATTTCCATATCTTTGGTTGTTCGTGTTTTATCCACAATAATGGAAACGATCAGTTAAAGGTCTTTGATAGCAAGTCAGACCAAAGGGTATTCTCAGGGGGTCGGCAAAGCTTTCAGGATCTTTAACTACCAGACACTTTGCGTAGAGAAAAGCCCTCATGTTGTATTTGACGAATTTACTTCTGAGAATAGGAAACAAAGTTCTAGACAAGATGCTGAAGGAGTCAGCAGCAAGCTACAAGATCTAAGCTTAAACAATAAAAAAGAAAAGATCCAGCATTGTTGGGATGATGATTAAGATGATGAAATTCAGAACCAACCAACAAATAATGTAGCTGAACCGATTGATTCTTCTGAACAGAATCAATCCCAGTAACTAAGGTTTATGAAGAAACCCCAATGGTGATTGAGACCTCTACTGAGAATAACAACTCAGGGGGAATTACTGATGTTCTTGAGCTGAATGCCCCTGAACCTGGTGACTCAGTAGACTCGGTCTTATTACTGAACTGCTTCAATCACAAAATAGTACTACTGAAATTCCTCATAATCTGACTATTTGTACAGAATCAACTTCAGAAGAAGTAACAAGACACCGTCGTTCATGGTTAGATGCTCACACTTCAAATCTTATTATCAGAGATCCATCAACAAGCGTAAAGAAAATATTCAGATTTTGTTAAGCAGAAAGCGCCTTATACTCCTTCTTGTCTACTGAAGAACCTCAGTCGGTTGAGGATGCTCTGAATGATGCTGACTGGATCACTGGTATGCAATAAGATCTCAACCAATTCACCAGAAACGATGTTTGTGAGCTTGCAGACAGAACCAAACATCAACATGTGATAGGAACCAAGTGGGTCTTCAGGAACAAGCGAGATGAAAACAGCGTCATCATCAGGAATAAAGCTCGACTAGTTGCCAAATGAATTGTTAAGCTGAAGGAGTAGACTTTGATGAAATGTTTGCTCCAGTTACAAGATTGGAAGCCATTCGCCTATTCATAGCATATGCAACTCATCAACAGTTTATTATCTATCAGATGGATGTTAAGTCAGCTTTCCTGAACAGCGTACTGAATGAAGAAGTTTACGTAGAACAACCGCCAGGCTTGCAATAGGGACATCAAGTATATAGACTCAAGAAAGCTCTGTATGGGATAAAACAAGCACCTAGGGCTTAGTATGATACCCTTTCACACTTTCTACTTCAGAAAGTTTTTTTAGAAAGGAACTGTAGATTACACCTTATTCATTATCAAGTCAGAAAATGACATCTTACTGGTGCAGTTCTATGTGGACAACATCATCTTTGGATCTAAGAATATGACATGTGTCAAAAACTCGAACAGATGCTGAAAGATAAATTTGAGATGTCAATGATGGGAGAAATTAACTATTTCCTTGGACTTCAAGTGAAGCAATCTAAGAAGGGAATATTCATAAATCAAGCGAAATATAATAGAGATCTCATCTAGAAATTCGGTTGTGAATCTGATGAGTCATTTATGTACCTAGTTATTTCTGGCCGAAAGTTGTCTTAATTGACCAATCAGGGCACTTGCAGTGGCGAAATTGCAGGTTTTTAGGTGTTGACGTGGTGAGTGACTAAGATACAATCTGGCACGTATTTGATGATGAAGTAGGCGCTGGATTTATTGACTTGGACGTGGATTTCGAAGGAGGGAAGTTCTTGATTAAATTTGAGATAGATAAGGAAAGATTTGTTTTCCATATCTATCCAAATCCCTCCTTATCATGAAAGGATTTGACCTAACTTAAGGATTAAGAAAGAGAGCTTATAAGAGGAGACAAGGGAGCACAGAAATCATAAGCCTTGACACGCCTCATACCCGCTCCACATCTGTTCCTTCTCCATTCAAGAAACCCTAATTCCTATTCGACTTTCCGATCAACAACCCGCGCCGTAGCTTGATAATCCGCCGAGAAGATCAAGTTCGAAGCCCACTTCTATCTTACTTTATTCCGTTCGTAGTTGAGAAGAGAAGATACACTTTTAAATTTAGTTTTAAAGTTTTGAAGTTGAAGACTTGTTTTAATTTTCGTTCGTTTCATTTTGTTGGAGTAGGAGAGATCGAATTCATGTTCGGTACTCTTATTCATTTTAATTTAGCTTTCATTTTCGTTTCAAGTTCAGTTTTATATTCTGCCTTTTATAGTTTAGATCTTTAAGTTTCAAACATGTTAGATCTAGGGTTACGCATGTTTTCGTTTTTGTTCTATGAACTGTCCTGCTTGCACAATCAAGACGTCTGCATGAGTAGCTAAGTTTTTAAGGGTCCGACGGGATGTGAAACACACACGGATTAGTACATGAGGCTTTGGTGCTTATAATTAATCAAAGGGGTTTCGAGTTAATTCTGACTTAATTTATCTGACTAGTAATTTAGACTTGATCACCCTAGGTTGTGCATCTGTAGGTAACTAAGTATTTTCATCGTTTCTCGTGGAACAAGGCTAGGTAAGTAGCAAAGTCGTTCGAAAGAGTAATTGGATTAAACCGGTAGGAAACTATTAGATGCCAAACATACGAGTAGGTTCCTAAACTAGGCTCCCTTAGTTCGATAAAGCTGTCTAGTTATTAAATTTATTGATTTCCCAACAACGTAGGTTGTAACTAGATTAGGGAAGTAGTCGTTTCGATGCCCAACATGGCGGCTACCGATTAAGTAAGTGGGAGTGGAGATCATGCAGTTTAAGTTACGATGTCTATAACTAGTTGATTCATGATATTAATTCATATTTTGTGCCGATGATTGGAATAAGTGTGTGTGAAATATTTTGCTGGACCCGTCTCTTAATTGCCCAGTTAATATACTCTTTATTTAGTTCAGTTTTTACATTTCTTAGCTTAGTAAAAATCCAAAACTTGCGTGGTTGCTAACCAAAACCCTAGATAAGTAGAAAAAATATTGTGTCTAGTCCTCCGTTCCCTGTGTTCGATACTATGTAGACAATACTGAATTAATTCTCAGATTTTGCAGGATTATTTGGTGCAATACAACGATCACCAGAATCCAGCAAATCAGTAAAGATACACATGAACACAAATCTCAAAACTGATCTTAATAAAGAGGGAGTATCTATTAACTCAACTGATTATCGTGTTATTATTGGTTCATCATTAATTTTAACTGCCAGCAGACCTGATATAACCTATGTTGTAGGTGTATGCGCAAGATTTCAGGCGAATCCCGAGCGAAGTCATGTAGACTCAGCAAAGAAGATTCTCCGATACCTGAAAGGAACACCTAATGTTAGGTTATGGTATCCCGCTAATGATAATCTTGAACTAAATGGTTATTCTGATGCTGATTATGCAGGATGTCGAATAGATAGAAAATCAACTTCAGGAACATGTCAGTTCCTCGGCAGTAAGCTAATATTGTGGTTCTCAAAGCAGCATCACTTAATAGCAACATACTATTGAAGCTGAATATATGGCTGTCAAAAGCTGTTGCACCTAGATTCTATGGTTTTGACAATAGCTGTGAGACTATGATATCTATCAAGATGAAGTGTCAATCTACTGCGACAGTACCAGTGCTAATGCAATTACTCAAAATCAAGTTCTACATACGAGATGAAATCCATACTGAAAAGCAAAGGGCCGACATACTAATCAAACCTCTAGCTGAGACCAGATTCAACAAACTCTCAGTAGAACTAGGTCTACTGGATCCTACTAACTCAGTTCAGTGAGAGGATCTCGGAAGTATTAAGTAAGGGGAAACTTACTCTCAGTACTGATGAACTACTCAGTGACTACACAATGGTGTCAACTGACTACTATGTTTAGCTGATAGGTTATGAGTATTTATTCAGCATATCTTATTCAGTATGTCTTTGCATTTATTTCCTGCCATTAAACTTCATAGGATGTTATTAATTAAAAATATTTTCATTAAAAGCACGACATTCCATATACTGACTACGGCGCATTAAATGTATGTCATCCCACGATTTTGGATGATAGATACGTAGGTCGAGATTATAGGTGGCAAAGTAATCATAATCTCTTATAACATTAAATCTTAGTCGTCCATCTTACAAATTAAGTTTAATCTCAACCGCATGATGAATAAACCATTTATATTCATATGTGATATATATATGCACGTATCCATGATCTGAAACTTTATCTTCCGCCATTATCGAACATATTTGTGCTTTGCAAAACTTGCTGCATCCTAAATCTACTTCTCTCATTGCACTAAGTAAATCTCTTAAACTTTATCTGCAAGTAACAAACTTACTCTATTTTCAAGTGATAACACTTATTTTACAGATTCAGTATATTATCAATGGCGAATTCTCCCAATAATGAAGTCCTCATTTCGTCTGACATGGAGGAGATTCTGTAAAACAAGAGAGTCTGGTTCGAACCAGTTCTTGTCTTCAGATTGTGTGATGTCGACTGCATGGAGCCGATCTTTGACGCTCTTCAGTCAACAAGCCTTCAAACCCTGCTATCTAGGGTTCCTCACCTCTGCCTCCCCAGGCAAGTGACAGAGTTCTTTATGAATCTTCGTTAAGATGAAGAGTTTAAGGACATTTCTTGTTGGTCCTAGAGACGCGCTTCAGGTGTTGGGGGGGGGAATACACCTGATTGCAAATTCAAACTCTGAATGCGAAAGTCAGCTTTAGCTGAAGAATGCTACAGAATTAGTCAGTTGGCCAGATATACTTTCTCAATCGCGTCGATCGCGTGGGATGAATATTCTCCTACTGAGTACGGTCCTACTGACTTATGTCAGTGAATAGTAGTTCAGTACAAGAGTTCTGTGTGGAAGTGTAGGCCCTTTAAAATATGCGTCTTTGTTGAAAACCCGTTTTGCAAGTTTGATTAAAACTCAGTTGGATGTTGAATGAACAGTATATCAAAGCAACAGTTAAAATCAAAAACAACACAATGATTTTTAAAGTGGTTCGGACACACTGGGTCCTACGCCCCAAATTAAGCAGGAGAACTTGTATTATTTATACTAAGCAAGTCTCAGTGATCTGTTCACAGGACAGATTCAACTTGTTTGCTTATACTAAGCAAGTCTCAGTTATCTGTGCACAGAACAGATGTCTACTTATAGTCATAGTGACTTTACAATTTAAACGCTTAAGGTTAGTTTCTCAATTGTGAAGGAGTTCTTACAAGAAAGAACAACTCAAAAGATGTGAACTCCTTCGAAGTTCTAAGCTATTGATTTTACAATACGCATGCTTAGATAGAGAAAGGGAACAATAACTCTCTACAAAGAAGAACTAAAAAGATATCTAATCTATGAGCAAGTTCTTCGTTTGTATGTTGCTTGAAGGTTCGCTAGAGTTCTTGAGCTTTGTTCGCTTTGGTTCCCGGTGCTTCTTCTGCATGAAGACCTTCTCTATTTATAGTATTCGATTTGTGAATAGATTCGTTGGAGATGGTCTAGCCACGTGTCGAATAAGACAAGAAAAACGGTCATATAAGATTTGGGCGTTGAGTAGAGGCACTGTTGAGATTTCCTCTTTTTCCGGCTAGGAGCAGCTTTATGGCAGAGCAGGTAAGGCGATGCCAGCTCCTTATTGGTCGAGGTACATTAGAGTTGGTGAGGCTTGTTCAAACTCAAATTATACTGAGTTGACTTCCTCTGAATTCTCTGACCGTCGCCTGATTATCCTCTATCGGCATTCGTCTGAACACTTCAGTCGCTGGCTCGAATTCCTTTGCAGACTCAGTTGGTAATAGACATACCAACTGACTTCCTAAATACTGAGTTCATCGACTGAGTGCATAGTCTTCTACTGACTCCACAACTACTGAACTCTAGCCTACTGAGTTCTAACAGCTGAACTCAATCTAAGCTATTACAATATCGAAGGTTCATCATTCAACTAGGGGTTTTGAGATCTTCAAATCTTATCATATAAATATATCTCAACATTTTATGTTCATCCCAACATTTCTTGCATATCATATCAGCAAGAAATCGATAATAATGTACAGGAACTTAGATCACAGACATAAACGCTGTTGAATGTCTTCAGCGTAGCTTTGATCTTCCCAATGAGGGGATTTCTATGATCGGGTATAAGGAGACCTTTATCAACATATATCTCTGCCAATTCAACGGGCAGAAGGACATAGTATTCAAAGCATCATTCCCCAAGAACAGGCTGCTCCCTGAATACACTATCAACCATATACTGACCAGCTCCGCTGGATCATTCGACCAACTATCCCGGGTCAGGATCCAGATTATGATGGCAATTAAGGATGGCGTTCAGGTCAACTGGACTAAGTTCTTCTTGACTGAGTTCAAGGCTTAGTTCCAGAAGTTTATAGTGAATGAGGACAAGACCTCACTTCAACTAATTCCGAAGGGAAAACTTCTCTATGGCAGCAAGGTGTTAATCCTGATCGAGGATTTCTACCAAGGAAGAGTTGCGTTTGCTGACGCGTTCTCATATGACAAGAAGAATATCAAATTTCAGAATACGTCAACAACTAAGAAGTCCATTTGGTGTGGCATACATGATAAGCGACTAGCTTTATCCACTCAGGACCCGCGCCTAACTCAGCAAAAGAAAAGGAAACTAGTGAAGAAAGTTGAACCAATATATGTCCCTGAGCATGTATCCATTCAAGATCCAAAATCCGGAAAAGAAGATGTGACTCTGACTGATAAAGTAAAAATGATACACTTAGAGGAGACTCGGTCGGATATACCTATTGAATTACCTCAGGCTGAGGTCTCCACTTCAGTTCCGTCTTTAGTTCTAACAGCTCAGATCAGAGCTACTGAAGAGATAGAGGAACATATAACAAAGATACTAGATCATTCTGATCTAGTAGATATCGCAGTCAGGGCCAGGTCCAGATGCGCCTCAGATTCCTTGAGTGGGACATCTTGGATGAGACCATCGACCTAAGGACTGTCCCTGTACTGATGCAGGAGGAGCAGATGCTGAAAGAAGAAATTGGCTACGGAGAGCCAATAAACATAGGAACTATGGACGATCTTCGCTCATCCATGCTCATGCTCCTGAGTCTAAGGGGCACTGCTGAACAATCTACTCAGCCCCAGACTCAACCCGACTCAGATCATGATGACTCACCGCGGGCCAAGGAGGATCTGCCGAGGGAAAATCCCCCAGAGATGATAACTCACCACCTCCACTGTCTTCATCAGGTGCCATCATCTCAGTATCGTCTACTTCTCAGCAAAAGCCAAGACAATCTAGCTTTCAAGCTGCTGGGATCAAATACGTATCAGTAACGTCTATTAACAAGTGCTTTAAGCGTCAGGGTCACAAGAACCGTCTTCTTGCTAAAGACGTGAATTCTAAATAGAGCCAATATACTGAGGCTTAGACCCAGAAGCTAAGTGACCTGACAGCTGAAGTGCAGAGGATCAATATGCTTACTACTTCTGATACTGATAAGATCCTCCGCCGAGCACTTGAAGTACAGAGGATTGATCTGAATTCTCAATTTCAGCAAATCCTGCGGACTCAGGCTAATACATTTACTAATAAGATGGCTACTGCACTGGATCAAGTCCTCAAGGCCATTGAAGAGCGTAACAAGCTAACCACTGAGAGTGTCTATCGAGCACTCGTAGAACAACACAACGCCGGCCAAGCCATCAAGAAAGAATCCACTGAGATGGTCGAAGCATTCCTAAAACGGACTGAGGCTGCTAAATCCAAAATACTCCAGGTCGCCCAGACTGAGCATGATAAGCACTGTGATGAGTATACTGATGCCGTCAGGGATGTTCAGGCCAAGCTCGAAACTATCAGCCTCTTTGTATCGGGCATTACTGATAAGGTCACTGCCTTGGCAAATCAGATTGATGATACCAAAAAGGGGGAAGGAAGTAGGAGGAAAAAACTACTGACCCTCATTAAAGCAGATGAGGCTGCTGAGACAAGCAAGAAGATAGAAGAGAAATGGGAAGGCTCAGGAGAGCCTACTAATGCAGCAATTGCTGAAGTAGCTTAATACATTGAGGAGCTAACTGAAGAAGAGCCCATACATTCAGTTGTTAAAGGCAAATCATTAGCTCCCCTTAGTCCTCCAAAAGCCAAAAAAACTGTAATTCCGAACCCAGATGAACAAATTGCTTACGATGAAAAATTGGCTAAGGAATTACAAGAACTAGAGGAAGGCAAGGCAAGAGCAAAAAAGAAGGGCATACAGATCAGGACTCCAGTGCCTAAGAAGATGAGGTATGTAGTGCCTAGGTAATCAAAGGCTCAGTCTTCATAATCTAAATCTACTAAGAAGGAGCATGAAGCTTCAAAGTCCAAGTCTAAATCAGCTGAACCGTCTGAAGTTGAAGCCGACACTGAAACAGAGCAGACCATTCCCAAAACTAAGCTATCTAAAGAGTAAGAAGCAAAGATGAAAGCTCTATGGGATTCCTGCGAAAGAGGCTTAAACATTACTACTGAGGCCTGCCAAATTCAAGCTGTAAAGGAAATAATAAGATTAGCAGATTTTGAGGTACTCAGGCAGAGGACTGAGAAAGAAGCAAGAGAAAGGATCCCTATAAAGGATAGGAGTGTCCCTACAACCACAAAATTTTTCAGACACAGGGAACAGGGAAACAACATTAAGAGGACCATTTATCCAAGGGCTGACCAATGGGTACCTTGGAAGTTTAATCAGAAGTGGGAGCAGATCAAGGTCGATTTCATAAAGAGCTACGATATCTGGAAGTCTGTGAGTGAGACAACAGATTCAGACAGAAGCTTCAAAGAATTCTTAATGATTTCTGATCTTGAAGTTTATGCTGAAATCCTGATTGGATTACAACAGTCAAGTGTGACTCTCAAGGGACCTGAATTCAGGACTCTACCTCCTCTTTGCACGCTATAAGGGAATATATGCACAAAGAAGATTGAATGATTCTGAAGACAAGGAAGAGATCAAGAAGCAGAGAAACAGAGTTTACAAATCTTATAGTCTTGAACTTCCTAAGAAGAAGTCAACTGACTTCATGGCGAGATTGCAGCAATTCAAGAAGTCCAGCTAATTCTCTTTTTTTTTCTCTCTCTTCTTCTTATTAGCTTTTAGATCTGATAGAGTAAAATGTCATGTACATGCAACTCCTTATCATTTATGATATTCTATTTTTTTTGGCTAACGAGAACTACTAATTGTCACCTGGCTATTCTTTCTTTCCTAACAATACTGATCACCTCAGTGATCAGAACTAGGGGTGTTACGGTATACCGAGAAATTGGTATACCGTACATACCGTACTGAAAAATTACCGAAAATTTGGTATACTGTGATTTTCGGTATGGTATGATACCGTACCGAAGTTTTTCGGTACGGCAACGGTATGAGATCTCTAATACCGCGGTATACCGTTGCATGCCGAAATTTCGGTATGCAACAGGTATGCAACGGTATACCGAACATACCGATTCATACCGAAATCTCGGTACATACCGTGTACCGATATACCGAACTATATCCGGTATACCGATATACCGTGGTATACCGTTGCATACCAAAATTTTAGTATGCAACGGTATACCAAACATAGCGATATACCGAACTATATCGATTCGAACCGAACTATACCGATTCATACCTAACTATATCAATTTGTACCGAACTATATCGATGTATACCGAACTAACCATTATACCAATCTTAATGTTATATTATATATTTATAGATTAATGTTTGTCCATTATATCAATCTTAATGTTATATTATACATTTATAGATTAATGTTTGCCTAATAAATTAATCGTAGTCCGTACATACCAGTTAAATGACATAACTTTATTTAGCAAAATTCGCATTATTTATTTATTAAACAATGAAATGAATTAAAAAAAAATTAAATTACATAACCAATTATTTGAATTGCCTAAATAATACTTGAAGTGGACTGAAAAAATAATCTAAGTTTATTTATTGAAAAAAATTATAATTTTTTGTTTCTCTATTACTTTGTATAAATTTTATATCATCTTATGGTTCATATTTTAAATAAATATTTAACTTTTTTTTAGTTTGTCTGATTTTTAAGAAACATAAACTAATTCATTAAATGTTCATATGATAATATGACCATACAACTTAACAATCATTAGTCACTATGAATCAAATATATATATGATTGAGAGAATAATTTATTGTATTATATTATCATTGTTCCAAGTGAAACACTAATTTAATCAAGAAAAGAAAAATAAAATGAAATACAAATAAAAAAAGTTAGTTATATTATTAAGTGTTACTTTATATCGATTAGTGTGATACATTCCATCAAGAAAAGAAACATCAAAGAGAAATGTAAATCAAATATTCTATTTTGGGCAAAATTATATTCTTAATTTCTTTCTACATTTTCTCGATATATATTCTATTAATTAGTTTCTAAATATTAAATGAAGTAGAATAGAATTTTTCCTTTGTATTAAATATTAAATAAAGCTATTAAATGAAGTAAAATTAAAATCGTAATAATTATTTGCTTCGGTATACCGAAAATTTCGGTATACCGAAGTACGGTATATCGGTATACCAAAGTACGGTATGGTATACCGAAAGTTTTGGTATATCGTTTGCTTCGGTATACCGAAAGTTTCGGTATACCGAAGTACGGTATGGTATACCGAAATAGCGGTATGGCAACGGTATGGAGATTGCTCATACCGAACTTTTGGTATACCGAACTACGGTATACCGAAGTTATCGGTACGGTAACGGTATGCATTTTCCCATACCGAATATTTTCGGTACGGTAAGCGGTATGAGAAAAATGTTACGGTATACCGTACCGAACACCCCTAATCAGAACACACACTCATATGTTATTTGTGTTCTCTCCCTTTGTTCTGAGTTGTTTTATCTCTTAGACTTTAGTCTGTGCTATAGGGGGAAATTGTGTTAATAGATTGATTGGATGTAAAGGTTTTAGCATTATCAAATAGGGGGAAATTGTTGGGTATGAGATTCAGTATGATAAGATTTGAAGATTCAAAAACCCTAGCTGAATGATGAGCCTTATATAATGTAATAGCTTGGTTGAGTTCAACTTGTTAGGAACTCAGTAGGCTAGCTAGAGTTCAATAGCTGATAGGTTCAGTAGAATATCAGATGTCAGCTAGAAGAACTCAACATCAAGAAACTCAGTTGGGAATGTTCGAACCCACTAAATCTGCAAAGGAATTCGAGCCTCGTACTGAATATCTCAGAAGAATGTCAGTAGATGACGATTCAGTAAAAGGTCCGAGGAATCAGAGGAAGTCAACTCAACATGCTCTTGGAGTTTGAACAAACCTCACCTACTCTCTATCCTCGACCAATGAGAAGCTGACAGCATTGTACCTGCTCTACCATAAAGTTGCTTCCTAGACTGAAAAAGAGTAGATCCCTATAGTGACATTCAAATTAAAATGGCCGTTTTTCTTCTCGTATTTGACACGTGTCTAGACTCCCTCCAATTTATCTATTCATGAGTAGAGACTATAAATAGAGAAGAGTCATCATGCAGAGAAGACACCGGGAACCAAATTAAAGCCTATCAAAGCGAAGAAGTCGTACACAGATAGATCATCTTAGTTCTTCACTCTAGAGATTCATTAGTTCCCTTTCACTATTCTAGGCAGACTTATTGTTATATCATAGGTGTTGGTCCAGAGATGAGTATTAGGGTTGGGGGGGGTGAATACACCTGAGTCCAAGTTTTGCTCAAATGCAAAGGTCAGTATTTTACTAAGTATGCTACTGAACGAGTTTAGTTGCTAGTTATGCCTTCTAATCGCGGGGCAGACTGATTCAACGACTGAATCCTTTCTACTGACTGATGTTAGTACTGAGTAATTCAGTAGATGAATAAGTGCGGAATTGTCTAGGCCCGGTTTAAGTTTATCTATTTGAAAAACGTTTTTATGCAAACCAAATCAATTGGCTAGTGTAGTTTTAAATCTGTTTTTACTAAATATATGATTTTGCAAACAGTTGACAAACAGATGCAATAAAACAATAAATGACAAGAGCAATTTTTAACGTGGTTCAGATACACAAGATCCTACATCCACGGTCCTACCACCCCTTTCAGATGTGTCGTTGGAGGGACTGGCAGTAGTCTCCATGTCCCTGCATTCAGGAGAAGGTTTAGATTCTTCTTTCTTTTTATGATATTCTTTCTTACGAGAAGAAGAATCTTTGTCATGTTTCTTCAACTTTCTGACTCAGTCCTTCTCCCTTTGGTACTTCAGAGCCAGAAGCACGCATCATTCAACAAGATCCTCAGTAGTGGATTTTGGTGTTGGGGTTGCAACTGACTTGCTTGTTGAACTGGGGCTTACTCCAGACATGTTGACTGTTGTTTTAAATGCATGGTCGATTGGGGTGTCAGCTGGAGTGCTTACGCTTCCTTGGGGTATACTGTGCTCGAACGCCTCTGCCTTTAGTTCTAAAAAGATAACATCAGGAGTTAAAGCATTTAGATCAGAGCGACATAAATAAGTAGCAAATGGGAGCCACTTCAGTCGGGGCAGCGCTCTTAGGATCTTGGTGTTCTTCTCCTTGTTGGTGAACGTCTTCCCTGATCACATTGATCTGATTTGTGAATCATGACGCTAAGCTCGTCAATGGATTCATTGGGTTGCATGAAGCTCCAACTCGAGCTTGTTCTTTTTGATCTGCGGGGTTCCTTGGCTTAGTACAGCAAGGGCATCCCAAATTTCTTTCGCTGTTTTGCAATCTTGCACTCTGTGGATGTGTGAATCACTGAGCATTGTCAGGATTGCGTTATGCGCTACTTGGTCCAGATTGTGTAGTTTCTTCTCTTTTGGCGTGAAGGCGGCTTTATCTTTGGCAATCTTTACCCTAATTTATGATCCTACACCTCCCACAACAGCAAATTCGACGTTGTCGATCATCGAAATGTTTGGTCCTATCTCGAGGACTTCGTCATGATGTCGTGCAGCGATGTAAGATGCGCCTCCATTCTAAGGCGCCATGTCGTGTAGTATAAGGATGAATGAAGATATGATCGTGCAGTGAAAACGTTTTTCAGGATCTTGTTCGAGTAGACCAGTAAGCTTTCAAAACAATAATCAAAAGAACACCGCTCTGATACCAATTGTTGGTCCAGAGATGAGTATCAGGTGTAAGGGGAGGGGAGGGTCAATACACATGAGTCCAAGTTTTTCTCAAACTCGAAGGTTAGTATTTCAATGAGTATGCTAGTGAACGAATTCAGTTGCCAGTTAAGCCTTCAGATCACGAGGCAGAGTGATTCAACGACTGGATCCTTTCTACTAACTGATGTCAGTACTGAGTAATTCAGTAGATGAATAAGTGCGGAATTGTGTAGGCTCGGTTTAAGTTCGTCTCTTTGAAAAACATTTTTATGCAAACCAAATCACTTGGCTAGTGCAGTTTTAAATCTGTTTTACTGAAAATATGATTTAGCAAACAGTTCACAAATAGATGCAATAAAATAGTAAATGACACGAGTAATTTTTAACATGGTTCGGATACTAAAGATCTGTTGGGTGATGATTCAATCCTCAGCATGATCATACTTGTGGGAAATGACTCTTATCTTCTATACTGAATCATGCTCAGTAGCCTCGTGCTCTGAACTGTTGAGAAGATTTGAAGATCCCAAAACCCTATCTGATTGATGAACCATTCCTTTGTTTTCGTATTTGTCTCTGAGGTTTCAGACTCAGTAGACACTCTGCTCTGGTCAAGGCGCTCAGTAGCTCATCAGCCTCAGCACCGGTGTAGAAGACTCGTATCCTTGGACTCGGCAGGAGCAAGATATCGAGAGAGTCGGTTGAACCGAACTCGGCATGAGTAGTTCACTGGACTCGTAGCCGATCTTCGTAGACTTATCTCGGCAGCCTATCTACCGAATACAAGGTCGACTCAAGAACGGCGCATAGTCTTCGGGACTGTCGAAATCTTTTGAAAGACAATCGGCATTGTCATGTACGAGGAAGAGAGAAGTCGGCTTGATGCCGTCTCGAAGTTTGTGCTGGCTCAACCACTTCATCCACCTCGACGAATGACAAGCATACACGTGTCTTCTCACCTGCTAAAGCCGCAGTCAACCTTTTACCTAAAAAGGTGGGAAAGTACACTGTTACCTACACCAAAAGAGCCGTTTGCTACCAAAAAGAGAGAGAGAGAAGAAGATCGTCTCCAACGGATCTATTTCAATCTCTGCTCTATAAATAGAGGGATCATTCAAGATTTGAGAGAGAATGCGCGCACCTAGAACACGAGAGAGCATTCAAACGAGCGATATTAACGACTAAGTCCTCCGCAAGAAACAACCGAGTTATCTCCGGCGAAAGACTACATCCAGCTCAAAAGGAACCAAGCTGAACCGACATAAGCTTCTAGTATCCAAGCGACTGACACGAACCTATAGCTAAACCCTCAGCTGTTCGTCGCTCTAGATAGCTACATTCTCGTTCCTTATCCCTCTAACCCTAAGCTCATTTGTTATATCCATAGCTTAGATGAAGGAGTTCACATTTGAACCAATCCTTATTGTATAAGGACTCCTTCACTGTTGGAGAAGTTTGTCAAACACTTTAAGTTTGATAGTGTTGTAAACTGAGACTTGGATCGATATAAAAACCAAGACGCGGCTTTGCCCAAGGTGCAAGCCGACCGAGACTAACTCGGGGATAATAAATAGCCTCCCGATCATTCGGGACAGGTGGACGTAGGATTTGAGCGATATCCGAACCACTTTAAAAATCCCGTGTCTCTTCTTGCTTTCTTAATCGTTGCATTGATTTTACTATTCATATTGAACATCATATTTAAATCAATCAACTGTCTCAAAGATACCGAACTTTTAAATCTACCGAACCGAGACTTAAAACGTTTTCTCACAAAAAATTGATTTGGGCCTACACAATTCCGCACACCGAACTCTCACCGAACGATACCGAATTCGACCTAGTCGGTTAGCGGATCTCAGTCGAGCCGGTACTCTTTTAGCCTTTAACTCGATTCGTAACGGTTGTGCAGTCCGCCGAATCAAGCTGCATGCACACCATCCCGAATAGGACTGTTCAAGTTCGAAATTGAGAAATCGAATCAGTGTATTCACCCCCCCCTCTACATCCGACCGTACACTCGGGACCAACAATTGGTATCGGAGCAGGGAGTTCTTTGACTCTTGTTATCTTTGAGACTGGTCTATTCGAACGGATCCAAGGGAAAACGTTTTCACTGCATATCACTCTACATTCATATCTATATTCTTCATGGCTGATATGTCGGTATAAGGATGGTACCCATGTTCTCGGTGGAGAATTATGGAGTATGGCGAGTCGAAATGGAAGCACATCCGACATCCCTCCATGACAAGATGATCGGAAGTTCTTGAAGATGGACCTATCGTTCCCTTGATCGATAGTGTCGTAACTCGAGACCAAGCTCAAGGAGGAGGAATGGTGACCGGGAAGAAGATTCCCAAAGACAAGTCTCTTCACTCCCGAGGAGAAGAAGCTTCACAATTTAGACCGTGTTGCCGAAAACGCCATACCGACCACCCTTAGTGATTCTTATCTTGGCGGGGTTCGGGAATGCAAGACTCGCTAAAGAACTCTGGGATGCTCTTGCGCTACTGAGTCGAGGGACTCAGAAGATTAAAGCCAACAAATTAGCGCTGGAACTCCAAAAGCTGGAAAGCTTGTCTCTCATGCCCGGGGATAAAATCGAAGATCTAAACGTCAGATTTACCAATCTGATGAACTCTATCAATGGGCCGGGAAAGACATTCGAAGAACCGAGAGATGAATCCGAAAATTCGAGGGCACCGCCTGGATGGACACCGGACACCTTTTACCACTCTATTGCGACATTCGACTTAGATGCTTGTGTCTCCCGACCATATCTTTTCGTAATTACAGTGCGAGGAGTTTGAGTTCGACAGACCTCAAAGAAAGCAGAGAGCTGAAGCTGACACAAAAATCGACCATGCTTTCAAAGCATACGTCAGCACATCATCTCCAGCAACGAGCAAAACGACGAGTAAGAATGAACCTTCACTCAATGATCTACAAGAAGGAAGTCTCACTCAGAAGTATGCGCTGCTCGCTGTAAAGTATCAGAAGGAGAGGGAGCGACGCAGAAAAGTGACTAAAGCCTATCGGGAAACGAAAGGTAAGTCAAATTATATGTCGAAACACACTCCTGACTCACAATCTTCTGAATGCAGAAAGAAAGATGACTCAGAACCATCAAAGAATAGCGAAAGCAAAGAAGAAAGAGTCATCGCTTGTTACAACTGCAAGAAGCCGGGACATTATCGCATGATTGTCCCCGAGCTCGTAGTGCTTGAACGCGCAAAGCACGTAAGGCAAGGAGAGAGAAATTCGCCCAGAAAAGACAATCCTACATAGCTGGCAAAATCTCAGACGACTCAGAAGAGGTCGACTCCTTTATGGATTCATCGGATGATGATGCAGCTTTCATGGCCTTAGAGCTTGAAGCTGAAGAATCAGCTGAAAAGTGCATGATGGCAGGCGAAGAGGATGAGGTAAATTCTCATGAACCACTTAACTCCTCTTCACACTGCACACACGACACTATTTCAGGTGCAGATGAGAATTTGGACGTCGCAACCGCATACGAAGAACTGCTCGACGAACAAATTCAGATGAGTCTGCAGCTCAGCAAGACTCTTCAGGAGTTGGATACCCTGAAAATAGAGAATCGAGACTTTCTCAGGAGAGTCAGGTTGCTACCGAGGCCGAAGGACTTGTGTTGAGACTCCAGGAGGAAATAAACTCTCCGATGGGCCAAGTCTCAGCATCAAGAAGATCGGATTTCAGTTTTGACCAATGACTTGACTCGAAAGATATCGAACCGAGTCTGCGAAGCAAGAAATGTCAGGACTTCCAGACCGAGCACGACACACTGAAGAAGAGTGATGATGTCTGGAGGAGCCTGATGACTGAAAGGTACATGGGCGCTGAGAAGAAATTAGAAGCTATGCTAGCAAGCAATAAGCCAAAGCACTGCAAGGAAGGACTTGGATTCAGCCAGGGAGCTTCCTCATCTGCCCCCAATACACTCGGAGTACGGCTTGCCGATAGGTTTGTTCAAGGGGAGACTATGAACGCAAATATACCGAACCCCCTAGCAAAGAACAAACAGAAGATGAAAGCACCTCATCCCACACATCGGGATTCCCGACAAGAAGATCGGTGCCAAGAAACCCCGGTTCGGTCAAGGGGGAACCAAAGAAATTAAAATTGGCGGATCAAGATGGACCTCCAAAGCCGACACATCCAGCTCGGTATGGGTCATACTATTATGAACCTATAGTCGAAGAGGCTCCAAAGGTCGAAGAAAAAGAAAGCCACACGTAAGGCTAAGGTCGGCGATCCCACCAACTCGTAAGATCGGGACTCCCCGAACCTCGAAGCCTCGTAAGTCACCTTTGACCATCCGGTGGTCGATATGTTGACTCTAATGGAAAGAAAATGTCCGAAACCACCGGGGTTGTTAGACGCATTTGGGTTATGAAAACTAACATCTAAGGACCCAAAATCAAAAATGAAGGGTACCCGAATAAAATTATGTTTTGCGGGTGCGTAAAGACCCATGGTATGTGGACAAATCGGATGCTCAAGACACATGACATACCAAAGGAGTCTCATCAAGAATTATATCACCGAAGAAGGACCCGAGTGAGTTTGGAGATAATGCCAAAGGCTACACGAGAGGATATGGAACACTCAGCATAGGAACTGCCAAAGTTCTAAGAGTATCATATGTTGAAGGACTTCAGCATAATCTTCTCTCTGTTAGTCAATTTTGTGATAATTCAAAAAGAGTGATTTTTTACGCCGGTTTTACGTGATGTTATTGATAAATCCACAGGGAAAACAAGTGTTATCGGGTTCGCGCAGAAGAACATATATGTGGCCGACCGGAACTCAGCTGAACCTCGAAGCTTGCTTATTGGCGAAGAATGACAACCGCACGGGGTGGCTATGGCACGTAAGACTCGGCCATCTCAACTTTAAGACGCTCAACAAGCTTGCAAGAAACACTCTAGCAAGGGGACCGCCGAATGAAGTATTCAAAGAAAGACACTCGGTGTGAAGCATGTCCGAAGGGAAAGCAAACAAGGAATCAAAATCCTCCGGTTCCATCGCCTTCCACGAATGGAATTCTTCACCGCTACATATGGATTTGTTCGGTCCAGTCTCCCCGGTGACGATCGGAGGCGTAAAATATGCATTAGTGGTCATAGATGACTACTCGCGCTACACATGGGTCATATTCATTGCCAACAAGTCCGACGTCAAACAGAGTTACCAACGCTTCGAAAAAGCTCGGTGTCGAAAAGAACACCAAGATCGAAAAATACGTTCGGACGCAGGAACCGAGTTCCTTAATTCCATGGTAAAGGAGTTCCGCAGCGTAAGGAATAGAGCATGAGACTTCACCGCACGCACACCTCGGCGGGAATGGAGTTGCTTGAACGAAAGAACGAACTCTAAAAGAGGCAACTAGAACTCTACTCGCAGACTCGGGACTCCCAACCAAATTCCGGCGTAAGCTACCGATACTGCATGTTATACTCAGAATAGATCTCTACTGACAAAGCAGCATAAGAGAACACCATATGAACTATGGAACGGCAGGAAGCCTTCTCTATCTTATTTCCATATTTTTGGTTGTTCATGCTTTATCCACAATAATGGGAAAGATCAGGCGAAGACTTTTGATAGCAAGTCGATCGGGGAGTATTCTTAGGATACTCTCGGGTCAAGAAAGCTTTCGAGTATTCAACTATCGGACTCTTTGCGTGGAGGAAAGCCCTCATGTTGTTTTTAACGAGTTTGCTACGAAGACAGGAGCAATTACTCAAATTCCGAATCCGAGGACATCAGTAAGCAGCCTACAGGATCTAAGCTTAAAAGACAAATCTGAAAAGATCCAGCTATGTTGGGATGATGATTCAGACGAAGAAACGAAGACAAATCTATCGAATCTCAACCAGCTGAGCAAGTAGCTGAGCAGATTGATTCTCCCGAACAGAATCAATCCCAGGTAACTCAGGTCGATGAGGAAACCGTAGAGGTAACTGAGACCAACACTACTGAGAATAACAACTCAAGGGGAACGTCTAGTAATGTTCCTGAGCTGAATGCCCCTGAACCTGGTGACTCAGTAGATCATACTCTTGTTACTTGAATTACTTCAATCTCGTAATAGTACAACCGAAATGCCTAACTCACCTACTATCTGTGTTGAACAAATTTCAGATGAAGAGTTAAAACATCGTAGATCGTGGCTAGATGCTCACACTGCTGATCTCATAATTGGAGATCCTTCAGCACATGTCAAGACAAGATCCAGATTTTGTCAAGGAGAAAGCGCATTATTTTCCTGCTTCTTGTCTACTGAAGAGCCTCAGAATATTGAGGATGCACTTAAAAATGCCGATCGGATTATTGCTATGCGGGAAGAGCTGAATCGCTTCACGAGAAACGAAGTATGGGAGCTTGTAGACGGACCCGGCATCAACATGTCATTGGAACCAAATGGGTCTTCAAAAACAAGCGAGATGAAAACAACGTTATAGTAAGGAACAAAGCAAGACTCGTGGCTAAAGGCTACTGTCAAGCCGAAGGGATAGATTTCGATGAGACGTTCGCTCCAGTTGCAAGATTGGAGGCAATTAGACTATTCCTAGCCTACGCAACACATCAAAGATTCAGAGTTTGTCAAATAGATGTGAAGTCTACATTCCTGAATGGCGTGCTGAAAGAAGAAGTCTATGTGGAACAACCGCCCGGCTTTCAGCAGGGACATCAAGTATATAGACTCAGAAAGGCTCTATACGGGTTAAAACAAGCACCCAGGGCTTGGTACGATACCCTGTCTGAGTTTCTTCTTCAGAAAGGTTTTCAGAAAGGCACAGTAGACCACACTCTATTCAGCATTCGACTAGAAGAAGACTTATTACTTGTGCAGATCTACGTGGATGACATTATCTTCGGTTCGAAGAATGTCATCATGTGTCAGCAATTTGAAAAGATGATGAAGGATAAGTTCGAGATGTCGATGATGGGTGAAATGAACTACTTCCTTGGCTTTCAAGTCAAGCAATCTGAAAAGGGAACGTTCATCAACCAAGGCAAATACACTCGAGACCTCATCAAAAGATTCGGCTGCACATCCGGCAAATCAATCAAGATCCCGATGAACACGAATATGAAGATAGATCTTGATAAAGAGGGAGTATCAGTAGACCAAACTGAATACCGTGCTATAATTGGTTCTTTATTATATCTAACAACTACTCGTCCTGACATAACTTATGCTGTAGGTGTCTGTGCTCGATTTCAGGCGAATCCCAAGCAGAGTCATATGGACTCAGCAAAGAAGATTCTCCGCTATCTACGAGGAACACCTGACATGGGTTTATGGTATCCAGCTGATGATAATATTGAACTAACTGGTTATTCTGATGCTGACTATGCAGGATGTAGAATAGACCGAAAATCAACTTCAGGAACGTGTCAGTTCCTTGGCAGTAAGCTGATCTCATGGTTTTCAAAGAAACAGCACTCAGTGGCCACGTCGACTACTGAAGCTGAATACATGGCTGCTGGAAGTTGTTGCGCCCAAATCCTTTGGCTGAGACAGCAGCTGAGAGACTATGACGTCATTCAGAATGAAGTGCCGATCTTCTGCGACAGTACCAGTGCTATTGCAATCACTCAGAATCCTGTTCTTCACACAAGATGCAAGCACGTGGACATCAGACATCACTTCATTCGTGACCATGTCGAAAGAAGGATATCGAATGGAAAAGATCCATACCGACAAACAAAGGGCCGATATACCGACCAAGCCTCTAGCCGAATCCGTATTCGAGAGAACTTTCGGTAGAGCTAGGTCTGCTGGACCTTACCGACCCCGGTCGGTAATAAGGTTTCGTGGAGAGGAACATTCCGGTGAGGGGGAATGATCACTCTCGATCGAGTAAGTTCAAGACGTAGAGATTCGAAAAACCATCTACACGAGGTATCACCGACTACTATGTTCAGTGACGTGCTCTGCGTATCTCCACTAGTATCTAATGCAACAATGATAAGCATTTATTATGTAGATTCAGCATGATTTAAATATCTCTTAGTTTGTCATTTATTGATAACAAATTACATTTAATACACGACATTCTATGCACAACTTTGTTGAACTCTGTGCGCATTAAATGCATGTCTTATCATAGTTACTCTTTAGGCATGTTTACAACTTGCATTGACTTAGACGGCTTTTGTGATCATTACCTTTTATAATATTGAATCTTAACCGTCCATCTCATAAAGTAGGTTTAAACTCAGCCTTAGATCGATAACTGTTCATCTTCTAGACGTGTACATATTTCGATCAAATCTTAAGAACCGCCATATTCGCACTTAACATTTCGATCATATCTTACCTCCGAAAATCCTAGAATACCTTTGTGCAAAAACCCTCATTTGCTTACTTTCACCTCGATCAAATTCTCGGTATGCCTACATGTAGTTACTTATGTGTTGATCAGTATTGATTAGTATCATATATAAAAACTTTATTTTTAAAAAAAAAATCGATACTGATAACAACTTCATGTAACAGGTACAATGGCGGAAACCAATATCTCTATGATATCTCCAGCGGATATGCAGAACATTCTGGAGAAGGATCGCGTGTGGTTTGAACCCACCATGGATTTCTATTCATGCGATCCCGGATATATGGATGAGATCTTTCTCGGCTCTGCGCGAGTCAGGACTGGAGAAATTTCTATCTAGGAGGCCTTCGTTCTTCCTCCCGAGACAGGTTGCAGAGCTGTATTTGAATTCAGACGCAATGTCTGGAGATATAGTGGCGAGATTCGTTGCCCATTCTATCCAAAACGCCACTATGGAGCTGAAGCAGATGTCCATCAAGGATGCCTTGAAGCGGAGTTTTGATCTACCCTCCGAAGGGACCAGTACAGTCGGGTACAGAGACGACCGAGTTGATGAATACCTTACCGTCTTCTGTGGAAAGCCCACTACATTCAGAGCTGCTTTTCCAAAGAACAGCATGTTGCCTCAGTTCAGGGCACTTGCCTATATAGTGATGCAGCTACTGACAAGCCAAGCAGGGTCGTTTGACCAAGTGTCGAGGCCTAAGATTCAGATGATGATGGCCATATACGACCGAGCCCAGATAAATTGGACGGAGTTCTTTCTCCGAGAATTCATGGCTCAGGCTGCTAAGTTCGACAAAGCATCGAACACGCTGAGCGCAAAGGGTAAATTGCTGTATGGACTCAAACTGTCCATCATGATCGAAGATTTATGTGGATCTGAGCCTATCACCTACAATGACAAGGAGTACTTCAATGTGAAGAAGGTCAGATTTCACAACAAGATAGCAGCGCTTCAGCAGATAGGGTCAGGACCCTCAGCAGTCTCTCCGAAATCAAAGTCTCAGCAGGCTACGCCTACAAAGAAAAGAACCCCTCCCGCTAAAACTCCTAAGGCACCGGCAAAGAAACTGAAGAAAGCCGCTGAGGTGCCAGCTACTGAGGAGGTTCCACAAGTGCCTGTTGAACAGGCTCCTGAGAAGACTACTCAGCCCATGCAGCTGGTTGATGAGTCCGACTCTTCTGAGAAGACTCAGTCAGTGGAAAAGATTGTTTCCACTGAAAGAGACCAAGGGGATGCTTCTGAAGCTCAGAATGCAGATATTCAGCGCCTAGACAGCCCCCTTTCTGTCCCTCCACTCAGCTCGGTACCTCCAACCGAAGAGCGAGACTTCACACATAGACTTGGAGTCCGAGACCGCATCCGAAGGTGAATCAATCGGGATGGAAGCTTCAGTGATTATATCCGGAGCATCCCGAGAAATTCCCGCAACTAGTTCCGGAGCTTGCCGACTACTCGACTTGTTGCTCATCGCCAAGACAAAGAAGGCTCCACATGTTGCTGCGACATCGGGAGTGGCCTCGTCTACGCCGCCTTGTCCTCCACTACTCCCGTCGCCAGCCGCATGAAGAGGAATTGAGACCGAGAGAGGAGATAGGCTATTCGAGCCCGAAGACCTCAGCTCAATGGACAATCCGAGGGCTGCAATGCCGGCCATGATTCATGATCGACAAAGACGCTTTCGGCCCAAAGACCCTCGAATGGGTCGACCACGACGACCCACCCAGTGATTCGGGCCCCGGAAAGCCCGATGAGGGACATCCACAGGACAAGGATACCCATGCCGAAACCGCTCCACCTCTCGGATCCTTGGTCCCGAGAAGTCCAAGGCCGGTGCTTCGTCCTCGGCAGAGCCCGCTCGGCTCTTGTTGCGGTCGACTTTCGAGCGGCGCCCGGCCGTGACCGCAAAGAGATCTCGATCGGTGGCAAAAGCCTTAACTCGCCCAAGGGATCAAAAATCGAGATCTTGCGAAGGCTATCCATAGGACATGGAAGCAGCATCGCTCAAGCCACGACTAAAGAACTTCGGGGCCGAAGTCCTCTCGTCTCTTCATCGCCCGCCCACGATGTTTCCGCGCTTATTTCAGAAGCGTTGGCTCAGCAACAAGTCAAATTCGAAGCTCAGCTCAAGATCTTTCAGGAGAGCCAAGCCAAGCTACTAGATGAATTTTTGGCTTCTAAACTGGCTCATACTGACGCTATCACTGAACAATCCGAGGCCACTGAACAAAGACTTGAGATTATCCAACTGGCCTTGGAAGACAAGATCACTGAGAAGCCGAAAGACTTCAAGGAAGCAAATGACCTCTCTCACAAGCAGTACAAGGAAAACCTTACCTTGGAGAGGAACGAGTTGCATGAGGCTCTGACTAAGCTCCACGATCGTCTTGATGAGCTGTCAACCTCCTACAAAAGTTTGAAGAAGTCAGTCCTAGTCCCTACCCCGGTGCTCATTGATGATGCCAAAAAGGGGGAAAGTGAAGGAAAAAGGGAAGGAAAGAAGAGTACTGAGAAGCTGCCTCAAACTCGGTCCTCGTAAGGGTGAGGCCCGTGGGTGTTTCGGCTGCGAGCACAACGAAACCGGCCCAAGTGGCTCAGGACCCCAGCAGACTACTCGAGCAACCCGTACTCCCAAAGACATTATTAAGGAGGTTGCCGAGTACGCCGAACAAAGCGGTGGAGGACTCGAGAAGAAGAGGCTCCTATTCCACCACCGCTTCAAGAAGGCAAGGGCAAACGTAAGCTTAAAATTCTAACCCCTCCAAAGAAAGAGATTAAGATACATATCTCGCGAGGAGGAAGCCCAAATAGGCTGCGGATGAGAGAGCGGCCGAGAAATTGCAGAGGCCGGCGGCCTAACAAGCGAAAGTCTAAGCCTCGCCAAAGGAAAGACTAAAGCCCCATCCGGAGGAGGAAAGAGAACCGCTAGATCGCTCTCCGAGAAAGCTCATCATAACGTATGAAGAGGACAGAGAAAAAGACAAGGAGCAAGCAGCAGAAGAATACCGAAAGGCAGTGGTACATCCAAATCTAGATCTAGTACCCCCGCCGAATCGGAACAAGCTCCTCGAAGCCTCAAGAGCAAGATGCGTAAATTGAAGAAATCTTTGCTCGATGGATAGATATCTCTACAGAGGAGAGGAAGCTGAGACGGATAGAGGTTGCCGTACAGAGGATACATTTGGCGGACCTTGAGGCACTCGGGAAGTGTACCGAACAAGAGGCCAGCCGAGAGTTCCTTCGAAAGCCGACATCCCTTATCGATACGTAAGGTTCGGGAAGCCAAATGATCCGAAAACACATAGATGGCCGAGATCGGACGAATGGATGCCTATTCGGTTCAATCGAGAGATGGGAATCGGCCAAGATAGAGTTTATCAAGAGAAATTATTTCCGGCGATTCGGCCTCGAAATGTCTAAGGCCGATGCCTATGTCGAGTGGATGACCATTACCGAACCCGATCTTTACCCATATATGCACGAGCAAGAATCGGAAGGGGTAGTAGTCGGCGTTCTCGAAGCAAGGATCATTCCTCCACCTAGAAGACAAGACGACTCGACATCTCGGAATGATTGAACAAGAAGTGAAGAATGCTTTGCGTTGAACGTAAGACTAGAACAAGATGATCCAAGCGGACTTCGCCGAATACACGAGCCGAGGAAGAACACGTTCGTAATGTATGGAGTCCCACTGCCCGAAGATAAATCCCAAGGTTTCATGAATAGGATTCAGCGGTTTAAGGGTTCTCCCTCTTAGTTCTTTTTTTTAGCTTAGCAAGATTTGTAATGTACCGAACTAGTTATTATATATATACAAATCTTCGTTGGCTCCGACAACTACTTGTTGTCTAAATAGCCGTGTTTGCTTTATGCTTTAACACTCGTAATCATCGAAGTGATTATCGACACACACACGTTGTTTATTTACTTGTCGGGCTTTTTGCTCGGTTAGATCTCCGATAGACTAGACTTTCTGGAGAGTTATTATTTCTCTTAGGGGAAATTGTTGCATGGGGGAAATTATTGTAAAGGGGGAAATTGTTCGCCCCGTCTCCCTCGATAGTCTAGCACTTACCGCACAACTCCACCGATCCTACTTGTAATATTTATAAGGAACTCTGTTTCTGAGTAAGTTAGTGTTTAGCATAGTTGATAGGACATAGATGATAGGTTTTGGCATCATCAAATAGGGGGAAATTGTTGGGTGATGATTCAATCCTCAGCATGATCATACTTTTGGGAAATGACTCTTATCTTCTATATCGAATCATGCCTCGCAGCCTCGTGCTCCGAACTCGTTGAGAAGATTTGAAGATCCCAAAACCCTATCCGATTGATGAACCATTCCTTTGTATTCGTATTTGTCTCCCGAGGTTTCGGACTCGTAGACACTCGCTCCGGTCAAGGCGCTCGCAGCTCATCGCCCTCGGCACCGGTGTAGAAGACTCGCATATCTTGGAATCGCGAGAGCAAGATATGCGAGAGAGTCAGTTGAACTGAACTCAGCAGGAGTAGTTCACTAGACTCAGAGCTGATCTTCAGTAGACTTATCTCAGCAGTCTATCTACTGAATACAAGGTCGACTCAAGAACGGCGGATAGTCTTCGGGATCGTCGAATCTTTTGAAAGACAATCAGCATTGTCATGTACGAGGAAGAGAGAAGTTAGCTTCAGTCTGTCTCTAAGTTTGTGCTGCTCAACCACTTCATCCACCTCGACGAATGACAAGCATACATGTGTCTTCTCACCTGCTAAAGCTGCAGTCAACCTTTTACCTAAAAAGGTGGGAAAGTACACTGTTACCTACACCAAAAGAGCCGTTTGCTACCAAAAAGAGAGAGAGAAGAAGATCGTCTCCAACGGATCTATTTCAATCTCTGCTCTATAAATAGAGGGATCATTCAAGATTTGAGAGAGAATGCGCGCACCTAGAACACGAGAGAGCATTCAAACGAGCGATATTAACGACTAAGTCCTCCGCAAGAAACAACCGAGTTATCTCCGGCGAAAGACTACATCCAGCTCAAAAGGAACCAAGCTGAACCGACATAAGCTTCTAGTATCCAAGCGACTGACACGAACCTATAGCTAAACCTCTCACTGTTCGTCGCTCTAGATAGCTACATTCTCGTTCCTTATCCCTCTAACCCTAAGCTCATTTGTTATATCCATAGCTTAGACGAAGGAGTTCACATTTGAACCCAATCGTTATTGTATAAGGACTCCTTCACTGTTGGAGAAGTTTGTCAAACACTTTAAGTTTGATAGTGTTGTAAACCGAGACTTGGATCGTATAAAAACCAAGACGCGGCTTTGCCCAGGTGTGCAAGCCGATCGAGACTAACTCAGGATAATAAATAGCCTCCCGATCATTCGGGACAATGGACGTAGGATTTGAGCGATATCCGAACCACTTTAAAAATCCTCGTGTCTCTTATCGCTTTCTTAATCGTTGCATTGATTTTACTATTCATACCGAACATCATATTTAAATCAATCAACTGTCTCAAAGATACCGAACTTTTAAATCTACTGAACTGAGACTTAAAACGTTTTCTCACAAAAATTGATTTGGGCCTTACACAATTCCGCACACTGAACTCTCACTGAACGATACTGAATTCTGACCTAGTCGGTTAGCGGATCTCAGCGAGTCAGTACTCTTTTAGCCTTTAACTCGATTCAGAATAGTTGTCTGGTCTGCTGAATCAGCTTTTGCATGCGTACACCATCCTGAATAGGTCTGTTCAAGTTCGAAATTGAGAAATCGAATCAGGTGTATTCACCCCCCCCCCCTCTACACCTGACCGTACACTCGGGACCAACAAGATCCTACATCCACGGTCCTCTCAAATAGGAGGTCTTATTGATTAATCTGAGCAAGCCTCAGCAAGTTTTTGTACGCTGGACAGAACCTTCTCAGTTATAGTCCTTAGTGACTTTACAAGATCAAACCGAAGTTTGAAGGGTTTTATCTCCAACAAGGAAGGAGTTCTTACAATAAGAACGTATCACTAAAAGTGAACTCCTTCAAGTGTCTAAGCTTAAGATCTAACAAGGTTAGCTTAGAAAAGAGATCGGGAACAACTCTATCAGGAACAACTCTAGAGTGAAGAACTACTAAGATATCTCTAAGATTTCTAGTTCTTCGCTGGATGTAGCAGTAAGCTTGCTAGAGTGCTTGAGTATGTGTAATTGAATTTCTTGCGTCTGTGTTCCCGTTGTTCTTTGTTGTTGTTGTTCTATCTTCAATTCTTGAGATGATCTCTTTATATAGTTGTGACACATGCATAGATCCGTTGGAGGGGACCATGCCACGTGTCACAAGACTCCAAGAAAAACGACCGTGTAATTTGAATGTCGTTGCAGAGGGTGGTTGGCTTTCTGTGCATGAGAGCAACTTTTGTGTTAGAGCAGGTAAGCTTTGCTTGCTTCTCATTGGTCGATGTATTACGGTAGGTGAGACTTGTCAGACATCAGACTTCTAATTTTGTTAACTTGTTCAAAACCTCAAACACTGAGTGTTCCTCTACTGACATCCGATTGATAAGTTCAGACTGTCGATTTCCCTTGTAAGGTCTGCAACTGAGTTGCAGCTCATTCAGTAGATCAAGGATGATCATACTTAGTCATCTTTCTGAGTCGGCTGAAGAGTGATCTTTTATTGAGTGCTTCCAGCTAATGACTCGAAGACAAACTACTGAGCTCTTAAACAGATAGAGCTCTACTGAACCAAATGGACTTGATCATTGCTACAGGCGGGAAGGGGTCCTCATAATCGATACCCTCTTTCTGAGTAAGCCCTTTTGCCACTAGCCTGGCCTTAAATGCGACGATCTCTCTATTCGGTCCTCTCTTTCTCTTGTATATCCACTTACTACCAATAGCTTTGCAACCCTCAGGTAGTTTTGTGACCTCCATATCAGTTATGGACTCATATTCTGAGTCCATGGTGCGACGTCATGAATCTGCATCTACATCTCCCACTGCTTCGGTGTAGGTCCAGGGATCCACGGTATCCAGTTCATCAGCCGGAGATGATCAGACGTCGCCCTAGTGAACATATACCGATCAGGCGTAAATATCACATTCGCACTACGTCAAAGGTGTGGGGAGCACTTATGACTGAGTAATACTTAGGAGCTAAGAAAAAGCTTGAAAGGATGCTGAGCGTTTACAGACCAACCTTCCCCAATGCTTTTCCCATAAGTTGGGTGAAGGTGTTTTTTTCAATCCCAAAGAATTGATCAAAGAAGCTAAGTTTGAGTTCGACATTGAAATAGATTACAATGTTATACATGTGAGAAACCTCGCAATTGGATTTTGTTAAGGAAGCTATGACAAATCGTATCAGATGTTGTCGATCTACCTCCAAGTGATACGAGAAAGTTATAGCGGGGCATCGATTAGTTTGCAGAAAACTCATGATCATCTTTTCAAATACATGTTTCTTAGATTAGGCCATTGCATTGCTTCCTTTAAGAATTGTTTGAGGCATGTAATAGTGGTCGATGAGACAAATTTGAAATGAAAAAAAAGGGAATTGTCACTGTGAGGATGGATGACAATGAGCAGATTTCTCCCATAGCTGTTAGGATTGGTCGGATGATGAGTCATGGGTTTGGTTCTTGAGATAAGAGTATCAAGAATGTGGTGGATGAGGTTTTTCCAGAGCCTGCAAATGGATTATGTTATTTACATTTGTCGAATAATATGGCTGGCTATGGCCAACATGTTGTGGCTGTTATGAAGGAAACTGCTTACTATTACCGAGATGAATATTTTCTTAAGAAGTTGTATCTTTTATAAGGTATGAACAAATATGATGCATGTAGCATGCCTTTGAGTATTGGAGTTCATCGGTGGTCGCGTATATAATGCCCTACCCGTCGCTTTAATTTTATGACATCCAATGCAGTAGAGTGTCTCAATGCTCGATTGTTGCGGGCATGAAGACTCCCCATATTGTGATATTCCTAGTTTTTCTTGCAAGGTTTAAGAGTATTACTTGATTTACACCACGCATAAATTCTTTTAATTCTAAAAAAAATTAAATATTCAGAGTAAGCATTTTAGTTATATTGATTAAGGGCTTATCCATATAAGATATATATATATAGGAACACCCCTTAGAGTGAGAAATAAGAACAATCATAAGCCTTTAGATTATGTTAATTGATGGATGAGATTCATTTTAAAATATTTTTGCCCGAAATGCACCATATACTTGTAATATTTTGCACAAAGGGTATTTTTGTCAATTGTTTTTAAAAAAAACCTAGCCGCGTTTATAAAGAAAAAAAGTATAGATCTGAGTTCTTCTATTTTGTGTTTACCCCATTTCGGCATCATTGAGCGGTGAGTTTTTCTATTTTGCGTTTACCCCCTTTCGGATTCATTGTGCGGTGAGTTCCTCTCACAATATTATTATGTTTCGATAACCTCTATATCTGTTTACAATCTGAGTTTTTCTATTTTGCGTTTACCCGCTTTCGTCTTCATTGTGCGGTGAATTCCTCTCTAAATTTTCTTATGTTTCGTTAAACCCTATATCTGTTTACAATCTGAGTTTTTCTATTTTCGTTTACAACCTTTCGGCTTAATTGTGCGGTGAGTTCCTGTCTGAATTTTCTAATGTTCGTTTATCGATTTGGTTTGTCAACTAGTTTGTGACTGATTTTTCGTATCGAATTGGTGTGGGTTTTTCTAAGAGTTTGTTTTCATATATATATATATATATATATATATATATATATATATATATATATATATATATATTTTCGTTTACCCCCTTTGTTGATAGTGAATCTTTTATGGAATCAATTAGTTTTTTTTTTGTTAGAACTCAATTAAGATTTCTGCACAATTCTGTATATGAAAATGCACGCTTATGTATAAAATTATGAACATTTTTTGAATTATTTTCTAGATTGCCTTTTTTATATAAATAATAATTTATGAACAATTATGTATATTCAAATGCACGGTTTAGTCGAAACCTTATGCATATACAATTTGTAGATTTTTTTTTAATTACATAAGTTAAACTTCCTTTTGGATTATTTTTTTATTTAAATTGAACAATTCAGTATAACATATGACACTATTTACTGAATAAAGTTTGTATTTTACATATATTTGTGAAAATCAGCGATTTCTAAACAGGGTTTCCAAAAAGATTTCGACAACGAAGATCAATTGAAGATCAGTGGGTCAAAAGCAGCGATTTCTAATTTTATTCGTCCCTTTGAAGATCAATTGAAGATCAGTTATTCGTCCCTTTGTAACAGTATTATTCGTCCCTTTGTACAACAAAATTTTTTTATTTTCTGTCGAATTTTTAACAATTATTCGTCCCTTTGTCACAGTGATTTGTTGATTATTTTAATTTATAAATATATGCACAATTTCGCAAAACAAAATGCACAATTATGAGAGAAAATATGCACAATTAATGAGAAAAAAATATACAATTACTGGGAAAAATATGCACACATTTAATGGGAAAAATATACACAATTATTAAGAAAATATGCACAATTAATAGGAAAAATATGCACAATAAATTATAAATAACGAAAAGATAAAATTATTAAGGAAAATCTGGGACGAGACTTAGATCTAGGATGATAATTAGTGAAACTATGCACAATTAACGATTGTTATCGTAAAATCTGGGGCTAGACTTGATGATATTAAAATATGGAAGAGAATTAATGAAAATGACGTTTACAACAAAGGAAAGAAGATAAAAAAAAATAATAATAGATTGTGCAAGATTACAAAAATAACCTCAGTGCAAACTTTTTGCCTTAAAGGTGCCTTTCGGGATTTTAAGTGATGGCATGATCTGGAGCGTCGAATTACTTGATCAAATGGTTATAAATTGTTCTTATTTCTCATATATATATATATCATGAGGTTGTTTCGAGTTTGGTTTTTAAACAATAGTGTAGTATATTATTCCCTAGAATCTTTGAATAAATAAATAAGAATATGTTACGTATAGGCTTAGTATAACAAAAATAAGCATTGTCTTGAAGTCAAGAGTGCATATGTTTAAACCACAAATGTTATTGTTATAAAAAATAATGACTTGACTCTTTATATGGCAGATCATATGAGAACACCTCTTAGAGTGAGAAATATGAAGATTTTATGACCGTTTGATCAAATGTGTGGACGCTTCAGATCATATTTTCATTTAAGTAACAATTTTCACAAGTAAAGTAAATAATATGCACAAAGTTCTTTTTACAAACTTGAGAATCTATTTTATTTTGTAACCTCCTTATATGTTATATAAATTGTTCTTCCATTTATTTATCTGAACCATTGGCGCAGACACATACCAACTAAGAATTGTTCGCAAATTTTGATTATCATCATCAATCTATAGATAGTGTCTACACAAGATTTGTAATTGACTACCATTTTTGCAACGGGGGCAAAGTTTTCGGTATAGTCAATGCCCTCAACTTGATGATTACCGTAAATGACGAGCCGAGCTTTCAGACGTTCAATAGAACCATCGGACTTGTACTTAATTTTGTAGATACATTGGCTGCCAAGTGCTTTCTTGTCGGGCGGAAGAGGTTCCAAAACCCACGTTTCATTGTCTTCCAAGGCACGAATCTCTTGACTCATGCCATCGCGCCATCCAGAATCACGCATAGCCTCCTTAAAAGAGGTAGGTTCTCGTCCTAAAGTTATGGCTGCAAGAAAAACACAATGTTTTCCGGAAAAACGATTACAAGAAACAAAGTTTGTGACAGAATAGGGGGTACCTGATGAGGTTGATGTTGGATGGAGAGAGATTGTGGATGAACGAGCTTCTTTAACTTCTTTTCGAAGAGTGTGAGTAATGAAATCTTGATATTGTCGAGATGGAATCTTCTGTCTCTTTCCCCTACCTAATTCTTCCTCGACTATCTCATCACCATCCATTCTTTCATCATTATTCGCAACGATTGGAACATTAGTATTAATGTCTGTCACTGGAGCAGTAGGTTCAGCATGTAAGTCTTCCTCGACATTATTATGACCATGTCCATCATTTGTTGTCACAAAGTCTTCCTCGCTGCAAGCGCCATCATCAATGTTAAAAACATGTGACGGAGAAGGAGTAACCACAGCCTTAAACGGAAACTCGTTCTCGAAAAACTTCACATGTCGAGAGACAAAATAATTTCTAGATTCAAGATCAAATAATTTCCATCCTTTCTTCCCAAACGGATACCCAACAAAAATACACTTGCGGCTACGACTTGCAAATTTATCGCCACGATGATGAAGATCATGCGCATAACATAAACAACCGAACACACGAAAACTAGCATAGGAAGCAATCGTACCAAACAATAGTTCATATGGAGTTTTTCCCTTAAGAAGTAAAGAAGGAGTTCGATTAATAAGATGACAAGCCGTCAAAACACATTCCCCCAAAACTTAATAGGCAAATTAGATTAAAATCTTAAAGCCCTAGCCACGTTCAAAATATGTTGGTGATTTCTTTCTACATGGCCATTTTGTTGAGGAACCGACACAAGAAGTTTCAAACAATATACCTTGTTGCCGAAAATAACCAGACAAAAAATGAAATTCAGTTCCGTTATCACTACGCACATGTTTTCTCACTTGATCGAATTGACGAGCAACCATAGCAAAAAAATCAAGAAAGAAAGATTGTGTTTCAGTTTTAGTTCGAAGTAAATAAACCCAAACTCCACGAGAATAATCATCAACAATTGTCAAGAAATAACTCGCCCCACACGACGATAAGTGTTTATAAGGACCCCACAAATCCAAATGAACCAACTCAAAAAAACGACTAGCACGACTCGTGCTTGTAGGAAAACTAGACCTTGGTTGCTTCGCACGTGGACAAATGTCACAAGGAGCAGCAGATTTGAAACAAAATCGACTCACATCGGGTAACAACTTCAATACTACTTCCGAGGGGTGTCCCATGCGATTGTGCCACAGATTGAAAGACGAATTTCCATCCACTGCTGAGATCTTGACTTGAGGTACACAACGGAAGAAGAAAAGTCCATCCAATCTAATCTCTCACCCGCTCCAATCACCTTCCTCGTTAGTAGATCATGAACAACACAAACGTTTTTAGCAAATTGCAACACACAATCTGAATCATCAATTAACTGCATCACAAAGATCAGATTGCAGGACAAATGAGGAACATAAAGAACATTTTTAAGAACCAAACCACCCGACAACACCACATTTCCTTCGTATTCCGCCTCAACCGTTGTGCTATCGGGTAATTCAACGGGACATCGTGGCACATGACGGCGAGAACTTAAGTAAGAAATTTCACACACCACATGATTTGTGGCCCCTGAATCAATAATCCAACCACATTGATCTCTCTTACCATACAAACGTTCATGAGCTTTCGTTTTAGTCAAAGCTTCGAGAAACTGTTGTATCTGTGAAGCTGAAATACCAGTGAGTACCGTTGTTCCATCTTGCACCGTCCCAGCAGATCCTAGCACATTGCTAGACGCCGTGCCAACCATGGTCGCATTCGCGCGAGTATTCGACGAACCAGAACATCCTCGACTACCGGCACGGCCTCCATCGCGCCCAGAACGACCTCCTCCTCCGCGACCTCGACTCCCACGCGGTCTGTCACCCCACCATTCGGGATAACCATGAAGCTGAAAGCAGGATGATTCCTCATGTCCTTCGTGATTGCAATGGGTGCATACTTTTTCCACAACAATCGTGTGTGCTTTGGCGCGGGTTTCCGGCTGAACGGCAAATGCAACCACTCCCTTACGAGAATCCCGTGTAGACATGTCGCCACCATGTAGTCTCTCTCCTTGAGCAACTTGTTGGTAGGCACGATTAACGGTCGGCATCGGCTCTTGACCAAGAAGATTGTTCTGAATAGATGCATACGCAACATCTAATCCAAGAAGAAAGTGATGTAATTATCTTCTTCCTTCAAAGTTTCCACTTGTTGGGCAATATTACATTCACAGTTCCCACATGCACATACTGGCATCTTGACATACATGTGCAACTCCTCCCATATTTTGGATAACCTGCCGAAATAAGTAGCAAGGGATTCGGTAGCTCCTTGACGACATTCGGCCAGTGCGGTCTTCAATTGGCAAATCCTTGTGCCATTAACCACGCAAAATCTATTTTTTAGATTCTTCCACAACAACCGAGCATCATCATATTCCCCAAGAGTGGATCGAACCGTAGGTTCGATCGTGTTCATCAGCCAAGAGACGAGCATGGAATGAACAACATCTCAATCATCTAGTTGTTCTGCCGCGTCTGGTTTCTTGATGCTACCATCAATAAAGCCATATTTGCACTTGGCTTTGAGCGATGTTCGTATCGCTCGCGCCCATTTGTCATAATTATCACCCCGGAGTTGAATTGATGTGATAATTTGTCCAGGACCATCACTCAATCCGAGATGATTGGTCAGATCAATTTTTGGAGCCATGGTACGATCTCCGTCGCCATCGGTCATAAAAGAAGAATAGATGTAACGGAGATACTTTTCATTGCTCTGATACCATAATAAACATGATAAGCTAAGCGGAAGTGAAACAAATAATAAGACAAATATGTGTGGGAGGAACAAGCGTAAAACTCCTATGTCCTCCAAACACTAATTACAAGACAATCAAAATCACAATCATATCTCATAATATCCAATCATAATCACAATCATAATCATATCCCATAACATCCAATCACAATCACAATCATATCCCATAATTCCGGCCATAATAGTCGTCAATATAAATTCATATAGATATGGTGGTCCAACACTTTTATTAAATCCCGAATGACTTGAAAATGCTTTCACCGTTTTCGTTGATCTTGTCTTTCTTGAAAGAGTAAAGAAGCATTGACGGCTTATACACCAAATATCAGACCAGGTTTAAACTTTAAACTTTCTCGAACCTTTTACTTTATAGATTGTATATCTATTTTTAATTTCTCTTTTTCGGTGCTGTGAATACCTCAATTGATTGTTCTTTTCTTCTTGTGTTAAAATATTGTTTGTGTAATTCCGAGTCCAGTTGGGTCTCGTCTTGTTCTTCACTCAAGATTGCCTCAACTATTTTTAGAATGCATTTGCAAGTATTCCAAATTCCCATGTAAAATGTAGATCTCCAAATTTTTAGATGCTCTGACGTCTGTCTTTTGAGAATTGTTTGAGCTTTAAGTAAGGGATTGCCCCATTCTCTCTCTCACTTCAACTTGGCATTTTTCTGTTTTCTTGAATTGTTCGAACACTTCCTTCGAGGTTCTTTTAGTGCTGGGTTTTCTATTACATATAAACTGTGCAATTTTCAAGAATTGAATGAATTGGGCTTATTTCTTGATGAAGATTGTTCTCTGCAAATGGGGTTTCTTGTTTCTATTGTGGTTAGCTCTCACATTTTCAACTGGTTTTCAGGTTTGCTCCCGAACCTTACATTGTCAAGATTCTTGGCATCTTTCATTTAATTCTTTTCAGCTTGGAAAATTAGAATTTGATTTGTTAATTTACTTATATTTTTGGCACTATAATTTGGGAATGAAGTTGATGGACTACCTGGTAACTCGAGAGTACGAGGAGTGAATTTAGGTGGATGGTTGGTGATTGAGGGGTGGATTAAGCCTTCTCTGTTTAATGAGATTCCAAACAATGACATGATTGTAAGTTCTCCTAATATTTTGTTATCTTTGTAGGTAGTCTCTGTTTTTGTGCGTTACTTGTTGTCTCAATATTTAGTTTTCTTTTAACTAAGAGTCTAATAGTTTGTGTTTGTTTTTGTGTGTGTTGGGTATGCCTACCTCTTATTAGTTGCTGGTGGATTCATTGTAGGATGGAACAGAGGTGCAACTCAAATCAGTGACTAATAACAAATATGTTTCTGCTGACGATGGTGGCAGAGGGACGATCGCGGTTGATAGGGATATTCCTCTTGCTTTGGAAACATTTCGGGTCAGTTAATTGGCTGGAGGAAATTCTTGATCATTGTCGCTGTAGGAAGGATTTCTTACCATTCTAATACAATCAAACTGCATTACCGGGAAAGTTATATTATTTATCCAATATATATTTGAAATTCTGCTTTTATTTGAGCATGTAAGAGTATATCTCATTTATAGATGCATAGGTTTTAATTATTAGTCATTCTCACACGCCCTTTGAAGTGCCTTAATTGTAACGTAGATAGAACTGAAATGCATTTGGTTACTGGGCATTTCAGGCTTCCCAGCTTATCATGATAAAATTCAAATGCTTGGTGATTTCCTGCCAAGATGAGGATAGTTCAAATATATGCAGAACTCACGGTCCTCTTTTCATCATTATTATCAGCGCCTGGATTGTCGTTTATCATTGAAATTTTGATTCCTTTATAATAAATGATTCCAGTGGGTGATCTAAATGTCAAGCCCCATCTATCTTTGCATAGGACCCGAGTTAGTAGTTCTTTTAGATCATAGATTAGAAGAAGTGGTGTTAAAACTGCGGTGAACTGGTTTAACACTGATTTATGTGCATTTTCTGATAAAATATCAAACTTACTCCATTCATTTATCTATCAACAGTTATGGAGAGTTTCTGAGTCAATATTCCAGTTCCGCTCTTCTGGAGGCCAGTTTCTAACTTGTAATGGAGATGGGGGCAATGTTTCTGCTGCGCAGAGTTACCTTCTGATACAGAAACATTTTACTTGGAACGAAATAATGACAACAGGATTCACGTTAAACTGAATACTGGAACTTATTTGCAGGTACATTTTCAGTATTGTATGTAGTCTGATTGCATAGTTCGTATAGAATATAATCACAGCCAGCTTGTGGCTTGCATACTTTTTTTTTATAGCTATTACTACTACTCATCAAGTTTTAATATCTAAGTTGACTGAAAGAGTTTCAAACCTTAAAGATAACAATGTCAAACCTGTTTCAAGTTGTTATAGTTTACTTTCCTCAGTAACCATCTGCGGTTTCAGTATTATGTCTGAGTTCTTGTTGGTTGCTGTATAAGTTTTGTATTTGAACCTCGTTACGGTTGAATACTGGCACAACGTCAAACATTGTGTCAACTGGCATTTGAGCCTCACTGAGTAGGCAACTTTATAGGGAAGCAAAATAGCATGATAGTATTATGCACATTTGTTTAGGCTTCAACTACCAACCAGCTCACAGCGGACTATCCAGGGACACCCGGATGGGATGATAATGCTGCTACATTTAAATTGACAACTCTATCAAATAATTTGCATGGAGACTACCAGCTTGCTAATGGATATGGACATCAAAAGGCAGAAGAAGTTTACAAGGTTAGCCCAGTATCAGTTCATTACAATCTGATCCGTACTAGTATTATTTTTGATTTCTTGATACTGCCTACAATGCTACTTTCCTTCAAAATACGTATGGTTTTGTTTTGTCATTGCAGAAGCATAGAGACAGTTTTATCACTGTAGACGATTTCAATTTTCTGTATAGACATGGAATCAATACTGTGAGAATACCTGTTGGTTGGTGGATTGCTCACGATCCCAATCCTCCACCGCCTTATTTTGGGGGAAGTTTGCAAGCACTAGACAATGCGTTTTCTTGGGCACAGTAAGCCTTCTTTTCCGTAAACACTAAACATACTCCTTGAGTCTTTGATTCTCATGGTTCAACTGTCTTCAAACTATTGTTCAGAGAGTTCAACATAAAGTGCATAATTGACCTTCATGCTGCACCAGGCTCCCAGAATGGGATGGAGCACAGTTCTAGTAGAGATGGGACGACGGGCTGGCCAACATCGTCTTATATCTCACAAACGCTACATGTCATAGATTTTCTTGCTTCGAGGTAGAATGGTCATAACTACCACGTCACTGCAATTTTAATGAAATGATTCACTAGTTTAGAATTATAATGCTTATTTTGCAAGTCAATAATTCTCTCTTGTGCAGGTACGCGAAGCATCCTTCGCTATTGGGGATTGAGCTATTGAATGAGCCATCTGCTTCCACAGTTCCACTAGACACCCTAGTGTCATATTATAAACAAGGGCATCAGACTGTGAGGAAGTACTCATCCACAGCTTATGTCATATTTTGCCAAAGAATTGGCAATGCTGATCCATTGGAACTCTACCAAGCTAACTTAGGCGACTCAAATACAGTAATTGATTTGCATTACTACAACCTATTTGACAATTTTTTTGTCAACATGACTTCTCTAGATAATATTGATTATATATATAAGAGTAGGCAAACACAGGTACAAGCTCTAAACGGTGCAAATGGACCTCGTGTTTTTATTGGTAAGTTCATCGTTACACCATTAATTTACATGTGCTTATGAACTTGATCGATAAATTTGGATGCAGGGGAATGGGTTAATGAGTGGAACGTGGCCAATGGATCTCAAACCGATTACCAAGATTTTGGTCGAGCCCAGTTGGAGGTGTACAATGCTGCATCGTTCGGATGGTCTTACTGGACACTGAAGAACGATAGGAATCACTGGGATTTCGAGTGGAACGTCCGCAACAACTACCTCCAACTACAACTCGGTACGTATTTTCTTGTCTCTTCAGCTTTAAGAATCCTGCCATTACAGCCGTTAGTTTGTATTGTAGCTAGTCTCTATCATCAACCATTAATCAAATTTCTTGATGATGGTCAACGAACTTGATGTTTATATGAATGTGAGGTGCAATCTGAATATATTTAGTGCAGGTTGTTCATCATTCTGGCGAGCTTCGATTCGTGTGGTGTTGCTTGGATTGGCAAGCGGCTTCTATTTTCTTTAAGGTGTACAGAGTTATCCAATTTCACCTGGCCGACAACAACAGCAGGCGAAGGGCGACCAGATTCCGAGTTGGTTTGTATGGTTGGCCAAACTCGGCTCCTTTCGAATTCATTCATTTATGATCATCATTCTTTTTAATGGGGTCTCTTTTTTTTTAAATAACACTTGAATCGAAATTGAATTCGTAGTACACAATATATATATAATATAAGTATTTTTAGAAATGAAAATTACAAAAATCGCGTGAATAAGAGTTTCTTTTATATCTTTATGGGTTACTTCTAGAATCTGACCACTTACGGACATGCATGGTTGCCTTTGTCGCTTGCATAGTTTTTAAATCATCAGTTCGTGATCATCAAGAAAATAGGATAAGACTACACTTTAAAAAGGCAAATACGATATTTTATTATTTTAAGTGATTTTTAAAATATATTTAAATTAATTTACCTCTTTTTCCCAGTCGCATCTTATTGTAATAATGGCAAGTATCACCGTTTGAACTGCAGTTCCACCAAAAATCATACCAGCCCATATGCCCTGAAATAATAGAGGGCATTATTAATAAGATTAATTAAATTCAGAACATAAGTTTGATTTATTTTTAATACTATTAGAAGAAACTAGGACATCACCCGCATCCGTACGGAAAAAATTATAATTTTATAATACAATTGTTAATACTACTTTAAATAATAATATCATATTATATATCATATTATTAAAATACAAATTGTTGGTTCTGAGTCAAACGTTCAGGTGTAGATGGGGGAGATGAATACACCCGAAAACCTTCTTCTCAAACTCAAAAGCGAACAGTCCATTTTACGGAAGATGCCTACTGAATGAGTTCAGTAGACTAAGCAAGCTGCTCTTGATCGCGTGGACAGAATGACTGAGAGTGCTGAGCTCTGCTAGCTGACTTAGAGTTAGAATTCAGTAGTGTTCAGCAGCTGTTCAGTAGCGTGCGGAATGTGTAGGCCCGATTAAGTTTGTTTTGAGAACGTTTGTTTAACAAATCAGTTCAGTATATTAGTGCGACGTTTTAAGCTTTACTGAAATGCTGTTGTATGATTTTGTAAAGATATTTTAAGTATGAACAGTTATATCAATGCAACAGTTAAACGACACAGCAATTTTAAAGTGGTTCGGATACGCAAGATCCTACGCCCACTGATCCTGAACAACACAGGACACTATTTTATTCTACTGAGTTAGTCTCAGTTAGTTTGTGCGCAGAAAAAACTGTAACTTGTGATTATACTGAGCATGTCTCAGTTTATAAGGTCAAATAGTTAAGTTTGAATGTATCTCCAACGATGAAGTAGTTCTTAACACTTAAGAACAGTTCAATAAATGAACTCCTTCGGTTCTAAGCTATGGATAAACCAGTTGAGCTTAGGTTAGAGGGTGGGAACGAGAATGACTTCTAGAGCGAAGAACAAAAAGGAATAATCACTCTGGATTCGTGTTCTTCACTTGAATAATCAATAAGTGTTCTAGAGCTTGAGTCTTGAATGCTTGAGTTCCCGTACAGGTCGCTTGTATGATCGTGTAGTGCGACTTGAATGACCAAGACTTTCCCTCTATTTATAGACGTGAGTGTGAATAGATCCGTTGGAGACGAACTGTCCACGTGTCACTCTATATAGGTAGCAAACGACTTCTTTTTCGAATTCTGTAGCGTCCACTTCCTTTTCGGAAAGCGATTGAGTTGCAGCTTTTGTCGGAGACTTTGTCAGCTGGCTAGTTGAGACATATTCAGACTTCAAGGTTGATACTGAAGCTGACCTTTCTCAGATGTACGACCTCGGACAACACTATTGAAATGATTTTGATGTTCACTGTCAGTTAAAGCAACTGACAGACCGTTGCTGAGTCTGACCGAAAGGTTCAGTATGTTGCTCCTGCTGAGTCCAAAACTACTGAGGGTCAAGACTCTGAGTTCAGTCAACTGCTCCTGCTAAGTCCAGTTCTACTGACTCTTGAACACCTTTCAGTATGTTGTTCTTGCTGAGTCCAACCATACTGAATCTTCACTCTATGGCACTACGGCAGATGATCTACTGCAAGATAGCAGACGGAACTACTGAGCCGGAACCATGATGAAGGCGAGTCTACTGAGTCTGAAACACTCAAAGACAAATGTGTTAACTTTTACAAAGGAATGATTCACCATTCAGAATAGGGTTTTGGGATCAGCCAAATCAACTTAATCAGCTGCTAAATCATCTCCCAACACAAACTACTAAGTGCGATACGAAGTAATATTCAAGTCATATATATTATTAAAACACAAACTACTAAATGGAATATGTAGTAATATTCAAGTCGTATATATTATTAAAACACAAACTACTAAATGGAATACGTAGTGATATTCAAGTCGTATATATTATTCAAACTACTAAATGGAGTACGTAGTAATATTCTAGATTTTGAATCATGTTTCTCAAAGATTGGGTGAAAAAAGTACAATATACTCCTTAATCAACTTTTTTTGTGGAATAAAATTTAAATTAGGTGACGCTAAACAGCTATAAGCACAATATTTTTGTGAATAAAAAGTTTTTCACATCATGGAAAAAAAAAGAGGAAAAAGATTAGTCAGCTGCTCGTGTTTCCTTGAGCCCATCAGAGAACTACTGCTTATATTGATTCTTATAAATTATGTATTTGTTTCAGAAGCTAGAGATACTGCACAATTCAAAGGACTACCTTACTCAAGTTGTCATGGAGAAATCTACACATTATTTTAGTGTTTAAGACTAACAAATCATAGAGTTTTAAATAATTAATGCTACAAAATGTATACGTTCATACTAATATCTTCCACCTTTATTTCTAGAAATGTATCATATTTTCGAATATTCATAATTACATAGGCCAATGCTTGTCACTAATATCTAAACATTGTTAACATGTATCACCCCCAGCAATAACACCCCTAGTCTTCTTATAAAATATATAATTTCTCCCAATTGAGATCCACATAGCTCAAGAGCTTTATTGAAGGCATTTGCTTCACTAAATTCGATATAAGGATTTCTGCTAACAAATGTATAAAGACTCGGTAAATAATTATTGAGTAACAGTAAGAGACACATTTAAAATTTGAAGAAGTAGCTCAAAAATATGTGATAGAAACACGAACCGTTTTAACACCACCATCTTGATCTTTTGAGAATGAACATAACTCATTATTTGTAATTTGGGTTAATAAAACTCTATTAAAACCAAGAAAATCAAGAAACAACATGATTTCAACTCAAATAACAGATTTAATGAATGTGTTGGGGCATGTTAATCTTTTATTCCATTCACCTGCGCGACGATGATTGGTATTCCATCCATTTCTTGCCTAATTACATGTAAAAAAATTACATCGTCCTCATTAGTCATACATTTGCTACGTTTTGCTATCTGGTCTGCATGTCCATCTAAACAAAAAGATTAAATGGATTTTCTAATGCATGTGTACATAATGTCAAGCAGTCTCGACATTCTAGAGCTATCGCACATAGTATACGGATAAGACAACGTAGAGGGATGATGCTTATTATACAATTTACAAATCTAAAGTTCGAGGAACAAAAAACAAAAGTCAGTACAAAGATGAATATCTAGTACAATCGCTAAACAAATATATTTGTATATGAGCATTAATTTGTATATGCAATGCAAAGATTAATAAACAAAACTTTAAGTCGAGAACTCTCTGTAGAGTGTCAATTAGCTCATCCATTGAGAAGCATCCCCGAAGATTCAAATGGTGATTCTAGGATAATCGTATCTAATAGAGCAACAAACCCAGTGAAGATGTGGGTGGAGCTTTCTTTTCAATACTTCCAGCTTCATCTTTTTTTCTTATTAACTTTACATATAAATAGAGTGTGTATAGCCTGCATTCCTTTTGATGCACAGCTAGAAGTCGAGAACATAGCAAAAAAGGATCAAATATATATCATTCATCACTTTTGATATTAAGAAAGTTTTTAGATTGGTTGTATAATTACAGATTTTGATGGAGAAGAATCACATTTATCTGTTTCTTAATCAATTTGAAATTGATAGTGAATTTCATTGGTTTTTACGAATCATGTCAACAAACCAAACCTTCATAATCAAACAAATTCTGCATTGTAAATCCAGATATAAAAATTGAAGTTTTACTATTTCAAAAGGGCATAAAATAAATATCCATTAAAAAATGCAACGAATATCTGGAAAAATAACTATCAGACTTTTGAAAATCACAGCGTGAGAATCCTCAAAGCGTGAAAAGGAGAAATAATTTCACCTAATGCGCCGCTCACCGGAGACGGGGAATGGGCGGCGGGCAAAAGTTGGAAGAAAGAAACCGAGGAAGAAAAAAATGACTAAGTTTGGTTGAGCGGCAGTTGAAAGAAAGGAGATGGGGTGATGACCGTGCGTAAAGAATGAAAAGTGAAAGGAAAGTGCACGTTTAGGTTGGTAACTGAAAAATTATTTTGAATTATTTTAATTGGAAATGAGTTATGTATCAAGTAGATTTAAACTTCTATGCTAATTGCACAATTCTTTTAAATTGGTAAAATTGCGTTAATTAATTAGTTGAAATTATTTAAATCGAATTTCTATATATATTTAGATGTGTATGTATGGATTAACAAAAAAGAATAATATATTTACCCTTCAATTTATTGAAAATTGCAATTGAATTCAATTGAATTGAAATTGAAACATTCGGTCACATATAGAGCCCGTTGGTGTAATGCCCATTTGGATAAAGTCAAACACATTTCTACCCAATTCTTATATTTAACTACACCATATACCCAAATAGACTAAAATACCCCTACTTTTTCAATAAAGTCAATCTATTTTGGAAAAAAAATAACTATCTTGAAAATATCATTGTCCAACCGGATGGTCCGATCACGGTCCGACCGGAGGGTCCAATCATGGTCCGACCGATCGAGCACTGTCCGATCACGGTCGGACACATCCCGATCACGATCAGACACGGTCCGATCACGGTCGGACACATCCCGATCACGGTCGGACACGGTCCGATCAATTGGGCACTGTCCGATCACAGACCTGACACTTTTCAGGTGAGAAAAGTGAAAAAGTGAGGGTATTTTAGACAATTTGAGTATATAGTGGATAGTTTTTAGGGAGTTGGGTGTTTTTGTATTTGATATAGGGTAGGTGGGTAGATTTATAGAATTCCACACACACACACACACACACACACACACACACACACATATATATATATATATATATATATATATATATATATATATAAACGTGTGAACACTGCATTTTAAAGGCAAATGTACTGCACTTTAAAGACAAACATACTGCGTTTTAAAGTGCAATACTTAAAGTGCAGTACATTTGTATTTAAGTGAAGTATGTAAAGTGTAGTATTAAAGTGCAGTATATTTACCTTGAAAGTGCAATACGTTTGTAAACTGAGACTTGCTTAGTATAAATCTCAAGACCAGTGTTTGTCCACTGCACAAACCGACTGATACTAACTCAGTATAATAAAATAGCCTCCAAATCTTTTCGGGACAGTGGACGTATGATTGTTGGATCCAAACAACTTTAAAATTGCTTGTGTTCTATGTTTTTACTTTTGCATTGATTACTATTCATACTGAAAATATATTTCAAAATCATTCAACTGAGTTTCAGAAAAGCTTAACCGATCGCACTAATATACTGAAACTGTTTTCTTAAAAACGTTTTCTAACTCAGCTGAATTTGGGCCTACACATTTCCGCACTTACTGAACTTCAGCTGAATGGTACTGAATTCTGACCTTAGTCAGCTAGCAGGCCTCAGTGAAGTCAGTCACTCTGCCACACGATTCAGAACAGCTTATTTGGTCTACTGAACATGTTCAGTACGACATTCTACTGAAAAGGACTGTTCGCGTTTTAAGTTGATAAATTGTTTTCAGGTGTATGCACCCCCCCCCCTCTACACCTGAACGTTTAATCTCGGGACCAACAATTGGTATCAGAGCGGGAGTTCTATAAGACTCTTGTTTTCTGAAACTGGTCTACTTGAACGGATCAAGAAAATGTTTTCACTACATATCATTCTTCATTCATATCACTATTTTCAATGTCTGATATGTCAGGAATCAGGATGGTACCCATGTTCTCAGTAGAGAACTACGGGGTATGGCGAGTCAGAATGGAGGCACATATGACTTCCCTCCACGATAGCATGACACAGGTACTGGAGGACGGCCCTATCGTTCCCATGATTGATAGTGTCGAAACTCAAGACCCAGCACAAGGAGGAGGCAAGGTGACCAGGAAGAAGATCCCCAAAGATAGAAGTCTCTTCACCCCTGAGGAGAAGAAGCTTCACAACTTAGACCGGGTTGCCCGAAACGCCATACTGACCACCCTAAGTGATTCTTATCTTTGGAGAGTTCAAGACTGCAAGTACGCGAAGGAACTCTGGGATGCTCTAGCCTACTAAGTCGGGGGACTCAGAAGATCGAAGCGAACAAACTGGCGCTGGAACTTCAGAAGCTAGAGAGACTGTCTCTCATGCCTGGTGATACTATTGAAGATCTTAATGTCAGAGTCACGGATCTGATGAACACCATCAACGGGTTGGGAAAGACGTTCTCCAACCGAGAAATGAATCTTAAGATTTTGAGAGCACTGCCAGACGGACATTGGACTCCATTTTCTACTTTACTGAGACATTCTGACTTAGATATTGTTTCTCCTGATCACATCTTTTCAGAAATAAAAGCTGAGGAGTTCGAGTTCGGTCTACCTCAAAGGAAGCAGCGAGCTGAAGTTGACACCCAAATCGACCATGCTTTCAAAGCATCAGTCAGCACAACGGCTCCAGCGTCTAGCAAGGCTGAACCTTCACTCAGTGACATACAAGAAGGAAACCTGGCTAAGAAATACGCACTGCTTGCCGTGAAGTATCAGAAGGAGAAGGAGAGGCGCAGAAAACTCTCAAGAGTCGTCAGAGACTCTAAGGGTAAGTCTGAATATACACCCAAGCACACTCCTGACTCACATACTTCTGATTGCAGGAAACAGGAAGACTCAGCTCAGTCGAAAGACAGTGAGAGCAAAGAAGAGAGAGTCACTACCTGCTACAACTGCAAGAAGCTAGGATATTATCAGTATGACTGTCCTGAGCTCAGTACTGCTGAAAGAGCAGCACGCAAAGCTCAAAGGGAGAAGTTCATCAAGAAGCGTCAAGCATATATTGCTCGTAAACTTTCAGATGACTCAGATGAAGTCGATTCCTTCATGGATTCATCAATTGATGAAGCGGCATTCATGGCCGTAGAGCTTGAAGAAGATGCTGAAAAGTGTCTTATGGCAGGAGAAGAGGATGAGGTAAACTCTCACGCTCTATTTAACTCCTCTTCACACTGCACATACGACACTATTTCAGGTGCAGGTGAGAATTTGGACGTCTTGATCGCCTATGAAGAATTGTTAGACGAACAGATTCAAATGAGCTTGCAGCTCAGTAAGACTCTTCAGGAGTTGGATACCCTGAAAGTGGAGAATGAGAGACTTTCTCAGGAGAGCCAGGTTGCTACTGAGTCAGAAGGACTTGTGTTGAGACTCAGGGAGGAGATAAACTCTCTGATGGCTAAGTCTCAGCATCAAGATCAGATCTCAATACTGACCAATGACTTGACTCAGAAAGATACTGAACTGAGTCTACTGAAGCAAGAGTTGTGAGGACTTCAGACCGAGATGTCTGGAGGAATCTGATGACAGAGCGGTACATGGGCGCTGAAAAGAAGCTTGAGGCCATGCTAGCCAGTAACAAGCCTAAGCACTGCAAGGAGGGACTTGGATTCAGCCATGGAGCCTCTTCATCTGCCCCCGTACGCTCAGAGAACCGACTAGCTGATAGATTTGTTCAAGGGGAGACCATCAACGCAGAGATTCTGAACCCCTTAGCCAAGAACAAACAAAAGATGAAGGCACCTCATCCCAGTTATCGGCATTCTGACAAGAAGATTAGCTCAAAATCACCCCAGTTCAGTCAAGGGGGAACTAACAGAGTTAAATGGGCTGATCAGTATGGACCTCCACAGCTGACACATCCAGCTCAGTATGGGTCATATTATTATGATCCTATAGTCTGGAGAGGACCTAAGAGTCAGAAGAAGAAGAAGAAAGTCGTGCAGAAGGCAAAGGTCAGCAGTCCACCAATTCAAAAGATCGTGACTCCCAACCCGTGAAGCCTCGTAAGTCGGGATCGACCGGCCCAAAGGGTCAAGTATGTTGATCAAAGTGGGAAGAAACTGTCTGAGACCACCAGGGTTGTGAGACAGATCTGGGTTTCAAAAACTAACATCTAAGGACCCAAAATCAAAAATAAAGGGTACCTGAATATAATTTTGTTTTGCAGGTGCACAAGGACCCTTGGTATGTGGACAACGGATGCTCAAGACACATGACATACCAAAAGGATCTACTGAAGAATTATACTACTGAAGAAGGACCCATAATCGAGTTTGGAGATAACACAAAAGGTTTTACCAGAGGCTATGGAACACTCAGCATTGGAACCACCACAGTTCCAAGAGTATCATATGTTGAAGGACTTCAGCATAATCTTCTCTCTGTTAGTCAATTTTGTGACAACTCGAATAGAGTGATTTTTGACGCTGGTTTATGTGATGTCATTGATAAATCTACAGGGAAAACAGTGTTATCAGGTTTGCGCAAAAAGAATATCTTCGTAGCTGACTGGAACTCAGCTGAACCTGAAGCTTGTTTGTTGGCAAAGAACGACAACAGAACAGGGTGGCTCTGGCACAGAAGACTCAGCCATCTCAACTTCAAGATGCTCAACAAACTAGCTAGAAACGTTCTAGCAAGAGGACTGACGAATGAAGTATTCAGCAAAGACACTCAGTGTGAAGCATGTCTGAAGGGAAAGCAAACAAAGAATCAAAATCCACCTGTTCCATCGCCTACCATTGATGGAATCCTTCAGCTGCTACATATGGATTTATTTGGTCCAGTCACTCCGGTGACGATCAGAGGCAAAAAGTATGCTTTAGTGGTCATTGATGACTACTCGCGCTACACATGGGTCATATTTATTGCCAACAAGTCTGACGTCAAAACAGAGTTACCTACGCTTCTGAAAAAGCTCAGTGTCGAGAAGAACACCAAGATTATAAAAATACGTTCAGACAGAGGAATTGAGTTCCTGAATTCGATGGTTGTTGGGATATGATTCAGTCGCTCCTCAACTTGTTGGGAGATAACTCAGCAGCACAGTGTTCTGAACATTTGCTGAAGATTTGAAGATCCCAAAACCCTACTTTGACTGATGAACCATTCAGTTGTAATATGTTGTTCCGTCTCCCGAGGTTTCGCACTCGCAGACACTCTTCATGTGGTTCGGGCGCCGCAGATTACCAACCTTTTTAGTACCGTAAGAAGAAGACTCAATGATATCGGACTCAGCAGAGCAAGATACCGAAAGGAGTCGCTGGAACCGAACTCGCAGGAGTAGTTCACGTAACTCCCTGAGCTGATTTTCGCAGAGCCGACTCGCAGGGAGTATGCTACTGAATAGAGATCAGACTCAGCAACGGCCAGACAGTCTTCTGAAGTGTCAGAATTCACTAAGTCTAAATCAGCAGAGTCATACGAGGAAGAGAGAAGTCAGCTTCAGATCTACCTTGAAGTCTGTTCTGTCTCACCTACTTTCTTTATCCTCGACCAATGACAAGCAGCCAGCTGTCCATATTCTGATTAAAGCTGCAAGTCAACAACTTTCTAGAAATAGAGGGAAAGGACACTGCAACCATACTTTGAAAGAGCCGTTAGCTACCCAAAAGAGAGAGACACAAGGATCGTCGTCTCCAACGGATCTATCCTTGCCTCTACTCTATAAATAAAGGGATACAATTCAAATTGATGTTCACAACCAACACGAGCGAACCTAGAAACCAAACACACGAGCATTCACGAGCAACTCAAAACGTTCTAAGTCTTCCGCAAGAAGTTCGAAGAGTAATCTCCGGTGAAAGACGACATACTCGTTCACATGGAACCAAGCTGAACCAGAATTATAAAGCCTCTAGTATCCAAGCGACTGAACACGAACCTAAGTCTTTACTTAACCGTTCATCGCTCTAGAAGCCACTTTCTCGTTCCCTATCCCTTTAACCTAAGCTCAGATGATCATATCCATAGCTTAGACGAAGGAGTTCATATCTGAACTGATCCTTATTGTAAAGGACTCCTTCATAGTTAGAGAGTTTTTCAAACACTTAGTTTGATACCCTGTAAACTGAGACTTGCTCAGTATAAATCTCAAGACCAGTGTTTGTCCAGCGTACAAACCAATTGAGACTATCTTAGTATAATACATAGCCTCCTGATCTTTCGGGACAGTGGACGTAGGATTGTTGGATCCGAACCACTTTAAAAACTGCCTGTGTTCTGTGTTCGTTTTTCTGTTTTAACTGATGCATTGATTACTGTTCATACTGAAAATATTTCTAAAATCATTCAACTGAGTTTCAGCAAGCTTAATCGATTGCACTAACATATTGAAACTGTTTTATTAAAAACATTTTCTAAATTCAACTGAATTTGGGCCTACACATTTCCGCACTACTGAACTTCAGCTGAACGGTACTGAATTCTGACTCTAGTCGCCAGCGGACTCGATGAAGTCGCCACTCGCCAAGCGATCCGTAACAAAGTTATTTGGTCTACTGAACTTGTTCAGTACGATACTCTCCTAAAAAGGATTGTCTGTGTTTAAAGTTGAGAAATCGGTTTTCAGGTGTATTCACCCCCCCCCCCCTCTACACAACGTTTATTCTCGAGACTAACATTTGGTATCAGATTAGGAATTCTCTAAGACTCTTGTTATTCTGAAACTGGTCTACTTGAACGGATCCAGAAAACGTTTTCACTGCATATCATTCTTCATTCATATCATTATCTACCATATCTGATATGTCAGGAATCAAGATGGTACCCATGTTCTCAGTAGAGAACTATGGAGTATGGCGGGTCAAAATGGAGGCACATCTGATCTCCCTCCACGACAACATGACAGAGGTACTGGAGGACGGACCTATCGTTCCAATGGTTGATAGTGTCGTAACTCAGAACCCAGCACAAGGAGGAGGAATGGTAACCGGGAAGAAGATCCCCAAAGATAGAAGTCTCTTCACCCTTGAGGAGAAGAAGCTTCACAACTTAGACCAAGTCGCCAGAAACGCCATACTGACCACACCGAGCGATTCTTATCTCGGGAGAGTTCAGGACTGCAAGTCCGCCAAGGAACTCTGGGATGCTCTAGCGCTACTGAGTCGGGGGACTCAGAAGATTAAAGCAAACAAGTTACCGCTGGAACTACAGAAGCTAGAGAGGCTGTTTCTCATGCCTGGTGACTCCATTGAAGATCTCAACGTCAGATTCACGGATCTGATGAACTCTATCAACGGGCTGGGAAAGATATTCTCCAACCGAGAGATGAATCTTAAGATTTTGAAGCACTGCCAGACGGACATTGGACTCCATTTTCTACTTTACTGAGACATTCTGACTTAGATATTGTTTCTCCTGATCACATCTTTTCATAACTAAAAGCTGAGGAGTTCGAGTTTGGTCTACCTCAAAGGAAGCAGCGAGCTGAAGCTGACACCCAAATCGACCATGCCTTCAAAGCATCAGTCAGCACAGCAACTCCAACCTCTAGCAAGGCTGAACCTTCACTTAGTGATCTACAAGAAGGAAACCTGACTAAGAAGTACGCGCTGCTTGCCGTAAAGTATCAGAAAGAGAAGGATAGGCGCAGAAAACTCTCAAGAGTCGTTAGAGACTCCAAGGGTAAGTCTGAGTATACACCTAAGCGCACTCCTGACTCACATAATTCTGAATGCAGGAAACAAGAGGACTCAGCTCAATCGAAAGACAGTGAGAGCAAAGAAGATAGAGTCACCACCTGCAACAACTGCAAGAAGCCAGGACACTATCAATACGACTGTCCTGAGCTCTGTACTGCTGAGAGAGCAGCACGTAAAGCTCGAAGGGAGAAGTTTATCAAGAAGCGTCAAGCATATATTGCCGGTGAACTCTCAGACGACTCAGATGAAGTCGACTCCTTCATGGATTCATCAGACGATGAAGCGGCATTCATGGCCGTAGAGCTTGAAGAAGATGCTGAAAAGTGTCTTATGGCAGGAGAAGAGGATGAGGTAAACTCTCACGCTCCATTTAACTCCTCTTCACACTGCACAAACGATACTATTTTAGGTGCAGAAGAAAATCTGGATATCTCGATCGCCTATGAAGAACTATTAGATGAGCAGATTCAGATGAGCCTGCAGCTCAGTAAGACTCTTCAGGAGTTGGATACCCTGAAAGTGGAGAATCAGAGACTTTCTCAGGAGAGTCAGGTTGCTACTGAGTCAGAAGGACTTGTGTTGAGACTCAAGGAGGAGATAAACTCTCTAATGGCCAAGTCTCAGCATCAAGAAGATCAGATCTCAGTACTAACCAATGACTTGACTCAGAACGATACTGAACTGAGTCTACTGAAGCAAGAGTTGTCAGGACTTCAGACCGAGCATGAACTGCTGAAGAAGAGCGATGATGTCTGGAGAAACCTGATAGGTTTGTTCAAGGGGAGACCATCAACGCAGAGATTCTGAACCCCCTAGCCAATAACAAACAAAAGATGAAGGCACCTCATTCCAGCTATCAGCATTCTGACAAGAAGATCGCACTCAAATCACCCCGGCCCACCAAGGGGGAACGAGCAAAACTAAGTGGGCTGATCAGTATGGACCTCCGCAGCTGACACATCCAGCTCAGTATAGGTCATATTACTATGATCCTATAGTCAGAAGAGGACCTAATAGTCAGAAGAAGAAAAAGAAAGTCGTGCAGAAGGCAAAGGTCGCTAGCCCACCCACTCGCCAGATCAGACTCCCGAACCCGTAAAGCCTCGTGAGTCAAGCATCGACCACCCAAAGGGTCAAGTATGTTGATCAAAGTGGGAAGAAACTGTCTGAGACCACCAGGGTCGTAAGACAGATCTGGGTTTCCAAAACTAACTTCTAAGGACACAAAATAAAAAATAAAGGGTACCTAAATATAATTCTATTTTGCAGGTGCACAAGGACCCTTGGTATGTGGACAGCGGATGCTCAAGACATATGACATACCAAAAGGACCCACCAAGAATTATACTACTGAAGAAGGACCCCGAATCGAGTTTGGAGACAACGTAAAAGGCTATACCAGAGGCTATGGAACACTCAGCATTGGAACCGCAATAGTTCCAAGAGTATCATATGTTGAAGGACTTCAGCATAATCTTCTCTCTTGTTGTCAGGTTCGCGCAAAAAGAATATCTACGTAGCTGACTGGAACTCAGCTGAACCTGAAGCTTGTTTGTTGGCGAAGAACGACAACAGAACGGGGTGGCTCTGGCACAGAAGACTCAACTATCTCAACTTCAAGACAGTCAACAAGCTAGCTAGAAACACTCTAGCAAGAGGACTATTGAATGAAGTTTTCGGCAAAGACACTCAGTGTGAAGCATGTCTGAAGAGAAAGCAAACAAGGAATCAAAATCCTCATGTTCCATCTCCTACCACTGATGGAATCCTTCAGCTGCTATATATGGATTTGTTCGGTCCAGTCTCTCCGGTGCCGATCAGAGGCAAGAAGTATGCTTTAGTGGTCAATGATGACTACTCGCGCTACACATGGGTCATATTTATTGCCAACATGTCTGACGTCAAAACAGAGTTACCAACGCTTCTGAAGAGGCTCAGTGTCGAGAAGAGCACCAAGATCATCAAGATACGTTCGCATGCAGGAACCGAGTTCCCCGAATTCTATGGTGGAGGAGTTCTCGGGGCAAAGGCAAACCGTAAGGCATAGAGCATGAGACGCCCGCCGCCGCACGCCTCAACAAAATGGGGTTGCCGAAAGGAAGAATAGAACACTCAAAGAAGCAAAGAAGAACCCCGCTCGCGCACTCGGGACTCCCAACCAAATTCTCGCGTAAGCTACGTACAGCCGCATGTTATACTCGTAACGCATCCCTACCGACAAAGCAAAGATAAGAAGACAACATATGAATTATGGAACGGCAGAAAGCCTTCTTTATCTTATTTCCATATTTTTGGGTGTTCGTGCTTTATCCACAATAATGGGAAGGATCAGTTGAAGACTTTTGATAGCAAGTCAGACCAGGGAGTCTTCTTAGGATACTCCTGGGTCAGCAAAGCCTTCACAGTTTTTAATTATCGGACCCTTTGCGTAGAGGAAAGCCCTCATGTTGTTTTTAATGAGTTTGCTACTGAAGACAGGAGCAGGAACTCTAACCAGAATCTGAGGACATCAGTAAGCAGTTACAGGATCTGAACTTGAAACATAAAATTGAAAAGATCCAGCTGTGTTGGGATGATGATTCAGATGAAGAAACTGAAGATAAGTCTACTGAATCTCAGCTAGCAACAGAAGTAGCTGAACAGATTGACTCTACTGAACAGAGTCAATCCCAGGTAACTCAGGTCGATGAATAAACCCAAGTGGTAACTGAGACCTTTACTGAGTATAATAATTCAGGGGGTACAAATGAAGTTCCTGAGCTAAATGCCCCTGAGCTTGGTGACTCAGTAGACCCAACTCTAGTAACAGAATTGCTTCGATCTCAGAATAGTACAACTGAAATGCCTAACTCACCTACTATATGTGCTGAACAAATCTCAGTTGAAGAGTAGAAACATCGTAGATCATGGCTAGGCGCTCACACTTCTGATTTGATTATTAGAGATCCTTCAGCAAGCGTAAAGACAAGATCCAAATTCTTTCAGGGAGAAAGCGCTTTATATTCCTGCTTCTTATCTACTGAAGAACCTCCGTCAATTGAGGATGCACTTAAGGACGCTGATTGGATCATAGCCATGCAGGAGGAGCTGAATCAGTTCACGAGAAACGAAGTATGGGAGCTTGTTGATAGACCCCGACATCAACATGTGATTGGAACTAAATGGGTCTTCAAGAACAAGCGAGATGAAAACAACGTTATAGTAAGGAACAAAGCAAGACTCGTGGCAAAAGGCTACCGTCTAGTCAAGGGATAGATTTCGACGAAACTTTCGCCTCCAGCTTGCAAGATCGAGGCAATCGTACTATTCCTAGCCTACGCAACACATCAGAGATTCAGAGTTTATCAACTGGATGTGAAGTTTGCGTTCCTGAACGGCGTGCTGAAAGAAGAAGTCTATGTAGAACAACCTCCCGGCTTTCAGCAGGGATATCAGGTCTACAGACTCAGAAAGGCTCTCTACGGGTTAAAACAAGCACCCAGGGCTTGGTACGATACCCTGTCTGAGTTTCTTCTTCAAAAAGGTTTTCAGAAGGGCACAGTAGACCGCACATTATTCAGCATTCGACTGGAAGACGATATCCTACTTGTGCAGATCTACGTTGATGACATAATATTCGGATCGAAGAACGTCATTATGTGTCAGCAGTTTGAGAAAATGATGAAGGACAAATTCGAGATATCAATGATGGGAGAAATGAACTATTTCCTCGGTTTCCAAGTCAAACAATCTGAGAAGGGAACGTTCATCAATCAAGACAAATACACTCGAGACCTCATCTAGAAGTTCGGTTGCACATCCGGCAAACCAATCAAGATCCCTATGAACACAAACATGAAAATCGATCTTGATAAAGAGGGAGTATCAGTAGACCATACTGAATTTCGTACTATTATTGGTTCATTATTATATCTAACAGCTACTCGACCTGACATAACTTATGCCGTAGGTGTCTCATGGGTCGATTTCGTGTGAATCCTAAGCGTAGTCATATGGACTCAAAGAAAGAAGATTCTCCGCTATCTCGCAGAAACACCCGATACGGGTTTATAGTATCCAAATGATGATAATATTGAACTAACCGGTTATTCTCGATGCCGACTATGCAGATGTAGAATCGACCGAAAGTCAACTTCCGAACAAGTCGGCTCCTTGGCAAGAAGCCGATTTCATGGTTTTCAAAGAAACAAAGATTCGCAGCAACGCCAACTACCGAAGCCGAATATATGGGCCGCCTGAAGTTGCCGCACCCAAATCCTTTGGGCCGAGACAAGCAGCCTACGTGACTATGATGTCATTCGTAATGAAGTGCCGATCTCATGCGACAAAGACCAAAGGCAATTGCAATCACTCAGAATCCTGTACTTCACACAAGATGCAAGCACGTGGACATCAGACACCACTTCATTCGTGATCATGTCGAAAAGAAGGATATCAGGATAGAAAAGATCCATACTGACCACCAAAGGGCAGATATACAGACCAAACCTCTAGCTGAAGCTAGATTCAAAGAACTTTCAGTAGAGCTAGGTCTGCTGGACCCCCTTGACTCCAGTCAGTAAGTGGATTCAGGAGAGAAGCATTCAAAGAGCGGGGAATGTTCACTCGCATCGAGTAAAGTCGCACGTAGAGACTCAACAACTATCTACACGAGGTATCAGCTGACTACGATGTTCAGCTGACAGGTTTGTGTATCTCTACTCAGTAGCCAATGAAATATTTTGTGCATTTATGACTCAGATTCAGCTTCGTATTCAATGCCTTATGAAATGTCATTTAATATAACGGCTTACATTAAATACACGACATTCTATGTAAAGTATGCTGAACTCTGCGGCACATTTAATGCATGTCGTATCAAGTTACTTCTTTGGCTATTTATAACTGTATTTTGACTTAGGCGGCTAAAATGATCATTACCTATTTTATAACATTAAATCCTAGCCGTCCATCTCAAAAGCTATTTCAAACTGAACCGTGGATTTATTAACTGTTCAACTTCTTTAACATATATAAACACGTTCAAAGTTTAGAAACCGCCATTTTCACTCTGCAAATTTTCATAACCCTAGTTTTCTGAGAAAAAGCATCTGTTTCCTTGCAAACTCATTTTCAAAAACTCAGAAAACTCTTCGGTAAATTCTGCTTGATCATTCAGCATCGCATACTTACTTGTAATATATATTTTCTCTTTGATACTGATACTGTTGATTTGCAGAATACAAACACGGCAGGAGTAGTTGTTAGCGTCCCCTCTAATATGCAAGAGATCCTGGAGAAGGATCGCATTTGGTGCGAACCCATGATGGAGTTCGACGTCTGCGAACTCGAGTACATGAAGGAGATTTTCGATGCCCTAAGAGCGACCGGCTTAGAGGGATTTCTGTCGAGGAAGCCGACATACTTCCTCCCGCGTCAAATAGCTGAACTGTACTTGAACTCAGAGTCAGTAGAGGGTGATATCCGATGCAGATATGTTGTTCATACAGTTGGAGACCCCTCTCGTGCCATTTCAGAGATAAAGACGATGTCTATCAGAGAAGCTCTTTAGAGATGCTTCAAACTTCCCAGCGCAGGATTCCATACCGTGGCCTACAAGGATGACTTGATGGATGAATACCTTGAGATATTCTGTGGGAAGCCAACCTCTTTCAGAGCAGCATTTCTAAAAAACGCCATGCTCCCGAAATTCAGAGCATTGGCTTATATTGTGACTCAGTTGCTGACGAGTCAGGCAAGATCCTTTGATCAAGTGTCGAGGCCTAAAATACAAATGATGATGGCCATTTATGACCACGCAAAGATCAACATGACCGAATTCTTCCTCAAAGAGTTCATGACGCAGTCCGTAAAATTCGATAAGCTTTCCCTGCGCCTTGCAGTAAAGGGAAAATTACTATACGGACTGAAGCTATCTATCATGATAGAGGACTTCTGTGGAACGGACAACATTGCATATGCTGACAAGCAGTACTTTAATCCGAAGAAGGTTCGTCCAGAGCAGGGCAGCGGCCCTTCAGCAGATTGGGTCTGGGTCTGCTGACCCCAATACAAGAATTCAGACGACCTCCACTCCTACGAAGAAGAGGTCCCCTCCAAAGTCTACTCCGAAGACGCCGACCAAGAGACTGAAGAAAGTCAGTGAGGTCGTACCAGAGTTAGTTGCTGAACCACCTCTGCAGCTAAGGGACGAATCCGAATCATCAGAGAAGACTCCGTCAGTGGAGAAGGTCGTCTCTACTGGACGAGGCGAGACAGTGGACCAAGGGGTCGAAGCTGAATAGATCCCTGCGACTGAGAGCCCCTTGGATGTCCCTCCACTGAGCAGCGTTCCGTCTGCTGAGAAGCAACCGTCTCCCATTGAAGTAGAAGATTCTGAGACTGCTTCTGAATCAGAATCGATCGAGATAGAGGCTTCCGCTCTACAATCAAGAGCCTCCCGAGAAATAGCTGAACGAAACCCAGAGATAGTCAGCCACACTGACCTTATCATATTGGCAAGGCAAGCTAGGCTCCACATACTGATCAGATTCGAGGCGTGGTCTACTCTGAACAGATTAATCAAACACCACTCCTACGAACAGCTCCACGAGGAGGAGCTGATGATAAGGAACAAAATTGGCTACTCAGAGCCATCTAACATATGTTCCTTGGAAGATTTGAGGGCTGCCATACTAGCCATGCTGAATGACCGCCAACCAATCTCGGCATCGGCACCCTCAGACGGGTCTAACCCCAATGGTCAGGACCCACCCCATGATTTAGGCCCTGAGAAGCCTGATGAGGGAACTCAACTGGACAAGGATGCACCCACTTCTACCGTTGAACCACCTCTCAGCATCCTTGGACCAGGTCAGTCGGAGGCTGGTACCTCGAAGTCAGCAGAACCCACTTAACTCTTACTTGAATCTGCGTTCGAGGTAGCGCCCAGCCCTAGAAGCCGACGATCGAAGTCAGTGGTCAGGGCCCTGAGGAGTCAAGGTACTCAGAACAGACTCCTCGCCCGCGCCGTCCACAAGACGTGGAGGCAGACCGCTCAGGCTTAGAGTGCGGAGATCAAGGGGCTCAGAACAACGATTCAGAACACGCCTGCCCCTGATTTCTCCAATATATTGAATGAAGCATTTGCCACTCAACGAGCGGACTTCAAAGAGCAACTGAAGTTGATGCAGGCTGGCCAAGCAAAGCTCCTGGAAGAATACAAGGCCGCCCAGTCAGCTCACACTGAATCCGTCTCTTGCATCTCTCAGGCCTCCAAACTCAGACTTCAATCTATTCAGAAGGCTATGGAAGAGAGAGTGGATGAAAAGTTGCAAGATATCCAGACAGCAGCCGACGCCTCTCACAAGAAGTACAACGACCAACTTACTGAAGAGAGAAGCGAACTGCATGAACGATTCACAAAGCTGCAGTACGCCTTGGATGATCTGTCAGCAACATACAAAAGTCTGGATAAGAAGGTACCAGTTCCCACCCTTGGCGTATTTGCTGATGCCAAAAAGGGGGAAGGTAAGCTAAAGATTACAGAAGGGAAGGTACTGAGAATACCAAGAGGAATAAGGACAGTGACCGGAGCAACCCAGAGTCAGCAATCTGCTCCCACTGGTCCCTGTACTCAGTCTGGCGAGGCCTAGTGTGTCTCAACAGCAGGCGATGTAGTGTCTGCTGAGACCGGCCCAAGTGGCTCAGGACCCAAGGACTCTACTACTCAAGCAACTTAGACACCATTTGACATAATCAAAGAAATCGCTGAGTACGCAGAAGAGGAGTTAGAAGAGGAAGAGGCTCCTCTAACTCCTCCAGTTGCCAGAAAAGGCAAGAAGATACTGAAACTTCCAACTCCTTCCAAAAAGAAAGGACCTAAAAGATACATCACTCCGAAGGAAGAAGCTCAGATTGCTGCGGATGAAAAACTTGCAAGAGAAATTACCGAGGCTGATGCTGCCAATAAACCAAAGAAAAAGCCAGCCAAAGGCAAGACCAAAGCTCCAGTAGGTGGTAGAAAATCTGGTTCAAGGCTGCCTCCAAGAACATTAAAGCTGAGTGACGAGGCAGACAAAGAAAAAGAAAAGGAGCAGCAGCAGCAGCAGCAGACAACTAGTCAGCAGGGTACTTCAAAAGAGAAATCATCTACTGCTATTGATTCAGAAGAAGAAGTTCATGTACCCTCCTATGTCCCCTCGAAGAGTCAAAAGCTTGAAATGCAAGAAATTTGGGATAAGATGGAGAGGTATCTCTACAGAGGAGCAGAAGCAAGGCAAATAGAAGCAGCTAGAGAAAGGCTCAGACTAGTAGATCTAGAAGCTTTGAGGCTAAAGGCTGAGAAGGAAGCTAGCCAAAGGATTCCTGAGAAGGCAGATATTCCATATAAATACAGAAGACTCGGGAAGCCTACTGACCTGAAAATTCACAGATGGCCCAAAGTGGATGAATGGATGCCATGGGAAAGAACTCAAAGGTGGGAGTCACTAAAGGCAGATTACATCAAGAGATACTATTTCTGGAGATACTGGCCTGAGATGCACAAGTCTATCGCGTTTGCTGAGTGGCTTCTGAAGACTGACCCAGAGATATTTGCCAGAGTTCAGAAGGCCATAGCAGATAAAATTGATGTCAGAGTCCCAGCTCCAAGGATCATGCCTCCCTCACTGAAACTAGATGGCTCTGTTCATTATGGAGTAATTGAGAAAGAGATTAAGGATGCTGCCCAAGCAAGACACTTGGATGAAGATGAGCCTGCTGATTTGCCAGACATACTGAAGCTCAGGAAGACTACTTACAGGATATATGGACTGCCTCTTCCTGAATCAAAATCAAAGGACTTCAGAGACAGGATTTAGCAGTTCAGATGATAGATAGCTTCAGCAAGCTTAATCGATTGCACTAACATACTGAAACTGTTTTATTAAAAACGTTTTCTAAACTCAACTGAATTTGGGCCTACACATTTCCGCACAACTAAACTTCAGTTGAACGGTACTGAATTCTGACTCTAGTCGCCCAGCGTGCCTCAAGTAAGTCACCACTCGCCACGCGATCCAGAACAGCTTATTTGGTCTACTGAACTTGTTCAGTATGACACTCTCCTGAAAAGGACTATTCGCGTTTAAAGGTGAGAAATCGGTTTTCAGGTGTATTCACCCCCCCCCTCTACACCTGAACGTTTATTCTCAGGACTAATAATGGTGGAGGAGTTCTGCAAAGCTGAAGGCATAGAGCATGAGACGTCTGTCGCGCGCACGCCTCAACAAAATGGGGTTGCTGAATGGAAGAATAGAACACTCAAAGAAGCAAAGAAGAACCCCGTTCGCGGCACTCGTGACTCCCAACCAAATTCCCGGGCGTAAACAACCGGCACTGCATGTTACACTCAGAACAGATCTCTATGACTAAGCAGCATAAGAAGACACCATATGAACTATGGAACGAAAGGAAGCCTTTCATATCTTATTTCCATACTTTTGGGTGCTCGTTCTTTATCCACAATAATGGGAAGGATCAGTTAAAGACTTTTGATAGCAAATTAGACCAGGGAGTCTTCTTAGGATACTCCCGGGTCAGCAAAGCCTTTAGAGTTTTTAACTACCGGACCCTTTGCGTGGAGGAAAGCCCTCATGTTGTTTTTAATGAGTTTGGTACTGAAGACAGGAGCAGGAACTCTAAATCAGAGTCTGAGGACATCCGTAAGCAGCTACAGGATCTGAGCCTGAAAGATAAAGTTGAAAAGATCCAGCTGTGTCGGGATGATGATTCAGAAGAGGAAAATGAAGATAAGACAACTGAATCTCAGCCAGCAGCAGAAGTAGCTGAACAGATTGACTCTACTGAATAGAGTCAATCCCAGGTAACTCAGGTCGATGAAGAAACCCAAGCGGGAACTGAGACCTCTACTGAGGATAATAATTCAGGGGGAACGAATGAAGTTCCTGAGCTAAATGCCCCTGAACCTGGTGACTCAGTAGACCCAACTCTCGTAACATAATTACTTCAATCTCAGAATAGTACAATTGAAATGCCTAACTCACCTACTATTTGTGTTGAACAAATTTCAGATTAAGAGTTGAAACATCGTCGATCGTGGCTGGACGCTCACATTTCTGACCTAATTATTGGAGATCCTTCAGCATGCGTAAAGACAAGATCCAGATTCTGTCAAGGAGAAAGCGCCTTATATTCCTTCTTCTTGTCTACTGAAGAACCTCGCCGCTGAGGACGCACTCGAGGATGCTGATTGGATCGTAGCTATGCAGGAGGAGCTGAACCAGTTCACGAGAAACGAAGTATAGGAGCTTGTTGACAGACCCCGGCATCAACATGTGATTGGGACTAAATGGATTTTCAAGAACAAGCAAGATGAAAACAACGTTATAGTAAGGAACAAAGCAAGACTCGTGGCAAAAGGCTACGGTCAAGCCGAAGGGATAGATTTCGACGAAACTTTCGCTCCAGTTGCACGATTGGAGGCAATCAGACTATTCCTAGCCTACGCAACACATCAGCGATTCAGAGTTTATCAAATGGATGTGAAGTCTGCGTTCCTGAACGGCGTGCTGAAATAAGAAGTCTATGTAGAATAGCCTCCTGGCTTTCAGTAGGGACATCAGGTCTGGGCATGCACTCGTAAAGGCTCAGACGGGTTAAAACAAGCACCTAGGGCTTGGTACGATACCATGTCTGAGTTTCTTTTTCAGAAAGGTTTTCAGAAGGGCACAATAGACCGCACATTATTTGGCATTCGATTGGAAGATGACATTTTACTTGTGCGGATCTACGTAGATGACATAATTTTAGGATCGAAGAACGTCATCACGTGACAACAATTTGAGAAAATGATGAAGAATAAGTTCGAGATGTCAATGATGGGAGAGATGAATTATTTCCTCGGTTTTCAAGTCAAATAATCTGAGAAGGGAACATTCATCAATCAAGGCAAACACACTCGAAACCTCATCAAGAAGTTCGGTTGCACATCCGGCAAACTAATCAAGATCCCGATGAACACGAATATGAAAATTGATCTTGATAAAGAGGGAGTATTAGTAAACCATACTAAATTTCGTGCTATTATTGGGTTCATTATTATATCTCGGCTGGATATGAGTCGCAGAGATTGATACTCGCTTGTTCTAGTGGTTAAAAGAAATCGGGGGAAATCATAGTAGTACTATGGAATTGAAGATCCCAAAACCGAGCCGATATCGCAGAGATTAGTGTGTCGATAGGATTAGCCGATGTATAGGTTAGACTTGGATGTTTTGTTTATTATTTTTGTCTAAGTCCCGTACGGGGTAGTTGTTGGACCGATCTTCCGCCGAAGATACTTTTCGTAACCCCATGTCATCGTGTAATCGCTATGCTTCTTCGTCGAAGCCGAATGCTAAACTCACCGAGACAAGCATCGCCTTACCCGATCTCGCAGAAGACATTATCAACCGACGGTCATCGCCAGTAAGAACCTATACAAGCACAATACCTTCGCCGACCAACCGACTATCGAAGCTCACTTCATCGCCGACGACTCACCAAGAAGACAGAGACGTATTCAATCTATCGACCCGACGTGCAAAGCGACCCCCGACCTCGAAGTCTTTTCGAATAGTTCAAGCAGAAGACATACGAGGTTGTTTGAACGGCCAACTCGACACTCTCACCAACTACAAACCTCGACCAATGAGAAGCCGACAACGCTTACCTACTCTACAAGCAAAGCCGCTCTCATGAACAAACGCATTAACCGCCCCGCCGCAACTAGCTCGAATTTACGGCCGTTTTCTTTGAGGCTTATGACACGTGGCATCGTCGTCTCCAACGGACATATGCCACAACTCACAGCTATAAATAGAGAAGGATTTGAAGATTTCGAAACACAGAGAATATACGCGAAATCAAGGGAAAACATTCAAGCTCACAACGCTCTAGAAGCTTCAAGCTTATCCAGAGACGAACTAGTTTTCATAGAACACTTCTTGTAGTTCATCTCTCTGAGCTCTTTGATCCCTTTCTTCTCTAAACTAAGCTCATTGCCGCATTCATAGCTTAGATTCGAAGGAGTTCACATTTAGTGAATCGTTCTTGTTGTAAGAACTCCTTCTCGCTTGGAGAATATTCCCTCCCCTTCTAAACTTAGGTTTGGATTGTAAAAGTAACTAAGGACTATAACTTAGAAGGATCCGTCCCGCGTACGCTTCCTTTGCCGAGACTTGCTCGCATTAATCAACAAGTTTCTCCCCGCCGAGTTCGGGACCGTGGACGTAGGATCTCGTTATCCGAACCACGTTAAAAATCGCTTGTGTTATTTACTGTTTTATCGCATCGCATTTAACCCCGTTTTAAATCATCGCCTTGCATAAAATGTATCTTAAAAAAGCGCACACCAAAAGACTTTACATTGCGAAAACACGTTTTCAAAAGAGACGACTCCGGCCTAACACTTATCCGCACTACGCCTCTCGACCGAGCTTCGTAATACCGACATCGCCGCAGAAGAGCTCGTGAGCCGACTCACTTCGACCCCAAGCTGATCGAAGGCTTACTTGGCAATCGTTCATCGCTTGCAAACATCGCCTTCCAACCTAACCTTCACCGAGAAAAAGAAACAGCTCAGTGTATTCACCCCCCCCTCTACACCCGACTTTTCGTCTCCGACCAACAATTGGTATCGAGCACACGGTGTTCAACCGATCGCCGGTTCGTAATACTAGTCCTCTCGAACCGATCCCGAAAACGCTTTCTCCGCACAAGCATCTCTTCATCTCCTCCCTATACTCGCTGCAACATGTCCCGATATGTCGTGTATTCGGATGGTGCCGATGTTCTCTCGTTGAAAATTATACGGCTTTGGCGCGTGCGTATGGAGGCACATCTTACGTCACTCCACGACAAGGATGGGCGGATGTTCTTGAAACAGACCCATAATCCCCATGATCGACAAGCATCGTATTTGCCGCCGGAGAAGGCGTAGGAGCAATGCACAGTGCAAAGATTCCAAAAGACAAATCTCGCCTTCACACCCGAAGAGAAAAAAGCCGCACAATCTAGACCGAGTGGCACGAAACGCTATACCGACTACGCTCGCTGACTCACACCTCTGCAGAGTGCAAGATTGTAAAATAGCAAAAGAGCTATGGGATGCTCCGTCGTACCGAGCCAGGGAACCCCTCGCATTAAGGAGAACAAGCTCGAACTAGAGCTTCGTGGTTCGACGCCCTTACTATGGAGCCAAATGAGACGATCGACGAGCTCGCATTAGATTCACAAACCAAGTCAACGTCATCAATGGGCCGGGGAGGATGTTCACCAATAAAGAGATGAACACCAAGATCTTAAGAGCGTTACCTCGACGTAAGTGGCTTCCATTTGCTACTTATCTAAGACGTTCCGATCTAAATTCTCTAACTCCCGATGTTATCTTTTCATAACTAAAAACGGAGGAATTTGAGCATAGCCTACCCCGCAGATGCTCCAAAGTCTCCACCGACACCCACATTGATTATGCCTTCAAGGCAACCGTCACAAGAAAACCGGAAACAAAAATACTTCATCGAGCAAGGCAAGAAATCTAAACAAAGTCATCTCGAAATATCTATCGCCGATCGCCGCGCCGATGACTCTCAAATATCAAAGAAAAAAAGAGAGAGTCGGGAAGCTAAAGAAGTATCACGTAGATTCACCCTCGTAAGAAAGATTATCAAAAAAGGGAAGAATCTAATTCTACACCCGAATGCAGGAAAACAGAGCATAAAGCCGCTAGTCCTTCAAAGGACTCGGCCGGAAAAAGCAAAGAAGAAGAAAGTCTCTACATGCTATAACCGCAAAAAAGGAGGGACATTATCGCACGACCGTCCCGAACCCTCACCGCTTCTAAGAGCGGAACGGCAGGCCATAAGAGAAAAATTCGCCAAACGAAGGCAGCCTACATAGCCGGAGAGATATCCGACAACTCAATTGAAGAGGATACTTTCATGTATTCCTCTCAAGACGAAGCCGCATTCGTCGCAGCTCGAGGAAACAAATACAAGTCCCGAAGAGTCACCGAATACCGCTTGATGGCAGGAGAAGAGACCGAGGTAAACTCTAAACCTAAAACAACCTCTTCTTCACATAGCACACACGACACATGTTCTCGTCACGTATGATCCTCTAGGACGTTGTACAAGCGTATGATGAACTACTAGAGGAGCAAGCATTCACCGAGCAGAGAGTTCAAGCAGAACGATTCAGAACTTGAATGTAAAGGCCGAAAATCGAGACTTTCTTCTCGATTGTCGTCTCTACCGAGTCGCCGGATCTAGTGGCGAGACTCAAGGAAGAGATTAAATCTCTTATGACTAAGTCTCGCCTTCAAGAGACTCGATCTCGCCCGACCAAGGACAATTTTGAGAAAGAGACTGAAATAGCCAAGCTAAGTCAGAAGCTCACAGACGTGCAGAATGATTATGATTCACTCAGAAGAAGTGACGAAGTCTGGAGAGGACTGATGACTAAACAGTACCTGGGAGCGAAGGAGAAGCTTGAAAGCATGCTTAGAGCACAACGGCCAACTGCTGTGAAAGAAGGCCTTGGCTATACCCACGAAGCTTCCACCTCCAAAAGCTCAAAGAACTCGGGCCGATAAGTTCGTCGAGGAAAGGTGCAAGCCGCCGACACCACACCTCAGCGAAGAACAAACAGTAAAATGATTGCACCTCACCCGAGTAGCAACAAGCAAATGACCAAAGGTTCCAGCCCCCCTGACACCGCGATCAAATTCGGGGGGAACCAAGAAGGTCGATGGGCGTAACAAAGATAGAGAACCATTGTATGAGCATCCGGCTTAGTACGGTTCATACTACTATGAGCCCGTGGTCGGAGAAGCGCTAAGACTCGAAGAAGAAAGCTCCCGAACCCAAAGTCAACAAGAAGTCGCATCTCCAAGTCCTAAAGAGAGAGAAGCCGACAAGGTTCAAGAAGAAGTCTCGACTTCTAAGGTTTCTAGCGGATCCGGGTTCCGAAATCACCCACTAACCCGTAAGGACCCAACCGAACCAAAGGGTACCTAAAAATGTTTCGCTTTGCAGGTGCATAAGGACCTCGATAGTGGACAAGGCCGCTCGAGACACATGACACATCGAAGAGCTCGCCGACCAACTACGTACAAGAAGATGGTCCTGCACTGAGTTTGGTGACAACTCCAAAGGCTACACAAGGGGATATGGAACACCGAACATCGGGACCGCCTCGGCCTAAGAGTAACATATGTTGAAGGACTTCAACATATTCTCCTTTCTCGTCACCAATTCTCGTGATAATCATAACGGAGTTATCTTTGACGCCGGTTTCGTGATGTTGTTGACAAATCTACAGAGAAAACAAGGTTGTCGCTCGCGGAAGAAGAACATCTATGTTGCAACCGGAAAACCGCAGTAACCCGAGGCTTGCTTGCTTGCACGTACTAAATCAAGTGACAAGTCAGCCGAGCTATGGCACAAGAGACTCAACACCCGAACTTCAAGACTATGAACAAGCTTGCAAAGAACTCTAAAGTTAGAGGATCGCCCAAGGAATCTTTTATCAAAGATAGAAATTGTGAAGCATGCCCGAAGGGAAAGCAGATAAAGAAGAGCAACCCACCTATTCCTTCACCTTCCACCGATGGAATCCTTCACCGCTCCACACGGATCTTTTCGGCCGCCCCTCCAAATGACTATAAGAGGCAAGAAGTATGCCCTAGTCGTCATGGACGACTACTCGAGATATACTTGGGTCATCTTCATCGCCAATAAGTCTCGATGTTCAGACCGAGCCGCCTAATCTACCGAAAAGCTCTAGGTGGAAAAGGACATCAAGATACGGAGGATACGCTCGTACGGAGGAACAGAGTTTCTAAACTCGCAGTTAAAAAGTACCGTGATAAAGAGGGAATTCAAGCACGAGACATCACCGCACGCACCCCTCGCCAGAACGGACTTGCCGAACGAAAGAACAGAACACTCAAAGAAGCAAAGAAGAACGCTCCTAGCGTACTCGACTACCCTCAAAGTTTTGGGCGTGATGCTACCGACACGCCCGCTACACTCGTAACCGCTCACCGCTTACAATGCAACACATGAAGACGCCTTACGAACCGTGGAAAGGGAGAATTCCTTCTATTTCTCATTTCCATATTTTTGGTCGTCCTCGCTTTATCCACAATAATGGGAAAGATCACTTGAAAGTCTTTGACAAAGGAATCTGATCAAGGAGTATTCTTAGGATACTCTCGGTCAAAGAAAGCATTCAAAGTCTTTAACTATCTGGACTCTTTGCGTGGAGGAAAGCCCTCATGTTGTTTTTGATGAGTTTGTTACCGAGGACAGGAAAGATACCGAGCCAAACACCGAAGATGTCAAGAAGAAGCTACGTGATCTCGCACGATTGATAAAGCCGAGAAGATCCAAGATTGTTGGGATGATGAGTCGACGATGATGAAATTCGGACTCGCCAACAAGCAATGTAGCCGACCTAGTTGATTCTCCGCAACGTAATCAACAACAGTAACAACGGTCGACGAGGAAGCCCCCGTGGTAACCGAGACCTCTACCGAGAATATAAACTCGTGGGGAACGTTAAATGTTCCCGAGCTAAACGCCCCCGAACCCGGAAACTCGCAGATCCTAATCTTCTTACCGAATTGCTTCACCACGTAATAGTACTATCGAAATGCCTAATACTCCTACCGACCGTGCGTAAGTAGTATCGAAGAAGAAGCCCGACACGTACGCCGTGGCTCGATGCTCATTCTTCGTATCTAATCATTGGAGATCCGTCGCCTACTATAAGGACAAGATCAAGATTAAGTCAAGGCGAAAGCTCACTTTACTCTTGTTTTCTCGTCTGCGTATGAACCTCAATCGATAGAGGATGCACTTAAAGATGCCGACCGGGTCATAGCCATGCAAGAAGAGCCGAACCAACCGTGCGAAATGAAGTATGGGAGCTTGTTGACGTACCTGGACATCAAGACGTGATCGGAACAAAGTGGGTCTTCAAGACAAGCGAGATGAAAACAACGTCATTGTCGAAATAAAGCTCGACTAGTTGCAAAAGGTTACAACTAAGCCGAAGGAATTGACTTTGATGAAACATTTGCTCCGAGCCGCCGATTGGAAGCCATTCGTCTTTTCCTAGCATACGCAACACATCAAGGTTTTAAAGTATATCGATGGATGTGAAGTCAGCTTTTCCGAACGGCGCATCAAGGAAGAAGTCTACGTTGAACAACCACCCGCCTTCAAATAGGACATCAGTGTAATGTACTTAGGAAAGCTCAGATGGGGTTAAAACAAGCACCTGTGGCTTGGTATGATACCCTATCGACTTTCTACTTCGTAAAGGTTTTCAGATGGGGACAAGAATCGCACTCTATTCAAAGATAAAGTCGAAGATGACATTCTACCGGTGCAAATCTACGTGGACGATATCATTTTCTACGCCGTAAACGAAGTCATATGTCGCCAGCTTGAGAAAATGATGAAGGAGAAATTCGAGATGTCTATGATGGGAGAGATGAATTATTTCCTCGGATTTCAAGTAAAGCAATCACCAAGGAATTTTCATCAATCGTGCCAAATACACTCGAGATCTTCTCAAAAGATTCGGCCGTGATTCCAACAAGCCACCAAGATCCCCATGAACACAAACTTTAAAATCGATCTAGACAATGAGGGAGCTTCGTTAACTCTACCGATTATAGAGCTATTATCGGTTCTTTACTTTATTTAACAAATAGCCGACCCGACATAACTTATGCCGTAGGTGTATGCGCAAGATTTCATGCGAATCCCAAGCGAAGTTATCTAGACTCAACGAAGAAGATTCCCGCAATATCTAAGAGGAACACTTGATGCCGGGTTATGGTATCCCGCCGATGATAACTTAATACTAACGAGCTATTCTCGATGCCGATTATGCAGATGCGTGATAGATCGAAAATCAACTTCCGAACATGTCGGCTTCCTAGGCAAAGAAGCCGATATCGTGGTTTTCAAAGAAACAACACTCGCAGCTACGTCCACTACCGAAGCCGAGTACATGGCCGTAGGAAGTTGCCGTGCCCGCATCCTTTGGCTTCGACAACAATTGAGAGATTATGGTATAACTCGTGATGAAGTGCCCATCTACCGCGACTCCACCAAAGGCAATAGCTATAACTCGTAACCCGCCCCGCATACGAGATGCAAGCACGCGGATATTCGACATCACTTCATCGAGAGACCATGTCGAGAAGAAGGACATCGAATGGAGAAAATCCATACCGATAAGCAAAGGGCGTACATACCGACCAAACCACTAGCCGAGAACAAGTTCGTAGAACTATCGCTTAAGCTAGGTCCGCTAGATCCTACCGAGACAAGTCGAGAGAAGCCAACTACCGATAATGATATACTTAGCAACAATTGGTATCGCATGGAATCAGCACGACAAAGTCGAAAAACTTAGTACAAAGGACTCACTGCTGGGAGATGCACACTGCACACGCCAGGGGGGAACATGGTCATCGCACAACCATCCTCCCGATAAATGATGGTAACTAGCCGATAAGTTCAACAAGAGGTTTGCGTAGTATCGTTACTTAAATTGTTCGTAAGCATGCCGCATTTAATGCATCGGGCCGCTTACATTCGCTTGTTAAGGAGCATTTATTTCTTACCATTTATTATGTTTAAGGTTTAAGGGAAGGTCGCAGGACCCTTCGCCCGTGTAATTAATGCTCTCCGTCGCGCATTTAACGCATGTCTTCTCACTTACCTTTATTACGTATATCTATAGTATTGGCGCCTAAGTAATCATACCCTCTATATCATTCAATCTTAGACATCCATCGATTTTGAAAGATTAAATTTGAACCATAGGATTCAAACCGAAGATCAAATCAACTAATACAAAATCTTTTCAACTTCGATTACTCCTCACTTTTCGCCATTCTCATATCTTAGAGCTTTTTCTTAGCGATTCGCTTATCTTCCTTACATCCTCATCCAAACCGCATTGCCGTATATTCATTCAAGCTCTATTTCACTGGTAATGTATTAATATCCGCCGATAGTCACCGACTTACTCTATTTTCAAGTCCTAACAATTTGTTTTGCGGATTTCAACGGCGATAGTACGTACTCCCGAGAAGATGGTTGAGATCATGACCATCCGGGTTCGCTTGAGCCGACGATGGCTCTCCCAAGCAGTGGACCTTCATATTTGGAGCCGGTATTTGGCGCCCCTTGAGAAGTCGTGGCCGGCAACTCTGTGTGTCGAGGCATCCCCGTTCTCATCCGCCGAGACAAGTTGTGGTGGCCTACTACAACCGGAAGTTGCTTGCCTCGGGAGGAGAAGAGGCTTCGTTTGTTTGCGATGGGAAGTTGCCCCAAATAAGTGGGAGGGAGGCTACCCACTCCTTCAATATCTCGTAGGCTCTCGCTCAAGCCTTTCAACTCCCCTCACCGGTATTTCTCCCGTTGGTTATAAGGAAAGGGAGATAAATGATTACGTCCAAAAGTTCTCGTGGACGCAGCCGACATAGTGTTCAAGACGGCGCTACAGAGGAATCTTTTGCTACCTCAAGCACAGGGTTTAGGTTATGTTGTATCTCATATTCTCGACGAGCTCACCGGATCCTATGATCGCCTTTCTAAGCCGAGGATACAACCGATGATGATTATGGACGATGGAGTAGAAGTGAACCGGGCCGACTACTATACTACTCACCGAAGGCCCAAGCCCGTGGTTCACTACTTCGCCTACCGGAGAGAGGAAGCTAACCAAGATGTGCAAGCTCCTATTCGGCACCAAGATGTCGGTGGCCGATAGAGAGTGTTGTACAAAAATGTTCAGCCTTTTGCGGACTCAAAGTCTTTTGATCTCAAGAGTATTAAATTTATGACAAAGGCCGGAACAGAGAAGTCAATTGGCAGGGGCCACCTCGAACCGAAGAGAGCCGCGTCTCGCTCCGCCCCCATCCGTCCAAGTGCCAAAGAAGAGGAGGTCGGCTAAGACTCGACCCGCCGAGGTCACGCTTGCTCGCCCACTTACCATTATCGAGCCAGCCTCCTCCTTCTACTCAAGAGGAGCAACTACTCGATTCGCATACCGGAATCGAGGGAGCGACGATCAAGGACAAGGTCCAAGTGATCAGCTCCGAGGAAACAGAGTCCGACGAGAGGGAACCGTCACCCGAACCTACCGCTGAGTGGACAACAACCGACACCACTCGACCGCGTGCCGCAGCTTGAGATTCAAGATGAGATACCGTAAATTGCCGAGCACGCAGATCCGGTTGAAATAGCAAGAAGGACAAGAGCTCGATGCTCTTAAGGTTTCCAGACTGGGACATTCTTATTGACTTTGCCAAATCCCAAAGAAATACCGATGAGCTATCGACAGCAGGAGCAAGAGCTCCAAGCCAAGATTGGATTCGTAGAGCCACCGATGTGGCATCCTTCGAAGATTTGAGAGCCGCAATGCTCTATTTACCGAGCTTGAGAGCTCCGATCGAAACAGCCTCCGCCCCCATCAACACCTTCCGATAAAGGTGATAATGATGATCAAGATGAGGAGATGGATGGCAAACCCAAGGAAGCGCACCAGTGGAGAATCTGCAGAGGGACAAACTCCCCAAGAGAAGAGCCCAACACCACCCATAGTCACATCCGGGGAGGCTACAACCGCTCCGGGCAAGTAGAGGGAGCAGCTTGATCTCGCTTCTCCGAGCAGAGGCTCGTAACCAGCCTCTTATCGATACAACCCATCGGTTCTCGTGTCCTCACGTTCGTCAACGTGGCTATCAAACGCCAAGGTGAGAAAAATCGACTCCTAGCAAAAGATGTTCATTTCAAATGGGAGAAGTACACCAAGGCTCGTAACGAAGCTCTAAGTAAGTTGGCCGCCGACATCTCAATTCCTAAAGAAGCTTCTCACCATATTTCAAGGAGATAGTCGAGCAGGCCCTAAGTGCTCAAAAGGCCGATTTAACAAAGACAGAGTCAAGCACCGCTTGCCGCTCAAAGATAAAACTTTCTGAAAGCAACGACTCTAGCCATGAAAACAGCTTCAAGGCTTCATAGATGAGAGAAACAAGATAGCAACCGTTTCTCTTCAAACAGCCTATCAAGCAACAAGCCGAGGCCTTAAAAGCCATTCGTAACGAAATAACAAAATCAAATGATCAAGCTCGCCGAAACTCCGTCAGAGTCACCCGCCGCTGAAGAAATCTAGAGCCGATCAGAGAAAGACTCGGGAAAACTACCGCAACTTGGTCGCTGATTTTGATAACACGCTACCCGCATCAAAGATTCTCGCACAACTGGAGCAGACGTAAAAGCTATCCGCACCTCCCCCGGCAAATATTGCCGAAGCCAAAAAGGGGGAAGATACCGTGAAAGATGAACCCGATACGGATACACCGACGTCCGTATCCTTGAGGGACAGCTCAGGAGGCAGACCCTCCTCGCCAGCCAGAGCCCTCACCGCAGAGATTCGTGGGGAACAGCTCCGGAGGCGTGACCATCTACTCGTAAAAGGCACATCTACCGAGGTCCTTCTCCTTGATTTCCCACTACAAGCCACCCCCATCTCCTCTTCACCGCACACATGGACGAAATCGCTCAATTCCTTGAAGAGCCACCGAAGAAGAAGAGTCTCAACAACGCCGCAGAGGTCTGGGAAGGAAATCGCTACCGAATCCACTACTCCTTCCTCCCCTGGCCAAGAAGTTTAAATCAAAAGCTGAGCAAGAGGCATTCGACCTCGTAATAGCCCAAGAGCCGCAATACAAGCCGGACCAGGAGCGCGCCTAGAGGAGGCAAGAAGCAAAAAAAGCCTAAGGGCAAAGCCGCCGTGGCCAAAGGAAAGAGAAAGGTCATTAATACAAATAAGAGCAAAAGAAGAAAGCCCAAGAAGATTTTGCTAAGGTTCTTCCGACCGAAATCAAAGCTACCGCTCGTAGTATTCCCATATCTACTCTTACACCCGAGCAGCATAGCGTAAGATCAAGCGACCCGGGAAGCGACGCCGCAAGGACCGAGTCTCGTACGAGGAGACACTAGAGCAAACCGCTCTCCGTGAGAAGAAAAGGATGGCCGACCCGGCAAGAATGAAAAGCCTATCTCGATAAGCCAAGCCGATCCGAGAAAACAGATACCCGTGCAGGATCGAGGAACAGGAGGACTACTATCGAACTCCTCGTATGAAGCCGATTCCCCGCACCTCATGTGGACAAACGGGTACCCGCCGATCCGAATGATCAATGGGAGACTCTCAAAGAAATGTTTGTTAAAAATCGCATGTATGGGGCTTCTATCCGAAAGACATTCCGCCGATCAACTGTTCAAGAGTGTTTTAATGAAGTTTTTCCGTAACGGTTGCCGCCTATCATGAAAGAATTGAACATTCCCGTGAAAGCACCCGCATTCGTAAGATATCCTCCTCCCATGACTACTAAAGGCATTATCATCACAAAGTCTATCGAAGAAGAAATCGAATCAGCCTCTATCGCATGAGTTACCTCCGCATGGACCGTAAGATCAAGAGGAAATCCGTGTTTTGCGCAAAAGGATTTATAAATTTTATCGCTCGGACCCTCCAAATGATCGCTCGGTGGATTTCAAGAAGAAGACTCGTGAGCTTCGTACTACGTAAGTGATTTCTCCTCTTTATGTTTGATAATTCTTTGTAATAGCATAGGAACCCGTACCTTGACGATCTATATTTAAGAGTTCCTATCGCTTGCTAGACAATCGCTCATTGTCTTTAAGCTTTTTAGTGTCATGTTTTCACGACCGATCACCAAGTGATCTCGACACACACTCACATCGCTTCTCGATCTTGCCTTTCTCTCACCGCCGAAGATCATTTACTATTATCGCTTTTTCCTCGATGCTTTAAGGGGGAAATTGTTGTCGCAGGACAAGATCTTTAATAGATGTTAGAGTATGGAGGTTTTGACATCATCAATTAGGGGAAATTGTCGGATATGAGTCAAGAGATTGATACTCGCTTGTTCTAGTGGTTAAAAGAAATTGGGGGAAATCATAGTAGTACTATGGAATTGAAGATCCCAAAACCGAGCCGATATCGTAGATTAGTGTGTCGATAGGATTAGCCGATGTATAGGTTAGACTTGATGTTTTGTTTATTGTTTTTGTCTAAGTCCCGTACGGGGTAGTTGTTGGACCGATCTTCCGCCGAAGATACTTTTCGTAACCCCATGTCTTCGTGTAACCGCTATGCTTCTTCGTCGAAGCCGAATGCTAAACTCACCGAGACGCATCGCCTTACCCGATCTCGCAGAAGACATTATCACCGATGGTCATCAGCGGAAGAACCTATGCAAGCACAATACCTTCGCAGCCGACCAACCGACTATCGAAGCTCACTTCATCGCCGACGACTCACCCGAAGAAGATAGAGACGTATTCGCCCATCGACCCGACGTAAAGCGACCCCCGCACCCGAAGTCTTTTCGAATAGTTCAGCCAGAAGACATACGAGGTTGTTTGAACGGCCAACTCTTACACTCTCACCAACTACAAACCTCGACCAATGAGAAGCCGACAACGCTTACCTACTCTACAAGAAAGCGCTCTCATGAACAAGCCGCATTAACCGCCCCCGCCGCAACTAGCTCGAATTTATGGCCGTTTTCTTTGGAGGCTTGGGACACGTGGCATCGTCGTCTCCAACGGACATATGCCACAACTCACAGCCTATAAATAGAGAAGGATTTGAAGATTTCGAAACACGGAGGAATATACGCGAAATCAAGCGAAAGCATTCAAGCTCACAACGCTCTAGAACCTTCAAGCTTATCCGGAGACGAACTAGTTTTCATAGAACACTTCTTGTAGTTCATCTCTGTGAGCTCTTTGATCCCTTTCTTCTCTACACTAAGCTCATTGCGTATTCATAGCTTAGATTCGAAGGAGTTCACATTTAGTGAATCGTTCTTGTTGTAAGAACTCCTTCTCGCTGGAGAATATTCCCTCCCTTCTAAACTTAGGTTTGGATTGTAAAAGTCGCTAAGGACTATAACTTAGAAGGATCCGTCCCCGCGCACGCTTCCTTGCCGAGACTTGCTCGATTAATCAACAAGTTTCTCCCCGCCGAGTTCGGGACCGTGGACGTAGGATCTCGTTATCCGAACCACGTTAAAAATCGCTAGTGTTATTTATCGCTTTATCGCATTGCATTTAACCCCGTTTTAAATCATCGCCTTGCATAAAACGTATCTTAAAAAAGCGCACAGCCAAAAGACTTTACATTGCGAAAACACGTTTTCAAAAGAGACGACTCCGGCCTAACACTTATCCGCACTACGCCTCCGACCGAGCTTCCGTAATACCGACATCGCCGCAGGAAGAGCTCGTAAGCCGACTCACTTCGACCCCAAGTGATCGAAGGCTTACTTGGCACTCGTTCATCGGCTTGCAAACATCGCCTTCGCCTAACCTTCACCGAGAAAAAGAAATGTAACTCGTGTATTCACCCCCCCCCTCTCTACACTTCGACTTTTCGTCTCCTGACCAACAATATCTAACCGCTACTCGACCCGACATAACTTATGCGCGTAGGTGTTCCGCGCCAATTTCGTGCGAATCCCAACCGTAGTCACATGGACTCAAAGAAAGAAGATTCTCCGCTATCTCGTAGGAACACCGCATACGGGTTTATGGTATCCAAGCAGATGATAATATCGAACTAACTCGAGTTATTCTTATGCCGACTATGCAGATGTAGAATTAACCGAAAGTCAACTCTCGGAACTTGTCGCTCCTTGGCGCAAGCCGATTTCATGGTTTTCAAAGAAACAAAGATTCGCAGCGACATCAACTACCAAGCCGAATACATGGCCGCCTAAGTTGCCGCGCGTCCAAATCCTTTGGGCCGAGACAAAGAGCCTACGCGACTATGATGTCATTCGTAATGAAGTGCCGATCTTCTGCGACGATGCCCCAAAGGCGATTGCAATCACTCGTAACCCTATACTTCATACTAGATGCAAGCACGTGAACATCGACACCACTTCATTCGTGATCATGTCGAAAAGAAGGATATTAGGATGGAGAAGATCCATACTGACCGTCAAAGGGCAGATATTCTAACCAAGCCTCTAGCTGAAGCCAGATTTAGAGAACTTTCAGTAGAGCTAGGTCTGCTGACCCTACCGACTCCGGCCAAGAAGTGGATTCGGGAGAGGAGCATTCAAACAGGGGGGAATGTTCACTCTCGCATCGAATAAATTCAGGACGTATGGACTCTAAACCATCTACACGAGGTATCACCGACTACGATGTTCACCGACAAGTTTTCGTATCTCTACTCGCAGCCAATGAAATATTCTAAGCATTAATATTTCAGATTCAGCTTCGTATTCAATGCCTTAGAAAATGTCATTTAATATGACGGTTTACATTTAATACACGACATTCTATGTAAAGCATGCTGAACTCTGCGGCGCATTAAATGCACGTCTTTTCAAGTTACTTCTTTGGCTATTTACAACCGTAATTTGACTTAGGCGGCTAAATTGATCATTGCCTATTTTATAACATTAAATCATAGCCGTCCATCTCATAAAGCAGATTTAAACTGAACCGTGGATTTTTAACTGTTCATCTTCTTTAACATATAAAAACACGTTCAAAGTTTAGAAACAACCATTTTACTCTGCAAATTTTCACAACCCTAGATTTTCTGAGAAAAGCACTCGTTTACTTGCAAACTTCAATTCCAATATCTCATAAACATCTTTGGTAAATCAGAATGATTATTCAGTATCGTATATGATCTTTATAATATTTTTCGTTCGATACTGAAATCTTTTCTTTGCAGATTATAAAACCTGGCAGGAAGGGATGTTATTGGTCCTGTAAACATGACATAAATCCTCGAGAAAGACCGCGTGTGGTTTGAGCTGATGATGGAGTTCGACTCATGCGACCTTGATTTCATGGAGGAGATCTTCGACGCACTGAGGGCGTCAGGACTGGAGGATTTTCTCTCTAGGAAGCCATCATACTTCCTCCCTCGACAAATCACTAAGTTGTATCTGAACTCAGAGTCAGTAGAAGGGGATATCCGATGTCGGTTCGTCACTCATCATATTGGAGACCCCGCCCGCACTTACCGGAGATCAAGCTGATGTCCATCAAGGAAGCACTTCAGCGAAGCTTTCAGCTTCCAAGTGAGGGGTTCAGAACCGTGGGATATAAGAATGACATTATGGACGAATACTTGGAAGTATTCTGCGGGAAACCAACCACGTTCAGAGCCGTCTTCCCAAAGAATGCTATGCTCCCCAAGTTCAGAGCACTTGCCTATATCGTCACTCAGATATTGACGAGTCAGGCTGGCTCATTTGACCAAGTTTCGAGGCCTAAGATTCAGTTGATGATAACTAGGCAGAATTCTTCTTGAAGGAGTTTATGACTCAAGCCGCGAAGTTCGATCACTCCACCAACTGCTTGTCTATCAAAGGAAAACTCCTATGCAGCACGAAGCTCTCAGTTATGATTGAGGATCTATGTGGAACTGACAATGTCGTCTATGCTGATTAGATATATTTCAATCCAAAGAAAGTGAGGTTCCAGAGCAGGGCAGCAGCCCTTCAGCAAATCGGCTCAGGGCCTGCGATCCCAAGACAAGCTCTGAGAAGACCTCAACACCATCCAAGAAGAGGTTGCCTTTGAAGACTGCTCCCAAGACACCGACCAAGAGACTGAAGAAAGTCAGTGAGATCGTAATTGCACCTCCTCTATAGCTGAGGGACTAGGCTGAGTCCTCTGAGAAGACTGTGTTAGTGGAGAAGGTCGTCTCCACTAAACAAGGAGAAGCTGTGGACCAAGGGGAAGAAACTGATCTGATCTCTTCTACTCAAATCCCCTTGGATATCCCACCACTCAGTAGCATCCCATCTGCTGAAAAACAACCGTCTCCAATAGAGGTTGAAGATTCGAGTCCGCTCGTAGTCGAGTCCATCGGGATGGAGGCTTCAACATTACAATCTAGAGCCTCCCGCGAAGTGTCAGAAGCGATCCCGGAGATAGCCAGCCATACAGACATGATAATATTGGTGAGGCAGGATAGGCTCCACACCTTGATTCGATTCCAGGAGTGGTCAACACTGAACAAGTTGATCCTGCACCACTCCTGTGAACAACTCCATGAGGAGGAGTTGATGATCCGGGAGTAGATAGGCTATTCAGAGCCTGCTGACATATGCTCCTTGGAAGATCTGAGGGCGGCCATGCTCGCTATGCTGAACGACCATCAACCTACTTCAGCGGCGGCTCCCTCAGATGGGTCTGATCCTGACGATCAGGACCCACCCCGTGATTCAGGCCCTGAGAAGCCTAATGAGGGAACTCAACTGGAGAAGGATGCTCCTACTCAATCTACTGAACCACCTCTCAGCATCCTTCCTCCAGGCCAGTCGGCGGACCCGAAACAGCTGTTGCTGGGGTCTGCATTCGAGGTAGCGCCCAGCCCGAAGAGCCAACGATCAAAGTCAGTGGCAAGGGCACTGAGGAGTCAAGGCGCTAAGAACAGACTCCTTGCCCGCGCCATCCACAAGACGTGGAGGTATTCCGCACAAGCTCAGAGTGCTGAGATAAAGGGGCTCAGGACGACCATTCAAAATATGCCTGCCCCTGACTTCTTAACTATACTGACCAACGCACTTGCCACTCAGCGAGCCAACTTCGAAGAGCAACAGAAGCTGATGGAACCTGCCCAAGCTAAACTTCTTAAAGAATTCAAGGCGCCCCGATTTTACTACCACACCGAATCAGATCTTCTCTAACTCAGGCCTCCGAGCTCAGACTCCAGACTATTCAGAAGGCCCTGGAAGATAAAGTGGATCAGAAGTTGCAAGTTATCCAGACTATGGTGGAGACCTCTCAGAAGAAGTACAACAAAGAACTCACTGATGAGAGGAACGAACTCCATGAAAGGCTTGTCAAGCTACAAGATGCATTAGACAAACTTGCTTCAGCCTACACCAGTCTAGATAAGAAGGTACAAATTCCTACCCTTGGCTTATTTGCTGATGCCAAAAAGGGGGAAGGAAAGGAAAAGGTACCTAGAGCACCAAGAGGAATAAGGACAGTGGCAGGAGCATCTCAGACTGAGCAATCAACTCCCACTGCTCCCACTCAGCCAAAGAAGAACAGTGGTGAGGCCTGTGGTGTCTCAACCGGCAGGGCCGTAGTGCCTGCTGAGACTGTCCCAAGTGGCTCAGGACCCAAAGAATCTGCTACTCAGGCAACTCAGACTCCGAGTGACATTATTAATGAAATTGCCGAGTATGCAGAGGAGGACTCAGAAGAGGAAGAAGTCCCTCTACCTCCTCCAGTTCAAGGAAAGGGAAAGAAGATTCGGAAGCTTCCCACTCCACCTAAAAAGAAAGGATCTAAGAGATTCATATCTCCCAAGTAAGGGGCTCAGATTGCCGCTGATGAGAAGCTGGCAAGGGAGATAGCCGAGGCAGAGGCTGCTAATAAGCCCAAGAGATAGCCTGCCAAAGGCAGAACTAAAGTTCAGAGGGGCAAGAAGCCTGGGACAAGGCTACCCCCAAGGAACCTAAAGCTTAGCGACGAAGCTGGCAAAGAAAAGGAAAGAGAACAGCAGCAGCAGCAGCAGCAAACTGGTCAGCAGGGTACTTGTAAAGAGAAATCTTCAACACCTGCTGACTCAGAGGAAGATCAAGAGCATGTGCCATCCTATGTTCCCTCTAAGGCTCAAGAGCAAGAGATGCAAGAAATTTGGGATCAGATGGAAAGGTACTTAGATAGAGGGGCTGAAGCCAGACATATTAGTGCAGCAAGAGAAAGGCTCAAACTCGCTGATCTAGAGGCTCTGAGGATCAAGGCTGAGAAGGAAGCAAGCCGTAGGGTTCCCCGAGAAAGCTGATATTCCATACAAGTATAGAAGACTCAGGAAGTCCACATACCTCAAAATCCATAGATGGCCCAGGGTTGATACTTGGATTCCATGGGAACGGACTCAGAGGTAGGAGACGCTGAAGGCTGACTACATTAAGAGATTCTATTTCTGGAGGTATTGGCCTGACATGCACAAGTCCATTGCCTTTGCTGAGTGGCTTCTGAAGAGTGATCCAGAGATTTATGCAAGAGTTCAGAAGGCCTTAGCTGAAAAGGTTGATGTCAGGGTCCCAGCTCCAAGACTTATGCCTCCCCTACTGAAGCTTGATGGTTCTCTACACATTGGGGTGATTGAAAGAGAAATCAAGGATGCTGCTCAAGCCAAGAATCTAGATGAGGCTGGTCCTGCTGACATGGCTGAGATACTGAAGCTGAGAAGAGTTACTTACCGGATGTATGCACTGCCGCTTCCTGAGGAGAAATCTAAAGACTTCAAAGATCGGATTCAGCAGTTCAGGAGATGATAGTTGTTAGCTTCTGTGTATCTTTGCCTTAGTTCTTTGTCTTTCTTTCTAGAATAGCAAGCTTGATGTACTGTACTAATATTTCTTCATATTTATAACATCATTGTTGTTCGGCCCTGACAATTCCTTATTGTCTACATGGCCTTGTTTCTTTTATGCTTAACACTCAGAATCACTCAAGTGATTACTGACTCACACACTCACTGAATATTTATATTTATACCTGTCAGTTCTTACTTAGCTTGTTAGATTCTGATCTTATAGATGCTTTTAGGGGGAAATTGTTGTTAGAAAGGGGGAAATTGCTGTTAGTTTTCTATATAGGATTCTGATATTTCTTCCCTGAACTCCCTTAGTAGTCTAGGACTTGAAGAACAACTCCACTGATTCTACTTGTAATATTTGTAAGGAGCTCTGTTTCTGATAGTTTATAGTGTTAGGTTTTGGCATCATCAAATACCGGGAAATTTTTGGGAGATGATTCAGTAGCTCCACAGACCATTGGGAGACAACTCGGTAGCTTAGTGCTCTGAAGATTTGAAGATCCCAAAACCCTACTTTGACTGATGAACCATTCTATTGTAATTTGTTGTTCTGTCTCCCGGGGGTTTCGCACTCGCAGACACTCTTCATTATGGTTCAGCGTTCGCCCCGTCCGCTGGTTCTTCACCAGACTATCAGCCTTAGTACTAGAAGAAGAAGACTCAGTAGTACTGGACTTAGCAGGAGCAGTATACTAAAAGGAGTCAGTGGAACTGAACTCAGCACGAGTAGTTCACTGAACTCAGAGTTGATCTTCACTAGAGCTGACTCAGCAGGAGTATGCACCTAAACATAGATCAGACTCAGCAACGGCTAGACATTCTTCTGACTGACAGGATACATCTTAAGTCAAATCAGCAGAGTCATACGAGGTATAGAGAAGTCGCCTCGCATCCACCTTGAAGTCTGCTTTTGTCTCACCTACTTTATTCACCTCGACCAACGACGAGCGGCCACCGTCTACTTTCTCGACTTACAATGCAAGTCAACAACTTTCCAGAAATGGAGGGAAAGGACTCTGTCACCATACTTTGAAAGAGCCGTTAGCTACCCAAAAGAGAGAGACACATGGATCGTCGTCTCCAAGGGATCTATCCATGTCTCTGCTCTATAAATAGAGGGAAGATTTCAAATTGAAGCTCACCGAACAACACAGACAAGAACACACGAGCATTCACGAGCAACTCAAAAAGATTAAAGCATTCCGCAAGAACTTCACAGAGTAATCTCCAGCGAAAGGCGACATACTTGCTCATAGGGAACCAAGCTGAACCCGATCATAAAGCCTCTAGTATCCACGCGACTGAATACGAATCCAAGTCTATACATAACCGTCCGTCGCTCTAGAAGCCACTTTCTCGTTCCCTATCCCTCTAACCTAAGCTCAGCAGTCTATATCTATAGCTTAGAACGAAGGAGTTCATCTTTGAACTGATCCTTATTGTAAAGGACTCCTTCATAGTTGGAGAGTTTGTCAAACACTTTAGTTTGATATCTTGTAAACTGAGACTTGCTCAGTATAAATCTCAAGACCAGTGTTTGTCCAAAGGTGACAAACCGACCGAGACTAACTCAGTATAATAAAAATAGCCTCCTAATCTTTTTGGGACAGTGGACGTAGGATTGTTGGATCCGAACCACTTTAAAATTGCTTGTGTTTTGTGTTTTTACTGTTGCATTGATTACTGTTCATACTGAAAATATATTTCAAAATCATTCAACTGAGTTTCAGCAAAGCTTAACCAATCGCACTAATATAATGAAACTGTTTTCTTAAAAACGTTTTCTAACTCAGCTGAATTTGGGCCTACACATTTCCGCACTTACTGAACTTCAACGAACGGTACCGACTCGACCTTAGTCGCCTAGCGTGCCTCAAGTGAAGTCACCACTCGCCACGCGATTCAGAACAACTTATTTGGTCTACTGAACTTGTTCAGTACGACATTCTCCTGAAAAGGACTGTTCACGTTTTAAGTTGAAAAATTATTTCCAGGTGTATTCACCCCCCCCCTTCTACACCTGAACGTTTAATCTCGGGACCAACATTATCAAAATTAGTACTATAGTGTAATAAATCTATGATATAAATTTAGGGATCGTTTGGTAAAAAATCGGGTATGACAATAGTAATGAGTATGATAATAGGGTGACTGGGTATTGATATGATTGATTTCTTTAATGAAGTTCGACATTTACTAATGAATGGATATGATAAATATTTGGTTATACTTAGGCCTTAATGAAAATGTATAATCTTGTGAATATTGTCAAATGATAATGATATGAGTTTTTTTTTTTGTGAAATTTAATACAAAAATATTTTAATAAAAAGCATAATATCTTTTATTTTGAGTATTTATAAAAATAAAGAAATATTTTTTTTAGAAAAAACATTATATTTCAATAACGTACAATATCTTAATTTTTTTCCTTATATAAAGTAATTATTTTTAGTTCGTAAAAAACAAATTTATAGTTTAGTTATTATAATATTTCAAACATAAATGTGTTTATTTTTTTATATTTTTTTTTGTATTCGTGTTAAAATGTTTCTAAATAATGATACTTATTATTTATAAAAGGAAAATTGGCAAATTTGGTCCCCAATGTTTGCCACTTTAGATGAATTGGTCCCTAATCTTTTTTTTTAGTTTATTGGTCCCCAATGTTTGCTAATTTGGATAAATTGGTCCTTCTGTCAAATTTTAAGTTAATTAAGTGTTAATTATAGGGGTATTTATGGAATAAAAGTTTCAGGGACCAATTCATCCAATTTTTAAATAAAATTTTAATTTTTTTTAATTTTTTTTAAATTATAATTTTTTTCGGAAAAAAATTAATTTTTCAAATAATTTTTTATTTTAAAAATTACTTTTTTTCAACTAATTTTTTTTTTCAAATAATTTTTTTGGTAAACGAAAAAAAATTAATTAATAATAATTTTAGTGACCAATTCATCTAAATAATTTTTTGAATTAACTTTTTTTCAAATTTTTTTATTTAAATAAAAATTAAGTAAATTTAGATTAATTAATAATTTTGCATTTCACGGTGAAGGAGGGGAGCGGGTCAACACAACGGTTGGGGAATGTGTTATGTTCTTCGAGGAGAGGAGCAGCTGGACGACCCGCTCCTAGTCGTCCAGTTATGGCCTCCCACCTCCTAGTCATCCAGCTGCTCTTTTCCTCGAAGAACATAACACATTCCCCAACCGTTGTGTTGATCTGTTCCCCTCCTTCACCGTGAAATACAAAATTATTAGTTAATCTAAATTTACTTAATTTTTATTTAAATAAAAAAAATTTGAAAAAAAGTTAATTCAAAATATTATTTAGATGATTGGTCCCTAAAATTATTATTAATTACTCCCTCCGTCCCGCTAAAAACGTCTCAGTTGACTTCGGCACGGAGATTAAGAAATTTTAATTTAGTGTGTATTTTATGAGTTTTAATTGTATAAAGAAAATGACACAGTTTTCGAGTAGTGGTGGATGGAAAGAAATGAGAATTATCCAAATTTTTGCAAGGCTAGTGAAAGGCAATCGATTTTTATTTTTTATATTTTTTTTATATTGTATTTAAAGAAATAATCTAAAGTTTTCAAAAAGATAAAAATCATAATTTTCTGAGCTCGGAGCGGAACATAATCGAGTGAGAGATAGATTTTTGAAGAGAGAGAGTATAAGAATGTGGGGGGTTGAGTAGTGAGTAAGGGGGACCCACTTCATTTTATGTTTAAAAGTAATTTTTACTATTTTAGGAAAGATGTACGTAAATAATGGACAACCCGATTAGGCATATAGGACAGAAATAGCGGGATAGAGGGAGTAATTTTTTTTCGTTTACCAAAAAAATTATTTGAAAAAAAAAGAAAAAAAATTAGTTGAAAAAATGGGACGGAGGTAGTAATTTTTAAAATAAAAAATTATTTGAAAAATTAATTTTTTTCCGAAAAAAAATCATAATTTAAAAAAAATTAAAGTTTTATTTAAAAATTGGATGAATTGGTCCCTGAAATTTTTATTCCATAAATACCCCTATAATTAATATACTTAATTTACTTAAAATTTGACAGAATGACCAATTTATCCAAATTAGTAAACATTGGGGACCAATAAATTAAAAAAAAAGATTAGGGACCAATTCATCCAAAGTGGCAAACATTGGGGACCAAATTTGCCAATTTGCCTTTATAAAATTGAAAAATATATTTATATCATTATTTATATTAAATAATATTATAAAATGATTTTCAATTTTAGAAAATAATATATAAAATATAATTTTGATACCCATAATGGTTTGATATCTGATACCCACGTATATACTTCAATTTGATAAAAACTCAAACTCATACCCATATGAGTTTGGTAGCCATAATAGGGAGCCGAAAGCTACGTACTAAATATGATATATGAATATCAAACTCGTGTCATTTCCATAATAGAATAGAAAACACATGTTCTAAACAGACCCACTTAACGAACTAGGTATGTATGAAACTTATGTGTGGTTACACGTTAAAGCGGATAAGCAAAATCTTGTAAAATTGCGACAACAGACCACGAACGCCTCCAATTTAGTGAAATGCATGTGTTATTTTAAATCACACTTAAATTGACATTGAAATCGGTTGTCACTTCTGATACAATCATATAAGTATTTATATATTCATTAAACATTACAAAAAATCGCGTTGAGAGTCTTTTATCGCTTTATGGATTATTTCGGGAATCTGACCACTTCTGGACATGCATGGTTGCCTTCGAAGCCTGCATATTTTTGACATAATCACTTTGTGCTCGTCGAGAATTTTGGATAAGATTACATATCAAAAGTAAAATACGAATTTACTTTATTTTTAAATGATTTTATAAATACAGTGATTTACTTACCTCTTTTTCCCAGTCGCATCTTATTGTGATAATGGCAAGTATCACTGTTTGAACTGCAGTTCCACCAAAAATCATACCAGCCCATATGCCCTGAAATAATAGAGGACATGATTAATAAGATTAATTAAATTTAGAACATAAGTTTGATTTATTTTTAATATTAGATGAGAATTTATAAACAAATAATACCATAACTCCTAGATGGAAAACCCATCCCATCAAAACTCCAAGTGGGACTCCCACCAAATAGTAGCAGCCAAGGTTGATGTATGCCACGTATGACTGCCATCCAGATCCAACAGCCACCCCTACAAAATCCATTTTGGGGTCAAATTCTTATTTTATTTTTTTTCTGAATGAATTCAATTATAAACGTCACACTCAAAAGTATACAATAATTGATGTAAGATTCAGTAAATCAAACACTTCTGAAATCGACCGTGAAAGAATAATACTCAATTTATTGTAGCACACGCACACATATTATGTCACGTAAATTATATTCTCTAAAATTATTACCTGAAAGAATTGGCTGGACACTGTTGAGCAAAATCGTGAAAGCTAAGAGCAGAGAGAGGTGGCTGATTGCTTCTAGAACAACTTTGCTCGATGTAAAAATTAGCGCAATTTCGTTGTGGAAAAACATTATAAGTAACCAGAATACGAGGCCGATCACTACAGATTCACACACTGATACTATGGTAGCAAACTTGGCGCCTTTCCCGTTACCCGCTCCTAGTTCATTTGCCACTCTTACCCTGCATATATACATCAAAGACAATGTGTCTAACAGAGTCTTTGGGTAAATTACTTTATCGAATATCATATCTTCTAACAAATACTTGATTGTCCCTAAATTCAGGCAATTAGGTAAATGGCTAATTATATGTTTATGATGCTTAATATGAATAAATTATAGATTCAATAAGATTGATGTCTAGCCTCAATTTGGATGATATCTATTTAGGGACCACCCAAAATATTAGGATCTAGGAGCAACGTGAAATACGACATGTTTGTTTCCTAATGTTTTCCATTCCGGGTAAAAAGCCAAACCATCCAGACTTCACAAAGCATGACAGCCTAACAGCACATAATTGACGTATCATACTGATGTGAGAACCTTCTTGATTTCTTTTATAATAAATAGTACAATTATTTAAATTGTTGAACCCCACCATTTTATACTTTTACATCACTATTTTATTAATAGTACTGATCAACAACCAACTAATTAATAACAGTATTTGGTAATAACAACCTACTTCTTGTATTTTAACAAATTAATATTCCAAATAGGAAATGAAAGTGGGGTGGACTAAGTCAGCATTTTAAACATAGTATGACAATAAAAATATGTTTTGCTGTGATTTAAGACAGATTCAATAGGATTTGTTGGAAAAATTAAAAAATTATGTATGTAATAGCTTCATGATATAAGGCTATAAGTTTTACCCGGTTCCAGCAAAAAATGCAAGAGGAATCATCATTTCCCAGCCATTGATGCTCATGCTGCAATACACACCATAAAAATAAGTATAATAATACAATACTATTAACAAGGATACACAAACATATATGTCCTATGCATTAGCCTAAAACCAAAAAAAAAAAAAAAAACATAATACTACGAAATGGTGTCGTGGATGAGAGACAAAGAGAGTAGATGCGACAAAAGGGAAAATGATTGATTATTATATATATAAAATTCAAGGAGGTCAAAGTAATATTGAATACGAAACTGAAAATTTACACTAGTCAAGCTAATTAAACCACAAATTCAACTTACTTCTTGCCCCCACCATGTTCTCAATTCATATTTCATTTCGGAAATTATCGTACAAGAATAAGACTTTTCATGAATAATTACAATAGATCGAGTAATGTTTCCAAACTTTTATCAGACAAAAAAACCCTTTTTCAGGCATGAATCAATCATTCATTGAAGTAAGAAAATGGATGGAAAAACTCGAAATGAATTGGTGATTACCAGACAGACAACGCATCCACTGCAATTTTTGCGTTCTCGAGGTTTCCAGTCATCACTATCAGAATTCTGTAGTACCAATTCTCCAAGCTGTCCCATTTAGACAGAAAAGGAAGAAGAAAGATCCGTGAAAAATAGTTGGAATCAAAATAGAAATAGAAAAACATGAACTTCATATCAACTATCTTTGATCATACTTTATTTCTTTAGAAACACTAAATTTTCTTTAGATTTAGATTCATAATAATAAAAAAAAAAACCATCATTAATTGAAGTTCCCAACCCTTATTGAAGTGATTATAGAGAAGTATTCATATGAGAAAGAGAGGGAGAGAGAGAGAAAGGACCATAGCATGAGGCCGGAAGAAGCGGAGAGCTTAATAAACTCCCACAAACCGGACAACGCTTGGACGGAAAAGCCATTCCACGTCTGGGGACAGCCGCCGCAGACGACGTATAGATACATCCCGGCCACCGTAAGCCACCACGAGATATTTAGCGTGAGGGCGGTACCGACGAGGCCCCACTGCAGTCGGTACACCATGAGCCAGCTGAGCAGCACGTGCACCACAAACGCCGCCAAATTCACATACGCCGTCACGATGTTCTTCAGCTGGCTCTGCAGAAACCTCTGCAGCGGAAACACCATCGCGAAGCTGAAGTGCAGCGGGATGAAGCACATCGCCACCACCCCCGACAGCTCCGCCACGTCGTCCGGCTGGCCCAGCAGCTTCAGCAGCGGCGTGGCGAAGAAGAAGAGCGGCAGCAGCAAGACGCAGCACAACATTAGTACGATCCAGGAGCGCTGCAGGTAGATTCCCAGCATGGGGTAATTCTTGGCTCCGAAGGCTTGGCCGCACAACGTCTCGAGAGCGCTGGCCATGCCTAAGAGGAGCCCGAAGTCGAACCCGATGACGACGTTCGAGGCGATGGACATGGCGGCCAGCTCCAGATCGCCGAGGTGGCCGGCGAAGGCTTGAGTGATGACGAACATCGTGTATGACGTGATCCGGCTGAAGATGGCCGGGCCCACCACGCGCCATAGCTTCTTCGTCTCGATCCAAACTCGAAGGCTACGGTCATCATCGTCGTTTTGTTCTACGGTTTTGTTTCTATTATCTAGCAACGGCGTCGTATTTGTTTCCCCATCTTCACTTCTATTCGACATTTTTACTCTCTCTCTCTCTCTCTCTCGAGTTAGGAGAGGAAGAAGAGGAGTACCTTTTGTAGAGAAGTTGGGGTGTTGTACTGCTACATAGCTTCTGAGTTTGCAGTTGTGTGTTGTAATCACGCCACGTCATATTTAATTTACTTTAAGTTGGAAGCTCAAATTTGATCACTTTTAAATTATGAATATCTCTCAACAGACAGCTTTGTGTTACTCCCTCCGTCCCGCTTGACTTGTTTTGTTTTCCTTTTTGTATTGTCCCTTTCGACTTGTCTTGTTTCCAAAAAAAGAAAATAATCATTACACAACCTACCACTTTTTCTACCTCTTTACACACAATCACATATTCATCTACGCACAACCATCCACTTTTCTTAATCTCCATGCCCAAAAGAAATCAGACAAGTGGAATGGGACGAAGGGAGTATTATATTGGCATTGATACGATTTGAGACACTCTTAATTAATTATGGTAGTAAAGCATGAAATATAAGAAACATATATCAACATTTATGTATAAGAATTTCATAAAGATATACGGATCTTTTCCAAATGTGACGTACGAGGTAATAACGACAACTGGAGGCGTAGAAGCGTAAGGAATGTAATTAGATTATAAGCATCAAATATATATAAATTTGTGGAGACAAGCCAGAAAGGTTAGAATGCAATTTGCAAGAATTGCTTTGCCAGTTGAAGATTTGCAGTAAACATTTGTGCTGGTCCGAGATCCACGTCCCCGCCAGAATGGTGCCGTTTGCAACTTTCTTTCAGCTTTTTCTTTTTTGTAGTTCTTTATTAATAATATTCGATTTTTAGTTCAGCTCTTAGCCAAAACTGCTAAACTGGGCATTATGTTACTAACTCGGGGTTTACAATTCTGTTCAATTTATAGCTACTTTATTTAATAGTTTCTTGATTATATAGGGTTTATCATTTTGTATGTCAGATCTTATATGAGCGGATCATTTGTCTCAAAATCTATCATCATATTGTTCCATAGTAGAATTACTTAAAAACTGGAAGGCTTTAAGCTTACATAGTAATAGATTGTAAGGCCGAACGATCATATAATTTACAATCGATGGGACATAGATTTTGGGGACAGGTGATCCAACGCCCATATGTTATACTTTAGGAGTTGCCTTAAAGTAGTTGATTACTAGTCTTTGTTTTAATTATCGCAAAATCTTTGGTCCAATTGGGTATAGGTGCGACCGGCCACAGGTGCGACCGGCCACAGTGTACACATAAGTATTTTATGTGTAATTTAACAATATTGGTCTTGTAGCATAGTTGGTTAAGTTGCTGGTCTTTCACCGAAAAGACTTGAGTTCAAGTTCTAAGAACAAAAATATGTTTTTTAAATTATAATAGAAAAAATTTAATTTTTTATTTTCAAATTACAATATAACACGAAGAATAAAAAATTTAATTTTTAATTAAAAAAATTAATATATGACATGAAGAATACTAATATGTACATTAAAATTTATTCTTATTAAAAAAATATAATATCTAGTTTTTTTTCAATTTTATGATTGTATATATAATACATAGGAGATATAGAACTTATTGAGGAATATGTGGAGATAATAAAAGGATCACCAAAAGTATCTCTTTATATGAAAAAAATATCAATTATTCTGAATATATAAATTGTTCGGAATCAAAGTATCAATTCATATTAACCATTGTACCACTTGTCATAAATCAAGTATTACTTGCTATGAATAAAAATATCAATTATTCTGAATAAAAATATCGCTCGTCTTAATAAAAGTATCACTTGTTCTTAACAAAAGTATCACTTTACATGAAAAAATATCAATTGTTCTGAATATATAACTTGTTCTGAATAAGAGTATCATTTGTTATGAATCAAAGTATCACTTGGTATTAATAAAAGTATCACTTATTATGAAAAAAAATATCATTTGTTTTGAAAAATTGTATTAGTTTTTTAAAATGGTTCTGAATAAGAGTATCACTTGTTATGAATCAAAGTATCACTTTGTATAAATCAAAGTATCACTTATTATGAATAAAAATATCATTTTTTTTTGAACAATTGTATCAGTTTTTTAAAATAGGTTGTATCAATTACACTAAATACACTCGAACCTAGGTGCCTAGGGTGACTGCCCAACAGTTTAACCAACTGCGTTACCACAACACTACTATCATGATACACTCTATTCTATATTAATTATAAGCGGTCGGTCACACCTGTGACTGGATGTACAGGAATCAAACTATTTACTTATTACTCCCTCCGTCCCGTTGAGCTTGTCTTTTTTTTTTCCGGCACGTATATTAAGAAGAGTTGTTAACTGTGAGTGAAGAGGTGGGTCCCATAAAAAAGAGTATTTAATTGTGTGTCGGAAAATTATCATTTTTGAAATGAGAGAAGATGAATGGACAACTCGATAAAGAAAGCAAGACAAGATGAATGAGACAAAGAGAGTATAAAATTAAAGTGTAATTTTCAGGTTTTGGTCTTCTCAACAAGCAACATTAGATGGTAAAATATCTCTGAATATCTAAAATGTTAGCTTCAAGCTTGGGTAAACTAGTAATGGCTCGATATCCATAACCTACCTATATATGTAGGGCCGGCTTTGGCATAAGGCAAGTGAGACACTTGCCTTAGGCCCCATTAAATAAGGCCCCAAGTCATAAATTTTTTAATTTATATGTAATATTTAATACTTATTAAAATAATATTTTGGCTAAATTTAATCGGAAATTATCAGTTTTCAATTCTTAAACTCACTTGTCCATAAAAGAAGCCCCAAGAAATAAACCTTAATTAATAAGGCCTACCGAGAAACTTTTTTTTTTTTTATTGTTGTTATTCTTCCTGTTAAGTAGATAAATCATTAATGTAATTTAATTAGCAAATATCTACCTTTATTTCTTCCAAACATCACATTTATTGCCAAACACAATTCACCAAAATCTAGTTCTACATAAATAAATAAATAAATGTATAAAAAAAGCGATTTGAAGCAAAGACATGTTCACAAATCGAATTAATCTTCAAGCATAACTAATTTGTCGGCCATAGTAAATCATGCAATCTCTTACGTTAAAATGTGAATTAAAACACAAACATCTTGAATCTTTTTAAGAACATGCATTCTCATATAATTGGTTTTGATTTACTTTTCGAATTAAAAATACTAAAATAAATTACAAAGGTTGAATTTAGAAACTAAGTAGAAATAGTAATTTAAAAAAAAAACTTATTTGCTTTTTAATTATTCTTATTATACATTGAATATTATTTTCTATACTATTTCAATTACATAACCTTTTATAGGAGATTTTAAAAAATTATTCAAAAATAATTCTCAATATCGATTAAATGGGATTAACGATTTTAACAATTAAAAATAATTTATTAGCAAAACTTAAATATAAAAAAATAATAATTACTTTTGCATCGAAGAAAGAATGTAATAATTTTTTTTTTACCCTTTGAATTTTGTCAAATTAAAGCCTCATTTGACTTAGGCCCAAAAATACTTGAGGCGCCCCTGTACTTATGTGATGACACATAAAACATTGTGTTAAACTAAACTACCCTTCATCATAGTGCTATAATAGTGTCTTTTGGTAAATAAACTAACACTTCCTCCATCTCATAGATTTTCTCCTTTTTTTCGGTAGAGTTATTTAAGAGAATTGTTTGTTGTGAGCAAAGTAGTGGGTCTCTCAAATTGTGGGTAATTCTTAGCCACAAGATTTTAACTTTCTAGAAAAGATGACAAAATCTATGGGACAACCTAAAAACGAAAACGAGACAAGATCTATGGGACGGAGGGAGTAGCTAGTAATTAGTAATTACTCCCTCCATCCCGCTCCAAGCGACCTGTTTTCCTTTTCGGGACGTCTCATTTCAAGTGACTTGTTTCTAAAAAAGGAAATAACTTGTAAAAAAAATTATAAATTATCTTCTACTTTATTATTTCTTTCTCATACTTTAATAATTTATCTCTCTTACTTTATCATTTGTTTTTCCTACTTTATCATTACCTCTCTCAAAATCTCACTCATCCATCTCTCTCTTTTTTTTCATCTACTTCTCTCATACTTTATTATCTATTTTCTTAATTCTCGTAACGAAAAAAAAATGAGTCACTTGAAACAGGACAAAAGAAATATTATTTAGTGTTTTAGTCGAGTTTGAGTTCTAAATCCCTTTCTCCACTAATTTCAGTATGGATGTACTGTGTGTAAGAGCCTTCGGACAATGAAGATTTTACGCATTGTTTTTCAGTCATTTTTTATAATTAACAAATACAACCCAGTCAGGTTCATGTACTATATTGTCTATTAGTCACTCTCGCTAGCTATAAATTGCATAATGAATTTCATTATTGACTTATTTATATATCTTTTCTTGTCCACTCTCCACTATCTGTTTTCCAAAATGGCAGGACGATTTTTTGTATATTAATAGATATCAATTTTTCAATACGAATCGCACTGAATAGAATTGGGACGAAATACATCATGAGGGAGAGAGTTATCCAATTTTATACTTTTTCAATTCCATTGATTTTGCAACATTTCTTTTTCGGATTGTCCCACTTATCTTGTAATGTTAGCTAAAATAGAAATAAATGAGTGAATCACAATTATCGAAATTAGTAGACCCCACTATTTTTTACTTTACACCACTACTATATACTTTTACATTCACTATCTTAAAATTCGTATTAATGGAACGGAGAGAATATTAAATATACATAATATCTACTAAGTAGATATAGTAGACAAAGAACGGACTTAAACAAATTTAATAAACTTCGATTTGATTTATAATAAGCTTGATAAAATTGGACCATAGGGAATATTGTGATGCTGTAAATTGCCCTTTTTGTGCTGAATTATTTTATGGAGAATTGAGATAGAATTATGTGCTAACACACCACGGCGAAATTAGTTTGTGGGGTTTGTTTGTGATTGATGCAGATGGGGATTGGAAGTTTTTTTTTTCATGGAATCCGCAGCCGCTATTTTCGGTGCGCAATGAGTAAACCATGGTCCTTGTGTAGTAGCCTGTAAACCACATATGAGGGTTCAACCATCCTTAATGTGATAGGGTGACAGACAAATCACATAGCGGTCTTGGTGAAAGTTATGTTTACATACAAGATGAGTGGAGCGTGGAGATCAAGGTTTAGATGACGTATCCTAGCTCTCTTTCTAGTGTACCATGAAAAAAAAAATAATAAATAAATAAATACAGTTAGTCAATCTTAAGTAAGCAATTGCGAAACCTTACTTGTAATTTGCATATAGTGTACATAGAGAAAATGAGTAGGTCAATAATAAAAACACCAACATTCAATCACCAATTATTCAATGTCAATTGATTACTTTGATAGTGATTTTGGTATTAAAAAAAATAAAAAAAGGCAAATATGCCCTTAAGATTTACATAAAAAAAGAGAAAATATACTCTATCCGTCCTGCTATAAGTGACCATTTTTTCAGATTGAGATGTCCCACTAAAAGGGTCACTTTTCGAATTTGACAAATAATTAACACCATCTCTCCTGTTTTATCATTTTTATCTCTTACTCTCTCACTATCTCACTCATCTTCTCTTTTATACTTTATCCACCTCTCTCATTCTTTATTATTTATTCTCTTAATTTTCATGCTGAAAAGAATATGACCACTAATAGCGGGGTGGAGGGAATAATATTCTTCAAGTATGTTTTGGTGTAAAAATTCACTAAGACTTTATATTAGAGAATAAGAAACTCTGATTTATGTATTATCACAAAAATGCATAAATTTTGGGTATCATCAAAATTAAATGCGTATATTTTGTAGAGAATAATTGAAGAAACGAATTTTAACCTCATGGTTCAATATTAGCAACATAAACATTATGGTATTGAACTCAATAATTCTTATACATTATTGGTGTATCTACACCATTTAATTGGAAATTTCTATATTTTTGCAAAATTATAAGCACTTGTTATTTATTTTTGTTTAAAGTTGAAAATAATTGCATTAAATAAAATAAGGGTTTTGAGGTTAATATAAAAATATTAATTTTGATAAATTCGAAAATTATGGTGCTTTAAGCACCAAAAGCATATCTTTAATTTTAAAAAATTGAAACTTTGTGCTTCAATTCGCCAAGCCTATAAGGTCGTGTTAAAATTACAAAATTGGACAAGTTCGTGCTTTATTTGATAATTACAACTTTTTAGTATTTTTTTTTGTTGTTGATTTATATATTTCGTATTGCTGTAAATCCAAATTATATACAAACACCCCTACATTCACCGCCCAATCCCACCTCTCTCTTTTTCCATCCAACTTTGTCATTTGCAATGAATTGAAAATTCTTCAGCAATGGTGATAATCCTGCGTTGTTTGTTGCATTCGTTGTTCCAGTTGTTGTTGGCGGTCGTTTTCTAAGCAAGTCGTTTCACGTGGAAGGATGTTCTACCGCGACACTTGCCGTTGTGGCTTCTCTCTCTAGACTTATGTTTACATGTGTTCTCCAATGCATTTCCTTGATTCTTAAAAAATAGTTCAGATCTATTTTTAGGAGAGATGTCTTCTTTTTGGTTCAATAATTGAATCTAGAACTAGATCGTGACAATCGAGTGCCACAACAAGGGCACCGACAAGCTAACTCTTGGGAAATAATATAAGTTTTTTGAATAATCTCAAACCCCTATTGATTGATGAACTAGTCTGATGTACTTTGTTAGGTTTTTGTTCAGTCTGAGTTGTATAGTCAGGCTGATATTTTCTCTCAAACTAGATTAGTTCGGGTTATGAATCTTCGGCTAGTGGAATTTGACAAGCTGGCTTATCCAGGCTGAACTGATCGGCAGATCAGATTCCCATCAATCTGAACTGAAGGATTCAAATATCAAGACAAGTACAAGGTACGAGGCACGAACTTCAAAGAAGATGGTCAACGGAGGAAGAGACAAATACCATATCAATCTTGACCAATACCAGACCGCCATGTCAGTTCTAGTTAAATGGGATATCGCAGTACCTCAGTACGCTAGCTACAGAAGCAAGCAGAACGTGACACATGTCCATGCATTTAATGCAGAAGACCGTTGTCAACACAGAGCCAATAGGGAGCCGATTCTTTCTCAATGGATATATCTCAAGCTCGCCCATAAATACAGAAGGTCTTTCACTCTTGAGAGGTTAACAGTAATTTCACATGCTCAAGCATACTATTATTAAAGCAAAGAACAAGCCTTAGTTTTCATATCACTTCTGTTCCATTGCTTAGAAATTCCATTATGTTCATACTCCAAGCGTTATCTCATACACAATCACAAGCTTGGAGTCAAGAGTGTTTCATACTCTTGATTGTTGAACAGTCTCAAACCCTAACCTATACTCTTGATAGTGTTGGTTTGATAGATAGTTTGTTAGATAGATTGATAGATTATTTGTTTGATTGTATTCCATTCGGCACTGTTTTCAGCTTCACTGTTACATTATTCATTATCAGTTTAATTGTTACATTGAAAAGCGTTTTTCATAAGGGCTTTATCACTTTTTTCATTTACTGACTGACTCATCATCGGTTAGTCTCTCTCTGATTTTAAAAAATCAACGTTTGGCATCAGGTGTATTCCCCCTCCCCCCCCCCCCCATCTGAAATTGTACCGGGACCAACAATTTATATCAGAGCAGTGGTCAGACCGACTAATGTTTCTATTTACTTGGTCAACTTGATCAAATCCTTTCGCTTTTCTGCATATTTTATCATTCTACACCTCGGCTTGTCCCTGTTTATTATCATGGCTGAACAATTAGCAAAATCCGGAATGCCTATGTTCTCTATTGCTACGTATGATATCTGAAGCCAGAGAATGGTGTCTCACTTATCCTCTTTCATGACTGCATGTGGGACGTCATTGTTGATGTCCTATTGTCATCACCGTTCCAAGCATTCAAACACTGCAGACTGACTCCATGACCAGCAAATCCACGGTTACTGGAGACGGAGTTCTAAAAGCCAAAGTTAAGCTCAATGCTGAAGAAAGGAAGATAAACAACCTGGATAAAGTTGCCATAAATCAGATTTTGTTGATCCTAAGCGACTGTGATCTCGGAAGAGTCAAAACATACAAAACCACTAAGGAGATGTGGGACGCGCTCTAGAAACTGAGCGAAGGAAATGAGAAAATCAAGGATAATAAACTTAAAGATGCTATACGTAAACTTGGTAATTTTGTTTTGTAGGATGGAGAGCGGATCAAAGACATGCACATTCGGTTCACAAACTTGATGAATGAGATCAATGCTCTAGGAAAGACCTTCTCAAACAAGGAGTGCTGAATGAGAAGATCATTCAAGGTCTACCCAAGGAGTAATGGAAACATATAACCTATACCATCCAGCGATCTAAGAAGTTCAGTACGCAATCACCTGAGTCACTGTTCTCCAACCTGAAGACAGTCGAGATCGAGATTAAGCAACCTGACATTTCTAAGAAGAAGAAAGAAAGCTCAAAGACGATTGCCTTCAAGGCTTCTGAAAAATGTGACAACCTGAGGAATGGTCACATGAAGAATTACTGAACACATTTGTTCTTCTTTAATGTAATTCAAGAAGGGGAGACGAACGCAAAAGCGGAAGGAATGATAAGTCTAAATACTACTCAAATTCCTCTCAAGTGGCAAAGACCACATAGTAAACAAATCAAGAACCATTACGTTTCAACAAAAAACGAACATGTTTTCATACTACAGATTCATGTTCAACAATAAGCAACACCACTTCAATAAGCAACACCTCTTCAATGGAAAATTAGGGTTCTACCACCATGTTCGAAATCAATGCTTCAACACGTCTTCAATTACGATTATGGTTCGATTACATTCAATTAAAACCACAATCAACACAAATTAGAAGGAAATATTATGTTGGTCCTGAGATGTGGTTCAGGTGTAGGGGGGGGGGGGAGAGTGAATACACCTGAATACAAATTTCTTTCTCAAACGCGAAGTCAGCTCTAGCTGAGTTTGCTACTGAGCTGAGTCAGATAGTCAAATATGCTTCAGATTGCGTGGGCAGAAAGTCTTCTACTGAGTTCAGCTCTACTGACTTAAGTCAGTCAAACAGTCGTTCAGTATCAGAGTGTGTGCGAAAGTGTAGGCCCTATCAAACGTCTCGGTTAGAAAACACCGGTTTTTATGCTGAGTTTTATGAAATACAGTTTGTATGCAGTATGAGCAGTTAAGGAAAAACCGTAAATCAACACAACAATTTTTAAAGTGGTTCGGACACACGGGTACGTCCACTGTCCCGACAAAAGGAGGGTACTTGTTATATTTATACTAAGCAAGTCTCAGTTAGTCTGTTCACTGGACAGACGCAAACCTTGAAGTTTATACTGAGCAAGTTCTCAGTGATCTATGCGCGGGACAGATTCTCTACTTATAGTCGTAGTGACTTTTACAAGGGTTCAAACTTGAAGAGTTTGAGTCTTCTCAAACTAAGAGGAAGTTCTTACAAATAAGAACAGTTTCGCAAGGATGTGAACTTCCTCGAGGTTTCTAAGCTAAAGATATTACAATGAACTTGCTTAGATAAGAGAAGGGGAACAAAATAAAACTCTAAGTGATGAACTAAAAGGGTTCTTCAATGCACGCTAGTTCTTCACTGGATTCTGCATTGAGATTGCTAAGAGTTTGTGCGTTGATAGCTTGGGTTCCCAGTGTCATCTCTGCATGGCGACTTCTCTTATTTATAGTCGTCGATGGTGAATAGATCTGTTGGAGGGAGGTCTAGCCACGTGTCGATACAACAAGGAAAGTGACTCCTTTAATTTGAACGTTGTTGAGTAGGTACACTGTAGAGATTCTCCTCTTTTTCAGTCTGAGAGCAGCTTTTATCAGAGCAGTTGGTCGCTGTCGGCTCCTTATTGGTCGAGGTAGATGGTTAGGTGAGGCTTGTCAAACGTTAAGGTTGACTTCCTCTGAATCCTTAGACCTTCAACTGAAGAGACTTTCCTACTGACGTTCTTCTGAGCATTCAGTACATGGGCATGGATTCCTGAGCAGATTCAGCTGGTGGTTGCTGTCCAATTGACTTCTTCGATCCTGAGTTCTTCAACTGAGCGCGAGTTCTTCTACGGAATCCTGCAGCTACTGAACTCTATCCTACTGAGTTCTAACAACTGAACTCGACTAGGCTATACAGATAAGAAGGTACAATATTCAGCTAGGGTTGTGGGATCTAACAAATCTATAGATTCATCTACTGAATCCTTATCCCAACAATTTCCGCTTATTTGATGATGCCAAAACCTATTATATCTTCTATCACAGAAAACGTGCTATGGTTAAGAGCAATAGCTACTGAATAGAATATCTATTACAAGGAAATGCTCCAGTCAACAAATCACAGCTGACTAAGATAAAGAAAATGAGAAATCAGAGTAATCACAAGTAAAGAAATATCAGAGCAACCTTATGATATTAAGTCATGTATCAGAGCCAAGATAAGAATTAAGACAGTTAAGAATAGCTGAATGTAACAGAGCATATGGCTACTGTTAACATAGTTATAGCATGCTGATTCTACTGACATGTATCAGAGTTTATCAGAACAAAACAAGTTCAGCACATTCACATAAAAATAGGGCTGATACAAATAATCAAAGTTCAAAATAGATCATATAGTAGCTAATCATCAAATGTAAGTTCAAGATTTATCAATCATATCCCTAAGATGCAAGTTCCCCCTAAGAAACAAGTTCCCCTTATATCATAAATGAGTTCTTCCCCCTAAGTATAAGCAATTCATCAGAGAAGAGTAAAACTGTTGGGAGATGATTCAGTAGCTTAGTGCTTACAGATTTGAATGATCCCAAAACCCTACTTTGATTGGTGAACCATTGAGTTGTATTTGTTTTGTATCTATCTCTGAGAGTTTCACACTCAGTAGACATCCTTCCTACATGGTTCAGGCGTTCGGCTCGTCTCCGATTCTTCGCAGACTATCGCCCTCGCACCATGAGAAGAAGACTCGATAGGCTTGGACTCAAAGCAGAGCAACATACTGAAAGGAGTCAGTAGAACTGGACTCAGCAGGAGTAGTTCACTGAACTCAGAGTTGATCTTCAGTAGAGCTAGACTCAGCAGGAATATGCTACTGAACATAGATCAGACTCAACAACGGCCAGACAATCTCCTCACTGTTAGAAATCTTATAAGTCAAATCAGCAGAGTCATACGATGTATAGAGAAGTCAGCTTCAGATCTCTCTTGAAGTCTGTTTATCTCACCTACTTTCTTTAGCCTCGACCAATGACGAGCAACCAGCTGTCTACTTTCTGATTAAAGCTGCAAGTCAACACTTTTACGGAAATGGAGGGAAAAGACTCTGCCACCATTCTTTGAAAGAGCCGTTAGCTACCCAAAAGAGAGAGACACATGGATCATCGTCTCCAACGGATCTTTCCATGCCTCTCATCTATAAATAGAGGGAAGATTTCAAATCGAAGCTCACGATAGAAAATCAAGAACACACGGCATTTACGAGCAACTCAGAATCGACTTTAAGCTTTCCGCAAGATCTTCAAAGAGCTATTCCAAGCGAAAGGCGACATACTTGCGCAAAGGGAACCGAGCTGAATCAGACTATAAGCCTCTAGTATCCAAGCAACTGAATACGAACCCAGAGTTTATACTTTACCGTTCGTCACTCTAGAAGCCACTTTCTCATTCCCTTCCCTCTAACCTAAGCTCAGCAGACCATATCTATAGCTTAGATTGAAGGAGTTCATCCCTAAAGACCAGTGTTTGTCCAGTGCACAAACCGACTGAGACTAACTCAGTATAATAAAATAGCCTCCTGATCTTTTCGGGACAGTGGACGTAGGATTGTTGGATCCGAACCACTTTAAAATCGCTTGTGTTCTGTGTGCTTTTTGTTTTACTGTTGCATTGATTATTGCTCATACTGAAAATATCTTTCAAAGCATTCAACTGTGTTTCAGCAAAGTTTAAAAGATTGCACTAATATACTGAAATAGTTTTTCTAAAAACGTTTTCTAACTCAACAGAATTGGGCCTACACATTTCCGCACTCTACTGAACTTCCTAGTGAACGGTACTGAATTCTGACCTAAGTCAGCTAGCAAGCCTCAGTGAAGTCAGTCACTCTGCCACGCGATTCAGAATAGCTTATCTGGTCTACTGAACCTGTTCAGTACGACATCTTCCTGAAAGGGACTGTTCGCATTTTAAGTTGAGAAAGTTTTCAGGTGTATTCACCCCTCCCCTCTACACCTGAACCTTTATCTCGGGACCAACAAAGACAAACACAGTTAATCAGTAGGAAATAATTCTAAGGCAGATAAGCTAATTTAGCTGATCACTGAGGTGATTAGTAGTGCTGAAAAGTAAAATACAGCTGTAAAGACAATGAGTGATTGTCAAGGCCAAAAAGTGATATGTCATATATGATGAAGAATTTACAGTACAATGACATCTATCACTAAGAAGCTAGACTATAAAAGAAAGATCAACTGGGCTTCTTCTTGAATTGCTGTATCCTCGCCCGGAAGTCAGCCGACTTCTTCTCAGGAAGCTCAAGGCCGTAGCTCTTGTGTACTCTGTTCCTCAAGGCGCCTTCAGCTCTTGTGTATATAGCATTCTCAATCTCTTCTTCTATCTCCTTTTTGCATAAGTTATCAGCGTGCGTCATAGGAGGAGGTAGAATCCGAAAATGAGGCGCCTTCAGCGTTTGACCTGACTGGTCAAGCAGAGTCAGGATTTCAGCTAGGAGTGTTGGATTCACGGGAGTCAGAAAATCTTTGAAGTAAGAGTCAGCATTAGAGGAATCTTCATTCCCGACTCTACACACATAGTACTGCTTGATGAATTCTACCTTCATCTGCTCCGATTGTTGATTATGCTTGAGAGGCACCCAGTTGTCAGTTCATTTATAGACAATGTGCTTCACCTGATTGAGGGGCTCTCTGCTCCTGAAGAAGCGGGAGGAGCAGGGATACTTCTGTCCTTGACCGGTACCCTCTACCTGGCTTCTCTCTCTGTCCTCAGCCTGAGGGCTTCAAGTTCGGCTAAGCGGATTCTCTCCCTCGCCTCTCTTAGCTGCCTTGCCTCGGTTGTTCTATCCAAGGCCCTCTCGTACGCGTCCCAAATTTCTTTGATTTCTTGCTCTTTTTCTTTGGAAGGGACCGTGGAGGGAACGTGTTGTTGTTCCTCTGAGTCAGTAGGCGACTGAGTTTTCGACTTGGAACCTGAAGCTCCGCCTTGCTGACCAGTCTTGGACTTCTGGGTCTGGGTCTGCTGAGCTCTAGATTGTTGAGCTTTAGCAGCTGCTGATCTAGCTACTGCTGACCGTGATTGTTTTGAGGTTGTCGACCGCGTGCGTGCAGATGCAGGAGAACAGATTTGTACCCCTTTCTTCTTGGTAGCTGGCTTATTTTTGGCTTCTTCCTCAGCCAGTTCTCTCGCGAGCTGTTCATCATATGCGATCTGCTCTTCGAGAGATTTAAACTTCAGCTTTTTCTGAGCCTTGGGAGGGCTAAGGTCAGCAGGCACCTTGCCCTTTCCCTTGTCAGCTCTCTCAGGTGCTGGAGGTGGCGAGCCCTCAAGTGGCAGATTTTCCAGATATGATGTCACCTCAGCTACTGCTGACTCAGTCGCTCCTTCAGCTGCTGGCACCATTGCCTGTACAGCTGCTGAGCTCGATCCGCCCTGCTGTTCCTCAGCTTTAAGGATAGATCTTAACTGCGCTGATCTAGATCCTTCCCCTTTTTTGGCATCATCAAGGAGGGTTGCCAGGGCCGTGACCTTCTTAGTTAGTTCAGCTACGGAATCTTTGACCGAAGTCATTCCAGTAGCTATATCTGTCGCTACATCTGTGCACGACTCCCACCTCTTGTCATGCTCTTGATCAATAGCCTTTAGTAGAGCATCTTTAGACTGGTCGAATTTGGTGAGGTAGTCTTGTACTGCAGCTGAAGCATTTTGCTCTATTGTTTGGCAGGAGGTATGCTGCTAAGTCAGTGCCTCTGATACACTATTAGCTGTGTAGGCATACCGTTCCTCCATTGCTTTCTGAACACGACCTGTTACAGCCGCCACTTCCTGAGAGAAGGATTTGGCCTGCGACTGTAGTGGAGTTTCGAACTGAGCGTTCAGGTCGGTCTTCTGTGCTGCAAGTGCCTTAGCGAGGATCGCATCAATATCAACAGAACTTGGCGCGCTGATCCTCTGCACTTCAGCTGTTAGGTTGGTCAGCGACTTGGTCTGGGCCTCAGTGAACCTGCTCCACTTCTGGTTCACATCATCGGCAAGGTTCCAATTCTTGTGAGCTTGTCGCTTGATCACCTTTGTTGGGTGATGATTCAGTCCCCAACAACAACACAAAATATTGGGAGATGATTCAGTCTTCTCAGTTGAAGAACTAACTCAGTAGCCCTGTGCTCTGAAAACTTACAGAAGATTTGAAGATCCCAAAACCCTATCTTGATTGATGAACCATTCAGTTGTAACTGGTTTTTGTTCTGTCTCTGAGGTATCAGACTCAGTAGACACTCTGCATCTGGTTCAGGCGCTCAATTGATTACCTGCCTCAGCACCAGAAGTAGAAGACTCGAATCTTGGACTCGGTAGGGAGCAAGATATCGAAAGGAGTCAGTGGAACTGAACTAAGCAGGAGTAGTTCACTGAACTCAGAGCTGAACTTCAGTAGAGCCGACTCTGCAGGAGCATGCTACTGAATAAGAGATCAGACTCAACAACGGCCAGACAGTCTTTTGACTGTCAGATTCTCTAAAAGTCAAATCAGTAGAGTCAATACGAGGAAGAGAGAAGTCAGCTTCAGATCTCCTTGAAGTCTGTTCTATCTCAACCACTTTTCTGAACATCGACCAATGACGAGCAGCCCCTGTTCTATATCTGTTAAAGCTACAAGGCAACAACTTTCCAGAAATGGAGGGAAAGGACACTACTGCTACCATACTTCGAAAGAGCCGTTAGCTACCCAAAAGAGAGAGGCAAAGGATCGTCGTCTCCAACGGATCTATCCTAATCTCTGCTCTATAAATAGAGGGATAAAATCAAATTGAAGCTCACGAGACCAACAAGAGAACAAGCAGACACACGAACTCAGAGCATTCAAAGAGCAACTCAAAAATAACCTAAGTCTTTCGCAAGTAATTCGAAGAAACAATCTCCGGCGAAAGACTACATTTCTGCTCATAGGGAACCAAGCTGAATTAGAATTATACAGTCTCTAGTATCCAAGTGACTGAACACGAACCCAAAGCTTATACTTAGTCGTTCGACGCTCTAGAAGCCACCTTCTTGTTCCCTATCCCTCTAACCTAAGCTCAACTATTTATATCTATAGCTTAGACGAAGGAGTTCACTTCCGAACTGATCTTTATTGTAAAGGACTCCTTCACTATTGGAGAGTTTTTCAAACACTTAGTTTGATACCTTGTAAACTGAGAGTTGCTCAGTATAAATTTCAAGACCAGTGTTTGTCCAGTGTACAAACCAACTGAGAATATCTTAGTATAATACATAGCCTCCTGATCTTTCGGGACAGTGGACGTAGGATTGTTGGATCCGAACCACTTTAAAAATCGTTGTGTTCTGTGTTCTTTATTTTACTGTTGCATTGATTTACTGTGCATACTGAAAATATCTTCTAAATCATTCAACTGAGTTTCAGCAAACTTAATCGACTACACTAATCTACTGAAACTGTTTTGATAAAAACATTTTCCAACTCAACTGAATTTGGGCCTACACATTTCCGCACTACTGAACTCTATCTGATCTGCACTGAATTCTGACTCCAGTCAGCTAGCAGGACTCAGTAGAGTTAGTCACTCTGCCACGCAATTCAGAACAACTTATCTGGTCTACTGAACTTGTTCAGTACGACACTCTCCTGAAAAGGACTGTTCGCGTAAGTTGAGAAATCAGTTTTTAGGTGTATTCACCCCCCCTCTACACCTAAACGTATTCTCGGGTCCAAAAACCTTGTTTATGGACTCTGTTGATATGTCTTTGATCTCAGCAGACTGATATCGACGTTTCAGTTGCTATTGGTGCTGAGTCGAAGACGGAGTCAGAATGATCTGGCCAGATGTTGACGGTGGTTGTGGCTGATCATTCTTGGGAGTTTGGCCTTTAGCAGATCCTCCCTGGTCTGCATCCTTAGGCGTGTCATCACGAGGAGGAGATGGAGGGGGAGAAGGAGGAGGCTGAGTTGATGAGGGCTCAGCTCCTTGAGTCCTGTTATGGAGCAGCATCAACATGACTGCTCTAAGATCCTCCAATGAGGCAGTATCTGAAGGCTCCTCGTAGCCTATCTCCTCTCTTAATGTTTGCTCTTCCTCTAGCAAAGTGGATAGAGACCTGACCCAAATGGTTTGTTCTAGCAGATCCCACTCCAAAAAGCGGATGCGCATCTGAATTCGAGCGCGGATCGCTATATCTACGAGATCAGGGTGAGATCTGATCTCTGGTATCTCAGCAGCTACCTCATCTGTCGCCTTCAGACGGACATTAAGTACTGAGAGCGAAACTGAGGAAACCTCAACGGTTTGAGTTTCAGCTAGAATGTCCGGCTGAGTTTCCTCTATAAAGACTGTTTGAACCATATCTCTGATGGTCACATCATGCTTTCCTGACCCAGAGTCCTCTATAAAAATTGGAGAGGAAGGTTGTACATCTGAAGTAGGCTTCTTCAGTGTTTTCGGCCTCTTTGCCTGAATGGGAACGGGAGCTTGAATCATCTCCGAAGGTCGCTTAGCAGTAGGTCCCTTCCTGATGGATTTTTCAGCTGACGCTGAAGTTGTGAACTTCATCAGCTTACTATCGAAGTAAAAGGCGTTGGCGAATGAGACTGCTCTGGGGAGGTCATCTTCGATCAAGACTGACACCTTGGTCCCATATAATAACTTCCCCTTAGGGATCAACTGCATCCCTTCTTCTGCGTCAACATACTTCTGCGATTGAGCTTTGAACTCAGCTCGAAAAAATGCATTCCAGTTGACTGTAGCAGCGTCAACGATTGCCATCATGATTTGGATGCGGATTCTGGAGAGTTAGTCGTACGAGCCTGCTGAGCTAAAGAGAATGTGGTTGACTACGTACGCCAATCCCCTGTACTCAGGCAACAGCTTATTCTTTGGGAATGCTGCCTTGAATACACAGTTTGAGAGTCCACTGAACCGGCAGAGATACTGATCGATCTCCGATTCCTTGTATCTGGCAACAGATGACCCTTCGTCTACCAGACCGAAGCTGTTATGTAGACTCTTGGAGACGTCTATCTGAGAAGCGCTGTCCTCCCACTGATTGGTAAGGACTTCTCGCTTCGCAATGACAGTAGAGGTGTCATTCGAATCGTCGTCGTTGCGGAAGTTCAGGAAGAACTCCGCTACCTGGTGAGGGAGGGGATGATGTGGAGCACATGAAAGCATCGGAAGAAGACCCGACCTCTCAAGGGCGTAAAAAACGGGCATCATGCATTCCACCCCGCACGTTCTGACAGACAGAACTGGGTCAAACCAAATGCGCTTCCCGAAAAGTATCTCTTCCATGTCTATGGGGATCGCAACGTCTGAGATAGGTACAAATGGTGCCAATTGTATAACTGAGATCTGCAAAAACAATGATTAGTACTCGAAAAACAGAGTTAGTAGCAGATTCAGTAATCAGAAGGTCTTACCGAAGAAAAGGTGCTCAAATGCAGTAGAAGTCTAAATGCAAATATTGAGAGCAAATGCAGAGCACGGATTTCTTCGTTAATGGCGGATAAAGTAAGGCAGATTAGAGATGAGTGTGAATATATACTCAGATTTGAATTTAAGGCGGTTTTAGCTACACGGATGAGATTAATCAGGTTTCAAACAGTGAACGGCTCAGTTTGAATGTTATAGTAGGTTATGATTACTGTGCCACCTATAATCTCGCCTACTTATCTCTAACGCCTAAGTGGTAAGGTGATATGACATGCATTTAATGCACCGCAGTCAGTTTTACGGAATGTCGTGAGTTAATAAAAATGACATGCTTCAATGCAATACGATGAACATCAAAGGCGGGAAATAAATGCTATGACATGCTGAATCACCAAAAGCTGAATTTAATACTCATAACCTGTCAGCTGAACATCGTAGTCAGCTGATACCACATTTGACGAATGCTGAGTATTCAGCTGTACTGAATATATGTTCCCATTACTCAGTACTTCTCGGATCATTTACTGAATCGTATCAGTATGATCCAAAAGACCTAGTTCTACTGAGAGATCATTGAATCTGGTCTCAGTTAGAGGTTTTGTCAGGATATCAGCTCTTTGCTTATCAGTGTGGATCTTCTCCATTCTGATATCCTTTTTCTCGACATGATCTCTGATGAAGTGATAACGAATGTCCACGTGCTTGCATCTTGTATGTAAAACAGGTTTCTGAGTGATTGCAATAGCACTGGTACTCTCACAGTAGATCGGCACTTCAACTTGATGAATGTCGTAGTCTCTCAGCTGTTGTTGAAGCCACAGTATATGTGCGCAACAGCTTCCGACAGCCATATATTCAGCTTCAGCAGTGGACGTTGCTACTGAGTGTTGTTTCTTTGAGAACCACGATATGAGCTTGCTACCGAGGAACTGACAAGTTCATGAGGTTGACTTTCTGTCGATTCGGCAACCTGCATAGTCAGCATTAGAATAACAAGTTAGTTCAAGGTTATCATCAGTTGGATACCATAATCCAACATCAGGTGTTCCCTTCAGGTAACGAAGAATTCTCTTCGCTGAATTGATATGAGTCTTCTTGGGATTCTCCTAAAATCTCGCGCATACACCTACAACGTAAGTTATATCAGGTCTGCTGGCTGTAAGATATAATAAAGAACCAATAATAGCACGATAGTAAGTTGAGTTAACAGATACTCCCTCTTTGTCAAGATCAATCTTGAGATTGGTGTTCATGGGTATCTTGACTGACTTGTTAGATTCGTAACTGAACTTCTTGATGAGATCTCTAGTATATTTTGCTTGATTTATGAATATTCCCTTCTTTGATTGTTTGACTTGAAGTCCAAGGAAATAATTCATCTCTCCCATCATCGACATTTCAAACTTTTCTTTCATCGTCTGCTCGAATGTCAGATTCCTTGATCCAAAGATGATGTCGTCCACATAGATCTGCACCAGTAGGATGTCTTCGCCTGAATTGATACTGAATAGGGTGAGATCCACTGTTCCTTTCTAAAAACCTTTCTGAAGTAGAAAGTCTGAGAGGGTATCGTACCAAGCCCCGGGTGCTTGTTTTAACCCTTAAAAAGCTTTCTTAAGTCTGTAAACCTGATGTCCCTGCTAAAAGTTATGCGGTTGTTCAACATAGACTTCTTCCTTCAGTACGCCGTTCAGGAAAGCTGACTTCACATCCATCTGATAGACTGTGAACTGCTGATGTGTTGCATAAGCTTGGAATAGACGAATAGCTTCCAATCTTGCGACTGGGGCGAATGTTTCATCAAAATCTATTCCTTCTGATTGACAATATCCTTAGGCAACGAGTCGAGCTTTGTTCCTGACGATGGCGTTGTTTTCGTCACGCTTGCTCTTGAAGACCCACTTCGTTCCTATCATGTGTTGGTCTCTAGGTCTGTCAACAAGCTCTCATACGTCATTTCGCATGAATTGGTTCAGCTCTTCTTGCATGGCGGTGATCCAGTCAGCGTCATTCAGTACGTCCTCAATTGTCTGAGGTTCTTCAGTCGACAAGAAGTATGAATACAGGGCACTTTATCATTGACATAATTTGGATCGTGTCTTGACGCTAGCTAAAGGATCTCCTATGATAAGATCTGAAGAATGAGCATCTAGCCATGAGCGACGATGTCTTGTTACTTCTTCTGGAATTGTCTTACTGAACTGCTGGCTCATCTGAATTTGCTCCTCAAGCAAATCTTCGTACGCAAGAACCACATCTAACGGTTCTCCTGCAACAGAGCTTGTGTCGTGTGTGCCAGGTGAAGAGGGCATATAATGGGTTCAGAATTTACCTCAGTCTCTTCTCCGGCCATCAGACACGGTTCATCATCTTCAGTCTCGATTGCCATGAATGCAGCATCGTCGTGAGACGATTCCATGAATAGTTCTTCATCGCTTGAGCAATCGGACAACTCTCCAGCTATGTAGGCTTGCCTCTTTTTCACGAACTTGTCACGTCTGGCTTGCCTTTCAGCTCTTTCTGCTGCGGAGGGTTCAGGACATTCGTATTGGTAGTGTCCTGGTTTCTTGCAGTTGTAGCATACTAAGGTTCTGCCATCCCTTCTGGTATCTTTTTGTTCTACTGGGGCAGCTTCAGTATTCCTGCAATCAGGTAGATATTTAGATTCACTATTCGAGCAATTATTATATCTCTTACCTTGAAATTTTTGGGAAGCCTTTTTCATCTTCCGTCTGAACATGTCTTTCTCCTTCTGGTATTTCACTGCGAGGAGAGCATACTTCTCAGCCAAGTTGTCAGCAGTAGGTATAGTCACTAAGCTTCCAGATGATTGGCTTGTTGCCGAGGGACTTGCTCTGGGAGTGTTGGCTGCTGCCTTGTAAGCATGATCCATTGGCACTTCAGCTTCAGCATCGGGGGTGTGTGGGAGATTGAACTCGAACTCCTCATCTTTATATTCTGAAAATATATAATCAAGAGAAATAGAGTTCAGGTCAGTTCTCCTCGTACACGTAGCAAAAGAGTACCACTTGGGCCTGCTAAGAGCCCGTAGAATTTTGGTGTTGGTCTCCTTGTTGCTGAATGTCTTCCCTAATCCGTTGATGATGTTGATCTGATTTGTAAATCGAGCGCTGAAGTCATTTATAGACTCCCCTGGAAGCATAGCGAATGCTTCGAGTTTCTGCAGCTCCAACTCCAGTTTGTTCTCTTTATTCTGTGGAGTTCCTTGGCTCAGCACCACGAGAGCATCCCATAGCTCCTTTGATGTCTTGCAGTTATGCACCCTCCCGAGATAAGAGTCACTGAGTGTCATCAGTATAGCATTGTGAGCGACTCGGTCGAGGTTGTGCAGTTTCTTTTCTTCAGGAGTGAAAAGGCTCCTTCACAACTTTGGGTTCGGTTTGGCACCGCCTGCTCCATCTACTACGAGTTCGACTGAGTCAACCATCGGAACAATGGTGCCTTTTTCCAGAACATCGGTCATGCTGTCGTGCAGCGAAGTCAGATGTGTCTGCATCCTTACGCGCCATATCACATAATTTTCAGTTGAGAACATTGGCACGGTCCTAATACCTGAAATATCAGCCATTGAAAGATACAGGATATAGGATGCAATGAAGAAATGCAAGATGCAGAGAAAACGGCTTTTATAGGATCTTTGTTCGAGATAGACCAGTTTCATAGAACAATGATCAGTTAAGAACACTACGCTCTGATACCAATTGTTGGTCCTAAGACGTGGTTCAGGTGTAGAGGGGGGGGGGTGAATACACCTGAATACAAATTTCTTTCTCAAACGCGAAGTTAGATCTAGCTGAGTTTGCTACTAAGTTGAGTCAGATAGCCAAATATGCTTCAGATCGTGTGGGCAGAAAATTTTCTTCTGAGTTCAGCTCTACTGACTTAACTCAGTCGAACAGTCGTCCATTCTCAGAGTGTGTGCGGAAGTGTAGGCCCTATCAAACGTCTCGGTTAGAAAACACCAGCTTTTCTGCTGAGTTTTATAAAATACAGTTTGCATGCAGTATGAGCAGTTAAGGAAAAATAGTAAATCAACACAATAATTTTTAAAGTGGTTCGGACACAATGGGTCCTACGTCCACTGTCCTGACCAAAGCAGGATACTTGTTATATTTATACTGAGCAAGTCTCAGTTGGTCTGTTCACTGGACAGACGCAAATCTTGAAGTTTATACTGAGCAAGTTCTTAGTAATCTGTGTGTGGGACAGATTCTCTACTTATAGTCGTAGTGACTTTTACAAGGGTTCAAACTTGAAGAGTTTGAGTCTTCTCCAACTAAGAGGAAGTTCCTACAAATAAGAACAGTTTCACAAGGATGTGAACTTCCTCGAGGTTTCTAAGCTGAAGATATTACAATGAGTTTGCTTAGATAAGAGAAGGGGAACTAAATAAAACTCTAAGTGATGAACTAAAAGGTTCTTCAATGGACGCTAGTTCTTCACTGGATTCTGCGTTGAAGAGTTTGTGCGTAGATAGCTTGGGTTCCCGGTGTTGTCTCTGCATAGCGACTTCTCTTATTTATAGTCGTCGATGATGAATAGATCCCTTGGACGGAGGTCTAGCCACGTGTCGATACGACAAGGAAAACGGCTCCTTTAATTTGACGTTGTTGAGTAGGTACACTGTAGAGATTCTCCTCTTTTTCAGTCTGAGAGCAGCTTTTGTCAGAGCAGTTGGTCGATGTCGGCTCCTTATTGGTCCAGGTAGATGGTCAGGTGAGGCTTATCAAACGTTAAGGTTGACTTCCTTTGAATCCTCAGACCTTCAACTAAAGTGACTTTCCTACTGATGTTCTTATGAGCATTCAGTGCATGGGCACGAATTCCTTAGCAGATTCAAGTGGTGGTTGTTGTCATACTGACTTCTTCGACCTTGAGTTCTTCAGCTGAGCGCGAGGTCTTCTACTAAATCCTGCAGCTACTGAACTCTATCCTACTTAGTTCTAACAATTGAACTCGACTAGGCTATACAGATACGAAGGTACAATATTTAGCTAGGGTTTTGGGATCTATCAAATCTAACAAATCTATAGATTCATCAACTGAATCCTTATCCCAACATATTCAAAATTAGGGTTCTATACTTCTAAACCCAACAAAGTACACATTCAATTAGGTCCAAATTCGACTCTAAATAGGAGAAAGGGGTTTGGTTCTTTCATACCTGCGCTTTCGTCTCCCATTTTCCTTCTCGCCGTTGTCCAATGGCAGCGCCTCCGTCAACAAGTCCATGCCTCCATCCTACAACTGGTGCTCGCCGTTCGAAAGCTGTCCACCGTCACAAGTCCACGCCAGCGCCGTTCGTTCCCGAGATGGTGTGGGTATGGAGATTTAAGGACGAAGTAGAAGTATGGAGGTTATGGAGGAAATGGAGGCAATGGAGATGGCATGGATGAATGAAAATCGTGAGGTGGAGGTTGTGGAGATGGGGTGGGATTCGAAAATATCGAAATAAATTCAATTTCATTCTTTCCCTCCTTTTTGAATCAAAATTGATGGGCAAAGTCAGATTTGCCTTTTAGTGTATCAGTTTTGGAAAGAAAGTGTATTATCGGGGATTTGGATATTTTTAAGTGAGAAATAATCTACAATCGTCGGATCGATCCAACAACGATTGGTTGTTCCTAGTTCACACTATAGCCCTTGTTCCCATGGGAACGTAACACTATTTATATATAGGATTTAGATCATATCATAACTAAGAACAATGTGTATCCAATAATTTGTTTCCAATCAATGGATATGATTATTTAACTATTTAATATATATTTTTAAATAAGATATTAGGAAAAAGGTTATCATTGTAATTTTTCCTTTAGAATTCAACATAATACCCGTAAATGTGGAACACGATCTCATTAATTATAGTAAGTTTGTTTATATTTAATATTTTCTATCTATATAACCGTTCTATAATCATTATTATCAATTGATTTTATTTTTTACGTTTTAAAATCTGGTATTCTTTTAAATCTTATTTTTGAAATTTTATATTTTACGATTTTATTTTTTACGTTTTAAAGGAGGTTGTATCTGATAAGTTTGTAGTGTTAGGTTTTGACATCATTAAATAGGGGAAATTGTTGGGAGATGATTCAGCGGTATATTGTTTAGAAGATTTGAATGATCCCAAAACACTAATTTGATTATTGAACCATTGTGTTGTAATAGAGCCTTAGTCTCTGAGAGTTTCAAACTCAGTAGACATGCATTTAGCATGGTTCAGGCTCAGAGTTTTGTCTGCTGTTTCTTCAGTAGACTATTTGCCTCAGTAGCATGGTGTGAAGACTCAGTAGTGCTTGGACTCGGCGGAGCAGATATCGAGAGGTGTTCGATTCGGTAGTCTTTGGACTCATCGGGAGCAAAGATATCGAAAGGAGTCGCAGAACTGGACTTAACAGGAGCAGTTCACTGAACTCAGAGTCGACCTTCAGTATCTTCCTAGAAGTTTGTGTGTCTTAACTACTTTCTACGCCTTAACCAATGACGAGCAGCCAGCTGTCAAAGTTCTGGTAAAAGCTGGAAGTCAACCTCTTTCCAGAAATAGAAGAAAAGACTCTGCAAGATTCCTTAAATGAGCCGTTAGCTACCAAAGAGAGTGACACGTGGATCGTTCGTCTCCAACGGATATATCCATGGCTCACCTCTATAAATAGAGGGAAAATCAAATCGAAAGAACATAAAACAAGAACAAGCGATTACGAGCAAAAATGAACAAGTTTCAAAGCTTTCCGCAAGAACTTCAGAGAAACACTCAAAGCGAAAGGCGACATCCTTACTCTAGGGAACCAAGCTGATTAGAATCAAAAGCCTCTAGTATCCAAGTGATCAAACACGAACCCAGAGAGAGTATTCCTCATTGTTCATCACTCTAGAAGCCACCTTCTTGTTCCCTTCCCTCTAACCTAAGCTCCACTGAGTATATCTATAGCTTAGACCCGAAGGAGTTCATATCCTGAATTGTTCTTATTGTAAAGAACTCCTTCATTGTTGGAGAGTTTGTCAAACACTTTAGTTTGATCCTTGTAAACTGAGACTTGCTCAGTATAATCCTCAAGGCCAGTGTTTGTCAAGTGCACAAACCAACTGAGACTAACTCAGTATAATAAAATAGCCTCCTGATCTTTTCGGGACAGTGGACGTATGATTGTTTGATATCCGAACCACTTTAAAATCGTTGTGTTCTGTTTTTACTGTTGCATTGATTTTACTATTCATACTGAAAACTGCTTTACAAAATCATACAACTGAGTTTCAGCAAAGCTTAAACTGAATGCACTAACCTACTGAAACAGTTTTAATAAAAACGTTTTCAAACTCAACTGAATCGGGCCTACACTTTTCTGCACTCTACTGAACTCTGTCCACGCAATTCAGAATAGTTTGCTTGGTCTACTGAACTTCTTCAGCAAGGCACTCTCCTGAATAGGACAATTCAGTTTGGTTTGAAAACGTTTGTTTATAAAAATGTTTCAGTGGATTAGTGCAGTCAGTTAAGCTTGTTACTGAAACTCAGTTGAATGATTTTCTAAAATAATTTTCAGTATGAACAATTAAATCAATGCAACAGTTATAAATACGAAGACTTTTAAAGTGGTTCGGATACACAAGATCCTACATCCACTATCCTGAACAAGGCAGGAGGCTATTTTATTATACTGAGTTAGTCTCAGCCGGTTTGTACACTGGACAAACACCGTCTTGTGATTATATTGAGAAATTCTCAGTTTATAGGGTCAAAAAAATTTTTTTTTTTGAATGTATCTCCAATGATGAATGAGTTCTTAACACTAAGAACGGTTCAATAAATTGAATTCCTTCGGTCTAAGCTATAGATAAGAACAGTTGAGCTTAGGCTAGAGGGAAAGGGAACAAGAAAGGCTTCTAGAATGAAGAACATTAATGAATAATCTCTCTGGATTCGTGTTCTTCACTTGGATGCTAGAGGCTTGAGTTCTATGTAGGCTTGTGTTCCCTTAGAGCAGATTGAATGCTTTTCACGCTTGAAATAAGCTCTGAGGCTCGTCGTGTATAGCTTGTTCTTGTATGCTTGATGCTTTGTTCGTATGTCGTTGTGTTGTGTCTCATACTCAACAATTTGATTTTCCCTCTATTTATAGACGTGAGCTATGGATAGATCCATCGGAGCGAAATGTCCACGTGTCACTCTATTTGGTAGCTAACAACTCTTTTGAATTTCCGCAGAGTCCACTATCTTTTTCAGAAAAGTGGTTGACTTGCAGCTTTTAACAGTTACTTTTACAACTAGCTGCTTGTCATTGGTCGAGGTACGGAAAGTGGTTGAGACACTTGCAGACTTCAAGGTTGATACTGAAGTTGACTTCTCTCATTTGTATGCCCTCGGACTACTCTACTGAAATGACATTGAAGTCCTCTGTCAGTCAAGGAAACTGACAGGCCATTGATGAGTCTGACCGATAGGTTCAGTATTATACTCCTACTGAGTTCAACTCTACTGAAGGTCAAGACTTTGAGTTCAGTAAATTGCTTCTGCTGAGTCCAGCACTACTGAATCTTCACTCCATGGTGTTGCAGCGGACAGTCTACTGAGGGACAGCAGACAAAACTATTGATCCAGAACCATGCTGAAGGCTAGTCTACTGAGTCTGAAACACTCAGAGACTAAGGTATAACTTTTACAAAGGAATGGTTCACCAATCAACATAGGATTTTAGGATTAACCAAATCACTAATTACTAAGCAACTGACCTACTGCTGAATCATCTCCCAACAGACTTCAATGTCCGATGCAGGGAGAGACAATGGAATTTCGGATGTTTATGGTTTCTGTTCTTTTAAGAGAGACGAAGGACGATGGTTTTGGAAATTATTTCAGATTAGGAATAGGACCAATAATTAGGGTGGATCCGATTTTGATGTGTAACCAGACTTAGTGCATAACCTTTTGTACATATTTGCCCTTTTCCAATTAAGAATTAATATTCTTCGATCGTTCTACTCATCTTGCAACATTTTTCTTTTCGGGTCATCCTCCTATCATGCAACGTTTCTTAAAATAGAAAAAAATGAGTGAACCACAATCATCCTAAATAAGTGGACTCCATTATCTTTTACTTTACACCACTACTTTACACTTTTACTGCACTATCTTAAAATCCGCACCCGATCCCAAATGTTGCAAGATGAGTGGGACGGAGGGAATAATATTTATGATTTAGATTAAATCAAAATCTACAATTTATATTAGTTCTTAGTTCCAAGTAAGACATGGTTCCTATGTGAACATACCCTATATATATATAGAGGTTCAAATGTGAACATCATGTTCGGGTGTGAACGTGTGAACAAATATACGCCTTTGATCTAATGGATTGAAACATTTAATTTTCTTATTTAATTAAAACTTCCGAATTGCACTTATAGTGTATTTTTATTGCACTTAAAGGCTAATTAAGGAATATTGCATTTGATAACCGCAATCTATATACTTAATTTTCGATATTATTCTTTCTCATATTTATCTACACATTTAACAATCGTTTGCACTACACTTTTAATCAATATGGACTGCACTTTGAAAACATAGGAGATGCACTTTGAATTAAAAAGAATTGCACTTTGAATTATTGTGGACTGCACTTTGAATTGATTTCGACACCACCTTGAGCCCTTTAGAGTGTGAACGCGTGAACAAATCCTAAGCATTTAATTTAATGAATGAACGATCCATATTTAATTTGACATTAAAAATAGTGAACCACACTTACAAAACAAATCAATTACACTTAAGGGTTGACATGTTTTAGATAAAAACAATGTAACCGCCTAATTCCACTACTTTTTATCTTATATAATTGAAAACATGAATTTATCCGATAAATAGTCCCAATAAACATCCAAACGAAATCCCAACGCCACAAGATCGGTATTTTTTGTTCAAAGCACAAATCTTTTCATCTTCACCCACAAAAACGTACCGACATAAACTCAAAGTGCAGTTCGTTTAATTCGAAAGTGCAGTTCATTTTAATTTGAAGTGCATCTCATAATAATTCGAGGTGCAGTTCAAATCAATTAAAAATGCAGTCCACAATAATTCAAAGTGCATCTTCTATCTTTTCAAAGTGCAGTCCATATCAATTCTAAGTGTATTTCCTTTTTTTTTTTTTTTGAAAAATTGGTAGAAACTTTTCAAAGTGCATCTTATAATAATTAAAGTGCAATCTAAATCAATAAAAGTGTCTCCTAATTTTTCAAAGTGCAGTCCACAATTATTAAAAGTGCAGTTCATTTTAATTCGAAGTGTATCTCATAAAAATTCAAAGTAGAGTCAAAATCAATTCAAAGTGCACTCCACAATAATTCAAAGTGCAATTCTTTTTAATTCAAAGTGCATCTCCTATTTTTTCAAAGTGCAGTCCATATTGATTAAAAGTATAGTGCAAGCGGTTGTTAAATATGAGAAAATAATATCGAGAATTAAGTATATAGATTGCAGTTATAAATATCTATAATTAAATGTAATATTATTTAATTAGCCTTTAAGTGCAATAAAAATACACTATAAGTGCAATTCGATAGTTTTAATTAAATAAGAAAATCAAACCGTTCAATCCATTAGATCAAAGGCGTAGATTTGTCCATACGTTCACACCAAAACAGGTTGTTCATATTTGAACCTCCACACATACACATATATATAGGGTGTGGTTCATAAAAAAATCTATCTTTAAGATAAGAAATAAGAACTAATAATGATCGTTGATTATTATTAAATCTACGATCTAGTTTAATGCATGTCATCCAATTTTATATTGTTTTTTAATTATTAAAGGGTATATTTGGAACAAATTGATGCACGGATTATAGTTGCTAAAATCTTGGAAACGTGATTACCGAAAATCTTGGAAATCATATACATGTTTTTTTTTTTAATTTCTTATCTAACGATGCTCGAAATTGGTGCATCATAATTAAATTAGATATTTTCATTTTTGTTTATTCTTATCTTATGTTGAACGAAACTGGTGCAACATAATTTTATTTTTTTCATCTGCGTATGAGTATGAACATCAATTGAATGTGAGTACTGCGGTTTTCTGATTGTCGTCTAAACTTATATTGTTCGTATTTCTTTGCAGTAATTTCTTTCTTTTTTTTTTTGGTGGTAGATTTGCGCAGAAGTTTTGTTGTTCTGGATTAAAAAAAATGAAGAAACTCACATAACCAAACTTTGGATTTGTGGAGGACCTATTAAATTTTTTTTGACGAATTTTTGAAAAACAATCTGAATGTGAATTCTGATTAATTTGATGGCCGGAATTTTAAACCCTTCCATTTTTTTTTCTTTGTTGTTTTCTAATGGAGGCAGTAAGCTTTGTAGTTGTTAATGGTGATGGTAGTTTATATTACGTGTGGACTTCAGAATCATTGTAATATAAACATGTATGCATTCTATATATTTGAAAGATGAATTATAATTATTTGTAACCCATAAAATGACATTGATGCTGTTTTCTTGTTGATGAATCAGTTATTATGATTAGTTTCATCAATAAGTTTTTGAATTCAAGATGATTTCACATGTCTTGTATATGATTTGGCTAATTTTTTTTTGTAATAATATAACTATTGTATCCTTAAATTCCGATGCATCTTTGTTATAATGTTGATGCATGGTTTAACTTTTTGGATGCATTTCTGAGTATGTGATTTATATTGAGAATTTTTTAGGCATTCTTTTTTATTAGTCTGTGCATTCATTAATAATCTTTCATGCAGTATGAGTTTGTTTTAGACCTCAAAATAAGTCTACATTAAGAATTTTTTTTAAATTACATTAATTATTTACGTATTAATACTCAATGATACATGTTGTAATTTTGTTTTTTTTTTTTTTTTTTAAGTTCATGCATCTAATAAGCTATTTCAGTTGACGCGTTGTGGTATTTTAAATTCTCTATTATTATTTTTTAAATTGTTTAGACCATAAAAGTATTTTTTATAAAACTTAATGCATTCCTTTTCAAAAATACATGCATTCATTAGTATATATTTATACTAACAGTGTTTTTACAGACACACATATATTGTAACAACGCTATTTAGTAATGCATTGACAAATAGCGTTACTAAAATTATGTGTAACAACACTATTGTAACAACGCTATTGACAACGCTATTGTAACAACGCTATTTAGTAATGCATTGACACACATAGCTTTTACACACACACACACACACATATATATATATATATATATATATATATATATATATATATATTAATTTGTCAATGCATTACTAAATAGCGTTGTTATAATTATACTAGGATCATAATTCTATATATAAAATTATGCATGTACACATTATAATTTATGCATCAACGTATTTGGAATTATGCAAATACACATTATAATAAATGCATCAAAGTATTAGATTTCGAAATTTATTGAGCATTTGAAAAATACCTCTTAAATTTAAAAAATTATGGTAAATTTACTGATGCATAATGGTATACTAAGTAATGTATGGGGATAGAATTTTTGATGCATATTTTAATAATTAACATAGTATGAATAGGGCATAATATTACAATTAATTACTATTATTAATTAATAAAATAATATTAGCACTTAATAAAATGAATATGGCAAGATATTTAATAACACATAAAATTATTATTGTGATTAGCTTCTTTAATAACACATGATTAGTTTCTCTAATTATATATAGTATAAATAAGGGATTTCAATCATTCCAACTTAAATAATGGGACGTAATTGATGAAAAAAACGGATGTAATCAATTAGATGCATTAAAAATTACCAGGACACCCTTTTAGACTTTATTTTAATCGAAAAGATCAAATTAAATGAAAGAAATCTATAACCATTAATTCACTATGATTTATGGACCAAATTAGTTCTTATTTCTTACAAAAGTATAAGGTTATTATTTGAACCATTTCATATATATATTCCATAACAGTTTGTTCACATTTAATATTGGGAGATGATTCAGTAGTTGATTTAGCTGATCCCAAAACCCTATTTTGATTGATGAACCATTACGTTGTAAAAGTAAACACCTTTGTCTTTTGAGTGTTTCAGACTCAGTAGACTTGCCTTCAGCATGTTTCCGGCTCAGAAGTTCCGTCTGCTGTCTCTCAGTAAACCATCTGCCGCAGTGCCATGGAGTGAAGATTCAGTATGGCTAAACTCAGCAGGTGCAGCATATTGAAAGGTGTTCAGGAGTCAGTAGAACTGAACTTAGCAGGAGCAGTTTACTAAACTCATAGTTTGGCCCTTATTAGTGTTGGACTCAACAGAATTACTCTACTGAACCTTTCGGTCAAACTCAGCAACAACCTGTCATTTGTTTTAACTGACATTGAACTTCAAAGTCAATTTTAGTAGAGTTGTTTGAGGTCATACATCAGAGAATAAGTCAGCTTCAGTATCAACCTTGAAGTCTGAAAAAGTCTTAATTACTATCTGTACCTCGACCAATGACAAGCAGTCAGCTGACAAAGTATCCGACAAAAGCTACATGTCAACCACTTTCCTGCAAAGAAAGGGGACTCTAGAGAATTCAAAAAAGAGTCGTTTGCTACCCATAGAGTGACATGTGGACAGTTCGTCTACAACGGATATATTCACAACTTACGTCTTTAAATAGAGAGAATATCGAATTTGCACAAGTCGCACTACACGAACATACAAGCGACCCATCGAGGGAACCCAAGCTTAAAAAGAACTCAAGCTCTAGCATTCATAAACGAATATTCAAGGGAAGAACACGAACCCAAAGAGATTATTCCTTAATGTTCTTTAGTCTAGAAGCCTTTCTTGTTCCCACCCTCTAACCTAAGCTCATTTTAAAATCCATAGTTTAGATCAAAGGAGTTCATTTATTGAACTGTTCTTAGTGTTAAGAATTCCTTCATAATTGGAGATACATTCAAACAATCTGTTGACCATGTAAACTGAGACTTGCTCAGTATTATCACAAGTTACAGTTTGTCCAGTGCACAAACTAACTGAGACTAACTCAGTATAATAAAATAGTTTCCTGCTTTGTTCAGGACAGTGGATGTAGGATCTTGCGTATCCGAACCACTTTAAAAATTATTGTGTTATTAACTGTTGCATTGATTAAATGTTCATAACAGAAAATATATTTACAAATCATACAACAACATTTTCTGTACAAGCTTAAAACGTCGTTGGACGCTACTGAATTCTGACAGTAAGTCAGCTAGCAGAGATTAACACCTTTAGTCACTCCATCCACGCGATCAAGAATAAGTTGCGTGGTCTGCTGAATTCATTCAGTAGATATCTTCCGTCTATCAGACTGTTCGCGTTTGAGTTTGAAAAAGGTTTTCAAGAGTATTCACCCCCCCCTCTACACCTGAACGTTTGACTCGGGACCAACAGTTGGTATCATAGCAGGTGTTCTTTTAACTCTTGTTCTCTAAAACTGGTCTACTCGAATTGATCCTTTGCAAACGTCTTTCATAGCATACATCTCTTCATATATCCTTAATCCATAAACTGTGCATTAACATGTCAAGGATTCGGATGGTACCCATGTTCTTAGTAGAGAACTATGGCGTATGACGCGTGAGAATGGAGGCGCATCTGACCTCACTACCTGACAGCATGTCTGATGTGCTGGAAACCGAAACAGGGGAGATGTGCATTAACATGTCAAGGATTCATTGAGGAAGGTGGAGCCGAAACAGGGGAGATGATCGCCAAGAACAAATCGGACTACACGCCTGAAGAGAAGAAGCTTCATAATATAGATAGAGTTGCACGTAATGCTATTCTATCAACTCTAAGTGATTCTTATCTAGGCAGGGTTCAGGACTGCAAGTCCGCGAAAGAACTCTGGGACGCACTAGCGTTACTGAGTCGAGGGACTCAGAAGATCAAGAATAACAAACTAACGCTACAGCTCCAGAAGCTTGAGAGACTCACCCTCATGCCCAATGAGAGAATTGAAGATCTGAACAACAGATTCACAAGCATAATGAACACAATCAATGGACTAGGGAAGACTCTCGAACAGTGAGATGAACCTGAAGATATTGCTGGCATTGCCTGAAGGACGCTGGAGTTTATTTGCCGCATATCTTCGATACTCTGACCTTGATTATGTTTCTACTGACCATATATTTTCTGAATTAAAGACAGAGGAGTTAGAGTTCAGTCTACCTCCCAAGATAAGGCATGGAGCTGATACTACACATGATCATGCTCTAAAGGCATCAGTCAGCATTCCACCAGCAGTAGTGAGCAATCAAACAACTTCAACAAGCTCAGTCTCGATTCTTACTGAAGGAACCTTGGCTGAATGATATGCTCTGCTAGCCCTTAAGTACGATAAAGAGAAGGATAGGAGGATCAAGCTGAAGAAATCCTATCAAAAATCCCAAGATAAGTATGATTCACCTTCTAAAGGAGATCATAATAAAAAACTCTCTGAATGTAAGAATGAAGAATCTGCTTCAAAGCCTGAAACGCCCGACATAAATAGAGCAGACCCTCTTCATGTTACAACTGCAAGAAAGATGAGCAATACCAGTATGAGTGTTCAGAGCTGAGTGCAGCTGAGAGAGCTGTGCGACAAGCTCGAAGAGAGAAGTTTGCCAAAAAGCGCCAAACATTCATTGTTGGAGAGCTTTCAGATGATTCTGAAGAGGCAGAGAACTTCATAGACTCATTTGATGATGAAGTCTCATTCATCGCAGTAGAAGCTGAAGAAAATGAAAAGTGTCTCGTGGCCGGAGAAGAGGATGAGGTAAACTCTTATGTAAACTATGTCCTCTCCACCATGCACACACAATACACAATCTAGTGCAGGTGATCATCCAGAATATGCACTGCCCTATGAAGCCTTATTAGATGAGCATATTAGGATGAGTTTGGACTTCAGTAAGACACTTCAGAAGATGGATCTCCTAAGAGCTAAGAATGAGAGACTTTCTAAGTCTTGTCAGGACGGTTCTGAGTCGACTCAGCTTGCCAAGAAACTGAAAGAGGAGAATGAATCTCTGATGACATAGTCTCAGCAGCAAGAAGATCTGATCTCAGCACTGACAAAAGACTTGGCGAAGAAAGTTACTGAACTAGGTCTACTGAAGAAGGAATATTCAGAACTACAGGCACTGCACGAAGCTCTCATGAAGAGTGATGACGTCTGGAAAGTTCTGATGACAGACTGATTTCTAGGAGCAGAGAAGAAGCTCGAAGCCATGCTTACAAATCAAAGGCTTGTAACTCATAAGAAAGGGTTAGGCTACAACACTGATGATGCTTGAACCTCAGCTCCACAGGATTCAGTAGACAAGCTTACTAATAGGTTTGTCAAAGGGAGCACTGAACGTTCAGAATACCAGAAACTAGGGGTGCAAAATGGTTCACGGTTAATCGGTTAATACCGTTACCGAACCGAAACCGTCGGTTAACGGTAACCGTTTAACCATTTTTCGGTTAACGGTATCGATATTGGTTAATGGTTATAGGCTACAAACGGTTAACAGTAAATCATTCGGTTAATCGATTATAATCGATTAACCGTTTAATTAATAATTAAATAATAAATATATTATATATACTAATATCTAATATTAATATATTACTATTTGATGGATGTATATGCATTGCAATAATATGAATATTTGATGAAAAAAACAGTATTCTTAGTTTTATAATTAAGAACCCAACATTGTTTTAATTTGTTGTGAGACTTTAGGAATTACCACTTGGAATCGGGTAAACGGTTAACCGTTTAACCGTTCGGTTATAACCGAACGGTTAAACAGTTAACCGCCTATAATCGGTTACAGTTTCAGTTACCGGTTTATGGTGTTTTTCGGTAACGGTTAACCGAAAAACGGTAACGGTTAACCGTTACCAAACCGTTTTGCACCCCTGCCAGAAACCTTTGACAAAAGACAAGCAAAAGGTAAATGTACCTCATCCCACCTAATCAGAAGTCTTGAAGATCTCTCTCAGAACCTCCCAGTAAGAAGTAAGGGGGAACTTCAGTAAGGTGGGCAGATCAATATGGGCCTCTGACTTTGACTGACCCAGCTCAGTACCACAGTTATTACTATGAGCTAGTAGTCAAGAATGCACCTAAGATCCAGACAAAAGCCATTGAATCAGCTCAGAAGGTCAAAAGTCCACCCAATCAGAAGATTATGACCACTGAACATCTGAAGCAGAAAGAGTCAGCAACACTGAGCCCTTCAGTGAAGTTTGTTGACGGGTCATGAAGTAAGTTGTCTGAGACTACAAGAGTAGTCAGATAGATTTGGATTGCTAAACCACTAACTCCTAAGGACCCAAAAGAAACATAAAGGGTACCTAAGTGTGATTTTCTGTTTTGAAGGTACAAAAAGACCCATGGTACGTAGATAGCAGATGTTCCAAACATATGACGTACCAAAAGGCACTGCTGACAGATTACATCACAGAGGAAGGACCCAAAATAGAGTTTGGCGACAATGCCAAAGGCTACACGAGAGGACATGGAACATTGAATATTAGAACCACTATAGTTCCAAAAGTATCTTATGTTGAAGGGCTCCAACATAACCTCCTCTCTGTTAGTCAATTATGTGATAATAATTGAAGAGTGATACTTCAAACTGGTTTTTGTGATATACTTGACAAATCCACAGGTAAAACAGTGTTATCAGGAACACAGAAGAAGAACATATATGTTGTAAACTGGAAATCCGTGGAACCTGAAGCTTGTTTGATAGCACGAAACGAAGACATAACTGAGTGGTTGTGGCACAAAAGACTCAGCCATCTCAACTTTAAGGTGTTGAACAAACTAGCAAATGGATCTCTTGTCAGGGGACTGCCCAAGCGAGCTTTCAAAAAGGAAGAAGAGTGTGAAGACTGCCTGAAGGGAAAGCACACAAAGAAAATTTATCCTTCAATTCTGTAACCATCTACTGATGGAATCCTTCAGCTACTTCACATGGACCTTTTTTGGCCAGTTTCCCTTGTGACGATCAGAGGCAAGAAGTACGCACATGTGGTTATTGATGACTATTCCAGATACTCATGAGTACTTTTTATTGTCAACAAGTCTGACGTCAAGACAACATTGTCGAGGCTACTGAAGAGATTCAGTGTCTAGAAGGAAACCAAGATAAGATCTATTCTGACAGAGGTACTGAGTTTATGAACTCAATGGTCAAAGAGTTCTGCGTTACTGAAGGAATAGAACATGAGACGTCGGCAGCATGTACGCCTCGACAGAATGGTCTTGTTGGGTGGAAGTACAGAACACTAAAAGAAGCAGCAAAGACCTTAATCGCAGATTCCGAACTACCAGTGAAGTTCTGGGCAGAAGCCACAAGCACGAAATGCTACACTCAGAATCGATCCTTACTGACAAAGAAGCAAATGAAGACACCTTATGAATTATGGAACGAGAGAATACCTTCTATATGTTATTTCCATATTTTCGGTTGTTCTTGTTTCATCCACAATAATGGGAATGATCAACTGAGAACTTTTGAAAGCAAATCCGACCAAGGATTGTTTTCAGGATACTCCATGGCCAGTAAAGCTTTCAGTGTTTTCAACCTCCGGACCTGTTGCGTGGAGGAAAGTCCTCATGTGGTTTTTAACGAGTTTGCTACTGAGAACAGGAACAGAAGCGACTCAGATTCTGAAGATGTAAGCTAGAAGCTATTGAATTTGACCCTAAATGAAGATTCAAAAATGATTCACCAGTGTTGGGATGATGATTCAGCAGAAGATATTCAGAATCAACCCACACCGAATGTAGCTCAGAAGATTGATTCTGCTAAACAGAATCAATCCCAGGTATTGGTCGATGAGGATACTCAAGTAGGTACTGATACCACCATTGAATGCACCAACTCAGGGGGAACAAATAATGTTCTTGAATCAAACACCCCTGCAGTGGACGATTCAGTAGAACCTCAACTTGTAAATGTACTTCTTTAGTTTCAAAACAGTACTACTGAAATACCTAATACTCTTACTGTTTGTACTAAATCTATTTCAGAAGAAGAGACAAGGAAACTACATTCATGGTTAGATACTCACTCTGCTGAGCTTATTATTTGTGACCCTTCAGCAGGTGTTTAGACCAGAGCTAATCTCAGACAAGGCGAGAGTGCACTGTACTCCTCCTTCTTGTCTACTAAAGGAACTCAGAATATTAAAGAGGCACTGAACGACGCTGACTGGATTATAGCTATGCAATAGGAGCTGAACCAGTTCGTACGTAACGTGGTTTGGGAGCTTGTCGACAGACCTCGACATCAACATATCATAGGAACAAAATGGGTCTTCAAGAACAAGCGAGACAAAAACGTCATTGTCAAAAATAAAGTTCGTCTAGTTGCCAAAGGCTACTGTCAAGCTGAGGGAATTGACTTCAATGAAATGTTTGCCCCAGTTGCAAGACTGGAAGTTATTCGTCTTTTCCTCGCATATGCCTCACATCAAAGATTTAAGGTATATCAAATGGATGTGAAGTGTGCGTTTCTGAACAGCGCACTGAAGAAAGAGCTATACGTAGAGCAGCCTCCCGGCTTTCAGCAGGGACACCAAGTATACAGACACAAGAAAGCACTGTATGGGTTAAAACAAGCACCCAGGACTTGGTATGATACCCTTTCAGATTTCCTCCTTTAGAAAGGTTTCGCAAAGGCACCGTAGACCGCACATTATTCAGTATCAGACTGAACAATGATATTCTTCTAGTGCAAGTCTACGTGGATGACATCATCTTCAGGTCTCATAATGTGATCATGTGTCAAAAATTTGAGAAGATGATGAAAGATAAATTCGAAATGTTAATCATGGGAGAGATGAATTTCTTTCTTGGACTTCCGGTTAAACAAACTGATAGAGGGATATTCATCAACCAAGCTAAACACCCTAAGGAACTTATCAAGAAATTCGGTTGCGAGTTCAGCAAACCAGACATAATCCCTATGAACAAAAACTTTCAGATCGATCTGGATAAAGAGGGAGTATCAGTAGCCTCTACTGACTATCGTGTTATAATTGGTTCATTATTATATCTAACTGCTAGTTGACCTAACATAACTTATGTTGTAGGTGTTTGTGCTCGATTTAGGCGAATCCCAAGCTGAGCCATATGGATTCAGCAAAGAAGATTCTCCGCTATCTTAAAGGCACACCTGACAGAGGGTTATGGTATCTAGCAAATGATAATTTTGAATTAACTGGCTATACTGATGCTGACTATGCAGGTTGCAGGCTCGACCAAAAATCAACTTCAGGAACGTGTTAGTTCCTTGGCAGTAAGTTGATTTCATGGTTCTCCAAGTAGCCACATCCACTACTGAAGCTGAATACATGGCTGCTGGAAGTTGTAGCGCCCAGATCCTTTGGCTTCGACAGCAATCGTGCGACTATGATGTAATTCAGATTGAAGTGCAAATATATACTGTGACAGTACTAGTGTCATTGCCATCTCGCAGAATCCTGGTCTACATACAAGATGCAAGCACGTGGACATTCGACATCACTTCATTCGCGATCATGTCGAGAAGAAGGACGTCAGATTGGAAAAAATCCATACTGACATTCAGAGGGCTGATATACTGACCAAGCCTCTAGCTGAAGCTAGATTCAGTGATCTTCCAGTAGAGCTCGGTCTCCTGGAATCTACTGACTTTACTCAGTAAGCGTTTCACATGGAGTTTCCTCAGTAAGGGGGGACACTCGTTCTATGCTGAATTCGTTCAGTTCAGATATTCAACAATCACCTACACGAGGTATCAGCTGACTAAAATGTTCAGTTGATAGGTTTGCACATCTCTTCTAGTAGTCAACTCAGCATAAAAATGCTTTATGATATCAGTTCAGCATCGCATTTATTGCCTTAGAAAATGTCATTTATTAAAATCGTTTTCATTTATTACACGACATTCTATGTAACTTTGCTGAAACTACTTTGCATTAAATGCATGTCGTATCACTTTACTTCTATAGGCTATATGAGTCTGAGATTTGACTAAGGCGGCGTAGCCATCATTACCTTTTTTATCAAATAAAATCGTGACCGTCCAACTGGAAAAGCGGGATTTAACCTTGACCGTCGATCATAAAACGTTTCATATTCAAAAACCTATTTATCAACGTGATCATCCAAAACTGCCATCTTCGCCATTTTCACTCTGCAAATACCTTCGAACTCTCTGAAAACTCATTCAACATACTGCTTGTTTTCACTTAATTCAGAGCTTTTCTTACGGTAAATCTTAATTTATATACCACTCATACTGACTAAATCTATTTTCAAATGCTAACCATTTTTTTTGCAGATAGTCATGACGAACCTTGCAGTCGTTTCTCCTCTAGACATCATCGAAATCTTGGAGAAGGACCGGGTGTGGTGTGAACCAGTCATGGAGTTCGACTCCAATGAACTGGAGTACATGGATGATGTCTATGATACCTTGAGAGCATCTGGACTGGAGCAGATTCTCTCAAAGAAACCGTCGTTCTTCCTGCCTCGCCAGATTGCTGAGTTATTTCTTAACCTTGAGGAGGAAGACGGAGACTTATTTGGGACATTTCAGATTCACCAGATCCAGGACCCATCCAAGGTAGCTCCTATACTGAAGACAATGTCTCTTAAGCAGGCTCTGGACAGAAGCTTCAGACTTCCCAACGAAGGCATCAGTCCTACGAGATATAAGGATGATGTCCTTGATGGGTATCTAACACTGTTTTGCGGGAAGCCCACAACCTTCAGGGCTGCATTTCGCAAAAGCAACATGCTTCCACAATTCAGGACCTTGGTGTACATTGTAACGCAGATACTGACTAGCCAGGCCGGCTCTTTTGATCAGGTATCGAGGTCGAAACTCCAGATGATGACCATTTATGACAAGGCTCAAATTAATTGGGCAGATGTTTTTTTGAGAGTTTCAGGCTCAAGGGGCGAAGTTCGATCGATCAGCAGCTCGACTGAGTACTAAAGGAAAGCTTCTATATGGTATGAAGCTCTCAGTCATGATCGAGGACTTCTGTAGGACTGATCAGATCACGTTTGCTGATAAAGAATATTTTAACCTGAAGAAGATCAGGTTCCACAACCAAGCCAGCTCCTTGCAGCCGATTGGCATTGGTGCCGGTGAGAGTAAGGACAAGAGGAAAGCCCAAACTCAAGTAGAGAAGGGTGCTACCCCTAAGAAGAGGAAGGCTTCTGAGCAAGACATTGTAGTAGCCCCTACTGTCCTCCAGCTGAGAGATGAGGACACTCAGTCAGCTAAGAAGACTGATTCAGGAAAGAAGGCAAAGTCAGCCAAGAAGGATGCCTCAGTTGACAATGCAGACTCAGTGGAACAGGGGACTTTACTTCATGCCATGACTACTCCTCCCCTTTCTCCACTAGACGTACCACCACTCAGAGCTTGCCTTCTGTTGAGAAAAGACTGTCTCCCATTGATATTAAGGAGATGGAAACGGACATTGAAGCCGAGACTTTTGAGTTTGACCTTTCACTGATTCAATCCAGAGCAACCCAAGAGGTCTCAGAATTCTTTCTTGAAATCCCCAGTCACTCTGACTTGGTTGATATAGTCAAATAGGGCTAGGCTTCTGATGTTATACAGATTCCAGGACTGGATCAGTTTAGAGCAATTGATCCGATTCAAGTCCTCGAAAATACTAAACACCGATGAGCTACAGCTTCGACAGCAGATAGGCTACGAAAAGCCTACTGATCTCAGCTCGTTCGATGACCTTAAGGCGGCCATGCTGGCATTGCTTGAAGAAAGATATCCTTCTTCAGCAACCGTCCCTATGGAAGGTTCAGTAGGTCCCGATGACCAGGAACAGCCCAGTGATGCAAGAACTGAGAAGTCTGTTGAGGATTCTCAACAAGAGAAGGAGGGAGAACAACCTTCAGATGATCATAACAACTCCCCTCCTCCTTCTGGATCGACAGCAGGAGATACCTCTTGCTCTGCTGACCCTGAACAGCTGTTGCTGGGGTTAGCTTATGAGGTTGGCTTTGTTGCTAAGTGATGAAAGTCGAAGGCAGTGGCCAAGGCCCTCCTGAATCAGGGGACTCAAAATAGTTTCCTTGCTTGGAACGTGCATAAAATTTGGCGCCAGACCACTGCGGCTCAGTGTGAGGAAGTCAGGGCGCTGAAGACTTCTGTTCAGAATATCTCTTCCCTCCCATCCCTGACTTCAGCTCAATTCTCTCTAATGCCTTATCCGCACAGCAAGCCAAATTCGACACTCAGCAAGCATTGGTTCAGGAGCTTCTAAAAGCTGGCCATACTTCCATTCTTGAATCATTCAAGGCAGCCCAGTCTGAGTTTCAAAACCAGATCTTTCAGCAAACTCTAGCTCATGAACATAGAATTTCAACACTTCAGAATGCGAGTGAGCTAAAGATCGATGCAAAGCTGAAGAAGATTGAAGAACTTGTAGATCTCTCTCAGCGCAAGTATGCTGAAGATCTCATTACTGAGAGAAAAAATCTACACCTCAAGTTTGAAGGTCTTCAGAAGACCATGGATGAGCTCAACATTTCTTATCAATCGCTCAGTTCCAAGGTAGTTACTCTTCCCACCCCTCCGAACCTATTAGATGATGCCAAAAAGAGGGAAAAGACTAAGAGCTCTAAGGGGGAAAATACTAAGACTGAAAAGACTAAGAGTGATCAGTCTAAGGGGGAAGTAACTAGGGTTATTTCCCAGGATGTCTCAGCAGAAGATGTAGTAGCTGAGACAGGCCTAAGTGGCTTAGGGCCCAAGAAGGCAGAGACCGACACTTTAGAACCTACTCAGAAATACATTGAGGAAGTGACCGCGTTTATAGAGGAGTCTGATGATGAAGACACTCCTCTGCCTCCACCAATATCTGGGAAAGGAAAAGAACTTCTAAAAATTCCTCCTCGTACCCAAAGATACATAAGCCCAGCAGAGCAAGCTCAGATTGATGTAGATGAGAAACTTGCTCGAGAGATTGCTGAGGCTGAAGCGGCTAAGAAGCCTCAGAAGGCTCCTAGAAAAGCCAGAACTAAGGCACCTGCAAGAAAGGCTATTCAAAGGAAGGCTGTCAAAAAGCTTACTCTCAAGGATGATGATGACAAAGAGAAAGAAAAAGAGATACAAGCTGAGAAAAATGCTGATACATCCAAGCAAACTAAGAAACAAGCTGAGCCTACCATTGATGAGCTGATTGATCTCAGCATACAAGCTCTTGATTCCAGAGCTGAGTGGCATCAGCTAGCTGAAACAAGAATAAAGTAGGCAGAAGCCAAGGAGAAGGAGGCAGAAGAGGCACGAGAAGTTGAAAGACTTAAGCCTAAGCCACTACCTCCTAAGAACAAGGACATCCCCACAACCTCCAAATTCTTTAGACGAGGCAGGAAACCAAATGAGCTGAAGACTCACATATGGCCTCGTGTAGATAAGTGGGTGCCTTAGGAGAAAACTCAGTTATGGGACACGATCAAAGCTAAATTCATTAAGAGATACTATGTTTGGATGTTTTGGCCTAATTCCGACAAAGCTGGGATGTTTGCTTATTGGATAGAGAAATGTGATTCTGACATCTATGAGATAGTTCAGAAGGCTATCATTGATGATAATATCACTATTATGACTCCGGCCTTCAGAACTCTGCCTCCACCGCTGACGTTGGATGGATCACTATTTACAACAGAGATCGAAGCTAAAGCGAGGGATGCAGCTAGAAGAAAATCTCTTGACCCTAAAGATGCAGAAGATCTTCCGAGATATCTCCAGCTGAGGAAAGACACCTTCAAGCTTTATGGACTTCCATTGCTAGAGGACAAATAGAAAGATTTTAAGGCAAGGATTCAGCATTTTAAATCTTCTAGGAAGTAGTTCAGCTTGATAGTGTTGGTAGCTTTCCTAGTATAACATTGATGTAACTGTACTCAAACTCTTATCATTTAATACATCAGTTGCTACCTGGACCGACAATTTCTCATTGTCTCTATGGCCCGCTTCGTGTTTATTTAACACTCAGAATCACCTAAGTGATTACTGACTCACACACTCACTGTTTATCTGTGTATTCTGTATTTGCTTGAAAATACATCTCCAAATATTCTGATTGTATCGACTGTAAGAGTCTGTATCTGATAGTTCTTTAGAGTGATTAGAGTGATAAGTTTTGTCATCATCAAATAGGGGGAAATTGTTGGGAGATGATTCAGTAGCTGATTTGGCTGATCCCAAAACTCTTATCTGATTTAGCTGATCCCAAAACCCTATTCTGATTGATGAACCATTACGTTGTAAAAGTTAACACCTTTGTCTTTTGAGTGTTTTAGACTTAGTAGATTTGCCTTCAGTACGGTTCCGGCTCAGAAGTTCCGTCTGCTGCCTCTCATTAGACCATCTGCGGTAGTGCCATGGAGTGAAGATTCAGTATAGCTGGACTCAGCAAGAGCAGCATACTGAAAGGTGTTCAGGAGTCAGTAGAACTGGACTCAGCAGGAGCAGTTTACTGAAGTCAGAGTTTGGCCCTCAACAGTGTTGGACTCAGCAGGAATAGCCTTCTGAACCTTTCGGTCAGACTCAGTAACGGCCTATCAGTTATTTTAACTGATAGTGGACTTCAAAGTCAATTTCAGTAGAGTTGTTCGAGGTCGTACATCATAGAATAAGTCATCTTCAGTATCAACCTTGAAGTCTGAAAAAGTCTCGACCACTATCTGTACCTCGACCAATGACAAGCAGCCAGCTGGCAAAGTATCCGACAAAAGCTGAAAGGCAACCACTTTCCTGCAAATTAAGGGGACTCTACATAATTCAAAAAAGAGTCGTTTGCTACCCATAGAGTGACACGTGGACAGTTCGTCTCCAATGGATCAATTCACAACTCACGTCTATAAATAGAGGGAAGGTCGAATTCGCACAAGTCGCACTACAAGAACATACAAGCGACCTATCAAGGGAACCCAAGCTTAAGTAGAACTTGCTCTAGCATTCATAAACGAATATTCGAGTGAAGAACACGAACCCAGAGAGATTATTCCTCACTGTCCTTCGCTCTAGAAGTCTTTCTTGTTCCCACCCAATAACCTAGGCTCATTGTAAAATCCATAACTTAGATCGAAGGAGTTCATTTATTGAACTGTTCTTAGTGTTAAGAACTCCTTCATAGTTGGAGATACATTCAAACAATCTGTTTGACCCTGTAAACTGAGACTTGCTCAGTATAATCACAAGTTACAATTTGTCCAGTGCACAAACTAACTGAGACTAACTCAGTATAATAAAATTGTTTTTTGCCTTGTTCAGGACAGTGGACGTAGGATCTTACGTATCCGAACCACTTTAAAATGTGTTGTGTCATTAACTGTTACATTGATTAACTGTTCATAACTGAAAATATATTTACAAATCATACAACAACATTTTCAGTACAAGCTTAAAACGTCACACTAATCTACTGAAACTATTTTGATAAACAAACGTTTTCAAACAAACTGAATCGGGCCTACACTTCCGCACGCTACTGAATTCTGACAGTAAGTTAGCTAGCAGAGCTCAACACCTTCAGTCACTCTATCCACGCGATCAAGAACAGCTTGCTTGGTCAGCTGAATTCATTCAGTAGACATCTTCCGTCTATCGGGTTGTTCGCATTTGAGTTTGAAAAAGGTTTTCAGGTGTATTCACCCCCCCTCTACACCTGAACGTTTGACTCGGGACCAATAGTTGGTATCAGAGAAGGAGTTCTTTTGACTCTTGTTGTCTGAAACTGGTCTGCTCGAACTAATCATTTGAAAACATTTTTCACAGCAAACATCTCTTCATACATCCTTAATCCATAAACTATGCATTATGTTTGATACATCAAGGATTCGGATGGTACCCATGTTCTCAGTAGAGAACTATGGCGTATGGCGCGTGAGAATGGAGGCACATCTGACCTCACTACATGACAGCATGTCTAATGTGCTGGAAACCGGTCCTATCATTCCTCTCATTAACAACATTAAATTCATTGAGGAAGGTGGAGCCGAAACAGGGGAGATGATCGCCAAGAACAAATCGGACTACACGCCTGAAGAGAAGAAGCTTCATAATCTAGATAGAGTTGCACGTAATGCTATTCTAACAACTCTAAGTGCTTCTTATCTAAGCAGGGTTCAGGACTGCAAGTCCGCGAAAGAACTCTGGGACGTACTGGCGTTACTGAGTCGGGGAACTCAGAAGATCAAGAATAACAAACTAACGCTAGAGCTCCAAAAGCTTGAGAGACCCACCCTCATGCCTAATGAGAGAATTGAAGATCTGAACGACAGATTCACAAGCATAATGAACATAATCAACGGGCTAGGGAAGACACTCTCAAACAGTGAGATGAACCTGAAGATACTGCAGGCATTGCCTGAAGGACGTTGGAGTTCATTCGCCACGCATCTTCGACACTCTGACCTTGATTCTATTTCTACTGGCCATATATTTTCTAAATTAAAGGCTGAGTAGCTAGAGTTCAGTCTACCTCACAAGATAAGGGATGGAGCTGACACTACACATGATCATAGTGTTGCCTGTTTTTTCTTAAAACTTAAATCTAATTGAATCTCATCTCTAAGTTTTCTAAATGCATCAAAAAGTTCCAAATGTCGTTTTCTCGAACTGTACCATAAAATTGTGAAGATTCTTAGACGCAATAAGTGCTTCTTTGCGTGTAACTAGTTCTAAAGGAATTGTATTATCTTTAATATTTTTTATTGTTCATTGCAAATTAATGTTAACTATATCATTGTACTTATTTTTTAAATGAATAAATTCATTATTTTTTAACAAATTCACGTAATTCATTGTTTCTAGACAATAAATAGTTATGATTTCTAACTAAACTTATAACTCATTATTTTTTGAACAAATTCACTTATTTTTTAAATGAATAAATGACATTAGATATGATTTATAACTAAACTTATAACTTATTGTATTTAATTAATTAAAATCAAGTTTCGTTGAAGTTCGAAAACTCTCTCTAAGTTAATTAATATAAATTAATATCTCTCAAAATAATAAAATGTCATGGTCCCGACAATATTAATTTAGAGAAATTTAACTGTATAAGTCTTGATATATGTATTATTTAATTTTCCATAACAAGATAACTAAACAGATTTATTTAATTAACTTATTGAAATATTTCTGAAATAAAAAAAAAATAGTTAATATAGTTTTTCAGAATAAAATAATAGATTATTTAATAATAATTCCGAAATATGTAATTTTTATCCATATAAAAAAGATTAGCGTCAAAGTCAAAGATATTCAAACAATTTATTTTTAGGAAGATAATTTCATTTTTTTTTCTTTGTTGCAATTCCTACACAATTTATACTAGGTGGAAATGGTCGTTTCGTTAAATATATAATTCAAAACTTCCTTTAGAATAATTAAATATCTATATACATTTTAGACATTTCGATTTTATGAAGATCAAATTCATAAATTGTAGAAAGTTAGTGGTAATTTGGTGAATATCCAGATTTTTTATAGTTGATGAGTTCGATCCTCAAACTTTTTGAAATAGGTGTATTCAATCCTCATAAAATCGAGATATATAAAGTATTTTTTAATTTTTAATATTTTTCTTTTAAAAAAAAGATCGACCAACAGATTATTGAAGGAATAGTCATTTTCACTATTATTTAGGGACCATGTCTCAAGACAAATTTTTGTGGACTATGCCTGCCCAACATAAATATTTGGGGACCGCTAATCTACCTCCATTTACTAGTATTTTAATAATAAATTCTCTAACTTCATTTTATAGAGAATTTAAAAAAAATGAACTTGTTATTGTATGTGGGGTTCCGATTTTATGTATGATAACACTAAAAAATATTGTGACAAATTCTCCATGGTATTTTTGTCTAAAAAATATTGATTGTTAAATAGATCTAGACAAACTTTGAATTTAACATTTTTTTAAAAAATAAAATTATATATTTCCGATCTAATTATCTTGTCCACTGGAGTATTGGATTGTCCTAAAGTTTCCACTATCCATTTTTGAAAAAAAAAATTAAAAAATTAATCTTACTTAACTACTAATTAATTATACTAATGAAATTAATAATAAATTAGACAATAATTAATTTACACTAATTAAACGACCTATTACTAATTGAAACAAACAAATTATGTACTCTCCATTTATTCCTGCCTTCAAACAAAACCTTAGATCTCAAACAAAAATCAAACCCGCCGATCCTACCACAAGAACCCTAGTTGTTCTTCATCACCACCAAGATCTTCTTCTTTGAATCCATATATCGGAGTATGAAATTATAGCCTTGGGTCGGTCTCAAGGCCGAGGACTTTTAATATCCGACGGGCAATGGGTGTTGGTGAAAAGAGTCGCGACGGGCAGAATGGTGAGGCCACCACCTCAATTCAGTCGGACAATGGCCTTCTCAGTCAACGGATCGTCCATTTCCAGCAGTGATATGAGGATTTCGGACCTCTAAGTGATGGGCTCCATGGCGACGCCCCCTGCGCGGTGATGAAATCGGAAGACTATTAGGGCATAACCCCTCCACCCTCGCCATCGAGAGTTATACTTAACCTGTGATCGGTCGTCGCCAATCTGCCAGATTTGTTCCAATTGTGGCTTTCGCCTCTCCCCGCAACCTAATTTGAGCGCAGTCGTCGGCTGCCGAGATACTTCGAGCAGTTGAGATCCTTCCCTCACATTGTCTTTCGGTCTTTGTTGTTATGATTAAGGTTGAGTTGAGCACGTCTGGTCTTAGTGAGTTAGATAAATTACATGCTATATCATAAATATCAAAAGTACAACATGAGGAAAAGTAAAAAATGACCTATCCCCAAAAAAACAACCAAATTAAAAGCAATACGAAAATGTCAAAACAAATGGCGAAAATAGCTAAGAAGTCTAAAATATCATAAATCTCAATAACTGCTGATAATAGAAAGAACCCCATTCTCAAGGAGACCGATATTGAAATCTGAAGTTGGGATATCCCAGTTGATCAATCCTAACCAAAGACTGCAAAAAATCGGAGCTGTCAAAGAATCGAATAGAGTAAGCTCTGCAGCCTGATGCCCCTGACGGGCTAAGTAATCAGCCGGCTTGTTCCCCTCTCTGTGAATATTAGAGAAACGGACCTGGCATCCACGAAAAAGGAGTCGTATCCTCAAAAGTGTGTGCCTTATGACCGTGGGGCCATGACGTCCTGTAGAAAGCAAAGTAAGATGCCCTAATGAAGAGTTGCATCCATCTCAACCCAAATGTCAGACGAGAACTGAACCGCTAGTAAGATGTCCTGATGAAGAGCTAGCAATTCAGCCTCAAAGCTAGAAGATGCCACAACCATAAGACAAAAAACCGTAAGTAGCTAGTCAGTGTGATTCCGGGCCAATCTGCCGCCGGTTGCCATTCCTGTCGCCGCCTTAAAGGAACCATTTGTACCAAGCTTCACCCAAGGTGCCTCAGGGGTAACCTCAGTGAGTGAGTAGGTGCTAAAATGAGGAGAATATGCTCAAACTATTCTGAAAATTGACACATCGATGATATGATTGAAATTATGAGATATGTTCTTCTTTCAATTAGATTAATGCAACCTTAGGATTTGTATTCATCTTTACCTCTTGATGAATTTTGTCTCTGTATTCAAGTGCCTCTCTTAAGTTTGTCTCTTGATGAATTATGTACTTGGTTGGCTGCCATTCATGTGCATAGTTATGAATGGTTACGAGTTTCTAATATGTATGGCTGGCTTGCTGCCAATATGTGGTTCAATTACATGTCTTCTGCATTCTAATGAGTATGGTCGGCTGTCATATTTTGTACAGTTTTTCGTAGCTGCTACTTGAGCATGAATCCTACTTGATGATCCGAATGAATTGGTAGTAATACAGTTTTGGGTGAGTACGGATTAATGATCTGAATCCTACTTGCAAAACCACTTAGTCAAATGGTTAAATTAATTTGCCAACAACCCTTGTTGGTACAACTTCTCACCAAGTTGTACCTAATGCATGGTGTTAACTTTGAAGTCAAACTTTTAACTAGAAGACAAACTTAATAGTATGCTGCATTTAAATGATAAAAAAAAAAGATAATGCATTAAGTACAGATTCTATGCTGCTATTTAAATGATAAAAAAAGATAACCCTTACAAAATACCTAGGGCATAAAATACTTAAATAAAGCAACACATTACTAATGAAGTTGGACTTCAAAAAACCAAAATCTAGCCTACCTATCTTCATTAAATGCCTAACCTTGCTTGAAGTTGTCGAATTTCTTCAATCAATCCATTTTCTAACATGTAGATGAAGCATTAACTTATCAAATTTACATCTACTTCCAAATCACTTAGAAGGTTGTCTACTCTAGCAAGAGCATCCTTTTTCAAATGTGGCACCTTGTAACTATTGTTCCCTCTTACGTTCATGATCTCAACCATGCATCCATGTAATACCTTGTTGAGAGTATGTGGGGTCAATGCTTACAAAAGAATTAAGTACTACAACAATCAGTTGGTCAATATTGGTGCAGTCTTATTGGATTTGAATGTTCTGAATTGCTCTAAACCACTATGTGGCTTGTCATTATCTGGTTCAATGAAGATTAAGTTTGATGTTTAAGGAGACCATTTTCTTCTTTTTGCTGGAAGAAGTGAGGGCAGTAAAACTTGAGTTTCAGGAAATGAAATGTGGTTATCAAAATATAAAAACTTTGATTACAGAACTTGCCTGTACCGAACTAGTTCAAATAAGAATGCATTATGCACTGATGTATGCAGATATCAATCTTGTAAAACCAGAGTTTTGGTTTCTTACTCTATAAATGGCTTTGTACAGTTCCTATACAAAAGAGTCAAATCTAAATTCGCAACCATAGGTAGATGAGCTTACAAAGCTTGATAAAGAAACTAAGCATACTTTAACATTGAAAAATTGAAAGGCAACCAAACATAGTCCTGTATTACAAACAGAGTCCTATATTACAAAACAAGATAGATTATGCTGCATGATTTAATCTAAAGTACAAAGTTGTTTTTCTACTAATGTACCTTGCTTTAACAGAGTTTATGCTATTCTACAAAGTTGTCGTTCTTGTTCTTTCCTAAATACAGTTTATTAAATGTACAACAACTTTGTACACTAGCAAGATTCTGATTGAACATGCAGAATCTATCTGTTGATCTCTTCAAAATTGACGGACTTTTGATTAATGGCAAATCAATTTGAACACTATTCCTACTAACTTTTCTTTTCTTTTTTTTTTGTTGAAACAAGATGCATGACTTGCCCAACTTCATTTTGTTTTACTGCTACAGCGCTCCTAGATGCGGTTCCTGGACATCAGCCAAACTTGAGGGCAGCCTCGGTGAACTTGCCGCATTCTGGATGTCTGTCTTTACACTGGGAAGAAAAAATGAATCGTGACATTTCTTTCATAAGTTGTACGATATTCTCTCCTAGCCATCTTTTTAGAAGTTTGAAAGTGGATTTGTCGAATGTGTTTGTGGATTATAGTACTTAAGGAGTAGAATTGGAGGAAAATGTAGAGATATTTTCAATTTTTTGGTTAAATTTTTGATAAGCACGTATTTTTTGATTTTATGTTACCGTTATTAGGCGTGTTTGTCTTGTGTTTATCCATGTAGGAAGTGAAAAAAGGCAGAAAAGATGGTGGATTATGCCTAAGTGTGAATATGAAGCTGCATGCATGCAAGGATGGGATTTAAGGAAATTTAGGCCAGGAATTGCAGAACTGGGCATATTTGGGCTCAGCCAATTGGGTCAGTGTTAGTGGGCCGAAGAAAAATATTAAATAAAGAAATGAAGAAGCCCAACCCAAAGATTTGGAAGAAAAATGGCAGGAAAAATGGTTCTTGAAGGAGGAGGCCACTAGCTACAAAAAGAAAATGATACAGATATTACAAGTGTCATGTTACTTTTCCAACCACCAGCCCCGCCAGTAGGGCAAGGCATTTCTTGAAATGACAACTACCTCCTCACAACTTTTCTTCTTTAAATTAAATCACCCCCAATGTATTTAATTATGGGAGATAATCAAGACCATCTTGATAGAAGTTCAAGCAGGTGATGGAAAAAAATAATTTATTTTGGTAATGTAATAGTAAGTAGGGGAGGATATCTCTCAACAACTCAAAACTGTTAGTACTACTTCTTCTCTCTAGTTTTAGTTTCTCTTTCTACTTCTAAATGCTCTCTAGTTTAGTTAATGTTCTTCAAGTTTCTAGTTCAAGAAGTTAATGTTTCTTAAATTCTCGCCCAGCCCAAACATTTACATTTTGAAGATCTGCCTGCTCTGTTTCTCATATTTAATTATGCATTGTTTATTTTGGTTTATTTAAGGTTTTAGTAGTTATTGTTCACCTAGTTCGTCTTCTACATTTATGATGTTTATCTCTTATATGTTCTCTTGCTTTCTTGCTTTAAATAAGTGTAGTTAAGCCTTAGATCCGGCTAGGGCAATGAAACACCAATCCTTGCCTTCTATGAGATCTTAATGTGCTTAAAATTGGTTAACTAGGTGTATTCTTGCCATATATGTGTAGATGCCTGCTTAGTATAACATAAGATTGATCATCCTAGGTTAGCTTGGTTGGTGTTGAATAGGCCTGGCAGTTGGCAGAGTTATTTGCATGACCTCAACATGAGTAACTTTGCTAGTTTGGTTTCCTGGATCATAATGCTCCTTACTTGTAGATCTATGCAATGCTCAGCATGGTAAATCAACACTTGGATAGGGAGTAGATTACTACTCAACAATCATATTCCACTTCAAGAATAAGATTTAAGTGTGTCCGTGCTCAACACGGCACCTTAGCTGGTCAACCATAGGAAATCGATTAATCTTATAAACGAGGATTGGAGACCAATTAGTGTGGATGTGCCCAAAGCCGAGCCGCCTTTAATATTTGTATTCATCACCTTTTGTTGGGATGAGATTCAATATGATAAGATTTGAAATCCCAAAACCACTAGCTGAATGATGAACCAGATAATGTAATATCTTAGTTGAGTTCAGCATGTTAGGAACTCAGTAGGCTTGCTAGAGTTCATTAGCTGATAGACTCAGTAGAGGAGATCTTTGTCACCCGGAGGGACTCAACATTGAAGACTCAGTATGGTTGGTCAGAACCTACGGAATCCATGGACATGAAAAGGCATGAAGCTGAACTTTTCAGAAGAATGTCAGTAGAAGATTTATCAGTCCGAGGAATTTGATGAAGTCAACTCAACATCCGCTTTGGAGTTTGAACAATGAGGAGCTGTCAGCACTGTACTTGCACTGACAAAATCTTCCCTCAAGACTGAAAAAGAGAGAATCTCCATAGTAACGTTCAAATTGAAGATGGTCGTTTTTAACACGTGTCTAGGTCCCCTCCAATAGATCTATTCACAAGTCAAGACTATAAATAGAGATCGAGCTTCAAACGATGAAGACACGACCGAGAACACCAATCATACAAGCATACAACCTCTAGTGAACTCAAAGCTTATTCAGTGAAGAACTTACCACTTAGATAGAAAATCTTATTTAGTTCTTCTTTCTAGAGATACATTGTTCTCAATCTCTATTCTAAGCCACCATTGTTAGATCATAAGCTTAGAAACCGAAGGAGTTCATATTCATTGAACTGTTCTTATTGTAGGAATTCCTTCTCAGTTGAAGAAAACTCAAACCCTGTAAAGTCACTAAGACTATAACTAGAGTATATGTCCTTCGAACAGATCGACTAAGACTTGCTCAATATAATAAATTCAAGAACTCTTGCTTTGTTCGAGATAACGGACGTAGGATCTTGCATATCCGAACCACTTTAAAAACTGCCTGTGTATTTACTGTTCACTCTGCATAAAACTCAAACTTCATGTTTGAAACTTTGTAAAGTCACTAAAACAATAACTAGAGATCTATCCAGTGAACGGATCGATTGAGACTTGCTCAGTATAATAAATACAAGACCTCTTGAGTTTTCACGACAGTGGACGTAAAATCCTGCGCATCTGAACCAATTTAAAAATTGCATGTGCATTTACGGTTTTATTGGTTTACTATCCACTCTGCATAAAATCACTTTGGAAAAATCATATGTTAGATTTTCAGTAAAATTGAACCCACGCACGAGCATAACTTGAATAGTTTTCAGTAAAAACGTTTTTCAATTAAGAGACGGTAAAATTAGGCCTACACATTCCGTACTTATCCATCTACTGAGATTATTGTATGCTAACTGAATAGTAGGCGGATTTCAATATCTTGAATCACTCTGCACACGCAATCAGAAAGTTTATTTGGCGAGCTGAATTGTTCAATGAGCATACTCAGTACTCCTTCCATCCCAAAATTCTTGTTCAATTTGCTTTTTGCACGGTTTTTAAGGAGAGTTGTTAGTTGTGTGTAGATTGGTATAAAGTTGTGGGTCCCACAAAAAAGTTGTGTGTAATAATTTACTAAAAAAGGAAAGTGGACAAGAATTTTGGGACAAACCAAAATGGAATAGCGGACAAGAATTTTGGGACGGAGGGAGTAATAGACTGACTTTCACGTTTGAATTGAAACTTTGGCTCATGTGTATTTAACCCCCCCCCCCCACCCTACCCTCTACACCTACAGACTCATCTCTAGACCAACAAATTTTGTTCTTTCAATTCTTATATTGTTTTAATTAATTTGCTTATTTTTATTCGGATATTGATGAGATGATTTGCTTGTTTCTATTCAATCGTGTAATGCTATCAGTTCGATTAAACTAATTTGTATTAAGTATAAAAATGCATCTATTTTCTACAACAGTATAAAAATAAATTTACAATGCATATTAGTTGCAATAAATTCGTAAAAAACAAACTAAATAAGATAAAGACTAAAATCAAGACCCAAAAGTCAATAGTTTTGTTAAGTGAGAAGAGAGAAAAGATTAACTAAAGCTTAAAATTGAATATCCACCACAACTCAATTATCAACTCGTCTTAAAAACCGTACCGCCACTAAAAATAAAATTGGAATAGAGAAGTAGTTCCCTCCCTACCACTCCATTAGTCCACTTTCATTTTTTTAACTTAAAATAATAGTCTAATATATTTTAGTGGATATGACTACTTTATACTCCCTCCGTCCCGCTATTACTGTCCCCTTTGGTTTCGGCACAAAGATTAAGAAACTTTGTTTAAGTATGTATTTTATGAGTTTTAATTGTATTAAGAAATGAACACAATTTTCATGGAGTGGTTGGTGGAAGAAATAAGAATTTATCCAAATTTTTGCAGGGCATAGTTGATGCAATCGATTTTTTCTGTTTTTTCATATTGTATTTTAATAAATAATCTTAAGTTTCCAAAAAGTTAAAAATCATAAATTTTCGAGTACGGAGTGGAACGAAAATCGTTTGGGAGAGAGATTTTTGAAGAGAGAGAGAGAGAGTATGGTAATGTGGGGATGAGTATTAAGTAGGAGAGACCCACTTCAGTTTTAGTTTAAGAGTAGTTTTTGCTATTTTAGGAAGGCAAATTGGATTTTTTAGTCCCCATAGTATGGTCTTTTGGCCAATTTGGTCCCTTATTTATTTTTTTTAGTTATTTAGTCCCCAAACTATGAAATTTTGGCCAATTTGGTCCTTCCGTTTAATTTTCCGTTAGTTAACCGTTAAAATTTTATTTTTTTTTAATTAAATAAATTAAAAAGGGTATTTTCGGAATAATTTTTTCGAGGACCAAAACATCCAACTTATCGAACATTGAGGATCAATTTGGCCAAAAATTTTCGTTACTTATTTTTTTTTAATATTTTAGTAATTTTATTTTTAAGAGCCAAATACAACAATTATAAAACTTTTCTCCAACTAATAGTTAATCATGAAAATTAAAATAAAAATATTATATTAATGAAAATCAAAGGATACTTTTTCTTCAATACAACATAAGTATTTACGATTAACTATTAGTTTTTCCTACATAACGAATTTTAAAATACTTTCATTAATATAATATTTTTTAAGTAATAAGTCATTGTTACACTAAAGTTGTTTGGAATAGGTTTTATAGGAAATTTCTAGCTACTTATGCATAAATTTGATTAAAGTTCATTTTAACAAAAGTAGTTAATGTTTGTCAAAAAAAAATTATATATTTTTTGGGATCATATTTTATAGTAATATGTTCGATAAATTGTGTCACTGGGCTATAAAGTTTTATTACACTAAAGTTGTTTGGAATAGTTTTTATAAGAAATTTCTAGCTACTTATGCATACATTTGCTTAAAAGTTCATTTTAACAAAAGTTGTTAGTGTTTTTCAAAAATATATAGTCTTTATTACACTAAAGTTGTTTGGAATATGTTTTCTAAGAAATTTCTAGCTACATATGCATAAATTTGCTTAAAAGTTCATTTTAACAAAAGTTGTTAGTGTTTGCCAAATATATATATATAATTTTTCATTGCTTAAATTTTTTTAATATTTTAGTAATTTTTCGTTAGTGTATAAAAATATATGTATATATATATATATTTTTTTTTGGCAAACACTAACAACTTTTGTTAAAATGAACTTTTAAGCAAATTTATGCATAAGTAGCTAGAAATTTCTTATAAAACCTATTTCAAACAACTTTAGTGTAATAAAGATGTTGGGTTATGAGTCAGTAGATGGTATTCAACTGATTAGTGGTTAAAATAATATTGGGGGAAATCATAGTAGTACTATGGAATTGAAGATCCCAAAACCCAGTTGATATCAGTAGTGTAGTGTCAATAGGATTAGCTGATGTATAGGCTAGACTTTTCGTAGTTGTTTATCTTTTGTCTAAGTCCTGTACGGGGTAAACTGTTGGACTGATCTTCTGACGAAGTTACTTTCCAGAACCCCACGTCATCAGTGTAATCGCTTGCATTCTTCTGACTTCAGCTGTATCTAACCTCAGTAGAAGATACCCCATCAGCTGATAGTTATCAGCAGAAGAACATAATGCAAAGCTCAGTACCTTCGCAGTCATCAGCTGACCCACCAAAGTCTTATCAGCTCGTCAGACGACTCAGCTGAAGAAGACAGAGACTGTCTTGAGTCTATTGTATACGACAGAAAATGACCCAGTCGTATAAGTCATTTCGAAGTTCAGCAGAAGATCATACGAGGATGTGGACTAGTCAACTCTAATCTCTGACACATTCTCACCTACCACAAACCTCGACCAATGAGAAGCAGACAACGCTTTACCTGCTCTGACCAACTAAAGCTGCTCTCATGTACAGTGTCAACTGCCCTGCTGCAACAATTCAAACATTATGGTCGTTTTCTTTGGAAGCTTGTGACACGTGGCATCCTCTTCTCCAACGGACATATGCCTGCTCACAACTATAAATAGAGAAGAAATCCGAGCTACACGCATGGGATTCATAAGGGAAAACGCTCAAGCTCACAAACACTCTAGCAAATTAAAGATCATCCAGCGAAGAACTTGCCTTCATAGAAAATCATTAGTTCTTCTCTCTAGAGTTATCTTTAGATCCCTTTCATCTCTAGCTAAGCTCATTGTCATATCTATAGCTTAGAAATTCGAAGGAGTTCACTTTTTGTGAATTGTTCTTATTGTAAGAACTCCTTCTTAGTTGGAGATTATCCCCCCCTTTCGAACTTAGGTTTGAATTGTAAAGTCGCTAAGGACTATAACTTAGAATGGTCTGTCCAGTGTACAGAATCCTTGCTGAGGCTTGCTCAGAATAATCAACAAGTTCTCCTGCCTTGTCAGGACCGTGGACGTAGGATCTTGCGTATCCGAACCACGTTAAATTGCTTGTGTTATAAAAGCGCACTAGCCAAAATACTTTAACTTGCGAAAACACGTTTTCAAACTGAGACGAATCTCCGGACCCTACACTTATCCACACAACGTCTCCGACTGAGTTTCAACAACTGACTTAAGTCAGTAGAAGAGCTCAGTAGCTGACACACTCTGACCCGTGATCGAAGGTTAATATCTGGCACTGTTCATCAGTCGCAACCTATAGCTCAGATGTCCTTCACGTTCTGAGAAAAAGAAACTGTGATCAGGTGTATTCACCCCCCCCCTCTACACCTGACTATCGTCTCCGGACCAACAATTGGTATCAGAGCCTCGGTGTTCTTCTGATCGCCGGTTTTGTACTACTGGTCTTCTCTAACAGATCCTGAAAACGTTTTCTCTGCATAAGCATCTCTTCATTCATCCTTATACTCGTTCACATAATGTCTGACATGTCAGGTATTCGGATGGTACCAATGTTCTCAATAGAGAACTTTACGGTATGGCGCATGAGAATGGAGGCACACCTCACATCGCTGCACGACAGCATGACGGACGTCCTTGAGTCTGGACCCATCATTCCCATGATCGACAGCGTAGAATTTTCCGCTGTGGGAGGTGTAGGAGCACAGACTGGTGCTAAGATCACTAAAGAAAAATCAGCCTTCACGCCAGAAGAGAAAAAGCTGCACAACCTCGACCGAGTTGCGCGAAACGCAATACTGACAACGCTCAGTGACTCTCATCTCGGGAGGGTGCAAGTCTGCAAGACGGCAAAAGAACTTTGGGATGCCCCCGGCAGTGCCGAGCCAAGGAACCCCGCAGATCAAAGAGAACAAGCTCGAGTTAGAGCTTCGAGAGTTCGATGCCTTTGCAATGGAGCCCGGTGAGACCATTGACGAGCACGAAGATCGGATTCACAAATCAAGTCAATGTTATCAACGGGTCCGGGGAGGTCGTTCACCAATAAGGAGATGAACACCAAGATCTTGAGAGCGCTACCTCGACAGAAGTGGCTTCCTTTTGCTACTTATTTACGTCACTCTGATCTTAATGCTCTAACTCCTGATGTTATATTTTCATAACTGAAAATGGAAGAATTTGAGCATAGCCTACCCCAACGATGTTCCAGCGCTCCAGCTGATACTCAGATTGACCATGCCTTCAAAGCAACGATCGGCCAAAAGCGGAGCCAAACCTTGTTTCCTCAAGCAAGGCAGTGACCACAACAGTAGCAAAGTCCTCTGAGACGTCAGGCCCTGACCAGCTAGCACTAATGGCTCTCAAATATCAGAGAGAAAAGGAGAGAGTCAGAAAGCTGAGGAAATACAACAGAGATTCTCCCTCAGGTAAGAAATATTATCAGAAAAGGGAAGAATCTAAACCTTCTACTGAATGCAGGAACACAGAGCCTGCTGCTAGTCCATCCAAAGACTCAGCTGGAAAGAGCAGCAGAACATCTACCTGCTACAACTGGAAGAAGGAGGGACATTATCAGTACGACTGTCCCGAACTCTCAGCTGCTGAACGAGCAGAACGGCAGGCCAGACGAGATAAATTTGCCAAAAGAAGGCAGACCTACATAGCCGGAGAGATATCCGACAACTCAATTGAGGAAAATACATTCACGTATTCCTCTGAGGACGAAGCTGCATTTGTCACAGTTGAGATCGGAGAGACGGTTCCTGAAGAAACGGCTGAATACTATCTTATGGCCGGAGAAGAGGCTGAGGTAAACTCCAAACTTAATATAACCTCTTCTTCACACAGCACACACGACACGTGCTCGGTCACAGATGATCCTCTAGATGTGGTACAAGCCTATGACGATCTACTAGAGGAGCATATTCAGCTGAGCAGAGAGTTCAGCAGAACTATTCAGGAACTGGAACAGGTAAAGGCTGAGAATCAGAGACTTTCTTCTGATTGTCAGGTCTCTACTGAGTCAGAGAATCTTGTAGCGAGACTCAAGGAAGAAATTGAATCTCTTATGACTAAGTCTCAGCTTCAAGAGACTCAGAACTCAGTTCTGACTAAGGACAATTCTGAGAAAGAGACTGAAATAGCCCAACTCAGTCAGAAGCTCACCGACGTGCAAAATGATTATGACTCACTCAGGAGGAGTGACGAGGTCTGGCGAGGGCTGATGAATGAACAATACCTAGGAGCTAAGGAGAAGCTGGAAAGTATGCTCAGAGCGCAACGGCCAACTGTCCTGAAAGAAGGTCTTAGCTATACTCACAAAGCTACCACTTCGAAAAGCTCAGATATGCTGGCTGACAGGTTCGTCAGAGGAAAGGTGCAAGCTACTGACACCACACCTCAGGCGAATAATAAACAAAAATTAGTTGCACCTCAGCCGAGCAACAAGAAGCAGCTAACCAATGGTTCCAGCCCCAGGACACCACGATCAAACTCAGGGGGAACCAAGAAGCTCAGGTGGGCGGAACAGTACAATGAACCATTGTATGAGCACCCGGCTCAGTACGATTCGTACTACTATGAGCCCAGGGTCAGGAGAAGCGCAAAGACTCAGAAGAAGAAAGCTCCTGAACCTAGAATCATCAGAAAGTCAGTATCTCCAAGTCCTGTGGAGAAGAAAACTGACAAGGTTCAGAAGAAGAAGTCTCAGACTTCTAAGGTTCCTAGACAGATATGGGTTCCGAAATCACCCACTAACATGTAAGGACCCAACTGAACCAAAGGGTACCTAAAAATGCTTCTATTTTGCAGGTGCATAAGGACCCTTGGATAGTGGACAACGGCTGCTCGAGACACACGACATACCAGAAAAGCCTGCTGACCAACTACGTACAAGAAGATGGTCCCAGAATTGAGTTTGGTGACAACTCAAAAGGCTACACAAGGGGATATGGAACGTTGAACATTGGGACTAATTCAGTTCCAAGAGTAACATATGTTGAAGGACTTCAACATAATCTCCTTTCTGTCAGTCAATTCTGTGATAATCTTAACAGAGTAATCCTTGACGCTGGTTTCTGTGATATTGTTGATAAATCTACAGGAAAACAGTGTTATCAGGTTCGCGGAAAAAGAATATATATGTTGCTAACTGGAATACCGCAGAACCTGAGGCTTGCTTGCTTGCACAGACGAAATCTAGTGACAAGTCAGGATGGTTATGGCACAAGAGACTCAGCCACCTGAACTTCAAGACTATGAACAAGCTCGCCAAGAACTCTAAAGTCAGAGGACTGCCCAACGAATCGTTCATCAAAGACAGAAATTGTGAATCATTCTTGAAGGGAAAGCAGACAAAGAGTAGTAATCCGCCTATTCCTTCACCTTCCACTGATGGAATCCTTTAGCTGCCGCACATGGATTTATTCGGGCCAGTCTCTCCAGTGACTATAAGAGGCAAGAAGTATGCCCTCGTCGTTATTGACGACTACTCGAGATATACTTGGGTCATCTTCATCGCCAACAAATCTGATGTCCAAACTGAGCTGCCCAATCTGCTGAAGAAACTCAGTGTGGAAAAGGACATCAAGATTCAAAGAATTCGCTCGAGACGGAGGAACGGGAATTTCTCAACTCGGTAGTTAAGGAGTGCTGCGATAAAGAGGGAATTCAGCACGAGACATCGGTAGCTCGCACCCCTCGGCGAACGGACTTGCCGAACGAAAGAACAGAACACTCAAAGAAGCAGCAAGAACGCTCCTAGCAGACTCTGGACTACCCTCAAAGTTTTGGGCTGATGCTACTGACACCGCCTGCTATACTCATAATCGCTCTTTACTTACACAGCAACACATGAAGACACCCTACGAATTATGGAAAGGGAGAATTCCTTCTATCTCTCATTTTCATATTTTTGGCTGTCCTTGCTTTATCCATAATAATGGGAAAGATCAGTTGAAGGTCTTTGATAGCAAATCTGATCAAGGAGTATTCTTAGGATACTCTCGAGTCAGTAAAGCCTTCAGAGTCTTTAACTATCGGACCCTTTGTGTGGAGGAAAGCCCTCATGTTGTTTTTGATGAGTTTGTTACTGAGAACGAGAAAAACTACGAGAGACAAATCCCCGAAGATGTCGGCGGCAAGCCACGAGGATCTCGCACTAACTGACAAAGCTGAAAAGATCCAGCATTGTTGGGATGATGAGTCAGACGATGAAGAGATTCTGACTCAGCCAACAAGCAATGTAGCTGACCTGGTTGATTCTACTGAACAGAATCAACAACAGGTAACAACGGTCGATGAGGAAGCCCCCGTGGTAACTGAGACCTCTACTGAGAATATAAACTCAGGGGGAACGATTAATGTTCCTGAGCTAAATGCCCCTTAACCTGGAAACTCAGTAGATCCTAACCTTCTTACTGAACTGCTACAGTCACAAAACAGTACTACTAAAATGCCTAATACACCTACTGACTATGCAGAAGTAGTATCAGAAGAAGAAGCCAGACTTAGATGTTCATGACTTGACGCTCATACTTCAAATCTCATCATTGGACATCCATCAGCAACTATAATGACAAGATCTAAATTAAGTCAAGGAGAAAGCTCACTCTATTCTTGTTTCTTCTCTACAGACGAACATCATTCAATAGAGGACGCACTTAATGATGCTGACTGGATCATTGCCATGCAAGAAGAGCTGAACTAGTTCGTCAGAAACAAAGTTTGGGAGCTTGTTGACAGACCTAGACATCAGCACGTGATTGGCACTAAGTGGGTCTTCAAAAACAAGCGTGATGAAAACAACGTCATCGTCAGAAATAAAGCTCGACTAGTTGCCAAGGGTTATTGTCAAGCTGAGGGAATCGACTTTGATGAAACATTCGCTCCATTCGCAAGATTGGAAGCCATTCGTCTTTTCCTAGCTTACGCAACGCATCAAGGATTCAAAGTATATCAGATGGATGTAAAGTCAGCTTTTCTGAACGGCGTACTGAAGGAAGAAGTCTACGTGGAATAACCGCCCAGCTTTCAGCAGGGACATCATGTGTATAGACTTAGGAAAGCTCTGTATGGGTTAAAACAAGCACCCAGGGCTTGGTACGATACCCTATCAGACTTTCTACTTCAGAAAGGTTTTCAGAAGGGGACAGTAGATTGCACCTTGTTCAACATAAAGTCAGGAGATGACATCCTACTGGTGCAAATCTACGTGGACGACATCATTTTTGGCTGCAGAAACGTGACTATATGTCAGCAATTCGAGAAAATGATAAAAGAGAAATTCGAGATGTCCATGATGGGAGAGATGAATTATTTCCTTGGATTTCAAGTAAAGCAATCAACTGAAGGAATTTTCATCAATCAAGCCAACTACACTCGAGATATTCTCAAGAGATTCGGCTGCAACTCTAGCAAGCCAGTCAAGATCCCCATGAATACAAATTTCAAAATCGATCTAGACAAAGAGGGAGCTTCTGTTAACTCTACTGATTATAGAGCTATTATTGGTTCTTTATTATACTTAACAGCTAGCCGACCTGATATAACTTATGATGTAGGTGTATGTGCAAGATTTCAAGCAGATCCTAAGCGAAGTTATCTAGACTCAGCAAAGAAGATTACGCGATATCTAAGAGGAACACCTGACACTGGGTTATGGTATCCTGCTGATGATAATCTTATACTGACAGGTTATTCTAATGCTGATTATGCAGGATGCAGGATAGATCGAAAGTCAACTTCTGGAACGTGTTAGTTCCTAGGCAGCAAACTGATATCTTGGTTTTCAAAGAAACAGCACTCAGTAGCAACGTCCACTACTGAAGCTGAGTACATAGCTGCTGGAAGTTGCTGTGCCCAGATCCTTTGGCTTCGACAACAACTGAGAGACTATGGTATAGTTCAGGATGAAGTGCCTATCTAGTTTGACTCCACAAGTGCTATTGCAATCACTCAGAATCCAGTTCTCCATACGAGATACAAGCACGTGGATATTCGACACCACTTCATCAGAGACCATGTCGAGAAGAAGGATATCAGAATGGAGAAAATCCATACTGACAAGCAAAGGGCAGATATACTGACCAAACCACTAGCTGAGAACAGATTCAGAGAATTATCAGTTGAGCTAGGTCTCTTTGGATCCCTCTTGAATCACATCAGTAGAAGACAACTACTGATAACAACAATTGGCAACAATTGGTATCAAATGAAAGGAACCAGTATGACAGGTCAGAAAACTCAGTACATTGATTCAATCGGGAGAATCAAACTGTACACAGTAAGGGGGAACGTGGTCATCAATACGTCAACCATCCTCCTTAGTCTTAACGGTAACTAGTTGATCGTAAAAGTTCAGCTGAAGAGGTTTGCGTATTATTACATACTTAAACTTTTTCAGAAGCATGCTCGCATTTATTATATCAGTCGATTGCACTCAGTAGTTAATGAGCATTTATTTCCCGCCATTAATTTTTTTAAGGATAGGTCAGTAGGAAACCGTTCTTATTTAAAATGACCTAGTCTTTAATGCTGCCTGCAGCGTATTTAATGCATGACTTTTCACTTACTTTAACTACGCATTATCCTTCGTGGGTCTAGATTATAGGCGGCTTAGGTAATCATTCCTTTTATATCATTAAATCTCAGTTGTCTATTAGATTGAAAGATTAAATCTTAGCCGTTCGATCTAAACGATTTATCAAGACAGCGCTGCCGAAGAACCTTCTGCTACCGCAATACCGAGGGTTCGCATATATCGTATCTCATATCCTCACGAGCTCAGCGGGTTCCTACGATCAGCTGTCTAAGCCGCGCATCCAGCTGATGATGGCCATTGATGATGGAGTCCAAGTTAATTGGACGGACTATTATGTAGCCGAGCTGAAGGCTCAGGCTCAGAAGTTCACAACCTCGCCCACTGGACAGAGAAGCCTAATCAGCGTTGGGAAGCTGCTATATGGGATGAAGATGTCCATACTTATCGAGCAATCAGCCTCGAGGAGTTCAGCTTTTGCTGACTCCAGATACTTTGACAGCAAGCTCACTAAATTCAAGACGAGAGCCGCTGCTGAGAAGTCTATCGGGCGAGGGCCGCCTGAACCGAAGAGAGTAGTGTCTGATTTTCCCCCTCGCGCCGACCCACCTAAAAAGAAGAGGCTTACTAAGACTGGACCGTCTGAGGTCCCAGCAGTACAAGCTCAAGAAGCCTCTCTTCCACCCACTCAAGAAGAACAGCTCCTAGATTCTGACACCGGTATTGAGGGTGCCACGATAAAGGACAAAGTTCAGTGCATTAGTTCTGAGGAGACTCAGTCGGACATTAGGGTACCGAATGAGGAGACTTCCTCTGAGTGGACAGCCTTACACTCCACTCGTCTCCGAGCTACAGGAGAAGTACATGCTCAGATCCCTGAGATCTCTGAGCATCCTGACTTAGTGGATATAGCCATAAGGGCTAGGACACAAACGCTGCTGAGGTTCCTCAGCTGGGACATTCTCGAGGATATTATCAGGACTCAGTCAGTTTTGTCTTTGCTTACCGAGGAGCATGAATTGCACTCAGCCATCGGGTTCGGGGAACCGGCTGACCTTGCTTCCTTTGAAGACTTGAGGGCAGCGATACTTTATCTACTGAGCATGCGCTCCTCAGTTCCCGGTGACAGCCCTTCGCCTCCATCTCATCATGGCGATGATAAAGATGACAAGGATGATGAAGAGATGGAACATGCACCACCCAAGGATGCAGAATTGGGAGGTTCTGCTGAGGGTTCCACTCCCCGCGAAAAGGGATAATCACCACCACCCTCCACATCAGGTGAAGCTCAAGTTGCCTCGAAGCCAAGTCGAGCGCAACAACTCGCGATGTCTGAGCAGAGGCTTAGAACCAGCTCATACCAGATAAAACCAATAGGTTTCGTGACCTCCAAGTCGGTCAATAAAGCTATCAGGCGCCAAGGAGACAAGATTCGTCTCCTCGCTAAAGACGTGCATCTCAAATGGGCTCAATACACTAAGGCCCAGACTGAGAGCTTCGACCGACTGATCGAAGGGGTTAAGAAGGCCTCTGAAGCTCCTACTCCTCAACTTAATATTCAGGAGATCGTTGAGGCAGCCCTTTCAGCTCAGAAGGCGGACTTAGCCGCTCAGAGTAGCAGCTCTTATTAGCTCAGCAGAAATCTTTTTCTGAGCAGCTGACTCAGACTTTCATGACAATCCAGGCCACCATGGAAGAGAGAAACAAATTGGCTACCTCTAGCCTTCAATCAGCCATTACGCAACAGGCTGAGGCACTGAAAGCCATTCAGAAAGAAATGACAGAGTCTCACGATCAGTCTCTGCTGAAACTCCGTCAGGAGTCAGCTGCTCAACTGAAGACATTCAGAGCTGATCAAGAGAAAGACTGGGAGCAGTATTGCGACTTGGTCAAGGATTTTGAGGCAACTGCTACCCAAATCAAAGACTCTGTATATAACTTGCAAAAACACGTGAAAGCCATCCGCACTCACCTCTCCCAGGCCGATGATGCCAAAAAGGGGGAAAAAGATGTAAGAGAAGAAACTGAGGCGGAACCGGCTGTAGTAGAGATCATTGAGGGAGATAATAAGGGGGGAAGGAACCAGCTCTGCACCTCAAGGAGAAGGTTCGGCCGCTCGAGGCGGAAACCGGTTCAGGCATTGTACTCCTCCTCGGAGTATACCCCTCTCCGACCGACGTGGCCGAGGCGGTTCCTATCTCATCTCGCTAAGCACATCGAGGACATAGCTCGATTCCTCGATCGGGAGGATGAAGAAGAGCCTCGAAGCAATCGCGCCTGCAAAGGCCCGGAAGGAGACTACAAGCGAAACCACTCCTCCATCCTCCCCGACGCCCAAATTCAAAACTAAAGCGGAGCGGGAAGCTTATGATGCCGAGAATTGCTCAACAAGCGCAAGACCCGAGTGGATCAGGAGCATCGGTGGAAGAAGCTAAGAAAGCCAAAGAGCCTAAGAAAGTAACTGCCAAATCTGCCAAAGGCAAGGCTAAGAAAATTTTGGACAAACAGAAGGAGAAAGCTCAGAAGAAGCTAGCTACTATAGTCCAGTCTTCGGCTCGAAGTGCTTATTTTTCCACTCTTACTCCTGAGCAAGAGGCTGAAGACAGAGCTACACAGGAGACAACGGCGAAAGGACTTAGTCTTCGGAGTGGAGATACTAGATCGGCGGCCACCGAGAGAAGAAAAGGTTAGGCGACACGGCTAAAATGATTAGCTTATCCAAGAAGCCAGCAGCTGACTTGAGAAAGCAAGTACCCAGAGCTTCAAAGTACTACAGGAGAGCGCCCAGAGCACCTCATGTTAAGAAAGCGCCTACTCCTCACACAGATAAATGGGTACTAGCCGAGCTAAACGAGCTATGGGAGGAACTGAAAGAACTTTTTATCAAGGGATACTATGTATGGGGCTTCTATCCGTCGGGGATACCTGCTGATCAAATTTTTGAAGAATATCTTCATCATAACTTTCCCCAGCTGGCGGATCAACTTGTGCCAATTATGGAGAGAGAGAAGATTCCCATCCGAGCTCCAACATTCAGAAGAATCCCTCCACCCATGACAGCTCGCGGCGTGCTTTGTACTAAAGAGATAGAAGATGAGATCGAGGATGCTGCTTATCATCATAATCTCAGTTCTGATCAGCCTGATGATCTCGAGGAAATCCAGACTCTGCGGAAGAGAATATACAAGTTTTATTTTCTGGATCCTCCAGCTGACAGGTCTGCTGACTTCAAGAGCAGAACGCAGAAAATCAGAAGTCAGACTTGACCTTCTTATCTCATTTGCTGTAATAGTGATAGAAACCTTGTAATTCTCTGATCATATATATCAGTTTCTATTGCTTGCCAGACAATTACTCATTGTCTCACGGCATTTGTTTGTGTTTTTCCTTCACGACTGATCACTGAAGTGATCTGACACACACTCACACATAACCGTTTCTCGGATTTTGCCTACCTCTCTACCGAACTTATTGAAGTTAACTAATCACTTCATCTTAACGGAATCCTCAGATCAATTAGGGGGAAATTATAGTCAGTAGTCTAGTATTCCTATTTATCATTGTATAGGGGTTTTGGCATCATCAATTAGGGGGAAATTGTTGGGTTATGAGTCAGTAGATGGTATTCAGCTGATTAGTGGTTAAAATAATATTGGGGGAAATCATAGTAGTACTATGGAATTGAAGATCCCAAAACCCAGCTGATATCAGTAGTGTAGTGTCGATAGGATTAGCTGATGTATAGGTTAGACTTTTCGTAGTTGTTTATCTTTTGTCTAAGTCGTATGCGGGGTAAACTGTTGGGTGATCTTCGACGAAGTTACTTTCCGAACCCCACGTCATCGGTGTAATCGCTTGCATTCTTCGACTTCGGTGTATCGACCTCGGTAGAAGATACCCCGTCAGTGATAGTTATCGGCGAGAAGAACATAATGCAAAGCTTCGGTACCTTCGCGGTCATCGGTGACCCGCCCAAAGTCGTATCAGCTCGTCAGACGACTCAGCCGAAGAAGATAGAGACTGTCTTGAGTCTACTGTATCCGACAGAAAATGACCCAGTCGTATAAGTCATTTCGAAGTTCAGCAGAAGATCATACGAGGATGTGGACTAGTCAACTCTAATCTCTGACACATTCTCACCTACCACAAACCTCGACCAATGAGAAGCGGACAACGCTTTACACTGCTCGACCAACTAAAGTTTGCTCTCATGTATGCAGTGTCAACCGCCTGCTTTGCAACAATTCGAACATTATGGCCGTTTTTTTGGAAGCTTGTGACATGTGGCATCGTCTTCTCCAACGGACATATGCCTGCTCACAACTATAAATAGAGAAGAAATCCGAGCTCCACGCACGGGATTCACTAGGGAAAACGCTCAAGCTCACAAACACTGTAGCAAATTAAAGATCATCCAGCGAAGAACTTGCCTTCATAGAAAATCATTAGTTCTTCTCTCTAGAGTTATCTTTAGATCCCTTTCTTCTCTAGCTAAGCTCATTGCCATATCTATAGCTTAGAAATTCGAAGGAGTTCACTTTTTGTGAATTGTTCTTATTGTAAGAACTCCTTCTTAGTTGGAGATTATCTGCCCCCTTTCGAACTTAAGTTTGAATTGTAAAGTCGCTAAGGACTATAACTTAGAATGGTATGTCCAGTGTACAGAATCCTTGCTGAGGCTTGCTTAGAATAATCAACAAGTTCTTTTGCCTTGTCAGGACCGTGGACGTAGGATCTTGCGTATCCGAACCACGTTAAATTGCTTGTGTTATTTACTGTTTTATTGCATTGCATACAAACTGGTTTAAAATCATATCTTTGCATAAAACGTATTTATAAATGCGCACTAGCCAAAATACTTTAACTTGCGAAAACACGTTTTCAAACTGAGATGAATCTCCGGGCCCTACACTTATCCGCACAACTTCTCCGACTGAGTTTCAACAACTGACTTAAAGTCATTAGAAGAGCTCAGTAGCTGACACACTCTGACCCGTGATCGAAGGTTAATATCTGGCACTGTTCATCAGTCGCAACCTACAGCTCAGCTGTCCTTCACGTTCTAAGAAAAAGAAACTGTGATCAGGTGTATTCACCCCCCCCCCTCTACACCTGACTATCGTCTCCGGACCAACAATAGACTTATTACTTAAAAAAATATTATATTAATCAAAGTATTTTAAAATTCGTTATGTAAGAAAAACTAATAGTTAATCATAAATACTTATGTTGTATTTGAAGAAAAAGCATCCTATGATTTTTATTAATATAATATTTTTATTTTAATTTTCATGATTAACTATTAGTTTGAGAAAAGTATTATAATTGTTGTATTTGGCTCTTAAAAAATAAAATTACTAAAATATTAGAAAAATTTAAGTAACGAAAATTTTTGGCCAAATTGATCATCAATGTTCGATAAGTTGGATGTTTTGGTCCTCGAAAAAATTATTCCGAAGATACCCTTTTTATTTTATTTAATTTAAAAAAAATAAAAATTTAACGGTTAAGTAACGGAAAATTAAACGGAAGAACCAAATTGGCCAAAACTTCATAGTTTGAGGACCAAATAACTAAAAAAAATAAATAAGGGACCAAATTGGCCAAAAGATCATACTTTGGAGACTAAAAAATCTAATTTGCCTTTTAGGAATGAAGACAGTAATAGCAGGATAACCCAACTAGGAAAATAGGACAGTAATAGCTAGAGATGACAATTTTGCGGGTCGGGGCTGGGTAGTATAGTACCCGGACCCGCCCCGTAAGTTCGACTTAGAGACCCAGATCCAGACCCAGACTTGCACGGGTCCAGAAACTCAGAACCAACCCCGGACCCGCACGGGGCGGATCTACCCGGCCCCAGATCCGTTAGTGCCGTTTCAATTGCTAATTTTGAATTATTTTATTTTTTAATTATTAATTTTCGTTAGTGGAAGCTTTTTTGTTTGAATTTTTTTATTATAGTTGTCAGCTATTAGCATCTAAAAGTATGAATTGAAGAACAAGAAAATTCAAATAACATAAAGTAAGATTACATAATAAAATTAATAAAAAAAATTAGTAATGCGGGTTTGAAACGGGGCTGGGTGGAGCGGGGCGGGTACAGAAATTGGACCCGGATCCATTCTGGACCCACGCGGGTTGGATCTAGACCCGCCCCGTACTTCTACGGGTCTGGGTATTACCCGCCCCATCGCGGGGCGGGGCAGGTCGGGTCCGACGGGTCCAGTTCCAATTGCCATCTCTAGTAATAGCGAGATGGAGGGAGTACTACTTTACAAACAAAAAGTAAACTAATAAAGGGGGATAAAGAGAATATCATTTTCAAACAAACACAATAATTTATACTCCCTCCGTTCCATTAGTATTGTATTACATTCATTTTCGGGCTCTCCCAATAATATTATTTTGTTTTCTTTAATGACAAAAAATACTTTACATTAAAAAATGAGGTAGGTCCCTCCTTACTCAATACCCACCCCAGATTATTACATACTTTCTCTCCAAAAGTTTCTCTTTCACACGATTCCGTTCCATTGCGAACTCAGAAAATTATAATTTTTAAGTTTTTGGAAACTTTAGATTATTTCTTTAATTACTTTTGAAAAAAATTTGGAAAAAAAATCAATTATCTCAATTATGCCTTATAAAATTTGGATGAATTATCATTTTTTTTTCACAAACCAAACCTCAAAAACTGTGTGAATTTCTTAATACAATTAAAATACATAAAATATATAACTTAATTAATATTCTTAGTTTCTTTGCCAAAAAGATACAAGACGTATTTGTGGATCGGAGGAACTCTTTTATAGTACTCCCTCCGTCCATTTCTGTTGTTTTAATTCGTTAGGGCGTGGCGTACATTTGGGATTTGATTCAGTTGACTCTTGACCGGCGAATGCAGAAGTGGGATGATTATTGTCTTCTGTTTTGTTTTACCCGTGCCTGAAGGATTTTTGTTGCCGAAAGCTGTACGTATTCTTAAATGCGATTAAATTGTTCATTTTCTGATTAAAAACTGTAGCTTTTTTCTTGTCAATATCTGAATTAATGGCTTGGATATTATTTTGTCAACATCTAATATAAACCATTTCGCAAAGTTCAGTGTGCTCTTTGGACAAACTGGTGACGTATTGAAAATAAATGATTGTTCCTGCTGGAACAAGTGGCCTATCAGTCTCTGCCATTTTCTTAACTTTTTGGTATTTGATATGGTCAAGTTTGAGAAATGAATGAACCGATATCTCATTCGAACTATTTTTATGAACTGATATCTCATTCGAACTATTTTTAGCTTCACGTATTCAGGAAAACCACATTCGTCTATTGTTAAAAAAAGATTATATCTTCTTTCTTTATCCTTGCCTCATAGCTGGATTCACCATAATTTGCTACAAACAGGAAAGATGAAGAAATCGATCGTGTTTCATAAATATCACTCTTCTCTAAGTGGTAGATTGATGGTTTGTTTCTGTAATGGATTGGATTTACTGGACTAGTTACAAATTGCTGATAATTTTAAACGATATGCTTTAAATATTTTTATTAGTAAAGTTAATTGTTATTCGATATACATAATAAAATTATGGTTCAGCACTAACTTGATGGCATCTTTATGGTTTCGGCGAGAGAAAGCTATCCTCTACTGATAGTCACCAGCTTGGACATGAAAATTGAATAAAGTACACCATGTACTGATTTTCTGGGATTGTTGAGAATGCAAGTGTACATTCATTCCAACTGTCAGTCGGTATTAAGATTCCTAAAGCAAACTTCCATTCTGTGCACTGTGGTTTATTATATTGATGGTTTGTATCTGTAGCTCCAAGGGCTGATGTTAAATAAACTTTTAAGCTTCTTATATACCTATTATTTCTGAATGGATGTCTCAAAGACGATAATGAAATAAATTATATTATGCAATTGTTCATTTCGTCATTGCCATTCTTATTGTTGCCATTTGCTCTGGATGATAATAAAAATGCCATGAATTTCTTACTTGTGATTTTCTAAAGCTCCTTTTCTACCAAAATTGTATGTCAAATTATTATTGAATATTTCATTATAAAATGACCCGCATGGAGATGATTCAGTGGATCTTGATGCTCTCACTGATACAGAGCTGGACTCATAGCTGAGTTCCTTGCTTGATAGGCTTTCTCTGGTAACTGGTATCCTTTAGATGGCTACAATTACTTGTTTGTGCTTAACAGATTTGGTTGTGGTAATGGTACTTACATTTTATCCTTTTAACCAATACTTTTGACACAGGTAGGAAAAGAAACTGCTGAGCTTGCCCGAGAACTCCATTCCTTAGGCAGTCTTTGTCAAACAATCAATCTGCTCGGTCTATTGATGAAGAGCTGGAGTTGTACAAGGAACATGGTGCCACCCATGCGTTCCGAGGTATTTATAATCTTAATTCTAAGTAAAGACTAATGGAACTGTTTTTCATGTGCATCAGAAAAATAAAGGCACCTTCATTTCGTTGGTGAATATTTGGATACTGTTTTATTATCAACTTTCTCTCCTAACTGCTGTATAATGACTTTTTTGTCCATTTTACTCATGGATGAAATTTGAGTTGTTAGTTATGCACAAAACTTACTTGTGGCAGTATATTAAATTTTGAGGCAGGGGGATTTGCATGATATTAACTCTCACGTCTCATATGGTTGGACATTGGGAAAGAAATAAGGTTTCTTCTTGGTGAATGAAGCTGAAATAATATCTTATAACAAAATATTTTTATCTCCAAACAAACAAGCATCCAAAATTCTGAAAGGAAGAAATTCGTGAAGAAAATATAATGCACATAAATTTACAGGTAACCAGTTCTCTATTGATAATACAATATACTTGTGCAATGAAATTTATAATATCTTCAGATTTCTCCATGTTCTATGACTAGGCAATATCCCAGTAAGTTATGAGTAGATAGTCAAGGTTTTGATACCACTGTAGTCTGCTGAGAATCACGAGTGATGATTTCTTATCTCATTTCTTGGGAGTGAACTATAGGCCCTCCCCTGCCCGAATGTTGGGGGGGAATGAAATTCATTCATCTCTACTATTAATATTTTTCCTATTTCGGCTCCCACATTTTTTTATCCAAAAAGAATTATTCAAGATGTAATGCACGAATTGGGAATTTGTGTATCTCCATGATATCTTCATCAGGTAATGGGCGCTCTATTTCTGAATTTGGTAGTATGACTTCTGGACTTGTATCCTCATATTTTTCCCAAAGTCAAGCAACTTGATCAGTTCTCAATCCAGACAACACTTCTTTTAATAATTTTGCCATCTGCGGATCACATACCCAACTTGTTGACCATGAGTTTGCCTTGTTTATTCGGGCTGTTTTACATCTTGACAAAACTAGCCTCTCTCCGGAGCGATCTTGTGCTTCATGGTTGCGAGTTTACTTTATTTACAGAGTATATGCTTAGTTTCTTTATCAAACTTTGTAAGCTCATCTATGCCATGGTTGCGAATTTAGATTTTACAGCTTTTTTTTGTTGGCAGTTATTCAGATTGGGAAATGGCTTCAGCAAGACTTGTTTTCCCTCTCAAAATATAGACTAGTTTTTGTTTTTAACTTTGTCACTAAATGTGATAAATGTTTGTTTTGCAACGTGCATTTTCTTCAGCATCCTTTCTCTGCAGATACTTGAATTACTACAAACCATGTGTTTCTTTTATTTCCTGCAGAGCTGACAAATATGCCATCCGAATTCCGCACAAAGCTGGGGAATCTGAAAAGGAAAAGGATGGAGGAAATTCAAGGTGATAGAGCAAACAGTCTGAAAACGAAACATAATGATGTCCTTGGAATAGCTCTTGTCAATGGTGGTCGGTTTCCGAATCATTTGAAGATTGGATTACTTATTTATCTTGTCAACTGCTATCCTGTGATCTTGCAGGTCTTTTGGGTGCAAAACTTGAACAACTTAAGGAGTTCTTGAATGAGATAACGACGTCCTACTTAACTGTGAACCACCTTCTTACTCCTGGCGTTCTTTCTCAACTATAAAACCACCACTCAAGAACGATTCTGTTGTCCATCAACTTTTTAGCTTGCTTGCATTTGTATTCTTAGGAACCTAGTATTATTCAATATCATCCAAGACTTTCTAAGTAATACTACCAACTTATGGAGCTTTAAATGCCTTATTTAGTCTATGATATGGATATTGATTGTTTTTATTACCTGCTTTTGTATTTGATTAGTGAGGATAATTGCAATCGATGCTAATTTAATGCCTATATTGATTGTATTTTATTCTTATTTACAAACAACGTAAAAAACAATTATACCCAAAAAACTTTAACTCAATAATATGGCATGGCTAAAAAAAAAACTCCAACCCCAACTCACTATCTTGCTTTATCTGTACCATAAATAACTAATTAACTGGAATGAATAAACAAGAAAATAACTTAGTCGAGATCATGTAATGCGTTGGCAACAATTCTCCTGGATTCCTTGAGCAAATTGATGGTGCTGTGGAGATCCTTGGACTTGTGATCCTGCAACTCATTGTCTTGAGGACACATCAACTCATCCATGATCTCCAACTCCATCTCCTTCATTAGATTTTGAATGGTGAAATTCAGGTGGTGAACCAATCATAAGCTACTTGGAGCAGTTCAGCTTTGTACTTCCACAGATGAACAATGTTCGATGCAGATTCATAATTGGCAAAGACTTTGTTTATATCAGATTAGTCAATGAAGCTGTGTATTGGGAATTACAAGTATAGCCTTGCAATAAGATCCCGTGCAGCTCTGAATTGTGGCTAGTTACCACAAAATGGTGCCATATCTTCGCTGCACACTTACTTATCTCATCCACCTTCTTACGGAATGCAACTATGTTCACACAAAAATCTGAAATCCGGATTGGTCGTCTTTCCTCCAAGAAGTAGTTGGAATCAGATTTTGTAAATGACAGCATCTCATCTAGGAATTTAACACAGTCCGTCAGCTGCATGTTGTTCAATTCTTCAAGCTTATCGTTAATCTTGCGGAGAATCTCAGGCAAACATTTAACAATGCTAGTGTAATGGATCCCCATCAATCTATCTGTCAAAACCGGAATCCCAACCATAGACTTGTCAATCTTGCAAAGGAATAACCTTCTCCAGCAGCTCCTCCGGCGATCTATCAGCCTTGGTGACAACAGGCAGAGAGAGACTCACAAATCGAGAAATTAATGAATGCTTGTACAACATTCAAGATGATACTCTCACCCGGAGTAATATATTCCAATATAATCTCAGAGATCCGCTCATAGATATCGTCTGGCTGGCCAGGTTGTGGAACTCGAATAAGATTCGGAACACCCTTCATCATCATCCTCAGAGTCAAAGGGGCGATCTCTTCAGTAGTGAGTGTTGGGAGATGATTCAGCTGTTGTTTAATGAGTAGTAGATTTGACTGATCCCAAAACCCTATGTTGATTGATAAACATTCTTGTGTAATAGTTAATAACTTCTTTGATTTTTTCAGACTCAGTAGACCCGCATTCAGTATGGTCCGGCTCAGTAGTTCCGTCTGCTATCCTTCAGTAGACTATCCGCCGCAGTGCCATGGAGTGAAGATTCAGTATAACTGAACTCAGCAGGAGCAACATACTGAAAGGTGTTCAGGAGTCAGTAAAACTGGACTCAGCAAGAGCAGTTTACTGAACTCAGAGTCTTGACCTTTAGCAGAGTTGAACTCAGCAGAAGTATACTACTGAACCTATGGATCAGACTCAGCAACGGTCTATCAGTTGCTTTAACTGACAGTGGACTTCAAAGTCAGATTCAGTAGAGTGGTCCGAGGTCGTTAGTGATCGATGTATTGCACCAAATAATCCTGCAAAACTTGAGAATTATATCAGTATAGTTCACAGGGTATTGAACACAGGGAACGGACGACTAGACGCATTATTTTTCTACTTATCTATGGTTTTGGTTAGCAACCACGCAAGTTTTGGGTTTTCTATTAAACTAAAAATGATTAAAAACTGAACTGAATTTAAAACTGTATGAACTGGGCAACTGAGAGACAGGTCCAGCAGAATATTCACATACACGTAATTCCAATCATCGGCACTTAATATGAATTAATCTCAAGAATCTACTAGTTATAGATTGTTGTAATTAAACTGACACAACCCTCACTCCCACTTACTTAGTCGGTAACCGCCATGTTGGGAATCGAAACGGCTACTTTCCTAACCTAGCTACAACCTACGTTGTTGGGCAATCAATAGATTTAATAGCTAGACAGCTTTATTGAACTAAAGGAGCCTAGTATATGAGCCTACTCGTATGTTGGGCATCTAATAGTCTCCTATCGGTTTAATCCAATTATTCTAATGAATAATTTCACTACTTACCTAACCTTGTTCCACAAGAAACGATGGAAGTACTAAGTTAGCTACAGACTGCGCAACCTAGGTTGATCAAGCATAAATTACTAGTCAGATTAATTAATTCAGAATTAACCCGAAGCCCTCTTGATTAATTATTCGAACCTAAGCCTCATGTACTGTTCACATGTGTAATTACATTCTGTCAGACCCTAAAAGACTTAGCTACTCATGCAGACGCTTCGGTTGAGCAACTGGGACAGTTCACAGAACAGAAACATAAACATGAATAACCCTAGATCTAGCATGAACGAAACTTAAAGCAAATAAACACGAAATAACAGAATAGTTTAACCTACGCAATTAAACTAAAATTTGAATTAAAATAGAAATAGAGTTTCAAACGTAAATTCGATGTTCCTACTTAAACGATTAACTACGAATGAAAATTAAAACAAGAATTCAAACTTCAAATTTAAAACATCAAACCAACGGAAATAAAGGAGTGTTTCTTCTTCAACTACTAACTACGAACGACTGAAATCTTCACGAAATGGAAAGGGCAATCGGCGGTCTTCGGCGGAAATGATCGGCGGCGGAAATTAGGGATCTCGGTTTGAGGAAGTTACGGCGTGAATGGAACGGAAGGTCGAAGACTCTTCATTCTCATCTACTTCATCTCTTTTATAATCCTTCTTTTCTTCCTCTCCAAGTTAGGTCAAATATCTCTTTGATAAGGAAAAGAATTTTGATAGATAAGGAAATAATATGTTTCCTTATTCTTCACAAAATATCTCCAAGATACTTCCCTCCTCATAAATCCGCGTCCACGTCATCAAGTCCGTGCCCTTTTCATCATCAAACATTGCCAAATATTATCCTCGTCATCATGCCACGTCAGCACCTAAAACCTGCATTTTTCACCACTGCGAATGCACCGGTTGGCCAATTGAAGCACTTTTCGGCCATAAATTACTAAGTACAAAAACGACTCATCAAATATCCTTACACTTGATTTATACTCGCCCTCGAGTATAAGAAGAAACAAAAGATAAGTACTTAGTCATTTCGACCAATCCCCAAGACTCAAAACACAAAATAAAAGACTCAAGGCAAATAAAGACACGACATAACAAGGACACAATGACACGGACAAAACTAAGACACAAAATAAACACACGGACTCAAAACAAAAACATGAAAAACGTCGACATGAAGCAGCACCAATCAATTCAAAAATCTCAACACTAATTAACTAGCCAAACAAATCAAATCATGCAAGTATGCTCTCATCAAGCAAGTAGATGACGTAAATTTTGAAACTAGGCACACATATATCAAGTTGGTCAAAATCTAAACAATGTGGATCTCCTCAAGATTCGCTCGTCACTTAACTAATCTAGGTCCGGTTCAAGCCACTCAAGAAAATAAATCCACGCAATCACAATAAGAGATCGTCACAATAGCAATATCAAGGAGGTCTTTCTCATTTGGTTGTAATGGGGTTTAGGACTTAGACAATTTGATGTTGGTAAGGGTCCTAGGGGTACTGAGCTCCATCAAAATTACAATTCAATGTTATGCATGTCAAACTCACTTACTTGTGCAATCAATACAGAATTTCAAAACATCCCACCACTTAACAATTTTTCACAAATGCTATAATTATTCTATGTACCCATTTTTTTTCTTTTTTTCTGCCACATCTATTTTTTTCTAAATATTTCATGTATTTTTCATGGCAAATTTTTTTCTTCTTTTTCAACATTCTGGGTTCAGACTGGCTCGACTGAGCATCAGACCACTTATAATCTATTTTTTCGTTAGCAGCTTATACATTCAAAATTGCTGGCCTATTCATTTTTCTGCAACACGTCTTAATTAGGCAGGCGGAGGACATATGTAACAATCCTCTAAACAACAACTATTATGCATAAGAAAGTTTATAAGACCTTGGCTAACATGGGTCAAGAGAAAGTTTAAAAGGCCTTGGCTAAATTTGTGCTAACTCAAATCAAAGAATCGGTTAAGGCTCAATTTCGGCTCACTAGGGGATAATTTAGGGTCGGAAATATTTTGTCGTGGCCGTGTGGCTAAAAATCCCTAGTGCCTCCTATCATTTATCACAAGTGACTCAAACATATTGCATTTTGCGGATAAACACTCTCAAAAGAAATAGTAGGAAGTGTCATACTTTAAGGCTCAAATCTAATTTAAGTGAGTGGTTAATAAAATTTCGATCCAACAAAGTTTATTTTCCTCATCCCAAATTACATACACATATTTGCCTAGAGCTACTCTTCACAAAGTCTACAAGCAAGCATATTGAAACACAAAAGCACAAGTAAAACATGCTTGAGCATAGAAAATGGCACTTCAAATATCAAAAAAATTGGCATGCTTCGACACAAAATACCCCCCTCCTTACACTTAAAACTTTTTCTCCCTCGAGCAAGAAGAAAAGACAAAATAGAGAGAGAAGGCATGACAAAATAAACACATAAACACCCTCCTTACACTTGATCCCTACCAAGTGTAAGAAAAAACTAAAACAAAAGACAAAAGAAAATAAAAAACCCCTCCTTACACTTGAACCCTATCAAGTGTAAGGACACAAAAGACTCACAAAAACTGACTCAAAACAAAAAACAAAAACAAAAAACAAAAATTAAGGAGAAAAGTTACTTGGCGCCTCGCTTGGGCAAGCGAGGCAGTCGGCTCATTACGGTACGGCGCAGGCGGTCAACTCGGCGTCCCAAGGAATTGAGGTCAGTACGCAACAGCTCCACATAATCTCCACCTACACTGGAAGACGCACTCGAGACACAAGGTCTCGGTGGATAAAACTGGATCTCCCGGTTAGGCAGTTCATACACTAAGTGAGAATATCGCAACAAAGACATATCAAACAAAGTGGGAGGGGGCACACGATTCAAGTGTTGAACATCATAGATCACAAAATTACGTTCAATGAACGTAGCAAGAAAGTGGCACAACGTGAGGTGGCGTGCGGTGTGACTAGCAATGATGAACATGTTCTTTGCAATCCAAAATTTGAAGTTGACCTTTCGGCCGGCATGCATACACCATAAGAAATAAAGTTCATTAGTTGTCACCTTATCAAAGGTCGTACTCTTACCGGTTAGGTTATAGACAATGTATTGATGGCAAAGGCGGAGAGTCGGATCCTTAATGTAGCAAACATACGAGCCCGAGGATTGAAACTCCTCCAGGTCACTCGGGGCTAAAAGCCGCCACGCATTGATAGATTCGATGTATTGAGGATCCTTATTCGGCAAGCAATGGGCACCTATTCCATACCTTAACTCAAGAAAATGATAAAAAGTAGTTATGCCTAGCCTAGCACTCCATTCGGCCAAAGAGAGATGATAATGGTTTCCAAACAAACGAAATACGATGCATGGCACATACAAATCCTTATCATGCTCGAAATGGAATGTGTTAAAGAACTCTCTAGCCAATTCCTTATAGCAAGTGTAATGATGTGATTCCAACAACCAAGACCAACCAATACGATCGAAATAAGTAAAGAAAGGAATGATATTACCCGTACGGCGTAGAAATTCGCGGTCGATAAGTCGTCTGCTCCGGTACTCCTTGCCTTCACGCTCCATGTTTCGATCGTCCAAGTACTCGATCTCAAAGTGAGAGAGGGCGGCGACGGCTTCGGGCGTGTCCAAATGAATTATGGTACGGTTACCATATACGTTCTCTTGCGGGAAGGCGGATGAGGAGTCAGAGTCAACTAGAGAAAGGCCGCTCAAATTGAAGTCGCCCTCGTATATTCCGTCGTGGTCGTCGGACACGTAGTCCGAGTCTTGCTCTTCACTCGGCAAGTCTCCTCGTAAGTCCTCCATCCAAGTAACGTCGTCGTATAAGTGCGGCGGCGGTGTCAGTTGAGATACCCGTGCTTCATCAACAAAGGGCAACCACTCGTATACCGTTTGACGAGAACGAGGTGGTTGGGAGGACGATGCTTCGCCGGGGTGACGGACAGACGACCGGCGTACACGAGAACAGCGAGGCAGAGACGGCGGCAACATAGGCACGAGAGACTCCTCGAGGCTCGCTTCGGGCGTGTATTCAGTTACAACCACTCTTGGCGGTTATATCGGCTCTTGGATACGAACACCCACGGAACTACGTAACCATCTCCTTGGCGGTTTTGGAGGAGAAGACGATTCCGTGAAAAAGTGAGAATGTTGGTCTTGTGGATCTTCCTCCGGCTCTGCATCATACGTAAACGCCAGCGGCGGTGAGACTTTGACCTCGGCGAAAGGAACTTGTTGAAAGGGAACGACGACTTGGGCAGCGGCAGCAGCGGCATCGCGGCGGTGCTGTGTCTCCGGGTCATCTCGGTAGGCGGCAAACCAATGGGCGGCGGCGCGGAGGCCAGACTTCTTTTTCCGCGGCATGGTGGCTCAATTGGGCAGTTGATAGAGTTGTGGTGGTGGAAGTTGAAGAACTTAGAGAGAGAAGGAGAAGGGAGGCGTGAATGTAGAGAGAAGGGGAGTTGAATAGTATCAAGTGGGTAGGGTTTCAAGATCTCTCCCTTTATATAGTGGATAATTTTTTACTTTGACCCCTCCACTTGCACAATTGAGACAATGACCCCCACCTTTATGCAATTAAGTCCTAAATTATTTAGAAATTGCAATTGGCCCCAACAAAACTTCCTTCTTGCAAATTAATCCTTTAAGAACTTTGGAAACTTCAATTGGGTTCTCTAAGTCTTCTGGAATTGTAATTTGGTCCACCAAACTTCTTCTCTTCTAGATTTACCACAACAATTTGTTTCTCCTTACACTTAAGTCATTTTTCTTCCTTAGCCAAAAATCTGAAAAATAAGAAGAAAAACACCAAGCATAAAAACGGCAAAAACAAATCAAAAGACGAAATTTAAAAATGGAAATAAATAACAAACGCGGGTTGCCTCCCGGTAGCGCCTCTCTTTAGAGTCTTCGGCTAGACCTCCTCTTCAAAGAGCTCTCCAAAGAGCGAAACGTAAGAGGGAATGGACAAGCCTTGCTCGTCCACATCTTCCATCATGGCGGCAGCATGGTAGATTTTAAAGCGATGGCCATTGACGGTGAAAGCCTCGTCAGAATCGAGTTTCTGTATTACGACTGCTCCGCTTGGCCAAGCGGAGCGCACTCGGAACGGACCAATCCATCTGGACCTAAGCTTTCCCGACATGATCCGTAGGCGTGATTGATACATAAGACAAGTTGCCCCGGCTCAAATTTCTTCAAACAAATGGCCTTATCATGTCATGCCTAAGTTCAATCTTTATATTGCATTGTCGCATCATAGGACTCCATCCGAATCTCCTCCAGCTCTTGAAGCTGATATTTTCATTCCTTAGCACATTCGGTTGGGTCCATGTTGATTTTGCATTGCCGCATCATAGGACTCCATCTGATTAGACACTTCAACTTGCCCATTCGATTGAGGTTGGTAAGCGGTAGAGACTCGGTGAGCTACTCTATACTTCTTCATTAATGACTCTATATTGCGGTTGCAAAAGTGTGTGTCTTGATGTTGGAACAGGTCAGCTTGAAGTAGAGAACCTTCAGATTAAGGTAACTACCCTCTCCACCCTCATATCTAAATTTGTTGATGCCAAAAAGGGGGAAGGAAGTAGTAAGGACTTAGAGATCAAAGTTGAAGAGATTGCTACAAAAGAAAAAGAAATTGAAGAAAAGAAGGGAGAAGAAACTAAGGGGGAAGATGCTTAGAGAGAAGCAGTTGAGCAGGAACAACAAGCGAGGCAGATTATTCCTCATGCCTCAACTGATAGTGGATCAGGAGAATGATCCTCAGCACAAACAATAATTGAAGAGATAGCTCAGGCTGCTGATGAGCCAATTGATGAAGATAAGCCTCTACGATCTGCTATTAAAGGCAAGAAAATAGCTCCCCCATCCCCACCACAACCACATAAGTTCAAGACAAGAGTTGAACAGGAAGAATATGTTGAACATCTAGCTGTTGAAGAAGAAGCTTTAGCTGAGGAGAAGAAAATTGGAAAGAAGACTATGAAAGTGTCTCCAGCTGTGCCTAGAACAACAAGGTCCATCATTTCAAGACAGACAAGATCTAAGGCTGCTAAAGCCAAAGAAATAGAAAAGCCTAAAGAAGCTCAGAAGTCCAAATCTCCTGAAGTGAAAGATTTTGATGCTGAGACAGAGTCAACATCTGAACAACATGAACCCTCCTCTACTCTAACTAAGAAACAACTTGTTGTACATAAGGAATTATGGGATGCATGTGAAAGAGCGATGGATATAACAGCTGAAGCTAGACAGATCAGTGAAGCAAGAGAGAGAATTCGTCTAGTTGACTTTAAAGCTCTCAGAGAAAGAACAGAGAAAGAGGCCAGAGAACGAATCCCAGTTAAGGATAGAGAAGTGCCTACAACATCCAAATTTTACAGACGAAGAGGACCGAAAGATCACCTCCAGTATATTCTTCATCCTCGTACTGACAGTTAGATCTCATGAAAGCTGAACCAAAGATGGGAAGAGATAAAGATAGACTTTATCAAGAGCTACCATGTATGGCAATCAATGGAAAAGTCAGCAGATCCCGACTCACTCTTTAGAGAATATCTTATCATTTATAAATCGGGTCTATATGCTGAAGTTCAGAGCATCCTGGACAGTAAGATATTCAACAAAAAGCACCAGAATTCGAAGTTCTCCCTCCTCCAAAAAGTAAAGATGGGAACATCTGCATAAGGAGATAGAGGTTTTGCTATCGACAGGAATTCTCAAAGTCTAAAGGATCCTGAAGATCAAGAAGCCATCAAAATCCTCAGAGATAATGCTTTTACATCTTATGGTATTCAACTACCAGAAGCGAAGCCAGCCTTCAAGGCCAAGATTCACAATTTCAAGAAGAGGAGTTGATTAGTTCTCATTATAGGGATAGCTAGATTTGTGTACGTCGACCAATGAGGAGCTGTCAGCACTGTACTTGTACTGACAAAAGTTGCCCTCAAGACTGAAAATGTGAGAATCTCTATAGTAACGTTCCAATTAAAGATAGCCATTTTCTTGTCGTTTTTGACACGTGTCTTGGTCCCCTCCAACGGATCTCTTCGTGAGTCAAGACTATGAATAGATATCGAGCTACGAATGATGAAGACACGACCGAGAACACTAAGCATACAAGCATACAACCTCTAGCGAACTCAAGCTACGAACGATGAAGACACGACCGAGAACACTAAGCATACAAGCATACAACCTCTAGCGAACTCAAGCATATTCAACGAAGAACTTGCATCTAAGAACATCTGCTATAGTTCGTCTTTCTAGAGATACATTATTCTCAATCTCTATTCTAAGCCACCATTGTTAGATCATAAGCTTAGAAAGTGAAGGAGTTTATATTCATTGAATTGTTCGTATTGTAAGAACTCATTCTCAGTTGGAGAAACTCAAACCCCTTGATTGAAACCGTGTAAAGTCACTACAACTTAACTATAGTATTTGTCCTGCGAATAGATTGATTGAGAGTTGCTCAGTATAATAAATTCAAGAACTCCTACTTTGTTCAGGACAATGGACGTAGGATCTTGCGTATCCGAAGCACTTTAAAAACTACATGTGCATTTACTGTTTCATTGATTTACTGTTCACGCAGCATAAAACTGATTTGTTAAAGTTCTTAAATCAGACTTTTGGTAATGTTGAATCCACGCGCAATCATGACTTAAACCGTTTTTCAGTAATAACGTTTTTCAACAAGAGACGACATAAAACCGGGCCTACACATTCCGCACTTATTCATCTACTAAGTCTACTGTAGACTGAATGAAGTCAGTAGACAGTGGTTGGTATTTCGAATCACTCTGTCCAAGCGATCAAAAAGTATATTTGGCCAACTGACTCGTTCAGTAGCATACTCAGCGAAGACTGACTTTCGCGTTTGAGTTAAAACTTGCATTCAGGTGCATAACACCTCTCCACATTGATGAAAACTACAATCGTGAACAAATAACGATCTTGCTCCATCGCCTGCACAAAAGCCTCCATAAGCTTAATCCAAATCAGAAAACCAACAAAGTCGAAGCATTGCTCGAACCGCTGCGGGATCATCCTTTAAATCTTCAGAACTTGAATCTTCCAATGGTATCCCGATTATGTGAAACTTCACTTCAAGATGCTTCCTCCTCAAACACGGTCCACCTCTTTCCAAAGCCTCCAAATTTCTCAACCACAATCCTTGTTATTGCCATTATCACAAACACGAGCCGAACGTGACCACTTGTTGGATTTGTCGACCACAATGCTTGTTATTGTCATAACGAAAATCTGGTGTTCCAATCCAGCAGCGGAATATCGTACTTCATACTCGTGATCCTAAACCGGAGGTTGTAACCCAGGCTCTGATAACATTTGTTAGAATCTTTGGACCCTCCAAAATGCGACAAACGAGTTCTTGGAACCCCAACGGGAACAATAACAAAGAATAATACTCCCTCCGTCCCAACTGATTTGTCTGGTTTCTTTTCAGCACGGTTATTTTTGCAGATTGATTTTATATAAAGTGTGGGACGCATATAATTAATTAATTGTTTAGAATTTGTTTGTGAGGTAAAGATGTAGGACCCATATAGATATTTAATTGTTTAAAGTTGATTTGATGTGATAAATGTGTGTGACTCATTTCCTCATTTAGAAAATGGACAAGTGAGATGGGACAACCCAAAAAACAAATGTAGACAAGTTGGGCGGGACAGAGTGAGTACAAAGGAGAAATTAATAAAACACAACGAGTTTAACATGGTTAAGCCAATTGACCTACATCCATAGGCGGCAGAGAAATAATCCACTAATAAAAAGGAGAATACAAAATGAGCCTCCAGAATATAATCCTAGGCCCAAAATCACATACCCACAAAAACATGATCAATTAAAATAATTGGTAAAAATATAGGTAAGAAGAATAATAACAATTTCTTAATTTTTCGATGTATGATACAACTCAAATGGAATAAAAGATTGTCAGGCCATCGCCGGTGGCATTCGACCATCCACGCGATTTGTTGGTGGGTTATCTCGCATGAATTAACATATCTATCAGTTAAATAAATAAATCAATAATATTACTATCAATTATTTTAAGATTTTAATGTAAAATTAAAAACTTTAATCCAGTAAGATTGATGGGGTGTGCATACAAAAGTTAGAAGCTCAATTAATTGATTGATTCACATGCACGCGATGAATGTCCATATATTTAAAAAAAGTATTCGTCTTAACCAAGAGCCAAACATATATAGGGAAAAAAAATGAAATAAAATCAGAAATACAAGTAAATATACCCCCAAAAATAATAAACGAAAAGTAAAGTGACTACCAAGCCCCCAAGAAAGGGACAAAGTACAGACAAATCCATCCATGGAAGAGAGTACATATGATTCATCATTTACGCCTACACGTGGAGAACCTACATCAACGCCACCGCAACAATCGCCGCCGTGACAGCGGTGGCACCAAAAGCTGCCCTGCCCATAAAACCGCTGTTCGCACCATCGGCAGGTGTCTGGTCAGCGGCTGGGCCAGGGGTGGGGGCAGTTGGCAAATCGGCGCCTGGCGCAGGGGCCGGCGATGCCTCGCTTGGGGTGGGTGAGGAGACGGGGGATGGCGTTGGGGCGGGGGAAGCTGGAGCAGGAGACGGAGATGGGGTGGGAGTAGGCGGCGCTACAGCAGGGGCGGGAGTGGGGCTGGCGGTGGGAGAGACCGTTGGAGCGCCTGACGGTGCTTGCGCCATGCATGAGGTGGCCAGCAATGCTAGAAGGAGAACCACCTTCATAGATGATGTTGTTGCAGCCATTATCACACACACTCGGAGAGAGAAATGGAGAGATCGAGAGAAGAAAAAGAGAGACGCTTTTGGGGGTGGGCGAAAGAAGGTTGGAAAGTAAAGATATATAAAGAGAGAGAGAGAGAGAGAGAGAGAGAGAGAGAGAGAGAGAGAGAGAGTAGTGGGATTGAACGAAGGTGATAAGATTCCACGAAAATGATTTAAACACAAAAACATTTACAGACATGCATATGAGGTGGAATTTGGAAAAGTTCGCTGTTTCATAACTTTATTTGATCTTTCAAATTAAAATTCATCCAAGAAAAAAGGTCTCATTTATAGAGTAAACTAATAATAAGATGTCTCGAAAACAATATAACAGTGTTTTGTTTTTTTTTCAGGAAACATTCTTAATCGTAATATTCACCAAAATATTTTGTAATCATTAATTGATAATTCGACCTGTGATTGTTTTCCGAATAACATTTGAACATGATCTTAGACTCATTTTGTTTCTTTAGCTTGATTGAATTCTACTCATCATGACAATGTAGCTAGCTTTGCTTCGACTACAAGACCACCGTACAGCATATAAGAAAAGAAAGCAAATAAAATGTATGAGATGTAGCCTTCTACCTTTCTCTAAATGATTACAGCTATACACACGTAAATACATGTATTTTATGTATATAATATAATACTACTCCCTCCGTCCCATAGAAAGTGTTTTCTATGGGACACGGAGTTTTAGAGAGTTGATTTTAGTTGTAAAGAAGTGGGGCTCATATAATTAATAAATTATTTAGAATTGATTTGTGTGGTAGAAAGGTGGAACCCGTGTAATTAATGAATTGTTTTGAATTGATTTTGGTTGGTAAAGGTGTATGGCCCAATTCCTTTTTAGGAAAGGAGACACTTTCTATGGGACACCCCGAAAAGGAAAGGGAGACACTTTCTATGGGACGGATTGAGTATTATATTATATATAAAAATGATTGCAGCTTTTTGGACAATGGATTGGTTTTATGTATTTGGTTTCTTTGAAGCTTTCCAGATTAACATTTTCTTTGTACATATCAATGTTGGAAAATGTTATGCGGAAAGGGCTAATGAGTCATTTTCTTGGGTGGGTAAAATGTCATTATCTATTAAACCATGAGTTTTATATTTGAAGAATTAAACTATTTGGCATTTTCTATACATGATTATATAATTTATATTTATTCTAGTAGATTACAAATACCAACCATTCCGACGTGCGTACATGAAATATGTACCAATTAAGTGACAGCACCATCCCTCCAAGCCCTTTGCCTGACTGACCCTCTACAAAAATAAGAACAATATGTTTCTAAGACTGGAAATAATTTTTATAATGATAATTATAATAAATTAAACTAACCCATATAAAAGATTTATCATTATATTACTGCATATATTTTTGATATTCCAAAATAAATGATTTGTAACCGGAGAAAGTTAATAATGATCTAAAATAATTGAATGATAGTGACAGCGTGTTGTGACGGAGAAATTAGATGTTATGACTTATGAGTGGCTGTATATTAGCAATTTAATCGATAGATACGTTTAGTAATTTGGGAATTTTGGGCCAAGTTAAAATAATTATTCTTTAATTTTGTCTGTGTTAAGAAAATCAGCCGACATCTTCGTGGCTTCCCACAAATTAAAATGATAATATTAATTTATTCTGGGTCAAGTATTGGCTGTGAATTCATATGTACATGAACCCATGTCTTTATTATATTATTAAGACTTGATTCGTTTAGTTGCTTCTTGAAAATCGTATCAATTTATTAGAATTTAAGCATTAATAAATACTCATAATTAAGTTTACTGATTTGATTAAACATAATAAAATAACATATTAGTTAAATTACTCTTACAAAATATTCAAGCCTGATCGACTTGACTCTTTTCCCCGGCCCCCGGCCGCTCACTTCCTTTCAATTGTTGCAATTGCTCAAGATAGCCATTTTTAGCAAAATGTTTTGTTGTGGGATATTTGTATTAATAGGTCTGAACTACATAGATGAATTTGTTCAGTCCTGTTTGGTTTAAGGAACAAAAAGTTTAAAAATGCAAATGCATATGGACGGGAGGGCCAGCCTGAGCGACGGCCTAGGATCCCAAAATTTGAAAAACTAGATATATAATGTAATTATTATTTTTTTTAAATATCTATTTAAGGGGTGAGGTGGCTAAGTTATTAAATTCTAACCTTGAGTTTTAACGTTCGATTCTCAATTAATATTTTTCAAATTATATTTTTATTTTATCTTCCAAATGGGACCCTAATTTTAATGAAAAAAAATTCTTTCATCCTTCAATGGACCCCTAATTTTACAAAAAAAAATTCTTTCATCCTTCAATGGATCCCTAATTTTACGCTAGCGGAGGTTAATATATTTTTGACTTTATATAAGGGCCCACTTGCCTCGGGCTTTAGTTTTTTGTCTGCATATATTTTTTTACGAGTAGATTTGAGGTCGCAAAAGTCCAGGTTTCAACTCTATATCAATTAAAATACATAATTTGAATTATTCTTTGTGATGATCTGGCATGCGGCTATCCTCAGGTGCGGAAAGGCAGCTACCAGCCCAAATTTTTATTATTGTTAACAATTCAAATATTTTTAGGCCAGTCCATATTTGAATTGAAAGTTTATTTCTTTTAAGCTTAGCTCAGAATTACATTTTTATTTTTTTTCTTTTTCAACCTATGCTAAAATATTTACTTTCGCTATTATTATAAATTTTAAATTATTTCATATAATATGAGAATTGATCAAGTTATTAATTTTAGTTTTATATTTATATGATAAGTGTTTGTATAAATTTATTCGTAATAATTAATACTTATTAAGTGATACACATATTTAAAGTAAGTGATGCATTTCATCAAAAAAGTGACAGAAACGATCAAAACAACATATATATTTATGCATATTAAGTGATACTTGTGTTACGTATAAGTGATACACGTGTTCAGTTCAATTGACACACGCATTTTAAAAAATTGATAGAATTGTTCAGAACAAATGAGACATTTACTAACATTAATTGATACATATATTTAGTATAAATGATACATTCGTTAATAACTAGTTATACATTTCTTTAAAAACGTGATGCAAACGACCAAAACAACGGATACATTTATTCATGTTAAGCTATACATTATGTATAAGTGATACATGTCCTCAATTTAATTGATACACTAATTTTGAAAAAGTGATACAATTGTGATTTGTTCAAAATAAATGATGCATTTATTAATATTAAGTGATACATATATTTAGTATCAATGATACATTTGTTCATAACAAATGATATTCTTTTTCACAACAATTATATTTGTTCAGATCAAGTGAATATCTTTTCATGTCACATGATGCTTTTATTAAAATCAATTATATTTTTACTCATAATAAATGATATTTTTATTCACAGCAAGTGATACTTTGATTCATTACAAGTGATGCATTAGTTAATAACAAGTGATACTTTTATGAAAAAAAGTAATACATTCAGGATAATTGATATTTTTTTCAGATCAAGTGATATTTTTGTTAAGAATAAATGACATTTTTATTATCTCCGAAAATCCCCATTATTTTCTCTCTTGTATGTATACTATCTATACAGTTATAAGTAGAAAAAAAAATTAAATAAAAGAGTATTAAATAAATAAAATAAACAAAAACATTATCTAAAGGAATTGGGAGGCCAACCATGAAATATATTGAGCTGAACAAAGTGAAACAAGCCCAAACAGATAGGGCCATTTATCAAAAATTAAATAAAAAAAAAAGAAATTAAAAATATAAAAAACAAAAGAAAAGTCAAAAGTTTATAATGGTGGGCGGTGCGCATCTGCAGCCGACCGCAAGTAAGTATTTGCCTTCTTCTTCTTAGAACATCTCCAATCATACTGCAAAATTCATTTTTCAGTAGGGGAGTTGCTTCAATCATACATCATCTCTTATTGCAAAACTCAAAATAAATGAGTTTTTGAACAGTGAAAACTCATACATGTATGAGTTTTCACTGTTTAATATTCATTGGACCATTTCGCAAAACTATTTATTTAGTTTTCAATCATTTACCTTTCTTTTTCTAGTTCAGCGATGGCAAGAAAATATTTAATTTGTAGAAAAAACATAAGATAACAATGGGGAAGAAGATGATGACGGCTGTGGAAAAAATATTTGGCAAACCAACTCATTTCCAACGTATTTATATTAAATTTAATTAGGTTGGGCTTGGTATATTTTTTATTTTAATAAAAATAAATGAATTGGACTTGGTATCAAATGTAATTAAACAAATTTAATTACTATAGAAGACATTACAATTATTATTTCTAAAACTTTACAAAATTTATTAGAAGTTTCAAAATTGAGTGGGTTAATGTGTAATTTAGAAAAAAATATATAGGTGGAATTCAAAAGATGTATGGAAAGAATATAGAGAGAATATTCTTTCGAGTTTGAGTTTGATGGTTGGAGTTAAATTACTGTTCGGTGTGATAGATACTGAAAAATGAGTCTAAGTTTAATGTAAATGGTTGGAGATGCCCTTACCCCCTCTCTTATATTAAAACATTTGTAGTTTTGATGGAACAGAAATTAAAATACTCTCTTCATCCAATTAATATTGTCTTGTATTTTTTTCGTGTTGTCCTAATAATATTTTCTTGTTTCTTTAAATGTCAAAAAAATACTCTACATTAAAAAATAAGATGGGTCCCTCATTACTCACTACTCACCCTCACATTCTAATACACTCTCTTTCTTCAAAAAATAATCTCTCACACGATTGCGTTCCATTATGAACTTAGAAAATTATGATTTTTAAATCGAAAAAAAAAAATCAATTGCATCAATTATTCCTTAATAAAATTTGGATGAATTCTCAATCCTTCCCACCAATCATTCTTCAAAAATTGTGTTAATTTTTTAATATAATTACAACACATAAAATATACAACTAAAACAATTTTATGTGTTCTTCGTATGTGTCGTGAGCTTCGATTTGAATTTTTCCCTCTATTTATAGATGAGAGACATGGAAAGATCCGTTGGAGACGATGATCCATGTGTCTCTCTCTTTTGGGTAGCTAACGGCTCTTTCAAAGAATGTTGGCAAAGTCTTTTCCCTCCATTTCTGGAAATGTGTTGACTTGCAGCTTTAATCAGAAAGTAGACAGTTGGCTGCTCGTCATTGGTCGAGGCTGAAGAAAGTAGGTGAGACAAACAAACTTCAAGGCAGATCTGAAGCTGACTTCTCTGAACCGCGTATGACTCTACTGATTTGACTTATACGAGATTACTGACAGTGAAGATATTGTCTGGCCGTTGTTGAGTCTGATCTATGTTCAGTAGCATACTTTTGTTGAGTCCAGCTCTACTGAAGATCAACTCTGAGTTCAGCGAACTACTCCTGCTGAGTCCAGTTCCACTGACTCCATTCGATATCTTTGCTCTGCTGAGTCCAAAGACTATCGAGTCTTCTCTTCATGGTACTGAGGCTGATAGTCTACTAAAGAGTCAGCAGACAGAACTGAGCGTCTGAACCATGCAGAAAGAATGTCTATTGAGTCTGAAACTCTCAGAGACAAGCAAAACAGATACAACTAAAAGGTTCATCAATCAAAGTAGGGTTTTGGGATCATTCAAATCTACTAGTACTAAGCTACTGAATCATCTCCCAACAATTTCCCCCTATTTGATGATGCCAAAACCTAACACTAAAAACTATCAGAAACAAACTCCTTACAAATATTACAAGTAGAATCAGTGGAGTTGTTCATCAAGTTCTAAACTACTGAGGGACTACAGGAGAGAAATATCAGAACCTATACAGAAATCTAACAACAATTCCCCCCTGAACATCCTTATACAATAAATTCCCTCATGCTTCTAACAAAGACAGATCTATCAGCTAAGCAAAAACAGACAGACACAGATATCAGCAGTGAGTGTGTGAGTCAGTAATCACTTAGGTGATTCTGAGTGTTAAGCTTAAATAAACAAGGGTCATGAAGACAATAAGGTATTGTCGGGCCGAACAGCAAAGATGTTTTATAGATAAGAGAATTCATTACATTACATCACTTTCTAAGAAATAAGAACAGGATACAAAGAAGCTATCTATCTATCTCCTAAACTGCTGGATCCGTGCTTTGAAATCTCTGGACTTCTCCTCTGGCAGCGGCAATCCATACATCCGGAAGGTGTCTTTCCTGAGCTTTTGTATCTTCAGCATATCAGCAGGGTCAGATTCATCAAGATCTAAGGCTATGACTGCACTGCTGACTTCTCCTTCTATGGCTCCAATATGCAATGATCCATCAAGTTTCTGTGGAGGAGGCAGAGGTCTAGGAACTGGGAGTCGGACATTTTCCTTCTCAGCTAAGGCTTTCTGGACTCTGGCATAAATTTCAGGGTCGCTCACCAGTAGCCATTCAGCAAAGGCATTTATCTTGTCCATGTCAGGCCAATACTTCCAGACGAAGTACCTCTTAATGAATTCTGCTTTGAGAGTTTCCCATCTCTAAGTCCGCTCCCATGGCATCCACTGGTCAATCCTTGGCCATCTGTGAATTTTCAGATCAGTGAGCTTCTCTGTACATATAAGGGATTTTAGCTTGCTTGTCAGGTACTCTCTCTCTAGCCTCTTTCTCTGTCCTCAGTCTCAAGGCTTCTAAGTCAGCAAACCTGAGCCTCTCTCTGGCTTCACTGGTCTGCCTTGCTTCAGCAGTTCTGTCTAGAGCCCTCTCCATCGTATCCCACATCTCTTTCATCTCCAACTCTTGTTCCTTAGAGGGGACATAGGAGGGGATGTGTTGTTCTTCTTCTGACTCAGCAGGTGATTGAGATTTAGACTTGGTTTCACCCTACTGGTCAGTCTCCTGTTGTTGCTGTTGTTGTTGTTCAGCTTCTTTTTCCTTATCGGCCTCATCGCAGATTCTGAGCTTTCTAGGGGGAGGTCTAGATCCAGTCTGCTATCCCCCTGAGACCTTGGTCTTACCCTTTGTAGGAGCTTTCTTAAGTTTGTTGGCAGCTTCTGCTTCAGCAATCTCCCGGGCAAGCTTTTCATCGACCTCAATCTGAGCTCCCTCCTTAGGGCTTATATAGCGTTTGGCTCCTTTCTTTTGTGGGGTTGGGAGTTTCAGCAATTTCTTCCCCTTACCCGCCACTGGAGGAGGTAGAGGAGTCTCCTCCTCGTCTGAATCCTCCCTAATGAAATCAGCAAACTCCTGAATGTGTTCAATTGGAGTTTGTGTTGCTGAGTCCTTCGGTCCTGAGCCGCTTGGGCCGGTCTCAGCAGGCTCTACATCACCCGCTGCTAAGACACCCTGGGCCTGACCTGTGCCTTGGGAGTCAGTAGGAGCTGATTGTCGTCCAGCTGCTCCTCTTGCTGACCTTGTTCCCCTTGGAGTCCTCAGTGTCCTTTCCCCCTTTTTGGCATCATCAATTGAGCCAGGGGTAGGAACCTGAACCTTCTTATTCAGATCATCATATGCAGTGGCTAGGTGATCCAAGGCTGTCTGCATTTTCTCAAGGTGTAGGTGGAGTTCGTTCCTCTCTTCGATGAGTTCAGCACTGTATTTCTTATGAGAAGAATCCACCAAGGTCTGAATGTCCTGCAACTTTGCATCCATCTTTTCTTCAAGAGTCTTCTGAATGGATTGGAGTCTGAGCTCTGAAGCTTAACTCAATGAAGAAATCGATTCAGTGTGTGCTGAGTGAGTTGCCTTAAAATCTTCCAATAGTTTCTTCTAGGCAGCTTCCAGCGATGCTTGTTGCTTTTCGAACTCTGCTCTCTGAGTGGATAGAGCATCGGTGAGTGTAGTTGAGAAGTCAGGAGCTGCTGAGTTTTGAATGGAGGTTCTCAGCTCCTTCATCTCCTCACTCTGAGCTAGAGTAGGTCGTTTCCACGTCTTGTGGGCGGCCCTGCCGAAGTCTATTCCCGAGCTCCTTGACTTTTGTTGGCCTTGGCTACAGTCTTGGGCCGTCGGCTCTTCGGTGGCCGGGCGCTACCTCGAAAGCGGACCCCAAAAAAGTTGTACTTGGGTCCGCGGCTCCGAGAGGTACCCGGCCGCCGACTTGGCCGGGAGGGAGGATGTTGAGTGGAACTTCGGCGGTTGAGGGTTGGGCACCCTCCTGCACCGGTGAGTTCCCTCAACGAGCTTCTCGGGGCTGTATCATCGGGCGAGTCCCGATCATCGAGGATCGGACCCATCGAAGCGCGCTGGCCGCTGTGGGAAGGGGCGCGATCATTCAGCATGGCCAGCATTGTCGCCCTTAAGTTCTCTATGGAGCTGATGTCCGCAGGCTCAGAATAGCCTATCTTCTCGCGGATTATGAACTCCTCCTCATGTAGCTGTTCACATGTATGGTGTTGGATCAGCTTGCTAAGAGCAAACCATTCCTGGAACCTGATCAGCATGTGAAGCCTGGCCTACCTTGTAAGAGCAACCAAGTCTAAGTGACTTGATATCTTTGGTATGGCCTCTGAGACTTCTCGGGAGGCTCTGGTCTGAAGAGCTGCAGCCTCTATCCCGATGGTCTCGGCTTCTGAAGCTGTCTCCGAGTTTTCCACCTCAATTGGAGACATCTCTTTCTCAGCAGAAGGGATGCTACTGAGGGGTGGAACATCTAATGGGGTCTGAGTAATAGGAGTAGTCGGCTCAGTATCCGACCCCTGTTCCACTGTCTCTTCCCTTTCAACAGATACAGTCTTTGCTGCTGAGACAGTCTTCTCAGAAGAATCTGCTTCATCCCGCAGTCTGAAGAGAGGGACAACTACTGCCTTAGAAACCGTTTTCTGCTTCTTCGACGGAGTCTTCTGACCAGCTTTGGGTGGCGACCTTTTCTTGGTCGGAGTAGTGGACTTCTTCCCTTTCTTAGGCTCAGCATGCCATACCCCAATCTGCTGTAGGGCTGCTGCCTTGCTGTGAAATCGGACCTTTTTAGGATTAAAATATCCTTTGTTAGCATAAGCGATGTGATCAGCACCGCAGAAGTCCTTGATCATAACTGCCAGCTTCATCCCGTAGAGAAGCTTCCCTTTGACAGTTAGGCTGTACGTCACCTTATCAAACTTGGCAACCTGAGTCATGAATTCTTTCAGAAAGAATTCCGTCCAATTGACCTGAGCTCTGTCGTATATTGCCATCATCATCTGGAGCTTTGGTCTGGATACTTGATCAAAAGAGCCCGCCTGGCTAGTTAAAATCTACGTGACTATATAGGCCAGTGCTCTGTACTTCGGCAGCATGGAGTTCTTCGGGAATGCGGCTCTGAAAGACGTTGGCTCGTTGCAGAAAATCTCCAGATACTCATCGAGCATGTCATCCTTGTATCCAGTCACACTGATACCAGAACTAGGCAGCTGAAAGCTCCTCTGAAGAGCTTGTCTGATCGACATCTGCTTGATCTCGGAGTCAGAACGGGTGGGGTATATGACGTGGTGAATGATGAACCGTCCCACAATGTCTCCATCTACTAAATCGAAGTTTAGGTATAGCTCCGAAACTTGTCGCGGGAGGAAGAAGGCTGGCTTCCTTGACAAGAAACCTTCAAGACCTGACGCCCTCAGCGCCTCAAATATCTCTGCCATGAACTCCAATTCGCACGAGTCGAACTTCATGTTTGGCTCGCACCAAACACGGTCTTTCTCGAATATCTCTACGATGTTGGCTGGGGTAGAGACAGAGATACCCTTTGATGCCATGCTATGATCTGCAAAATGAAATATCAGTATCGAAAAAAATATTACAAATAAACATAGGATACTGAATATGCATATAAATTTTACCGTAATAATTTCTGAGAAGTTTTGAAAGCAGTATTTAAAAGATAGATCGAATTCTAAGAAAATTCTAGGGTTTTAAATTGCAGAGTGAAAATGGCAGTTTTTCAGACTTTAAACGTGTTTTATATGATCAAGAAAATGAACAGTTTTCTATCAACGGTTCAGTTTAAATCTGCTTTATGAGATGGACGGTCAAGATTCAATGTTATAAGATAGGTAATGCTCAAACCAGCCGCCTAAGTCAATTTACAGTTGTATATAGCCAAAGAAGTAACTTGATAAGACAAGCATTTAATGCGCAGCAGAGTTCAACATACTTAGCATAGAATGTCGTGTATTAAATGGAAACCGTTATATTAAATGACATTCACTTAAGGCATTGAATACGATGTTGAATCTGAATCATTAATGCATTAAATATAATATTGGCTACTGAGTAGAGATACGCAAACCTGTCAGCTGAACATCGTAGTCAGCTAATACCTCGTGTAGATGGTTGCTGAATCTTCATGTACTAAATGAGTCCAGTACTGAGAATGAACATTCCCCCTTGCTGAATGCTCCTCTCCTGAATCCTCTTACTGAATGGAGTCAGTAGGATCCAGCAGACCTAGCTCTACTGAAAGCTCTCTGAATCTGGCTTCAGCTAGAGGCTTGGTCAGAATATCGGCCCTTTGATGATCAGTATGGATCTTCTCCATCCTGATATCCTTCTTTTTGACATGATCACGAATGAAGTGATGTCTGACGTCCACGTGCTTGCATCTAGTATGAAGTATAGGGTTCTGAGTGATTGCAATTGCACTGGAGCTGTCGCAGAAGATCAGCACTTCATTCTGAATGACGTCATAGTCGCGTAGCTGCTGTCTCAGCCAAAGGATTTGGGCGCAGCAACTTCCGGCAACTATGTATTCAGCTTAAGTAGATGACGTTGCTACTGAATGTTGTTTCTTTGAAAACCATGAGATCAGCTTACTGCCAAGGAACTGACAAGTTCCTGAAATTGATTTTCGGTCAATCCTACATCCTGCATAGTCAGCATCAGAATAACCAATTAGTTCAATATTATCATCTGCTGGATAGCATTAATCCATGTCAGGTGTTCCTCTGAGATAGCGGAGAATCTTCTTTGTTGATTCCATATGGCTCTGCTTAGGATTCGCATGAAATCGAGCGCAGACACCTACAACATAAGTTATGTCATGTTGAGTAGCAGTTATATATAATAATGAACCAATAATAGCACGAAATTCAGTATGGTCTACTGATACTCCCTCTTTATCAAGATCAATTTTCATATTCGTGTTCATTGGGATCTTGATTGGTTTGACGGATGTGCAACCGAATTTCTTGATGAGGTCTCGAGTGTATTTGCCTTAATTGATGAACGTTCCCTTCTTCGATTGTTTGACTTGAAATCCTAGAAAATAATTCATCTCTCCCATCATTGACATCTCGAACTTATCCTTCATCATTTTCTCGAACTGCTGACACATGATGACATTCTTCGAACATAATATAATGTCATCTACGTAGATCTGCACAAGTAATATGTCGTCGTCTAGTCGAATGTTGAATAATGTGCGGTCTACTGTACCCTTCTGAAAACCTTTTTAAAGAAGAAACTCAAACAGGGTATCGTATCAAGCCCTGGGTGCTTGTTTTAACCCATACAGAGCTTTCTGAGTTTATAAACCTGATGTCCCTGCTGAAAGCCGGAAGGCTGTTCTACATAGACTTCTTCTTTCAGCACGCCGTTCAGGAATGCAGACTTCACACCCATTTGATAAACTTTGAAGCGTTGATGTGTTGCGTAGGCTAGGAATAGTCTGATTGCCTCCAATCTTGCAACTGGAGCAAAAGTTTCGTCGAAATCTATTCCTTCGGCTTGACAGTAGCCTTTTGCTACGAGTCTTGCTTTGTTCCTTACTATGACGCAGTTTTCATCTCGCTTGTTCTTGAAGACCCATTTAGTTTCGATCACATGTTGATGTCGGGGTCTGTCAACAAGCTCCCATACTTCGTTTCTCGCGAACTGATTCACTCCTCTGCGTACGGCTATGATGCACCGGCATCTTTAAGTGCGTCCTCAACTGACTGAGGTTCTTCAGTAGACAAGAAGCAGGAATATTGTGCGCTTTCTCCCTCACATAATCTAGATCTTGTCTTTACACTAGCTGAAGGACCTCCAATAATTAAGTCAGTAGTGTGAGCGTCCAGCCACGATCGACGATGTTTTAACTGATGTCCTCAGATTTTGAATTTGAGTTTCTATTCCTGTCTTCAGTAGCAAAACTCATTAAAAACAACATGAGGGTTTTCCTCCATGCAAAGAGTCTGGTAGTTAAAAACTCTGAAGGCTTTGCTGACCCGGGAGTATCCTAAGAAGACTCCCTGGTCTGACTTGCTATCAAAAGTCTTTAACTGATCCTTTCCATTATTGTGGATAAAGCACGAACACCCAAAAATATGGAAATAAGATAAGAAAGGCTTCCTGTCGTTCCATAATTCATATGGTGTCTTCTGATACTGCTTTATCAGTAGAGATCTGTTCTGAGTGTAACATGTAGTGTCAGTTGTTTCTGCCCAGAATTTAGATGGGAGTCCTGAGTCTGCGAGCAGGGTTCTTGCTGCTTCTTTGAGTATTCTGTTCTTCCTCTCAGCAATCCCATTTTGTTGAGGCGTGCACGCGGCAGACGTCTCATGCTCTATGCCTTCAGCTTTGCAGAACTCTTCCACCATCGAATTCAGGAACTCTGTTACTCTGTCTGAATGTATCTTTATGATTTTGGTGTTCTTCTCGACAATGAGCCTTTTCAGAAGCGCAGACAACTCTGTTTTGATGGCAGACTTGTTGGCAATAAATATGACCCATGTGTAGTGCGAGTAGTCATCAATGACCACTAAAGCATACTTTTTGCCTCTGATCGTCACTGGAGAGACTGGACGAATAAATCCATATGTAGCAGCTGAAAGATTCCATCAGTGGAAGGCGATGGAACAGGCGGATTTTGCTTCTTTGTTTGCTTTCCCTTCAGACATGCTTCACACTGAGTGTCTTTGCTGAATACTTCATTCGGCAGTCCTCTTGCTAGAGCGTTTCTAGGTAGCTTGTTGAGCGTATTGAAGTTGAGATGGCTGAGTCTTCTGTGCCAGAGCCATCTCGTTCTGTTATCATTCTTTGCCAGCAAGCATGCTTCAGGTTCAGCTGAGTTCCAGTCAGCTACATAGATATTCTTTTTGCGCGAACCCGATAACACTGTTTTCCCTGTAGATTTGTCAATGACATCACAGAAACCAACGTCAAAAATCACTCTATTCGAGTTATCACAAAATTGACTAATAGAGAGAAGATTATGTTGAAGTCCTTCAACATATGATACTCTTGGAACTGTGGCGGTTCCAATGCTGAGTGTTCCGTAGCCTCTGGTATAACCTTTTGCATTAATTCCAAACTCGATTCTAGGTCCTTCTTTAGTAGTATAATTCTTCAGTAGGTTCCTCTAGTACGTTATATGTCTTGAGCATCTGCTATCCACATACCAAGGGTCCTTGTGCACCTGCAAAACAAAATTATATTCTGGTACCCTTTATTTTTTATTTTGGGTCCTTAGATGTTAGTTTTGGAAACTCAAATCTGTCTCACGACCCTGATGGTCTCAGACAGTTTCTTCCCACTCTGATCAACATATTTGACCACTAGACTGGTCGATGGTGACTTCTGAGGCTTCACTGGTTCAGGAGTCCTGATCTTCTGAATAGGTGGACTGCTGACCTTAGCCTTCTGAAAGGCTTTCTTCTTCTTTTTCTGACTTTTGGATCCTCTCCCGACTATAGGATCATAGTAATATGACCCGTACTGAGCTGGATGAGTCAGCTGTGGAGGTCCATACTGATCAGCCCACTTAACTCTGCTGATTCCCTCTTGACTGAACTAGGGTGATTTTGAGCTAATGTTTTTGTCAGAATACTGATAGCTAGGATGAGGTGCCTTCATCTTCTGTTTGTTCTTTTCTAGGGGGTTCAGGATCTTAGCATTGATAGTTTCCCCTTGAACAAATCTATTAGTCAGCCGATTCTCTGAGCGTACAGGGGCAGATGAGGAGGCTCCTTGGCTGAAACCGAGTCCCTCCTTACAGTGCTTTGGCTTGTTGTTGGCTAGCATTGCCTCAAGCTTCTTTTCAGCTCCCATGTACCGCTCTATCATCAGATTCCTCAAGACATCATCACTCTTCTTAAAAATTTCATGCTCGGTCTGAAGTTTTGAGAACTTTTGCTTCAGTAGACTCAGTTCAATATCTTTCTGAGTTAAGTCATTGGTTAGTACTGAGATCTGATCTTCTTGATGCTGAGACTTGACCATAAGAGAGTTAATCTCCTCCCTGAGTCTCAACACAAGTCCTTCTGACTCAGTAGCAACCTGACTCTCCTGAGAAAGTATCTGATTCTCTACTTTCAGGGTATCCAACTCCTGAAGAGTCTTACTGAGCTGCAAGCTCATCTGAATCTGCTCGTCTAATAGTTTTTCATATGCAATCGAGATGTCCAGATTCTCTTCTGCACCTGATATAGTGTCGTGTGTGCAGTGTGAAGAGGAGTTAAAAGGAGCGTGAGAATTTACCTCATCCTCTTCTCCTGCCATAAGATACTTTTCAGCATCTTCTTCAAGCTCTATGGCCATGAATGTCGCTTCATCGTCTGATGAATACATGAAGGAGTCGACTTCATCTGAGTCGCCTGAGAGTTCACCAGCAATATATGCTTGGCGCTTCTGGAAGAACTTCTCCCTTCGAGCTTTACGTGCTTCTCTCTCACCTATACTAAGCTCAGGACAATCATATTGGTAGTGTTCTGGCTTCTTGCAGTTGTAACAGGTGGTGATTCTATCTTCCTTGCTCTCACAGTCTTTCGACTGAGTTGAATCCTCCTGTTTCCCGCAATCAGAAGTATGCGATTCAGGAGTGCGCTTGGGTGTATACTCAGACTTACCCTTAGAGTCTCTGACGACTCTAGAAAGCTTTCTGCATCTCTCCTTCTCCTTCTGATACTTCACGGCAAGCAGCGTATATTTCTTAGCGAGGTTTCCTTCTTGTAGATCGCTGATTGAAGGCTCAGCCTTGCTAGATGCGGGAGCTGCTATGCTGACTGATGCTTTGAAGGCATGGTCGATTTGAGTGTCAACTTCAGCTCGCTGCTTCCTTTGGGGTAGGCCGAACTCGAACTCCTCAGCTTTTAATTCTGAGAAGATATGATCAGGAGAAACAATATCAAGGTCAGAATGTCTAAGCAATGTAGCGAATGGAGTCCAATGTCCGTCCGACAGTGCTCTTAATATCTTGAGATTCATTTCTCGGTTGGAGAAAGTCTTTCCCAGCCCGTTGATGGTGTTCATCAGATCCGTAAATCTGACGTTGAGATCTTCAATTGTGTCGCCAGGCATGAGTTCCAGCGCCAGAGCATCCCAGAGTTCCTCAGCTTTTAATCTCTCCAGCTTCTGAAGTTACAGCGCTAGTTTGTTTGCCTTGATCTTCTGAGTCCCCCGACTCAGTAGCGCCAGAGCATCCCAGAGTTCCTTCGCGGACTTGCAGTCCTGAACTCTTTCGAGATAGGAATCGCTCAGGGTGGTCAGTATAGCGTTTCTGGCAACCCGGTCTAGATTGTGAAGCTTCTTCTCTTCAGGAGTTAAAAGGCTTCTGTCTTTGGGTGTCTTCTTTCCGGTCACCATGCCGCCTCCTTGTGCTGGATCCTGGACTTCGACGCTATCAATCATAGGAACGATAGGTCCGTCTTCCAAGACCTCTGTCATACTGTCATGGAGGGAAGTCAGATAAGCTTCCATTCTGACTCGCCATACCCCGTACTTTTCTACTGAGAACATGGGTACCATTCTGATTCCTGACATATCAGACATTGTAAACTGTGATATGAATGAAGAATGATATGCAGTGAAAACGTTTTCTAGATCCGTTCAAGTAGACTAGTTTCAAAAAGCAAGAGTCTTAAAGAACTCCTGCTCTAATACCAATTGTTGGTCCCGAGATAAACATTCAGGTGTAGAGAGGGGGGGGGGTGAATACACCTGAAAACTTTCTCAACTTAAAATGCGAACAGTCCTTTTCAGGAGAGTGTCTAGCTGAACAGGTTCAGTAGACCAAATAAGCTGTTTTGAATCGCGTGGCAGAGTGACTGACTGAACTGAGCGCCTGAACCTTACAGAAAGAATGTATACTGAGTCTGAAACTCTCAGAGACAAGCAAAACAGATATAACTAAAAGGTTCACCAATCAAAGTAGGGTTTTGGGATCATTCAAATCTACTAGTACTAAGCTACTGAATCATCTCCCAACTATAATGTTTGATTTATGAATAGATTCGTTGGAAAAGGTCTAGCCACGTGTCGGAACGACAAGGAAAACTGCTACTTTAATTTGAACGTTGATGAGTAGGTGCACTGTAGAGACACGCCTCTTTTTCAGTCTAGAAGCAGCTTTTGTCATAGCAGATAAGGCGTTGTCGGCTCCTTATTGGTCGAGGTAGAGTGTTAGGTGAGGTTTGTCAAACATCAAGGTTGACTCCTTCTGAATCCTCTGACCTTCAACTGAAGTGTCTTCCTACTGACATTCTTCTGAGCATTCAGTACGTGGGCCACGAATTCCTTTGCAGATTCAGTTGGTGGTTGGCTGACCAACTGACTTCTTCGATACTGAGTCCATCAGCTGAGTGCAAGGTCTTCTACTGAACTTCGCACCTACTGAACTCTAGCCTACTGAGTTCCTAACATGTTGAACTCAAACTAAGCTATTACATAATCGAAAGTTCATCATTCAGCTAGGGGTTTTGGGATCTTCAAATCTACAAAATATTCTTAAATCTCATCCCAACAATAATATATTCATGCAATTGCAAAAGTAAGAGAGATAAGAGATTCATCACCAACCTGCGTTCCTTCACATTTACTCATGCCAATACCAATGTCAGCTTCTTGAATCATGCCAGCATGATTGGCACCATCACCAATTGCTAATGTAATTTTTGCAGTTCCTTCTTTCACTAATCTGATTAACAAGGCAAATATTATTATTTTGCAAATAATGCAATCCCAACTTCCTCTTCTAAGGGAACTATATATATCTAACCAATGCTTAATGACAACTAGGTCAAAAGTTCAGACCACAGTTAATCATCTACGCAAAGTCAAAGTTTTAAAGCACTAGACAATCATTTGAACTAAAGATTAATTCAGCCAGGGGCTGTGGCAGTAAGAACAGAGGTTCTCAAGCATGCAAAACTAAAATTTAAGGAAGTACTACAATCGAGACCATTCAAAAATCCTAAAATTTGGTTCAATTAGAGAAGAGAAGTTTCTACCAAATTTCTAGCGATCAAACATGACAAAACATTAAGCAACTTGGGTGAGAAGAAGATTTCTGCCAAATTTCACCAAATTTCTAGCTATTAAATTTGAAAACATTGAGCCGCTTGGGAGAGGAAATTTCTAGTGAATTTCACCAAATTTCTAGCGAATTAAACATGAAAAATCATTAAGAAGCTTGGGTGACAAGAGGATTTCTGCCAAACTTCACCAAATTTCTAGCGATTAAACATGAGAACAGTGAGCAACTTGGGAGAGGAGAATTTCTAGCGAATTTCACCAAATTCCTAGCGAATTAAACATGAAAACATTGAGCAGCTTGAGAGAGGAGAATTTCTGATGAATTTCTACCAAATTTCCAACGAATTAACAAGCAGCTTATGAGAGAATATTTTACCAAATTGAGCAAACCTAGCAGCTTAGGAGATGATTTCTACCAATTGAGCAAGTCAGCGACCATGAATTTCTCAACGAGTAGAGCGAGCGAGCAACTTGAGCGAATTTGAGTGAGGAAATTGAGCGATTGAAATTGTTTCACAAATGTGAAGATCTTGTCAAAAGAGTAGTGCGTGAAATTTCAAAGGAAGGAAAAATTTAGCTTATATTTATTATAGTGAAACAACGACACCTAGCAATTTTGTCGGTGAAGTTTACGTATATACTCCCTCCGTTCTACTCTATTAGTTCACTTTCTTTTTGGCACGGAGATTAAGAAAGTTATTTGTTGTGTGTAAAGTAGTATAAAATTATGGGATCCACTAAAATATATAAGAGTGTATTTTAAGTTAAAAAAGGAAAGTGGACTAATGAAGTGGAATGGCCCGAAAAGGAAAACTGGACTAATGGAGTGGAACGGAGGGAGTATTTCACTTATACCGGCGTTGTTCTACATTGCCGTCTCAAAAGTGCCGAAAGTATAGGTTTTTCTTATAGTGAATTATCCTAGTTATTTTATTATCTCATTGGTCCTAAACTGAGTTTGGTACATTTAAACTACGGAACTAAAATAGCAAGAAGAGAAAAAAGAGTAAAATAACAATAAAACAAAGAGAAGTGGATTTAGGGTTGTGGTTAAGATTGATGAAGAGTGCGGAGGTTTAACAATGAATACGCCTAAGATGATCGATTCGTTTCCATTATCTAGCTAGCATTCATGAATTTCTTTTGTTGGTTCATCCACTAAGGCTCTAGGGATTCCGTATGATGGCGGAAGATCTCTAACTAAGGGTCAATCAAGTGATCATATCATGATTCTAAGAATCGTATCATGCTCAAGGATTTAAGAAACCATCTAAATTATCCCAAACCAATGGTGACAATCTAGACTCTTAATTGTAGGTCCAAATAAAAAAACTGGGTATGATCCGCCGTATTACCTATTACCTATATTATCTACAATTATCTAAGATGATGGTCAATCACATTAAAGAATCATAGAAAAATCAAAAAACAAGCTCAACAATTAAGAAACAAAATAATGCATGAATTCCAAAACTAGGGTTTGAATCAACTCATCAAAAACATAGATCCTGCTAAACCCGCACACAAGGGGATTTAGCCACTTATATTCCTAGGAAAACAATCACAAGATATGCAAAAAGAATCCATAGAATTCAAGTATCAAAAACTCTTAACAAAACTGAGAAGGAATAATACAATCTAAAACCTCATAGATTGATCATCACACTTGGTTCTTCGGTTGTAGTCTTCAATCTTCGTATTGAATCTTCAACGGAGGGATGCATTGGGTGTTTCTCTGCTCTGGAGGGTGGAAAATCTCAAAAATATGGTGTGTTGTATGTAAGAATGAAGTCCTGAAGGGTTTATATACGTTTCGGGCTAAAAAAACGCGTCTTGGGCCTTTACAGAGTAGGACCGCGGTCCAGGCCTGCAAAAACTCTGATTTCGCGGACAGAGAGTTTGGGACCGCGGTCCAGAACAAATTTCGCATTGCTCAATTTATAGTACCGACCAGTTGTGGGAAAATCATCGTATCTCCTTCGTTAACCGTTGGATCGCCACGAGAATTTGCCACAATGTTCCCAACATATAGAAGTAACTTTTACACGATATAGATCCGATTCTAAGATCGTTAGACCCGTCTGCTACGCGGTTCTCCAACCTGCCCGGTTTCACGCCTTCCATTGTTCGACTCCTCCAACATCTGACTTCAAATCTTCTTCATCCTTTATCCAAACAACTCCATCTTATACTGAGTTCAAGTTTCTGCTGAAAGTTTCTGCTCAAATGCAAAAGTTTATGCTCAAATACACATGAGTCCAAGTTTCTGCCCAAATGCAAAAGTCAGTCTTGTACTGAATATGCTTATTGAATGAATAAGCTTGGCAAATAAACTTTTCGATCGCGTGGGCAGAGTGATTTAGTATACCGAATACTCTCTACTGACTTCAGTCAGTCTACAATAAATTCAGTAGACGAATAAGTGCAGAATGTGTAGGCCCGACTTTATGTCACTTGTTTGAAAAACGTTATTACTAAAAACGGTTCAAGTTATGCTTGTGCGTGTATTCAACTTTACTAAAAATCTGACTTAATGAATTTTGTAAATCTGTTTTTATGCAAAGTGAAAAGTAAATCAATGAAATAGTAAATGCACATGCAGTTTTTAAAGTGGTTCGGATACGCAAGATCCTACATTCGCTATCCTCAACAAGGAAGGAGGTCTTGTATTGATTATACTGAGCAAGTCTCAGTCGACCCGTTCACTGGACAAATCTCTAGTTATAGTCTTAATGCTTTTACAAGTTTTCAAACACAGGGTTTGAGTTTCTCCAACTAAGAAGGAGTTCTTACAATAAGAACAGTTCAACAGATGCAAACTCCTTCAATGTCTAAGTGCATTATCTGTCAAGGTTAGCTTAGAATAGAGGATGGAAACAAAGTATCTCTAGAGAGAAGAACTAAACAGATTTTCTATCAGAAGTAAGTCCTTCGCTGGATTTGCTTTGAGTTCACTAGAAGTTGAGTACATGAGTACTTGGTGTTCCCGGTGTCTTCATCGTTTGAAGCTCGATCTCTATTTATAGTTTTAACTTATGAAAAGATCTGTTGAATGAGACCTAGACACGTGTCAAAAACGAGAAGGAAAACGACCATCTTGAATTTGAACCCTAATTTTGTTTCTTAATTGTTGAGCTTACTTTTAATTTGTCTATGATTATTTATATTGATTGGTGATCATCTTAGATAATTGTAGAGAATATAAGAAATAGGTAATACGGCAGATCATACCCGGTTATCTGTTTAGCCTTGCAATTAAGTGTCTAGATTGTCACCATTAGTTTGGCTAGTTTAGATGGTTCTTAAATCCTTGAGCACGATATGATCCTCAGGTTCATGATTTGATCATCTGATTGACCCATATGATTATAAATTAGGGATCTCCCCCTATCATACAAAATTCATAGAGCCTTAGTGTGACGCCCCAATTTTCAAAACTTAACTAGGGACGCTACTTCATACTTAACATGCATATTTCAACTCTTCCAAAACATTTTCATTCAATAGAATCATTGAAAAACTCTATTTATTTTCATACTCAGCGGAAGCCTTAAAATAAAAGCAAGTGCAACAATTAGTTTTAGAAAATTATATGCACAGTTCATGATAAAACTAGTTTAATGCAATAATAAGTTTCATAAATCTTTCCTCGTGTGACCATCACCACCAACACCTCTACGCATCGGCCGAGCCATTTCCTGAAAAATGTTAAAATGATGGGAATGAGTACGACTACTCAGTGGGAAAATGCATTTATCCAAACTATAGATTATATCAAACATAAACATGAGTAACTAGATCATGTAACGTGAACTTGTAATTTGGTCACACAGACCACATGAACTTGTAATTTGGTCACACAGACCACATGAATGTGTAATTTGGCCACACAGACCACATGAACTTGTAATTTGGCCACACAGACCACATGAACTTGTAATTTGGCCACACAGACCACATGAATGTGTATTGGTCACATAGACCACTTTCTTACATGCCTGTCGTCAAAACATAAAATATTGAATATAATATATAATAAAGATAGACTTAACATTCCCCACCTTGACTTGAAGAAAAAATAATGGATATCAATGTTTAAGTCCTGCGCGCCAATCCTAGGAAGACGACCCTAAATTTTCACGATGATAGGACGACGGGACGATGTGTAAATAATTCTTTAAATAGTTCGCATGGATGCTGACAGGATTTTCGAAAATTTATAGGATGCTTTATTATGAGCGACTAAGGGGTACTTATAGGCCTAGAAATCATTATCTAAAGATTCCTAATCCTATAAGGTATCAAATATATTTTATCCATATTTATTTTCGTCCATATCTATTTTATATAGAATTTATTCTATCACATACCATATAAGAGATTCAATCCTAGATAAATTAGGATATGGATAACCACAACTAGATTTTATCCTAAAATATTTATATCACGCATAAATTATCTATTTTAATCATAAATCATAATATAAAATTATCTCCTAATAATTTAATATAATAATAAATATTATATCCTTTTATGAATCCTAGTAGGTTTAGGAAATCCAAAATACATAATTATTATTCTTGTCTAATAATTCTAACATGATTTCTAAATAAATAAATAAACAATATAATCATAATATAATATAAATAAACATATTCAAAGTTCAAAATAATTTTATATAATAAAAATAATTTAATGACAAATAAGATATATGCTTTAATTTTCATTTAAATTCTAAGGCGCGACTTACAAAACTAAAACACTTGATAACATGCATGAGTAGATATGCAATGCATTTTATATTGAAAATTTCGGGGCGTTACACTTAGTGGATGAACCAACAAAAGAAATTCGTAAAGGCTAGCTAGTGGGAATAAATCGATCATCTTAGGCATAATGATTGTTAAACCTCCGCACTCTTCATCAAACTTGAAACCACATCTAATAATCCACTTCGCTTTGCTTTTATTGATCTTTTATTTTCTTGCTATTTTAATTTAGTAATTTTAAATAAATAAAATTCAGTTTAGGACCAAGTAGATCGTTAAATAATTAGAGTAATTAGAACCTAACTGAGTCCTTGGGAGATCGACCTCGGGAGTTGCTAGATTATGTACTATACCGATTCATAAACTTGCGAGAATTATAATTTGTTCATTAGTTGCATCAAATGAAAAGGCTTCTCCAACCACTTTGTAGTTCTGTTCACAAATATTATCAGCCCAAAACAATTGTGTTAATCTGTTATCCTCATCAGGACATAACTCGAATGTAAAAGCGGGATTTGCCTCTTGACACATCCTCATGCCATCCAAAATAAATTGACAATCCATCCTTTCAACGGACTCCCTTAAATCACGAGCAAAATTCTTAAAATCAACCCCAGTGTATCCAGTATTTTCATAACTTTCCACTAACTCTTTAAACAATTTGAAAGACCTCATTGGTCCAGTATTGACCTTCACACAATTTAATATAAAATCTTGATGACCAAAATCTATTTTCCTATTCCTCTTCATAAAATGTTTATGCCTACCATGAACCATCTAATGAGAATATTCTTCAATAAATGAAGAGATGACATACCCTTCGGCACCATTGAATTTGAAAACGGCTTTTGCCAAACACGAAGACCTAGAGGACATGGTACACTTTCTTTTCTTCTTCTCGAATTTTCCAACAGGCAACAACTCCATCATATGCGTTCTGCCCTTCACGATTGCACAACATGTATTTAAGCAATACGGTTCCATCGGTGTGCTTACGATTGGTAGCAAGTCGAATGTCAAATCCACATAAACGAGCATAATCTCGATAAAATTGTATTCCCTCATCCAACGCCCTAAATTTCATCCCAACAAAAGGTTTGCGTTCAAGAGGACAATCGGGAACAATTTTGTCGACATAATCTATATCATCTCTCTCACTTACGCATAAATGAAGTTTGATTAGAAGTGCATTAAAAATGACCAAAAAGTGCATTAATTTTTGCAAAAAAATTAAATCGACACAGAACATCAATGCCAACAAAAAACAATCCTCTCCTAAAACTACCAGAATCGAATTGAAACCGACACTTTAAGCAATCAACCCTAAGTGCATTAAAATGACCAAAAAGTGCATTTAGTTTTGCAAAAAAGTGAACTCGACACATAAAATCAATTCCAACCAAAAACAAGCCTCTCCTAAAACTGCCACAATCAAATTCAAACAGCCACTTTAAGCAAATTGAACCTTATTGTGAGTTCAAAACGACCTAAATAACATAAATACGCTGATAAAAAAAACGAATATCAACCCATACATGTGACCTCCCTACCAGACAATGTTGGAATGACTCAAATTAGAAATTAATGAACATTAAGGAAGCAAAATTGAAGAAACAATCACATTAAGCAACAACGAATCAATTTAAATTCAACGAAATATATAAATTCATTCAATTTTTTTCCGAATAGGGTGACTACTCAAACCGTTATTTTCAGTAAGCGGTGGTAAATACGATTTTTATGGCAAAAAAAGAGATGAAATTGAAGAGTTAATCAACTAACCCATTACAATTTGTTGGGATTTGAAGGATTTGTAGCTTCAAAAAGAGGCGCCGATGGTAGAGAAGAAGAGCAGAGAGAGAGAGAGAGAGAGAGAGAGAGAGAAAATCTTGTTAATTTAATACATAAAGGTTAAGATTACTAATTTGCCCTTTGTGCAGTTATTTTGTAAAAAAAGTGCACCGAATTTTTTTAACTGAAATAGCGATATTGACCTTCGAATCGCTCGATCAAACAACTGTAATTTGTTTCTAATTCCTATAACAAGAGACTCTCATTTGAACTCCTACCATCTACTCTTTACTTATATCATATCAAATTAATAACATTATGTGTCAACAAACTCTCACTTTACTTTAAAACACGTATCCAAAATTCTAAACAACACAATGAGGCTCCCACAGTGCCTTGAGCTTCGGAATCACTTGATGAAATGGTCCAATGTTCTTCACAAAATTTCAATAAACACCTTCAGAAGGTTAAAATAAGTCATGAATAGAACAAAGAATGTGCCATCTTATGCAAAATCTTAACTTTTGTCAGCATATTTATAGGTATATATTTTGGCATGTGGAAGATCCTAAACACTACTTCCTCACCTCCAAGCGCTATCCAGTGGGCATCGGACCCCTTGTTGCACGACGATTTTATGGGTTTAGTGATGATTAGTCTTTTATCATGATTGTTGTCAAGAATTCTCCCTCCTTGAATATATTGAACAAGTAGGTGCGACTTACAATTAAACAACTGTACTACTTTGTATTCTTATAAAACAAAAATATTTAACTCTATTGTAAGTTGCTGGTTAGGCCCACGATATATTATCAGGCCCAAACGATAATGGATCCCAACAATCTGATTAAATTTTCAAACCAGATACATTACTATAATAATAGCCTTAAACAGAATAAATATTTCAAGTCAAATTTCCTAATAAGAAAGGAAGCTACCTACGTTCAATAATTCAACCGAAGAAAAAGAACTGAATTCTCAAGTCAAAGATGAGAGAGATTATTATAGAATCGCCGCACTCATATTCCTTCCCGCGTTAAATTCTCCAGTCACCCCTTCTCCCATTCCCACTCCACCGACACCGGTATCACCGGTAACCTTTCTCTTTAATCTTTACATCACGCCGCGCGACATCCCACGCGCTGCCACAATTTAACTTCCGTAATTTATTGCTTCACTCTTTTAATTCTTCGGAGATTTTTTCCGCTTCCGTGAAAATGATGGAGCCGCCAAAGAGTAGCACTACCGAAGTAAACGGCGAAGAGATGAAATCAGTGCCATTAGATACGAATCAGAATGACCCGACCGCAAAACCCGGACCCAACCATGATCTGAAGTCAGATGGCGGCGCGTCAGAGCCAGCGATCAATGGTGGAATTGATGTTCGAGGTACTACTGGTGATGCAGATTTGAAGGAGAAGAGTGGTAGCGCGGAGGAAAACAGAGTCGAGTCGGCGACGGATGCTTCGAAAACGAAGAAATCGGTACGGTGGAGTCAGGAACTGGTGGTGGAGTCGCCGGTGCCGAGGGAATCCAATCACGGATCTGCCAATCCCTACGTCAATTACTCGCCGGCGGCAGATTCCTCGTCTTTCAATTTCAAAGGTTCGGAATTTATATGTGCACGTAGGCTGAATATTCGTGATTGTATTTTTTGATTGGACTTTGCGTATTGGTTTCGGTGCGATAGAAGTCGATTGCGTACTACGCGCACACGTGTTTGTATATAGAGGTTTTCATAACTTCTCTATATAGAACTTCAAACCTAGATATAGCCGCAACACGGAGGATGTGTACTGATGCGTCTTGATTTATTCTGAATTAGTACGTCTTATTTGTCAATAGTTTCCCCCACGGGTGATTGGTCTTTTGAGGTAGATTTTTATATTAATCTGTTTCTCAAATCTCAATCGCGTGATTGATTTCAGCTGGAATGTCGGATCTGAGATTTTAAAAAAATTGAGTAGTTTTCGATAACTGAATTTCCAAATGCTGCTGTGTGATAATCGATGATTGAATGTGCAATTATCTGGTTTTCAGAAACTATGGGTAGCGTGAAGGATGTGCTGGGGAGATGGAGGAAGAAAGTCGGAGAAGCAAGCCGGAAGGCTGAGGATTTTGCTGGGAACACTTGGCAGCACCGTAAGGATTTCCTTTGCTGCAGCTCCTTATATGTTAAGTGTGTGTGTGTGTGTGTCATGTACTTCCTTCAGTAGTTCAGTTAAGGAATGATAAAAATGATTTAATGCTAAGCTGTGGTTGATATGTTGTTTATTAATTATATTACCTAGTGATGCTTCTTACTTTTTAGATATACTTGTAGTTTGATGGATGAAGTAGACCACGAGCACAAATTCACCAGTTAAAAGCACATCGTAGGGAGAAATAGATACAATGCTGGTGTAAGTTACAACTCTACCTTAAACGGAGTCTTGGTGCAGGGTTTGAAATTGTTTTCTTAGTATAGGTGGAAATGTCTTGTGGTGTATGACTCATATATAGGTTTGTTTAGCATGTGGATTCTTGGAATTCCTGTGAATGTTTATGATCAATTATTAGGCTGACGGTATTTTCTTGCGATTTGACCTTATTAAAGACATTGAGGATAATTAAACTAAGTAATTTGCAAATTCGTGAGCAGCTCTTACTAGGTAATAGAAAATGTTTTAAAAACTTGTAAACAGATCATTGCATGAGTTGCCACTAATGTGGCAAACCAGAAATGTGCATTATCCCCTCCTGAGATCTACTTACCCATGGAAAAGACACATCATAATTTAACTATGGTTGGTTTTGAATTATCTTCCTTAACTTATTGGTTAACTGCTAGGTTCTATAGATATAAGAAATTCATTTGGTAACTGAAGTATTTAAACTTTACATTGTTTGACATAGTGAAAACAAGCCCAAGCATGGCAGATGCTGCCCTAGGAAGAATTGCACAAGGGACAAAGGTTATAGCTGAAGGCGGTTATGAAAAGATATTTCGTCAAACATTTGAGACTGTTCCCGAGGAGCAACTGAAAAACTCGTTTGCGTGTTACTTATCCACATCAGCTGGTCCAGTCATGGGTGTTTTGTATGTCTCGACTGCAAAGCTTGCATTCTGTAGTGACAATCCACTTTCCTATCAAGCTGCTGATAAGACCGAATGGAGCCATTATAAGGTATATTTGGATGTTTTTTCTTGTATGGTGTGTGTTTCTCACATGTATGATGTATTTACTTTCTATTGGTGATGGTTAAATGAGAATTTTCTAAAAGATTCATCATATGATAACATGCTCTACTGGCGGGAAACATATTAGATTATTTGCTGCTCACATTTGGTTTTCTGTCCTCCGTCATTCTCTTTTCCTCTTAAGGTCCTTGCTGGACAATCCTGTGAGATTATGTTGTTTACTGGGTAATCAACTTCCTTAATCTTGCTAATTGTGAAGATATTATATTCGCCGTGAAGTTCATTAATCATGTATTCGCTCCCCTACCATTATAGTGTTATGCTGTTGCACTGACTTAAATCTCATATGTAGCAACTAATGTTATCTGTATTAACTCTGATAATATCAAATCTCTTACTATTCTTGAGTTTCTGCATGCAAAACAAGATTCATATAGCTTATCCAAAGGTTGAAAAAAACTATATTCCTCCAAAAAAAATATTCGAAAACAAGAGTTCTGGGTGAGCAATGGCATGTTAAAGTGATTAGAGAAGAGTTACTTACTGGCTTGATTAAGTGAGAAAAAATTTAAGTGATGATCCAACAGTAAATGTGATATTATTAATGTTGCTATGTAAGATTTCTTAGAGATGGATGTTCTTCTTTCGTTCTCGCCAGCTATTTGAAATTAATGTCGATGGCAATTATTTCCTAGATGAAAAGTGGGGTTTTCTGATCTTTATATGAACTTTTAGTGGCATTTTATGCCTCACTTCTTGGCATTCTGTTATGTGTTTGTTTGCCAATCATCCTGACATTTTCCTTTTTGCTCCTTAGTGATTATCTAGTTTTTAAAAAGAAAATGATCATTATTACATGTAATCACAATTGATAGAACTAAATAAAGAGTGGTTCTAAATCGTCATTTTATCTTCCATGTGATAGCTAAGCAAGCTAATTTAACTAGAGTTACCAATTCGTTAGGGCGCTGTCAAGTTATCTTCTGATGTTATGAATTAAGGAATTCATCTTCTTCCTTTCTCATTGTTTTTGACAGGTGGTTATCCCATTGCATCAACTGAAAGCCATCAACCCTTCAACAAGCAGAACAAATTCAGCCGAAAAGTATATGCAGGTCATATCTGTTGATAACCATGAATTCTGGTACATGGGCTTTTTAAACTACAATGGGGCAGTAGAATGCCTTGAGCAGGCTTTGGTAGGCCGTGACATGCAATCGGTGTAAAATATCGGTCAGTTTCCTGTCTCACACACTGCAGAGGAAGGGCTTTGTTATAGGATGGATGTGTTTGGCCAACATCAGGAAATCTTAACTCGAATTTTTCGAGAGAATCATGTATTGCATGCTTACTAAGAGTTAAAGTTGTCTGCTCAGTTATAACTCGCGGAAGCATTTTCCATCATGTCATAGATACATGTAACACCATATTATTGCCTTTGCTTTGTGATGAATATTTCTTACTGCTTTATGATGACTTGCAGCCTTCAGCATTGGGCCAAAACCTTAATGGATCTCGAAAGATGGATTGCCTCCACTTCTTGGCTTAATTCGTTATCTAGACTTTGTATTCATGTTTCACTTTTGTTTTTCAATTTACAAGTATGATGATGCCAACTGTGGGTGACGTCAAGTATACATTATTGGAATACTATACCAGTAACGGTTTTTGTGTAAGTTTCCTACTTTTTTTCCTTCGAGTTAGAGCATCCACACTGCAAATAAATTTTCCATCCATAATTATGGATGGATGGGTTAGGGCGTTGCAGAAGAGTCCCACTATTCTCTCCCGCATTCCTCCCATCCATCCATCACATTCTCTCTCCGCCACGCGCCTTTTTTTTTAAACACTCAACTTTTAAACACTCAACCACATTCCTTCATCCATCCATATAATTTTTTTTACTATTTTGGGTCCTACTATTTTAATTTTTTCAAATATTATATTTTAATAACAATAAATATATAATAATAATTATTGTTACTCTTCGAATAAATAAATAATTATAAAAAATCTTAATTAATTTCAATAAATTAAAATAAATACTAAAAAAATTAAAAACTTGGCATAACATGGAAAATTAAACAATACAACAGCTTAAAATAAAAATTACGAACTAGTACATAATATTGTTGTTGTAGACTTAAGGTCATGATTGCAACTCGCCATAGCTTCTTTTTTGTCATCATACGAGTAGGAAGGCTATCGGGTTTTGTCATCATTGTAGTAGCTTGCAACACGATTCCAAAAGGCCGCTTCTTTTTGGCGGAATATAATCGTCTATAAAATGTCCTTGCCTCTCTCCTCTCCCCCTCCCCCGGCTCTCTCCCCTCCGCCGTTCCTCTCTCCCTCCGCAAGTCCCCGCCTCCCGGCCGCTAGCTCCTCTGCCTCCCTCCGCGCCCCCGCGCCGTCTGCCCACGCTCCCCGCGCCGCCGCCCCCACGCTCCGTATGCCGGAATCGTTTCAATCTTCCCTAGTATTTTGCTCTCTCTAGATCTATCCCTCCTCCCTCTCTCTTTCAATTGATGAAATTAAGAGTTTCAATCTTCAATTGTTCTCGATTAATTTGTGTTCTAATTGAATCTTTTGGTTTTTTTAGTAGAAAAAATTGAATCTTTTGTTTGGTGGAAAAAATTGGGAAAATATTGAATCTTTTGTTTGGTGAATCTTTTGTTTGTGTAGAAAAATTTGAATCTCTATGTTGTTGAATCGATTTTTTGTTGTTGAATTGTGGAAATTGCATGCCTCCCTCTTGCAGGCTTTTCTTTGTTGTTGTTGTTGAATCGTGGAAATTTGCCGACAAAACATTTGCTGTAGTCCCACAAGACACTCTCTCTCATCGTCCAAACCTTTAAACGCATCCACATTCTCTCTCCATCTAAACTCTTCTGCAACGTCCTAATCCATCCATCCATAATTATGAATGGAAAATTTGTTTGCAGTGTGGATGCTCTAACTTGAAGGAAAAAAAGTAGGAAACTTCCACAAAAACTGTTACTGGTATAGTATTCCAATAATGTATACTTGACGTCACCCACAGTTGGCATCATCATACTCGTAAAATGAATATCAAAAGTGAAACATGAATACAAAGTCTAGATAACGAATTAAGCCAAGAAGTGGAGGCAATCCATCTTTCGAGATGGTCCAACCTGCTCTTGAATTTGATGGAAACAGACTGCAGATGCAGAGTACGTACGCTGTGGAGCCTCTTGTGTTTTCAGGGCTTCGGCTTAATTTTGAGGATGTGCTATTAGATATCATCATTAATATAAACTACACGATATCATTTGAAAATAAAAACAAGAGGCTTTATATAACATGGGGGAAATGCAAAAAAAAAAAAGAAAAAAGTTTCAATTCTCTCTTTCAAACCCATAATTCTCTCAAAGCATGTCATGTGGTAGAAGAATTATTGTAGCTTGTGTAGCTCCCATACCATGATGAAACACGTTCATCTTCTTTTTTAATCTGACAAATTAATAGAGGGGTAATAGAGAAGTTTCCGTTTAGGTGCAATCTTGATGCTGAGGAAGGAAACACTAGAGCCTGTCAGTCCAAACATGGCAGCCTTTGTAGGATTTTAGCTTTGTAATAATGTTGATATATATGGGGCCCTTCTTTTCTATTTTATGTGCTATTTTCTACTTTATATCCTTTTTCAGAATAATGATATGTATTTAGCCATGGATTCATATCACGATGCTCATGCTATAACTTAGATTCGGAAATCAAACCAAGATATTTAACGAAATGTGAAAATATTGAAGGGCCAGAAAGAGACAGATGCAAGACAGGAGGAGACACATATTATGTGGAACCAAGTTTAAGTTTTAGTTCTCATTTTGGGATACGTGTAGGGTAGGCTAAGGTATGGGGGTGGTTGAAATGCAGATATATTGTGTCTTCACGTATAAGATACAAATAGAGAAAAAAATATTGAAATATTAGAAGTTGAAATGAAAAAATTTATATTCAAATAGCAATTACGAATTTTTTTAATAATCAATAAAGAATTAAGAAAAAAAAAAGGAACTCGAATAATTTAGAATAGCTTGTGTTGTCACAATCTGGTTATCTTTATTCCGCAATTCTCTCACTTTATGAAACCACGCATAAAAACACTATAGCTTATGTTTGATCATACATTTCTAAAGTTGAGTAGCCCAATAACAGTAATCATGCTCCTGCATGCATGTTTTGCCTATTCTACTCCTTCCACCATTTTCGACCAACTAAATAAATCATTTTGGCCACTTAATTTAAGTTACATAAACATTTTATACCATGATAATTATAACTCTTAGTGAATCATCTAACTATAAAATGGACGGTTTCTTTTATGCTAGGGGGGACTAGTGCACCTCCCACCCCGCATTTTGACAAGTGTTGAATTTTTCGACACTTGTCAAAATCGACACTTGTCAAAATTTGGGATGTGAGGTGCGATAGTCCCTATCCCTAGCATAAAAGAAACCAAAATGGACATGGTTTAATTTAGATAATTCAGGGTATTAACAGTGAAAGTGAAATTAGAAAAATGAATTGATGAATAGATTATGGAGTGGTGGTTTCCTTGGAGCTGACAGAGGTGTGTGTCAGGATGTCAACTCAAACGTCTCTCCATTGCCATTGCTGCTTTAAAGAATCACATGAACCCCGTAAGAAGCGGGACCCCAAACCCAAACCATGACCATCTCTCTCTCTCTCTCTCTAACAGGATAACTTACAGATACAGTAGTTTCTATTAAGACTTTCTCCACTGGATAAGTGGTGGAATTCATATAGTAAATTTTTATATTTGAATTCAATTGAATATTATTTAAATTGCAAAAATAGTCATGTAGGAGTATGATGTAAGGTCGTAAAATAAAGAGTTAAAAACTTTACCCTTATACTATAAGCTTTGTGCGCTTTGCCCAGTAAGTTATGAAAATGCATAATCTCCCTGCACTATCTAATTACAGAGTAAAATTCCGGCAGAAATTATTTTTGGTCACACATGCAAAATTATGGGTAATCTCGTCCGAGAATATATATATGTTTTGTGCGATTTCCCATTTTTTTAAGAATGGTTATTAGAAAAGTATTCCTTCCATCCCATTATTTTTTGGCACGGTTATTAAAACAAGATATTTTGTGGTGTGTGTTATTTGACTTTTTAAGTGGTTGATTCTTATCTACATATTTTCTAATTTTTTAAAAATGAGATACTACTAATTGGACAAAACCAAAAAGGGAAATGAGACACTATTAATGAGACGGAGTGAATAGTTGATAAAGTATGAGAGAGGATTAAAAATAGAGAAGATGAAGGAGATAGTGGGAGAGTAAGAGAAAAAAATGATAAAGTATGAGATAAAATTGTACTCCTTTGATAAAGTATGAGAGAGGATTAAAAATAGAGAAGATGAAGGAGATAGTGGGAGAGTAAGAGAAAAAAATGATAAAGTATGAGATAAAATTGTACTCCTTCCATCCAATTATCTTGTCCACATTGCTTTTTCCATGATTTTTAAGGAGAATTGCTATTTGTGTGTTAAATTATGTAAAATTGTAAATCCCACAAAAAAGTTATATGTAATAATTTGCTATATTTGAAAAATTGACAATATATTTGGGACATCCCAAAATGAGAAAATGGCCAAGATAATTGGAACGGTGAGAGTAATTTTTCTTTGAAAAGTTATTTCATTTTTCCTAAATTGATCATTTCAAATGAGATATCCTGAAAAGGAAAACAGATCATTTTAAATGAATATTAATTCAAGACAACATTACTCCTAGCTAACTTTATACCCATGTGGCCCAAAATTCTTACCGAGATTTTACTTTAAAAAGCAAATTAGATAGTTTAAGAAAATATTGCACATTTACAAAACCAACAAAGTACATGGAACAAAGCGCACAAAACAAATAGAGGCATTTGCTACAATAGCCAAATCCCTAAAACAAAAAAAAAGAAATTGTCCAACTTCTTATCTTATGCCTTACAAAATAACCAAGATTACTAAAATATCTTATTTTTGACTCACTTTTAGATTGATTTGTATATAATATACAAATTATTTTTAAAAATTTCAGTGCATAAGGGGTGCCTAAGGGTTTCGTAGAAAGTCTGAAAAGCTCATTCTAAATAAGAGCCTTAGGCACTGGATTTAATATACGAATTATTTTTAAAAATTTCAGTGCCTAAGGGTGCCTAAGGGGTGCTGTTGGTCCGGAGACGATAGTCAGGTGTAGAGGGGGGGGGGGGTGAATACACCTGATCACAGATTCTTTTTCTAAGAACGTGAAGGACAGCTGAGCTGTAGGTTGCAACTGATGAACAGTGCCAGATTACTACCTTCGATCACGGGTTAGAAGTGTGCCAACCATCGAGCTCTCCTACCGACTTTTGTCAAGATTTCTGAAACTCAGTCGGAGACGTTGTGCGGATAAGTGTGTAGGGCCCGGAGATTCGTCTCAGTTTGAAAAAGTTAAATTCTTTTGGCTAGTGCGCTTTGAAAATACGTTTTATGCAAAGATATGATTTTTAATCAGTTTGTATGCAATGCAATAAAACAGTAAATAACACAAGCAATTTTTAACGTGGTTCGGATACGCAAGATCCTACGTCTACGGTCCTGCCGAACAGGAGTTGTTGTTGATTTATTTGAGCAAGTCTCAGCAAGGAATCTGTGTACTGGACAGACCCTTCTAAGTTATAGTCCTTAGCGACTTTACAATTCAAACCAAAGTTTGAAAGGGAGGGGATAATCTCCAACTAGGAAGGAGTTCTTACAATAAGAACAATTCACGTAAAAGTGAACTCCTTCGAGTTTCTAAGCTATAAATTTGTCAATGAGCTTAGCTAGAGAAGAGGGATCTAAAGAACTCTAGAGAGAAGAACTAATGATATTCTATGTAGGCAAGTTCTTCGCTGGAATAATCTTTAAGTTTGCTAGAGTTGTTCGTGAGCTTGAGCTTTTTCCCCTTGTGAATCCCGTGCGTGAAGCTCGGATTTCTTCTCTATTTATAGTTGTGAGCGTGCATATGTCCGTTGGAGAAGACGATGCCACGTGTCACAAGCTTCCAAAGAAAACGGCCATATTTTCGAATTGTTGCAAAGAGAGTTGTTGGACACCGTACATGAGAGCAAACTTTAGTTGGTCGAGCGGATAAAGCGTTGTCGGCTTCTCATTGGGTCGAGGTTTGTGGTAGGTGAGAATATGTCGCCCGTCGAGTTGACTATTCTAATCCTTGTATGTCTTCTGCTGACTTTCGAAATGACTTTAGCAGCTGAGTCGTTTTCTGTCGGATACAGTAGACTTTAAGTAGTCTCTGTCTTCTTCGTCTGAGTCGGCTGACAAGGATATATCTCCAGAGTAAGGTCAGCTGATGACTGCGAAGGTACTGAGCTTGCATAGAGTTCTTCTGCTGATGTCTGTCAGCTGATGAGATGTCTTCTACTGAGGCGAAGATCAGCTAATGACTTAAGAACGCAAGCAATTACACTGATGACGTGGGGTTCTGGAAAGTAACTTCGTTAGAAGATCAATCCAACAATTTACCCCGTACAGGACTTAGACAAAAAGATAGATAATAAAAACAGTTTAGCCTATACATCATCTAGTCCTATCAAGACACTACACTACTGATATCAGCTGGCTCTTGGGATCTTCAATTCCATAGTACTACTATGATTTCCCCCAATATTATTTTAACCACTAACAGCTGAATACCATCTACTGACTCATAACCCAACAATTTCCCCCTAATTGATGATGCCAAAACCTCTATAAAATATAAAGAAAGAGTACTAAACTACTGACATAGATAGACTTCAAGAAATGTAATCGCTTAGCCTTAAGAGTTCAAAGCTTGAGAGATAGACAAAATCGAGAAACGGTTATGTATGAGTGTGTGTCGATCACTTCGTGATCGGTTGTGATAGCAAAAAACACAATCAAAGTCGTAAGACAATGAGTAATTTTTTTGGCTAGAAATAGGAACTGATATATATGTGAACATGAAGATTACAGGTTCCTATCTCTATTACAAACCAAAAGATACGAAGATCACGGCTGACGTCTGAATCTCTGCGTTCGGTTCTTGAAATCAACATACCATAATACTTGTAAATCCTTGCTCTCAATGTCTGGATCTCCTCGAGATCGCCAGGAAGGTCTTCGCTTAGATCGAAATGATATGCAATGCCTTGATCTCGTCTTCTATCTCCTTTGTGCAAAGAGTTCCGCGAGTCGTCCTCGGAGGGGGAATGCGCCCGAAGGCCGGAGCTCGAAAAGGAATATTCTTTCTTTCCATTATCACTCTGAGCTGATCTCCCGAGGTCGGCGTTGTATTGATGCATAAACTCATCAAATATCTCGATCAACTCGGTAGCCCGGATGGATAGAAACCCCATACATAGTAGCCCTTGATGAATTCTTCCTTGAGTTCCTCCCATTGTTCATTCAGCTTCAATGGGCCCCCATTTGTCTACATGCATAATAGTTTTCTTGATGTAAGGTGCTCGGGCGCTCCTCTCCCCGTAATATCTTGAAGACCTCGGAATCCGCTTCCTCCAATCAACTAGAGGCTCTCCGGCTATCTTATCGCTTAGTGCAACAATCTTAGCCAGTCCTCCGGTCTCTTTTTCTCTCTCGAGAGCCGCCGATCTAGGATCTCCTCTTCGGAGACTAAGTCCTTTCAGCCGTGGCCTCCCAGTGGCTCGTCCTCGGCCTCTTGCTCGTGTGTAAGTGTAGGAGTATAATAACTCGAGCTAAGGGTCGGATCGCAAAGAGGAGGCGCTTTGGCAACCTCCTCCCGAGCCTTCTTCTTCCGATCATCCAAGATCTTCTTAGCCTTTCCTTTGGCAATCTTGCCAATTACTTTCTTAGGCTTCTTGGCCTTCTTCGGTTCTTCTATTTGATGCTCCTGATCCAGCTGATCTTGCAGCTTTTGAGCAACTTCTTTATCATATGCCTCCTGCTCTGCTTTTGATTTGAATTTAGGCATCGGGGAAGATGGAGGAGTAGCCTCAGTAGTGATGTCCTTCCCCGGCCTTTACAAGTGGCGGTGGCTCATCCTCTCGCATCCACAACCGAGCAATGTCTTCAATGAGTTGAGCAATTGAAACGATCGCTGGCTCACCACGTAGGTTGGACTTGGACTTCAGGGACTTGGACGTTCTCGGGAGGGGGTACTTCAGAACTAGTTCCAGCCTGAATAGCTGAACCTTGCCCTTGATTTCCTTCCCCCTGATTCTCCACCACAGCCTGATCCGCCTCAGCCTGTACATGTACCTCGGCTTCTTCCTCAACTTTCCCCCCCTTTTTGGCATCATCGCCCGTGGAGAGATGAGTGCGGATGGCGCTTACCTCCTTATCCAAATTAAAGAATAGATCCTTGATGAGGGTGGCGGTGGATTCGAAGTCTTTTATTGCATCGCAAAGATTGATCCCATTGCTTCTCCCGATCATCTCTAAATAGTCTGAGTTGAGCGGCTGACTCCTGTCGGAGTTTCAACAGAGACTGATCATGAGATTCTGTCATCTCCTTCTGAATTTCTTTGAGTGCCTTCGCCTGTTGTTGAATGACTTTCTGAAGGCTCGAGGAGGCCACTATGTTTCTTTCATCCATAGTGGCTTGGACTGCCGTAAGGCCCCCGAGTCACCGCTCGTAGAATAATTTCGCCGAGAGAGTAGGAGCCGCCGACTCGAGCGGCTAAGTCCGCCTTCCCGAGCTTCTAGGGCGGCCTCGACTATCTCCTTGATATTGATCGAAGAAGTAGGAGTTTCGGAGACCTTCTCAAGCCCCGCCGGTCGGCCGACGCCTCGGGCCCGGGCTTTGGTGTACTGAGCCCATTTGAGATGAACGTCTTTTGCAAGGAGTCGATTCTTATTTCCCTGTCGCCTGATGGCTTTGTTGACCGACTTAGAGGATACGGAACCGATTGGTTTAATCTGATAACTGCTGGTTCCGAGCCCGTGCTCGATGTCACGATCCGTTGTGCTCGACTCGGCTTCGAGGCAACCGGGGCATCACCTGATGTGGAGGGTGGTGGTGATCGGCCCTGTTCGCGAGTAGTGTTACCCTCAACAGATCCTCCCAAATCTGCTTCCTTGGGTTGCGCCTGATCCAATCCGTCATGATTGTTATCATCATTATCGTCGTCGTGATGCGATGGAGGCGACGGGGTGTTGCCTGGTACTGAGGAGCGCAGGCTTAGAAGGTAAAGCAATGCCGCCCACAGATCCTCAAAGGAAGCAAGATTAGCTGGTTCCCCGAACCCTATGGGCCGATCGTAAGTCTTGCTCCTCGGCAAGTAGGGACAGAGCCGATCGGGTCCCGATTAGATCTTCAAGAATATCCCACTCGAGGAACCTCAAGCAAAGATTCGTGTCCCGGCCCTTATGGCAATTTCCACCAAGTCCGGATGCTCGGAGATTTCGTGAATCTGAGCATGGATTTCTCCTGTAGCGCGGAGACGGGTGGAATGCATCGTGGTCCACTCAGAGGAGACTTCCTCAGTCGGTCCGACTGAGTCTTTGAGGAGCTGATTCGCTGAACCTTATCTTTCAGCGTGGCACCTTCGATGCCTGTGTCCGCGTAAAGGGGTGGCTCCTCCTGAGTGGGTGGAGGGGAGGCAAGTTTTGCTGGAACCTCAGACGGTCCAAGTTTACTTAGCCTCTTTCTCTTCGGAGGGTCAGCACGAGGGGGCAAGTCGATGCTGAGTCTTTTCTGCTCAGGCGGCCCTCGCCCGACTGATTTCTCAGCAGCGGCTCTTGTCTTAAATTTCACGAGCTTGCTGTCGAAGAATCTGGCGTCAGCAAAAGCTGAGCGATCCGATACGGATTCTCCGATGAGTACTGACAACTTCATCTCATAAAGCAACTTACCCACACTGATAAGTCTCCTCTCTCCAGTGGGAGTTGCTACGAACTTCTGAGCCTGAGCTTTGAGTTCGGCTACTTCATAATCAGTCCAATTCACTCTGACTCCATCATCTATAATAATCATCACCGAATGCAGGGCTTGGTAAGCCGATCATAAGAACCGGCCGAGCTCGTGAGGATGTGAGACACAATGTATGCGAGCCCCTGTATTCTCGGTAAAAGTAGGTTCTTAGGCAGAGCGCCTTGAAGACTATGTCGCTCCCGCCACGTAATTTTTGAACATAGGCGTTGATTTCCTTCTCCTTATATCCAATAGGAGATACTCCTCGCGCTGGAAGATCGAACGTTAGCTCTACAGCGGTTCTGATGTCGAAGGTGTGAGTACTAGCATCCCAAGATTGTGGGACGACTTCCTTCATGAAAGAAAAACTGGATTCTTCCATTCCAGTAGATTCGTTTGTCCTCCAGTTGTAATATACTTCAACGACTTGTCTGGGCAAGTAAGATCTTGGTTGCTTTGAGACGAGAATCTCCAGTCCAGAGGTCTCGAGAGCCGTAAATATGGGCTCCATATACGGAAGTTCAGCTTGGTGAAGCACCATGGTTGGCTCGAACTGGATTCAAAATTTTATTATCTCGTCAATGTTGGAGGGTGTTTGGATAGCCATCTTTATCTGCAAATATTCTGTTAGCGACTGTAAAAATGGAAATCAAAACACAACATTCTTACTATAATGTAGAGGATGTTTACCGTAAGTGATAGAGCTTGAGTTGCAATGAAAAAGCAGATTTTGAAGAGAAGAAAATTCTGAAAATTTTTAAGCTCTAAGGACGATAAAGAGTGAAAGTGAGGTGAAGGTAGAAGATGAAAGATTTTATAGATTGTGTGAATCAAACAGTTAAGATCGGACGGTCAGAGTTCAATCTCTCATTTTTAATGACGGTTGTGATTTGATGTTATAAAAGGAATGATTGCATAAGTCGCCTCTACCATAGACCCACATAGGATTATGCGCAGCTAAGGTAAGTGAAAAGACATGCATTAAATGCGCCAGCAGCAAAGATTAAAGACTAAGTCATTTTAAATGAGAACGGTTTCCTACTGACTTATCCTTAAGAATTAATGGCGGGAAATAAATGCTCATTAACTACTGAGTGCAAGAGACTGAGATAATAAATGCGAGCGTGCTTCTGATATAAATTTAAGTATATAATACTACGCAAACCTCTTCAGCTGATTTTACGATCAGCTGGTTATCGTTTAGACTCAGGAGGACAATTGATGTGCTGATGACCACGTTCTCCCTTACTGTGTACAGTTTGGTTCTCCTGACTGAATCATTGTACTGAGTCTTTGACCTGTCATACTGATTTCTTCTACTGACTCTACTCAGTAGGTTCTAGTAGACCTAGCTCAACTGATAATTCTCTGAATCTGTTCTCAGCTAGTGGTTTGGTCAATATATCTGCCCTTTGCTTGTCAGTATGGATTTTCTTCATTCTGATATCCTTCTTCTCGACATGGTCTCTGATGAAGTGGTGTCGAATATCCACGTACTTGCATCTCGTATGGAGAACTGGATTATGAGTTATAGCAATAGCATTGGTGGAGTCACAGTAGATGGGCACTTCATCCTGAATTATACCATAGTCTCTCAGTTATTGTTGAAGCCAAAGGATCTGGGCACAGCAACTTCTAGCAGCCATGTACTCAGCTTCAGTAGTGGACGTTGCCACTGAATGCTGTTTCTTTGAAAACCAAGATATTAGCTTGCCGCCTGAGAACCGACACGTTCCGTGGTTGACTTTCGATCTATCCCGCATCCCGCATAATCGCATCGAATAACCTCGTCGCATTAGATTATCATCGCCAGGATACCATAACCCCGCGTCGGTGTTCCTTTTAGATATCGCAGAATCTTCTTTGCCGAGTCTAGATGACTTCGCTTGGGATCCGCTTGAAATCTTGCACATACACCTACAAGCATAAGTTATATCAGTCGGCTAGTCGTTAAGTATAATAAAGAACCAATAATAGCTCTATAATCAGTAGAGTTAACAGAAGCTCCCTCTTTATCTAGATCGATTTTGAAATTCGTATTCATGGGGATTTGGACTGGCTTGCTCGAGTCGCAGCCAAATCTTTTCAGGAGATCTCGAGTGTACTTGGCTTGATTGATGAAAATTCCTTCAGGTGATTGCTTTACTTGGAATCCAAGGAAATAATTCATTTCTCCCATCATGGACATCTCGAATTTCTCCTTCATCATTTTCTCGAAATGTTGACATATAGTCACGTTTCTGCAACCGAAAATAATATCGGCCACGTAGATTTGCACCAGTAGGATGTCATCTCCTGAATTTATGTTGAACAGGGTGTGATCTACTGTCCCCTTCTGAAAACCTTTATGAAGTAGAAAGTCTGATAGGGTATCGTACCAAGCCCTAGGTGCTTGTTTTAACCCATACAGAGCTTTCCGAAGTATGTACACCTGATGTCCCTGCTAAAAGCCGCCCGATTGTTCCACATAGACTTCTTCCTTCAGCACGCCGTTCAGAAAAGCTGACTTTACATCCATTTGATATACTTTGAATCCTTGATGTGTTGCATAATCTAGGAATAGACGAATAGCTTCCAATCTGGCGACTGGAGCGAATGTTTCATCAAAGTCGATTCCTTCTGCTTGACAGTATCCCTTGGCAACTAGTCGAGCTTTATTTCTGATAATGACGTTGTTTTCATCACGCTTGTTTTTGAAGACCCACTTAGTACCAATCACGTGCTGATGTCTAGGTCTGTCAACAAGCTCCCAAACTTCATTTCTAACGAACTGGTTCAGCTCTTCTTGCATGGCGATGATCCAGTCAGCATCATTGAGTGCGTCCTCTATTGACTGAGGTTCTTCTGTGGAAAAGAAACAAGAATAGAGTGAGCTTTCTCCTTGACTTAATTTAGATCTTGTCCTTATGGTTGCTGATGGATCTCCTATGATAAGATCTGAAGAGTGAGCGTCAAGCCATGAACGCCTCGAGTCCGGCTTCTTCTTCCGATACTACTTCGCACGCCGCAGGTGTGTTAAGCATTTCGCTGTACCGCTCGTGATTGCAGCAGCAGTCAAAGAAGAAGGTTAGGATCTACCGAGTTTCCGTGTTCGGGGCATTTAGCTCAGAACGTATTTGTTCCCCCCCGAGTTTATATTCTCGCAGAGGTCTCGCTTACCACCGGGGCTTCCTCATCGATCGTTGTTACCTCGTTGTTGATTCTCGTTCAAGAGAATCAACCAGGTCGCCTACATCGCTTGTTGGGCCGAGTCCGAATTTCTTCATCGTCCGACTCATCATCCTAACAATGCCGGATCTTTTCAGCCTTTGTCGCTTAGTGCGAGATCCCGTAGCTTGCCGCCGACATCTTCGCATTTGTCTTTGTAGTTTTCCCCGTTCTCGCAACAAACTCATCAAAAACAACATGAGGGCTTTCCTCCACGCAAAGGGTCCGATAGTTAAAGACTCGAAGGCTTTATCGACCCGAGAGTATCCCAAGAATACTCCTTGATCAGATTTGCTATCAAAGACCTTCAACCGATCTTTCCCATTATAGTGAATAAACCACTGACAACCAAAAAATATGAAAATGAGAAATAGAAGGAATTCTCCCTTTCCATAATTCGTATGGTGTCTTCATGTGTTGCCGTGTAAGCAAGTGAGCGATTCCGAGTGTAGCAAAGCGGTGTCGGCAGCATCCGCCCGTAACTTTGAGGGTAGTCCGGAGTCCGCTAGGAGCGTTCTTGCCGCTTCTTTAAGTGTTCTCGCTTTTGCGTTCAACAAGTCCGTTCGCCGAGGGGTGCGAGCCGCCGATGTCTCGTGCTTAATTCCCTCCTTTTCGCAAGACTCTTTAACTACCGAGTTGAGAAATTCTCGTTCCTCCGTCCGAGCGAATTCTCCGTATCTTGATGTCCTTTTCCACACCGAGCTTTTTCAAGCTTTGGGCAACTCAGCCGAACATCGATTTGTTGGCTATGAAGATGACCCATGTATATCTCGAGCAAATGCCCAATAATGACGAGGGCATACTTCTTGCCTCTTATAGTCACCGGAGAGACCGGCCCGAATAAGTCCATGTGTAGTAGCAAAGGATTCCATCAGTGGAAGGTGACGGAATAGGTGGATTGCTACTCTTTGTCTCGCTTTCCCTTCAAACATGCTTCACAATTTCTCGTCTTTGATAAACGATTTGTTGTGCAAATCCTCCGACTTTAGAGTTCTTGGCTAGCTTGTTCATAGTCTTGAAGTTCGGGTGGTTGAGTCTCTGTGCCACAGCCATCCCGCCTTGTCACTAGATTTAGTCTCGTGCGAGTAAGCAAGCCTCGTGTTCTCGCGGTTTTCCAGGCTTGCAATGTATATATTCTTCCTCCGCGAACCTCGATAACACCGCTTTTTCCCCGTAGATTTATCAACAATATCATAGAAACCAAATACAAAGATAACTCTATTCGGATTGTCCCAAAATTGACTCGACAGAAAGGAGATTATGTTGAAGTCCTTCAACATATGTTACTCTTGGAACTGAGGCAGTCCCAATATTCAGTGTTCCGTATTCCCTTGTATAGCCTTTTGTGAGTTGTCACCAAACTCAACTCGGGACCATCTTCCCGTGTTGGATATGAGTCGGGAGATTGATACTCAATGTTCTAGTGGTTAAAAGAAATTGGGGGAAATCATAGTAGTACTATGGAATTGAAGATCCCAAAACCGAGCCGATATCGCAGATTAGTGTGTCGATAGGATTAGCCGATGTATAGGTTAGACTTGATGTAATGCTTATTATTTTGTCTAAGTCCCGTACGGGGTAGTTGTTGAACCGATCTTCACCAAGATACTTTTCGTAACCCCACGTCATCGCTGTAATCGCTTGCATTCTTCGTCGCCAGCCGATATCAAACTCGCTGAAGATCCCGCATCACCGACCGGACCTCGCAGAAGCATTCTCTACAAGCCGATGGTCATCGTAGAAGAACCAAGGTAAGCAGCAAGATACCTTCGCAGCCGACCAACCGACTATCGAAGCTCACTTTATCGCCGACGACTCACCGAAGAAGACAAACTTTCGAGTACCGTATCCGACGTAAAGCGACCCAAAGACTTAAGTCCCTTCAAATGTTCAAGAAGACATACGAGGTAGTTTGAACGGCCAACTCGACACTCACTAACTACAAACCTCGACCAATGAGAAGCCGACAACGCTTACCTACTCTACACAAGCAAAGCCGCTCTCATGAACAGCCGCATTAACCGTCCCCGCCGCAACAAAGTTGAATAGTGGCCGTTTTCTTTGGACGCTTGTGACACGTGGCATCGTCGTCTCCAACGGACATATGTCACAACTCACAACTATAAATAGAGAAGGATTTGAAGATTTCGAAAAGAGGAATATACGCGAAATCAAGGGAAATCATTCAAACTCACAACGCTCTGTAACCTTCAAGCTTATCCAGAGACGAACTAGTTTTCATAGAACACTTCTTGTAGTTCATCTCTCTAGAGCACTTTGATCCCTATCCTCTCTAGACTCAAGCTCATTGCTAGATTCATAGCTTAGATCCGAAGGAGTTCACATTTAGTGAATTGTTCTTGTTGTAAGAACTCCTTCTCGCTGGAGAATATTCCCTCCCTTCTAAACTTAGGTTTGGATTGTAAAGTCGCTAAGGACTATAACTTAGAGGGAACCGTCCAGAGGCACAGCATCCCCGCCGAGGCTTGCTCGTAATAATCAACAAGTTCTCCCCGCCTTGTTCAGGACCGTGGACGTAGGATCTTGCGTATCCGAACCACGTTAAATCGCTTGTGTTCATTTACCGTTTTATTGCATTGCATTCAACCGACTTGAAAATCATAAGTTTGCATAAAACGTATTTTATAAAGTGCACAACCAAAAGATTTAACTTGCAAAAACGCGTTTTCAAAAGAGACGACTCCGGGCCTAACACTTATCCGCACTACGCCTCCGACCGAGCTTCGTAATACCGACATCGCCGCAGAAGAGCTCGTAAGCCGACTCGACCTTGACCCCAAGATCGAAGGCTTACTTGGCACTCGTTCATCAGCTTGCAAACATCGCCTTCAACCGACCTTCACCGAGAAAAAGAAACAGAGCTCGTGTGTATTCACCCCCCCCTCTACACCCGACTTTTCGTCTCCGACCAACAATTGGTATCGTAGCATTCGGTGTTCAACCGATCGCCGGTTCAAATACCGGTCCTCTCGAACCGATCCCGAAAACCGTTTCACCGCATAAGCATCTTCTCAAGCATCCTTATACTCTTACAATGTCTCGATATGTCGTGTATTAGGATGGTGCCGATGTTCTCAATAGAGAACTACACGGTATGGCGCGTACGTATGGAGGCACACCTAACGCCACTCCACGACAAGCATGTCGATGTCCTAGAGTCGGGACCGATCATTCCCATGATCGATAGCGTAGTATTTGCCGCCGGAGGAGGCGTGGGAGCACAAACCGGTGCTAAGGTTCCCAAAGACAAATCTCGCCTTCACGCCCGAAGAAAAGAAGTTGCACAACCTCGACCGAGCCGCACGTAATGCCATACCGACTACGCCGCCGACTCACATCTCTGAAGGGTACAAGATTGCAAAACGGCGAAAGAGCTATGGGACGCCTTGGGCTGTACCGAGCCATGGAACCCCTCGCATCAAAGAAAACAAGCTCGAGCTAGAGCTTCGTGGTTCGACGCCTTGCAATGGAGCTTCATCAAAACCATTGACGAGCCGAGTGTCGATTCACCAATCAAGTCAATGTTATCAATGGGTCGGGGAGGTCGTTCACCAACAAGGAGATGAACACCAAGATCTTGAGAGCGTTGCCCGACGTAAGTGGCTTCCATTTGCTACTTATTTACGTCGCTCCGATCTAAATGCTCTAACTCCCGATGTTATATTTTCGTAATTAAAATCGGAAGAATTCGAGCATAGCCTACCCCAAAAGTGCTTAAGCGCTCCAAATGACACACGCTCGACCACGCCTTCAAGGCAACAAAAAGAATACCGGAGCCAAGCCTATTTCCTCAAGCAAAGCCGTGGCCACATCGCAGCAAAGTCTTCCCGAGACTTCAGCCCCGACCAGCCTAGCACCGATGGCTCTCAAATATCGAGGGAAAAGGAGAGAGTCGAAAGCCGAGGAAATACAACCGAGATTCTTCCTCGTAAGAAAGACTATCATAAGAAAGAAGAATCTAATCCTTCTACCGAATGCAGGAAATCGGAGTCCGTCGCCGCACCCATCTAAAGACTCACTGGGTAAGAGCAAAGCAGAACATCTACCTCGCTACAACCGCAAGAAGGAGGGACACTATCGCACGATTGTCCCGAACTCTCACCGCTCAAAGAGCGTAACGGCAGCCAGAGAAAGAAGTTCGCCGAGAGACGGCAGGCCTATATAGCCGGAGAGATATCCGACAACTCAATTGAGGAGGATACATTCATGTATTCTTCTCAAGATGAAGCCGCGTTCGTCGCAGCTTGAGGTCGCAGAGACAGCTCTCACGATGAGTCGCCCGAATACTGTCCGATGGCCGGAGAAGAGGCCGAGGTAAATTCTAAACGCATTATTACCTCTTCTTCACATAGCACACAAGACACGTGCTCTGGCCACGTATGATCCTCTAGATGTGGTACAAGCCTACGATGATCTCGCTAGAGGAACAGATTCACCGAGCAGAGAGTTCAAACAGAACCATCCAGAACTTGAACAGTAAAGGCCGAGAATCGTAGACTTTCTTCCGATTGTCGTCTCTACCGAGTCAATGGATCTAGTTGCGAGACTCAAGGAAGAGATTGAATCTCTCATGACTAAGTCTCGCCTTCAAGAGACTCGCATCTCGCCCGACCAAGGATAATTCCCGAGAAAGAGACCGAAATAGCCAAGCTCACCGAAGCTCACGCACGTGCGTAACGACTACGACTCACTCGTAAGGAGTGACGAAGTCCTGGAGAGGTTTGATGACCGAACAATACCCCGGGAGCTAAGGAGAAGCTTGAAAGCATGCTTAGAGCTCAACGGTCAACTTCCGTGAAAGAAGGCCCGGGCTATACACACGAAGCTTCTACCTCCAAAAGCTCAAGCAACCCCGGGCCGATAGGTTCGTCCGAGGAAAGGTGCAAGCCGCCGACACCACACCTCAGGCGAAAAACAAACAGTAAAATAATTACACCTCAACCGAGTAAGCAACAAGCAACCGACCAAAGGTTCCAGCCCCCAGGACACCGCGATCAAATTCGTGGGGAATCAAGAAGGTCGATGGGCGTAATGCAAGCATAAGGAGCCATCGGATGAGCACCCGGCCAGCACGGCTCGTACTACTATGAGCCCGTGGTCGGGAGAAGCGCTAAGACTCGGAAGAAGAAAGCTCCCGAACCCAAAATTATCGGGAGAAAGTCGCATCTCCAAGTCCTCGTGGAGAAGAAAGCCGATAAGGTTCGAAGAAGAAGTCTCGGAACTTCTAAGGTCCCGAGACAGATCCGGGTTCCGAAATCACCCACTAACCCGTAAGGACCCAACCGAACCAAAGGGTACCTAAAATGCCTCTCTTTTGCAGTGCATAAGGACCCGTGGATAGTGGACACGGCCGCTCGAGACACACGACCTACCGTAAGAGCTCGCCGACCAACTACGTACAAGAAGATGGTCCCGCAATGAATTCGGTGACAATTCCAAAGGCTACACATGGGGATACGAACGCCGAACATTGGGACTCGCCACGCCTAAGAGTAACATATGTTGAAGGACTTCAACATAATCTCCTTTCGCCGCCAATTCCGTGATAATCTTAACGGAGTAATCTTTGACGCCGGTTTCGTGATATTGTTGACAAATCTACAGGGAAAACAAGGTTATCGTGTTCGCGGAGGAAGAACATCTATGTTGCAAACCGGAATACCGCGTAACCCGAGGCTTGCTTGCTCGCACGTACTAAATCGTAACAAGTCGCCGGCTATGGCACAAGAGACTCAACCACCCGAACTTCAAAACCATGAACAAGCTTGTCAAGAACTCTAAAGTCGAGGACCGCCCAACGAATCGTTTATCAAAGATAGAAATTGTGAAGCGTGCCCGAAGGGAAAGCAAACAAAGAGTAGCAATCCACCTATTCCGTCACCTTCCACCGATGGAATCCTTCACCGCTTCACATGGACTTATTCGGGCCGCCTCTCCAAGCGACTATAAGAGGCAAGAAGTATGCCCTCGTCGTCATGGACGACTTCTCGAGATATACTGGGGTCATCTTCATCGCCAACAAATCCGATGTTCGACCGAGTTACCTAATCTACCGAAGAAACTCGGTGTGGAAAAGAACATCAAGATTAAGAAGATACGCTCGTACGGAGGAATAGAGTTTCTAAACTCGCAGTTAAGACATACTGCGATGAAGAGGGAATTCAAGCACGAGACATCACCGCGCGCACCCCTCGCCAGAACGGACTTGCCGAACGTAAGAACAGTAACTCTCAAAGAAGCAAAGCAAGAACGCTCCTCGCAGCTTCTCGACTACCCTCAAAGTTTTGGGGTTGATGCTACCGACACCGCCCCGTTACACTCGTAATCGATCACTACCGACACAAAGAACACATGAAGACGCCATACGAACCGTGGAAAGGGAGAATCCCTTCTATTTCTCATTTTCATGTTTTCTGCTGTCCTTGCTTTATCCACAACAATGGGAAAGATCGCTTGAAGGTCTTTGATAGCAAATCTGATCAAGGAGTATTCTTAGGATACTCCCCGAGTCAAGAAAGCCTTCGTAGTTTTTAACTATCGAACTCTTTGCGTGGAGGAAAGCCCTCATGTTGTTTTTGATGAATTTGTTACCGAGAACAGAAAGATACAAAGTCAAGTACCGAGGATGTCACAGCAAGCTACGGGATCTCGAACTAAATGACAAAGCCGAAAAGATCCAAAGATTGTTGGGATGATGAGTCGAAGATGAAGAAATTCGACTCACCAACAAGCAATGTAGCTAACCTAGTTGATTCTATCGAACAGTAATCAACAACAGTAACTTCGGTCGATGAGGAAGCCCCCGTGGTAACCGAGACCTCTACCGAGAATATAAACTCGTGGGGAACGATTAATGTTCCCGAGCCGAACGCCCCCGAACCCGGAAACTCAATAGATCCTAACCTTCTTACCGAATTACTACAACCACAAAACAAGACTACCGAAATGCCTAATACACCTACCGACCGTGCGTAAGTGGTATCGAAGAAGAAGCCCGACTCAGCATTCGTGGCTCGATGCTCATTCTTCGATCTTATCATTGGAGATCCATCAAGCAACTATAAGGACGAGATCAAGATTAATTCAAGGAGAAAGCTCACTTTACTCTTGTTTTCTCGTCTACGTAAGAACCTCGCCGATAGAGGACGCACTTAAAGATGCCGACCGGGTCATTGCTATGCAAGAAGAGCCGAACCAGCCGTCGAAATGAAGTTTGGGAGCTTGTCGACGTACCTGTACATCGCACGTGATTGGAACTAAGTGGGTCTTCAAGAACAAGCGAGATGAAAACAACGTCATTGTCGAAATAAAGCTCGACTAGTTGCTAAAGGATACAAATGCAGAGGGAATTGACTTTGATGAAACATTTGCTCCGGGCCGCGATTGGAAGCCATTCGTCTTTTCCTAGCTTATGCAACACATCGTAGATTTAAGGTATATCGATGGATGTGAAGTCGCTTTTCTCGAACGGCGCATCAAGGAAGAAGTCTACGTGGAACAACCGCCCGGCTTTCAAAGAGGACATCAGTGTACGCACTTAGGAAAGCTCAGATGGGGTTAAAACAAGCACCCGTGGCTTGGTATGATACCCTATCGACTTTCTACTTCGTAAAGGTTTTCAAAAGGGGACAAGAGATCGCACCCTATTCAAAGATAAAATCGAAGATGACATTCTACCGGTGCAAATCTACGTGGACGACATCATTTTCTGCCGCGTAAAACGAGGTTATATGTCGCCAGCTCGAGAAGATGATGAAGGAGAAATTCGAGATGTCCATGATGGGAGAGATGAATTATTTCCTCGGATTTCAAGTAAAACAATCACCGAAGGAATCTTCATCAATCAAGCCAAATACACTCGAGATCTTCTCAAAAGATTCGGCCGTGATTCCAAAGAAACCGCCAAGATCCCCATGAACACGAACTTTAAAATCGATCTAGACAAAGAGGGAGCTTCGTTAACTCTACCGATTATAGAGCTATTATTGGTTCTTTACTTTATTTAACAAATAGCCGACTCCGACATAACTTATGCCGTAGGTGTATGCGCAAGATTTCAGCGAATCCCAAGCGAAGTCATCTAGACTCAATCGAAGAAGATTCTCGCAATATCTAAGAGGAACACCCGAGGTCGGGTTATGGTATCCCGCCGATGATAATCTAATACCGACAAAGTTATTCTCGATGCCGATTACGCAGATGCGGGATAGATCGAAAATCAACTTCCGAACATGCCGGGCCTCCTAGCAAAGCAAGCCGATATCGTGGTTTTCAAAGAAACAAAGACTCGCAGCTACGTCCACTACCGAAGCCGAGTACATGGCCGCAGGAAGTTGCCGTGCCCGCATCCTTTGGCTTCGACAACAATTGAGAGATTATGGTATAACTCAGATGAAGTGCCCATCTACCGTGACTCCACCAAGGCAATAGCCGTAACTTAGAACCCAGCTTCTACATACCGGATGCAAGCACGTGGACATTCGACACCACTTCATCGGAGACCATGTCGAAAAGAAGGACATCAGATGGAGAAAATCCATACCGACAAGCAAAGGGCGTATATACCGACCAAACCACTAGCCGAGAACAGTTCCGTAGAACTATCGCTGAGCTAGGTCTGCTAGATCCTACCGAGACAAGTCGCAGAAGCCGACTACCGATAATAATATACTTAGCAACAATGTGTATCAAGCATGGAATCAGCACGACAGTCGAAAACTTAGTACAAATGACTCGCCTGGGAGATGCACACCGTACACAACAAGGGAGAACATGGTCATCGCACAACCATCCTCCCGATAAATGATGGTAACCACCGATAAGTTCAACAAGAGGTTTGCGTAGTATCATTACTTAATTTGTTCGAAGCATGCCGCATTTAATGCATCGGGCCGCTTGCATTCAGTTGCCTAGGAGCATTTATTCCTTACCATTTATTATGTTTAAGGTTTGAGGAAAGGTCGCAGGACTCCTCGCCCGCGTAATTAACGCTCTCTCGTCGCGCATTTAACGCATGTCTTCTCCATTAGCTTTATTACGTATATCTATATTTTTGGCGGCTATTGTAATCATTCTCTTATAACATTTAACCTTAGCCGCCCCTTGTTTTTGAAAGATTAAATTTGAACCGTGCGATTCAAACTGAAGATCAAACTCAATATACAAAATCTTTCATCTTCTATCAACTCCTCACTTTTCGCCATTCTCATATCTTAGAGCTCTTTCTTAGCGATTCGCTTACCTTCCTTACATCCTCATTCAAACTGCATTGCTATATCTCTTTTCAAGCTCTATCTCACGGTAATGTATTACTATCCGCTGATAGCTACTAACTTACTCTATTTTCAAGTGCTAACAATTTGTTTTGCAGATTTCGATGGCGGTAGTACGGACTCCCGAGAAGATGGTTGAGATCATGACCATCCGGGTTCGGCCTGAGCCAACGATGGCTCTCCAAAGAGTGGACGTTTCATATTTGGAGCCGGCTTTTTTTGGCGCCCTTGAGAAGTCGTGGCCGGCAACTCTTGTGTCGAGGCATCCCCGCTCTCATCCGCCGAGACAAGTTGTGGAGGCCTACTACAACCGGAAATCATTAGCCTCGGGAGGAGAAGAAGCATCCTTTGGATACAAATGAAATTGCCCCAAATCGACGGGAGGGAGGCTACCCACTCTTTCAATATCTCGTAGGCTCTCGCTCAAGCTTTTCAACTACCCTCACCGGGTATCTCTCCCATTGGTTATAAGGAAAGGGAGATAAATAACTACGTCCAAAAGTTCTCGTGGACGCAGCCGACATAGTGTTCAAGACGGCGCTTCGTAGAAATCTTTTGTTACCTCGCACGGGTTTAGCTTACATTGTCTCTCATATTCCGACAAGCTCACCGGATCCTATGATCGCCTTTCTAAGCCGAGGATACAACCGATGATGATCATGGACGATGGAGTAGAAGTGAACCGGGCCGACTACTATACTACTCACCGAAGGCCCAAGCCCGTAAGTTCACTACTTCGCCACCGGAGAGAGGAAGCTAACCAAGACAGTAAGCTCCTATTCGGCACCAAGATGTCTGCCGATAGAGAGTGTGGTACGTAATCGCTCGCCTTTTGAGGACTCAAGTCTTTTGATCTCAAGAGTATTAAATTTATGACAAAGGCCGGAGCGGAAAAGTCAATCGGGCAAGGGGCCACCCGAACCGAAGAGAGCGGCGTCTCGCTCCGCCCCCAACCGTCCATGTGCCAAAGAAGAGGAGGTCGAGCTAAGACTCGACCGCTGAGGTCACAGCTGCTCGCCCACTTACCATTATTCAGCCAGCCTCCTCCTTCTATTCAAGAGGAGCAACTACTCGATCCGGATATCGGAATCGAGGGAGCGACGATCAAGGACAAGGTCCAAGTGATCAGCCTCCGAGGACACAGAGTCCGACAAGAGGGAACCGTCACCCGAACCTACCGCCGAGTGGACAACAACCGACACCACTCGACCGCGTGCCGCAGCCGAGGTTCAGAAGAGATACCGTAAATTGCCGAGCACGCAGATCCGGTTGAAATAGCAAGAAGGACAAGAGCTCGATGCTCTTAAGGTTTCTCACCGGGACATTCTTATTGACTTTGCCAAATCCCAAAGAAATACCGGGATGAGCTACCGACGCAGGAGCAAGAGCTCCAAGCCAAGATTGTATTCGGAGAGCCACCGATGTGGCGTCTTTCGAAGATTTGAGAGCCGCAATGCTCTATTTACCGAGCTTGAGAGCTCCGATCGAAACAGCCTCCGCCCCCATCTCCACCTTCCGATAAAGGCGATAATGATGATCAAGATGAGGAGATGGATGGCAAACCCAAGGAAGCGGCACTCAGTGGAGAATCTGGCAGAGGGACAAACTCCCCAAGAGAAGAGCCCAACACCACCCATAGTCACATCTCGGTGAGGCTACAACCGCTCCGGGGACAAGTAGGGAGCAGCTTGATCTCGTTCTCCGAGCAGCAGGCTCGGAACCAGCTCTTATCGATACAACCCATCGGTTCCGTGTCCTCACGTTCGTCAACAAAGGCTATCAAACGCCAAGGTGAGAAAAATCGACTCCTAGCCAAAGATGTTCATTTCAAACGGGAGAAGTACACCAAGGCTCGTAACGAAGCTCTAAGTAAGTTGGCCGCCGACATCTCCACTCCCCTAAAGAGGCTTCTCACCGTATTTCAAGGAGATAGTTGAGCAGGCCCTAAGTGCTCAAAAGGCCGATTTAACAAAGACAGAGTCGCAATGCTTGCCACTCAAAGATAAAACTTTCTCGAACAACTCGACTCTAGCCATGAAAACAATTCAAGGCTTCATTGATGAGAGAAACAAGATAGCAACCACCTCTCTTCAAACGAACCTATCAAGCAACAGTGCCGAGGCCTTAAAAGCCATTCGTAAAGAAATGACAGTAATCAAATGATCAAGCTCGCCGAAACTCCGTCAGAGTCACCCGCTCGCTTGAAGAAATCTAGAGCCGATCAGAGAAAGACCGGGAAAACTACCGGAACTTGGTCGCTGATTTTGATGACACAGCTACCCGCATCAAAGATTCTCGCACAACTGGAGCAGACGTAAAAGCTATCCGCACCTCCCCCGGCGAATATTGCCGATGCCAAAAAAGGGGGAAGATATTGTGAAAGATGAACCCGATACGGATACATACCGACGCCCGTATCCTCGAGGGACAGGCTCAGGAGGCAGACCCTCCTCGCCAGCCAGAGCCCTCACCACGGAGATTCGTGGGGAACAGCTCCGAGGCGGGACCAACTACTCGTAAAGGTACATCTACCGAGGTCCTTCTCCTTGATTTCCCACTACAAGCCACCCCCATCTCCTCTTCACCGTGCACATGGACGAAATCGCTCAATTCCTTGAAGAGCCACCAAGAAGAAGAGTCTCAAAAGCCGCCGCAGAGGTCTGGGAAGGAAATCGCTATCGAATCCACTACTCCTTCCTCCCCCGATCAAGAAGTTTAAATCAAAAGCTGAGCAAGAGGCATTCGACCTCATAATAGCCCAAGAGCCGCAAGACAAGCCGGACCAGAGCGTCGCCTAGAGGAGGCAAACTAGCAAATAAAAGCCTAAGGGCAAAGCCGCTGTGGGCAAAGGAAAGAGAAAGGTCATTAATACAACTAAGAGCAAAAGAAGAAAGCCCAAGAAGAATTTGCTAAGTGCTCTTCCGACCGAAATCAAAGCTACTTCTCGTAGTATTCCCATATCTACTCTTACACCCGAAAGCAGATAGCGTAAGATCAAACGACCCGGGAGGCGACGCCGCAAGGACCGAGTCTCGTGACGAGGAGACACTAAAGCGGCCCGCTCTCCGTGAGAAGAAAAAGGACGGGCCGACCCGGCAAGAATGAAAAGCCTATCTCGATAAAACCAAAGAACCTAATCCAAGAAGGCGTATCCCGAGAGGATCTAAGTTCATCGTGGGCCCCCACATCAAGCAACAACCGATTCAAAGATGTGGATAAGTGGGTGCCGGCCGATATGAATGAACATCGGGAGAGATTGAAAGAAACTTTTATCAAAGGCTACTACGTATGGCGCATTTACCCACTTCGATCGCTTTCACCGATCAGCCCTTTCGAGGAGCCGATTACGAGATTTAATGTTGAATTCTCGTGAACGGGCCAAGCAAGTCATGGAATCACGTAACGTAACCTTCCGTGCCCCGACCTTTCCGACGTATTCCACCGCCGAGACTTGCTAATGGACTCGCCGAGCACTAAGGACATAGAAAGAGAAGTGGAGGAAGCCGCCTACGCCCGAGCCTCGCTCCCGTAAAGGCCGATGATAACTTGGAGATCCACGAGATTCGAGCTAGAGTGTATAAATACTATTACCTGGATCCTCCCGAGGAAAAATCCACCGACTTCAAGAAGAAAACGCAGGTTCAAGAAGCAAAGAAGCAGTGATTTTTCTCTCCTCATCTTTTGTAATAAAGCATAGGAACTCGTAATTCTTGATATATATATCGCTTCCTTCCGCTTGCTAGACAATTACTCATTGTCTCTCACGCCTTTTACTTTGTGTTTACACTACCGATCACCAAGTGATCTCGACACACACTCACATCGCTCTCCGATCTCGCCTTTCTCTCACCCGCCGAAGTTCATTTACTATTATCGCTTTTCCTCGATGCTTTAAGGGGGGAAATTGTTGTCGTAGGGACAAGATCTTTAATAGATATTGGAGTATGGAGGTTTCTGCATCATCAATTAGGGGGAAATTATCGGATATGAGTCAAGAGATTGATACTCAACTGTTCTAGGGTTAAAAGAAATTGGGGGAAATCATAGTAGTACTATGGAATTGAAGATCCCAAAACCGAGCCGATATCGAGAGATTAGTGTGTCGATAGGATTAGCCGATGTATAGGTTAGACTTGATGTAATGCTTATTATTTTGTCTAAGTCCTCGTACGGGGTAGTTGTTGAACCGATCTTCACCGAAGATACTTTTCGTAACCCCACGTCATCGTGTAATCGCTTGCATTCTTCGCCGCCACCGATATCAAACTCGCTGAAGATCCCGCATCACCGACCGGACCTCGCAGAAGCATTCTCTACAAGCCGATGGTCATCGCAGAAGAACCAAAGGTAAGCAAGGATACCTTCGCAGCCGACCAACCGACTATCGAAGCTCACTTTATCGCCGACGACTCACCCGAAGAAGACAGACTTTCGAGTACTGTATCCGACAGAAAGCGACCCAACGACTAAAGTCCCCTCAAATGTTCAACCAAAGACAAACGAGGTAGTTTGAACGGGCAACCCTGACACCCACCAACTACAAACCTCGACCAATGAGAAGCCGACAACGCTTACCTACTCTACACAAGAAAGCCGCTCTCATGAACAGCGCATTAACCGCCCCGCCGCAACAAAGTTGAATAGTGGCCGTTTTCTTTGACGCTTGTGACACGTGGCATCGTCGTCTCCAACGGACATATGTCACAACTCACAACTATAAATAGAGAAGGATTTGAAGATTTCGAAAAGAGGAATATACGCGAAATCAAGGGAAATCATTCAAACTCACAACGCTCTAGAACCTTCAAGCTTATCCAGAGACGAACTAGTTTTCATAGAACACTTCTTGTAGTTCATCTCTCTAGAGCACTTTGATCCCTATCTTCTCTAGACTAAGCTCATTGCTAGATTCATAGCTTAGATCCGAAGGAGTTCACATTTAGTGAATTGTTCTTGTTGTAAGAACTCCTTCTCGCTGAGAATATTCCCTCCCTTCTAAACTTAGGTTTGGATTGTAAAGTCGCTAAGGACTATAACTTAGAGGGAACCGTCCAAAGGCAAGATCCCCGCCGAGGCTTGCTCGTAATAATCAACAAGTTCTCCCCGCCTTGTTCAGACCGTGGACGTAGGATCTTGCGTATCCGAACCACGTTAAATCGCTTGTGTTCATTTACCGCTTTTATCGCATTACATTCAACCGACTTGAAAATCATAAGTTTGCATAAAACGTATTTTATAAAGTGCACGACCAAAAGATTTAACTTGCAAAAACGCGTTTTCAAAAAGAGACGACTCCGGCCTAACACTTATCCGCACTACGCCTCCGACCGAGCTTCGTAATACCGACATCGCCGCAGAAGAGCTCGAAGCCGACTCACCTTGACCCTGATCGAAGGCTTACTTGGCACTCGTTCATCGCTTGCAAACATCGCCTTCACCGACCTTCACCGAGAAAAAGAAACAGAGCTCGGTGTATTCACCCCCCCCCTCTACACCTGACTTTTCGTCTCCGGACCAACATCCTGTATGTAGTTGGTCAACAGGCTCTTTTGATAAGTCATGTGTTTCGAGCAGCCGCCGTCCACTATCCAAGGGTCCTTATGCACCTACAAAACGAAAAACATTTTTAGGTACTCTTTGGTTCAACTGGGTCCTTACATGTTAGTGGGTGATTTCGAACCCAAATCTGTCTAGGGACCTTAGAAGTCCGAGACTTCTTCTTCTCCGAACCTTGTCGCCTTTCTTCTCCACAGACTCCTGGAGATACCGACTTTCCGATGATTTTGGGGTTCGGGAGCTTTCTTCTTCCGAGGCTTTGCGCTCCTCCCCGACCCTAGCTCATAGTAGTACAAACCATATTGAGCCGGATGTTCATACAAAGGGTTCCTTGTACTATTCCGCCTACCCGACCTTCTTGGTTCCCCCCCGAGTTTGATCGTGGTGTCCCGGGCCGGAACCTCGGTCACCGCTTCTTGTTGCTCTACCGAGGTGCAACTATCTTCTCGTTTATTCTTCGTCCGAGGTGTCGAGCCGCAGTCCGAACTTTACCTCCGACAAACCTATCGCCCAAGAGTTCCGAGCTCTTTGAAGTGGAAGCTTCATGAGTATAGCCAAGTCCTTCTTTCATGACCGTCGGCCTTTGCGCTCTAAGCATACTTTCCAACTTCTCCTTAGCTCCTAGTAATCGTCACCATCGGCTCTCGCCAAACTTCATCACTTCTTCAAGTGACTCATAATCATTTTCAACTTCGCGAGCTTCCGATTGAGTCGGGCTATCTCAAGATCTTTCTCGACTGTCCTTGGTCGAACCGATATCCGAGTTTCTTGAAGCCGAGACTTAGTCATAAGAGATTTAATCTCTTCCTCGAGTCTCACAACAAGATTCTCGTACTCGCAGAGACCCGACAATCGAAGAAAGTCTCTCGATTCTCGCCCTTTACCTGTTCCAGCTTCTCGAACGGTTCCTGCCGAACTCTCTGCTCACCGACCGCTCCTCTAGTAGATCATCGTAGGCTTGTACCACATCTAGAGGCTCATCTGTGTGCCAACACGTGTCGTGTGTGCTGTGAGAAGAAGATATTAAATTAAGTTAAGAATTTACCTCAGCCTCTTCTTCGGCCATCAGACAATATTCTGCATTTTCTTCAGGATCTGTTTCTCCGATCTCAACGACAACAAATGCAGCTTCGTCTTCAGAAGAATATATGAATGCATCTTCCTCGATTGAGTCATCGAATATCTCTCTGGCTATGTAGGCCTGCCTCCTACGAGCAAATTTCTCGCGTCTGGCCTGCCGTTCTGTTCTTTGAGCAGCTGAGAGTTCAGGACATTCGCATTGATAGTGTCCCTCCTTCTTGCAGTTGTAACAGACAGATGATCTGCTGCTTTTTCCAGCTGAGTCTTTGGATGGACTCGCAGCAGGTTCTATGTTCCTGCAGTCGGTAAAAGGTTTAGATTCTTCCCTTTTTAGAAAATCTTTCTTACCTGAGGGAGAATCTCTGTTGTATTTCTTCAGCTTTCTGACTCTCTCCTTTTCTCTTTGATATTTGAGAGCCATAAGCGCAAGTGGGTCAAGAGCGCATGTCTCGTAGGACTTTGTTTCGCGCGCAGCCTCACGCTTCTTGCCGGAAGAAATATGTTTGATTCCGGGCCGCCGACCGTTGCTTTGAAAGCATGGTCAATCTGGAGTGTCACCGGAGCACCGGAACATCTTTGGGGTAGGCCGTGCTCAAATTCCTCTCGTTTTTAATTCCCAAAAAAAAGCATCGTGAGTTAGAGCATTAAGATCGAAGCGACGTAAATAAGTAGCAAATGGAAGCCACTTCGCCGAGGTAGAGCTCTTAAGATCTTGGTGTTCATCTCTTTGTTTGTGAACATCCTCCCCAGCCCGTTGATCACATTGACTTGGTTTGTGAATCCGATGCTTAGCTCGTCAATGGTCTCACTGGGCTCCATGGCAAACGCTGTCGAACTTTTGTAGCTCTAATTCGAGCTTGTTCTCTTTGATCTCGGGGGGTTCCTTGGCTCAGCATGCCTGTGGCATCCCAAAGTTCTTTCGCCGTTTTGCACCCTCCCGAAGTGAGAATCACTGAGCGTAGTCAGGATTGCATTACGCGCAACTCGGTCGAGGTTGTGCAGCTTTTTATCTTCTGGTGTGAAGGCTGATTTTTGTTTAGCGACCTTAGCGCCGGCCGCGCTCCTACACCTCCCACGGCAAATTGTACGCCGTCGATCATGGGAATGATGGGTCCTGTCTCAAGGACGTCCGTCATGCCGTCATGCAAAGAATGTGAGGTGTGCCTCCATTCTCACACGCCATACCGTGTAGTTCTCTATTGAGAACATCGGTACCATCCGAATACCTCGACATATCGTACATTATGGGTAAGAGTATAAGGATGTATGAAGAGATGCTTGTGCAAGTGAAAAACGCTGTGGATCTCGTTCGAGAAGACCAAAGATTTCGTAACCGGTGATTCGTGAGAACAGTACGCGCTCCGATACCAATTGTTGGTCCGAGACGATAGTCGTGTGTAGAGGGGGGGTGAATACACCCGATCACAATTTCTTTTTCTCGTAACGTGAAGGACAAATGAATCAGTATGTTGCAACCGATGAACAAGGCGCGTATAGTAACCTTCGATCACGGGTCGAAGTGTGCCAACTACTAAGCTCTCCTACCGACTTTTGTCAAGCATTTCTGAAACTCGCCTGAGATGTTGTGCGATAAGTGTGTAGGGCCCGAGATTCATCTCGCTTGAAAACGTGTTTTCACAAGTTAAATTCTTTTGGCTAGTGCGCTTTGAAAATACGTTTTATGCAAAGATATGATTTTTAATCAGTTTGTATGCAATGCAATAAAACAATAAATAACACAAGCAATTTTTAACGTGGTTCGGATACGCAATATCCTACGTCCACGGTCCTACCGAACAGGAGTTCTTGTTGATTTATCTGAGCAAGTCTCAGCAAGGAATCTGTGCACTGGACAGACCCTTCTAAGTTATAGTCCTTAGCGACTTTATAATTCAAACCAAAGTTTGAAAGGGAGGGGATAATCTCCAACTAGGAAGGAGTTCTTACAATAAGAACAATTCACAGAAAGTGAACTCCTTCGAGTTTATAAGCTATAAATTTGGCAATGAGCTTAGCTAGAGAAGAGGGATCTAAAGAACTCTAAAGAGAAGAACTAATGATATTCTATGTAGGCAAGTTCTTCGCTGGAATAATCTTTAAGTTTGCTAGAGTTGTTCGTGAGCTTGAGCTATTTCCCTTGTGAATCCCGTGCGTGAAGCTCGGATTTCTTCTCTATTTATAGTTGTGAGCAGGCATATGTTCGTTGGAGAAGACGATGCCACATGTCACAAGCTTCCAAAGAAAACGGCTATATTTTCGAATTATTGCAGCAGAGTTGTTGGACACTGTACATGAGAGCAGCTTTAGTTGGTCAGAGCAGATAAAGCGTTGTCGGCTTCTCATTGGTCGAGGTTTGTGGTGGGTGAGAATGTGTCAGCCGTCAGAGTTGACTATTCTAATCCTTGTATGTCTTCTGCTGACTTTCGAATTGACTTTAGCAGCTGAGTCGTTTTCTGTCGGATACAGCAGACTTTAAGTAGTCTCTGTCTTCTTCGTCTGAGTCGGCTGACAAGGATATATCTCCAGAGTAAGGTCAGTTGATGACTGCGAAGGTACTGAGCTTGCATAGAGTTTTTCTCGCTGTTTTTTGTAGCCGATGAGATGTCTTCTACTGAGGCGAAGATCAGCTGATGACTTAAGAACGCAAGCAATTACACTGATGACGTGGGGTTCTGGAAAGTAACTTCATCAGAAGATCAATCCAACAATTTACCTCGTACAGGACTTAGACAAAAAGATAGATAATAAAAACAGTCTAGCTTATACATCATCTAGTCGTATCAAGACACTACACTACTGATATCAGCTGGGTTTTGGGATCTTCAATTCCATAGTACTACTATGAATTCCCCCAATATTATTTTAACCACTAACAGCTGAATACCATCTACTGACTCATAACCCAACATGTGCTAAGGATTTCGTAGAAAGCCTGAAAAACTCATTCTAAATAAGAGCCTATACGAAATATTTTTAAAAATTCCAGTGTCTAAGGGGTGTCTAACGGTGCATAAGGGTTTCGTAGAAAGCCTAAAAAGCTCATTTTGAATAAGAGTCTTTTTCTGTGGTACGCCTTATACACCCATAGACTCGCCTTAGACATTGGTAGTGAATTCTAAAGTGAGGATAATATGGTTAAATTGGTTAGATGTGAACAAAGCTATAGTGGAAGGTTACTTTTATTTTTTGTTTAATAAATATGGGTTGAAACATATATTACCACAAACAAATACTCCATCTGGCCCTTCCAATATATTTTTTTTTGCACGGAGATTAAGAATAGTACTCCCTCCGTCCCATTAGAAACGACGCGTTTTCCTTATCAGGCCGTCCCATTGAAAACGACACGTTTCCTAAAATAGAAATATTTAGGAAAACTTAATTTTCTTTTAGTAACTAATTAATTATTACTAACAACAATTAACACTTAATTACATTATGTTAATTCTCTCGACATTACTAACAACAATTAACACTTAAACAATTAACACTCCCTACTCCATCTCAACCTAACCCTAATTCATTCTCTCGATCTCCATTTTCTCTCTTTGTTCTTGCGCTGCTTCTATCTCCCTCTCGAACTCTCTAATTCGCCTCACCTCCGTCACCGTTCGCAACCCTCCGCAATGAAGTCAAACCCTTCCCGATCTGAGACCTACGCCGGCTCACAGTCGCAACCCTCCGTGATTTCTCCCCTTCAATTTTTCGCTCATTCTTAGACAGTCGAAGTTGCGTCATCATCGCCCTCCTCTGCGATTTCTCTCCTTCCTTTCTCCAGATGTGAGACGGATCTGTCCAGATCTGAGACGGATCTGTCCGGATCTGAAACGGGCGAGATGTCTCCGTCGGGGGGGAACTACGACAGCCTTTCTCAGTTGATGATGAACTCTCGTACAAATCCTAAGGATCTACATCCTGAAATCCGAGATGTCGACGATCGGGTTGATCTGAGCGGAGAAGAGGTCGTCGCCTCCTTCTTGGAGCGCGGCTACTTCAGGAAGGTGAACGTTCGTTACCCGGAATCTTTCAATAAACGGTTCCCGGGTGTGGAGGAGGAGTATAACTTGAAAAGGCGGAGATATAAGGACGCGCTTGAGAATTATGCATATGGACCGAGAATTGTCTCACATTCCTGCAATGCTATGGTGAGATCTTTCCTGTCATTGTTTAAAATAAGCATGTGGGTGATAGTTGTTATTTGCTTGTTATTGTGGTAGGAGGGTGGTTAAGCTTGAAATGATAAGAAATATGCTCACACTTAGGTTTTGTATTGGGAAAAATAACATTATTATGATGACAAAACTGAAGTGCACTTTTGCAATTACTATGACTGGTGAACTTGTTCCTAATAGATAAAATGCATAGTTGTGATGCCTTGCTACTGAATTGTATTCTGTGTTGCATTATCTGTGTGAAGGGAACTTCTGTGTTGCATATTCTTCTGTTCGGTTTTGTATTCTGGTAGTATCTGCCATGCTATGGTATTAAGATTATTTCTGAGCCCCATACTGCTGGTTTTGTATGGTGTCATCGATTTACAATTAATTCATAAACTATTGGTTTCTATAAACAAAAACTTTGACATTCAGTAATTGACTTTAGTCATATACATTCAGTTACAATAAAAGAAACTTTCAGTCATAGACTTTACAACTATACAGCTCTTGGTTTCTGTAAACAAAAACTTTAACATTGTCCCAAGGCTGCTATTTACAAAAAACATCTACAATTACTACAACTTTTCAAGCAAACTCCACTGCATCTTATCTTTAAAACTCCACTGCATCTTTAGTCATCTACCAACTGTCCAATCATCCACATTTAGCCCCAACCTCTCCCTTAGCTCTTGTATATCAGTTAGGGTTCCATTTTCTATCATATAGTTGATGCACTCTTCTGCTAAACTGTTGGGAACTACCAAATCCATTGGTAGAGCATCCAATCTTATTAAGCTGTCCTTCTTTAGGTGTGAGATTTTATAGCTGTTGCTGCCTTTAACCTTCATAATTTCAATCATACACCCTTGCAAGCTCAAAAATATTTTGTTAAGGCTGATTGGAGATAGTTGTTCAAATGAAAGAACAACTGCACTTATTAGTTGGTCCACATTATAGCTTGCTGTTTCAACTTGTATACTCTGAATGGCTCTAAAAACCCTAGATCAAGGAAATTAGTGTCAGTAGGGGTGTAAGTGGTTCCGCTCCGAACCGCGAAACCGATCGGACCGAACCGAACCAAACTGAAAAACGCGGTTCGGTTCGGTTTCACGATTTGGTTCGGTTTATTTTTTTAGAAACCGTTTACATTCGGTTCGCGGTTTCAAGAATTTTTGAACGGTTCGAACCGAACCGAACCAATATCCTATTTTTTAATTTTTTTATTTAATATTTGTCTTTTTTATATGAGAATATTATTGGATTTAGATATTAGATTTAAGTTAAAATCAATTCTAATCTATACAAATGAAGAAAAATGAGTAACAATTCTATAATTGTGAGTTCGGAATGAGTGACATCCTATAAACTATTATTCTTGCATTATTTTGGATTTAAAAAATAAATAAATAAAATAAAAAGGTGAAGCGAGGAACCGAACCGAACCAAACCATTTATAAGCGGTTCGTTCGGTTCGGTTCCGATATTGAAAAATCCATCGAACCGAACCAAACCGAACCCTTTCTATGTGTTTGGTTCGGTTCCTAAAATCAATAAAAAACCGAACCGAACCGAACCGTTACACCCCTAAGTGTCAGGGCTATTAGGTGGCTGAGAAATCAATCTAATATCAAATCCTTCCTTGTTGGCTGCCTCTCTAAACTGAATATCAATGTCTTTGATGTGGGGCTTAGCATTATCTTGTTGTATGAAGATATGCTTGCTGGCATCTTTTGGCCACTTTTCTCTAATAGCTGGTAGTATCTGCCAATATTAACATTATTAATTGCTATTATCATTGAATTCAAGTCTGAAGCAGTTCAACTCTTAACTCAAAGCTGTAACTCAAAGCTGAACTGTGTCAGCTCTTAAATGAAGCAGTAGATATGCTCTGAATTGCACATTAGCTCATTAATTGCATGTGAATGTCATGATTCAACATAGTCTGCATTTAAACTCTGAACTGTTTCAGAATAATTTAAAACTGTGAACTGTTTAAGAATTGATTTCAAATCAGAACAGCTGCTTACAAAGCATTTCTTCTTACTGTTCTAATTCAACAAATGTCAAAACATACAATTTTCTATTACATGTGATGCATACTTCATTGCATTTCCATACCTGATTTATTAGGCAGGCTTTAGTGACTTCTTTAGTTATAGATTGTATTGGCTGAGTCTCCAATGTGCCTGCTGGTCGATTTTTGCTTTTCCTTTTTGCTGCAACTTGTTGAGTGAAGGGAAAAATACTTATTTTCCCATCAAATAAAACTGAACATTCTGAATTGAAAATAGGACGGCACACAACACACATAAACATAACTTTTGTGATGAACTTCTTGTTTTTACAAGTTCTATGTGGCTCGGCCTCTCCGGGAGTAAGATAAAATCTATGTGATGCCTTTGTTATATAGAACCATTTTTCATCTATATGTATTGTGTTGTGCATATCCTTGAACTTCAACAGATTTAAGACTCGATCAAACTCTAGTGCTTCCATAGAAAACCTTAGCCTAAGTAACCTACAATCTGTTGTTAGGTCGGGCCTAATTGCACTAGTGTGAGCTTTGATCAAGCCTTTCGTCACCCACCTACCAACTGTACTGCTGCTACAACTAATGTCACGTGCTAATTTTCTAATAGTTGATCTTTTTTGTAACTCAAGTGCTTGAATCAACTCCAAATGTATGAACACTCTTCTGTTGGGTCGAATTTTACCTATCTTAGCACTTTGCAGATAAATCATCTCACCAGAATTTTGTTGTTTCTTTGCTTCAGTCCATTGACGATGAACCGTGCTCCGAGAACAATTCCACTTTACGAACGCTGCCTTCATAATGCCTCTGTCCGGCTTTCCATTCTTGCAGTTTTGTAGCAAGAATTGGACAAGTTGATTTCGTTGTTTAGTGGTAAGATTCACTGGTGCCATGTTTGAAGATGGAGATTTTTAGAGAGAAGAAGGAGAATTAGAGATAGGGCAGTTGTGAGAAGATGAATGATGTGATGATGGAGCTTCTGCATTTATAGAGTAATGGTTGTGCACCCATTTTGAATTTGCTACTGTACTTCTAAATAATCTGGCGGCAGATGAATTACTTTTTTAAGAATTGTTTAGTTTCCCTCCTTTTTGTTGTGGCATTGATTTTGGAATTAAGCATATTGATTTGTTGATGTGGCCGTGTATGCGTACTGCTTTTTTGCTGATTTACTGGAATTAAGCATTATATAGATTTGTTGATTTGCTAAGCATATTGATTTGCTGATTTACTGGAATTAAGCATATTGAATTAAGCATATTGATTTAATGGAATTAAGCATATTGATTTGCTGATTTGCTAAGTGTAATGTGACTTCCAAAAAATTTCAAAAAATAGGCGCCTAAATAAGAATAAAAAGTGAGATTGGAAGAAAAAAAATTTAAAATATTATTTATTCTAACAAATAGGCCAAGGAGATTAAGTCTTAAACACAACCTCCTAGTTCCGCGCCCATTGGAAACGCGTCGTTTCCAATGGGACGGAGGGAGTAATTGATTATATGTAGAGAGGTAAAATGAAGTGTTTCACGTAAACACTTCTTCTGCACGCGCACATCGTCTTTTAACGCACCGCCCGTACTCGACTCAGCGCGTCGGAGAAATGCCGTCCCTTCTTTTCTTCAGCTCCCTGCCTCTGATGCTCTGCTCCATTCCACCTTTTTTGTACTGTACTGTTACTTACCAGTTACCCCTTACCCCCACCACAGTTTTTTACTGTGTACTTAAAACAAAGGGATATTAGCATGTAAATACACCATCTTTGGTCCGAATTTGGTTTTGCACATGACATTAAAAACGCTACTCAAAATACCCTTCTTTTAAAATCTGTTCAATTTGCACACCGGCGAAATTTCCGGCAACATCGAAGCTGACCTGTCGGACGACGTGACATATGCTTGCTGACGGGGAAGAATAACTATGACACATATGAAATTATAAATGATTGGTTAGCTAATTAATACACGAAGTTTGCTATCTTTTGGTTTTGCACATGACTTAAAAAATTGAATCGAGGATTAATTTAATCAAAAATCTTAAATTTAGAGACCATTTAATTATTATTTTGAAATACATATATTTATTTCTAAAACTAATGCAAAAGCTAACCTCTAGATGGAGTGCTGAATAAGAAACTTCTTATTGTGTTTAGTTGGAACAACTTTAAGAAATCCCTTATCTAGCAAACTGAAATCAATCCTAGGGTTTTTTTTCTTAAAAATTATTGCACCAAATCATCAAATCTCTAATTCGATTTTTCTTGCCATTTTTTTTTTAATAATCAGTCTGGAAGATTGAACGCATTCGCAGTTTGTTATGAACTTCTAATTCGATATGAACTTCTTACGTTGAGATGAAGGAGCAAATGTACCCATCCCCTCAGATTTCGTTTCCAAAACTTCTCCTAATCGACCTCAAACAGTGAGTTCAACCTCAAATCGACCAATCATAGCGAGGGAGAGAACAATTGCGAGAAGCAGCATGGGAGTGCTTAATTGTCCCGAGACTGGAAATATATATATATATATATATGCGGGTTAGTGGTATCTATATTCTTTCCTGAATATGTGTAATATGACATGTAATATGATCATTGAGTTGTAGTTTTCTAATGGACCTATTTGTAGATGCCTTCTCAAGCGAATGTCACGTTTGTGAACCCGGCAAGGAAACTCCAACCAAAGAGGATGAAACGTGCACCTACTTCTGCTTCAGCTACTACTTCGGCTTCGGGCAGCACAACAACTGAAATTGCAACAACCCAACAAAGTCAGAATTAAGTTGCTTTAGATTATCTATTGTATTTTGAGCATTTTGAGTGTGTTGCCTTCTCGTTCGTAGCTATCAGATTTTGAATGTTTAATCTTGAACTTTAAAAGTCTAGAATGAATTGTTCATTTGGAATATTGAATTTTCAACTTTTTGCAATCATATTTGGAAATAATGAATTTTTGAAATTTTTGCTATAATATTATATGAGTAAGGTTATTGAATTATAATTTTGTGATTTGGAATTAATATTAAGGGCTAGGTTATTGAATTTTAATTTTATAATTTAAAATTGATATTAAGTGTTGAATTATCAATTCCCAATTAAGCAAACTGAAACAAATATATAAATTGAAAAGTTTTTTTAAGTCATGTGCAAAATCAAAAGATAGCAAACTTCGTGTATTAATTAGCTAACCAATCCTTTATAATTTCATATGTGTCATAGTTATTCTTCCCCGTCGAAGAACCATATGCCACGCCGTCCGACGTGTCGCCTTCGATGTTGTCGGAAATTTCGCCGGTGTGCAAATTGAACAGATTTTAAAAGTGGTGTATTTTGAGGAGCGTTTTTAATGTCATGTGCAAAACCTAATTCGGACCAAAGATAGTTTATTTACAAGCTAATATCCCTAAAACAAACAACTTAATCTTGCGTATAAATATAGCACTGTGCACCATATATATAACTCTATACACTGCAGTTTGTGCCTATATGCCCCATTCTTTCAAAATAGTTAAATAGAGATTCACTTTTAAATTGTCTTCCAAAAATAAATAATTAGCATTTTTCCAGATAAAAGTATTTTTGTGACATATTAACAAGCGATATTATGAATGTACTATACGACAAGAAGAAACTTGGAAAAAAAAAATTCAAATTTAGATAAGAGAAATGGAACAAGATTCAGAAAATGGGAGAGCATCTGACTTCTTTATACACTTGGAAGGAAATTTTTTGTCCGCTTTCATTATCTTATCTTCATCTTCATCTTTTACTTCTTTTAACTCTATTTTTTTTACAAAAGAAAAGGAATAAAACCTGGACCTATCGGTTGCCGGTCACTATGTACTAGGTTTTGCTGTCAAAATAAAACATAGATATCTTTACAAAGTTTAATTACTTTAAGAATTATATATTTTTTGTCGGTTTGTAATTTACATTTTCATACTATAGTCATATTCTAATCCAAAAACATATCTAACTATGTGTTTATTCTTTATTATTACTAGTACTATTGAACTCAAGGCATGAAGATTGTTATAAATATATCATTTATTCAGTCAAATAATCAAATTAATGTTTAAGTATATAGTAGTCGTATTAAAAAATACATAATAAAATTAATAAAATATCTGGAATGGGAAAAACAGTTTTTTTAAGTGGAAATATATGTTTATACTCATTCCCACTTAAAAAAATACAAAATTACCCACCGACTATAATTATAGTTACAAAATACTCAAGTTTCAATTTACCCTTACTCTTTCACTTGTGTCAATGGGTGTTGAGGGGAGCCTACGGGTGCCGATGAGTGCCGATGGTGAGCCTACGGGTGCCGATGGTGCCGATTTTCATTAGATGTGCACTGCCTTGAGTGCTGATGGAGTGCCTATGGAGTGCCTAAGGGTGCTGTAGAGAGTTCAAAATTTCTATCAGCATCATAGGCACTCATAAGCATTCATAGGCTCTTCATAAGCACTCTATCGACACTCAAGGCAATGCACATCTAATGAAAATCGGAACACCATCGACACTCGTCGGTACTCGTATGTACAAGTGAAAAAGTGAGGGTAATTTGGTAATGTTGGGTATTTGGTGAACATAACTTAAAAAAATGAGTAGTATTGTGTTATTTTTAGTGGAAATGGGTATTTGAGCAAATGTCTTTTTTTAATAACAAAATACATAATTACCAATTTAAGCACTTTAAAAAAAAATATAATAATTTAATATAATTTGCCAAAAAAAGGGAGATTAGACTTTGATTTCACATAACTACACTCCATTATCTTCACAAATCATTAGAGATATGAAATATATTTTAATTAAATAATTAAATTAAAATTAATTATAATGAAACACTTGTTAATTATAAAGTGTAACATACAAGGAAATATATTGTGTGACACAAGTATTTGTGCAAAACTGGTCGTCTAAAATAAGGTTGTTAGTCAATATATATAGCAGATAAATGATGATTTAAAATTTTCTAAAAAAGAAAAAGAAAAAAATGGAGTATGAAGAAGATCAAGAAGAGGAGCAAGAGGGAGAGGTCGGGTTGGGACCGAGTTACGACGACTCAACTCTATCTGCGCCGCCCAAGCTAAACTCCCCATCCGAATCCGCCCCGCCTCCGCCGCTTCCGTGGAAGTCCCGCTACAAGGAGTGCTTGAAGAACCACGCCGTCGGCATCGGCGGCCACGCCGTGGACGGCTGCGGCGAGTTCATCGCGGCGGGGGAGGACGGTACGCTTGAGTCCCTCAAGTGCGCTGCCTGCAACTGCCACCGCAACTTCCACCGCAAAGAGAGCGACGGAGGCGGCACTGCATTCTTCCCCCAGCAGCACCAGCAACTGCTCCTAACCCACCACGGCCATTTCGGGTACCGCACTCCCGGCGGGTACCTCCACGTGGCGGCGGCGCAGCAGCAGCACAGAGCAGCGCTGCTAGCGCTGCCCTCCAGCTCCGGCGGAGGAGGCTCGAGGGACGATGTGGAGGAGTACAATTACCACTCTAACCCCAGCAGTGGGTCGCAGAAGAAGAGGTTCCGGACTAAATTCAGCCACGAGCAGAAGGATAAAATGCTGAATTTCGCGGAGAGGTTGGGGTGGAAGATTCAGAAGCAAGATGAGGAATTAGTGCAGCAGTTCTGTAATGAATTGGGCATCAAGAGACACGTGCTCAAGGTGTGGATGCACAACAACAAGCACACTCTTGGTAAGAGAACCTAGGAGTTATCAAAATCATGTCTTTCACCTGCTTAGATTTTTAATTTAATTTTAATTAATTACTACTACTACTACTACTACTGCTCCATATATATATGTATGTATATGTAGGTGGATTCTGTTAATTTGGTCGGAAATTTGTCAACATTCTTGGAACTCTTGAATTCAACTAGGTTTTTTCTACTTTTGTTATATCTAATAAATTGTTGTGGACTCCCCTAAACTTGCTTCACTTGTTGTACTTGCTCAGTCTAGTTCCATGTTTTATTTTCTGCATGTAGACATAGATTGAAGTTAGCTAAAGATCTGATGACTTGGGAATCTCATGAGTTCGAGTTTGGAAAATGGGATCATTAGTCCCACTTCATTTTCATCTTCTTCGTTGTACTAAAATACTTTAACTCTTGCATTTGTTCATTATGATTCAAGAATCTTGAAATCTTGGGTATTTCCGAGAAGCCTAATGGAAGAAATTTGGATAGGGTTTCATTGAAGATCAGCTCCTACTCATGGTTTCTTTCTTTTGTTTAATTTATCCATCATCTTTCTTTTTTAGCTTCCACTTTTGTTTCTAACATCAACAGGAAATGCTCCAGTAGTTTGAACTTAACTACTATTCCATATTTGATTTTATGTGGTGGTGTGAAATATTCTTGCAATGTTTGTTGGATGGAGTGCAAGAACACTTAAAATGTAAAAATTAATTAGTTCTCACATAGTTAGCTCTAGTTAAGTATAATATTTCTTGATGAATGTGTGTGTATATTGTTCACGAGACCTTATGCATGTTATAACTGTGCATGCTCATACAGATATATCTGATTGATCTTGGAAAATTAAGGAAGGTAGGAACCAAAAATGTTTGATCATAGAAGAGTGTGCACATTGGGAAGGAAAGAGATGAACATATTTCTTTCCATAGCTTCTTTTCTTTATACCACATTTACCCGTCAATGTCCTCTCACTCTCTCTCTCTCTCTCTCTCTCTCTCTCTCACACACACATTCTTTTTTTGTGTTCCAAATAGTGTTCTCCCCATCATGTATGTCATCGAGCTGTATATAACCGTGTAATTATTTATAGAGGCTTTGGCAACAGTAGCCAAATAATAAAAATTGAAAAACAATTATAGTCTTCCATTAAAACAAAACACAAATATAGCTATTTTGTTCTTATACGGCGCTGGGCCGATGGGGGCCGATGGAAGGGCCGATGGATCCATCGGCCCTGAACTGAAAAAAATAAAATGGATCCATCGGCCGATGGGGGCTGATGGAAGGGCCGATGGATCCATTTTTTTTTTTTCTTCTTCCTTAAGGGCCGATGGCCTCCTTCATTCAAGGAAAAAAAAATTACTGATTGATGCCAAAAATTACTCACTATCGGCCCTCGGCACTCCTGCTTAACATAATTATTTTTTTTTTGGTTGGTTCAGGGCCGATGCCCTCTTTAACTTTTTTTTTTTCTTCTTCTTCCTTAAGGGCCGATGCCGATGGCCCTCCTTTCTTTTTTTTTTTTTTGTTCAGGGCCGATGGCTCCATCGGCCCTTCCATCGGCCCCTATCGGCCCAGCGCCGTATAAGGACAAAATGGCTATATTTGTGTTTTGTTTTAGTGGAAGACTATAATTGTATTTTTTTTTTCCGTTTTGGCTAACAGTGGGTATTTCCACTTATTTATATCTGTGTATCTGCTATATTCACTAGTGAGTTTTACATGTGTTCCAGAAAGTCGATGAATCCAAAGCTTCGGAATTCTTACCAATCTCCTCTTTTTAATATTCCAACTTTTGTGTGTTGTGATGTTGTAAAGGGAACATGTGGGCACTAGAAATGGAACATAATTTAGACACAAATGCTTCAATTTACACCAACATATAAATAAATATATATATCTATTGCTATTACAACATCATATATATACACAGCGTGCCGTTTTAATTCCCATAAAAAGTTCAATCACAGGATTCTTGCTCTCAGATATTTTTTGGTTCCAAGTGGAAATATGTAAAGAATCTTGAGCTGTTAAAGAATATATATTTTTCTTGTGACTTTTGTTTCTTTCTTACCAATCTCGATCATATTAGCTATATTGAAATTCTCAATTGTAGATTATTATTTCTCCTCCAATCATTTATTATTTTATGTTAATATACAAAACCTCGTAAAATGCAAGATTCTATACAAGTTAATTTTAATTTTTATATTATAAATTGTAATAATGTATCTCAGAGTCATTCAACTATTTCGTTCGTTTACAGTTATAAAATAATACTAATATTACTAATTTACGTATTTTTATCAAAAATTGTGGGATGGCGAAATAGGCTATACTTTGTCTTTTAGTTTTCATCCTTTTTGTTTGGAGATGGAAAAAATTCAACTGCAATACTTTGTCTTTTAGTTTTCATCCTTTTTGTTTGGAGATGGAAAAAATTCAAATTAAGAATTTGAAATTTGTGGTGCAGCCTCATGCTTTTAGCTGCCCACTGCAAGATATTTGCTTATGGTGATTGATGATTCCATATGAGCTGCTTATCTCTATGATAATTTATAATTGTGGTCCACATCAAAACCATTATTTTGGTCAAATAATTCAATCATTTTGTTTCATATATTTTAGATCTTTTCTTGCTCCATTGATGATTTTTCAAGGTATGGATCTGCTGTCCAATTTTTTCTTGTCAAATCTGTGATTATTTATAAAGTAGTGATACACATTCCGTTTAAAAAATGTTCTCTTTAATGAATTTGTTAACTCTAAGTAATTAGTTATTTTAGGTAATTTTTTTGAAATGATTACGTGTATCATCATTTAATTGGAGAGCACAAATCAGACACCTAAAATATTGAACAGATTTTATTCCAATATTTGAGGTCTTTTCCCTTTTTTTCTAACAATTTTCTCTAAGAAACAAAATTGTAGTATGATTTTACATTAATCGCAAAATGTGAAAATGTATCTAGCTTGTACTTTTATTTACTATGGAGTTATAATCAAAGACCCTGCTAATTAAGATTCCCGTATATTTTGCATGTACAACTGTTAATGCGGCAACAAAAGAAGTAACGCAGGCGTGATCAGAAATAAAGTGAAAAAGTAATTAATGTTTCGATACTGTACCAAACACATTTATTAACATTGTAATGGTCCACATCCTGGGACCAAATCTGAGTTTGGATCTATGTGTACTTTTTTTGGTTTTCTAAACATAATAAAAATCCTTCCACATTTAGCAAAACTTAATCATTGCAACAATCTTGCACGTGCTTAGTTCTTGATTATAATCGATAACCCTAGTTTTCGTCCAATTAAAACAAATACTAGCTAGTTGGAATACTAATACTAATAATAATAATCTATTTAGTTTTCTCGGGATGAATTAATAGTAGGATGAGTTGTATTTTGGTTCATGTTACGAGTACCATAACAAGACACTCCTGAATATATTGTGTGGTGTCTTGTTTCTTTTGAGCATAAAGATTAAGAAAGTGATATTGTATGGTGTATGTTGTTTGACTTTTAGATAATTTATTTTGTGACCATTAATTCTTTACTATATTTAAAAATAAGACATTACTAGTGGGGCACCCCTTTCGAAAATACAAAACACTATTAATAAGACGAAGGAGTTCAGTTTAAATTGCAGAGGGGTGGTCCATAAAATTATAACTGGACATCTAAAAATCGGCCCACATAGTTTTACGAACCTAAAACCGGGCATGTCACAGAGATTTGGGCCAAGTGGGCCGGGTTTTACTAGAAGCTAGTCTTGGGCTAGGCTTCTAAGTTTTTCCCTTTAGAGGCTTGTAGATACTTGTAGAAGATTCTAGATGTGTAGATAAGGCCTAGATTAATATGAAAAGATCTAGGTGATTGATATGATTGATAGATAATTGATAGGTGATTGATTAGATGATTGATTTGATTGATCACGAATTGATAGGAGCCCTTAGATCGAATTGATCTAAGCCGTTCATTGTAGGAGAGGGGGCTATAAATACCCCAACTCCATTCATTTGTAAATCATCCAAGTTTGAGTGAATATACAAGCATTCTCCAAGAGCTTCTTGAAGGAAATATATAAGGTTAGAAACGATTACCTTCCTCCTTCGTATGTTGTTGCAGCTCTGATTGTTGCTCGTGTGTCAGATCTTCTGATCTGTGTTCCGGCATTTTTCTTCCTCTGGGTGGTCAGAGAACTGAAGAAAATAAATTACTCTCTCTTTTACAAGCGTGCGTGCGTGAGTTTATGTGTGTGTAATCTGTTTCTAAACAGAATACTAATATATATATATATATATATATATAGGCTTCAAAAGCTAATATAATATTAATATATTTGTAGCCCATTAATTTAATTATATTTCTAATGGGATTCCACATAATTAGCCTATAATATAATTAATTAATCCACTGGGCTACTAATATTTATCAATTAATTGGCCCAACCAATTAATTCAAGATAAATAACTTTATTAAATAATGTAAAAAATACATTAATAATGATTTCTGAGAGACAATAAATAACTAGGCAACTAATTGGGCTAGATCAGGGATCCAATACAAGAAATAAAGCTGGGCCTCAAATTAATTAATTATCCATGCTCAGCCCAGAGCAAAATTAATTAATAAACACAGATTCATTCCACTAGAGAATCCGTGCTGGCTTACCCCTTTATCCCAAATTGAGCAAGGGCTTGTATTTTAGACTTAATCGATCTCCATATTTAAGATAGAAATATCCGTTAATTAATTAAGCTCACTGAAAGCTTAAATTAATTAACATTTTATATTCCTGAGTAGTACCACTCGACCTTATTAACACACCTGAACTTAATCAACCAGCCGGGTTTAGTGTGCTAATCCTTTCGAGTTCCTCAGGGGATATTATCAACCCATTTTACTAGGATACGGTTATAAGATACAGACAACCAGCCTGAGTCACAAATGACTACTAACACCCAAAATATGTAGATCCGGTCGCGATGACGTTCACCATAGTAGGTCAAAGTGATAGATAGTCAAATGCGCACTCAGCTGAAGTCTTACCAAGCTTAAGACCAGCTAAGTCACCGAGATCTTGGTTCTCCACTAAGGTCAGTTAGGAGAACACATCTCACCGTGATCCGTCAATACACCACCCGAAGTGTACCGGGAAAGACAAAGGCGGCTAAGACAAGCCACTTCTTATCTAAACTGCGCTTAAACCGACAACTTATCCTTAAGTTGTCTCACCGTGATAACCGTTTATATCTTGTCGCTCAACCAATTTGTGTTGTCTTCTGTGATACCCGACACACCACACAAATCTAACTTTTATACAAGATAAAGGATAACATGTGCAAATATACATATTTATCAGATAGGAGAATAAAATAGTGGTAAGGACAAAAACACATTGTATACAAGAATAAAAGGTGCTTCCAGTATACAAAATCCCAACACTTCTCTCTCTAAAAGTGTGTTTGTTCGAGGGTAGGTTGACTAGCAAGCTTCGAGGCGACGTCAAGTTGCTAGTGCCGCACGTGAAATTCCATGCACGTGACAAAAGACGCTCGCTGCTTATGTTGTTCGGGGAATGCACCATCAAAAATCTGTCCTAAAACCGAAAGAAATTATAGCAGCTATCCAGGGGGAATTCGGCTTTCAAGCAAGATACAATGTAGCTCTACGAGCACGCAATTATGTTGTGGCGATGATTTATGGTAGACCTCAGATTCGTTCAAGATGCTTCCTCGTTAACTCTACGTACTGAAAACAATGGATCCAAGTATGATGATTGATCTCGAAGTCGATTCAGAAAATCGATTCAGAAGATCATTTCTAATAACCATTGTGGTCGACGCGACTCACTTGAAAGGAAGGAATAAATGAGTGTTATTTGTGGCGGCTACGATATATGGCAATGACAAAATATTTCCACTAGCCTTTGGCGTGGGTCCAATTGAGAACGATTACTCTTGGACGTGATTCATGTCCCGACCGAGAGAAGCATTTATGATGCCAAACCATTTAATGATCATCTCCGATCAACACCAGAGCATAGCTAACGTGGTAGAGTCTGTTTATCCGGAAGCAGCCCATGACACTTGTTACTATCATATTTAGAATAAGATAACATGATATGGTAAGACGCTGATCAAGATGTATCATGATTCTGCCTATGCATATACGACATATGATTTTGATCATGCGATGGAAGGAATTGGTCAAGCCTATCCTGAGGCATACGAGAAGTTAATGGATGTTGGATCGGAAAAGTGGGCTAGATCAAAGTCTCCCGTTCGGCGGTACAGTCAACTGACCTCAAACATAGCTGAATCCATCAACTCGCGGCAGCTCACAGCACGACGTCTGCCGATATGCTCTATGATCTAGGCAATAGGTCACATGGTGGAATAGTGGTGTGACCAACGTCGAACAAAAGCCATGACACGAGATAATGCGCTCACAATTGCTGCAGAGCTAAAGTTAGCTCCGTCAGAGGACTTTTCACATCGCTTCATTGTTGTGTCCGTGAACGGAGACAAATTCAAGGTTCATAACGGAACGTATCAATGGAGAGTTCAAATCAGCAGAAGCGCTTGTAAATGTCGTGAGTGGCAACTCGATGAGTGTTCGCATGGTTGTGTTGTTATCATGTATAACATATTTTTTGTCTATAGGGTTATTGTGTATATAGTGTATTAACAGGTTTTTTGTCTATAGGGCTGCTGAACTAAATTTACTAGACCTCGTCTCGGACGCAAACAAGATAGAAAATTGGAAGATGATATATGCCGGAACACTATATCTGGTACCCCCCATGCGTAATTGGCGGGTGCCATCAGATGTGGTCTCAATGGTTGTATTGCCACCATTAATTACACGACAGACAGGGAGACCGAATAATAGTAGACGACCCTCAGGTGCCGAATCAAGTACATCTAGTGGGAGAACACGCGGTCCGAAAAATGCAGCATATGTGGTTTGGTCGGTCATACTAGAAGGAAGTGCCAGACTCTCTAGAGTCGGAAGTATTTTAATATGACGTAATTGCTCATCATAAACCCGGTCGTGTGTAGCACATCTCGAAGACCATCTGAGCCATCAATCGACAATAAATGGCCACATTACCGAGGTTGCTGCCCCACTCGACTTTCGGATAAGTGGCAATGAATTGCTCCACTACCATGCACGCAATCGGTCCATAGCTCCACAAGACGTGCTGAACCAATTGTTTCTAATGGGGCATAATCTGCATAGTGGACGACTGATCTTCAGGATCCCGGTTCCCAAATTCATTATGGTCCCAATAGGAGCAGTACTGCAGATAAGGACCTATCAACTTCACCAAAGGATCCTACGCCGTCAGGTAAAATTATCGCCTTTGTAGTCAAGAGAATCATAAAACCTCAATCCTCCAATGACAAAGGTCGATTCAAACAGTGACCTAGTGATTGAAGCAGAGACACGGCAGTAACAGCTTCAGAAATAATGAAAATACTTAATATGAATAATTTGTAATATATAAATAAACCACTAAGCAAAATTAATATAAATACTTACGTATTTGACATTATACCACTTTTGCGCATCATCGGTCAAATTTGATACCCCCGAGATTCTTCATCCTCCTGAACGCTCCTATGTATAAATTCATGGTCCCCTGCTCCAACTCCAACTTCTTACAAGGATCCTCGAGCTCGTCGAAAATTGTTTGGGGGACAACATAATTCGCAGCATACGTGAAACACCATAGTCCAGACGCCCGATGCTTACGATAATTTTCGAACTATATTTATTTGACAATTTGCCTAGCTGTTACTAGTGTTATTTATATTCAATCAAGGCAAAAAAAAGGGAGTTTACATACATAAGTATTTACAGTTTCTCATGTAAAGTGTTGTTGAAATGTGAGAGGCATGGTTAAGGACTTGTATTAACAATATTATCACGACATGTGGGAAGTGGGAAGTGAATTAGAATAGTATAAATTTAGGGACACTCGCAAACTATGTATAATTTTGCGAACGCATGCACACACTCATTTATATCGACGACCATTCTAACAGTTGTAGCTCATATATAGCATCTCTCTCTCTCTCTCTCTCTCTCTCTTCTCTCTCTTCTTTCTTTTTTGACTTTTTTACATAAAAGTGTAGCTGAACTAACCAATTAAGTATGTGGTCTGGTTTGACAAAGTAAAGAAACTCAAATTTGATGGCTCATGAACCACCATCTGTAGCTGTTTCTTGTTCCAATTTCCTCATTTTAGAATGTAATCTTTCATCACTCTTATAGCTCAAGCATGCAGCTTCCAACACCCCATTTGGGCTGCAAGGCCTGATGATGATGCTACTCTTACACTAGTCGTGGTATCAAGCCTTGAATCAGCTCTAGGCACTTCACCACCCTACCCTGCATTAAAGAAAATTAGACAAACATATTGCAAGGCAAAGTAGTCGTCTGTGTCTTAGGTTTTATGAATGGGGACCAAATGCAACTTACCACTGCCTTCTCTTCAATGTCCCCTGAAACATACACTGCCGCGGCTGCAGCTATCTCCTGCGGCTTGAACTCCAAGAAGTCGATACATGCATTCATTTTCCAAACCAAAGTATGTGATTATATGATACACCAACATTAAACCAATGCTAGAGTCTACACCTTTGATTGTGCTCAAGATGATCTGTGTCGACATAGTGATTAACGGCCCTGATGGGAACAGAGCTTTGTTTGATTTCCTTAGGTAGTACTCTATGAAGTTGAATGGAGTGTAAGGTTTAAGATTCCAATTTAAGTAGCTCAGCACCAGCATCTCCATTCTTTGAATGATTTTGGCCTCCAACAAGAATTTTGATTCCCCTCCCTCCTGCATCACCCCTCATTATCAGCAAACATGATCAAATGAGTCATGATCATGTTAACAGCCAAAATAAAGCAACAATGGGGCATAAACTTCACCTGTAAATCGAGTAGAGAAGGTACGTTAACCTCGTCCATTTTGGCAGCCAATGATAAGCAAGATACTGCAATCAATTGAATCACCCAATTTTGACCTTTCTGTTGATGCCAATAAAAGGTCTCAATCAGCATTACAAGATGAAGAAAGTAAAATGCCAATCAAATGAATTAAAATATGTGTTTTACTACTCATTTCAGTGACATACAGGGAGGCTATACATCGATAGAAACCGATCAAAGTAGTTAATGGCCAAATACAAGCAAAATCCTCCAAATTTGTGATGAGTGCAAGCCTGCAAACCACAAAAAAGATCAAGATCATGAATAAAACCGAAAACAGAGAAGAAAAAAAAAAATAGAAAGATGAAAGAATACCAAACATACATTGCAATTAAATTAACCAAGAACCATTAATGAATGAACATAAATGCAGAAAATCACATGAAGACTGAATCTTTCAACATTTTTAAATAACAATTATTAAAAGGGGAAAACCACAATTTTGGGAAATCGACAATGATAGAATGGCTTCCAAATGATCAATCCAAAAGGCCTAGTTTAATCTAGAACTAAAAATCAATCAGATTAATCCCAGAAGGTTAAATAAACAAGATGACAAACAATTAACCTTAAACATCCAATCAAGAGCCTCCTTTCTCACACTCAAATCCAAGTCCCCACTCCTCAATCTCATGAGATAATCATTTCTAGGCAAATGTTCCCTCTCTTTCTCTGCCGTCCAACCAATGCATTCTTCACCGAGAAAAGACAAAGGAATCAATGGCTCCGAATCCGATCTGTCATTGCCCTTTTCAACATTGGTTTGACAGCTTTGATCATTGGCAGTTCCAGCAAAATCGCCATCATCAGAGCAAGAACTTTTGGTTTCTGCGTCGCAGAGAAGCAGGCCTGTTGCTGCAGCACAGTCAAAGCCTTCATTTTCAGCCATTGGAATAATGTGAATGCAAGTTATCAAAACTTCATAAAGATAGGATTTTTATTGGGTCAATTGGCTTCTTTTTGCATGCTAAAGGTTGGCATTATGCTTCTGCCATTTATGTGAGGCCCAGAGAGAGAGAGAGAGAGAGAGACAAAGGGATCGAGGGAGGATGTGAGAGAAAGTGGAGAGTGTGCGTGACAGTGTATTTCTAGATAGAGAGGGGTTTCGAATAGAGTGTGGCCTGGAGGAGGAAGAGCTTTATGTAGAAATGAACATTTGTCTTTAGGGTAAAGGTAAGGTTGAGGGAAAAGAAGACCAAGAATTTTCTTGGACAGAGAGGACAAAAATAAATCTTTTTTTTCTTATGAGTGGATTTTGTTGCAATAAATGAAAATTCAAAAATGATTCTGATATTGCAAAACTAAACTTAACATAACTTATTCTTTTTACAAGTCATATAAACTTATTCGAGGTATACAATGCCGTGTTCCGCAACTTTATCAGTTTATCTATGCAAATCACATAAAATAAAAATTATAAACCGGATAAAACATTTGATCTAGAAGTGTTTGCCATAAAACAAAATCAAATATTGTTCGAATGAAATGACGGATTGCCAACGTTGGGCTTAAGCCTTTCAGCGCAAAGAATTCAATGATAATTTACAAAGTAAGTCGCGGCGATGATGATACGATATTTTCTTTTTAATTCTAAACTAAAATGAATGTGCGGATATACTAGCTATTCTTATTTTTTCATTTTTAAATGGCAAATTGGATTTTTTAGTCCTCAAAGTATGGTCTTTTGACCAATTTGGTCCCTTATTTATTTTTTTTAGTTATTTGATCCTCAAACTATGAAATTTTGGCCAATTTGGTCCTTCCATTTAATTTTCCGTTAGTTAACCGTTAATTTTTATTTTTTTTAAATTAAATAAAATAAAAAGGGTATTTTCGGAATAATTTTTTCGAGGACCAAAACATCCAACTTATCGAACATTGAGGATCAATTTGGCCAAAAATTTTCGTTACTTAAATTTTTCTAATATTTTAGTAATTTTATTTTTTAAGAGCCAAATACAACAATTATAATATTTTTCTCAAACTAATAGTTAATCATGAAAATTAAAATAAAAATATTATATTAATAAAAATCATAGGATACTTTTTCTTCAAATACAACATAAGTATTTATGATTAACTAGTAGTTTTTCTTACATAACGAATTTTAAAATACTTTCATTAATATAATATTTTTTTAAGTAATAAATCTTTATTAAACTAAAGTTGTTTGGAATAGGTTTTATAAGAAATTTCTAGGTACTTATGCATAAATTTGCTTAAAAGTTCATTTTAACAAAAGTTGTTAGTGTTTGCCAAAAAAAAAATATATATATATATATATATATATATACATATATTTTTATACACTAACGAAAAATTACTAAAATATTAAAAAAATTTAAGTAATGAAAAATTTTATATATATATATATATATATATATATATATTTGGCAAACACTAACAACTTTTGTTAAAATGAACTTTTAATCAAATTTATGCATATGTAGCTAGAAATTTCTTATAAAACCTATTACAAACAACTTTAGTGTAATAAAGACTATATATCTTTGAAAACCACTAACAACTTTTGTTAAAATGAACTTTTAAGCAAATTTATGCATAAGTAGCTAGAAATTTCTTATAAAAACTATTCCAAACAACTTTAGTGTAATAAAGACTTATTACTTAAAAAAATATATCTATATATATTTCGGATCATATTTTATAGCCCAAATGACACACAATTTATCGAACATATTACTATAAAATATGATCCCAAAAAAATATATAATTTTTTTTTTGACAAACACTAACAACTTTTGTTAAAATGAACTTTAAACAAATTTATACATAAGTAGCTAGAAATTTCCTATAAAACATATTCCAAACAACTTTAGTGTAACAAAGACTTATTACCTATGTTGCACGGACACTCCGAAAAAGTCCGCCGTACTGTGTCGGACACGTGTCGGACACGGACACGCTCGGACATGCGCCCGACACGTGTCGGACACAGGAAAAACGTGTCCACAAAATTAAAAAAAAAAAAATTTGGACACTTCCCGGACACGGGAATTTAAGTGTCCGACTCTTCCCGGACACGGCCACAGCAAAAAAAAATTAGACTCTTAACAGGTCAATAAACTGACAGTTTTGAGTTGAATGGTGATGTTGGGATTTTAGATATTGCAAATCTCACCCTTGATGAGCCGGAAGTGGAAAATAATTTGTTGGATGAAGTACCCTACACCGATTCATAAAACTTGAAAGATTAGACTTTTTATTTAGATTATTATGACTTATTATGACTTTTAAAACTAATGTTTATTGTTGTTATCTACTTGTTGGTCCCGAGTGTACGGTCAGGTGTAGAGGGGGGGGGGTGAATACACCTGATTCGATTTCTCAACTTCGAACACGAACAGTCCTATTCAGGATGGTGTCTGACTGAAACAGTTCAGCAAACCAAACAGCTGTTCTGAATCGTGTGCGGCAAAGAGTCTGACTCTACTGAGACTCGCTAGCCGACCGAGTCGAAATTCAGATCTACGATAAGAGTTCAGCGTGCGGAAATGTGTGTAGGCCCAAATCAGTTGAGTGGTGAAAACGTTTTATGAAAGTCTCAGTTCAACAGATATTCAGTTCAGTATGCTGAGACAGTTGATTGATTTTAAGAAATGATGCTCGGTATGAATAGTAAAATCAATGCAACAGTCAAGAAAGCAATAAGAGACAGGATTTTTAAAGTGATTCGGATATCGCTCAAATCCTACGTCCACTGTCCCGAAAGATCAGGAGGCTATTATTTATCCTGAGTTAGTCTCAGTCAGCTTGCGCACTGGGCAAAGCCGCGTCTTGGTTTTTATACTGATCCAAGTCTCACTTTACAACGATCAAACTTAGAAGTGTTTGACAAACTTTCTCCAACAGTGAAGGAGTCCTTATACAATAAGGATCAGGTTCAAAGATGAACTCCTTCGTCTAAGCTATAGATAAGAACAGTTGAGCTTAGGGTTAGAGGGATAGGGAATATGAGAGAGTAGCTTCTAGATCGACGAACAGTCGAAGGTAAGCTTTGAGTTCGTGTAACGTCGATTTGGATACTAGAGGCTTTATATGCTCGGTTCAGCCTTGATTCCCTATGAGCTAGAATGTAGTCTTTCGCCGGAAGATTGTTCTTCAAGTTCTTGCTAAGACTTTGTTCTTTGGGTTCTTTGCTCGTTGACTGCTTTCTGGATTTTTGGCTCTGTGGTTCGTGCATTCGGTTTCTTCGTCTTGAATAATCCCTATATTTATAGAGCAGAGATTGAAATAGATCCGTTGGAGACGATCTTCTTCTCTCTCTCTCTTTTGGTAGCAAACGGCTCTTTTTGACGTAGGTAACAGTGCATTTTCCTCCTTTTTCGGAAAGTGTTGACTTGCAGCTTTAGTAGGTAGGATGACACGTGTATGCTTGTCATTTGTCGAGGTGAATAAAATGGTTGAGACAGAACAGACTTCGAGGCTAATTGAAGCTGACTTCTCTCTTCCTCGTATATGACTATGTTGATTGCATTTCAAAAAGATCTGACAGTTCAGGAGATTGTCTGCCGATGCTGAGTCTGACCTTGTATTCAGTAGATAGACAGCTGAGATAAGTCTACTGAAGATCAGCTCTGAGTCCAGTGAACTACTCCTGCTGAGTTTAGTTCAACTGACTCTCTCGATATCTGTTCTCGCCGAGTCCAAAGATCACTGAGTCTTCTACACTGGTGCTGAGGCAAATAAGCTACTGAGCGCCTTGACCAGAGCAGAGTGTCTACTGAGTCTGAAACCTCAGAGACAAACAACATATACAACGGAATGGTTCACCAAACAGATAGGGTTTTGGGATCTTCAAATCTTCAGACAAGTACAGAGCACAAGGCTACTGAGCTTAAGATCAGTGTCTAAGACCGAATCATTTCCCACTAAGAGTAACAGTGCTGAGGATGGAATCATCACCCAACACTACTTATCTTAGTATTTCATATTTTTATACTATGATTATAAATTATGAGTTATGACTTATGTGTTTTGAGTTGATCATGTGAACAATGAGGATGGAATCATCTCCTCGGTAGAGATATCTCTCCATCTGAGCGAATATTGCTTCAATTTCTGCATCTTGCTCTTGAGGCTTCTGAGGAGCTTGTTCAGAGTCAGCAGAGGTACTGGATTTGTTTTTGGACGTACCTTTCTGCTGAGTGCCTTTTTGCTGTTGTTGTTGCCTCTCCCTATCTTCATCATCCTTGATTCTGAGTTTTCTGGGAGGCAACCTAGCAGGCGCTTTCTTCTTTCCACCGCGTGCTGGTGCCTTTGTCTTTCCTTTAGCAGGCTTAGACTTTGGCTTGTTGGCAGCTTTAGCATCGGCAATCTCCCTAGCGAGCTTCTCATCTGCCGCTATCTGAGCCTCCTCCTCAGCAGAAATATATCTCTTGGTTTTCTTCTTTGCTGGAGGGGTCGGGAGATCCATTACTTTCTTACCTCTTCCCTGAACAGGTGGAGGTAGAGGAACCTCTTCTTCATCATCTCGAGTCCTCTTTTCGTTCAAGGATACTCGCAACCTCCTTGATGATATCAGTAGGAGTCTGGGTTGCATGAGTAGCCTGGGATCCTGAGCCACTTGGGCCGGTCTCAGCTGTGCTCGCAGTTGGGACACCCTAGGCCTCACCCGTCTGAGTCTGAGTCTGAGTCTGGGATGACTTCAGTGTAGCTTCCCCCTTAGAAGATTTTGTAGATTTTGTGGTTTTTGTAGGAGTAGGCTTCTCGGGACTCGTTTCTTGCCTTTTGGCCGGCTCGGTACTCTTTTCCTTCCCTCTTTTACTTTCCCCCCTTTTGGCATCATCAATAGCGGGCGGGTAGGGATAAGTACCTTTTTCTAAGGCCCGTTGAAGGAGGTTGACGACGATCGAATTTGATCCTTAAAGTCTGTCGGTGCCTCATGCAGCTCGTTCCTCTCGAAGTCGAGCTTCATCGTATTGCTTGTAGGAGAGTTCAGCTGCAGCCTTAAAATCATTCAGCTTCTCAGAGATCTTATCCTCTAGGACCAGTTGAATATTATCAAATCTTATGTCTGTGGCCTGGGATTGTTCAGTAATAGCTTCAGTATGAGCCAATTTGGAAGCCTGAAATTCCTCAAGTAGTTTGGATTGGCTCTCCTGAAAGATCCTGAGATGAGATTCAAATTTGTGTTGCTGCTGAGCCAGTGCTTTTGAAATAAGCGCAGAGACATCAGGGGCGACTGATTGAGATATAGAAGACTTCAGCCCCTGAAGCTCAGTAGCGGTGGCTTCAGCAGTCTTCTTCCACACGTTGTGGACTGCCTTGGCGAGGGCACGGTTCTGAGTGCCTTGGCTTTTGATAGCCTTCGCCACATACTTGGAACGTCGACGATGCGGGCTGGGCGCTACCTCGAATGCAGACTTCAACAAGAGCTGAGCGGGCTCTGTGGATGCTGAGGTACCAGCCGTCGACTTCGCAGGTCCAACGATACTGGGCGGACACGGAGCTTCTGCAGAAGTGAGTGTATCCTTGTCCCTGGGATTTCCCTCATCGGGCTTTCCGGGGCTCGAATCATCGGGTGGGTCGTCGTGGCTCGACCCATCCGAGGGTGCTTGGGCCGGAGGCAAGCTGTCGATCATGTATCATAGCCAGCATCGCAACCCTCAGATTGTCCATTGAACTGAGGTCTTCAGGCTCAGAATAGCCTATTTGTTCCCTCAATCTCAGTTCTTCTTCATGAAGCTGCTGACAGGAGTAGTGAAGAACTAAGCGTTGTAGACGAGGCCACTCCTGATGTCGCAGCAACATGTGGAGTCTTGCTGATTTGGCAATTTGGAACAGGTCTGAGTAGTCAGCAAGCTCTGGAATTAGTTGAAGAATTTCTCGGGATGCTCTGGATAGAATCACTGACGCTTCCATCCCGATGTTTCTTCTTCAGACGCCGTCTCGGATTCCAAGTCAATGGAGACGTCCGAGTCTCGAGCGGGTGGCGCACCGCCGAGTGGGAGGAACTGCGAGGGGCCGTCAAGGCATCGAATTTCTTCACCGTGAGCTTCGTAGCCTCCCCTTGTTCCATCTCTATTGGTTCTTCAGTGGAGACTCCCTTCGCACCGATTGAGTCTTCTCGAGAAGACTCGGCTCATCTATTAGCCGCAAAGGCCGAATAGGTTGCCTGAGTAGCCCGTTCGGCCAGGAGTTTCGGGAGATACCTCGGATTCAAGCAGGCACGTCCCGGGATGGCTTTCTTCGGTTTCTTAGCCGGTGCCTTAGATATTTTCTTCGGAGGTGTTCTCTTCTTTGAAGGTGCAGCTGCTGAGGCTTAGTCGGTTGAGCTTGGGGACTCGACCCTATCTGGCCGAAGGGCGCGAGACCGGGTTGTGGAAGCGCACCTTTTTCACATTGAAGTACTCTTTATCATCAAAGGTGACTTGATCCCGAACCACGAGTGGTCTTCAATCATTACCGAGAGCTTCACCCATACGAGTAGTTTCCCCTTCGCGCTCAGGATGCGTGTTGACTTGTCAAACTTAGCCGCTTGGATCATGAATTCTCGGATGAAGAAATCTGTCCAGTTGATCTTAGCGCCATCGTATATCGCCATCATTAATTGGATCTTAGGTCGGGAGACCTGATCGGATGAGCCAGCTTGGCTTGTCAGCAGCTGAGTGACAATGTAAGCCAAGGCTCTGTATTGTGGTAGCATGGCGTTCTTGGGAAAAGCAGCTCTGAAGGTGGTTGGCTTCCCGCAGAATATAGATAGGTACTCGTCTACTAAGTCGTCATTGTAGCCTACGGTGCTGATTCCTTTAGATGGCAAGTCAAAGCTGTTCTTCAGTGCTTCCTTGATAGATATACGTTTCAGCAGTTGGGAAGCATTGTTGATGGAGTAAGTTCTGAACCTCCCAATGATGTCTCCAGAGATGAGTCTGAATTGAGGTATATCTCAGCCACCTGTCGAGGAAGGAAGAACGTTGGCTTCCTCGAAAGAAACTTCTCTAGACCGGACTCCCTTAGAGATGCGAAGATCTCATCCATGTAGTCTAGGTTGCACGCATCGAATTCCATGACTGGTTCGCACCAGACACGACCTTTTGCAAGAATGTCCTCCATGTTATGAGGGGCATCTACAATTATGTTCGCCATAGTACCTGTTACATAAGAATCTTATCAGTATCAGTTTTAGATACAACAGTTTATATATATTGATACTGAAGAAATAGAGAATACACTAACAGTTCTAATAAGCATACCAATAAAAATCGAGATAAGATATGAAGATGAAGTTGTAAGTAAGGATTGCTTTTGCAAATCTCGGATTTTTCGGACTTGAAAGATTTGAAGTATGCTAATGGCGGTTTGAGAAGATATGATCAAATATATATATCAAACGTGAAGATGAACAGTTATTTGATCAAAGGTTGTGTTTAAACTGCTTTATAGAATGGACGGTCAAGATTAGAAGTTATATTATAGGTAATGATCGCATATGCCGCCTAAGTCAAAGCCGCTTGTAAAAATAGCCTAAGTAGTAATCGTGAAAAGACATGCATTAAATGCGCGCGAGTTCGAAGCAAGCTTATGTATGGAATGTCGTGCATTAAATGAAATTCGTTAATAATAAAGACAAACCAAGAGATATTAATATCATGCTGGAATCTTTGTCATAAATGCAAGGTACTGTTATATAAATTACTACTGAGTAGAGATACGCAAACCGGTCACCGAACATAGTAGTCAGCTGATACCTCGTGTAGATGGTTTCTGAATCTCTATGTACTGAATATATTCGCATGCGAGAGTGAACATTCCCCCTTACCGAAATGGTCCTCTCCTCGAAACCTTCTTCTTGCGACGGGGTCAGTAGGGTCCAACAGACCTAGCTCTACGAAAGTTATCCGAATCCGGATTCAGCTAGAGGTTTGGTCAGTATATCAGCCCGTTGCTTGTCAGTATGGATCTTTTCCATCCTGATATCCTTCTTTTCGACATGGTCACGAATGACGTGATGTCTGATGTCCACGTGCTTGCATCTCGTGTGTAGTACAGGATTTTGAGTGATTGCAATGGCACTGGTACTATCGCAGAAGATTGGCACTTCATTCTGAATGACGTCATAGTCTTTCAGCTGCTGTCTCAGCCAAAGGATTTGGGCGCAACAACTTCCGGCAGCCATGTATTCAGCTTCAGTAGTCGACGTAGCTACTGAGTGCTTGTTTCTTTGAAAACCATGAGATCGGCTTTGCCGCCAAGGAACCGACATGTTCCCCGAAGTTGATTTTCGGTCAATTCTACATCCCGCATAGTCGGCATCGTAATAGCCGCTTAGTTCAATATTATCATCACTGGATACCATAAACCCATGTCGGTGTTCCTCGGAGATAGCGGAGAATCTTCTTTGCTTGAGTCCATATGGCTCGCTTGGGATTCGCCCCGAAATCGAGTACGATACACCTACAACATAAGTTATGTCGGGACGAGTAGTCGTTAAATATAATAATGAACCAATTATAGCAGGATATTCGGTTTGGTGTACTGATACTCCCTCTTTATCAAGATCTATCTTCATATTCGTATTCATCGGGATCTTGATAGATTTGCCGGATGTGCAGCCGAATCTTTTGATGAGGTCTCGAGTGTATTTGCCTTGGTTGATGAACGTTCCCTTTTCAGATTGCTTGACTTGAAAACCAAGGAAGTAGTTCATTTCTCCCATCATTGACATCTCGAACTTATCCTTCATCATCTTTTCAAATTGTTGACACATGATGACATTCTTTGATCCGAATATGATGTCATCCACGTAGATCTGCACAAGTAATAAGTCTTCTTCCAGTCAAATGCTGAATAGAGTGCGGTCTACTGTGCCTTTCTGAAAACCTTTCTGAAGAAGAAACTCAGACAGGGTATCGTACCAAGCCCTGGGTGCTTGTTTTAACCCATACAGAGCCTTTCTGAGTCTATATACTTGATGTCCCTGCTGAAAGCCGGGCGGTTGTTCCACATAGACTTCTTCTTTCAGCACGCCATTCAGGAACACAGACTTCACATCTATTTGATAAACTCTGAATCTTTGATGTGTTGCGTAGGCTAGGAATAGTCTAATTGCCTCCAATCTTGCAACTGGAGCGAAAGTTTCATCGAAATCTATTCCTTCAGCTTGACAGTAGCCTTTAGCCACGAGCCTTGCTTTGTTCCTTACTATAACGTTGTTTTCATCTCGCTTGTTTTTGAAGACCCATTTGGTTCCAATGACATGTTGAGGACGGGTCCGTCTACAAGCTCCCACACTTCGTTTCTCGTAAACCGATTCAGCCTCCTCTCGCATAGCTATGATCCGGTCGGCATCCTTTAATGTATCCTCAATGGTCCGAGGCTCTTCGAGAGACAAGAAGCGGGGAAAATAATGCATTTTCTCCTTGACGAAACTGGATCTTGTCTTGACAATAGCCGAGGGATCTCCAATGATTAGATCAGCAGTGTGAGCATCGAGCCACGATCTACGAAGTTTCAGCTCTTCATCTGAAATTTGTTCAACACAGATAGTAGGTGAGTTAGGCATTTCAGTTGTACTATTCTGAGATTGAAGAATTTCAGTGATAAGAGTATGATCTACCGAGTCACCGGGTTCGGGGCATTCAGCTCGGGAACATTACTAGATGTTCCCCACCGAGTTGTTATTCTCGGTAGTGGTCTCAGTTACCTCAACGGTTTCCTCATCGACCTGAGTTACCTGGGATTGATTCTGTTCAGGAGAATCAATCTGCTCAGCTACTTGCTCTGCTGGTTGAGATTCAGTAGATTTGTCTTCAGTTTCTTCGTCTGAATCATCATCCCAACATAGCTGGATCTTTTCAGGTTTGTCCTTTAAGTTTAGATCCCGTAGGCTGTCTACCGATGTCCTCGGATTCGGAATTTGAGTTATTGCTCCCGTCTTCGTAGCAAACTCGTTAAAAACAACATGAGGGCTTTCCTCCACGCAAAGAGTCCGATAGTTGAATACTCTGAAAGCTTTGCTGACCCGAGAGTATCCTAAGAATACTCCCTGATCTGACTTGCTATCAAAAGTCCTCAGCTAATCTTTCCCATTATTGTGGATAAAGCATGAATAACCAAAGATATGGAAATAAGATAGAGAAGGCTTCCTGCCGTTCCATAGTTCATATGGTGTCCTCTTATGCTGCCTTGTCAGTAGAGTTCTATTCTGAGTGTAACACGCAGTATCCGTTGCTTCTGCCCAGAATTTGGATGGGAGTCCTGAATCTGCGAGTAGAGTTCTAGCTGCTTCTTTGAGAGTTCTGTTCTTTCGTTCGAAGCAACTCCATTTTGGCCGAGGTGTGCGGGCAGCCGATGTCTCATGCTCTATTCCTTCTGCTTCGCAGAACTCCTCTACCATGGAATTAAGGAACTCAGTTCCTCTGTCTGAACGTATTTTTCTGATCTTGATGTTCTTCTCGACACTGAGCCTTTTCAGAAGCGTTGGTAACTCTGTTTTGACGTCAGACTTGTTGGCAATGAATATGACCCATGTGTAGCGCGAGTAGTCATCTATGACCACTAATGCATATTTCCTGCCTCTGATCGTCACTGGAGAGACTGGACCGAACAAATCCATATGTAGCAGCTGAATGATTCCATCAGTGGAAGGAGATGGAACGGGTGGATTTTGATTCCTTGTTTGCTTTCCCTTCAGACATGCTTCACACTGAGTGTCTTTGCTGAATATTTCATTCGGCAGTCCCCTTGCTAGAGTGTCTCTTGCTAGTTTGTTGAGCGTCTTGAAGTTGAGATGGCTGAGTCTTCTATGCCATAGCCACCCCGTTCGATTATCATTCTTCGCCAAAGAAACAAGCTTCGGTGTTCAGCGAGTTCCGATCGGCCACGTAGATATTCTTTTTGCGCGAACCTGATAACACTGTTTTCCCTGTAGATTTATCAATGACATCACAGAAACCAGCGTCAAATATCACTCTATTCGAGTTATCACAAAATTGACTAACAGAGAGAAGATTATGCTGAAGTCCTTCAACATAGGATACTCTAGGAACGTTGGCAGTTCCTATGCTGAGTGTGCCGTATCCTCTCGTGTAGCCTTTGGCATTATCTCCAAACTCGATTTTGGGTCCTTCTTCAATGATATAATTCTTCAGTAGACTCCTTTGGTATGTCATATGTCTTGAGCATCCGCTGTCCACATACCATGGGTCTTTATGCACCTGCAAAACAGAATTATATTTAGGTACCCTTTATTTTTGATTTTGGGTCCTTAGATGTTAGCTTTTGTAACCCAAATTTGTCTAACAACCCTGGTGGTTTCAAACAACTTCTTTCCATTTGAGTCAACAAACTTGACCACTGGACTGGTCGAGGCTGACTTCTTAGGCTTCTCAGGTTCAGGAGTCCGGATCTTCTGAGCTGGTGGACTGCTGACCTTTGCCTTTTGTGCGTTCTTCTTTTTCTGACTCTTGGAACCTCCTCTGACTATAGGATCATAGTAATATGACCCATACTGAGCTGGATGTGTCAACTGCGGTGGTCCATACTGATCAGCCCACTTAACTCTGCTAGTTCCCCCTTGACTGAACTGGGGTGTCTGGGTACTGATCTTCTGGTCAGTGTACTGATACTTAAGATGAGGTGCTTTCATCTTCTGTTTGTTCTTTGCTGAGGGGTTCAGAGGATTTGCATTGATTGTTTCCCCTCTAACAAACCTATCAGTAAGACGCACTTTTGAGCGAACGGGGGCAGATGAGGAAGCTTCCTGGTTGAAGCCAAGTCCTTCCTTGCAATGCTTGGGCTTGTTGCTTGCGAGCATAGCCTCCAGCTTCTTTTCGGCGCCCATGTAACGCTCGGTCATCGGGCTCCTCCGGACATCATCACTCTTCTTCGATGTGTCGTGCTCGGTGCGAAGTCCCGACATTTCTTGCTTCGATAGACTCGGTTCGATATCTTTCGAGTCAAGTCATTGGTCGAACCGAAATCCGATCTTCCCGATGCCGAGACTTGGCCATCGGAGAGTTTATCTCCTCCCCCGAGTCTCAACACAAGTCCTTCGGCCTCGCAGCAACCCGACTCTCCCGAGAAAGTCTATGATTCTCCACTTTCCAGGTTATCCAATTCCTGAAGAGTCTTACTGAGCTGCAGACTCATCTGAATTTGTTCGTCGAGCAGTTCTTCGTATGCGGTCGCGACGTCCAAATTCTCATCTGCACCTGAAATAGTGTCGTGTGTGCAATGTGAAGAGGAATTGACTGGTTCAAGAGAGTTTACCTCATCCTCTTCGCCTGCCATCATGCACATTTCAGTCGATTCATCTGCTTCATGCTCTAAGGCCTTGAAGGCTGCTTCATCGTCAGATGAATCCATAAAGGAGTCGACCTCTTCTGAGTCGTCTGAGATTTCGCCAGCTATGTAGGATTGTCTTTTCTGGGCGAATTTCTCTCTCCTTGCCTTACGTGCTTTGCGCGTTCAAAGACTTCTCCGAGCTCAGGACAATCGTATTGATAGTGTCCTGGCTTCTTGCAGTTGTAGCAAGCGATGACTCTTTCTTCTTTGCTTTCGCTATTCTTTGATGGTTCTGAGTCATCCTTCTTTCTGTATTCAGAAGATTGTGAGTCAGGAGTGTGTTTCGACATATAATTTGACTTACCTTTCGTTTCCCGATAGGCTTTAGTCACTTTTCTACGTCGCTCCTTCTCCTTCTGATATTTCACAGCGAGCAGCGCATACTTCTGAGCGAGACTTCCTTCTTGTAGATCATTGAGTGAAGGTTCAGTCTTACTCGTCGTCTTGCTCGTCACGGGAGATGCTGTGCTGACTGACGCTTTGAAAGCATGATCAATCTTTGTGTCAGCTTCAGCTCTCAGCTTTCGTTGAGGTCTGTCAAACTCAAACTCCTCGCACTTCGTAATTACGAAAAGATATGGTCGGGAGACACAACGATCTAAGTCGAATGTCGCAATAGAGTGGCAAAAGGTGTCCAGTGTCCGTCCGGCAGTGCCCTCAGTATCTTCAGATTCATCTCTCGGTTGCTGAATGTCTTTCCCAGCCCGTTGATGGAGTTCATCAGATTCGTGAATTTGACATTTAGATCTTCAATTTTGTCACCAGGCATGAGAGAGAGGCTTTCAGCTTTTGGAGTTCCGGCGCTAACTTGTTAGCTTTAATCTTCCGAGTCCCCCGACTCGGTAGCGCTAGGGCGTCCCGCAGTTCTTTTGCGGTCTTGCATTCCCGAACCCCCGCCAAGATAAGAATCGCTAAGGGTGGTCGGTATAGCGTTTTACGGCAACACGGTCTAAGTTGTGAAGCTTCTTCTCCTCAGGAGTGAAGAGACTTCTGTCTTTGGGAATCTTCTTCCCGGTCACCATTCCTCCTCCTTCAGCTTGGTCTTGAGTTACAACACTATCGATCATGGGAACGATAGGTCCTTCCTCAAGCACTTCAGTCATGCTATCGTGGAGAGAAGTCAGATGCGCCTCCATTCTGACTCGCTATAATCCATAGTTCTCTACCGAGAACATGGGTACCATCCTCATACCTGACATATCAGCCATAGAAGATAAAGATATGAATGTAGAGTGATATGCAGTGAAAACGTTTTCTCCGGATCCGTTCGAATAGACCAGTCTCAAAGTGACAAGAGTCTTAAGGAACTCCTGCTCTGATACCATTTGTTGGTCCCGAGTGTACGGTCAGGTGTAGGGGGGGGTGAATACACCTGATTCGATTTCTCAACTTCGAACACGAACAGTCCTGTTCAGGATGGTGTCTGACTGAAACAGTTCAGCAGACCAAACAGCTGTTCTGAATCGTGTGCGGCAAAGAGTCTGACTCTACTGAGACCTGCTAGCTGACTGAGTCAGAAATTCAGTATCTACAGTAAGAGTTCAGCGTGGGGAAATGTGTGTAGGCCCAAATCAGTTGAGTGGTGAAAACGTTTTATGAAAGTCTCAGTTCAGCAGATATTCAGTTCAGTATGCTGAGACAGTTGATTGATTTTAAGAAATGATGTTCGGTATGAATAGTAAAATCAATGCAATAGTCAAGAAAGCAATAAGAGACAGGATTTTTAAAGTGGTTCAGATATCGCTCAAATCCTACGTCCACTGTCCCGAAAGATCAGGAGGCTATTATTTATCCTGAGTTAGTCTCAGTCAGCTTGCGCACTGGGCAAAGCCGCGTCTTGGTTTTTATACTGATCCAAGTCTCAGTTTACAACGATCAAACTTAGAAGTGTTTGACAAACTTTCTCCAACAGTGAAGGAGTCCTTATACAATAAGGATCAGGTTCAAAGATGAACTCCTTCGTCTAAGCTATAGATAAGAACAGTTGAGCCTAGGGTTAGAGGGATAGGGAATATGAGAGAGTAGCTTCTAGATCGACGAACAGCTGAAGGTAAGCTTTGAGTTCGTGTAACGTCGATTTGGATACTAGAGGCTTTATATGTCGGTTCAGCTTGATTCCCTATGAGCTAGAATGTAGTCTTTCGCCGGAAGATTGTTCTTCAAGTTCTTGCTAAGACTTTGTTCTTTGGGTTCTTTGCTCATTGACAGCTTTCTGGATTTTTGGCTCTGTGGTTCGTGCATTCGGTTTCTTCGTCTTGAATAATCCCTCTATTTATAGAGCAGAGATTGAAATAGATCCGTTGGAGACGATCTTCTTCTCTCTCTCTGTTTTGGTAGCAAACGGCTCTTTTTGACGTAGGTAACAGTGCCTTTTCCTCCTTTTTCGGAAAGTGTTGACTTGCAGCTTTAGTAGGTAGGATGACACGTGTATGCTTGTCATTTGTCGAGGTGAATAAAATGGTTGAGACAGAACAGACTTCGAGGTTAATTGAAGCTGACTTCTCTCTTCCTTGTATATGACTATGTTGATTGCATTTCAAAAAGATCTGACAGTTCAAAAGATTGTCTGCCGATGCTGAGTCTGACCTTGTATTCAGTAGATAGACAGCTGAGATAAGTCTACTGAAGATCAGCTCTGAGTCCAGTGAACTACTACTGCTGAGTTCAGTTCAATCGACTCTCTCGATATCTTTGTTCTCGCTGAGTCCAGGTATCACGGAGTCTTCTACACTGGTGCTGAGGCAAATAAGCTACTGAGCGCCTTGACCAGAGCAGAGTGTCTACTGAGTCTGAAACCTCGAGACAAACAACATATACAACGGAAAGGTTCACCAATCAGATAGGGTTTTGAGATCTTCAAATCTTCAGACAAGTACAGAGCACAAGGCTACTGAGCTTAAGATCAGTGTCTAAGACCGAATCATTTCCCACTAAGAGTAACAGTGCTGAGGATGGAATCATCACCCAACACTACTTATCTTAGTATTTCATATTTTTATACTATGATTATAAATTATGAGTTATGACTTATGTGTTTTGAGTTGATCATGTGAACAATGAGTTTGATATTGAAAAGCTTGACTTATATATATATATATATATATATATACATATATTAATAATTTAATATTATTTATATCAGCGCCCGTGTCGTGTTCTAAATTTTTCAAAAAATGCCGTATCCCGTGTCCCGTGTCCGTGTCGTACCGTGTCCGTGTTCGTGCAACCTAGCTTATTACTTAAAAAATATTATATTAATGAAAGTATTTTAAAATTCGTTATGTAGGAAAAAGTAATAGTTAATCGTAAATACTTATGTTGTATTGAAGAAAAAGTATCCTCTGATTTTCATTAATATAATATTTTAATTTTAATTTTCATGATTAACTATTAGTTGGAGAAAAGTTTTATAATTGTTGTATTTGGCTCTTAAAAATAAAATTACTAAAATATTAAAAAAAAAATTAAGTAACGAAAATTTTTGGCCAAATTGATCCTCAATGTTCGATAAGTTGGATGTTTTGGTCCTCGAAAAAATTATTCCGAAAATACCCTTTTTATTTTATTTAATTTAAAAAATAATTTAACGGTTAACTAACGGAAAATTAAACGGAAGGACCAAATTGGCCAAAATTTCATAGTTTGGGGACCAAATAACTAAAATAAATAAATAAGGGACCAAATTGGCCAAAAGACCATACTTTGGGGACTAAAAAATCCAATTTGCCTTTTTAAATTAAAAAATGACAGTAAGTAAAAACATTTTGAACTCCACGAATATTTTAAATTAGGGGTGTCGATCGGTATGGGATCGGGAATCCCGATACCGAATTTCGGTATCCCGATCCCGAAAACAACAAATTTCTTATACCGATACCGATTCGAAATTCGGTATTTCGGGATTCGGGACAGGATTTCGGTATTGGGATTCGGCAATCCCGAAAATCCCGTAATTAAAAAAAAATCTGATAGCGAGGAATAAGTTTGTAATGAGAAGAAATGGGATTGTAGTCTGTAGGATATTTTAAATATGTAGCTAAGATGCAAAGAATTGATAGTTTTCAATAAATTTACAGATAAGCTAGAGAGCAACATTGTTAATTATGATTAGCTGTATGTGATGTACATGTGTTTATGCAAATTGCATGCCATTATATACAGAAACATCATAGTGTATGCATGCGTAGTTGTTGCCAGATTCTTCTAAGCCACTAAGCCAGCAGCAACCCAGTAGAATCAACCACGACTTCAAAAGCTTAAATACAAATTAGTTTTTGTTTACACCTATTTTTTGAGCAACATCATTTGTTCTTTTCAGTTCGGAGAATTTACGGTCCAATTTTACATCCTTAATAAAATATTTAGTCTTTTGGACGACAGACTTTATACATATTTAGTTTTTTTTAAATCGGTATTTCGTTATATACCGATATCGGTATCGGTATATCCCAATTTCCGATTAGCTGTGAAATGAAATACCGATACCGAATCCCAAAAAACGATATTTCGGTATCCCAATACCGACTTTTTCAGGACGGGATTTGGTATATCCCGAATGCCGATCCCGTTTAGACACCCTAATTTTAATCATGAACACCATAAATATTTTGATTTTGAACTTAATATTACTCACGTCATAATTCGTGTTAAATTTGACTTGAGATAATATTAATACAAATTTAAAAGTTCGTTTGGTTGCTGAAAAGTAAAGTTGTGAACATGAATTAAAAAAATAAAAATACAGCCAATATGATTTCGTGGAATATGATTCGAGAAAAATATATTCTTAACATCGTGTTTGGAAAATACTAGAAAATTGTGAGAATTTTAATTTCTTTTTCTTAATTAATTAAAACAAAGAATCACTCTCGAAAGACAACTAAGGAGGCGTTTGGTAAGAGAGGTTCAGAATCAGAAATCGATATGAAATCTATATATGATGTTTGGATTAAGGGTATCGGATTCAAAATTTTGGAATGACATCCACAAATTTAGGAATTCTCAATCTCCTACTATTTGGTGGGTTTTGCTTTAAACCCCAAATTTAATTCCATACAATTTTTTAAAAAAATCATTTTTTTAAATTTTCTCATTATTCGTTTTACATTTTATTTATTTATTTCATTCTTTAATTTTTTTTGTTATTCTTTCGTATTTTTCCTTTATTCCATTATTTTATTTTTTATTTGGAATTTTTGGTTTTTCATTCTTCAATATTAATTTTTCATATTTTCCTTTTTTAATTTTTTTGATTTATTAATTTTTTTGATTTTCTATTATTTTTATATTTTATACAAGGCAAAACTAAAAAATTATACGAAACACGTGTATATTAATGATCCTGAATCCGAACAACTAATCCAAACATATATATTAGAATGAGTCATCCCATTTCGAAACTGAAAGGAATCATTCTAAATCTGAATGCAATTCAAAACTACAAATCAAACACCCCTGAGTTCCAATGGAACACATCCAATCAATCAATTTTTTTATTTCAAAAGAACATAACAAAACCCATAAAGAAGAGAAAGAAGATGATTGTTGGATGATTTAGGTAATTGGGCCCTATAATCTCAAGTGATTTTATGAAATTGAAGAACAAAGCAACCAGTTAAAATCTATTGAGAATCAATCAGCACATCCAATTTCAGATCGATCGTGTATAATTTAGTAAATCCAAAAATTCAAAGTTCACGAATGTCAATCTGTTGTGATCAGACGCAATTAACCCTCATTCTTCTTCTAACCAAAATCGGCATCGATTGTTCAAACAAATTGATAATTTTATCTTGTGCTTACGAAAAAGTGATGATTTGTGTCGTACATGTTCTTGAGAAGAATGAATGACAAAATTTCCGTATCATGGAAAAAGATTACTTATATTTTAGTAGGGAAAAAGAATTAAAGATCTTTATGTTATTTTCCCTTTTTTTATTCTTATTAATTTCTTTGATTTTATTAAAATGAACTCAACCTCATTATTTTAAATTTTTTGGATCAAATTGCTCATTCAGATTATACCAAACACGAGAATTTAATATTTTGGAATTAGATTACTTTCATAAACCAAAATTCTGCCAAACCAAATTCTAGTGCAACACGAAAAGGTCAAAAAGTGACTTCGAATTTTCTTGGACAGAGAGGACAAAATAAGAATTTTGTTAGGTAAATTGACAAATTTGATCATCAAAGGTTTTAAAGTAGTTTGGTCACTAAACATTTCATGTTTGGATTTTGGTCCTCTCGATAGTTTTTTCGTTAGTCAAATTGTTATTCCATAATATTTTAGAAAAATAATTAATATGAAAAGAACATTTTTAAAATTAAAATTGCAAGGACAAATGTTGTCAATCAGATTGAGACATAAACTTACAATATGATCACTGTTTTGTAGTTTATATTTCATAGTTACAATAATATTTTTTAAGAACTCAGATTAAAAAAAATATTATATAATTATAAATACATTTTATTTATTTTTTTAAATAAATAATATTTTCTCCGTCGCGTTATTACTGTTTGGTTTCTTTTGGTCACAAAGATTAAGAAATTTTATTTATGTGTTTGTTTTATAAGTTTTAATTGTATTAAGAAATTTGCACAACTTTCGAGGGATGGTTTATTAGAAGAAATGAAAATTCATCCAAATTCTACTACTACTAAGGCATATATATATATATATATATATATATATATATATATATGAAATGGATCAAAAGAGATATTGGATTCAAAAGAGATATGAGAATCAATCTCCACCATCCATTTCCTTAATCTATGACCACCATTTTTTCCATAATAGGCATTTTAAAATAATTCAAAAAAGGAGAAATTAACTTCATTAAGGGCAATAGGGTAATCTTACCCTTTCTTTAGATTAATGCATAGCTTGTGTTATGTTTTATGCATACTTACTCACAATTTCATGTATACCATCTAACAGAATTAAACAAGTACGATTAATTCAATATCTAAGTTACGATTAATTCAATTCCGCTTTTATATTTATGCATATTCATGTTTAATGTCATAATTAAACAAGTACAACAATACCTAATAAGAACAATATACTTTAACTAATCAAACAATTGAGAATATGATTAATTAACAAAACATAGCTACAATTGTTTCTATTAAAAACAAAATTAAATTCTAACAAAACAATGAATTGTCTTTGAAATCTCAATTCTCATTGTCTACAATATGTTCTCCACCTATTTAGTATTCAACTTCATTTCCTCAAAATGACTCAAAGCTTTCCATCACCTTTGAATGTCTCCATGTGCCTCATTTAATATGCCCATGCAATTTTTTTTTTGAGATTCAATCACGACAATCTACACTTTCATGCAAATCGCCATTCAATTTCATGCATACTTACTCACAAATTCATGCATACCATCGAACATATTCATGCATATTACTTCAAACACAATATGAAATGCAATCCGTCATATACTTCACAATGCATTCATTTTCATACATATATAACATCTCATTCATGCATACTATTCTACCAATTCATGCATATTATTTCAAACACAATATAAAACACAGTCCGTCACATGCTTCACAATGCATTCATTTTCATGCATATATAACATCTCATTCATGCTTACCATTCTACAGATTCATGCATATTACTTCGAACACAATATAAAACGCAGTCCGTCACATGTTTCACAATGCATTCATTTTAATGCATATATAACATATCATCCATGCATACCATTCTTCACATTCATGCATATTACTTCGAACACAATATGAAATGCCGTCCGTCACATGCTTCACAATGCATTCATTTTCATGCATATATAACATCTCATCCATGCATAACATTATACAGATTCATGCATATTAATGCTACGTATGAATATTTTTCCAAAAAGGGCAAGAATCGCGAAATGACATTCCAAACAGGGCAATAATTGCGGAACTCGACGAATATATCTAGAAACTGACCAAAAAATACATCAAGATAACAAGATCCGAAAACAAATCACAGATCTAGGTTTAAGAATCATAGATTTAGGGATAAAAATCTCGATTGGAAGGACGAACCGCAAAGAAATCCCCAAATTTCCGTCAAAAACCCTAGGCTACAACTCCATAAACCTTCAATTTGTCAGCAAATCGACTTCGAAATTGAAGAAACGAACTTCAGATTAAGGAAAAAAAACCTTCGATTTCTCAGCAAATCGATCCATTTCCTAGGTTACAACTCCAAAAACCTTCGATTTCTCTGCAAATCAACTTCGAAATTGAAGAAACGAACTTCAGATTCTGTGGAATTGAGATGGAACAACATAAATAGGAGAGAAATCGACGGGAATTAGGCTAGAGAGGTTTCTGATTTGCGAGAGAGAGAAAGAGAGAGAGAGAGAGAGAGAGAGAGAGAGAGAGAGAGAGAGAGAGATAGATAGATAGATAGATAGATAGAGTATGTTTTCAAAATAGGGAAGTGTTTCTTCAAATTAGATTTATTCTTCTTTCCAATTTTGCCATTTTTTCCCTTTTTTTTTAAAAAATGAGAATAAGTGGTGTGATCTAAGGTAAGGATTGATTCTCATATCTTTTGAATGTTGGATCTCTCTAGAACCATACCATATATAAATATATATATATATATATATATTTTTTTTCATGTTGCAATTGAAGAAATAATCTAAAGTTTCTAAGTCCTGAGTTTGAAGCAGAACGAAATCGTGTGATAGAAAGGCTTTTGAAGGGAGAGTATAAAAATGTGATTGGATAGTGATTAAGGAGGTGCCCACTTCATTTTCGGATTAAAAGTTAATTTTTGCCATATTGGGAAACAAAATAGTAATAGTAGGACAGCACCGATTAGGAAAGCGAGACTAGGGATGATAATTTTGTAGGTTGGAGTTGGGTAGTATAGTACCCGGACCCGCCCCGCATCTTAGACTTAGAGACCCAGACTCGGACTCGGACATGCACGGGTTCGGAAATTTAGAACCAGCTCCGGATCCGCATGCGGCTGGTCTACCCAATCCCAGACCCATTTGTGTGATTCGAATTACTAATTTTAATTTTTTTTTATTTTTTAATTATTATTTTTTATTGATGGAAGTCTTTTTGTTTGAATTTTCTTATTATGGTTGCCATATATTAGTATATATAAGTATGAATTCAAGAATAAAAAAATTCAAATAAACATAAAATAAGATTTAATAATAAAATTAATAAAAAAGTTTAATAATGCAGATTTAGAATGGGGTTGGGTGGGGCGGGATGGGTAGAGAAATTGGACCCGGACCCGCCCCAGACCCACACAGGTTAGGTCCAGACCCGCCCCGTATTTCTACGGGTCTGGGTATTACCCGCTCCATCGCGGGGCGGGATGGATCGGATCTGGCGGGTCCGGTTCCAATTGCCATCTCTAAGCGAGACAGTAATAGTGGGACAGATGGAGTATTGATTCATTCTTACAATGAATAAAAATATATTTATTAATTAATAAAACAATGCTTCATAAAAATAGTTTTTAATATATAAAAAGTATTTTGTCAAAAAAAAAATGGATGAAATTAAGTATAACATCTTCCACATATAGATACGTGTGCCAAAATGGAGTAATTTGATGTTTTTTTTAAGGGAAGTATTTTAAAAATTATTTTTTTGGGATTAATATTTTGGAGCTTTTTTTTTAAGAAATACTATTTGTAAATTTCGCTATATATTTGGGTTGTGTCTTGGATATATCTTTAAATTTTAAAGCTTTTATGTTTCCCAGTTGGGGCAGGGCAAAATATCTTCACATTCCCAACTAAGTTTTTATATTGAATTGAATATGAAGAAGATTATCCTAGTTCGAGACAGAAGTGAATGAACACTACAAAATTTGCGCATAAACAAATACGATAGGACGCAAACTGTATAGCAAGTTTCATTAAATACTGAACATAAACGGAAGGATGTTTTAATGTCAATACTCACCCATCACCGTTAGCCTTTGTGATTGTCGCAAGATCATGAAAAGGGATAGTAGTTTGGCTCCTTTTTATTTGAAACGCTATTTCATGTTAAATTTCTAAAATTATGATATACATATAATTAATCCGATCAATATATGCAGGTTGGCTCAAAAATCTACGAAAGCAGACGCCTTCCGCCTTTTTTGTGTGTCGAATGTTTCCAAGTATAATTTCCGATGACAAAAATTACATGTTATTTTGTTTGATCCTATAGCTATCAATGCAGGAAAACTACTTAAAAATCGTACGGCTAATGTTAGATGGCGAATATAATCTGAGTCCTCTTTAGACCATACTTGTGCACAACCACATTTACCGTGCATTAGCCTTATTCAAGCTGTAATATCTAAATCTCGCCAAGTTTTCTCTCAAATCGAGACTGTTTCCCTTCTTCGATGAAGGAGGAATTGAGTTGGAGGATATATTGTTATCAAAACCATAAACAATCTTAAAATCCAATGAGATGGCACATTGCAGACGCCTTCTTGGACTTTTGGATGCAATCTCGGGCTGCCATTTCTTAGGCCATGTCAGACAGTTGGGCAAAAGTTGGGTTTATAGGCAACACTTGTTGGGCCAAGTCAAAAAATTTATGTGCTGGCCCATGTATATTTATATTAGATTCAAGCAATTATATTAAATTCATAAAATAAATGATGGGCCAAAATTTACATAAAGGACAAAAATTCCAAGAATTATAGTGGCCGATCAAACAACGGAAAAATGTTTGAAAAAGTCGAGGAATGTTCGAAAAGGAGCCACTGAGAAGCAACAGAAAAATTGGCTGACGGTAATATATACTCCCTCCGTCCCGCTCGACTTGTCTTGTTTTCCTTTTTAGGATGTCCCGCTTGACTTGTCTTGTTTCTTAAAATAGAAATTAATTACCACACGAACTCCCACTTTTTTCTTTGTGTAACCTAGTGTTGGTCTTGAGACGTGGTTCAGGTGTAGAGGGGGGGTGTGGGGGGGGGGAGAGGGTGAATACACCTGAATACATATTTATTTCTCAAACGTGAAGTCAGCTCTAGCTGAGTTTGCTACTGATCTGAGTCAGGAAGCCAAATATACTTCAGATCGCATGGGCAAGAATTTCTTCTACTGTGTTCAGCTCTACTGACTTGAGTCAGTCGAATCGTCGTTCAGTATCAGAGTGTGTGCGGAAGTGTAGGCCCTATCCAACGTCTCAGTTAGAAAACATCGGTTTTTATGCTGAATTTTATGAAGTACAGTTTGTATGCAGTATGAACAGTTAAGGAAAACAGTAAATCAACACAACAATTTTTAAAGTGGTTCGGACACACTGGGTCCTACGTCCACTGTCCTAACCAAAGCAGGATACTTGTTATATTTATACTGAGCAAGTCTCAGTTGGTCTGTTCACTGGACATACACAAAACTTGAAGCTTATACTGAGCATGTTCTCAGTATCTGTGCGCTGGACAGATTCTCTACTTATAGTCGTAGTGACTTTTACAGGGGTTCAAATTACTTGAAGAGTTTGAGTCTTCTCTAACTAAGAAGAAGTTCTTACAAATAAGAACAGTTTCACAAGGGTGTGAACTTCTTCGAGGTTTCTAAGCTAAAGATATTATAATGAAGCTTACTTAGATAAGAGAAGGGGAACAAATATAACTCTAAGTGATGAACTAAAAGGGTTCTTCAATGGACGCTAGTTCTTCACTAGATTCTGCGTTTGAGAGTGTTAAGAGTTTGTGCGTAGATAGCTTGGGTTCCTGGTGTCGTCTCTGCATGACGAATTCTCTTATTTATAGTCGTCAATGGTGAATAGATCCGTTGGAGGGAGGTCTAGCCACATGTCAAAACGACAAGGAAAACATCTCCTTTAATTTGAACGTTGGTGAGTAGGTGCACTGTAGAGATTCTCCTCTTTTTCAGTTTGAGAGCAGCTTTTGTCAGAGCTATAGGTCGTTGTCGGCTTCTTATTGGTCGAGGGTAGGTGGTTAGGTGAGACTTGTCAAACGTTAAGGTTGACTTCCTCTGAATCCTCGGACCTTCAACTGAATTGACTTTCCTACTAGGCATGAATTCCAGAGCAGATTCATCTGGTGACGGGCTGTCTAACTGACTTCTTCGATCCTGAGTTCATCAGCTGAGTGCGAGGTCTTCTACTGAATCCTGCGGCTACTGAACTCTATCCTACTGAGTTCTTACAACTGAACTCGACTAGGCTATTACAGATGCGAAGGTACAATATTCAGCTAGGGTTTTGGGATCTATCAAATCTATCACTATCAAATTCTATCGATTCATCTACTGAATCCTTATCCCAACAATTTCCCCCTATTTGATGATGCCAAAACCTATTACATCTTCTATCACAGAAAATATGCTAAGGTTAAGAGCAATAGCTACTGAATAAAATATATATTACAAGGGAATGCTCCTGTCAACATATTAAGGCTGACTAAGATAAAGAAAATAAGGGATAAGAGCAATCACAAGTAAAGAATTATCAGAGTAAAACTTATGATAATAAGTCATGTATCAGAGCCAAGACAAGAATTAAGACAGTTAAGAGCAGCTGAATGTAACATAGTGTATGAACACAGTTAACATAGTTATAACATGCTGATTCTACTAACATGTATCAGAGCTTATCAGACTATAACAGAATAAGTTCAGCACATTTGCACAATATCAGGGCCGATACAAATAATCAAAGTTCATAATAGATCATATAGTAGTTAATCATCAAATGTAAGTTCAGCATTTATCAATCATATCCCTAAGATGCAAGTTCCCCCTAAGAAACAATTTCCCTCTATATCATAAAAGAGTTCTTCCCCCTAAGTACTAACAAAGTATCAGAGAAGAGTAAGACAAACACAGTTTATCAGTAGGAAATAATTCCAAGGCAGATAAGCACAGAAGTCACATAGGGTCAGATAAGATAAGATAAGATATCTGATCACTTAGGTGATCAGTCGTGCTGAAAAATAAATAAAGCCGTAAAGACAATGAGTGATTGTCAAGGCTAAAAGGTGATATGTCATATATGATAAAGAGTTTACATTATAATGACATCTATCACTAAGAAGCTAGACTATGAGAGGAGAAGGTCAGCTGGGCTTCTTCTTGAATTGCTACATGCGCGCCCGGAAGTCAGCAGACTTCTTCTTAGGAATCTCAAGGCCATAACTCTTGTAGACTCTGTTGCTCAAGGCCTTGATTTCCACCAAGTCTTCTTCAACGTTCTTGCTCAGACCTCTGCTGTAAATGACATTCTCAATCTCTTCTTCTATCTCCTTTTTGCATAGATTGTCAGCATGCGTCATAGGAGGAGGAAGAGTCCGAAACGGAGGTGCCTTCAGCGTTTGACCGGTTTGGTCAAGCGAGTCCGGACATTAGCGAGGAGTCTGGATTCGTGGCAGTCAGGAAATCCTTGAAGTATGAGTCAGCATCAGAGGTGTCTTCATTCCCGACTCTCCATACGTAAAATCTCTTGATGAAATTCACTTTCATCTTCTCCCATTGCTGATTGAGCTTGAGTGGCACCCAGTCATCAGTCCTCTTATAAACAATTCTCTTCACCTGACTGAGGGGCTCTCTGCTCCTGAAGAAGCGGGAAGAGGTAGGAATGCTTCTGTCTTTGACTGTCACTCTTTCCTTTGCTTCTTTCTCTGTCCTCAACCTGAGGGCCTCAAGGTCAGCCAGGCGGATCCTCTCCCTCGCCTCTCTTAGCTGCCTTGCCTCGGCTGTCCTGTCCAAAGCCCTCTCGCACGCGTCCCATATCTCTTTGATTTCTTGCTCTTGTTCCTTTGAGGGGACCGTGGAGGGTACATGTGGTGGCTCTTCTGAGTCAGCAGGCGACTGAGATTTGAATTTGGAACCTGATGCATTTGCTGATCAGTCTTGGACTTTTGGGACTGCTGAGCTCTGGTTTGTAGAGCTCTAGCTGCCGCTGATCTAGCCGCTGCTGATCTGGATTGCTTAGAGGTTGTCGTCCGTGTGCGTGAAGGCGCAGGTGAACGGATTTGAACCCCTTTCTTCTTGGCAACTGGCTTGTTCTTGGCTTCTTCCTCATCCAGTTCTCTCGCAAGCTTCTCATCATATGAAATCTGCTCCTCGCGAGATTTGAACTTAAGCTTTTTTTTAGCCTTGGGTGGGCTAGGGTCAGCAGGAGCCTTGCCCTTTCCCTTATCAGCTCTCTCAAAAGCTGGAGGTGGCGAGCCCTCGGTAGATTTTCCAAATATGTGGCCCCCTCAGCTACGACTGATTCAGTTGCTCCTCCAGCTGACACAACTATCGCTTGTTCAGCTGCTGAGCTAGGTCTGCCCTGCTGATCTTCAGCTTTAAGGATAGATCGCAGATGTGCTGATCTAGATCCTTCCCCCTTTTTGGAATCATCAAGGAAGGTTGCCAGGGCTGTGACCTTCTTCGTCAGTTCATGCACTGAGTCCTTGACCGAAGTTATCCCAGTAGCAATGTCTGTTGCTGCGTCAGTGTATGACTCCCACCTTTTCTCATGCTCTTTATCGATGGCTTTCAGTAGAGCATTCTTGGATTGATCGAATCTGGTGAGGTAGTCCTGTACAGCAGCCGATGAATTCTTCTCTATAGTTTGGCAAGATGTGTGCTGCTGAGTCAGTGCCTTGGACATACTGTCAGCTGTAAAGGCATATCTTTCCTCCACTGCCTTCTGGACATGACTTGTTACAGCCGCCACTTCCTTAGAGAAGGATTTGGCTGCGACTGTAGAATGGTTTCGAACTGAGCAGTCAGGTCGGTCTTCTGTACTGCAAGTGCCTTGGCGAGGATCTCATCAATATTAGCAGAACTTGGCGTGCTAATCCTCTGCACTTCAGCCGTTAGGTTGGTCAGCGACTTAGTCTGGGCCTCAGTGAACCTACTCCACTTTTGGTTCACATCATCGGAATGATTCCAATTCTTGTGAGCTTGTCGCTTGATCACCTTGTTTATAGACTCCGTTGAGATGTCTTTGATCTCAGCAGCTTGGTATCGATGTTTCTGTATCTGCTGGTGCTGAGTCGAAGACGGAGTCTGAATGATCGGGCCGGATGATGAAGGTGGCGGTGGCTGATCATTCTTGGGAGTTTAGCCTTCAGCATATCCTCCCTGGTCTGCATCCTTAGGCGTGTCATCACGAGGAGGAGATGGTGGTGGAGATGGAGGAAGCTGAGTGGAAGATGGTTCAACTCTTTGAACCTTATCATTGAGCATCATCAACATAACTGCTCTCAGGTCCTCTAGCGAGCCAATATCAGAAGGCTCCTCGTAGCATATCTCCTCTTTTAATTTCTGCTCTTCCTTTAGCAGTGTGGATAGAGACCTAACTCGAATAGTCTCCTCTAGCAGATCCCACTCTAAAAATCGAATGCGCATCTGCATCCGAGCGCGGATCACTATATCCACTAGATCAGGATGAGAACTGATCTCTGGAATCTCAGTGGGTACCTCGTCTGTCGCCTTCAGACGGGCATTGAGTACTGATATAGGAACTGAGGAAACCTCAACAGTCTGAGTTTCAGCTGGAATATCCGGCTGAGTTTCCTCTATGAAGACCGTCTGCACCTTATCTCTGATGGTCACGTCATGTTTTCCTGACCTAGAGTCCTCTACTGAAATTCGTGAGGGAGGTGGGACAACTGAAGTAGGCTTTTTCAGTGTCTTTGGTCTTTTCGCCTGAATGGAAAGGGGAGCCTGAATCATCTCCAAGGGACGCTTAGTCTAAGGTCCTTTCCCGATGGATTTCTCCGCTGAAGCTGAAGTCATGAACTTCATCAACTTTGTATCGAAATAGAAGGCGTTGGCAAAGGAGACTGTGCTTGGGAGGTCGTCTTCAATCAGGATAGACACCTTTGTCCCGTATAACAGTTTTCCCTTAGGGATCAATTCCATCCCTTCTTCAACATCCACGAACTTCTGCGACTGAGCATTGAACTCAGCCCTGAAGAACGCATTCTAGTTGATGGGGGCGGCATCAACTATCGCCATCATAATTTGGATGCGGATTCTGGACAGTTGGTCGTATGAGCCTGCTGAGCTTGTGAGAATATGATTAACCACGTACGCCAATCCTCTGTATTCAGGCAACAACTGATTCTTTGGGAATGCTGCCTTGAATACGCAATTAGCTTGTCCACTGAACTTGCAAAAGTACTGATTGATTTCTGATTCCTTGTACCTTGCAACAGATGACCCTTCGTCGACTAGACCGAAGCTGTCATGGAGACGCTTGGAGATATCTAACTGAGAAGACATGTCCTCCCAGTGATTGGCAAGGACCTCTCGTTTCGCAATGACATTTGAGATGTCATTCGAATCATCATATTGACGGAAGTTCAAGAAGAACTTCGCCACATGACGCGGAAGGAGGTGATGCGGAGCATGGGATAAGATCGGTAGAAGACCCGACCTCTCAAGGACGTCAAAAACCGACATCATACACTCCACCCTGCATGTTCTGACAGACAGAACAGGCTCGAACCAAATGCGCTTCCCGAAAAGTAGGTGGAACTCCGTTGTGGGCTCAAACTGAACGCTGTTCAGAATAATCTCCTCTATGTTGGACGGGGTCGGTACAGGGGGCGCCATTATAATCAGAAATCTGCAAGAAACATGTTAGCACTCGAAAATAGAGTAAGTTAGATACAGATTTAAGAAGAATAGAAATTACCGGATTTAAGAGTGCTTGAGAGAAAGATGCAGTCAAGGAATGCAGTTCAGAATTTTGATCAAAAGCTCTCTTAAGGCAGAAATGGCATAAAGTGCGTTTAGAGTGAAAAAGGTGAAGATTTTATAAGATTTGAATATCAAGGGTTTTAAGATCTGACGATCAGGATAAAATCTCGCTTTTTCTGGACGGTTAGGATTTAATTTTAAAACAGGAATGATTACTTAGTCGCCTCTAAACTAGACCCACGTAAGGTTTGCGCAGTTTGATTAAGGTGAGAAGACATGCATTAAATACGTTGCAGGCAGTTCCAAGGATAAAGCATTTTAAATGAAAACGGTTTCTGCTGAACTTATCCTTACGAATTTATGGCAGGAAATAAATGCGGTTCATGCTATTGAATGCAAGCTACTGAATTAATAAAAGCAAGCATGCTTCTGAAAAAAATATAGAACATAATACACAAACTTTTTCAGCTGAACCTGACGGTCAACTGTTTACCAAATCAACTCAGGAGAATCTTCGTGATACTGAAGTTATCACGTTCCCCCTTACTATGTACTGTATGATTAACCCTACTGAATCAAGTACTGAATTTGACTTTCTGACTTGTCGTATTGAATTTTCTTACTGATTCGAGTCAGTAGGATCCAGTAGACCTAGCTCGACTGAGAGTTCTCTGAAACTGTTCTCAGCCACCGGTTTGGTCAGTATGTCTGCCCTTTGCTTATCAGTATGGATTTTCTCCATCTTCATATCCTTCTTTTCGACATGGTCTCGGATGAAGTGGTGTCGGATATCTACGTGCTTGCATCTCGTATGAAGAACTGGGTTTTGAGTTATTGCAATTACACTGGTGGAGTCGCAGTAGATGGGCACTTCATCTTGAGTAATACCATAATCTCGCAGTTGTTGTCGAAGCCAAAGGATTTGGGCACAACAACTTCTGGCAGCCATATACTCAGATTCAGTAGTGGACGTCGCCATTGAATGTTGTTTCTTTGAGAACCATGATATCAGCTTACTGCCTAGGAATTGACACTTCCAGAAGTTGACTTTCGATCTATCCTGCATCCTGCATAATCAACATCAGAATAACCAGTTAGAACAAGATTACCATCAGCATGATACCATAACCCAGCATCAGGTGTTCCCTTCAGGTATCGCAAAATCTTCTTTGCTGAGTCTAGATGACTTCGCTTGGGATTCGGCTGAAATCTTGCACACACACCTACAATATATGTTATGTCAGGTCTGCTTGCTCTTAAGTATAATAAAGAACCAATAATAGCTCTATAATCAGTAGAGTTAACAGAAGCTCCCTCTTTGTCTAGATCGATTTTAAAATTCGTGTTCATGGGGATCTTGACAGGCTTGCTTGAGTCGCAGCCAAATCTCTTCAGGAGATCTCGAGTGTACTTGGCTTGGTTGATGAATATTCCTTCAGGTGATTGCTTCACTTGATAAACGACAAAATAGTTCATCTCTCCCATCATGGAAATCTCGAACTTCTCCTTCATCATTTTCTCAAATTGTTGACATATAGTCTCGTTCCTGCATCTGAAAATGATGTCGTCCACGTAGATCTGCACTAGTAGAATGTCAACGCCTGACTTAATGCTGAACAGAGTGCGATCTACTGTCCTCTTCTGAAAACCTTTATGAAGAAAAAAGTTTGATAGGGTATCATACCAAGCCCTGGGTGCTTGTTTTAACCCATACAGAGCTTTCCGAAGTCTATAAACTTGATGTCCCTGCTGGAGTAGAGAGCGCTTTCTCCTTGACTTAATCTGGATCTTGTCCATACTGCTGCTGAAAGATCTCTGATGATTAGATCAGAAGAGTGAGCGTCTAGCCATGAACGTCTGAGTTTGGCTTCTTCTTCTGAAACTACTTCTGTACAGTCAACAGGAGTGTTAGGCATTTCTGTAGTGCTATTATGTGACTGAAGCAATTCAGTAAGAAGGTTAGGGTCTACTGAGTTTCTAGGTTCATGGGCATTTAGCTCAGGAACATCATTCGTTCCCCCTGAGTTAATATTCTCACTGGAGGTCTCAGTTACCACTGGGGCTTCCTCATCGACTAGGTCAGCTACATTGCTTGCGGGATGGGTCTGGATTTCTTCTTCGTCTGACTCATCATCCCAACAATGCTGGATCTTCTCAGTTTTGTCGTTCAGTGTGAGATCCTGTAGCGTGCTGCTGACTTCTTTAGGATTTGTCTTTTTAGGTTTCATGTCCTCAGTAACAAACTCATCGAAAATAACATGAAGGCTTTCTTCCATGCAAAGGGTCCGGTAGTTAAAGACCCTTAAGGCTTTACTGACCCGAGAGTATCCTAAGAACACTCCTTGATCAGATTTGCTATCAAAGACCTTTAACTGATCATTCCCGTAATTGTGGATAAAGCAAGGACAACCAAAAATATGAAAATGAGAAATAGAAGGAATTCTCCCTTTCCATAACTCGTATGGTGTCTTCATGTGTTGCTTTGTAAGTAATGAGCGGTTCTGAGTGTAACAGGCGGTGTCAGTAGCAATAGCCCAAACTTTGAGGGTAGTCCAGAGTCTGCTAGGAGCGTTCTTGCTGCTTCTTTCAATGTTCTGTTAGTCCGTTCAGCAAGACCGTTCTGCTGGGGAGTTCGAGCTGCTGAAGTCTCGTGCTAAATTTCCTTTGTGTCGCAGTACTCTTTTATGACTGAGTTGAGAAATCCAGTCCCTCTATCTGAGCGGATTCTCTGAATCTTGATGTCTTTTTCCACACTGAGTTTCTTTAGTATCGGCAACTCAGTCTTGACATCAGATTTGTTAGCTACGAAGATGACCCACGTATATCTTGAATAATCGTCAATAACGACGAAGGATACTTCTTGCCTCTTATGGTCACTGGAGAGACTAGCCCAAACAAGTCCATGTGGAGCAGTTGAAGGATTCCATCAGTGGAAGGTGACGGAATTGGCGGATTACTTTTCTTTGTCTGCTTTCCCTTAAAGCACGCTTCACAGTTTTTGTCTTTGATGAAGGCTTCATTGGGTAGTCCTCTGACTCTTGAGTCCTTAGCCAACTTGTTCATTGCCTTGAAGTTCAGGTGACTGAGCCTCTTATGCCACAGCCATCCTGTTTTATCACTTGATTTCGTCTGGGCAAGCAAGTAAGCCTCAGGTTCAGCGGTGTTCCAGTTTGCAACGTAGATGTTCTTCTTCCGCGAACCTAATAACACTGTTTTCCCAGTAGATTTATCAATAACATCACAGAAACTAGCGTCAAAGGTAACTCTATTAAGATTATCACATAATTGACTGATAGAAAGGATATTATGTTGAATTCCTTCAACATATGTTACTCTTGGAACTGAAGCAGTCCCAATGTTCAGTGTTCCATATCCCCATGTATAGCCTTTCGAGTTGTCACCAAACTCAATTCTGGGACCATCTTCTTGTACGTAATTGGTCAGCAGGCTCTTTTGATAGGTCATGTGTCTCGAGCAGCCGTTGTCCATGATCCAAGGGTCCTTATGCACCTGCAAAATAGAAACAATTTTAGGTACCCTTTGGTTCAGTTTGGGTCCTTAAGCGTTAGTCGATTGTTTCACGACCCAAATCTGTCTGGCGACTTTAGAAATCTCCGACACCTTCTTCTTCTGAACCTTGTCAGTCTTCTTCTCCGCTAAACTTAGAGATACTGACTTTCTAGCAGCTTTGGGTTCAGGAGCTTTCTTCTTCTGTGGTTTTTTGCTCTTCCTAACCCTTGGTTCATAATAGTACAAACCAAATTGTGTTGGATGCTCCTACAGTGGCTCGCCATACTGCTCTGCCCATCTGACCTTCTTAGTTCCCCCTGAATTTGATCGTGGTGTTCTGGGGCTAGAACTCTTTGTTAGTTTCTTGCTACTCGGCTGAGGTGCGATGATCTTCTATTTGTTTTTTGCCTAAGTTGTAGGTTCAGTGATTTGAACTTTTCCTCTGACGAACCTATCAGCCAGCATTTCTAATCCTTTTGAAGTAGATGTTGAAGCTTCGTGATTATAGCCGAGTTCTTCCCTCATGACGACTGGCCTTTGTGCTCTAAGCATGCTTTCCAACTTTTCCTTGGCTCCCATGTATTGTTCAGTCATCAGTCCTCGCCAAACTTCATCACTTTTCCTAAGTGATTCATAATCATTTTCAACTTCTGCGAGCTTCTCACTGAGTCCGGCTATCTCAGTATCTTTCTCAGAATTGTCCTTAGTCAGGACTGATATCTGAGTTTCTTGTTGATTTATCTGAGCAAGCCTCAGCAAGGAATCTGTACGCTGGACAGATCCTTCTAAGTTATAGTCCTTAGCGACTTTACAAATCAAACCGAAGTTTGAAGGGGAGGGGATTTTCTCCAACAATGAAGGAGTTCTTACAATAAAAACAATTCAGAGAAAAGTGAACTCCTTCGAAGGTTCTAAGCTATGGATATAATAGTTGAGCTTAGATAGAGAAGAGGGAACTAAAGAATCTCTAGAGAGAAGAACTACGGATATTCAACTAAGCAAGTTCTTCACTGGATCGACTTTTATTACACTAGAGTTTGTATACAATGAGCTTGTATTCCCTTTGATGTCCCGTGCGTTCAGCTGGAAGACTCTTCTCTATTTATAGTCGTAACCCAGGCATGTATCCGTTGGAGAGGATGATGCCACGTGTCACAAACTTCCAAGGAAAATGGCCATAAGTTTTCGAACGAGCGCTGCAGAGTGGTTGGCTTCTGTACATGAGAGCAACTTTAACGTCAGAGCAGGTAAGGCTTTGGTTGCTTCTCATTGGCCGAGGTTTGTGGTACGTGAGACTTGTCAGACATCAGTCTTCATCTGAGTTGACTCTCACTGATCCTCGTATTGAATAAGCTCTGCTGACTTTCGAATGATAATAGTCGGGCAGTTATTTTCTTGTCGGATCTGCAACTGAGTTGCATGTGTTCAGTAGATCTGGATCGATCATACTGACTTCTTCATCTGAGTCTGCTGATAAGAATCTTCTACTGAGGATAGACAGCTGGTGACTCTGAAGATACTGAGCTCTTCTCACATTCAGTAGATAGAGAATCGTACTGAGTCTTCGAAGGAGGTCTGCTGAATGAGATCTTCTGCTGAGAACAGTCAGCTGGAGGACCTGAAGACATGAGTCTACAAACTGATGACATGGGGTTCTGGAATTTAACTTCTCTACTAATGTTCAGACCAACAACACCCCTTACAGGACTTAGACAAAAAAATAATCAAAGAATATAAGAACATGTCTAGCCTATTACATCATCGAGTTCAAAACACTCATAGGGTTCAGGACAGGTTTTGGGATCTTCAATTCTATAGCGATGAAAATCACTATAATTTCCCCCAATACCAAAATATTACAATAAGTCCTAAGTACTTGAACTACTGACGTCAGTTTTAAGTACACCCTGGCAATGATCTAAACGACCATTGACTCATAACCCAACAATACTCAACCATCATATTTTTGCAATTGCTTCCACCATAGGGTTTCACTTTAAAGAGCAGAAATGGAGCCACACAAGAAATATGTTTCGGTGTCTCTAAGCCTATTGTGTCCTTTAATTCCTTCTCAAAACATTTATACATGTTGACTGTGTAAACCTCAACAACATGCTTTACTAAAGGATGACGTGAAACCAAAAGTGGAGGTTTGTTATGGCGACCTCGTGCATCTTTTTCCTTTTCACTCACGCGCCAACTCTCTTGAAGTTTTTCGTACGCAAGGACACATTCAAGAACATATACATTTTTGTTTCTTATGTTCTTCTTCAGAGCTGAGTTTGTACCTTCACTTCTGGATGTATCCAAGAGTCCACCTATAAATATATTATGGCTAAAAGAAGTAGCCCACCTTTCCCGCAACTTGTACATTGTAGAAAACCAACTTTGCTCACCAATGTTATACTTATCCATCATCTCTTTCCAAGTTGACTCAAATTCTTCCCTAGACTCACAGAAAGGCATACACTTACTCCACATATGCCAAAAGCTTACTGTTTATGCTTCCAACATGTGAGGGGGCATTTTTGTTAATATGCCACTGGCACAATTGATGAGTAGTAGATGAAAACTCTTTTCCAACTGCATTCAACATAGCTTGGCATTGATCTTTGAATATAGTTGCAGGTTCTTTATTACCCATAGACTCTAAGAATGTCTTGAACAACCACCTGAAAGTACTCTTTGTTTCATCCGACAACAAAGCAAATCCAAACAAGACATTCTCGTGATGATGATTAATACCAACAAAAAGAGGACATATCATATCATACTTGTTTGTCTTATATGTAGTATCGATGGAAATCACATCGCCAAGGCACCCATAATCAATCAGATAACGAAAATCTCTGAAGAAAAAGTTCATTACCATGTTGTCATCATCAACCTCAACATTCCAATAGAAATCTGTCTCTTCATTAGCTTTCTCTTGCGAAATGTTGCATCAACTCAAACTAATCTCCATTTTCAATTTTTGTCTTCCTATTTGCACGATAGATGCAGTCATATGCATATTTTGCAATAAATCCTACATTTTCTTTGCCCTGTGCTGCATCTTCAAAGACATTCATAACTTGAGAGACAGATATTCCAGATTTTACCATTGCCATCAATGTCAAGGATTGATTGTCTATCAAACCACCAGTCGATCTCAGTAGATATGTTAGGTCTTGAGAAAACATCGGATGGGTATGTTCTTGTACAAAAATAGCCACCTTGCATTCTTTATCCTTCTTTCGGGTAATTTTAAGCCTTGCCATACAACCACATCTGCCACTCTTTTTGTATAATCAACTACTTTATCTTTTGAGCGTTTTTCATCCTTTTTGCCTTCACAATTGCAATAGAAGAGCTTTCCTTGAAGTAGCCCACAACCATCCTTAAAGTAAATGCTTTTTCCTTTTCTTACGGCGAAACCTAATAGGATTTCATATTTGCAATATAGTGCATATGCAATATGTTCATTCTCTACTACTTGACCAACCGCCAACATATTTTCCAATTTTTCTTTGTCAATATTACTAGACTCCACATTATTCATAGCTTGTATCTCATTAATTGTCATCAATGGTTCTTCAAATTGCTGATCATCATCATAAGTTGGTTCTTCAATTGTCATCATATGTTAATTGGTGATACTCTGTAAAAATGAGAAACATAACTTCCCTTATTCCATACCCAAAATCTATTCATAAATAGAATACTACATGATTTTCCTTATTACATAATTCAGTTAACTATACTTGAAGAATACTTGTTTTAGAATTTTGCTTCATGCACAAAATTATTAATAATAATACATGAGAAAGTGATAGATAAATTATGTTATATCATCAATTTTAATTTTGTCTTATCTAGAAAAATAAAATAGTCCTAGTACAATTTCTTATTTTTAATAGTAGCAAAGTTGAAAGTTTGAAAGTTATATTAAAGTATCATCCTTTCCAGAAGTTCCATCTCCCAAAATCTTAAAAATCACACCAATATATAAGCTACATTTCAATAGAATCAGAAAACAAACCGCTGGCATTATTGGGAAAAAACCAAATAAATCATAATAAGAGCAAAAAAAAAAAAAAAGAGTTAAGAGCAAGAAAACAAACCAGAAAACAAAACTCTTGATCCTTGATTTCACACTATAAATGTAGTGAATGTTGTAGATGCTCAAGTCCACATCCTTCCCTTTGTTGTCCTACTCGTAACCATAAAAAACAGAACTTGCTAAAAATCCCACTGACGCGTTGTGTAATTGGGTTGGGGGAGAGAGCCATGGAGAAGAGAGAGAAGGATTTTGGGGGGAAAGAAGATAATTGCAATTTTCGCAGGAGAGATAGTACAGAGGGTAGATTAATTTAATTAAGGTTAATCAAAAGAAAAATAAGTAAAAAAATGAGAAAATGGAGATTTTACTTATTTTAAAAGTACAGCCACGTGTCGGCTACTGGGGAGGGTGGACTTGTGGTCTCCCCCAGCATCAATGAGATGGCACATTGCAGGCGCCTTCTTGGACTTTTAGCCGCGTCAGACAGTTGGGCAAAAGTTGGGTTTATAGACAACACTTGTTGGGCCAAGTCAAAAAATTTATGTGCTGGCCCATGTATTTATATTAGATTCAAGCAATTATATTAAATTCATAAAATGAATGATGGTCCAAAATCTACATAAAGGACAAAAATTCCAAGAATTATAGTGGCCGATCAAACAAAGGTAAAATGTTTGAAAAGGTCGAGGAATGTTCGAAAAGGAGCCATTGAGAAGCAACAAAAAAATTGGCTGAGGGTAATATATACTCCGTCCGTCCCACCCGACTTGTCTTGTTTTCCTTTTTAGGTTGTCCCGCTTAACTTGTCTTGTTTCCTAAAATATAAATTAATTACCACATAAACTCCCATTTTTTCCTTTGTGTGGCCTTCCTTTCTACACACCATCACCCACTCATCTATACACAACCACTCACTCATCTTAATCTCTGTGCCGAAAAGAAATATGACAAGTCGGGCGGGACGGAGGGAGTACTTTTTTTTCTTCTATATATGAATTTGAAGTTCATACATCACATTTTTTTTAATTTTTGGATTCCAATATATTCTCCCACTAAATATATCTATCAAGAAATGACCAAAAATTCGAGTTCTCAAAATTTGGATTCTCGAAAACCCACTTGTTCCATAGTCCCAACCCACAATACTATCAATAATTTCCACCACATTCTCAATTTTCACAATATCCTCAATTTTCACAGTATGAAATGCAAACAAATGCCTACAACTACCAAAATTTAGGAGGCTCATTCCCCGTTTTATAACAAGTATCATTTCAATTTCTGGCTTCTCTGTTTCCACAACATTATTCCCAAACTGGTCTATAACATGTTAGCCTTCTCAACAAAGATGAAGATGACAAGGTCGAGGAATTTACTCCATCGCCTAAAAAGGATAAGACGCCTTAGTCACATGATGAGGATATATGTCTCGCTGAATCTTTGTGCACCATCAGTACAGATACAAGAGTTGGAAATGCGCAAAAAACTAAAATTTTTTGGGAAATAGTGGTTGTAATTGTTATGTTTTTCAATGAAGGTTGTTCCCCATGCCATTTCGTTAATTTATCGGATTTTATCTCACACTGATTTGTTTCTTTTCAAAGAAGAATGAAATATTGTCAAACCAAATATTAATACGGATTAGTCGACATTTTTCACAAATTTTACGAACGGAAGCTCTTATTTTCATATTTGTCAATCCTTATCTTAATTCTGAATCTACTTCTTGGTATTCTTTTGATAGTATCATTATTGAAACCAAATATTAGTAACCACATTAAATATGGTGGAGTGAATTTAATATGGTCAAATATTGGTGAGCACATTATCTACTCTCTACTCTATCTAGCGTATTAAATGAGTATTAAGTTTTTTATATATGATAAGGATTTGTGTGTTTATCTCATATTCACAAATACGTTCACGAAAATGTCTAATATTACGAGTGAGAATGAATTGAGAGAAATGTGGGAAGATTTTATATTAGAATCGACGGAAGATGATATTGACAAAGAGATGATTGCCCTTGCCGATGCAGAGAGGTAGCTAGATCATCTCGTAGAAGAAGAGGTTCACATTGAGAGCGTGAAAGCGGCCATGATCCTCTTGTTCGTAATTATTTTGCTGATACTTTATTTCATTATCATTTTCGAATGCACCACAGTTATTCATTCACACTGTCGACACATTAAGCAACTACTCAACCTATTCCCAACATAGACAAGACACATGTGGTCGATATGGGCTATCACTACTTCAGAAATGTATTGCAGCTACCCGTCAACTAGCATATGTGACTCCTGGTGGTTCGCTCCATGAATACATGCGAATGTGCGAGAGAACTGCTTTGAAATGTCTCCATAAACTTTACCAATTCATAGCCGATGTTTTTTTTACCTCGATATGGAGGCCCACCAATGAAGATATTCAACGGTTGCTTCAAATGAATGAAGAAAAACATGACTTCCCCAGAATATTGGAGAGCCTCGAGTATATACATTGGACATGGATGAATTTTCTAGTCACTTGGAAAAGCATGTCTATAAGAGGCGATCACAGCGTTCCCACGACAGTTTTAGAAGCGATACCATCTCAAGACTTGTGCATACTAAAAATAGAGGTGGCGGGTTACTCTATAAAAAAATAAAAATAACACAAAACTATAAAAAAACAAATTTATTGATAATTTGGCAAATAACTAAGGGACAATATACTGAAACACAAGATTGCATTAGTATTGTTAAAGCCATTTTATTGATATATTACTATTGTAAGTTATTAATTAAATTGTCAAAGGGGAGCAAATAACTCATGATCTTTTTCTGGAAGATAATAATTACTAATATGTAAAATAAAATTATTTAAAATTTTAGATGAACCTTATTTAAATGGCGAATACATATCATGGGCGGATCCAAGGGGGGGCGGGTGGGTGCGACCGCCCCCCCGAATTTTTGTGCAAAACTACGAGTTATCTTTTATTTCTAATAATTTTTATATTTGTTCCAATTAAATTTTTGAATTCGCCCCCCCCCCTCGAAATTTTTAAATTTGTTATCATAATTTTGAAAAATTTTAAAAAATGTATATTAAGTGTCACATATTTTAGTGGAGGTGTAGATTTTGAGTTTTGAATACCTAGTTTGGTAGAGTCAACTTATATAACTTTATGCAATTAATGTACTATATTTTTTGTTTGATGCAATTAATATATTATATTTGTGTTTTCTTTTTTCATGTACTTACTGACATAAAATTAAGAATATTTGAAGTATAAATAGACTATCATTTAAATACTTATTAATTCCTCAGTTAGATATTGTTGAATAAAGAAAACTCAATCCCCGATAAATTTCGCCCCCCTAACCGAAAATCCTGAATCCGCCCTTGAATACAATAACAGTGCAAATTAAGTTGAATAAACTAATTATGTTGCTTCATGCCATTATTTCGTAGCATATGTAATTATTCAATTCAACTAATTCTCACTGTCCTCGACCCCATCCTTCTCATACTAAGACTGGAGCTTTGCACCGCTCGGGGTATCTTCAACTTTCCTCTCCTACTATATCCCAAACACTCTTTTACTGCCACTATTCAATTTCAGCCCCTTGTTCATTGCTCCACAATCACACCGGCGTAGACTGGTAAATTTTGCTTTCTTTTGGGGGTTAACTAATTTCTCGAAATTACTTTTTCTCTTAGAAAATGTTGAGTTAGATCTTCGATTTTGCTATCGATTTGCTCATACGCTTATCTTAATAACGGCTATTCAATATTTTTAACGGTTGCATGGCTTTATGTTTTGGGGGTTTTCATTCTGTAAATTCTTCTCTTCTCCTTACTAATAAGACTTGATCATACTTCGGTTGAATTATTTTATGATATAAATTCCTGTTTTTGGGGGAGAGGATTGAAGTGTTGACTGTTTGTGGCGACGTATAGGTTTGCAATACTACATAAATTGGTCTTTGAGGTCAACTACATTTGAGGAGATCACAACTGGCACAATCATGTTTCGAAAAGATGAGTCTGAGACGACAGTCGATGATACTCAGCTAGTTGAAAAGCAAGAAGATTATGAGTCTCAGCTAAATGAAGAACTGCAAGAAGGTTCATTGTTTGACAATCCGCTGAAACTGTTCAAGTTCTTGGGGGATCTCAATATAAAGGTTTTATGCTTTGCAGATTCGGCTTATTTTTAGTTTGAAATTCTAACAGATGAATGGTGAAATTGGCTAGTATGTTTCTTTGCATTTAACATCATATCTTGATTTTGTGGTTTGATGTTGCGTCAGTACACTTATTGAAGTTTCTTTTGGTTTAAGTACTTTTTATGGCGATTTCCTTTGATGAGTATATTCAGCTGTGAGATCTCTAATCATGATTGTTCTGTATCGCAATCGGAATAAATGTCGTTTGGTTTAAGTTTTAGTTGTACATGTATACTTTTTTGTGGATTCACAAATAAATGGCAGGTTTCACCCTTTCAGATAAAGTCCCTTCTATACCCCCTTCAATTATAGAATAAGTAAATCGAAAATCAAAGAAAGCATAAAATCTACGAAACTTAAACTGAGATTCAACCCACGCAAAAAAATCCTATAGAGAGGGAGAGGGGCATAGAGATGAGCGTGCCTCCAGGAATAAATATGGTCACCCGGTTTGACTTCATCCCTCGCAATCTTGTTCGAGAACAGTGCCACCATTGTCGTGGAAGAACTTATAAGCACTTTTTATTTTTATTTTTCTTAAACTTAAAATTAATTGATATTAAGCAAAATTAGGAAGTTTTTGGAATTGATTTTAAAAAGTAGATATTTCTGATAAATCCGAAAATTATGGTGTTTTAAGCACCAAAAGCATCTTAATATGTGCTTAAAAAAATTACTTAATTAAGCAGTTTAACTGCTTAATTTTAGAGAAGCAAATGCAGAAAGCGGGTTTTGCAAATATTAAAAAACTGATTATGCGGTCAAAAAATAGATAATGCTTAAAATAAACTTTTGCAAACACAGTCTACATTTGAAAAAATAGTGCATAGTATGATTTAAATAATTATGTCCTCAATAAAATTATATGTAAAGTCGGGACGGTTTATAGTCCAATCGAAAATTTAATTAAATCATTATGTAATTAAAATTGTGTCATGTTAAATTGACAAAATCCAAATTTTATTTTAGTGGTTTGTCGTCTGGATTATAGGAACTCGAAGCATATTCTAATATTCTATATCATGCGAAATATCTTATGTGATTTATATATATGGTCAAGTGTAAAATTATTGCATACACTCATGTTATTTTCTAACAAATAAAATGAAGTGTGTAGGCTTGGGGAGATCTAACCGAACAAAAAAATTAACAAAAAAAAAAATGTAAGTGTTGGTCCCGAGTGTACGGTCAGGTGTAGAGGGGGTGGGGGGTGAATACACCTGATTCGATTTCTCAACTTCGAACTTGAACAGTCCTATTCAGGATGGTGTCTGACTGAAACATTTCAGCAGACCAGACAGCTGTTCTGAATCGAGTTAAAGGCTAAGAGTACTGACTCAGCTGAGATCTGCTAACTGACTAGGTCAGAATTCAGTATCTACAGTAAGAGTTCAGTGCGCGGAATAGTGTAGGCCCAAATCGGTTTTTTGTGAGAAAACGTTTTAAGTCTCGGTTCGATAGATTAAAAGTTCGGTATCTTTGAGACAGTTGATTGATTTTAAATATGATGTTCGGTATGAATAGTAAAATCAATGCAACAGTTAAGAAAGCGATAGAGACACGGGATTTTTAAAGTGGTTCGGATATCGCTCAAATCCTACGTCCACTGTCCCCAATGATCGGGAGGCTATTTATTATCCCGAGTTAGTCTCGGTCGGCTTGCACACTCGGGCAAAGCCGCGTCTTGGTTTTTATATCGATCCAAGTCTCAGTTTACAACACTATCAAACTTAAAGTGTTTGACAAACTTCTCCAACAGTGAAGGAGTCCTTATACAATAAGGATTGGGTTCAAATGTGAACTCCTTCGTCTAAGCTATAGATAACAACGATTGAGCTTAGGGTTAGAGGGATAGGGAATATGAGAGAGTAGCTTCTAGATCGACGAACAGCTGAAGGTAAGCTATAAGTTCGTGTAACGTCGATTGGATACTAGAGGCTTTATATGTCGGTTTAGCTTGATTCCCTATGAGCTAGAATGTAGTCTTTCGCCGGAGATTGTTCTTCGAGTTCTTGCTAAGACTTTGTTCTTTGGAATTCGCTCGTTTTCGCGCTCTCTCGTGTTCTCTTGGTTTTCTTCAAATCTTGAATGATCCCTCTATTTATAGAGTAGAGATTGAAATAGATCCGTTGGAGACGATCTTCTTCTCTCTCTCTCTTTTTGGTAGCAAACGGCTCTTTTGGTGTAGGTAACAGTGTACTTTCCCACCTTTTTAGGTAAAAGGTTGATGCGGCTTTAGCGGTGAGAAGACACGTGTATGCTTGTCATTCGTCGAGGTGGATGGAGTGGCCGAGACAGCCGAGACTTCGAGACGAGGCCGAAGCCGACTTCTCTCTTCCTTGTACATGACAATGCTGATTGTCTTTCAAAAGATTCCGACGATCCCCGGAGACTATCTGCCGTTCTTTGAGTCCGACCTTGTATTCGGTAGATAGACAGTGAGATAAGTCTATCGAAGATCGGCTACGAGTTCGATGAACTACTCTGCCGAGTTCGGTTGATCGACTCTCTCTCGATATCTTGCTCTGCCGTCGAGTCCAAGATCACCGAGTCTTACTGATCGTGGTCTTTGAGGCGAGATAAGTTGCGAGCGCCTTGACCGGGAGCGAGTGTCTACTGAGTCTGAAACCTCAGAGACAAAACAAATACAAAGGAATTTATCATCATTCAGATAGGGTTTTGGGATCTTCAAATCTTTAGACAAGTACAGAGCACAAGGCTACTGAGCTTAAGATCAGTGTCCAAGACCGAATCATTTCCCACTGAGTGAAACAGTGCTGAGGATGGAATCATCACCCAACAATTTCCCCCTATTTGATGATGCCAAAACCTATCATCTATGTCCTATCAACTATGCTAAACACTAACTTACTCATAAACAAAGCTCCTTACAAATATTACAAGTAGGATCAGTGGAGTTGTCTGGTAAGTGCTAGACTACTGAGGGAGACAGGGCAGAACAATTTCCCCCTTTACAATAATTTCCCCCATGCAACAATTTCCCCCTAAGAGAAATAATAACTCTATGAAAGTCTAGTCTATCAGAGATCTAACCGAGCAAAAAAAAACTGACAAGTAAATAAACAAGGTGTGTGTGTGTCAGTAATCACTTCAGTGATTCTGAGTGTTAAAGCATAAAGCAAACACGGCTATTTAGACAACAAGTAGTTGTCAGAGGCAAAAGAAGATTTGTATATATATGATAAACAGTTCAGTACATTACAAATCTTGCTAAGCTAAAAGGAGAACTAAGGAGGAGAACCCTTAAACTGCTGAATCCGATTCATGAAACCTTGGGATTGATCTTCGGGCGGTGGGACTCCATACATTCCGAACGTGTTCCTCCTCGGCTTCGGTATTCGGCGAAGTCTGTGTGGTTCATCTTGTTCTAGACCTGCGTTCAACGCAAGCATTCTTCACTTCTTGTTCAATCATCCCGAGATGTCTTGAGTCGTCTTGTCTTACGGGTGGAGGAATGATCCTTGCTTCGGGAACGCCGACTACTACCCCTTCGCCATTCTTGCTCGTGCATATATGGGTAAAGATCGAGGTTCGGTAATGGTCATCCACTCGACATAGGCATCGGCCTTGGACATTTCGAGCCGAATCGCCGAAATAATTTCTCTTGATAAACTCTATCTTGGCCGATTCCCATCTCGATTGAACCGAATAGGCATCCATTCGTCCGATCTCGGCCATCTATGTGTTTTCGAGATCATTTGGCTTCCCGAACCTTACGTATCGATAAGGAATGTCGGCTTTCGAAGGAACTCTCGGCTCGGCCTCTTGTTCGATGCGCTTCCCGAGTGCCTCAAGGTGCGCCAAATGTATCCTCTGCTCTGGCGGCCTCTATCTGTCTCAGCTTCCTCTCCTCTGTAGAGATATCTATCCATCCGAGCGAAGATTTCTTCAATTTACGCATCTTGCTCTTGAGGCTTCGAGGAGCTTGTTCGGGAGTCGGCGGAGGTACTGGATTTGGTTTTGGATGTACCTTCTTTGCTCGGTGCCTTTTTGCTATTGCCTCTCCCTATCTTCATCATCTTCAATTCGAGTTTTACGGGAGGCAATCTAGCGGGCGCCTTCTTTTTTCCACCGCGTGCTTGGTGCCTTAGTCTTTCCTTTAGCAGGCTTAGACTTTGGTTTGTTGGCGGCTTCGAGCATCGGCGATCTCCCTTGCCGGCTTCTCATCGGCGGCAATCCGAGCCTCCTCCTCGGTCGAGATGTATCTCTTGGGTTTCTTTCTTTGGAGGGGTCGGGAGTTTCGAGAATTTTCTTACCTTTGCCTTGAACAGGTGGAGGCGGAGGGACTTCTTCATCATCATCCGAGTCCTCTCGAGTCCTCTTTACGTTCGAAGCATACTCTGCAACCTCCTTGATGATATCAATGGGAGTGCGGGTTGCATGAGTAGCACGGGATCTCGAGCCACTTGGGCCGGTCGCAGTTGTGCTCGCAGCTGGGACACCACAGGCCTCACCCTTCCGAGTCCGAGTGCGAGTGCGGGATGACTTCGGTGTAGCTTCCCCCCTTAGATTTTGGACTTTTGGTGGGGGTCAGCTTCTCAGTACTCTTCTTTCCTTCTCTTTCTTCAGTTCTCTTTCCTTCCCTTTTTCACTCACTTTCCCCCTTTTTGGCATCATCAATGAGCACCGGGGTAGGGACTAGGACTGACTTCTTCAGACTTTTGTAGGAGGTTGACAGCTCATCAAGACGATGGTGGAGCTTAGTCAGAGCCTCATGCAACTCGTTCCTCTCCATGGTAAGGTCTGCCTTGTACTGCTTGTGAGAGAGGTCAGCTGCTTCCTTGAAGTCTTTCAGCTTCTCAGCGATCTTATCTTCCAAGGCCAGTTGGATATTCTCAAGTCTTTGTTCAGTGGCCTCGGATTGTTCAGTGATAGCATCACTATGAGCCAGTTTAGAAGCCAAAAATTCATCAAGTAGCTTGGCTTGGCTCTCCTGAAAGATCTTGAGCTGAGCTTCGAATTGGACTTGCTGCTGAGCCAACGCTTCTGAAATAAGCGTAGAAACATCAGGGGCGGCTGATGGAGAGACAGAAGACTTCAGCCCCTGAAGTTCTTTAGTCGTGGCTTGAGCAGTCTGCTTCTATGTCCTATGGATAGCCTTCGCAAGATCTCGATTTTTGATCCCTTGAGCAGTTAAGGCTTTTGCCACTGATCGAGATCTCTTTGCGGTCGGGCCGGGGCGCCGCTTCGAAAGTCGATTGCGGCAAGAAGAGCTGAGCGGGCTCTGCGAGGACGAAGCACCAGCCTTGGACTTCTCGGGACCAAGGATACCGAGAGGAATATCGGGAATGTCGGCATGTGTATCCTTGTCCTCGGAGTGATCCCTTATCGGGTTGTCCGGGGCTCGAATCCTTGGGTGGGTCCTCGGTCGTCATGATCCCGACCCATCCGAGGGTCTTTGAGCCTTACGCTTGTTTGTCATGTATCATCGCAAGCATAGCGGCCCTCGGACTCTCCATGGTGCTGAGGTCGGCGGGCTCGAGTAGCCTATTTGGTGCCTCAACTTCATCTCTTCTTCATGGAGTTGCTGACGGGGAGTAGTGGAGAACAAGGCGAAGTAGATGCGGCCACTCCCGAAAGTGAAGAAGCATGTGGAGCCTTGCTTGATTTGGCAATGATCATCAAGTCTCGAATGATCGGCAAGCTCCGGTATATTGTTGAAGGATCTCACGGGAGGCTCGAGATAAGATCATTAAAGCTTCCATCCCGATTGATTCACCTTCAGATGCAGTCTCAGACTCCAAGTCTATGTGTGAAGTCTGCTCTTCAGTTGGAGGGACTGAGCTGAGTGGAGAGACGAGAAGGGGGGTCGTCTAGGCGGCCGAATATCTGCGCTCTGAGCTTCAGAAGCATCCCCTTGGTTTCTTTCAGTGGAGACGATCTTCTCCACTGACTGAGTCTTCACAGAAGACTCGGACTCATCAACCAGGTGTAGGGGCTGAGTAGTCCTCTCAGGAGCCTGTTCAGCAGGCACTTCTGGAACCTCCTCAGTAGCTGGCACCTCAACGGCTTTTTTCAGTTTCTTTGCCGGTGCCTTAGGGGTTTTAGCGGGAGGGGTTCTTTTCTTTGTAGGCGTAGCCTGCTGAGGCTTTGATTGCGGAGAGACTGCTGAGGGTCCTGACCCTATCTGCTGAAGCGCTGCTGTCTTGTTGTGAAATCTGACCTTCTTCACATTGAAGTACTCCTTGTCACTGTAGGTGATAGGCTCAGATCCACAGTAGTCTTCAATCATCACTGACAGTTTGAGTCCGTAGAGCAATTTGCCCTTTACGCTCAGCATGTTCGATACTTTGTCGAACTTAGCAGTCTGAGCCATGAATTCACGGAGAAAGAACTCCGTCCAGTTAATTTGGGCTCGGTCGTATATGGCCATCATCATTTGAATCTTAGGCCTCGACACCTGGTCAAACGACCCTGCTTGGCTTGTCAGTAGCTGCGTGACAATGTAAGCAAGTGCCCTGAACTGAGACAACATGCTGTTCTTCGGAAAAGCAGCTCTGAAAGTAGTGGGCTTTCCACAGAAGACGGTAAGATATTCATCAACTCGGTCGTCTCTGTACCCAACTGTACTAATTCCTTTGGAGGGCAGACCAAAGCTCCGCTTTAGGGCTTCCTTGATGGACATCTGCTTCAGCTCCGTAGTGGCGTCTTGGATAGAATGGACAACAAATCTCGCCACCATGTCTCCAGACACTTCGTCTGAATTCAAGTACAGTTCTGCAACCTGTCTCGGGAGGAAGTACGAAGGCCTCATAGACAGAAATTTCTCCAGCCCTGACTCGCGCAGAGCTGAGAAGATCGCATCCATATACTCCAGGTTGTATGAATAGAAATCCATGGTGGGTTCAAACCACACGCGATCCTTCTCCAGAATGTTCTGCATATCCGCTGGAGATATCATAGAGGTATTGGTTTCCGCCATTGTACCTATTACACGAAGTTGTTATCAGTATCGGTTTTTAAATAAAACAGTTTAATACTAGATACTAATCAATAAAGATTAGCACATAAGTAACTTCATGTAGGCATACCAAGAATTTTATCGAAGAGAATGTAAGCAAATGAGGGTTTTTGCACAAAGGTATTCTCGGATTTTTAAGAGGTAAGATATGATCGAAATGTTAAGCGGGAATATGGCGGTTCTTAAGATTTGATCGAAATGTGTACATATCTAGAAGATGAACAGTTATCGATCTAAGGCTGAGTTTAAACCTACTTTATGAGATGGACGGAATTAAGATTCAATATTATAAAAGGTAATGATCACAAAAGCCATCTAAGTCAATGCAAGTTGTAAACATGCCTAAAGAGTAACTATGATAAGACATGCATTTAATGCGCACAGAGTTCAGCAAAGTTGTGCATAGAATGTCGTGTATTAAATGTATCTGTTATCAATAAATGACAAACTAAGAGATATTTAAATCATGCTGAATCTCCATAATAAATGCTTATCATTGTTGCATTAGATACTATAGAGTAGAGATACGCAAACCACATCGGTGAACAAAGTAGTCAGCGATACCTCGTGTAGATGGTTTTCTCGAGTCTCTACGTCTTGAACTTACTCGATGCGAGAGTGATCATTCCCCCTCACTGGAATGTTCCTCTCCCGAAACCTTATTGCCGACCGGGGTCGGTAGGGTCCAGCAGACCTAGCTCTACCGAAAGTTCTCCGAATGCGGGTTCGGCTAGAGGCTTGGTCGGTATATCGGCCCTTTGTTTGTCGGTATGGATCTTTTCCATCCCGATATCCTTCTTTTCGACATGGTCACGAATGAAGTGATGTCGATGTCCACGTGCTTGCATCCCGTGTGAAGAACGAGATTACGAGTGATTGCAATAGCACCGGTACTATCGCGAGAAGATCGGCACTTCATTCCGAATGACGTCATAGTCTCTCATTGCTTGTCTCGGCCAAAGGATTTGGGCGCAACAACTTCCGAGCGGCTATGTATTCGGCTTCGGTAGTCGACGTAGCTGCCGAGTGCTTGTTTCTTTGAAAACCATGAGATCGGCTTGCCGCCAAGGAACCGACATGTTCCTCGAAGTTGATTTTCGGTCAATTCTACATCCTGCATAGTCAGCATCAGAATAGCCAGTTAGTTCAATATTATCATCAGCCGGATACCATAAACCTATGTTGGGTGTGCTTCTGAGGTAGCGCAGAATCTTCTTTGCTGAGTCCAGATGGCTCTGCTTCGGATTCGCCTAAAATCGAGCGCATACACCTACAACATAAGTTATGTCAGGACGAGTAGCTGTTAGATATAGTAATGAACCAATTATAGCACGGTATTCAGTTTGATCTACTGATACTCCCTCCTTATCAAGATCGATCTTCATATTCGTGTTCATCGGGATCTTGATAGGTTTGCCGGATGTGCCGCCGAATCTTTTGATGAGGTCTCGAGTGTATTTGCTTTGAATGATGAACGTTCCTTTGTCAGATTACTTGACTTGAAAACCAAGGAAGTAGTTCATTTCTCCCATCATCGACATCTCAAACTTGTCCTTCATCATTCTTTCAAACTGCTGACACATAATGATATTCTTCGAACCGAAGATAATATCATCCACATAGATCTGCACGAGTAATAGGTCGTCTTCCAGTCGAATGCTGAACAACGTGCGATCTACTATGCCCTTCTGAAAACCTTTCTGAAGAAGAAACTCAGACAGGGTATCGTACCAAGCCCTGGGTGCTTGTTTTAACCCGTCTGAGCCTTTACGAGTCTATATACTTGATGTCCCTGCTGAAAGCCGGGCGGTTGTTCCACATAGACTTCTTCTTTCAGCACGCCGTTCAGGAACGCAGACTTCACATCCATTTGATAAACTCTGAATCTTTGATGTGTTGCGAAGGCTAGGAATAGTCTAATTGCCTCCAATCTTGCAACTGGAGCGAAAGTTTCATCGAAATCTATTCCTTCAGCTTGACAGTAGCCTTTAGCCACGAGCACTTGCTTTGTTCCCCGACTATAACGTTGTTTTCATCTCGCTTGTTTTTGAAGACCCATTTGGTTCCAATGACATGTTGATGCCGGGTCTCGTCTACAAGCTCCCATACTTCGTTTCTCGTGAAGCTGGTTCAGGCTCCTCTCGCATAGCTATGATCCGGTCGGCATCCTTTAATGCATCCTCAATGTTCTGAGGCTCTTCCGTAGACAAGAAGCAGGAAAATAATGTGCTTTCTCCTTAACAGAATCTGGATCTTGTCTTGACATTAGCTGAAGGATCTCCAATGATCAAATTAGGAGTGTGAGCATCCAGCCATGATCTACGATGTTTCAGCTCTTCATCTGAAATTTGTTCAACACAGATAGTAGGTGAGTTAGGCATTTCAGTTGTACTATTCTGAGATTGAAGAATTTCAGTGATAAGAGTATGATCTACTGTGTCACCAGGTTCAGGGGCATTCAGCTCAGGAACATTACTAGATGTCCCCCCTGAGTTGTTATTCTCAGTAGTGGTCTCAGTTACCTCTACGGTTTCCTCATCGACCTGAGTTGCCTGGGATTGATTCTGTTCGGGAGAATCAATCTGCTCAGCTACTTGCTCTGCTGGTTAAGATTCAGTAGATTTGTTTTCAGTTTCTTCGTCTGAATCATCATCCCAACATAGCTGAATCTTTTCAGATTTGTCCTTTACGCTTAGATCCTGTAGCTATCTACTGATGTCCTCAGATTCAGAATTTGAGTTATTGCTCCTGTCTTTAGTAGCAAACTCGTTAAACACAACATGAGGGCTTTCCTCCACGCAAAGGGTCCGATAGTTGAATACTCTGAAAGCTTTGCTGACCCGAGAGTATCCTAAGAACACTCCCTGATCTGACTTGCTAAAAAGTCTTCAGCTGATCTTTCCCATTATTGTGGATAAAGCATGAACAACCAAAGATATGGAAATAAGATAGAGAAGGCTTCCTGCCGTTCCATAGTTCATATGGTGTTCTCTTATGCTGCTTTGTCAGTAAAGATCGGTTCTGAGTGTAACATGCAGTATCAGTAGCTTCTGCCCAGAATTTGGTTGGGAGTCCTGAGTCTGCGAGTAGAGTCCTAGCTGCCTCTTTTAGAGTTCTGTTCTTTCGTTCAGCAACTCCATTCTCGCCGAGGTGTGCGTGCGGTGAAGTCTCATGCTCTATTCCTTCGCTTGCGAAACTCCTCTACCATGGAATTAAGGAACTCGGTTCCTGCGTGCGAACGTATTTTTCCGATCTTGGTGTTCTTCTCGACACCGAGCTTTTTCGAAGCGTTGGTAACTCTGTTTGACGTCGACTTGTTGGCAATGAATATGACCCATGTGTAGCGCGAGTAGTCATCTATGACCACTAATGCATATTTTACGCCTCGATCGTCACTGGGGAGACTCGGACCGAACAAATCCATATGCGGCGGTGAAGGATTCCATCCGTGGAAGGCGATGGAACCGGAGGATTTTGATTCCTTGTTTGCTTTCCCTTCGGACATGCTTCACACCGAGTGTCTTTGCTTTGAACACCTCATTCGGCGGTCCCCTTGCTAGAGTGTTTCTTGCTAGCTTGTTGAGCGTCTTAAAGTTGAGATGACCGAGCCTTCTATGCCATAGCCACCCCGTTCTGTTTTCATTCTTCGCCAAGAAACAAGCTTCGGGGTTCGGTGAGTTCCGATCGGCCACGTATATGTTCTTTTTTGCGCGAACACGATAACACTTGTTTTCCCCTGTAGATTTATCAATAACATCACGAAACCGGCGTCAAAAATCACTCTATTCGAGTTATCACAAAATTGACTAACGAGAGAAGATTATGCTTTGAAGTCCTTCAACATAGGATACTCTAGGAACGTTGGCGAGTTCCTATCTTTGAGTGTGCCGTATCCTCTCGTGTGGCCTTTGGCATTATCTCCAAACTCGATTCTGGGTCCATCTTCGATAACATAATTCTTCGATAGACTCCTTTGGTATGTCATATGTCTTGAGCATCCGTTGTCCACATACCATGGGTCTCTGCGCACTCCGCAAAAAGCAATTATATTCGGGTACCCTTTATTTTTGATTTTGGGTCCTTAGATGTTAGTTTTCATAACCCAAATCTGTCTAACAACCCCGGTGGTTTCGGACATCTTCTTTCCACTAGAGTCAACATATCCGACCACTTGGATTGGTCATAGGTGACTTCGAGGCTTCGAGGTTCGGGAGTCCTAATCTTCCGAGCCGGTGGATTGCCGACCTTAGCCTTACGTGTGGGTTTGTCTTTTTCTTCGACCTTTGGAGCCTCTTCGACTATAGGTTCCTAATAATATGACCCATCCTGAGTTGGATGTGTCGGCTTTGGAGGTCCATCCTGATCCGCCAATTTTGATTTCTTTGGTTCCCCCTTGGCCGAACCGGGGTTTCTTGGTGCCGATCTTCTTGTCGGAATGCTGATGTGTGGGATGAGGTGCTTTCATCTTCTGTTTGTTCTTTGCTAGGGGGTTCGAGTATATTTGCGTTCATAGTCTCCCCTTGAACAAACCTATCGGCAAGCCGTACTTCGAGTGTCTTGGGGCGGATGAGGAAGCTCCCTGGCTGAATCCAAGTCCTTCCTTGCGGTGCTTTGGCTTATTGCTTGCTAGCATAGCCTCTAATTTCTTCTCGGCACCCTTGTACCTCTCGGTCATCGGGTTCCTCCGGATATCATCACTTTTCTTCGGTGTGTCGAGCTCGATCCGAAGTCCCGACATTTCTTGCTTCGATAGACTCCCTTCGGTATCTTTTACGAGTCAAGTCATTGGTCAAAACTGAAATCCGATCTTCTTGATGCTGAGACTTGGCCATCAGAGAGTTTATCTCCTCCCTGAGTCTCAACACAAGTCCTTCGGCCTCAGTAGCAACCTGACTTTCCTGAGAAAGTCTCTGATTCTCTACTTTCAGGGTATCCAACTCCCCGAAGAGTCTTGCTGGGCTGCAGAGACTCATCCGAATTTGTTCGTCGAGCGGTTCTTCGTATGCGGTCGCGACGTCCAAATTCTCATCTGCACCTGAAATAGTGTCGTGTGTACAGTGTGAAGAGGAGTTAAGTGGTTCATGAGAATTTACCTCATCCTCTTCGCCTGCCATCATGCACTTTTCAGCTGATTCATCTGCTTCATGCTCTAAGGCCATGAAGGCTTCTTCATCGTCAGATGAACTCATAAAGGAGTCGACTTCTTTTGAGTCGTCTGAGATTTTGCCTGCAATATAAGCTTGTCTTTTCTGGGCGAATTTCTCTCTCCTTGCCTTACGTGCTGCGCGTTCAGCACTACCGAGCTCAGGACAATCATACTGATAATGTCCCGGCTTTTTGCAATTATAGCAAGTGATGACTTTTTCTTCTTTGCTTTCGCTATTCTTTGATGGTTCTGAGTCATCCTTCTTTCTGTATTCAGAAGATTGTGAGTCAGGAGTGTGTTTCGACATATAATTTGACTTACCTTTCGTTTCCCGATAGGCTTTAGTCACTTTTCTGCGTCGCTCCTTCTCCTTCTGATACTTTACAGCGAGCAGCGCATACTTCTGAGCGAGACTTCCTTCTTGTAGATCATTGAGTGAAGGCTGAGTCTTACTCGTCGTTTTGCTCGTCGCTGGAGATGCTGTGCTGACTGATGCTTTGAAAGCATGGTCGATTTTTGTGTCAGCTTCAGCTCTCTGCTTTCTTTGAGGTCATCGAACTCAAACTCCTCACTGCCTGTAATTCTGAAAAGATATGGTCAGGAGACACAACATCTAAGTCAGAATGTCGCAATAGAGTGGCAAAAGGTGTCCAGTGTCCGTCCGGCAGTGCCCTCAGAATCTTCAGATTCATCTCTCGGTTGCTGAATGTTTTTCCCAGCCCATTGATAGAGTTCATCGATTGGTAAATCGACGTTCGAATCTTCGATTTTGTCACCGGGCATGAGAGACAAGCTTTCCGGCTTTTGGAGTTCCGAGTGCTAGTTTATTCGCTTTAATCTTCTCGAGTCCCTCGACTCGGTAGCGCTAGAGCATCCCGGAGTTCTTTTGCGGTCTTGCATTCCCGAACCCCGCCAAGATAAGAATCACTAAGGGTGGTCGGTATAGCGTTTACGGCAACACGGTCTAAGTTGTGAAGCTTCTTCTCCTCGGGAGTGAAGAGACTTCGTCTTTGGGAATCTTCTTCCCGGTCCACCATTCCTCCTCCTTGAGCTTGGTCCTCGAGTTACGACACTATCGATCATGGGAACGATAGGTCCATCTTCAAGCACTTCGATCATACTTGTCATGGAGGGATGTCGGATGTGCTTCCATTCCGACTCGCCATACTCCATAATTCTCCACCGAGAACATGGGTACCATCCTTATACCGACATATCAGCCATGAAGAATATAGATATGAATGTAGAGTGATATGCGGTGAAAACTTTTCCTCCGGATCCGTTCGAATAGACCGGTCTCAAAGTGACAAGAGTCTTAAAGAACTCCCGCTCCGATACCAATTGTTGGTCCCGAGTGTACGGTCGGGTGTAGAGGGGGGGGTGAATACACCCGATTCGATTTCTCAACTTCAAACTTGAACAGTCCTATTCGGGATGGTGTCGGATCAAAGCTAGTTCGGCGGACCGGGCATATTGCTCGAATCGAGTTAAAGGCTAAGAGTGCCGACTCAGTCGAGATGCCGCTAACCGACTAGGTCGAATTCGGTATCTACGGTAAGAGTTCGGTGCGCGGAATAGTGTAGGCCCAAATCGGTTTTTGTGAGAAAACATTTTAAGTCTCGGTTCGGTAGATTAAAAGTTCGGTATCTTTGAGACAGGTTGATTGATTTTAAATATGATGTTCGGTATGAATAGTAAAATCAATGCAACAGTTAAGAAAGCAGTAAGAGACACAGGATTTTTAAAGTGGTTCGGATATCGCTCAAATCCTACGTCCACTATCCCGAATGATCAGGAGGCTATTTATTATCCTGAGTTAGTCTCAGTCAGCTTGCACACTGGGCAAAGCCGCGTCTTGGTTTTTATACTGATCCAAGTCTCAGTTTACAACACTATCAAACTTAAAGTGTTTGACAAACTTCTCCAACAGTGAAGGAGTCCTTATACAATAAGGATTGGGTTCAAATGTGAACTCCTTCGTCTAAGCTATAGATTGAGCTTAGGGTTAGAGGGATAGGGAATATGAGAGAGTAGCTTCTAGATCGACGAACAGCTGAAGGTAAGCTATAAGTTCGTGTAACGTCGATTGGATACTAGAGGCTTTATATGTCGGTTTAGCTTGATTCCCTATGAGCTAGAATGTAGTCTTTCGCCGGAGATTGTTCTTCGAGTTCTTGCTGAGACTTTGTTCTTTGGAATTCGCTCGTTTTCGCGCTCTCTCGTGTTCTCTTGGTTTTCTTCAAATCTTGAATGATCCCTCTATTTATAGAGTAGAGATTGAAATAGATCCGTTGGAGACGATCTTCTTCTCTCTCTCTCTTTTTGGTAGCAAACGGCTCTTTTGGTGTAGGTAACAAGTGTACTTTCCCACCTTTTTAGGTAAAAGGTTGACTTGCGGCTTTAGCGGTGAGAAGACACGTGTATGCTTGTCATTCGTCGAGGTGGATGGAGTGGTTGAGACAAAGCCAGACTTCGAGACAGGCATCAAGCCGACTTCTCTCTTCCTCGTACATGACAATGCTGATTGTCTTTCAAAAGATTCTCGACAGATCCCGAAGACTATGCCGTCGTTCTTTGAGTCCGACCTTGTATTCGGTAGATAGACAGTGAGATAAGTCTATCGAAGATCGGCTACGAGTTCGATGAACTACTCTGCCGAGTTCGGGTTCGATCGACTCTCTCGATATCTTGCTCTGCCGAGTCCAAGTATCACCGAGTCTTACGTACTAGTCTTTGAGGCGAGGCGATAAGCTGCGAGCGCCTTGACCGGAGCGAGTGTCTCACGAGTGCGAAACCTCGGAGACAAAACAGATACAAACGAATGGTTCATCATTCAGATAGGGTTTTGGGATCTTCAAATCTTTAGACAAGTACAGAGCACAAGGCTACTGAGCTTAAGATCAGTGTCCAAGACCGAATCATTTCCCACTGAGTGAAACAGTGCTGAGGATGGAATCATTACCCAACAGTAAGACGCACGAGGTTTTAATTGAATCCATATTCAAAAATCAAGCCAACATATAATTTGTGACGTAACAGAAACTTTATGTCAAATTTTGCTTTATATTATGTTGCTGCAAGTTTTCTTTTTAGATTTTGACATTTTTCGTCGTCTCTTCAAATACGGTTACTGTCAATTTTGGCTCGGGTTGAAATATTATAAAATCTGCTTTTGATTTATAAGAGTCCGCCCAATATCAAGGATGCTTTGAGGGGCAAAAAAATAAAAAATAAAAAGAAGAAATAATTCAAGAAGGCCAATTAAATAAAAAGGCCCTTGCTGTTAAAGGTCAATTAGATTTGTGACAATTACTCGAAGAATATTTGGCCGTTTGCAAAAGCAAGATTCAAGGTGGTGAGCTTGAGGTTTTAAATCGATCAGCAAATTCACTCGAATTATTTTCAAAAGATTATGCTGAATGACTCCTCTATCACACAAATACATAATTAACAACTTTCAACATTATCCTATTAAGAAAACACGCGATCAACCACTTGACCTTCGCAACAAACAAATCTACAACAATTTTGTATGTTAATTGGAAATAACCTTAAAAATAAAAGTGGTAAAAGGGGAACAAATAGAAATTAAAAAATAAAACAATAGAGTAAAGAATTGGAAGAGAATGCACATTTTGGTGACAGTTACTACACGGCTACACCAAAGAGTCGGTGTAGCCAGTAAAGCTCTCTCTGCTAACGCCCTGCCCGCTCCACCCCGAACCAAACTGCGAACCAGTCATCGTGGTGGTCTCGTCGGGTAGAATCGGTCAGACCAGATGCCAGCCACACGTAGGCCGGCTTGAAAGCGGAACAATTGGCGGAGGCACGGTCCCAGATATGATCTGAACAATAGCCTGCGTTTTAGGCCTCTCACCTGCCCCCCCCGATGCGAGCACGCCAGCCCCAGCAGTTTCTTGGCTGACATATTCCCCACCCAACTCGGATCCATGGCTTCCAGCAGTCTCCCATCATGATGCATAAACCAAACCCAATCAACCAGCAGCTGAAATCCATCAACCTTAGCTCCAGGTCTCTTGACGCACACTAGTTCCAAATGTGTACACATCGCATTGGCTCGTGGCCTTTCCCATGTGGAAGCATTCGGGAGCGATGTACCCCATGATGCCTAACACCCCGCTGCTTCTGTATAGGAGTTCTTCTCATTGTCCAGTGTTTGTGCTAGGCCGAAATCGCCTAGACGAGCATTGAACTCGGAATTGAGCATGATGTTGCTGGCTTTGAGGTCGCGATGAACCACTCTTTGTTCGTATTTGTTGTGCAGATAATGCAAGTCCAATGAAGGAATAGAGTTATATATGCCTCCCTCGTGTGTTGTATTAGCTCTGATTATTGCTCCCGTTCAGATCTTCTGATTTTTATCTCGACCATTTTCTTCCTCCGCGTAGTCAGAGAATTGAAGAAATTAAATAATGTCTCTCTCTCTTACTCCCGTATGTACGCGTTTGTGGGTATGTATGTGTATGTTCAGATTACGAACGAAATACTAAAATATATAGGCTTCATTAGTTTATATTATATTAATATTTGTAGTCCATTAATTTAATTATATTCCTAATTGACTTCCACATCAATTAGCCTATAATATAATAATTTAATCTGTTGGGCTAATTTTATTTATTAATTAATTGACTCAACCAATTAATTCCAAATAAATAATATTATTGAATAATGAAAAATATATTAATCTATTATTAATAACTTCTGAGAGACAATAAATAACTCGATAACTAATTGGGCAAGACTAGGGAAATAAAGTCGGGTCTCAAATCAATTAATTATATATGCTCATCCAGAACAAAATCAATTAATAGACACAGATTCTTTACAGTACTAAAGAATTCGTGCTGATTTACCTATTTATCCCAATTTGAGCATGAGCTTGTATTGTAGACTTAACCGATCACTGTATTTAAGATAGAAATATCCGTTAATTAATTAAGCACACTGACAGCTTAAATTAATTAACGTCTTATTATTTTCTTAAGTAGTACCACTCGACCTTATTAACACACTTGAACTTAATCAACTGGCCGGGTTTAGTGTGCTAATCCTTACGAGTTCCTCAGGGGATATTATAAACCCACTTTATAAGGATACGATTGCAAGATACAGACAACCAGTCTGAGCCACAAATGACTACGAACACCCATGATACGTAGCTCCGGTCGCGATGACGTTCATCATATTAGGTCAAAGTGATAGATAGTTAAATGCACTTAGCTGAAGTCTTACCAAGCTTAGGACCAACTAAGTCACCGAGATCTTGGTTCCCCACTAGTGATTCTCCACTAAGGTCACTCAGGAGAACACATCTCACTGTGATCCGTCAATACACCACCTTCAGTGTACCAGTATAGACAAGCAGCCAAGACAAGCCACTTATTATATAAACTGCAGCTTAAACCGACAACTTATCATAAAATTGTCTCAATTTTGATAACAATTTATATCTTCTTAGTTCAACTAATTGAGTAGTCTTCTGTGATCTACAACATAGTACACAATTTAACTTATATACAATTTAACTTAGCATAAGATTTGCTTCCAATATACAAATCCCAACAGCCGAGGCTACACTGGAGATGATCATGTACCGGATGGTCAATCCCAGTGCCTCCTTGTTCGATCCTACAAAGAGATATGTTTGTCGAGGCTGCCGTTAGGCATGTACTCGTACACCAGCAATAGCTTCCCATACTTGTGGCACCAACCTATTGGAAACAACACAAAATTAGTACTATTGCTACTCATCACTTTCATACTAAATTTTCATATAAAGGATGGTTAGTGTTTCAAGAAAAATAAGTGAATTAAACGTACCGAGTAACTTGACTAGATGACGGTGGTGGAGACGGTTGATGATGGTGAGTTCCGCAAGGAAATCGTCTTACCCTTTGATACTCCCCCTCAAAAATTTATTCACGACAATCTCCAAATTCTCCTTAACCAACAGACTTCTAAAAACCTCCCCAAATCCACCCTCTCTGAGTTAGTTCTTATCATGGAAGCTATTGGTTGCCTTCTTCAAGTCCTTGAATCCGAATTCTTGAGGCATTCTGGGCAGGCGCCTCAGCGCTCCCACCGGGTTCGGATTCGAAACCGACCACCAGCACCACCACTGACGGAAGTCACGAAACACTTGCTCCCATCGCGATGGGCAGCCAATTTTGTTCTTGGTGGAAGTAGTTGACAGTCAAGTTTCGTCTCCGAGTACAGTTCAACTGCGTGGTGTTCCCCATCGATGCCGTGAAACCAAAATGCAAATCCTGCCTCACGTGTTCCGTCAGGTTCAGACTCCCTGGTAGTATGGGTAGGTTAGGCTTCTCCTCCTGATCGGCGATAAAAACCTCCATTAGCTTGCTCACGCCATCGTAGTCCACCCAGAAGTTGTAGAACCTTGGTTGTGCCGAAGCAAGAGTGATGTTGTGAGTTGTCGGAGATTCATTTGCAATTGATCTAACGCGGTTAACATCGATGCCGACGTGGTTGTCGTTGGGATTGAAGTCTTGCTTGAAGGTGTCGAGCTCGACGGCGACAACTGTTGGAAAATTCGGTTATATATATACGTTATATATATAAATTGATATTATTGAAATTAAGTTAGCATTAAATGCTAATTTAACTTGGGCAAAATTCAGCCCGTTTAATCATCTTTCTGAGCCTCGATATATATCCGATTTATGAATTGAGATATATGACGTCGATCTACGTTTCGAGTAGATAATTATAGCGTGCTTAATTTCTCAATTCTGATTTTCAGTGAATGAGAAATAGTGGCTCGAAGTTTTGGGGACAAAACTTAAATGTTACCTAAAATGGAGAAACTTACCTTATTCGGGTTTTGGAGAATAAATACATTAATCAATGTCCCACATTGATTAAAGAAAAATGAATTGTGTGGTATTTACGTCTCTACCTCTCTGTAGGAGATAACAAAGTGACATGTGGTGGGCTTGGGCCATACACGTTCATGCGCATGAGCTTTTTCGCCGACCGCTTCACACGCGGCGCGCCGCGCCGCACAGCACCCGCGCCCGTGCTCCAGCTCTGGTTTCGGTTTCGGTCCGTGTCCTTGGATTTGGAGTTGAACTTGGACTTGGACTTGGACTTGGACTTGGATCTTGGATCTTGGCAATTGGCCCTTTGGGTGGTCCATGGGCTTGTCCGTTGGGCCTTGACAGTTAGGCTTGGTGGGCTATTTGTGGACTGGCCCAACTCGTAATTGGTGGTCTGATCCAGCTCGTGGTGCAATGCTCCTGCTGCACCAGATTATCTCTTTTTTGGTCTCGGAATGAGACTGTTCAAGTACTCTCCATCTCTCCACTTTCCTTCCCCACATCCACCTGCCTTAATTGGCTCCAACAACCTTTCACCTGGGCGGAAGATGCCTATAAATAGGCAGTCTTCACTTGCATTTCAACACACAACATCATAAGCATTCTCTCTGCATTCTTAGCTATAGTTGTCCAGTTTCTGCCCTCTCCTTGTCCAGTTCGCTGGAGCTTGATGATTTTTCGGTGCTGCAATCTTCGAGACGTTTGTCGTTTCATCTTTGGGCGACGATATGTCAAAACTGAGAGCACTACCGGGGCGTATTTCGTCTTGCGGAGAGAGGACTCCTCAACTCGACAAAGTTTTATTTCTACATTCTGTTTGTTTTATTTTCCGACTTACCGGTTTACTTTGTAATAGCAGCTTGTAATCAACAATCGCAAGACGAAATAATACCTAAGCTGCTTGGAGTTAACAAAAAACGAACAAAAACTGCAACATGTCTTCCTCGTCTGTTGCCTTTTTCGATGTTGCCGTCGCCGCCGCCGCTTCCGTAGGCAACACCAACAATGCCACCGCTGCTGCTATCTCATCCACCTCCGACGTTGTCACCTCCTCCGGCAATGGGTCCCGCCGGTGTCTGTCCCAATTCCAACCCCGACGTTTCCAAATCCAACTCTTGCCGCCATCTCTGCTGCCACCGACGCAAGAATCGCACTTAACCGTGCCAATGCCACTAACTCGACATTTAACTTCAATGTTATGTCTTCTGCTTTGCAGAATAATCTTCCTTTTGGGAGTGTGAACTACCTTGGTGTGGTGGGGGGCTCGAACCCGACCCTGATGGCACCTCTGCACTCGTCTAGAGTATTGCCCGCTGCCGAGAAGCCGGCGAAGTTTGGTGCAGCCGACTTCAAAAGATGGCAACAAAAGATGTATCGTACTGATGGAGAACGCACCCGCCCCTCCAAGTGAAAATGAGGAGAATGTAGAAGTCCGCATAGACTACGAAAATTGGCTTACATCGGATTATTTTTGTAAAAAATTCCTGCTTAGTGGACTAGATGATAGTATATTAATACCGCTGCCACGACACATGTGTGTGGTGACCGAAGCCGCTTCACGAAGTACAAAAGTTGCCAAGGGAGGAAGCTCTATATGGGAAATCAAGCCTCATCCGAGGTAGTTGGCTATGGTACAGTGGTGCTAAGGTTGAGCTCTGGGAAGATCCTTACTCTTGGAGAGGTGCTGCATGTCCCAGATATTCGCAAGAATCTAGTGTCCGACTTTGTACTAGTAAAGAGAGGTTTTAGACTAGTCTTTGAGTCTGACAAGTTTATTTTATCAAAATTTGGTATGTTCCTAGGAAAAAGTTACCTGTCTCAGGGCCTTTTCAAATTAAGTTTAATAGCGATTCGCCAAGAGCCCATTGAGGGCAAGAATAATGAGAATGAAGCTACTTTCTCCTACTTGATTGAGTGTTCTGATTTATGGCATTGTAGATTAGGACATGTTAATGTAAATGCGATAAAAAGATTAATTAATCTCAATCTACTTAAAGTAAACGAGTTTAACAAAAATAAGTGTGAAGTTTGCATTGAAGCAAAGTTAACTAAGTCTCCTTTTCATTCGGTAGAAAGAAATACCAAGCCTCTAGAACTTATTCACACTGACGTGTGTGACTTAAAGTTTTTGCAAACTTGAGGAGCTAAAAAGTACTTTATAACCTTTATTGATGATTGCACGAGATATTTTACTATTTATCTTTTAAGGAGTAAAGATGAGGCGATTGAAGCTTTTATTAACTTTAAATCTGAAGCTGAAAACCAACTTGATTGTAAAATTAAGATGGTACGAAGTGATAGAGGTGGGGAGTATGTAGCTCCGTTTGAAGAGCTGTGTAAGACAAGTCGTATTATTCATCAAACCACCGCCCTCTATTCGACTCAATCAAATGGTGTTACTGAAAGAAAGAACCGAACTTTAAAGGAGATGATGAACGCTTTGTTAATAAGTTCTGGACTGCCCCAGAACGTGTGGGGGGAAGCAGTTTTGACGGCTAACTACTTATTAAACAAAATATCTCTAAAAGGTAGGGATGTTACTCCTTACGAGTTATGGAAAGGAAGAAAACCTTCCTATAAATACCTCAAGGTGTGGGGATGTTTGGCTAAGGTAGAAGTGTCTTTGCCTAAGCAAGTTACAATCGAACTTAAGACCATCGATTGTATCTTTATATGATATGCACTGAATAGTAGTGCATATCGGTTTGTCATTCATAAGTCGGTTGTGCCCGATATGAATGTAGGAACTACTATTGAATCAAGGAATGCTATTTTCTTTGAACATATCTATCCATGTAAAAATGAGGATATTGTTGAAGCACGCTCTAATGGAGAAGCTAAAAGTGTGGGGGTAGAGCCTGCTACACGTAAAAGGCAAGCTGCCGATCTTGAAACTTTAGACCCAAGACGTATCACTAGAGACAGAGTTGCTAAGGACTTTGGTCCTGATTATGTGGTTTTTCTTTTGGATGAAGAACCGCGGTCTATAAAAGAAACTATTTCTAGACCCGATGGCCCACTTTGGCAAGAAGCTGTTCAAAGTGAGATTGACTTAATCATGCAAAATCACACTTGGCTCTTAGCTGACCTACCTGAAGGTTGTAAGCCTTTAGGATGCAAGTGGATCATAAAAAGAAAGTATAAGGCAGATGGGTCAATTGAAAAATATAAAGCTCGTTTAGTGGTTAAAGGTTTTAAGCAAATTGAAGGATACGATTTCTTCGATACTTATTCGCCTGTAACGAGAATTACTTCAATCTGTGTGCTTCTCGCGATTGCTGCTCTGTACAATCTTGAGATTCATCAAATGGATGTGAAAACCGTGTTTCTAAATGGAGATTTAGGAGATGGAATTTATATGGAACAACCTGAAGAGTTTGTAGTACCTGGCCAAGAGCGAAAGGTATATGTTGGTCCCGAGATTAAACGTTCTGGTGTAACCGGGGGGGTGAATACACCTGAAAACAATTTCTCAACTTAAAACGCGAACAGTCCTTTTCAGGAGAGTTTCGTACTCAACAAGTTCAGTAGACCAAATAAGAGGTTCTGAATCGCGTGGCAGAGTGACTAACTTCACTGAGGCCTGCTAGCTGACTAAGGTCAAAATTCAGTACCGTTCAGTTGAAGTTCAGTAAGTGCGGAAATGTGTAGGCCCAAATTCAGTAGAGTTAGAAAACATTTTTAAGAAAACAGTTTCAGTATATTAGTGCGATCGATTAAGCTTTGCTAAAACTCAGTTGAATGATTTTAGAAATATTTTCAGTATGAACAATAATCAATGCAACAGTAAAGAGCACATAACACAAGCAATTTTAAAGTGGTTCGGATCCAACAATCCTACGTCCACTGTCCCGAAAAGATCAGGAGGCTATTGTATTATACTAAGTTAGTTTCAGTCGGTTTGTACACTAGACAAACACTGGTCTTGAGATTTATATTGAGCAAGTCTCAGTTTACAAGGTATCAAACTAAAGTGTTTGACAAACTCTCCAACTATGAAGGAGTCCTTTACAATAAGGATCAGTTCAGATATGAACTCCTTCATCTAAGCTATGGGTAAGATCTGCTGAGCATAGGTTAGAGGGATAGGGAACGAGAAAATGGCTTCTAGAGCGACGAACGGTTAAGTATAGACTTGGGTTCGTATTCAGTCGCTTGGATACTAGAGGCTTTATGATCTGGTTCAGCTTTGTTCCCTATGAGCAAGTATGTCGCCTTTCGCTGGAGATTACTCTATGAAGTTCTTGCGGAAAGCTTAAGTCGTTTTGAGTTGCTCGTGAATGCTCGTGTGTTCTTCGATTTCTATGTTTTTCGTGAGCTTCAATTTGAAATCTTCCTTCTATTTATAGAGCAGAGACATGGATAGATCCATTGGAGACGACGATCCATGTATCTCTCTCTTTTGGGTAGCTAACGGCTCTTTCAAAGTATGGTGGCAGAGTCCTTTCCCTCAATTTCTGGAAAGTTGTTGACTTGCAGCTTTAATCAGAAAGTAGACAGCTGACCGCTCGTCATTGGTCGAGGCTGTAGAAAGTAGGTGAGACATAACAGACTTCAAGGTGGATCTGAAGCTGACTTCTCTATACCTCGTATAACTCTGCTGATTTGACTTAATAAATCCTGACAGTTAGAAGACTGTCTAGCCGCTGCTGAGTCTAATCAATATTCAGTAGCATACTACTGCTGAGTCAACTCTGAGTTCAGTGAACTACTCCTGCTGAGTTCAGTTCCACTGACTCCTTTCAGTATAGTGCTCCTGCTGAGTCCAGTATTACTGAGTCTTCTTCTTCTGGTACTGAGGCTAATAGTCTGTTGAAGAACAGCGGACAGAACTGAGCGCCTGAACCAAAATGAAGAGTGTCTACTTAGTCTGAAACTCTCAAAGACAGAACAATAAATACAACAGAATGGTTCATTAGTCAAAGTAGGGTTTTGGAATCTTCAAATCTTCAGAGCACTAGGCTACTGAGTTATCTACTGAATTATCTCCCAACAATATATAAGTTGGTGAAATCCCTATATGAGTTGAAACAAGTACCATTACAATGACACTTGAAATTCGACGAGACTATGTTGTCGAATGGTTTTAAGATAAATGAATGTGATAAGTGTGTTTACATAAGGAATACAAAGAATGGGTTTGTAATTGTTTGTCTTTATGTAGATGACATGGTAATTATGGGACAAAACATTCAAGTCATTAACGACACCAAACATATGCTTAAGAGAACTTTCTATATGAAAGATATGGGAGTTGCTGACGTTATTCTTGGAGTGAAGATTCAAAGAACTCCCAAAGGGATTGTTTTGTCTCAATCTCATTATATTGAGAAAGTACTTAAGAGGTTTAATGCCTTTGACAGTGCCCCGACAAAGACTCCTCTGGAAGTTAATGTTCACTTGAGAAAGAATAGGGGTGATCATGTTGCTCATGAGGATTATGCTAGAGTCATTTGTTGTCTTATATACATCACGAATTGTACGAGGCCCGATCTATCTTGTCCAGTGAACAAACTGAGTCGCTATACTAGTAATCAGAGTAGAGAGCATTGGAAATCTCTTGTAAGAGTTCTGAGGTATTTGAAATACACTCTTAACTTTGGGCAGCACTACTCTAGACATCCCCCAGTACTTCAAGGGTACTGTGATGCGCATTGGATATACGACACTAAAGACTCGTTGTCTACTAGTGGTTATGGGTTCACTATAAAGGGAGGAGCTGTGTCGTGGAGATCCACAAAACACCATGGAATCCGAATTTATCGCTTTGGATAAGGTCGGTGAGAAGGCCGAATGACTCCGTAATTTTCTTGAATATATTCCATGTTGGACGAAACCCGTGCCACCTGTGATGATTCACTATGATAGTCAAGCTGCTATCGTTAGGGCCAAGAGTGGGTTGTATAATAGTAAGCCGAGACATATTCATCGCCGACATAATACCGTAAGACATTTGATCACGAGTGGGGTTATCTCTATAGAATATGTCAAATCTATAGATAACCTAGCGGATCTGCTTACTAAGAGTTTGAATCGAGATCAAATGTATAAGCTCGTAGAGGGAATGTGAGTTAAATCCATAATTTAAAGACGATTATAGTGGATAACCAACCTTGTAGATTGGAGATCCCATGAACTTGGTTCAATGGGAAAGCTAAGCTATATGAGTCTGTTGATACCACACTCAAATAATCTATTCCCTAAAAGAGCTCGAGAGTGTTGGTGACCTGTCAAGTGGTGAGGTTAAGTCTTTGACTTTTAATGATTCTTGGATGCCTTGAAAAGGTGGAGTGTGGCAGGATACTCGAGTAAGAATCACTTATGTAAGTGAGAAGTGAGGGTCTCTTATATGTAACACTTATGAATCCAAAGAGGTTGTCCATGGCCTGTAAAGGACACAAACGTGAGAACGGACGAGGTTGAGACTTTATAGCGTTAGTGCTATTGTCTAAGTATACACCATGGAGGAATAGTTCAAGGCCACGTGTTTACAAGTCCGCCGGTATGCTCGATGGCACTGACTAAGGAAGGTTCAAGGTCACAAGCCACCTACTCTGATGCTTTATTGTCTCTTGAGGACAGAGCTGTGTGTCTGCATGAATGCATTTGGCTATTTCCACTCATGTGGGGGATTGTTGGAAAATTCAGTTATATATATATATATATATATATATATATATATATATATATATATATAAATTGATATTATGTAAATTAAGTTAGCATTAAATGCTAATTTGACTTGGGCAAAATTCAGCCCGTTTAATCATCTTTTCGAGGCTCGATATATATCCAATTTATGAATTGAGATATATGACATCGATCTACGTTTCGAGTAGATAATTATAGTGTGCTTAATTTCTCGATTCTGATTTTCGGTGAGTGAGAAATAGTGGCTCGAAATTTGGGGGACAAAACTTAAATGTTACCTAAAATGGAGAAACTTACCTTATTCGGGTTTTGTAGAATAAATACATTAACCACATTGATTAATGAACAATGAATTGTGGTATTTAAGTCTCTACCACTTTGTAGGAGATAACAAAGTGACATGTGTTGGGCTTGGGCCATACATGTTCATGCGCGCGAGCCTTTTCGCCGACCGCTTCACACGCGCCGCGCCACGCCGCGCCCGCGGCCGTGCCCGGTTTCGGCTCCAGTCCGTGTCCGTGTCCTTATCCTTGTCCTTGTCCTTGGACTTGGACTTGGATTTGGATCTTAGCAATTGATCCTTTGGGTGGTCCGTGGGCTTGTCCGTTGGGCTTTGGCAGTTGGGCTTGGTAGGTTATTTGTGGACTGGCCCAGCTCGTAATTGGTGGTCTGATCTAGCTCGTGGTGCAGTGCTCCTGCTGCACCAGATTATCTCTTTTTTGGATGTCTCTGGAATGAGACTATTCAAGTGCTCTCCAACCTTTCACCTGGGCAGAAGATGCCTATAAATAGGCAGTCTTCACTTGCATTTCAACACACAACATCATAAGCATTCCCTCTGCATTCTTAGCTCTAGTTGTCCAGTTTCTGCCCTCTTCTTGTCCAGTTCGTTGGAGCTCGACGATTTTGCGGTACTGGAATCTTCGAGACGTTCGTCATTTCATATTTGGAGACGATACGCCAGAACCGAGAGCACTACTGGGGCGTATTTCGTCTTGCGGAGAGAGGACTCCTCGACTCGACGAAGTTCTATTTCTACATTCTGTTTGTTTTATTTTTCGACTTACCGGTTTACTTTGTAATAGCAGCTTGTAATTGTTGGTGGGGAGAGAAAGCAGAAAAGGACGGACATAAAACACACAAGAACCAATGCACTTTGTCCGTGTTGTCCACCGGTGACCCAATGGCAGATAACCGATCAAAAATATTTTTGAAGAGATGAACGAGCTCAGCAACGGTACAAAAGGTACAATGGAGGTCCTGAAGCTCATCTTTAAGTTGAATCTCACGAGTCTTCGAGTTAAGACGATATGTTGTCTATAAAGTTAACCAAACAACATGAGCAGAGGAACAACTAAGGACCTCAGCTATTGATTCCTCCGTGAGAGTAGACAAGAGATAACTGAGAAGGCGCGTATCTTGAGGTTTAGATTCATCATCCGTAAGAGGGGCAGAGCCATCTACATAGCCATAGAGACCTTGGGATTTCAAGGGGGTCTCCACTTGATTTTGCCACAATGAGTAATTAGATAATGTCAATTTTGTCAATTTAACATTCACCATATGAATGAGAGTAGAGAAATGAAGGGATTGAGATTCATTAGTTTCCGTCATTCCGGAAAGCGCGGCGGAACGGCAAGACAAAGTGAAACGACGGGCAGTGGGAAGATGAAGAGATGGACGATGGGAGAATTACGAAGAGGAAAAGGGGGAAAAGATTTGATACCATGTTGTGATAAAATAATGTCTCTCAATTAAATTTACAAAGTGAGTGTATAATATAAAAAAGAGAATGTGGGCTGGACCACAAAAGCCCACAACAATATGTAAAAAAAAGGTGTAAATGTCTTGTACTCCTGATCATGATGTCATATCATAAGTATCTTGTTTCTAAAAATAAGAAATAAATAAATTAACACCACAAATGAAGTGAGCCATACTACTCCCTCCGTCCCATATGAAACGTCTTGTATTCTATTTCGGATTGTCCCACACAAATATGTTGTTTCCTAAAAAGGAAATAATTTTGTCTTACAAAAAGTTACTTTTTTATGGGCCCCATGCACACCTCTCTCTCTTAACACACAAAAGTCAAACGCATAAATTACCGCTCCGAAAAGAAGCCAGACGTTTCATATAGGACGGAGGGAGTACTAAACAACACAACAGTAAAACTCATTAATCTCGTGTCTAAAATAAACAAAACGCTTCCAATAGGACAAAGGAGTGTAAGAACACCCATTTCAAATAACTAGATAAGTTGCATACCCATTTTAAATTATATACCTATTTTCCTTACTTTATTAAAAAAATAATCTTGTAGGCTTAGTACATTATTAAAGAAAAGCAATTGAATATTCATGGTGGGCTCCCACCACTACCAACTCTTATCAAATCGATTTTATGAGATTTGTTTTATGCTAGGGGTGGGAGCACAACACCTTCCACCCCCAGATTTTGACAAGTGTAAGTGTGAAATTCATTTACGGTGTGAGAGAGTTGAGTTGGGAGTGGATTTACACTTGTCAAAATCCGGGGGTAGGAGGTGCTGTGCTCCCACCCCTAGCATAAAAGGAACCATTTTATGATGTCCCACGTGTAGTCAATTAATTAAACACAACTACTTTTCAATGGTAACTTAAATGAATAAATAGTACTATAAATTTATTAAAAAGCAAATTCATTCTCTTACCACAAAAAATCATATATATTACTTCGGTTTGAGACAAAAAAATCCTTCCAAATTATTCACCAGTACTTTCAAAGTTTTTAGTTGTTATGGCACAAAGAATCCATAGATTTGGTAAATTATCTTATTTTTCAAACCTAATATAATGAAATGAGATGCAGTATATCTATTGGTCCTGAGACGTGGTTCAGGTGTAGGGGGGGGGGTGTGAATACACCTGAATACAAATTTCTTTCTCAAACGCAAAGTCAGCTCTAGCTGAGTTTGCTACTGAACTGAGTCAGAGCCAAATATGTTTCAGATCGCGTGGGCAGAAAATCTTCTACTGACTTTAGTCAGTCGAACAGTCGTTCAGTATCAGAGTGTGTTCGGAAGTGTAGGCCCTATCAAACGTCTTGGTTAGAAACATCAGTTTCTATGCTGAGTTTTATGAAATACAGTTTGTATGCAGTATGAACAGTTAAGGAAAACAGTAAATCAACACAACAATTTTTAAAGTGGTTCGGACACACAGGGTCCTACGTCTACTGTCCACACCAAAGCAGGATACTTGTTATATTTATACTGAGCAAGTTTTAGTTAGTTTGTTCACTAGACAGACACGAACCTTGAAGTTTATACTGAGCAAGTTCTCAATGATCTGTGCACGGGACAGATTCTCTACTTATAGTCGTAGTGAATTTTACAAGGGTTCAAACTTGAAGAGTTTGAGTCTTCTCCAACTAAGAGGAAGTTCTTACAAATAAGAACAGTTTCACAAGGATGTGAACTTCCTCGACGTTTCTAAGCTATAGATATTACAATGAGCTTGCTTAGATAGGAGAAGGGGAGCAAATAAAAATCTAAGTGATGAACTAAAAGGGTTCTTCAACGGACGCTAGTTCTTCACTGGATTCTGCGTTGAGATTGCTAAGAGTTTTGTGCGTAGATAGCTTGGGTTCCCGGTGTCGTCTTTGCATGGCGACTTCTATTATTTATAGTCATCGATGGTGAATAGATCCGTTGGAGGGAGGTATAGCCACATGTCGATACGACAAGGAAAATGGCTCCTTTAATTTAAACGTTGTTGAGTAGGGGCACTGTAGAGATTCTCCTCTTTTTCAGTCTGAGAGCAGCTTTTGTCAGAGCAGTTGTTCACTGTCGGCTCATTATTGGTTGAGGTAGATGGTTAGGTGAGGCTTGTCAAATGTTAAGGTTGACTTCCTCTGAATCCTCGGACCTTCAACTGAAGTAACTTTCCCAGTGACGTTCTTCTAAGCATTCCGTGCATGGGCACGAATTCCTGAGCAGATTCAGCTGGGGATGGCTGTCCAGCTGACTTCTTCGATCCTGAGTTCTTCAGCTGAGTGAGGTCTATTGAATCCTGCAGCGACTGAACTCTATCCTACTGAGTTCTAACAACTGAACTCAACATAGGCTATTAAAGATATGAAGGTACAATATTCAACTAGAGTTTTGGGATCTATCAAATCTATAGATTCATCTACTGAATCATTATCCCAACAATTTCCCCCTATATTATGATGTCAAAACTTATTACATCCTCTATCACAGAAAACCTACTAAGGTTTAGAGCAATAGCTACTGAATAGGAATATCTATTACAATGGAATGCTCCAGTCAACAAATCACAGCTGACTAAGATAGAGATAATGAGAAATCAGAGCAATCACAAGTAAAGAAATGTCAGAGTAAACTTATGATAATAAGTTATGTATCAGAGCCAAGATAAGAACTAAGACAGTTAAGAATAGCTGAATGTAACAGAGCATATAGCTACAGTTCACATAGTTATAGCATGCTGATTCTACTGACATGTATTAGAGTTTATCAGAACATAATAAAAAAAGTTCAGCACATTTATACATAGTCAGGGCTGATACAAATAATCAAAGTTCAGAATAGATCATATAGTAGCTAATCATCAAATATAACTTCAACATTTATCAATCATATCCCTAAGATGCAACTTCCCCCTAGGAAACAATTTCCCCCTATATCATAAAAGAGTTCTTCCCCCTAGGTATAAGCAAAGTAACAGAGAAGAGTAAGACAAACATAGTTAATCAGTAGGAAATAATTCTAAGGCAGATAAGTACATAAGTTACATAGGTCAGATAAGATAAGATAAGTTAGAAGCTGATCACTGTAGTGATCAGTCGTGCTGAAAATAAAATACAACCGTAAAGACAATGAGTGATTGTCAAGGCTAAAAAGTGATATGTCATATATGATGAAGAATTTACAGTACAATGACATCTATCACTAAGAAGCTAGACTAGGAAAGAAAGATTAGCAGGGCTTCTTCTTGAATTGCTGCATGCGCGCCCGGAAGTCAGCCAACTTCTTCTCAGGAAGCTCAAGGCCATAACTCTTGTATACTCTGTTCCTCAAGGCCTTGATTTCCACCAAGTCTTCTTCTACATTCTTACTCAGACCTCTATTGTATATAGCATTCTCAATCTCTTCTTCTATCTCCTTTTTGCATAGATTATCAACGTGCGTCATAGGAGGAGGTAGAGTCTGAAAAGGAGGTGCCTTCAGCGTTTGACCTATGTGGTCAAGTAGAGTCTGGATCTCAGCTAGGAGGGTTGGATTCGCGGCAATTAGGAAATCCTTGAAGTATGAGTCAGCATTAGAAGAATCTTCATTCCCAACTCTCCACACATAGAACCGCTTGATGAACTCTACTTTCATCTGCTCCCATTGCTGATTGTGCTTGAGCGGCACCTAGTCGTCAGTTCTCTTATAAACAATACACTTCACCTGACTGAGGGGCTCTCTGCTCCTGAAGAAGCAGGAGGAGCGAGGGATACTTCTGTCCTTGATTGGCACCCTCTCCCTTGCTTCTTTCTCTGTTCTTAGCCTGAGGGCCTCAAGGTTAGCTAGGCGAATTCTCTCTCTTACCTCTCTTAGCTGCCTTGCCTCGGTTGTCCTATCCAAGGCCCTCTCGCGCGTGTCCCATATTACTTTGATTTCATGTTCCTGTTCTTTAGAAGGGACCGTGGAGCGAACGTGTTGTTGTTCCTCTGAGTCAGCAGGTGACGGAGTTTTGGATTTAGATCCTGAAGCTCCCTGCTGATCAGTCTTGGACTTTTGGGTCTGTTGAGCACTAGCTGCTGCTGATCTAGCCGCTGCTGATCGTGATTGCTTAGAGGTTATCGACCTTGTTCGTGCAGATGCAGGAGAACAAATCTGAACCCCTTTCTTCTTTGCAGCTGGCTTGTTTTTGGCTTCTTCCTCAGCCAGTTCTCTCGCGAGCTAATCATCATAGGCAATCTGCTCCTCGCGAGACTTGAACTTCAGCTTTTTCTGAGCCTTGGGTGGGCTAGGGTCAGTAGGCGCCTTGCCCTTTCCCTTATCATCTCTTTCAGGTGCTGGAGGTGGCGAGCCCTCAAGTGGCAAATTCTCCAAGTAAGATGTCACCTCAGCTACCGCTGATTCAGTCGCTCCATCAGCTGCTGGCACTATAGCTTGTGCAGCTGCTGAGCTTGGTCCGCCCTGCTGATCCTCAGCTTTAAGGATAGATCTTAGCTGCACTAATCTAGATCCTTCCCCCTTTTTGGGCATCATCAAGGAGGGTTGCCAGGGCCGTGACCTTCTTTGTCAATTCAGCTACGGAGTCTTTGACCGAAGTCATTCCAGTAGCAATATCTGTCGCTACATCTTTGTACGACTCCAACCTCTTGTCATGCTCTTGATCAATAGCCTTCAGTACAGCATCCTTAGACTTGTCGAACTTGGTGAGGTAGTCTTGTACTGCAGCTGACGCATTTTGCTCTATTGTTTGGCATGAGGTATGCTGCTGAGTCAGTGCCTTTAATACACTGTCAGCTGTGAAGGCATACCGTTCCTCCACTGCTTTCTGGACTCGACGTGTTACAGCCGCCACTTCCTCAGAGAAGGATTTGGCCTGCGACTGTAGTAGATTTTCGAACTGAGCGTTCAGGTCGGTCTTCTGAGCTGCAAGTGCCTTAGCGAGGATCGCATCAACATCAACAGAACTGGGTGTGTTGATCCTCTGCACTTCAGTTGTTAGGTTGGTCAGCGACTTGGTCTGGACCTCAGTAAACCTACTCCACTTCTGGTTCACATCATCGGCAAGGTTCCGATTCATGTGATCTTGTCGCTTCATCACTTTGTTTATGGACTCCGCTGAGATATCTTTGATCTCAGCAGACTGATATCGATATATTTCAGTTGCTGCTGGTGTTGAGTCGAAGACGGAGTCGGAATAATCTGGCCAAATGTAGACGGTGGTTGTGGCTGATCATTCTTAGGAGTTTGGCCTTCAGCAGATCCTCCCTGGTCTGCATCCTTAGGCGAGTCATCATGAGGAGGAGATGGTGGGGGAGAAGGAGGAGGCTGAGGGGATGAGGGCTCAGCTCCTTGAGTCCTGTTATGGAGCAACATCAACATGACTACTCTAAGGTCCTCCAAGGAGGCAATATCTGAAGGCTCCTCGTAGCCTATCTCCTCTCTTAATGTCTGCTCTTCCTCTAGTAGAGTGGATAGAGATCTGACCCAAATGGTCTCTTCTAGCAGATCCCACTCCAAAAAGTGGATGCGCATCTGAACCCAAGCGCGGATCGCTATATCCCCAAGATTAGGATGAGAGCTGATCTCTGGTATCTCAGCAGCTACCTTGTATGTCGCCTTCAGACGGGCATTAAGTACTTAGAGCGGAACTGAGGAAACCTCAGCGGTTTGAGTTTCAGCTGGAATGTCCAGCTGAGTTCCCTCTGTAAAGACAGTCTGAACCTTGTCTCTGATGGTCACGTCATGCTTGCCTGACCCAGAGTCCTCTATCGAAATAGGAGAGGAAGGTTATACATCTGAAGTAGGCTTCTTCAGAGTTTTCGGCCTCTTCGCCTGAATGGGAATGGGAGCCTGAATCATCTCCAAAGGACGCTTAGCCGAAGGTCCCTTCCCGGTAGATTTTTCAGCTGATGCTGCAGTTGAGAACTTCATTAGCTTATTATTAAAGTAAAAGGCGTTGGCGATTGAGACTGATCTGGGGAGGTCGTCTTTAATCAAGACTGACACCTTGGTCCCATGTAATAACTTCCCTTTAGGGATCAACTGCATCCCTTCTTCTGCGTCTACGAACTTCGGCGACTGAGCTTTTAACTCAGCCCGAAAAAATGCGTTCCAGTTGACTTTCGCAGCGTCAACGATCGCCATCATGATTAGGACGCAGATTCTGGAGAGTTGGTCGTATGAGCCTGCTGAGCTTGTGAGAATGTGGTTGACCACGTACGCCAATCCCCTGTACTCAGGCAGCAGCTGATTCTTTGGGAATGCTGCCTTGAATACATAGTCTGATAGGCCACTGAACTGGCAGAGATACTGATCGATCTCTGATTCCTTGTATCTTGCGACAGATGACCCTTCGTCTACCAGATCGAAGCTGTCATGTAGACTCTTGGAGACGTCTGTCTGAGAAGCCCTGTCCTCCCATTGATTGGCAAAGACCTCATGCTTCGCAATGACGGTTGAGATGTCATTCGAATCGTCGTCGTTGCAGAAGTTCAGGAAGAACTCCGCTACTTGGCGAGGAAGGCGATGACGCGGAGCACGGGATAGGATCGGAAGAAGACCTGAGTTCCCTAGAGCGTAAAATACGAGCATCAGACACTCCATCCCGCACGTTGTGACAGACAGAACTAGCTCAAACCAGACGCGCTTCCCGGAAAGGATGTCTTCCATGTCAACAGGGATCGCAGCGTCTGAGATTGGTACAAAAGGTGCCATTGTATAATTGAGATCGAAGAAAAGGTGCAGAAATGCAGTAGAAGTCTAGTTGAAAATATTGAGAGCAAATGCAAAGCACGCATTTCTTCGTTAAGGGAAGAAAAAGTGATATGACATGCATTTAATGCGCCGCAGTCAGTTTAATGCCTAAGTGGTAGGTGATATGACATGCATTTAATGCTCCGCAGTCAGTTTTATGGAATGTCGTGAGTTAATGAAAACTACATGCTTCAATGCAATACGATGAACATTAAAGACGGGAAATATATGCTATGGCATGCTGAATCCCCAAAAGCTGAATTTAATACTCATAACCTGTCTGCTGAACATCGTAGTCAGCTGATACCATGTATGATGAATGTTGAGTATTCAGCTGTACTGAATATAGGTTCCCCCTTACTCAGTACCTCCCGGATCATTTACTGAATCGTATCCGTAGGATCCAAAAGACCTAGTTCTACTGAGAGATCGTTGAATCTGGTCTGAGCTAGAGGTTTGGTTAGAATATCAGCTCTTTGCTTATCAGTGTGGATCTTCTCCATTCTGATATCCTTTTTCTCGACATGATCTCTGATGAAGTGATGACGAATGTCCACGTGCTTGCATCTTGTATATTGAACTGGATTTTGAGTGATTATAATAGCACTGGTACTGTCGCAGTAGATCATCACTTCATCTTGATGGATGTCGTATTCTCTTAGCTGTTGTCGAAGCCACAGTATCTGTGCGCAACAACTTCCGACAGACATATATTCAGCTTCAGTAGTGGACGTTGCTACTGAGTGTTGTTTCTTTGAGAACCACGATATGAGCTTGCTACCGAGCAACTGACAAGTTCCTGAGGTTGACTTTTTGTCGATTCGGCAACCTGCATAGTCAGCATCAGAATAACCAGTTAGTTCAAGGTTATCATCAACTGGGTACCATAATCCAACATTAGGTGTTCCCTTCAGGTAAACAAAAATTCTCTTCGCTGAATCGATATGACTCTTCTTGGGATTCGTCTGAAATCTCGCATATACACCTACAACATAAGTTATATCAAGTCTGCTGGTTGTAAGATATAATAAGGAACCAATAATAGCACGATAGTCAGTTGAGTTAACAGATACTCCCGCTTTGTCTCGATGCTTGTTTTAACCCGTACAAAGCTTTCTTAAGTCTGTAAACCTGATGTCCCTGCTAAAAGCCGTGCGATTGTTCAACGTAGACTTCTTCCTTCAGTACGTCGTTCAAGAAAACTGACTTCACATCCATCTGATAGACTGTGAACTGCTGATGTGTTGCATAGGCTAGGAATAGACGAATTGCTTCCAATCTTGCGACTGGGGTAAATGTTTCGTCAAAATATATTCCTTCTGATTGACAATATCCTTAGGCAACGAGTCAAGCTTTGTTCCTGATGATGACGTTGTTTTCATCACGCTTGTTCTTGAAGACCCACTTCTTTCCTATCACGTGTTGGTGTCTAGGTCTGTCAACAAGCTCCCATACGTCGTTTCACGTAAATTGATTCAGCTCTTCTTGCATGGCGGTGATCTAGTCAGCATCATTCAGCGTATCCTCAATTGTCTGAGGTTCTTCAGTTGACAAGAAGCATGAATACAAGACACTTTCTCCTTGACAGAATTTGGATCGTGTCTTAACGCTAGCTGAAGGATCTCCTATGATAAGATCTGCAGAATGAGCATCTAGCCATGAGCGACGACGTCTTGTTACTTCATCTGGAATTGTTTCAGTACAAACAGTAGGAGTATTAGGAATTTCAGTAGTATTGTTCTGTGTCTGAAGTAATTCAGTAACAAGGGTTGGATCTACTGAATCACCAGGTTCAGGGGCATTTAGCTCATGAACATTAGTAGTTCCCGCTGAGTTGTTATTCTCAGTAGAGGTCTCAGTTACCATATCGGTTTCCTCATCGACCAAAATTACCTGGGATTGATTCTGTTTGTTAGAATCAATCTCCTCAGCTACATTACTTGTTGTTGGGTTCTGAAGATCATCATTTGAATCATTATCCCAACAATGCTGGATCTTTTCAGTATTGTCTTTTAAGCTTAGATCCTGTAGCTTGCTTCAGACCTCTTCAGCTTCTGGCAGAGAGTTTGACTTCCTATACACATAAATAAACTCATCAAATACAACATGGGGGCTTTCCTCCATGCAAAGGGTCCGGTAGTTAAAGACCCTGAAAGCTTTGCTGACCGTGGAGTATCCAAAGAAGACTCCTTGGTCTTACTTACATTCAAAGACCTTTAACTTGTCCTTTCCATTGTCGTGGATAAAGCACGGACAACCAAAGATATGGAAATACGTAATAGAAGGAATTCTTCCTTTCCATAGCTCATAAGGCGTCTTCATGTGCATCTGAGTCTGTAGAGAACGATTCTGAGTGTAGCAGGCAGTGTCAGTAGCTTCTGCCCAGAACTTCAAGGGGAGACCTGAGTCTGCGAGTAGCGTCCTTACTACTTCTTTAAGTGTTCTGTTCTTTCTTTCAGCAAGTCTGTTCTGCTGAGGCGTGCGTGCTGCTGATGTTTCGTGTTTAATGTCTTCAGCCTCACAGAAGTCTCTTACCATTGAGTTCAGAAACTCAGTTCCACAATCTGAGTGCATACTTCTTTCCTCTGATTGTCACTGGATTGACTGGCCCAAATAAATCCATGTGTAGCAGCTGAAGGATTCCATCAGTAGAAGGCGACAGAATAGGCGGGTTGTTTGACTTTCTTTGCTTCCCCTTCATACATGCCTCACAATTCTTGTGTCTCTTGAATACTTCGTTGGGCAGTCCTTTGACTTTAGCATCACGAGCTAGCTTGTTCATTGTTTTGATGTTAAGATGACTCAGTCGTCTATGCCACAACTATGTTGTTTTGTTATCTGACCCTGTGTGTGCTAGCAGGCAAGCTTCGGGTTCGGCGGTATTCCATTCAGCATAATATATGTTTCTTCGCCGCGATCCTGATAACACAGTTTTTCCTGTATATTTGTCAAGAACATCACAAAAACCTGCGTCAACAGTCACTTTATGGGAGTTATCGCATAATTGACTGACATAAAGGAATTTATGTTGAAGTCCTTCAACATAAGATACCTTAAAAACTACTGCAGTTCCTATTTTCAGTGCTCTGTATCCCCTTGTGTAGCCTTTGGAGTTGTCACCGAACTCAATTCTAGCTCCATCTTGCTGAACATAGTCGGTCAGTAGGTTCATCTGATGTGTCATGTGTCTTGAGCATCCACTGTCGACAATCCAAAAGTCCTGTTGCACCTGCAAAACAAAAATAGATTCAGGTTCACTTTGGGTTCAGCTTGGGTCCTTAATGGTTAGATTTTTGGATCCAAACTTGTCTGATAGCCCTAGTGGCTTTTGACTTCATCTTGCCCTTGTTGTCAGTAGTGTGCTCTACTGAACTCCGAGTAGCTGACTTCTTAGTCTGTTGTGGTTCAGCTTTCTTCTTCTTCTTCTGAACCTTAGGGCCTCTGACTCTTGGCTCATAGTAATAGGATCCATACTGAGCTGGGTGAGTCAGTAGTTGGTGGTCTTACTGTTCAGCCCACCTGACCTTCTTGGTTCCTCCTGAGTTTGATCTTGGTGTCTTAGGGCTTGAACTATGGGTCATCTTCCTGTTGCTAGACTGAGGTGCTTGTATCTTCTGCTTATTCTTTGCCTGACGGGATGTGTAATCAGCATGTTGAGTTATCCCTTGGACAAACCTATCAGTCAGCTTGTTGGAGCTCTTCTGTCCTGAAGTGGAGGCTTCATATGTATAACCAAGTCCTTCCTTGGTGGCATGTGGCCTCTGTGCTCGTAGAAGATTCTCCAACTTCTCATTTGCTCCAATATACTGCTCTATCATCAAGGTTCTCCACACTTCATCACTTTTCCTCAGAGCTTCATGCTCAGATTTGGCTTGTGTGAGAGTCTCCTTGAGATTAGCGATTTCAGTCTCTTTCTCAGAGATGTCTTTGGCCAGCACTGAGATCTGTGCTTCTTGATCATGAGACTTAGTCATTAGAGAGTTAATCTCTTCCTTCAGTCTCTGAACAAGTCCTTCAGACTCAGTAGAGTCCTGACTTCTCATTGAAAGTCTCTGATTTTCAGCTTTCAGGATTTCCATCTACTGAATGGTCTTGTTGAACTGCTGGCTCATCTGAATCTGCTCTTCCAGCAAATCTTCGTACGCAAGAACCACGTCTAGAAGTTCTTCTGCAACAGAGCTAGTGTCGTGTGTGCCAGGTGAAGAGGAATATTTAATGGGTTCAGAATTTACCTCAGCCTCTTCTCCGGCCATCAAACACGGTTCAGCTTCATCAGTCTCGATTGTCATGAATGCGGCATCATCGTCGGACGATTTAATGAACAATTCATCATCACTTGAGCAATCGGACAACTCTCTAGCTATGTAGGCTTGCCTCTTTTTCACGAACTTGTCGCGTCTGGCTTGCCTTTCAGCTCTTTCTACTGATGAGAGTTCAGGACATTCATACTGGTAGTGTCCTAGTTTGTTGCAGTTGTAGCATGCTGAGGTTTTGCCTTCCCTTCTAGGTGTATCCTTATGTTCCACTGGGGCAGCTTCAACATTCCTGAAGTCAGGTAGAGATTTAGATTCGCTATTCAAGCGACGATTATCTCTCTTACCTTGAAATTTCTAGGAAGCCTCTTTCATCTTCCATTTTAACATGTCTTTCTCCTTCTGGTATTTCACCGCGAGGAGAGCATACTTCTCAACCAAGTTATCAGGAGTGGGTATGGTCACTGAACTTCCGACTAACTGGCTTGTTGCTGAGGGACTTGCTCCGGGAGTGCTTGCTGATGCCTTACAAGCATGATCCATTGGCACTTCAGCCTCAGCAACGGGGGTGTGTGGGAGATTGAAATCGAACTCCTCTGCTTTAAGTTCTGAAAAGATATAATCAGGAGTAACAGCATTCATGCCAGTTCTCCTCATACACGTAGCAAAAGAATACCACTTGGGCCTGCTAAGATCCCGTAGAAGTTTAGTGTTGGTCTCCTTGTTGCTGAATATCTTCCACAGTCTGTTGATGATGTTGATTTGATTCGTAAATCGCGCGCTGATATCATCTATGAACTCCCCTGGAAGCATAGCGAATGTCTCGAGTTTCTGCAGCTCCAACTCCAGTTTGTTTTCTTTAATATGTGGAATTCCTTGGCTCAGCACTGCCAGAGCATCCCATAGCTCCTTAGCTGTTTTGCAGTCGTGCACCCTCCCGAGATAAGAGTCACTAAGTGTCATCAGTATAGCATTGCGAGCGACTCGGTCGAGGTTGTACAGTTTCTTCTCTTCAGGAGTGAAGAGGCTCTTGTCCTTCGCAACTTTAGGTCCGGTTCTAGCACCGCCTACTCCATCTAGTATGAGTTCGACTAAGTCGACCATGGAAACAATGGGGCCTTTCTCCAGAATATCGGTCATGCTGTCGTGCAGCGAAGTAAGATGCGCCTCCATCCTTATGCGCCATATCGCATAGTTTTTAGTAGATAACATTGGCACAGTCCTAATGCCTGAAATATCAGCCATTGAAGAATACAGAGTATAGGATGCTATGAAGAGATGCAAGATGCAGAGAAAATGGGTTTTCTAGGATCTTTGTTCGAGATAGACCAATTTAAGAGAACAATGATCAGTTAAGAATACTGTGCTCTGATACCAATTGTTGGTCCTAAGACGTAGTTCAAGTGGGGGGGAGGGGGGTGAATACACCAGAATATAAATTTCTTCTCAAACGCGAAGTCAGCTCTAGCTGAGTTTGCTACTGAACTGAGTCAAATAGCCAAATATACTTTAGATCGCGTGGGCAGAAAATCTTCTATTGAGTTCAGCTCTACTGACTTAAGTCAGTCGAACAGTCATTCAGTTTCAGAGTGTGTGCGGAAGTGTAGGCCCTATAAAATGTCTCGGTTAGAAAACACCGGTTTTTATGCTGAGTTTTGTGAAATACGATTTGTATGCAGTATGATCAGTTAGATAAAAATAGTAAATCAACACAGCAATTTTTAAAGTGGTTCGGACACGCTGGGTCCCACGTCCACTATCCTGACCAAAGCAGGATACTTTTTATATTTATACTGAGCAAGTCTCAGTTGGTCTGTTCACTGGACAGACGCGAACCTTGAAATTTATACTGAGCAAGTTCTCAGTGATCTGTGCGCGAGACAAATTCTCTACTTATAGTCGTAGTGACTTTTACAAAGGGTTCAAACTTGAAGAGTTTGAGTCTTCTACAACTAAGAGGAAGTTCTTACAAATAAGAACGGTTTCACAAGGATGTGAACTTCCTCGAGGTTTCTAAGCTAAAGATATTACACTGAGCTTGCTTAGATAAGAGAAGGGGAACAAGATAAAACTCTAAGTGACGAACTAAAGGTTTTCTTCAATGGATGCTAGTTGTTCACTAGATTCTGCTTGAGTTTGCTAAGAGTTTTGTTCGTAGAAAGCTTGGGTTCCCGGTGTTGTCTCTGCATGGCGACTTCTCTTATTTATAGGCGTCGATGGTGAATAGATCTGTTAGAGGGGGCTCTAGACACGTGTCGATGCGACAAGGAAAATGGCTCCTTTAATTTGAACGTTGTCGAGCAGGTACACTGTAGAGATTCTTCTTTTTTCAGTTTTAGAGCAGCTTTTGTCAGAGTAGATGGTCGTTGTCGGCTCCTTATTGGTCGAGGTAGATTGGCAGTTGAGACATGTCAAACATCTAGGTTGACTTCCTCGCAATCCTCGGACCTGCAACTGAAGTGTCTTTCCTACTGATGTTCTTCTGAGGTGTTCAGTGCATGGGATGAATTCCTGGGCAAATTCAGCTGGAGGTTGTTGTCTAACTGACTTCTTCAATCCTGAGTTCTTCAGTTGAGTGAGGTCTTCTACTGAATCCTGCAGCTACTGAACTCTGTCCTACTGAGTTCTATCAACTGAACTCGACTAGACTGTAGATAAGAAGGTACAATATTGAGCTAGGGTTTTGGGATCTATCAAATCTATCTAAATCTATCGATAATCAGATCTTCTGATTCATCTAGTGAATCCTTATCCCAACAATTTCCCCCTATTTGATGATGCCAAAACTTATTACATCTTCTATCGCAGAAAACATGCTAAGGTTAAGACTAATAGCTACTGAACAGAATATCTATTACACAAGGAAGCTCATGTCAACAAATATAGCTGACTAAGATAAAGAAAATGAGAATCAGAGCAATCACAAGTAAATAATATCAGAGAAAACTTATGATCATGAGGTTATGTATCAGAGTCAAACACAGAGCCAAACTACGACAGATAAGGATAGCTGAATGTATCAGAGTTGTGTCTATAGTTAGCATATTTAGCATGCTGACATATATAGAATTTCAGATCATAACAGGTTCAGCACAAGGTTGATATAAATATTCTAGGTTTAGAATAGATCATATAGTAACTAATCATCAAACGTAATTTCAGCATATATCAATTATCTTCCTAAGATGCAAGTTCCCCCTAAGAAACAATTTCCCCCTATATTTCTCCCTTTTTATATCAAATCATAACAGAGTTCTTCCCCCTAAGTATAAGCAATTAATCAGAGAAGAGCATAGTTAATCAGTAGGAAAAGATTCTAAGGTAGATAAGCATATAAGTCTCATAGGTCAGATAAGATAAGTTAGAAGTTGATCACTGAGGTGATCAGTCATGCTGAAAAGTAAAGAAAACCTTAAAGACAATGAGTTATTGTCAGGGCCAAAAGATGTGATAATGCCATTTATGATAGAGAATTACAATGACAAGCTATTACTAGAAGCTAAGACAAAGAAGAAAGATCAGCTGGGCTTCTGCTTCTTGAACTGCTGCATCCTTGCCCGAAAGTCTGCTGACTTCTTTTCTGGGAGCTCAAGGTCATAGCTCTTGTATACACGTTTCCTCAGGGCCTTGATCTCAGCTAAGTCATCTGCATAATCTTCTCTCAGACCTCTGCTGTATGTGGCGTTCTCGATCTCTTATTCTATCTCCTTTTTGCACAAATTGCCTTCATGCGTCATGGGAGGAGGTAGAGTCCGAAAGGGAGGTGCCTTCAGCGGTTGACCCATCTGGTCAAGCAGAGTCTGAATCTCAGCTGGGGGAGCTAGACTCATGTGGGTCAGTAGATCTTTGAAGTAAGAATCCTGATCAGAAGTAGGATCTACATCGCCAATTCTCCATACATGGAATCTTTTGAGGAATTCCGTCAGTTCTTTTGTAAGTAATGCGCTTCACCTGACTCAGGGGCTCTCTAGTCCTGAAGAAGCGGGAGGTACGTGGGATACTCCTATCCTTCACCGGTACTCTTTCCCTGGCTTCTTTCTAAATTTGCAGTCTGAGGGCTTCAAAGTCAGCCAGCCGAATCCTCTCTCGCGCTGCACTGATCTGCCTTGCCTCAGCTGTCCTGTCCAAGGCCCTCTCCATTGTGTCCCAAATTTCCTTCATCTCTTGTTCTTGTTCTTTGGAGGGGACATAGGAGGGAACATGGGGCTGTTCCTCTGACTCAACCGGCGATTGAGATTTTGATTTAGAACTTGAGGCTCCGCCCTGCTGGTCAGTCTTGGACTTCTGCGACTGCTGAGCTCTGGACTGCTGAGCTCTAATCGCTGCTGCTCTAGCTGCTGCTGCTGATCTAGTCTGCTTAGATCACGGAGAGCGAATTTGTACTCCTTTCTTCTTAGCAGCAGGCTTATGCTTAGCCTCTTCTTTTGCTAGTTCCCTCACGAGCTTTTCATCGTAAGCTATTTGTTCTTCTCGCGAGTGAACCTTGAGCTTCTTCTGAGCTATAGGAGGGCTAGGATCATCAAGTACCTTCCCTTTGCCTTTAGTATCTTGTCAGGTGTGGGAGGAGGTGAGCCTTCAATAGGCAGATTTTCGAGGTAAGATGTCACCTCCGCCACTGCTTGCTCAGCGGCTCCTTCAACTGCCGGCACAATGGCCTTCTCAGCTATTGAGCTCTATCTGCCCTGCTGCTAAGCTTCTTTCAGCTGAGCAGTTCTCGACCGTTCCCCCCTTTTTGGCATCATCTAAGAGGGTGGCCAGGGCAGTGACCTTCTTGGTCAAACCATTTACTGAGTCCTTAACAGTGGACATACCAGTAGCGATGTCAGTAGCGACATCCGTGTAAGACTCCCACCGACTGTCATGCGCTCGATCAATGGCCTTCAGCAGTGCATCTTTTAACTTGTCGAACTTGGTGAGGTAGTCTTGCACCACGGTAGACGCATTCTCCTCGATCGTCTTGCAGGAGGCATGCTGTTGAGTCAGTGATTTGGTTACACTGTCAGCTGTAAACGTGTATCACTCCTCTATCGCTTTCTGGACGCGACCTGTTACGTCCGACACTTCCTTAGAAAAGGATTTGGTTAAGGACTGTAAGATAGTCTGGAACTGAGCTTCCAGGTCGGTCTTCCGAGCAGCCAGTGCCTTCACGAGGATCTCATCAACATTCACAGCAGTTGGGGTGCTAATCCTCTGCACTTTGGCTGTCAATCCGGTCAGCGACTTTGTCTGTGCCTCCGTGAACCTGTTCCATATCTTGCACACATCATCGGCGAGATTTCTGTTCTTGTGCGCCTGTCGCTTAATGACCTTATTTATGGACTCTGTGGAAATGTCCTTTATCTCAGCAGATTGATATCTGCGCTTCAGGAGCTGAGATGAGGACAGAGTCCGGACGATTGCACCTGAAGTCGATGGTGGTGGTGGTTGATCGTCCTTGGGTGTGTCCTTGCCTTCAGCAGATCCACCCATATCTACATCCTTAGGTGGCTGAGGAGGTGAAGGAGGTGGAGACAGAGGATGCTGAGTAGAAGAGGGTGCCTCAGCTCCTTGAGTCCGATTGTGCAGCATCATCAGCATGACTGCACGAAGATCCTCCAGGGAGAAGATGTCAGCTGGCTCCTCATTGCCAATCTCCTCCTTAAGGGTATGCTCCTCCTCGAGCAAGGTGGAAAGGGATCTGACCCTGATGGTCTCCTCCAGAAGGTCCCACTCCAGAAATCAGATCCGCATCTGCGTTCTTCCGCGGACCGCGATATCTAAGAGATCGGGCTATGACCCAATCTCAAGTATCTCTTTAGCTACCTCATCTGTGGCCTTCAGACGGGCGTTTCGTACTGAAAGAGGTACTGAGGAAATCTCAGTGGTTTGGGTGTCAGCCTGAGTCTCCGGCTGAGTTTCCTCACTGAAGACTATCTGAACCTTGTTTCTTATCGTGATGTCGTGCTTGCCCGACCCTGAGTCCTCAATTGAGATAGGAGAGGAGGGTGGCACTTCTGAAACAGGCTTCTTCAGCGTCTTTGGTCTCTTCGCCTGAATAGGGGTAGAAGACTGAGCAATCTCCAAGGGGCGCTTAGCAGCTGGGCCCTTCTCTATTGACTTCTCGGCTGAGGCAGACGTTGTGAATTTCATCAACTTCACATCGAAGCAGAAAGAGTAGGCAAAGGAGACTTTCTGGGGCAGCTCGTCTTCAATCATAATGGAGACCTTCGTTCAATAGAGAAGCTTACCCTTCTGGACAAGTTGCATTCCTTCCTTGGCATCTACGAATTTTTGAGACTGAGCCTTAAACTCAGCCTGGAAGAATGCATTCCAGTTCACTTTTGCTGCGTCCACTATGGCCATCATCAGCTGGACGCGGATCCTGCTGAGTTGGTCGTATGAGCCGACAGAACTCGTTAGTATGTGATTGACCACATACGCCAACCCGCGGTATTCAGGCAGTAGCTGGTTCTTGGGGAACGCTACCTTGAACACGCAATCCGAAAGGCCGCTGAATCAGCAGAGATAACGATTGATCTCCGCCTCCTTGTAATGAGTGACTGAGGATCCTTCATCAATAAGGCCAAAACTGGCCTGAAGGCTCTTCGCAATATCAATCTGGATAGCCTGGTCCTCCCACTGATTCTCGAGGACTTCCCTCTTCACAATGACTAAGGAGATGTCATTGGAATCATCATCTTCACGGAGGTTGAGGAAGAACTCCGCGGCTTGCCGAGGGAGAAGAAAGCGCAGGGCACGGGAGAGAATCGGAAGCAGACCCGATCTCTCCAAGGCGTCAAAGACGGGCGCCATGCAGTCTACGCCACATGTTCTCACTGAGAGAACAGGTTCGAACCAAACCCTCTTCTCGGACAGAATGTCTTCAATGTCAAGGGGAATGATGACGTCTATGATCGGAGTAAGAGCCATTGTAGGTAACTGAAATCTGCAAAAACATGGATTAGTATATTGAAAAAGAGATATATATTCGCAGATTCAGTATGAGAATATCTTACCGAAGTAAAAGTGCTAAAAAGCAATAGAAGTCTTAAATGCAAGTATGAGTAATTTGCAGAGAGCACTAGTTCTTCTTTAATGGCGGAAAAGTAAAGCTTGTTAGAGATGACTGAGTATAGGTACTAAGATTTGAATCTAAGGCGATTTCAGCTGAACGGCTGAGATTAATCAGGTTTAAAACAGTGAACGACTCATATTAGATGTTATAATAGGTTATGATTACTGTGCCGCCTATAATCTCGCCTACTTATCTCTAACGCCTAAAAGGTAAGGTGAAAAGACATGCATTAAATGCGCCACAGTCAGGTTTATGGAATGTCATGTATTTATATGAAAACGACATAATCAGTTGAATACGATGAACATTAATGGGGGGAAATAAATGCTATGACATGCTGAATCACCAAAAGCTGAATTTAATACTTGTAACCTTTCAGCTGAACATCGTAGTCAGCTGATACCACGTTTGACGAATGCTGAGTATTTAGTTGTACTGAAAGTAAGTCCCCCTTACTCAGTACTTCTCCGGGTCATCTACTGAATCGTATCAGTGGGATCCAATAGACCTAGTTCTACTGAAAGATCATTGAATCTGGTCTCAGCTAGAGGTTTGGTCAGGATATTAGCTCTTTGCTTATCAGTGTGGATCTTCTTCATTCTGATATCCTTTTTCTCGACATGATCTCTGATGAAGTGATGACGAATGTCCACGTGCTTGCATCTTGTATGTAGAACTGGATTATGAGTGATTGCAATAGCACTGGTACTGTCGCAGTAGATCGGCACTTCATCTTGATGAATGTCGTAGTCTCTCAGCTGTTGTCGAAGCCACAGTATCTGTGCGCAACAGCTTTCGACAGCCATATATTCGGCTTTAGTAGTGGACGTTGCTATCGAGTGCTGTTTCTTTGATAACCACGATATGAGCTTGCTACCGAGGAACTGACAAGTTCCTGAGGTTGACTTTTTTGTCGATTTGGCATCATGTATAGTCAGCATCAGAATAACCAGTTAGTTCAAGGTTATCATCAGCTAGATACCACAACCCAACATCAGGTGTTCCCTTCAGGTAACGAAGAATTCTCTTCGTTGAATCGATATGACTCTCCTTGCGCCTGAAATCGTGCGCATACACCTACAACATAAGTTATATCAGGTCTGCTGGCTGTAAGATATAATAAAGAACTAATAATAGCACGATAGTCAGTAGAGTTAACAGAAACTCCCTCTTTTTCAAGATCAATCTTGAGATTTGTGTTCATGGGTATCTTGACTGACTTGCTGGATTCGCAGCCGAATTTCTTAATGAGATCTCTAGTCTATTTCGCTTGATTAATGAATATTCCCTTCTTTGATTTCTTGACTTGAAGTCCAAGGAAATATTTCATTTCTCTGATCATCGACATTTCGAACTTTTCTTTCATCATCTGCTCGAACTTCTGACACATAGTTAGATTCCGTGATCCAAAGCTGATGTCGTCCACGTAGATCTGCACCAGTAGGATGTCTTCGCCTGACTTGATATTGAATAGGGTGCGATCCACTGTTCCTCTTTGAAAACCTTTCGAAAGTAGAAAGTCTGAGAAGGTATCGTACCAAGCCCTGTGTGCTTGTTTTAACCCACACAAAGCTTTCTTAAGTCTGTAAACCTGATGTCCCTGCTGAAAGCCGGGCGGTTGTTCAACATAGACTTCTTCCTTCAGTACGCCGTTCAGGAAAGCTGACTTCACATCCATCTGATCGACTGTGAACTGCTGATGTGTTGCATAGGCTAGGAATAGACGAATAACTTCCAATCTTGCGACTGGGGCAAATGTTTCGTCAAAGTCTATCCCTTCTGACTGACAATATCCTTAGGCAACGAGTCGAGCTTTATTCCTGACGATGACGTTGTTTTCATCACGCTTTTTCTTGAAGACCCAATTCGTTCCTATTACGTGTTGGTGTCTAGGTCTATCAACAAGTTCCCATACGTCGTTTCACATAAATTGGTTCAGCTCTTCTTGCATGGGGGTGATCTAGTTAGCATCATTCAGCCCGTCCTCAATAGTCTGAGGTTCTTCAGTTGACAAGAATCATGAATACAAGGCACTTTCTCCTTGACAGAATTTGGATCGTATCTTGACGCTAGCTGAAGGATCTCCAATGATAAAATATGACGACGTCATATTACTTCATCTGGAATTGTTTCAGTAAAAATAGTAGGAGTATTAGGAATTTCAGTAGTACTGTTCTGTATCTGAAGTAATTCAGTAACAATGGTTGGATCTACTGAGTCACCAAGTTCTGGGGCATTCAGCTCAGGAATATCAAAAGTTCCCCCTGAGTTGTTATTCTCAGTAGATGTCTCAGTTACCATATCGGTTTCCTCATCGACCCTAATTACCTGAGAGAGAGAGAGAGAGAGAGAGAGAGAGAGAGAGAGAGAGAGAGAGAGAAACAGAGAGAGAGAGAGAAGCTACATTGCTTGTCGGGTGTTGAAGATCATCGTCTGAATCATTATCCTAACAATGCTGGATCTTTTCAGTATCGTCTTTTAAGCTTAGATCCAGTAGCTTGCTTCTGACCTCTTCAGCTTCTGGCAGAGAGTTTGACTTCTTGTACTTAGAAATAAATTCATCAAATACAACATGGGGGCTTTCCTCCACGCAAAGGGTCCGGTAGTTAAAGAGCCTGAAAGATTTGCTGACCCTAGAGTATCCTAAGAAAACTCCTTGGTCTGACTTACTTTCAAAGACCTTTAACTGGTCATTTACATTATTGTGGATAAAGCACGGACAACCAAAGATATGAAAATGCGAAATAGAAGGAATTCTCCCTTTCCACAGCTCATAAGGTGTCTTCATGTGCATCTGAGTCAGTAGTGAACGGTTCTAAGTGTAGCAAGCCATGTCAGTAGCTTCTGCCCAGAACTTCAACGGAAGACCTGAGTCTGCGAGTAGCGTCCTTGCTGCTTCTTTAAGTGTTTTGTTCTTTCTTTCAGCAAGTCCGTTCTGCTGAGGCGTGCGTGCTGCTGATGTTTCATGTCCAATGCCTTCAGTCTCACAGAATTCTCTTACCATTGAGTTCAGAAACTCACTTCCACGATCTGAGCGTATCCTTTGAATCTTGATATCCTTTTCGACGTTCACCTGCTTCAGTAGTTTCGGCAGCTCAACTTTGACATCAGACTTGTTGGCGATGAATATCACCCAAGTATATCTCGAATAGTCATCAACGACCACAAGAGCATACTTCTTTCCTCTGATCGTCACATGATTCCATTAGTGGAGGGCGACAGAATAGGCGGGTTGCTTGACTTTCTTTGCTTTCCCTTCAGACATGCTTCACAATTCTTGTGTCTCTTGAATACTTCCTTGGACAGTCCTATAACTTTAGCATCATGAGCTATCTTGTTCATTGTTTTGAAGTTCGATGACTCAGTCGTCTATGCCACAGCCATGTTGTTTTGTCATCTGACCTCGTGTGTGCTAGCAGGCAAGCTTCAGGTTCAGCGGTATTCCATTCAGCATAATATATGTTTCTTCGTCGCGATCCTGATAACACAATTTTTCCTATAGATTTGTCAAGAACATCACAAAAACCTGTGTCAAAAGTCACTTTATTGGAGTTATCGCAAAATTGACTAACAGAAAGGAGATTATGTTGAAGTCCTTCAACATAAGATACCCTAGGAACTACTGCAGTTCATATTTTCAGTGTTCCGTGTCCCCTTGTGTAGCCTTTGGAGTTGTCACCGAACTCAATTTTGGCTCCATCTTGCTGAACATAGTCGGTCAATAGGCTCTTCTAATGTGTCATGTGTCTTGAGCATCCACTGTCGACAATCCAAGGGTCCTATTGCACCTGCAAAATAAAATAGATTCAGGTACCCTCTGGGTTCAGCTTGGGTCCTTAATGGTTAGATTTTATGATCCAAACTTGTCTGACAGCCCTGGTGGCTTCAGACTTCATCTTGCCCTTGTTGTCAGTAGTCTGCTCCACTGAACTCCGAGTAGCTGACTTCTTAGTCTGTTGTGGTTCAGCTTTCTTCTTCTTCTTCTGAACATTAGGGTCTCTGACTCTTGGCTCATAGTAATAGGATCCATACTGAGCTGGGTGAGTCAGTAGTTGGTGGTCATACTGTTTTGTCCACCTGACCTTCTTGGTTCCCCCTGAGTTTGATCTTGGTGTCTTGGGGCTTTAACCATGGGTCATCTTCCTATTGCTAGACTGAGGTGCTTGTATCTTCTGCTTATTCTTTTCCCGAGGGGATGTGTAATCAGCATGCTGAGTTATCCCCTGGACAAACCTATTAGTCAGCTTGTTGGAGCTCTTCTGTCCTGAAGTGGAGGCTCCATATGTATAGCCAAGTCCTTCCTTGGTGGCATGTGGCCTCTGTGCTCGTAGAAGCTTCTCTAACTTCTCATTTGCTCTAATACACTGCTCTGTCATCAAGGTTCTCCACACTTCATCACTTTTTCTCAGAGCTTCATGCTCAGATTTGGCTTGTGTGAGAGTCTCCTTGAGATTAGCAATTTCAGTCTCTTTCTCAGAGATGTCTTTGGTCAGCACTCAGATCTGTGCTTTTGATCATGAGACTTAGTCATTAGAGAGTTAATCTCTTCCTTCAGTCTCTGAACAAGTCCTTCAGACTCAGTAGAGTCCTGACTTCTCAATGAAAGTATCTGATTTTTAGCTTTCAGGATTTCCATCTCCTGAATGGTCTTGCTGAACTGTTGGCTCATCTGAATCTGCTCTTCCAGCAAATCTTCGTACGCAAGAACCACGTCTAGAGGTTCTTCTGCAACAGAGCTAGTGTCGTGTGTGACAGGTGAAGAGGAACATGTAATGGGTTCAGAATTTACCTCAGCCTCTTCTCCGGCCATCAAACACGGTTCAGCTTCATCAGTCTCGATTGTCATGAATGCGGCATCATCATCGGACGATTCCATGAAAAATTCATCATCACTTGAGAAATCGGACAACTCTCCAGCTATGTAGGCTTGCCTCTTTTTCACGAACTTGTCGCGTCTGGCTTGCCTTTCAGCTCATTCTGCTGATGAGAGTTCAGGACATTCATACTGGTAGTGTCCTGGTTTGTTGCAGTTGTAGCATGCTGATGTTCTGCCTTCCCTTATGGGTGTATCCTTATGTTCCACTGGGGCAGCTCAACATTCCTGCAGTCATGTAGAGATTTAGACTCGCTATTCAAGCGATGATTATCTCTCTTACCTTGAAATTTCTGGGAAGCCTTTTTCATCTTCCATCTGAACATGTCTTTCTCCTTCTGGAATTTCACCGTGAGGAGAGCATACTTCTCAGCCAAGTTGTCTGCTGTGGGTATGGTCACTGAACTTCCGATTGACTGGCTTGTTGCTGAGGGACTTGCTCCAGGAGTGCTTGTTGATGCCTTATAAGTATGATCTATTGGCACTTTAGCTTCAGCACCGGGGGTGTGTGGGAGGTTGAACTCGAACTCATCAGCTTTAAGTTCTGAAAATATATAATCAGGAGAAATGCAGAGAAAATGGATTTTCTAGGATCATTGTTCGAGATAGACCAGTTTTAGATAACAATGATCAGTTAAGAACAATGTGCTTTGATACCAATTGTTGGTCCTGAGACGTGGTTTAGGTGTAGAGGGGGGGGGGGTGTGAATACACCTGAATACAAATTTTTTCTCAAACGCGAAGTCAGCTCTAGCTGAGTTTGCTACTAAACTAAGTCAGATAGCCAAATATACTTTAGATCGCGTGGGCAGAAAATCTAATAACTGAGTTCAGCTCTACTGACTTAAGTCAGTCGAATAGTCGTTCACTATCAGAGTGTGTGCGGAAGTGTAGGCCCTATAAAACGTCTCGGTTAGAAAACACCGATTTTTTTGCTGAGTTTTGTGAAATACGGTTTGTATGGAGTGTGATCAGTTAGATAAAAATAGTAAATCAACACAGCGATTTTTAAAGTGGTTCGGACATGCTGGGTCCTACGTCCACTGTCCTGACCAAAGCAAGATACTTGTTATATTTATACTGAGCCAATCTCAGTTGGTCTGTTCACTGGACAGACACGAACCTTGAAATTTATACTAAGCAAATTCTCAGTGATCTGTGCATGAGACAGAATCTCTACTTATAGTCGTAGTGACTTTTACAAAGGGTTCAAACTTGAAGAGTTTGAGTCTTCTCCAACTAAGAGGAAGTTCTTACAAATATGAACGGTTTCACAAGGATGTGAACTTCCTCGAGGTTTCTAAGCTAAAGATATTCCAATGATCTTGCTTAGATAAGAGAAGGGGAACAAGATAAAACTCTATGTGACGAACTAAAGGCTTTCTTCAATGGATGCTAGTTGTTCACTGGATTCTGCTTGAGATTGCTAAGAGTTTTGTTCGTAGAAAGCTTGGGTTCCCGGTGTTGTCTTTGCATGGCGACCTATCTTATTTATAGGCATGGATGGTGAATAGATCCGTTGGAGGGGGCTTCAGACACGTGTCGATGCGACAAGGAAAACGGCTCCTTTAATTTGAATGTTGTCGAGCATGTACACTATAGAGATTCTTCTTTTTTCCAGTTTCAGAGCAGCTTTCGTCAGAGTAGATGGTCGCTGTCGGGTCCTTATTGGTCGAGGTAGATTAGCAGTTGAGACATGTCAAACATCAATGTTGACTTCCTCTGATTCCTCGAACCTGCAACTGAAGTGTCTTTCCTACTGACGTTCTTCTGAGGTGTTCAGTGCATGGGCACGAATTCCTGGACAGATTCAGCTGGAGGTTGCTGTCCAACTGACTTCTTCGATCATGAGTTCTTCAGCTGAGTGAGGTCTTCTACTGAATCCTGCAGCTACTTCTTCGATCATGAGTCCAGAACATCGGTCATGCTGTCGTGCAGCGAAGTCAGATGTGCCCCCATCCTTACGCGCCATATCGCATAATTTTCAGTTGAGAACATTAGTATGGTCCTAATACATGAAATATCAGCCATTGAAAGATACAGGATATAGGATGCAATGAAGAGATGTAAGATGCAGAGAAAATGGGTTTTCTAGGATCTTTGTTCGAGATAGACCAGTTTCATAGAACAATGATCAGTTAAGAACACTGCGCTCTGCTACCAATTGTTGGTCCTGAGACATGGTTCAGGTGTAGGGGGGAGGGGGGGTGAATACACCTGAATACAAATTTCTTTCTCAAATGCGAAGTCAGCTCTAGCTGAGTTTGCTACTGAACTGAGTTAGAGCCAAATATGCTTCAGATCGCGTGGGCAGAAAATCTTCTACTGAGTTCAGCTCTACTGAATTTAGTCAGTCGAACAGTCATTCAGTATTAGAGTGCGTGCGGAAGTGTAGGCCCTATCAAATGTCTCGGTTAGAAAACACCAGTTTTTATGCTGAGTTTTATGAAATACAGTTTGTATGCAGTATGAGCAGTTAAGGAAAACCGCAAATCAACACAACAATTTTTGAAGTGGTTCGCACACACAGGGTCCTACTTATTTATACTGAGCAAGTCTCAGTTGGTCTGTTCACTGGACAGACACGAACCTTGAAGTTTATACTGAGCAAGTTCTCAGTGATCTGTGCGCTGGACAGATTCTCTACTCATAGTCGTAGTGACTTTTATAAGGGTTCAAACTTGAAGAGTTTGAGTCTTCTCCAACTAAGAGGAAGTTCTTACAAATAAGAACAGTTTCTCAAGGATGTGAACTTCCTCGAGGTTTCTAAGCTATAGATATCACACTGAGCTTGCATAGATAAGAGAAGGGGAACAAATAAAAACTTTAAGTGATGAACTAAAAGGGTTCTTCAATGGTCGCTAGTTCTTCACTGGATTCTGCGTTGAGATTGCTAAGAGTTTTGTACGTAGGTAGCTTGGGTTCCTAGTGTCGTCTCTGCATGGTGACTTCTCTTATTTATAGTCGTCGATGGTGAATAGATTCGTTGGAGGGAGGTCTAGCCACGTGTCGATACGACTAGGAAAATGGCTCCTTTAATTTGAACGTTGTTGAGTAGGTGCACTGTAGAGATTCTCCTCTTTTTCAGTCTGAGAGCAGCTTTTGTCAGAGTAGTTGTTCGATGTCGGCTCCTTATTGGTCGAGGTAGATGGTTAGGTGAGGCTTGTCAAATGTTAAGGTTGACTTCCTCTAAATCATCGGACCTTCAACTGAAGTGACTTTCCTACTGCCGTTCTTCTAAGCATTCAGTGCATGGGTACGAATTCTTGAGCAGATTCAGCTGGGGATGGTTGTCCACTTGACTTCTTCGATCCTGAGTTTTTCAGCTGAGTGAGGTCTGCTACTGAATCCTGCAGTTACTGAACTCTATCCTACTGAGTTCTAACAACTAAACTCGACTAGGCTATTACAGATACGAAGGTACAACATTTAGCTAGGGTTTTGAGTGTCAGACATCGATCTTCATTGGAGTTGACTCTCACTTATCCTCGTATGATCTACTGCTGACTTTCGAGTGATGTTAATAGCTGGGTCGTTTCCTGTCGGATACAGTAGATTTGATGCAGTCTCTGTCTTCTTTGTTTGAGTCGGCTAACAAGATGTATTCTACTGAGTATCGTCAGCTGATGACTGCGAAGGTACTGAGCTTTGCATAAGGTTCTTCTACTGATGTCGGTCAGTTGATAAGGTATCTTCTACTGAGGCGAAGATCAGCTGATGACTTAACAACACAAGCTCTTACACTGATGACGTGGGGCTTTGGAAAGTAACTTCCTACTGAAGATCAGTCCAACATTTTACCCCGTACAGGACATAGACACGACAGATAAAGAATTCGAAATAAGTCTAGCCTATTACATCATCTAGTCCTATCGACACTACACTGCTGATACCAGCTGGGTTTTGGGATCTTCAATTCCATAGCATGAACACTACGATTTCCCCCAATATTATTTTACCCAATAAAATGCTAAGTATCATCTACTAACTCATAACCCAACAATTTCCCCCTAATTAATGATGCCAAAACCTCTATAAATCTAAGTACTAACTACTGACAAAGAAAGACTTCAGTTAAAAAACTAGGCAAATAACTTAAGGAAATTAGCAGTTAACAGATAGGCACATCAGAGAAACGGTTATGTGTGAGTGTGTGTCAGATCACTTCAGTGATCAGTTGTGATAAACATAACACAAACAAAAGCCGTAAGACAATGAGTGATTGTCTGGCCAGAAGAAGGAACTGTTATATATGAGATATAAGATACATGGTTCCTATCTTCTATACAAAATATGAAGACAGCTGCTAACGTATGAACTTCTTAGTCTTGCTCTTGAAATCCGCAGACTTGTCAGAAGGAGGATCCAATCCGTAATACTTATAGATTCTTGCACAGGGAGTTTGGATTTCCTCGAGATCACCTGGCAGCTGAGAACTGAGATCATGATGATATGCTGCTGCCTCGACCTCGTCTTCAATCTCCTTGGTGCATAAAACACCACGAGTGGTCCTGGGAGGAGGTACTCTTCTGAATGCAGGAGCAACTAGCGGCAGCTTCTCCTTAGCAAGAATCATATGAACTTGTGCTCTGAGTCTGGCGTTTGATTGATGAAGAAATTCATCGAACAGTTGGTCTGCCGAAATCTCAGTAGGTTGCATTGATACACATAGTACCCTTTGATGAACTCGATCTTGAGTTCCTCCCATTCCTCGTTCAGAATCCATGGTATCCACTTGTCTACGTGGCGGTGAGGGGTTTTCTTCTGATATGTGGCTCTCGGAGCGCCTCGCCTATAGTACTTGGATGACCTGGGTATCTGTTTCTTCCAATCAATTACTGGTTCATTGGCCATCTTGTTAGTAGCTTCGATGATCTTGGCTAAATCTTCCAGTCTTTTCTTTTCTCTGAGGGCAGTTGCTCTAGTGTCTCCTCTCCGGAGATTAAGTCCTTGCAGCGTTGGCTCCCAGGTGGCTCTGTCCTCCGCCTCCTGCTCAGAAGTTAGTTTTGGAATGTCTACCATTCTCTGAGCAAGGGGTATGTTGTCTGTATCGGAGATAGCCTCATCATCAGCTGACTGCTGAGCTTTCTTCTTCTTCTGTGCAAACATTGTTAGTGCGGAAATGTGTAGGCCCATTCCCGTTTTGGAATGTCTACCATTCCCGTTCAGCTGAAGTTCAGTAGTGCGGAAATGTGTAGGCCCAAATCAGTTGAGTTTAGAAAACACATTTTCAGTATGTTAGTGCAATCGATTAAGCTTGTTGAAACTCAGTTGAATGATTTTAGAAAATACTTTCAGTATGAACAGTAATCAATGCAACAGTAAAAAAAGACACACAGAACACAAACGATTTTTAAAGTAGTTCGGATCCAACAATCCTACGTCCACTGTCCCGAATGATCAGGAGGCTATGTATTATACTGAGATAGTCTCAGTTGGTTTGTACGCTGGACAAACACTGGTCTTGAGATTTATACTGAGCAAGTCTCAGTTTACAGGGTATCAAACTAAGTGTTTGAAAAACTCTCTAACTATGAAGGAGTCCTTTACAATAAAGAACAGTTCAGATATGAACTCCTTTGTCTAAGCTATGGATATGATCAGCTGAGCTTAGGTTAGAGGGATAGGGAATGAGAAAGTTGCTTCTAGAGCGACGAACGGTTAAATAAGGACTTAGGTTCGAGTTCAGTCGCTTGGATACTAGAGGCTTTATAATTCTGGTTTAGGTTGGTTTCCTATGAGCGAGTACGTCATCTTTCGCCGGAGATTACTCTTCGAACTTCTTGCGGAAGACTTAGAACATTTTGAGTTGCTCGTGAATGCTCTTCTGTTCGGTAAGGTACGCTCGTGTTAGTCGTGAACATCAATTTGAATTGTATCCCTCTATTTATAGAGTAGAGAGAAGGATAGATCCGTTGGAGACGACGATCCTTGTGTCTCTGTTGGGTGATGATTCTATCCTCAGCACAGTCATACTTAGTGGGAAATGATTCTATCTTCTGTAACTGACCAAAGCTCAATAGCCTCGTGCTCTGAACTTGTTTGAAGATTTGAGGATCCCAAAACCCTATCTGATTGGTGAACCATTCCATTGTAATTGTTTATCTCTGAGGGTTCAGACTCAGAAGACACTCTGCTCTGGTTTAGGCGTTCAGTAGATTATCAGCCTCAGCACCAGATGTAGAAGACTCAGTAGATACTTGGACTCGAGCGGAGCAAGATATCGAAGAAGTCGGTGGAACCGAACTCGGCGGGAGTAGTTCATCGAACTAAGAGCCGACCTTCAGTAGAGTAAATTCAGTACTCTCTACAGGATCAGACTCAGTAACGGCAGACAGTCTTCTGAACTGTCAGATCTTTTGAACGACAATCAGCATAGTCAAATACGAGGAAGAGAGAAATCAACTTCATTATGCCTCGAAGTCTATTCTGTCTCAACTACTCTGCAAAACCTCGATGAATGACAAGCAGACACGTGCCTTTTTACCTACTAAAGCTGCAAGTCAACATATTTCCAGAAAAGGAGGGAAAGGACACTGTCACCTTTTTCAAAAGAGCCGTTAGCTATCAAAAGAGTGAGAAAGGGATCATCGTCTCCAACGGATCTTTCCCAATCTCTTCTCTATAAATAGAGGGATGATTCAAGTTTTTGAAGCACTACAACAACTACTTCAAGAACAACTACGACTGGTACTTCACGAGCAAACAAGGAAAGAGAACTACAACAAGAAGAGAGCAGTCAAATGAGCAATCCGAAAAGCTTAAGCCTTTCCCAAGAACTCGAAGATCTATCTCCGGTGAAAGACTACATCCTAGCTCGTAAGGGAACTAAGCTGAACCTATATACAAGCCTCTAGTATCCAAACGACGCAACACGAACCCATAGCTATAACTCAGTTGTTCGTCGTTCTAGAAGCTACATTCTCATTCTCTATCCCTCTAACCCTAAGCTCAACCGATCATATCCATAGCTTAGACGAAGGAGTTCATATTTGAACCTAATCCTTATTGTAAAAGGACTCCTTCACTGTTGGAGAGTTTGTCAAACACTTTAGTTTGATAACCGTTGTAAACTGAGACTTGCTCAGTATAAATTCCAAGACGCGGCTTTGTCCTGTGTACAAGCTGACTGAGACTAACTCAGTATAATAAATAGCCTCCTGACCTTTCGGGACAGTGGACGTAGGATCCTGTGTATCCGAACCACTTTAAAAATCTGTGTCTCTTACCTGTTCTCTTATTTACTATTGCATTAATTTTAACTGTTCATACTGGAAATTATCCTTTAAAATCATACAACTAAGTCTCAGCATACTGAACTGTTTTTTCTACTAAATTGAGACTGTCTTGATAAAACGTTTTCCACTCAACTGATTTGGGCCTACACATTTCCGCACCACTGAACTCTATCTCGTCGATATCGACTCGACTCGGCTAGCAGATCTCAGTAGAGTCAGACTCTTTGCCAAACACGATTCAGAACAGCTATTTGGTCTGCTGAATTCTTTCAGTACGGCACTTTCCTGAATAGGATTATTCGTGATCAAAGTTGAGAAAATCGGATTCAGGTGTATTCACCCCCCCTCTACACCTGAACGTGTTCTCAGGACCAACAATTGGTATCAGAGCAGGAGTTCTATAAGACTCTTGTCATCTTGAAACTGGTCTACTTGAACGGATCCGGAAAAACGTTTTCACTGCATAGCATTCTACACTCATATCATTATTCATCATGACTGATATGTCAGGTATAAGGATGGTACCCATGTTCTCTGTAGAGAACTATGGTGTATGGCGGGTCAGAATGGAGGCTCATCTGACTTCCCTTCACGACAGCATGACCGAAGTACTTGAGGAAGGACCTATCGTTCCTATGATAGATAGTGTCGTAACTCAGGATCAAACAGCTAGAGGAGGAATGGTGACCGGAAAGAAGATCCCCAAGGACAGAAGTCTCTTCACCCCTGAGGAGAAGAAACTTCATAACTTAGACCGAGTCGCTAGGAATGCCATACTAACCACCTTAAGTGATTCTTATCTCGGCAGGGTTCAGGAATGCAAGACAGCTAAGGAACTCTGGGATGCTTTAGCGCTACTGAGTCGGGGGACTCAGAAGATCAAAGCCAACAAACTTGCGCTGGAACTCCAGAAGCTGCAGAGTTTGTCTCTCATACCTGGTGACAAAATAGAAGATCTAAATGTCAGATTTACGAATCTGATGAACTCCATCAACGGGCTGGGAAAGACATTCTCCAACCGAGTGATGAATCTCAAGATACTAAGGGCACTGCCAGACGGTCATTGGACTCCTTTTGCTACATTATTACGTCATTCTGACTTAGATATTGTTACTCCTGACCATATCTTTTCAGAACTTCAAGCAGAGGAATTCGAGTTTGACAGACCTCAACGGAAGCGTAAAGTCAAGCCGACACCAAAATTGACCATGCTTTCAAAGCATCGGTCGGCCACGACAAAGATCTCCCGCGTCAAGCAAAACCGAACCTTCACTAACCGACATACAAGAAGGAAGTTTAGCTCGGAAGTACGCGCCTTGCCGTAAAATATCAGAAGGAGAAGGAGAGGCGCAGAAAAGTGACTAAAGCCTATCGAGAAACAAAAGGTAAGTCTGAATACACGCAAAAGCGCACTCCTGAGTCACAGTCTTCTGATTGCAAAAAGAGGAATGACTCAGCTCCATCTAAAGACAGCGAAAGCAAAGAAGAAAGAGTCATCGCTTGCTACAACTGCAAAAAGTCAGGACACTATCAGTATGACTGTCCTGAGCTCAGTAGTGCTGAACGCACAGCACGTAAAGCAAGGAGAGAGAAATTCGCCAAGAAAAGACAAGCATACATAGCTGGTGAAATCTCAGACGACTCAGAAGAAGTCGACTCCTTTATGAATTCATCTGATGATGAAGCAGCTTTCATGGCCCTAGAGCATGAAGCTGAAGAAGCTACTGAAAAGTGCCTAATGGCAGGAGAAGAGGATGAGGTAAATTCTCATGAACCATTTAACTCCTCTTCACACTGCACACACGACACTGTTTCAGGTGCAGGTGAGAATTTGGACGTCACGATCGCATACGAAGAACTGCTTGACGAACAGATTCAGATGAGTCTGCAGCTCACTAAGACTCTTTAGGAATTGGATACCCTGAAAGTGGAGAATCAGAGACTTTCTCAGGAGAGTCAGGTCTCTACTGACTCTGAAAGACTTGTGTTGAGACTCAGGGAGGAGATAAACTCTCTGTTGGCCAAGTCTCAGCATCAAGAAGATCAGATCTCAGTTCTGACCAAGGACTTAACTCACAAAGATACTGAACTGAGTCTACTGAAGCAACAACTATCATGACTTCAGACCGAGCACGATACACTGAAGAAAAGTGATGATGTCTGGAGGAACCTGATGACTGAGCGGTACATGGGCGCTGAAAAGAAGCTGGAGGCTATGCTAGCAAGCAACAAGTCTAAGCACTGCAAGGAAGGACTTGGTTTCAGCCAGGGAGCTTCCTCATCTACCCCATTACACTCAGAAGTGCGACTTGCTGATAGATTTGTTAAAGGGGAGACAATCAATGCAAATATTCTGAACCCCTTAGCAAAGAATAAACAAAAGATAACAGCACCTCATCCTACATGTCAGCAATCTGACCAAAAGATCAGTACCAAAACACCCCAGTTCAGTCAAGGGGGAACCAGCAAGCCAAAGTGGGCTGATCAGTATGGACCACCTCAGCTGACACATCCAGCTCAGTATGGGTCATATTATTATGATCCTATAGTCAGAAGAGGATCCAAGAGTTAGAAGAAGAAGAAGATTGCACAAAAGGCAAAGGTCGAGCGATCCACCGGTCGGAAGATCCAGACTCCTGAACCAGAAAAGCCTAAGAAGTCAGCAACGACCAGTCCAGTGGTCAAATATGTTGACTTAAGTGGAAAGAAACTGTTTGAGACCACCAGGGTCGTTAGACAGATTTGGGTTACTAAAACTAACATCTAAGGACCCAAAATCAAGAATAAAGGGCACCTGAATATAATTCTTTTTGCAGGTGCACAAAGATCCTTGGTATGTGGACAACGGATGCTCAAGACACATGACGTACCAAAGGAACCTACTGAAGAATTATACAGCTGAAGAAGGACCCAAAATTGAGTTTGGAGACAACGCTAAAGGCTACACAAGAGGATTCGGAACACTCAGCGTTGGAGCTGCCACAATTCCTAGAGTATCATATGTTGAAGGACTTCAGCATAACCTTCTCTCTGTTAGTCAATTCTGTGATAACTCGAATAGAGTGATATTTGACGCTGGTTTCTGTGATGTCATTGATAAATCCACAGGGAAAACAATGTTATTAGGTTCGCGCAAAAAGAACATATATGTAGCTGACTGGAACTCAGCTGAACCTGAAGCTTGTCTGTTGGCAAAAAACGACAACCGAACGGGGTGGCTATGGCACAAAAGACTCAGCCATCTCAACTTCAAGATGCTTAACAAACTAGCAAGAAACACTCTAGCAAGAGGACTGCCGAATGAAGTATTCAGCAAAGACACTCAGTGTGAACTATGTCTGAAGGGAAAGCAAACAAGGAATCAAAATCCACCTGTTCCATCTCCTTCCACTAATGGAATCCTTCAGCTGCTACATATGGATTTGTTCGGTCCAGTCTCTCAAGTGACGATCAGAGGCAAGAAATATGCTTTAGTGGTCATCGATGACTACTTGCGCTATACTTGGGTCATATTTATTGCCAACAAGTCTAACGTCAAAACAGAGTTACCAAGGCTTCTGAAAAGGCTCAGTGTCGAGAAGAACACCAAAATTATCAAAATCCGTTCTGACAGAGGAACTGAGTTCCTCAACTCAATGGTGGAGGAGTTCTGCAAAGCAGAAGGAATAGAGCATGAGACATCGGCTGCATGCACACCCCAGCAAAATGGAGTTGCTTGAACGGAAGAACGTAACTCTCAAAGAAGCAGCTAGAACTCTACTCGCAGACTCAGGACTCCCAGCCAAATTCTGGGCAGAAGCCACTGATACTGCTTGTTACACTCAGAATCGTTCTCTACTGACAAAGCAACATAAGAGAACACCATATGAACTATGGAACAGCAGGAAACCTTCTCTATCCTATTTTCATATTTTTGGGTGCTCGTGCTTTATCCACAATAATGGGAAAGATCAGCTGAAAACTTTCGATAGCAAGTCAGATCAGGAAGTATTCTTAGGATACTCTCGGGTCAGCAAAGCTTTCAGAGTATTCAACTATCGAACTCTTTGCGTGGAGGAAAGCCCTCATGTTGTTTTTAATGAGTTTGCTACTGAAGACAGGAGCAATAACTCTAACTCTGAATCTGAGGACATCAGTAAACAGCTACAGGATCTAAGCCTAAAAGACAAAGTCGAAAAGATTCAGCTTTGTTGGGATGATGATTCAGATGAGGAATCTGAAAACAAGTCTATTGAATCTCAACCAGCAGTAAATGTAGCTGAGCCGATTGATTCTCCTGAACAGAATCAATCCCAGGTAACTCAGGTCGATGAAGAAACCCAGAGGTAACTGAGACCACTACTGAGAATAACAACTCAGGGGGAACATCTATTAGTGTTCCTGAGTTGAATGCCCCTGAACCTGGTGACTCAGTAGATCACACTCTCATTACTGAAATGCTTCAATCTCAGAAGAGTACAACTGAAATGCCTAACTCGCCTACTATCTGTGTTGAACAAATTTCAGATGAAGAACTGAAACATCATAGATCGTGGCTGGACGCTCACACTGCTGATCTGATTATTGGAGATCCCTCAGCAAGAGTAAAGACAATATCCAGATTCTGTTAAGGAGAAAGCGCCTTATATTCCTGCTTCTTGTCTACTGACGAACCTCAGACGATTGAGGATGCATTAAAAGATGCTGACTGGATCATAGCTATGCAGAAGGAGCTGAATCAGTTCACGAGAAACGATGTTTGAGAGCTTGTTGATAGACCCCGGCATCAACATGTTATTGGAACAAAATGGGTCTTCAAGAACAAGCGGGATGAAAACAACGTCATAGTAAGGAACAAAGCAAGACTCGTGGCAAAAGGCTACTGTCAAGCTGAGCGAATAGATTTCGATGAAACTTTCACTCCAGTTGCAAGATTGGAGATAATTAGACTATTCCTGGCCTACGCAACACATCAAAGATTCAGAGTCTATCAAATGGATGTGAAATCTGCATTCCTGAACGGCGTACTGAAAGAAGAAGTCTACGTGGAACAACCGCCTGGCTTTCAGCAGGGACATCAGGTGTACAGACTCAGAAAGGCTCTGTATGGGTTAAAACAAGAACACAGGGCTTGGTACGATACCCTATCTGAGTTTCTTCTTCAGAAAGGTTTTCAGAAAGGCACAGTAGACCGCACTCTATTCAGCATTCTACTGGAAGACGATCTACTACTTGTGCAGATCTATGTAGATGACATCATATTTGGATCTAAGAATGTCATCATGTGCCAACAATTTTAAAAGATGATGAAGGATAAATTCGAGATGTCAATGATGGGAGAAATGAACTACTTCCTCGGTTTCCAAGTCAAACAATCTGAAAAAGGGACATTCATTAATCAAGGCAAATACACTCGAGACCTTATCAAAAGATTCGGTTGCACATCCGGCAAACCTATCAAGATCCCGATGAACACAAACATGAAAATTGATCTTGATAAGGAGGGAGTATCAGTAGACCAAACTGAATTTCGTGCTATAATTGGTTCTTTATTATATTTAACAGCTACTCGTCCGGACATAACTTATGCTGTAGGTGTCTGTGCTCGATTTCAGGCGAATCCAAAGCAGAGTCACATGAACTCAGCAAAGAAGATTCTCCGCTATCTCAGAGGAACACCTGACATGGGTTTATGGTATCCAGCTGATGATAATATAGAACTAACTGGTTACTCTGATGCTGACTATGCAGGGTGTAGAATTGACCGAAAGTCAACTTCGGGAACGTGTCGGTTCCTTGGCGTAAGTCGATCTCATGGTTTTCAAAGAAACAAGCACTCGGTAGCCACGTCAACTACCGAAGCCGAATACATGGCTGCTTGGAAGTTGCTGCGCCCAAATCCTTTGGCCGAGACAAGCAGCCTACGAGACTATGACATCATTCGGAATGAAGTGCCCATCTTCTCGCGACAAGCACCGGTGCCATTGCAATCACTCGTAACCCCGTACTTCACACAAGATGGAAGCACGTGGACATCAGACATCACTTCATTCGTGACCATGTCGAAAAGAAGGATATCAGGATGGAGAAGATCTACACTGATCGACAAAGGGCTGATATACTGACCAAGCCTCTAGCTGAATCCAGATTCAGAGAACTTTCAGTAGAGCTAGGTCTGCTGGATCCTACTGACTCCAGTCAGTAAAAGGTTTCAGGAGAGGAGCATTCAGCAAGGGGGGATGTTCACTCTCAGTACTGAGTAAACTCAGTACGTAGAGACAATAACCATCTACACGAGGTATCAGCTGACTACGATGTTCAGCTGACAGGTTTGCGTATCTCTACTCAGTAGTATCTAATAGAACTGTAATATACATTTATTGCTCAGAATCAGCATCGTATTTAATATCTCAAGGATTGTCATTTAATATTAACGACTTACATTTAATGCACGACATTCCATGCATAAGTATGCTGAACTCTGCCACGCATTTAATGCATGTCGTATCATAGTTACTACTTAGGCAAGTTACAACTGGCTTTTGACTTAGGCGGCAAATTTGATCATTACCTATAATAGACCTTTTTAATATTGACCATCCATCTCATAAAAGCTATTTTAAACTAGGCCATTGATAGATAACTATTCATCTTCACCTTGATATATATTTTTCGATCATATCTTAGAAACCGCCATTAGCATACTTCAAATCCTTAACTCCAAAAAATTTGAAATTATTTTTTTGCAAACCCCTCTCGCATATTTCTTAAACGATCAGATTTCTCATCGGTATGACATTAGATCTGTTACAATAATTTATTCTCTCTTTTCAGAATCGCTATACAGACTGTTTTATTAAAATCGATATTGATAGACTTCTCTTGTAACAGATATAATGGCAAGTACAAACATTTCAGTCATCGTTCCAGAGAACATGCAGAAAATCCTGGATAAAGACCGTGTCTGGTGCGAACCAGTCATGGAATTCGACGCCTGTGATCTCGAGTTCATGGACGAAATCTTTGCTGCCCTTAGAGAATCGGGTCTGGAAGGATTTCCCTCATGGAAGCCGACGTTCTTCCTTCCGAGACAGGTGTCTGAGATCTATCTCAACTCAGACTCGGTGTCTGGCGACATCATTGGAAGATTTGCAGTTCACTCTATCGGCGATGCTTCTATGCAACTCAAGTGGATGTCTATCAAAGAGGCACTGAAGAGGAGCTTCGTTCTACCTGCTGAAGGAGTCAGCACCGTCGGATATAACGACGATAAGATAGACGACTACCTGTCCATCTTCTACGGAAAGCCCACAGCGTTCAGAGCCACTTTCCTGAAGAATAGTATGCTGCCTCAGTACCGAGCCTTAGCGTACATTATGACGCAGCTACTGACAAGCCAAGCGGGTTCATTCGATCAAGTATCGAGACCCAAGATACAGCTTATGATAGCGATCTATGACAGAGCAAAGATTAACTGGACATAGTTTTTTCTCCGAGAGTTCATGAGTCAAGCTGCCAAATTCGATAAAGCAACATCCAAGCTGAGCGCAAAAGGCAAGCTTCTATATGGACTGAAGCTATCGATCATGATTCAAGACTTCTGCGGAGATGACCAAATCACATTCGATGACAAGCTATATTTTAATGTGAAGAAGGTCAGATTCCACAACAAAACTGCTGCTCTTCAGCAGATAGGGACAGGACCCTCAGCTCAGCAGGTGACGCCTCAGAAGACCACGCCAACAAAGAAACGGTCTCCTCAAGAAAAAACTCCTAAGGCACCGGCAAAGCGCCTGAAGAAAAGCATTCCTGTTGTGCCTACTGAATCCGAGGCAGTACCAGAGGCTACTGCTGAAACTGTTGAACAGTCTAGACAGCCGATGCAGCTGATTGATGAGTCAGAGTCCTTAGAGAAGACTCAGTCAGTGGAGAAGACCATCTCCACTGAACAAGCTGTAGAAGTGGACCAAGGGGTTCGGGATCGAAGAGGCCCGGAGCGGCGATTTAGAAACCTTGGACACTCCACTCAACGCTCAACCACTTAGCAAAGATGCCATCTGGCGAGAAACAGCTGTCTCCAATAGATGTTGAAGACTCGGAGACAGCATCTGAAGAGGAATCTGTCGGAATGGAAGCTTCAGCCATTCTATCTCAAGCATTCCGAGAGATTGTTGAGCATATACCGGAGATTTCTGGCCACTCTGATCTGGTGACTATTTCCAAACAGGCTAGACTCCATATGCTTTTAAGATTCCAGGAGAGGCCCAATCAGCTACGCCTCATTCTTCACTACACCTGCGAACAGCTGCATGAAGAGGAGCTGGTTATAAGGCAGCAGATAGGCTACTCACAGCCTGCTGACCTCGGCACTCTGGAGGACCTAAGAGCCGCAATGCTGGCCTTGCTGCATGATAGGCAGCAGGCTTCAGGCTCAGCCCCTTCAGACGGGTCGGACCACGACGGTCAGGACCCACCCCATAATTCAGGCCCCGGAAAGCCTGATGAGGAACAACCCCAGGACAAGGATACACCCACTCCTACTGAACTACCATTCAGTATCCTTGGACCTGTGAAGTCGGCGGCTAGTACTTTAACTTCCGTAGAGCCTGCTCAGCTCTTGCTGAAATCAACGTTTGAAGTAGCGCCCAGCCCCAAAGGCCGACGCTCAAAGTCCATGGCTAAGGCACTAAAAAGCCAAGGAACTCAGAACAGGGCTCTCGCCAAAGCCATCCACAAAACATGGAAGCAAACTGCTCAAGCCACCAATTCTGAGCTTCAGGGGCTGAGATCTTCCATTTCACAATCAGCTGCCCCTGATGTCTCCTCCATTGTCTCTAACGCGCTGGGACAGCAGAAAAAGGACTTTGATAATCAGCTCAGAATAATTCAGGAGGGACAGGCCAAACTGCTTGAAGAATTCAAGGCCGCTCAGTCCTCCCATACTGAATCAATCTCAAACCAATCCCAGGCCACTGAGCTCAGACTCGACAATATTCAACAAGCCCTTGAAGGAAAGGTTTCTGAGAAGCTGAATGACTTTAAGGTTGCAACTGACCTCTCTCACAAATTCTAAAAAGAAGAACTCGCTTCTGAGAGGAATGAGCTGCATGAGGCCCTGACAAAGATCGACGACAAACTCGAAGAGTTGTCAGCCTCCTACAAAAGCCTCAATCTCCAAGTATCCACTCCTAACCCGACTGTAGTTGATGATGCCAAAAAGGGGGAAAAGGGGGATAAATGTGAAAAAGGGGATAAGTCAGCCCCTAAGCTAACCCTGACTAAAACCACTGCAACATCAACTAAGGGGGAAGCCCTACTGAAGTCAGGAAAGAAAACACGGTCGAGGGGCCGAAGCAAGCGAGCTCGCACAACAAATGCTACTAGACCAACCGGTGAGGCCCGTGGTGTCTCGGCAGCGAGCACAAGCAGAGACCGGCCCAAGTGGCTCTGGAACCAGAGAACAAGCTACTCATGCAACCCAGACTCCTACTGACATAATTAAGGAGGTTGCTGAGTATGCTGAGCAGGATGACTCAGAGGAGGAAGAGGCACCTCTCCCATCTCCTGTTCAAGGCAAGGGTAAGAAAATCTTGAAACTCCCGACCCCTCCAGCAAAGAAATCAAAGAGATATGTTACTGCTGCAAAGGAGGCTCAGATAGCAGCTGACGAGAAGCTAACTAGGGAATTAGGCGAAGCTGAAGCAGCCAACAAACCTAAAGCAAAGCCTTCCAAAGGAAAGACAAAGCCCCAGCTCGCGGCAGAAAGAAGTCAACAACGACTAGGTTGCCTCCCAGAAAGCTGATAATTCAAGATGATGATGACAGGGAGCAGCAACAACAGCAGGTCACTGAGAAGCAGGGTACATCCAAAGATAAATCAAGTACCCCTGCTGACTCAGAATATCAGTCGCCTCGCAAACCCTCCTACACAAGAACTAAGGAACAAGATGCCGAGATTGAAGCTATATTTGCTCAGATGGATAGGTATCTATACCGAGGAGAAGAGGCAAGACAGATTCAGGCTGCCAGGCAGAGAATCCATATGGCAGACCTTGAAGCACTGAGAATCCGTACTGAACAAGAGGCCAGGCTGAGAGTACCTTCAAAAGCTGACATTCCATATAAATACGTATGTTCGTGGAAGCCAACAGATCTGAAAATGCAAAGATGGCCTAGGATGGATGAATGGATTCCTGCTCAGTTTACACAGAGATGGGAATCACAGAAGATAGAATTCATCAAGAGGAACTATTTCTGGAGATTCTGGCCAAACATGACAAAGGCAGATGCCTACGTTGAATGGATGAGGATTACTGAACCGGACTTATATGCCTACCTGGTACAAGCTGTGAAAGAGAATATCATTGTCCAAGTCCCCCGAGCCTGCACTCGCCACCACCCAGAAGACTTGATGATTCTATTCATTATGGAGTAATAGAGAAAGAAGTGAAGGATGCTGCCGCCCACAGAGATCTTGAAGAAGATGAGCCAGCTGACTTTGCTGAATATCTGAAGCTGAGGAAGTATACTTACAGGATGTATGGAATGCTCCTTCCCAAGACACAATCGCAAAACTTTATGGACAGGATCAAGTAGTACAAGCGTTCTTAGTCTTAGTTTCTTTATCTTCCTAGCTTAGCAAGAGATGTACTGTACTGAACTTTCATATTTATATATACATCTTCTTTTGGCTCTGACAATATCTTATTGTCTAAATAGCCATGTTTGTCTTATGCTTAACACTCAGAATCACTGAAGTGATTACTGACTCACACGCTCACGTTTATTTACTTGTCAGTCAATTTCTTTGATAGATTCTGTTAGACTAGCTGTTCCGGGGGAAATTGTTGTTTAGGGAGAAATTGTTTCTGCCCTGATCCTCTCAGTAGATTAGAACTTAAAGAACAACTCCACTGATGTTACTTGTAATATTGTAAGGAGCTCTGTTTCTGAGAAGTTTAGTGTAAGCATAGATGGTGTTAGGTTTTGGCATCATCAAATAGGGGGAAATTGTTGGGTGATGATTCTATCCTCAGCACAGTCATACTTAGTGGGAAATGATTATATCTTCTATAACTGACCAAAGCTCAGTAGCCTCGTGCTCTGAACTTGTTTGAAGATTTGAAGATCCCAAAACCCTATCTGATTGGTGAACCATTCCGTTGTAATTGTTTTTCTCTGAGGGTTCAGACTCAGAAGACACTCTGCTCTGGTTTAGGCATTCAGTAGATTATCAGCCTCAGCACCAGATGTAGAAGACTCAGTAGATACTGGACTCGGCGGGAGCAAGATATCGAAGGAGTCGGTGGAACCGAACTCGGCAGGAGTAGTTCATCGAACTAAGAGCCGACCTTCGGAGAGTAAATTCGGTACTCTCTACGGGATCGGACTCGGTAATGGCGCGATGCCTTCCGAACTGTCAGATCTTTTGAACAACAATCAGCATAGTCAAATACGAGGAATAGAGAAGTCAGCTTCATTATGCCTCGAAATCTGTTCTGTCTCAACTACTCTGCAAAACCTCGACGAATGACAGGCAGACACGTGCCTTTTTACCTACTAAATCTGCAAGTCAACATATTTCCAAAAAAGGAGGGAAAGGACACTGTCACCTTTTTCAAAAGAGTCGTTAGCTACCAAAAGAGTGAGAAAGGGATCATCGTCTCCAACGGATATTTCCCAATCTCTTTTCTATAAATAGAGGGACGAATCAAGTTTTTGAAGCACTAGAACAACTACTACAAGAACAACTACGACTGCTACTTCACGAGCAAACAAGGAAAGAGAACTAAAACAAGAAGAGAGCAGTCAAACGAGCAATCCGAAAAGCTTAAGTCTTCCGCAAGAACTCGAAGATCTATCTCCGGCGAAAGACTACATCCTAGCTCGTAACGGAACCAAGCTGAACCTATATACAAACCTCTAGTATCCAAACGACGCAACACGAACCCATAGCTATAACTCAGTTGTTCGTCCTTCTAGAAGCTACTTTCTCATTCCCTATCCCTCTAACCCTAAGCTCAACCGATCATATCCATAGCTTAGATGAAGGAGTTTATATTTGAACCTAATCCTTATTGTAAAAGGACTCCTTCACTGTTGGAGAGTTTGTCAAACACTTTAGTTTGATAACCGTTGTAAACTGAGACTTGCTCAATATAAATTCCAAGGCACGTCTTTGTCCTGTGTACAAGCTGACTGAGACTAACTCAGTATAATAAATAGCCTCCTGACCTTTCGGGACAGTGGACGTAGGATCCTGTGTATCCGAACCACTTTAAAAATCTGTGTCTCTTACCTGTTCTCTTATTTACTGTTGCATTGATTTTAACTGTTCATACTGAAAATTATCCTTTAAAATCATACAACTAAGTCTCGGAGATACGGAACTATTTTTTCGCCGAATTGAGACTGTCTTGATAAAACGTTTTCCACTCAACTGATTTGGGCCTACACATTTCCGCACCACTGAACTCTATCTGTTGATACTGAATTCTGACTCAGTCAGCTAGCAGATCTCAGTAGAGTCAGACTCTTTGCCAAACACGATTCAGAACAGCTATTTGGTCTGCTGAATTCTTTCAGTACGGCACTTTCCTGTGTTCGGTGAATGCTCGTGAATGCTCGTGTGTTCGGTCTGTGTCGTAGGTACGTCCGCTTCAATTTGAATTGTATCCCTCTATTTATAGAGTAGAGGCAAGGATAGATCCGTTGGAGACGACGATCCTTGTATCTCTCTCTTTTGGGTAGCTAACGGCTCTTTCAAAGTATGGTTGCAGTGTCCTTTCCGTCCATTTCTGGAAAGTTGTTGACTTGCAACTTTAATCTGAATATGGACAGCTGGCTGCTTGTCATTGGTCGAGGATAAAGAAAGTAGGTGAGACAGAACAGACTTCAAGGTAGATCTGAAGCTGACTTCTCTCTTCCTCGTATTGACTCTACTGATTTAGTCTTAGTGAATTCTGACAGTTCATAAGACTGTCAGGCCGTTGCTGAGTCTGATCTAAATTCATTAGCATGCTCCTGCTGAGTCGGCTCTACTGAAGATCAACTCTGAGTTCAGTGAACTACTCTCGCCGAGTTCGGTTCCATCGACTCCTTCGATATCGCTCCTCTGCAGAGTCCAGTATCACTGAGTCTTCTTCTTCTGGTACTAAGGTTGGTAATCTACTGAGCGCCTGAACCAAATGAAGAGTGTCTACTGAGTCTGAAACCTCAGAGACAAAACATAACATATTACAACTGAATGATTCATCACTCAAAGTAGGGTTTTGGGATCCTCAAATCTTCAGCAAATATTCAGAGCACTGGGCTACTGAGTTATCTTTCAACTGACTGTGAGAAGAATGAATCATCTCCCAACATTTTTCCCCAATTTGATGATGCCAAAACCTAACACTATGACTATCAGAAACAGAGCTCCTTACAAATATTACAAGTAGAATCAGTGGAGTTGTTCTTCAAGTCCTAGACTATTGAGGGAATCAGGGAAGAAATATCAGAACTTATACAGAAAACTAATCAGCAATTTCTCCCTGTCTAACAACATTTTCCCCCATCTAAAAGCAATCTAATAGATCTGAATCTAGCAAGGTAAAAACTAACAGAGTAAAATAAATATATATTCAGTGAGTGTGTGAGTCAGTAATCACTTGAGTGATTCTGTCTGTTAAGCATAAATACAAACAAGGCCATATAGACAATAAGGAATTGTCAGGGCCGAACAACAGTGATGTTTTATATATAATGAATGGTCAGTATAGATACATCAACTGCTATTCTAGGAAAATAGAAAATACAAAGAATACAGAAGCTATCTATCATCTGAACTGCTGAATCCTGTCTTTGAAGTCCTTTGATTTCGATTCAGGAAGAGGCAGTCCATACATTCTGTAAGTGGTCTTACTCAGCTTCAGTATCTCTGGCAAGTCAGCAGGCTCATCTTCATCAAAGTGTCTTGCTTGGGCAACATCTTTAATCTCTTTCTCAATTACCCCATAATGAATAGAGCCATCTAGTTTCAGTGGGGGAGGCATGATCCTTGGAGCTGGGATTCTGACATCAATTTTATCTGTTGTGGCCTTCTGAACTCTAGCAAATATCTCTGGGTCGGTCTTCAGAAGCCACTCAGCAAACGCGATAGACTTGTGCATCTCAGGCCAGTATCTCCAGAAATAGTATCTCTTGATGTAATCTGCCTTCAGTGACTCCCACCTTTGAGTTCTTTCCAATTACATCCATTCATCCACTTTGGGCCATCTGTGAATTTTCAGGTCAGTAGGCTTCCTGAGTCTTCTGTACTTATATGGAATATCTGCTTCTCAGGAATCCTTTGGCTAGCTTCCTTCGCAGCCTTTAGCCTCAGAGCTTCTAGATCTGCTAATCTGAGCCTTTCTCTAGCTGCTTCTATTTGCCTTGCTTCTGCTCCTCTGTATAGATACCTCTCCATCTGATCCCAAATTTCTTGCATTTCAAGCTCTTGACTCTTCGAGGGGACATACGAGGGTACATGAACTTCTTCTTCAGAATCAGCAGGGGTAGATGATTTCTCTTTTGAAGTACCATGCTGATCAGTTGTCTGCTGCTGCTGCTGCTCCTTTTCTTTTTCTTTGTCTGCCTCGTCACTCAGCTTTAATGTTCTTGGAGGCAGCCTTGAACCAGATTTTCTACCACCTGCTGGAGCTTTGGTCTTACCTTTGGCTGGCTTTTTCTTTGGCTTATTGGCAGCCTCAGCCTCGGTAATTTCTCTTGCTAGTTTCTCATCCACAGCAATCTGAGCTTCTTCCTCCGGAGTGATGTATCTTTTAGGTCCTTTCTTTTTGGAAGGAGGAGTTGGAAGCTTCAGTATCTTCTTGCCTTTTCCTAACACTGGAGGAGGCAGAGGAACCTCTTCCTCTTCTGACTCCTCTTCTGCGTACTTTGCAATCTCCTTGATTATGTCACTTGGAGTTTGGGTTGCTTGAGTAGCAGAGTCCTTGGGTCCTGAGCCGCTTGGGCCAGTCTCAGCAGACACTACATCGCCTGCTGCTGAGACACCCTGGGCCTCGCTAGACTGAGTAGAGGGACCAATGGGAGCAGATTGCTGACTCTGGGTTGCTCCGGCCACTTTCTTCAGCTTACCTTCCCCCTTTTTGGCATCAGCAAATACGCCAGGGGTGGGAACTGGTACCTTCTTATCCAGACTTTTATATACTGCTGACAGATCATCCAAGGCATACTGCAGCATTGTGAATCGTTCATGCAGTTCGTTTCTCTCTTCAGTAAGTTGTTCGCTGTATTTCTAGTGAGAGGCGTCGGCTGCTGTCTGGAAATCTTGCAACTTTTTATCCACTCTCTCTTCCATAGCCTTCTGAATTGATTGGAGTCTGAGTTCAGAGGCCTGAGAGATGGAAGAGACGGAGGTAGTATGAGCTGACTGGGCGGCCTTATATTCTTCCAGAAGCTTTGCTTGGCCAGCCTGAATCAACTTCAGCTGCTCTTTGAAGTCGGCTCTTTGAGTAGCAAGTGCTTCATTCAGTATATTGAAGAAATCAGGGGCAGGCGTGTTCTGAATCGTCGTTCTGAGCCCTTGATCTCTGCATTCTAAGCCTGAGCAGTCTGCCTACACGTCTTGTGGACGGCGCAGGCAAGGAGTCTGTTCTGCGTCCCTTAACTCCTCAGGGCCTTGGCCACTGACTTCGAACGTCGGCTTCTAGGGCTGGGCGCTACCTCGAAAGCAGATTCAAGTAAGAGTTGAGCGGGTTCTGCTGACTTCGAGGTACCAGCCTCCGACTGACCTGGTCCAAGGATGCTAAGAGGTGGTTCAGCAGTAGAAGTTGGTGCATCCTTGTCCAGTTGAGTTCCCTCATCAGGCTTCTTAGGGCCTGAATCACGGGGTGGGTCCTGACCATCGGGGCAGACCCGTCTGAGGGTGTCGATGCTGAGATGGGTTGGCGGTCATTCAGCATGGCTAGCATGGCAGCCCTGAAATATTCCAAGGAACATAGGTCAGATGGCTCTGAGTAGCTAATTTTGTTCCTTATCATCAGCTCCTCCTCTTGGAGCTGTTCGCAGAAGTGGTGTTTGATTAATCTGTTCAGAGTAAACCACTCCTGGAATCTGATCAGCATGTGGAGCCTAGCCTGCCTTGCCAGTATGATGAGATCAGTGTGGTTGGCTATCTTTGGGATTCGTTCAGCTATCTCTCGGGAGGCTCTTGATTGCAGAGCTGAGGCCTCTATCCCGATCAATTCTGATTCAGAAGCCGTCTCAAAATCCTCTACTTCAATGGGAGACGGTTGCTTCTCAGCAGACGGAACGTTGCTCAGTGGAGGGACATCCAAGGGGCTCTCAGTCGCAGGGAGCTGTTCAGCTTCGACCCCTTGATCCACTGTCTCGCCTCGTTCAGTGGAGACGGCCTTCTCCACTGACGGAGTCTTTTCTGAGGATTCAGAATCATCCCTCAGCTACAGAGATGGTTCAAAAACTACCTCTGGTACGACCTCACTGACTTTTATCAGTCTTTTGGTCGGATTCTTTAGGGTAGACTTGGGATGGGACCTCTTCTTCATGGGAGTGGAGGTCTTCTGAGTTCCTGTATTGGGGTCAGCAGGCCCAGACCCAATCTGCTAAAGGGCTGCTGCCCTACTCTAGAAACGGACCTTCTTTGGATTAAAGTACTGCTTGTCAGCATATGTAATGTTGTTTGTTCCGCAGAAGTCCTCTATCATGATAGACAGTTTCAGTCCATAGAGTAATTTTCCCTTTACTGCAAGGCGCTAGGAGAGCTTATCAAATTTTGCGGACTGCGTCATGAACTCATTGAGGAAGAATTCGGTCTAATTGATCTTTGCGTGGTCATAAATGGCCAGCATCATTTGTATTTTAGGCCTCGACACTTGATCAAAAGATCATGCCTGACTCGTCAGCAACTGAGTCACAATATAAGTCAATGCTCTGAATTTTGGGAGCATGGCGTTCTTCGAAAACGCTGCTCTGAAAGAGGTTGGCTTCCCGCAGAATATCTCAAGGTATTCATCCATCAAGTCATCCTTGTAGGCCACAGTACTGAATCCTGAACTGGGAAGTTTGAAGCTTCTCTGAAGAGCTTCTCTGATAGACATCGACTTTATCTCTAAAATGGCACGAGAAGGGTCTCCAACTGTATAGACAACATATCTGCATCGGATATCGCCTTCTACGGACTCTGAGTTCAAGTACAACTCAGCAATCTGGCGCAGGAGGAAGTATGTCGGCTTCCTCGACAGAAATCCCTCTAAGCCGGTCGCTCTTAGGGCATCGAAATTCTCCTCCATGTACTCGAGTTTGTAGACGTCGAACTCCATCATGGGTTCGCACCAAACGCGATCCTTCTCCAGGATCTCTTGCATATCAGAGGGGACGTTAACAACTACTTCTGCCATGTTTATATTCTGCACGTCAACAGTATCAGTATCGAGAAAAAAATATATTATAAATATAGTATACGATGCTGAATGATCAAGAAGAATTTACCGACGAGTTTTCTGAGTTTTTGAAAATGAGTTTGCAAGAGAACAGATGCTTTTTTTTCAAAAAACTAGGGTTATGAAAATTTGCAGAGTGAAAATGGCGGTTTCTAAACTTTGAACGTGTTTATATATGTTAAAGAAAATGAACAGTTAATAAATCCACGGTTCAGTTTGAAATAGCTTTTGAGATGGACGACTAGGATTTAATGTAATAAAATAGGCAATGATCATTTTAGCTGCCTAAGTCAAAATACAGTTGTAAATAGCCAAAGAAGTAACTTGATACGACATGTATTAAATGCGCCGCAGAGTTCAGCATACTTTACATAGAATGTCGTGTATTAAATGTAAACCGTTATATTAAATGACATTTTCTAACGCATTGAATACGAAGCTGAATCTGAGTCATAAATGCACATAATATTTCATTGGCTACTGAGTAGAGATACGCAAACCTGTCAGCTGAACATCATAGTCAGCTGATACCTCGTGTAGATGGTTGTTGAGTCTCTATGTACTGATTTTACTCAGTACCGAGAGTGAACATTCCCCCTTACTGAATGCTCCTCTCCTGAATCCACTTACTGACTGGAGTCAGTAGGATCCAACAGACCTAGCTCTACTGAAAGTTCTCTGAATCTGGCTTCAGCTAGAGGCTTGGTCAGTATATCTGTCCTTTGGTGGTCAGTATGGATCTTTTCCATCCTGATATCCTTCTTTTCAACATGATCACGAATGACGTGGTGTGTGATGTCCACGTGCTTGCATCTTGTGTGAAGTACTGGATTCTGAGTGATTGCAATTGCACTGGTGCTGTCGCAGAAGATCGGCAATTCATTCTGAATAACATCATAGTCGCGTAGCTACTGTCTCAGCCAAAGGATTTGGGCGCAACAACTTCCGGTAGCCATATATTCAGCTTCAGTAGTTGACGTCGCTACTGAATGTTGTTTCTTTGAAAACCATGAAATCAACTTACTGCCAAGGAACTGACACGTTCCAGAAGTTGACTTTCGGTCAATTCTACATCCTGCATAGTCAGCATCAGAATAACTAGTTAGTTCAATATTATCATCAGCTGGATACCATAAACCCATGTCAGGTGTTCCTCTGAGATAGCGGAGAATCTTCTTTGCTAAGTCCATATGACTCTGCTTAGGACTTGCCTGAAATCGAGCGCAGACACCTACAACATAAGTTATGTCAGGTCAAGTAGCTGTTAGACATAATAATGAACCAATAATAGCACGAAATTCAGTATGGTATACTGATACTCCCTCTCTATCATGATCGATTTTCATGTTCGTGTTCATCGGGATCTTAATTGGTTTGCCGGATGTGCAACCGAATTTCTTGATGAGGTCTCGAGTGTATTTGCCTTGATTGATGAATGTTCCCTTCTCAGATTGTTTGACTTGAAAACCGAGTAAATAATGCATCTCTCCCATCATTGACATCTCGAATTTATCCTTCATCATTTTCTCAAACTGTTGACACATGATGACGTTCTTCGATCCGAATATTTTGTCATCTACGTAGATCTGCACAAGTAGGATATCGTCTTTCAGTCGAATGCTGAATAATGTGCGGTCTACTGTGCCCTTCTAAAAACCTTTGTGAAGAAGAAACTCAAACAGGGTATCATACCAAGCCCTGGGTGCTTGTTTTAACCCATACAGAGCCTTTCTAAGTCTGTAAACCTAATGTCCCTGCTGAAAGCCGGGAGGTTGTTCTACATAGACTTCTTCTTTCAGCACGCCGTTCAGGAACGCAGTCTTCACATCCATTTGATAAACTCTAAATCTCTGATGTGTTGCGTAGGCTAGGAATAGTCTGATTGCCTCCAATCTTGCAACTGGAGCGAAAGTTTCATCGAAATCTATCCCTTCAGCTTGACAGTAGCCTTTTGCCACGAGTCTTTCTTTGTTCCTTACTATAACGTTGTTTTCATCTCGCTTGTTCTTGAAGACCCATTTAGTTCCAATCACATGTTGATGTCAGGGTCTGTCAACAAGCTCCCATACTTCGTTTCTCGTGAACTGATTCAGCTCCTCCTGCATGGCTATGATCCAATCAGCATCCTTAAGTGCATCCTCAACTGACTGAGGTTCTTCAGTAGACAAGAAGCAGGAATATAAAGCGCTTTCTCCCTGACAGAATCTGGATCTTGTCTTTACGCTTGCTGAAGGATCTCCAATAATCAAATCAGAAGTGTGAGCGTCCAGCCACGATCTACGATGTTTCAACTCTTCATCTGAGATTTGTTCAACACAGTTAGTAGGTTAGTTAGGCATTTCAGTTGTACTATTATGAGATTGAAGCAATTCAGTTACGAGAGTATGATCTACTGAGTCACCAGGTTCAGGGGCATTTAACTCAGGAACTTCATTTGTTCCCCCTGAATTATTATCCTCAGTAGAGGTCTCAGTTACCACTTGGGTTTCTTCATCGACCTGAGTTACCTGAGTTTGACTCTGTTCAGTAGAGTCAATCTGTTCAGCTACTTCTGCTGTTGGCTGAGATTCAGTAGACTTATCTACAGTTTCTTCATCTGAATCATCATCCCAACACAGCTGGATCTTTTCAACTTTATCTTTCAAGCTCAGATCGGTAACTGCTTACTGATGTCCTCAGATTTTGGTTTACAGTTCCTGCTCCTGTATTCAGTAGCAAACTCATTAAAAACAACATGAGGGCTTTCCTCCACGCAAAGGGTCCGATAGTTAAAGACTCTGAAGGCTTTGCTGACCCGGGAGTATCCTAAGAAGACTCCCTGGTCTGACTTGCTATCAAAAGTCTTCAACTGATCCTTCCCATTATTTTGGATAAAGCACGAACACCCAAAAATATGGAAATAAGATAAAGAAGGCTTCCAGCCGTTCCATAATTCATATGCTATCTTCTTATGCTGCTTTGTCAGTAGGGATCTGTTCTGAATATAACATGCAGTGTCAGTAGCTTCTGCCCAGAATTTGGTTGGGAGTCTTAAGTCTGCGAGCACGGTTCTTGCTGCTTCTTTGAGTGTTCTATTCTTCCTTTCAGCAACCCCATTTTGTTGAGGCGTGCGCGCGGCAGACGTCTCATGCTCTATGCCTTCAGCTTTGCAGAACTCTTCCACCATCGAGTTAAGGAACTCAGTTCCTCTGTCTGAACGTATCTTAATGACCTTGGTGTTCTTCTCGACATTGAGCTTTTTGAGTAGCGTTAGTAACTCTATTTTGACGTCAGACTTGTTGGCAATAAATATGACTCATGTGTAGCGCGAGTAGTCATCAATGACTACTAAAGCATACTTCTTGCCTCTGATCGTCACCGGAGAGACTGGACCGAATAAATCCATATGTAGCAGCTGAAGGATTCCATCAGTGGAAGGAGATGGAACAGGAGGATTTTGATTCCTTGTTTGCTTTCCCTTCAGACATGCTTCACGCTGAGTGTCTTTGCCGAATACTTCATTCGGCAGTCCTCTTGCTAGAGTGTTTCTAGCTAGTTTGTTGAGCGTCTTGAAGTTGAGATGGCTGAGTCTTCTGTCCCAGAGCCACCTCGTTCTATTTTCGTTCTTCGCCAACAAACAAGCTTCAGGTTCAGCTGAGTTCCAGTCAGCTACGTAGATATTCTTTTTGCGTGAACCTGACAACACTGTTTTCCCTGTAGATTTATTAATGACATCACAGAAACTAGCGTCAAAAATCACTCTATTCGAGTTATCACAAAATTGACTAACAGAGAGAAGATTATGCTGAAGCCCTTCAAGATATGATACTCTTGGAACTGTTGCGGTTCCAATGCTGAGTGTTCCATAGCCTCTGGTATAGCCTTTTGCGTTGTCTCCAAACTCGATTCAGGGTCCTTCTTCAGTAGTATAATTCTTCAGTAGGTCCTTTTGGTATGTCATATGTCTTGAGCATCCGCTGTCCACATACCAAGGGTCCTTGTGCACCTGCAAAACAGAATTATATTTAGGTACCCTTTATTTTTGATTTTGGGTCCTTAGATGTTAGTTTTGGAAACCCAGATCTGTCTTACGACCCTGGTGGTCTCAGACAGTTTCTTCCCACTTTGATCAACATACTTGACTACTGGACTGGTCGATGCTGACTTCTGAGGCATTACAGGTTCAGGAGTCCTGATCTTCTGAGTAGGTGGACTGCTGACCTTTGCCTTCTGTACGGCTTTCTTTTTCTTCTTCTGACTCTTAGGTCCTCTCCTGACTATATGATCATTGTAGTATGACCTATACTGAGCTGGATGCGTCAGCTGCGGAGGTCCATACTGATCAGCCCACTTTGCTTTACTGGTTCCCCCTTGACTGAACTAGGGTGATTTGGTATTGATCTTCTTGTCAGAATGCTGATAGCTGGGATGAGGTGCCTTCATCTTTTGTTTTTTCTTGGCTAGGGGGATCATAATCTCTGCGTTGATGGTCTCCCCTTGAAATAACCTATCAGCTAGCCGGTTCTCTGAGCGTACGAGGACAAATGAGGAGGCTCCATGGCTGAATCCAAGTCCCTCCTTGCAGTGCTTAGGCTTGTTTCTTTCTAGCATCGCCTCAAGCTTCTTTTCAGCGCCCATGTACTGCTCTGTCATTAGGTTTCTCCAGACATCATCGCTCTTCTTCAGCAGTTCATGCTCGGTCTGAAGTCCTGAGAACTCTTGCTTCAGTAGACTTAGTTCAGTATCTTTCTGAGTCAAGTCATTAGTCAGTACTGAGATCTCATTTTCTTGATGCTGAGACTTGGCCATCAGAGAGTTTATCTCCTCCCTGAGTCTCAACACAAGTCCTTCTAACTCAGTAGCAACCTGACTCTATTGATAAAGTCTCTGATTCTCCACTTTCAGGGTATCCAACTCCTGAAGAGTCTTACTGAGCTGTAGACTCATCTAAATCTGCTCGTCGAGTAGTTCTTCATATGCGATCGCGACGTCCAGATTCTCATCTGTACCTGAAATAGTGTCGTGTGTGCAGTGTGAAGAGGAGTTAAATGGAGCGTTCCTCTTCTCCTGCCATGAGACACTTTTCAGCGTCTTCTTCAAGCTCTATGGTCATGAATGCCGCTTCATCGTCGGATGAATCCATGAAGGAATCGACTTCATCTGAGTCGTCTGAGAGTTCAACAGTTATATAAGCTTGACGTTTCTTGATGAACTTCTCCCTTCGAGCTTTGCGTGCTGCTCTCTCAGTAGTACTGAGCTCAGGACAGTCATATTGATAGTGTCCTGGCTTCTTGCAGTTGTAGCAGGTAGTGACTCTCTCTTCTTTGCTCTCACTGTCTTTCGACTGAGCTGAGTCCTCCTGTTTCCTGTATTCAGAAGTATGTGAGTCAGGAGTGCGCTTAGGTGTGTATTCAGTCTTACCCTTGGAGTCTCTGACGACTCTTGAGAGCTTCCTGTGCCTCTCCTTCTCCTTTTGATACTCACGTCAAGCAGCGCGTATTTCTTAGCCAGGTTTCCTTCTTGTATGCCACTGAGTGAAGGTTCAGCCTTCCTAGAGGTTGGAGTTGCTGTGCTGATTGATGCTTTGAAGGCATGGTCGATTTGGGTGTCAGCTTCAGCTCGTTGCTTCCTTTGAGGTAGGCCAAACTCGAACTCCTCAGCTTTAAGTTATGAAAAGATATGGCCAGGAGTAACAATATCTAAATCAGAATGTCTCAGTAAGGTAGCAAAGGGAGTCCAGTGACCATCTGGCAGTGCCCTCAAAATCTTGAGATTCATCTCTCGATTGGAAAATATCTTTCCCAGCCCGTTGATAGAGTTCATCAGATCCGCGAATATGACGTTGAGATCTTCAATGGAGTCACCAGGTATGAGAGACAGTTTCTCTAGCTTCTGAAATTCCAGCGCCAGCTTGTTTGCTTTGATCTTCTGAGTCCCCCGACTCAATAGCGCTAGAGCATCCCAGAGTTCCTTCACGGACTTGCAGTCCTGAACTCTTCCGAGATAAGAATCGCTCAGAGTGGTCAGTATGGCGTTTCTGGCGATGCGGTCTAAGTTGTGAAGCTTCTTCTCCTTAGGAGTGAAGAGACTTCTGTCTTTAGAGATCTTCTTCCCGATCACCATTCCTCATCCTTATGATGGGTCCAAAGCTACGACGCTATCAACCATCGGAATGATAGGTCCGTCCTCCAGTACCTCTGCCATGCTATCGTAGAGGGAAGTCAGATGTTCCTCCATTCTGACTCGCCATACCCCATAGTTCTCTACTGAGAACATGGGTACCATCCTGATTCCTGACAAATCAGACATGATAGATAATGATATGAATGAAGAATGATATGCAGTGAAAACATTTTTTGGATCCGTTCAAGTATACCAGTTTCAGAATAACAAGAGTCTCAGAGAACTCCCGCTCTGATACCAATTGTTGGTCCCGAGAATAAACGTTCAGGTGTAGAGGGGGAGGGGGGTGAATACACCTGAAAACTGATTTCTCAACTTTAAACGCGAACAGTCCTTTTCAGGAGAGTGTCGTACTGAACAAGTTCAGTAGACCAAATAGGCTGTTCTGGATCGCGTGGCAAAGTGACTGACTTCACTGAGGTCTGCTAGCTGACTGGAGTCAGAGTTCAGTACCGTTCAGCCGAAGTTCAGTAGTGAGAAAATGTGTAGGCCCAAATTCAGTTGAGTTTAGAAAACGTTTTTAATAAAACAGTTTTAGTATGTTAGTGCAATCGATTAAGCTTGCTGAAACTCAGTTGAATGAGTTTAGAAAATACTTTCAGTATGAACAGTAATCAATGCAACAGTAAAAAAGGACACACAGAACACAAGCGATTTTTAAAGTGGTTCGGATCCAACAATCCTACGTCCACTGTCCTGAATGATCAGGAGGCTATGTATTATACTGAGATAGTCTCAGTTGGTTTGTACGCTGGACAAACACTGGTCTTGAGATTTATACTAAGCAAGTCTCAATTTACAGGGTATCAAACTAAGTGTTTGAAAAACTCTCCAACTATGAAGGAGCTATTTACAATAAGGATTAGTTCAGATATGAACTCCTTCGTCTAAGCTATGGATATGATCAACTGAGCTTAGGTTAGAGGGATAGGGAACGACAAAGTGGCTTCTAGAGCGACGAACGGTTAAGTAAGGACTTAGGTTCGAGTTCAGTCGCTTTGACACTAAAGGCTTTATAATTCTGGTTCAGCTTGGTTCCCTATGAGCGAGTATGTCGTCTTTTGCCGGAGATTACTCTTCGAACTTCTTGCGGAAGACTTAGAACATTTTGAGTTGCTCGTGAATGCTCTTGTGTTCGGTAAGGTACGCTCGTGTTGGTCGTGAACATCAATTTGAATTGTATCCCTCTATTTATAGAGTAGAGATAAGGATAGATCCATTGGAGACGACGATCCTTGTGTCTCTCTCTTTTGGATAGCTAACGGCTCTTTCAAAGTATGGTTGCAGTGTCCTTTCCCTCCATTTCTGGAAAGTTGTTGACTTGCAGCTTTAATCAGAATATGGACAGCTGGCTGCTTGTCTTTGGTCGAGGTTCAGGAAAATAGGTGAGACAGAACAGACTTCAAGGTAGATCTGAAGCTGACTTCTCTCTTCCTCGTAATGACTCTACTGATGTAGACTTAGTGAATTCTGACAGTTCAGAAGACTGTCAGGTCGTTGCTAAGTCTGATCTAAATTCAGTAGCATGCTCCTACTGAGTCGGCTCTATTGAAGATCAACTCTGAGTTCAGTGAACTACTCCTGTTGAGTTCAGTTCCACTGACTCCTTTCTGTATACTGCTCCTACTGAGTCCAGTATCACTAAGTCTTCTTCTTCTGGTACTAAGGCTGGTAATCTACTGAGCGCCTGAACCATGTGAAGAGTGTCTACATAGTCTGAAACCTCAGAGACAAAACAGAACATATTACAACTGAATGGTTCATCACTCAAAGTAGGGTTTTGGGATCCTCAAATCTTCAGCAAATATTCAGAGCACTGGGCTACTAAGTTATCTCTCAACTGATTGTGAGAAGACTGAATCATCTCCCAACAGCACCTACTAAGTCTGGAGAGAGAAGACTTATTAGTGTGGGCAAGCTACTATATGGGACCAAGGTGTCCATACTGATCGAAGACTCAGTAACGAATCACGCATCCTTTGCTGAATCGAAATACTTCGACAAGAAGCTCATTAAGTTCAAGACACGAGCAGTGGCTGAGAAGTCAGTCGGACGTGGAGCCACTGAGCTCAAAAGATCATCCACTGATCTACCTCCACGGGCCGACCAGCCGAAGCGGAAGAGGCTCTCCAAGGCTGGAGCTTCTAAGGCCCCCCGCAAAGCCTGCTTCCCCTCCACCACCTCAGGAGGAGGACATTATGGACGCTGATACCAGGATAGAGGGTGCCACCCTAAAGGATAAGGTACATCGGGTCAGTTCGAAAGAGACTCAGCCGGAGGAAGTTGAGGAACCAGCTGGTGCTGAAGTCTCATCCGAATGGTCGACGATGCAGATGACTCGTCTCCGCGCCAAAGGAGAAGTCGCTGCACATATTTCTAAGATCTCGTCTCATCAGGATCTAGTCGACATCACGATAAGGACCAGGACTTAGATGCTGCTGAGATTCCGGGATATACTTACAGAGCTGATTCAGCAGCACTCTGCATTGTCCCTTCTGGCAGAGGAGCAAAGTCTGCAGTCAGCTATAGGGTTTGGGAAACCCACTGACATAGCATCTTTTGAGGACCTGCGCTCAGCCATGCTTTTTCTACTGGAGCTGAGGTCCTCCCAACAGACAGCCAGAAGCCCATTGTTGCCTTCCCATCATGACGATGATGACAATAATGATGAGGATCAGGCACCACCCAATGACTCAGATCAGGGAGAATCTGCTGAGGGAAAATCTCCCAGGGAGAAGGGTGAGTCACCACCTCCACCTCCTGAATCAGGTGACGCCCCAGTTGCTTCGAAGCCCAGTCGGAAGCAACAACTCGCAACCTCAGAGCAGAGGCTCGGAACCTCGTCCTACCAGATCAAACCTATAGGTTCCTTGTCCTCAAAGTCTGTCAACCGCGTGATAAAGAAGCAAGGAGATAAAAATCGTCTCCTGGCTAAGGACGTGCATCTGAAGTGGGCGCAGTACACTAAGTCTCAGACGGAGACTGTTGACAGACTGGCGAGCGCAGTCAAGAAGTTCTCCGACATGCCAAGTCCTAATATTCAGGAGATCGTTGAGACTGTGCTGGCCGCTCAGAAGGCAAACTTGGCTGCTCAGTGTCAGCAGCTACTCGAAGCTCAACAGAAATCATTTGCTGAGCAGCTGACAAAGAGCCTAGCCACAGTCCAGAAGACCATGGATGAGCGAAATAAGATGGCCACCTCCAGCGTACAGAAGGCTTTGGAGAATCAAGCGGCCGCCTTAAAGCTCATCCAGGCAGAGATGACTGCCTCCCACGACGCATCGCACCTGAAGCAGAGGCAAGAAACAGCAGCCCAAATTCGCCAAATCCGCAAGGATCAAGAGGCTGATTGGGAGCATTACTGCAATGCCGTCGGAGACTTCAACACCACCACCACTTCCATTAAAGATGCTGTCTTCAAACTTGAGAAGGAAGTAGCAGCAATCCGTGCCCTTCTGACCCCGGCTACGGATGATACCAAAAAGGGGGAAGAAAGGGAAGGGACAGCTCAGGTGGGTGGGGAGTCTGAAGTGAGGGAAGTCGTCAAGGGGGAAGGTTCAGCTGCTCAGGCTGGAACCAGCTCAGTCCCCCCTCCCGTAGTCCAAATCCCTCAAGTCCAAGCAACTTAGCTGCCCGAGCCAGTCGGAGGATCAGGAGAAGGATCCTCGGCTCCGATGCAGAACATAGAGGAGGTTACAAGATTCGTCGACCAAGAGGATGAGCCCCTGCCACCGCAAAGGCCGGGAAGGAGAAAGCAACAGAGTCTACTCCACCTCCTTCCCCGACGCCCAACTTCAAAACCCGAGCGGAGTAGGAGGAGTTCGATAAGAGGGTAGCTCAGCAACTCCAGGATAAGCTGGACTATGAGCTGAGATTGGAGGAAGAGGCTCAGAAGTCCAAGAAGAAGAGACAGCCTAGTGTCAGGATGTCCAGGAGTACGACCAAGAAAATCTTGGATGAGCAGAAGAAAATGGCTCAGCAATCTGCTGATGAGCCTGCCGACTCGGACACTGACAATCTGCCCCTCGCTCAGAGGATGAAGAAAATTCCTACTCTTACACATGAGCAGGAGGCAGAGGATAAGGCTACCTGGGAGGCGACGCAGCAAGAGCTGAATCTCCAGAGAGGAGATAGAAGAGCTACGGCCCTTAGGGAGAAGAAGAGGTTGGATGACTTGGCGAAAATTATTGAGCTTACTGACAAAATCGCCAAGGAACCAATCCTCGACAGGAGCAAACATGTTCCTAGGACTTCCAAGTTCTTCCGGCGAGGTGCACAGAAAGCTTATCTGAAGAAGACTCCGCACCGCTGTGTTGACAAGTGGATTCCATGGAACCTGAATGAGGAGTGGGAGGAGCTGAAGATCAGATTTATTAAGGCATACTACGTATGGCAGTGCTATCCTGCTGAGGTGTCTGCTGCTGATCTCTTCAACGAATTCATATATCAGTAGGACGCCAACCTCAGAGCACAGATCAAGCTAATTCTTTCCAAGGAGAAGGTGCCATTTGTTGCCCCTGCCTACAGACAGCTGACTCCTCCTATGACCTCTCGAGGAGTTTTGTGTATGAAGGAGATTGAAGATGAGGTCGAAGCTGCTGCACATCACAATGACTTAGATCCATTGCAGCCAGATGATCTCGAGGACATCCAGACCCGCAGAGCCAAAATCTACAGATCTTATGGGTTGGATCCTCCTGCTGCCAAGTCTGCCGAGTTCAAGGACAAAATCCAGAAGTTTAGGCGATAGCGGTAGATGACTACTCCTTGTATAGAGCTAGGACTGATTGTAACCCTTTCATACATATATATATATGTACCTTGCTTTTAGCCAGACAACTACTCAATGTATTACGGTTGTGTTTATTTACTTTATCACAACTGATCACTAAAGTGATCTGACACACACACGCATAACCTATTTCTCTAATATGCCTAGCTTTTAGCTGTTGGTTACCCTGCTTTTAATTGCTTAGTCTTACTAAAGTCCCTTTGGGTCAGTAGTTTTGTACTTAGAGTTTATAGTGGTTTTGGCATCATCAATTAGGGCAAAATTGTTGGGTTATGAGTCAGTGATTGATTCTAATAACCACTTAGTGGGTACTTAGTATTGTTTTATCAGTAGTTCTTGTAATAGGACTTATCTGTTTATCGCTAATGGGGGAAATCATAGTGATTTAATACTATGGAATTGAAGATCCCAAAACCCGTCCTGTATCCTTAGTGTAGTGTCATTAGGACTAGATGATGTAATAGGCTACACTGATTGAATTTTCATTATCTGTTTGTGTCTATGTCCTGTAAGGGGTATGTGTTGGTCTGAACTTCAGTAGGAAGTCACTTTCCAGAATCCCGCGTCATCAGTGTAAGAGCTTGTGTTCTCAGGTCATCAGCTGACTTCGATCAGTAGAAGATTTCTCTTCAGCTGACCCACATCAGTAGAAGAACACAGAATCAAAGATCTGTACCTTCAGAGTCATCAGCTGACTTCGCTCAGTACAAGATCCTTTATCAGCAGACTCAGAAGAAGAGGACAGAGATTGAGTCAGATCTACTGTATCCGACAGGAAACGACTCGAGTTTTAACATCATTCGAAAGTCAGCAGAAGATCATATGAGGATGAGTGAGAGTCAACTCAGATGAAGAATGATGTCTAACAAGTCTCACCTACCACAAACCTCGACCAATGAGAAGCGGTCTAAGCTCTACCTACTCTGACCAACTAAAGCTGCTCTCATGCACAGTGCCCAACTACTCTGCGACAATATTTCGAACAAATGGTTGTTTTCCTTGGACGTGTGTGACACGTGGCATCGTCCCCTCCAACGGACAAATGCCTGGGTCACAACTATAAATAAAGAAGCCTTTCCGAGCTCCACGCACGGGACTCAAGCTTTCGAAACACTCTAGCGCTTTCACGAAGATCCAACGAAGAACTTGCTCATTAGAATATTTCTAGTTCTTCTCTCTAGAGTTTCTTTCTTTAGATCCCTCTTCTCTATCTAAGCTCCATTGTTATATCCATACCTTAGAACCTTCGAAGGAGTTCACATTTCATGACTGTTCTTATTGTAAGAACTCCTTCATAGTTGGAGAATATCCCCTCCCCTTCAAACTTCGGTTTGGATTGTAAAGTCGCTAAGGACTATAATTTAGAAGGGTCTGTCCAGTGCACAGATACATTGCTGAGGCTTGCTCAGATTAATCAACAAGACCTCCTGTTCAGCAGGACCGTGGACGTAGGATCTTGCGTATCCGAACCACGTTAAAAATCGCTTGTGTCATTTACTATTTTATTGCATTGCATTCAAACTATCTTACAAACTCATACTTTGCATAAAACGTATTTGAAAGTGCACTAGCCAAAATTATTTGGTTTGCGAAAAACACATTTTCAAATCGAGACGAAGTCTATCGGGCCCTACACACTTATCCGCACTAACTCTCCGACTGAGAATCTAATACTGACAAAAGTCAGTAGGAGAAACTCAGTAGTTGAGTCACTCTGACCCGCGATCAGAAGGTTACTATTTGGCACTGTTCATCAGTTACAACCTACAGCTCAGTTGTCCTTCGCGTTTGAGAAAAAGAAACGTGTACTCAAGTGTATTCACCCCCCCCCCCTCTACACCTGATATTCGTCTCCGGACCAACAGAGACTATTAGATGCCCAACATATGAGTAGGCTCCTATACTAGGCTCCCTTAGTTCGATAAAGTTATTTAGCTATTAAATCTATTGATTGCCCAACAACGTAGGTCGTAGCTAGATTAGGGAAGTAGTCGTTCGATGCCCAACATGGCGATTACCGATAAAGTAAGTAGGAGTGATGATCATGCCGTTTAACTTACTGTTGGGTTATGAGTCAGTGGTTGATTAAATCATCATTTAGAGGGTACTTTGTTTTATCATCAGTAGTTCTTGTATTAGGACTTGCTTATTTTTCGGTAATGGGGGAAATCATAGTGATTTATTGCTATGGAATTGAAGATCCCAAAACATATCTTGTACCCTTAGTGTGTTGTCTTCCGGACTAGATGGTGTAATAGGCTAGACTATTCTTATTTTCATTATCTGTTTGTCTAAGTCCTGTAAGGGGTAATTGTTGGTCTGAACTTCAGTAGGAAGTTAAATTCCAGAACCCCACGTCATCAGTATGTAAGAGCTCGTGTTCTCAGGTCTCCAGCTGACCCTCATTAGTAGAAGATTTCTCATCAGCTGACCTTCAGTAAAAGAACACAGCATAGAGCACAGTACCTTCAGAGTCATCAGCTGACTACACTCAGTAGAAGACTTGTTATCAACCGACTCAGACGAAGAGGACAGTATGATCGTGCCAAATCTACTGTATCCGACAAGAAACGACCCGACTTTTAATATCATTCGAAGTCAGCAGAAGATCATACGAGGATGAGTGAGAGTCAATTCAGATGAAGACTGGTGTCTGACAAGTTTCACCTACCGTAAACCTCGACCAATGAGAAGCAGTATAAGCCTTACCTGCTCTGACCAACTAAAGCTGCTCTCATGCACAGTGACCAACTACTCTGCGATACTATTTCGAACTTATGGCCGTTTTCCTTGGACGTTTGTGACACGTGGCATCGTCTTCTCCAACGGACAAATGCCTGGGTTACGACTATAAATAGAGAAGCCTTTCCGATCTCAAAGCACGGGATATCAAAGGGATTACACGCACAAGCATTCAAACTCTCTAGCTCATTCAAGAAGATCCAGCGAAGAACTTGCCTAGTTGAAAATCATATCTTTAGTTCTTCCCTCTAGTGATTCTTTAGATCCCTCTTCCTTATCTAAGCTCCACTGTTAAATCTATAGCTTAGAATCTTCGAAGGAGTTCACTTTTTGTGACTGTTCTTATTGTAAGAACTCCTTCATAGTTGGAGAAAATCCCCTCCCCTTCAAACATTGGTTTGATTTGTAAAGTCGCTAAGGACTATAACTTAGAACGATCTGTCCAGCGTACAGATACCTTGTTGAGGCTTGCTCAGATTAATCAACAAGACCTCTTGTTTAGCAGGACCGTGGACGTAGGATCTTGCGTATCCGAGCCACGTTAAAAACCGCTTGTGTTATTTACTGTTTTATTGCATCTTTCTCAAACCATTTACAAACTCATACTTTGCATAAAATGTATTTAAAAGTGCACTAGCCAAAACTGTTTTGGTTTGCGAAAAAACACGTTTTCAAATCGAGACGAAGCCTATCGAGCCCTACACTTATCCGCACTAACTCTCCGCCTGAGGATTTAATACTGACAAAGGTCAGTAGAAGAAACTCAGTAGTTGAGTCACTCTGACCCGCGATCAGAAGGTTACTGTTGGTCCCGAAAGTAACGTTCAGGTGTAGAGGGGGGTGAATACACCTGAAAACCGATTTCTCAACTTTAAATGCGGACAGTTCTTTTCAAGAGAGTGTCATACTCAGTAGACCAAATAAGTTGTTCTGAATCGCGTGGCAGAGTGGCTGACTTTACTGAGGCCTGCTAGCTGACTAGAGTCAGAATTCAGTACCGTATGTGTAGGCCCAAATTCAGTGGAGTTAAGAAATCGTTTTTTATCAAAACAGTTTCAGTATGTCAGTGCAGTCGATTAAGCTTACTGAAACTCAGTTGAATGATTTAAAGATATTTTCAATATGCACAGTAATCAATGCAACAGTAAATAACGAACACAGAACACAAACAATTTTAAAGTGGTTCGGATCCAACAAATCTACGTCCACTCTCCCAAAAGATCAGGAGGCTATGTATTATACTGAGATAGTCTCAGTCGGTTTGTACACTGGACAAACACTGGTCTTGTGATTTATACTGAGCAAGTCTCAGTTTACAAGGTATCAAACTAAGTGTTTGAAAAACTCTCCAACTATGAAGGAGTCCTTTACAATAAGGATCAGGTCAGATATGAACTCCTTCATCTAAGCTATAGATATGAACAGCTGAGCTTAGGTTAGAGGGATAGGGAACGAGAAAGTGGCTTCTAGAGCGACGAACGGCTAAGTATAGACTTGGGTTCGTGTTCAGTCGCTTGGATACTAGAGGCTGTATAATTCTGGTTCAGCTTAGTTCCCTATGAGCAGGTATGTAGTCTTTCACCGGAGATTACTTCTTCGAACTACTTGCGGAAGACTTAACACGTTTGTGAGTCGCTCTTTTAATGCTCTGCGTTTGTGGTTCGCTTGTGTTCTCTTGTGTGCTCGTATGCTAGTAAGCTTCAATTTGAATTATATCCCTCTATTTATAGAGTAGAGGCAAGGATAGATCCGTTGGAGACGACGATCCTTGTGACTCTCTTTTTTGGATAGCTAACGGCTCTTTCGAAGTATGGTTGCAGTGTCCTTTCCCTCCATTTCTGGAAAGTTGTTGACTTGCAGCTTTAATCAGAATATGGACAGATGGTTGCTTGTCATTGATCGAGGTTCAGGAAAGTAGGTGAGACAGAACAGTCTTCAAGGTGGATCTGAAGCTGACTTCTCTATACCTCGTATAACTCTGCTGATTTGACTTAATAAATCCAGACAGTCAGAAGACTGTTCAACCGTTGCTGAGTCTGATCTATATTCTGTAGCATACTCCTGCTGAGTCAGCTCTACTGAAGATCAACTCTGAGTTTAGTGAACTACCCCTGCTGAGTTCAGTTCTACTGACTCCTTTCAGTATACATCTCCTGCTGAGTCCAGTATCAGTGAGTCTTCTACTTCTGGTACTGAGGCAGGTAATCTACTGAACGCCTGAACCAGATGAAGATTGTCTATTGAGTCTGAAACCTCAGAGACAGAACAGAACAGGTTACAACTGAATGGTTCATCAGCCAAGATAGGGTTTTGGGATCTTCAAATCTTCAGTAAATATTCAGAGCACAGGGCTACTGAGTTATGTCATAACTGATAGTGAGAAGACTGAATCATCTCCCAACAGTTACTATTTGGCACTGTTCATCAGTCGCAACCTACAGCTCAGCTGTCCTTCGCGTTTGAGAAAACAAACTTGTACTCAGGTGTAGTCACCCCCCCTACACCTGACACTCGTCTCCGGACCAACAGTTACGATGATCTATAACTAGTTGATTCCTAAGATTAATTAACTTTAAGTGCAGATGATTGGAATTTGTTTGTGTTGAATATTCTGCTGGACATGCATTTCAACTGCTAGTTAAAACAGTTTATTTTCAGTTCAGTTTTTCATATTTCTTAGCTTAGTTAAAAATCCAAAACTTGTGTGGTTGCTAACCAAAACCCAAGATAAGTAGAAAAATAATGTGTCTAGTCCTTTGTTCCCTGTGTTCGATACCCTGTAGACTATACTGATTTAATTCTCAAGTTTTGCAGGATTATTTGGTGCAATACAACGTTCACCACTATCTAAATTGATTCGTTTTTGTCGATAAGATCCAAATGCATCATAGGAATTAGAAAAAAAAAGCTTCTTTGATATGCTTATAGTTATTATTGTCACTTATTTTATTTTGACAGTTTTTCCGATTCCATGGATTATACCTATTTACACAAATACCTTGACGATTCCCACTCATTAAGACATAGAGCCCAATAAGCATATCTTGGGTTGGTACAAAAATGGGATCTCCAATAGCGGGATACAAAATATTCATATTAGAAAACTTAAGTAAACGCGTCTCCGCTTGAGCCTCCAAAGATAAGGGTACATGAACAATCATTTGATCCCCCATCAAAATATGCATTGAATCCCATACAAACTAATGGATGTAAACAAATAGCAAGCCCCTCCACTAAAACGGGCTGGAATGCATGTATGCCCAATTTATGAAGAGTGGGGGCTCTATTCAGCAATACAGGATGCCCTTGCATAACTTCTTGCAGTATTTCCCATATAATTAGTTCTTTTCCCCGAATTTTACTCCTAGCAACTCCTATGTTCGAAGCAATATGTTGTCTAATTAGACCACGAATTACAAATGTCTGGAAAAGCTCTATTGCTATTTTGCGCGGTAATCCACAATGGTGTAATGAAAGTGAAGGACCTACGACAATGACAAAACACACTGAATAATAGACCCGTTTGCCAAGGAGAGTCTCATGAAATCTTCTCTCTTTGCCTTCAAATATATCTGAAAATGACTTGTAAACATTATTATGACCGTCCTTCATTGGTTGCCCGCGGATTTCATTATCAAGAAGTGTATCCACAGCCTCTTGTACTAATTTCTCCTGACACATTACTAATTCTCCTGCGTAGATCTACTTGTTGTTAATAGATCGGTAAGAGTATTGTTCCGGTAGATAACTTTCTATAGAGTTCATTAATATCCTAGCTCATTAATTTACCTCCATCTATCTGAATGATGGGTCTTAACTCAGGAGGCAGAACCGGTAATAGACACAAAATCATCCATTCTGGTTCTATATTTGTTCGAAGAAAATGCTTAACCAATTCCATGCGTCTAACCATAAAATCCTTTCTTCTTCCAGCCTTTCAATCTTCCCATTCATTCCCGGTGGACCCTTCTTCCCCCAATTCTTTCCATTCTACCAACGAATTTTCTAGAATAATGCGTAAATCTAGATCGACTAATTGTTCTCGAATAGCACTCGCACCGGTAGATATTTCTCGATTGCGAAATGTATCGAAGCCCGGGGTAGTTAAAAAAAGATTAGGTTTCATATTCGAATAAACCTGTAATCGCAAGAAAGTGGGTTTTTTCGTTTGGGCCTAGCAAAAGAAAAATTAGGATAGGATCCTATAGGATCTCCACCTTTCAAAATCGGACGTGAAAATTTCCTTTCATCCGGCTCAAGTAGGTACAACAACTAAATAAAGGAGTTCTCACTTTCAAATTATAGAAAACCCCATAACAAAAAGATCTACCCCTTACTCAAGTTCCCAGTGAAGACCAAGCAAGATTTCATCGATTCCGCCTTCTTTATTATTTATTAATATTATTAAATTCAGATTTTTTTAATTCATTATTCAATTACGACATAAATGAAATGTGAAATTCTTGAGTACTCAACTATCATCCGAATGAGAAATCCCTTAATTCTTAATTAGAACTAAAAAATTCAAATGAAATTAAAGATTACCTTGGAATTCAAATCCACAAGGGATTTACTTGTCTATGTATTGTTCCATTCGATCTGTTAGGTCTCTACTTAACCTCGACGGTTATGCCACAATGCCCTTAAAGTCTATACGCGATGGATAGACTCTTGTAACCATGATATATTTGCTTGCTTGAATGGAATTTCTTTCCAAAAAGAAAGTAATTGGTTAGTTCCACAAAACAAAAAATCTTTTTTACGAGGTAGAAATCGATTTTTTTTTTATTTATTCTAAAATTGACCATAGATCAATTCCCCTTTTGATTGGGGAGTATTGACTAAACCCCTAAGTCTGAGCTTCGTGATACTCTTGTTGAGTAACATGTCAGATCCAGGGTATCCAAATTGGATTGACTAGGATGACAGTTCCTCATTCCGAATCTGTAAAATCAGAATTTTGATCAAATCAAACATCGCAATATACTAGGCCATATAATTCTTTAAGAGGTTTATCTAAAAGATTCGCAATATAACTATAGGAAGACGTTTTAAATACCACCATCAATATTGATTTTTTCAATAAAAAATATTTCTCAATTTCAATTATGTAAACCCCAGAACAGAAATTGTTACACAGATATATATTATTTAAATATATTGTTAGTAAGGATTTATCATAAAATTATCCTACTTCATTTCATTCATTGAATGCGCATATTTTTTATAGAGCACGGCTGGGGCTATTCCGAATAGAACCAACAATAAAAGAGGAATCTATAGCTATCTATATACGTGTTTAATCAATGAAACCCTTCATATACAATATTATACAATACACTTCAAATCGTATTCTACTAAAAAAGAACGAGCAATAAAAGAGAAATCTATACCTATCTATATACGTGTTTAATCAATGAAACCCTTCTTACACAATATTATACAATACACTTCAAATCGTATTCTACTAAAAAAGAAGTAAAGTATAAATATCTGTCTTCTCTTTGAATAATTTTTTGAACAACGAAATCTCTAATGCTAAAAAAATGAATTCTATCTGCTTTTTTCTTTGTCACCAAAGAATATTTTTCTCAAATTCGAACATGTAATATCATAATAATAATAATGGTATAGTTTTAATTATTTTTTTATTTTGCTATTCTATACAAAACCCTATGACTTTAATAAGTCTAAATGACATAATTCTGTTTCGAGGATTATTTTATCAATTCCTTTCCGTTTTGATTTGTTAAAACTTTCGATTTTAAGTATAAAATTCTCTTTATTTCTTCGTTCATACATAGTTCATACATTTCATTTCAAATAAAAATGCGGAGTTGGGTAAAATTTCATGTGATTCAGTAAACAGAATAGAAATTCCATCAGTGCTAGATCGTCGATCTAATTTGATGAAGAATGTACTTAATAATATAATTAATGGGATTTTTTTTTATAAATGGGAAATTAAAAATGCTCGGGGAAGGATTTTGTAGGTTCATCGATCAGGGTTTGGCATAAGAACTTTATAAGTTTCCAAAAATTGAAGATACAGATCATGAAATCGAATTTCAATTATTTTTTGAAAGATACCAATTGGTAGAACCCTCAATAAAGAAAAGAAATGTTGTGTATAAATCACTCACATATTATTCTGAATTATATGTATCGACAAGATTAATTTGGAAAACCAGTAGAGATATGCAAGAACAAACTATTTCAATTGGAAGCATTCCTCTAATGAATTTCTTAGGAACTTCTATAGTAAATGGAATATATAGAATTGTGATCAATCAAGTACTGCAAAGTCCCGGTATTTATTACCGGTCCGAGTTGGACCATAACAGAATTTCGGTCTATACCGGCACCATAATATAAGATTGGGGAGGAAGATCAGAATTAGAGATTGATAGACAAGCAAAGATATGGGCTCGTGTGAGTAGGAAACAAAAAATATATATTCTAGTCCTATCATCAGCTATGAGTTCAAATCTAAGAGAAATTCTAGACAATGTTTATTATCTTGAAATTGTTTTGTCTTTTCTGAATGATAAGGAGAGAAAAAAAAAATGGGAACAAAAGAAAATGCCATTTTGGAGTTTTATCAACAATTTGCTTGTGAAGGTGGGGATTCGGTATTTTCTCAATCCTTATGTAAGGAATTTCAAAAGAAGTTTTTTCAACAAAGATGTGAATTTGAAAGGATTGGTTGACGAAATATGAACCGAAGGCTAAACCTTGATATACCCCAGAACAATACATTTTTGTTACCACGAGACATACTGGCGGTCGTCGATCATTTAATTGGACTGAAATTTGGAAGGGTACACTTGACGATATGAATCATTTGAAAAATAAGTGCATTCGCTCTGTAGCGGATCTTTTACAAGATCAATTCGGATTGTCTCTGGTTCGTTTAGAAAATGTGGTTTGAGGAACTATATGTGGAGCAATTCGGCATAAATTGATACCGACTCCTCAGAATTTGGTAACTTTAACTGCATTAACAACCTCTTATGAATCCTTTTTTGGTTTACACCCCTTATTTCAAGTTTTAGATTGAACTAATCCATTGACACAAATAGTTCATGGGAGAAAATTGAGTTATTTAGGTCCCAGAGTACTAACAGGGTGAAATGCTAGTATCGGATACGAGATATTCATCGTAGTCACTATGGTCGTATTTGCCCAATTGACACGTCGGAGGGAATCAAGTTGGACTTATCGGATCCTTAGCAATTCATGCGAGGATGGGTTATTGGGATCTCTAGAAAGTCTGTTTTATGAAATTTTGGAGAAATCAACAGGGTTACGGCTACTTTATTTATCACCCGATAGAGATGAATACTATATGTTAGCGGCATGAAACTCTTTGGCGTTGAATCGGGATATTCAGGAAGAACAGGTTGTTGCAGCTCGATACCATCAAGAATTCCTGACTATTGCATGGGAACGGGTTCATCTTCGAAGTATTTTTCCCTTCCAATATTTTTCTATTGGAGCTTCCCTAATTCCTTTTATTGAACATAATGATGCGAATAGGGCTTTAATGAGTTCTAATATGCAACCCAGGTAGTTCCCCTTTCTCGGTCCGAGAAATGCATTGTTGGAACGACAAGCAGCTCTAGATTTAGAGGCTCTTGCTATAGCTGAACGCGGGGGAAAGATCATTTATGTAGATACTGACAAAATTCTTTTCTCGAGGAGTGGAGATACTCTAAGCATTTCATTAGTTATGTATCAAAGTTCTAACAAAAATACTTGTATGCATCAAAAACCCCAGGTTCGGCGGGGTAAATGCATTAAAAAGGGACAAATTTTAGTAGACAGTGCTGCTACGGTTGGCAGCGAACTTGCTTTGGGGAAAAACTTATTAGTGGCTTATATGCCGTGGGAGGGTTACAAAGACGCAGTACTCATTAGCGATCGTTTGGTATATGAAGATATTTATACTTCTTTTCACATACGGAAATATGAGATTCAGGCTCATGTGACAAGCCAATGCCCTGAAAGGATCATTAACGAAATACCGTATTTAGAAGCCCATTTACTTTGCAATTTAGACGAAAATGGCATTGTGATGTTGGGATATTAGGTACAGACGGGTGATATTTTAGTAGGTAAATTAACGCCCCAAATGGTGAAAGAATCCTCGTATGCCCCTGAAGATAGATTGTTACGGACTATATTCGGCATTCAGGTATCTACTTCAAAAAAAACTTGTTTAAAACTACCTATAGGTGGTAGGGGCCGAGTTATTGATGTGAGGTGGATCCAAAAAAAGAGGAGGTTCTAGTTATAATCCAGAAATGATTCGTGTATATATTTCACAAAAACGTGAAATCAAAGTAGGCGATAAAGTAGCTGGAAGGCATGGAAATAAAGGTATCATTTCCAAAAAAATTCCTAGACAAGATATGCCTTATCTGCATGATGGAAAACCCGTTGATATGGTCTTCAACCCATTAGGAGTACCTTCACTTCTTATAAAAAGTTTTCAAGTGTAATTGTGAATCCGTCATAATTGTATTCATACATAAAAATTAATTGATGCGGGTTCAAATCTCACAAAGAATATTTTTATAATTTAATATTTAATTATGATTGGGCGGGTCCGGCTGGGCGGTTCTAATGCTGGACCCAAACCCGGTAAGGGTCCGGAACTTTTGTCATCCCTAGTTTTTACTTAAATCTTAATTTGTAAATACTGTAATTAATACATAACGATTGTTGAGTAAGACTAAGATCTATCTAGTAGTGGAATTAATCAAGATTTATAAGTTCTGGTGGAAAGGACAGGAGCAGGCATTTGATGTTTTATGATGGAGATGCGTATGCCTTTCCACAAGCTGCTTCTATTCAATTAGCTAGATTAGCCTGTTTCTCAAGTAGTTAGTGAAATCAACAATTTTCAACGCGTACTAAATGTAGCAGCTGTGTGCTTCTCATTAACAGGGGGTTATTTTTTGTTGTGCGATTGAACAATTAAATATATATAATTTGGCAAATAATTAATGGACAGTATACTAAAACACAAGATTGCAATAGTATTGTTAAAACCATTTTATAGATGTATGGGGAGCGGCAAATAACTCATGATTTTTTTGGAAGATAATAATTACTAACATGTAAAATAAGATTATTTAAAATGTTAGATGAACCTTGTTTAAATGGTGGTTTCGTGCCATTATTTCCTAGCACATTTAATTATTCAATCCAATTAATTATGACTATCATCGACCCCATTCTTCTCCAGTAGAAACGATGATTCAGAAACTGGAGCTTTGCACCTCTCGAGGCATCTTGAACTTTCCTCTGCCAGACTGCCACTATATCCCAAACACTCCTTTCCTGGCACTATTCAATTTCAGCCCCTTCTCCGTTGCAAAACTCTCTTTCCTTTGCTCCACAATCACTCTGGTGAATTTTGCTTTCTTTTGGGGGTTAACTAATTTCTCGAAATTACTTTTTCTCATCGAACATATTGAGTTAGAACTTCGAATTTGCTATTGACTTACTCCTGCGCTAATCATAATAACGAATGTTCAATATTTTAACAGTTGCATAGCTTTATGTGTTGGTGTATTCATGTTGGGCTTAGGTGGGTCAGCCCATTTGGCTTAATTGACCCACCAACCAACCAATATATTATAAAAGGGTTGGTTTAGTTTTGGCTTCACAATTAATTTATTTTCAAAGACTCATCAGAAGAAGAAGAAAAAAAAGGGCGACGGGATTTTTTTTGAGAAAGAAAGGACGCGTCACTTTCTCTCTCTCTTGGTCAACTAATTGTCTTGTCAAACGACGTCCACACAACTTCGTGTTCGCGGTTGCAGATTTTGGTTGAAGTCTTTTGATTTCCTGTTCGTGTGTTCGTCTTTGTGATTTCTATTCATCTACCGGTTCAATTTGGGATTTCCAATTGGTAACATATTTTCAATTCTATAGATTGTAGGTTGGATATACTTGTGGTGTTTTCGTTGGTAGATTGATTGGTGCTTATATCGTCCGGAGTCACCGGATTGATTTGTGTAACTCTTTATCATCATAGTGAAGTTATTTTGTATGGACTAGGTCCCGTGGTTTTTCCCAGTTGGGTTTTCCACCTAAAAATTCTTGGTGTTCTTGTGCTTTTAATTTCCACGAATTATTATTATTTGTGAGTTGGTTCATCCTGTTTTAATCGGTGGCTTGGGAAAATTGGATTGTTTCCCGTAACTAGTATCAGAGCAAGGTTGACTACTGATTAAAATGGAGGATTCGGATAGTGGTTGTATGATTAAGTTGAATGCAACTAACTATTCAACTTGGAAGCCTAGAATAGAGGACTATCTATATTGTAGAGATTTGTATGACCCTGTTCTGGGAGATTCAGCAAAGCTGAAAGATATGACTGACGAAAAATGGACCACCATGCACAGGAAAACAGTAGGAAACATTAGAAAGTGGATTGGACAGAGTATATTCCAACACTTTGATAATGACACCAAAGCTGATGAGTTATGGAAGAAGTTGGAAAACATGTATGAGCGCAAATCTGGTTTGAACAAGGCTTCGTGTTTGAAGCAAATTGCTCGTATGAGATATACTGATGGCTCAGATATGAGTGAGCACTTGAGTAATTTCCAGGGCTTGATAAATCAAGCAACCAAATTGAAGCTAAATTTGGATGATGAAACGACGGCTTTGTTCGGACAGTTGGGACACAATGGTTGTCTCTGTTACTAATTCAGCTACAAATGGTGTATTGACTATGGCCTTAGCAAAAGAGGTCGTGATGAATGAAGAATTTAGAAGGAGAGAACAAGGATTGACCACTGAACCCCAAGCCTTTGTTTCTGAAAAGAAAGAACGAAGGGGGAGAAGCAGGAGCAGAGGACCCCGCAACAAGCAGAATAAATCCAGGGGAAAGTTCGAGTCAAAGAAAAATATTGAGTGCTTCTACTGTCATAAGATGGGTCACTATAAGAGTGACTGTAGAATTTTGAAGGCAAAATTTGGTGAGCAAAAGAGCAAAGCTAAGACGGCTGAAAACGAAGAAGAAGATACTACAGGAGTAGTGGCAGCAGATGACGATGATTTGTTTTTACCATGTGATGATGGTACTGTGAATGCTACTTTCCACGACACTGATTGGCTAGTAGATTATGGTGCTTCCTATCATGTTTTTGTACACAGGCATTTCTTCTCTACCTATACTAGCGGTGATTATGGCTACGCCAAGATGGGAAATGAGTCCAAATGCAAAGTTGCTGGCATTGGAGATATATATTTAGATATGGATACTAGTTGTCAATTGGTTCTGAAAAATGTTAGGCATATTCCTAGTATGCGTTTGAATCTTATCGCTACAGGAAAACTTGATGATGATGGTTTTACTAGCACAGAAGGTGGAGGCAGATGGAAGCTTGTGAAAGGAAATCTCGTTGTTGCCAGAGGAAAGAAAAGAAATACTCAAGGGAGAGATAAATTCAGTTCGTGATTGCTCTATAGATCTTTGGCAGAGACGACTTGGACATATGAGTGAGAAGGGGATTCAGACACTTGTTCGAAAGAAGCTCCTACTTGAAGTACAAGGTGCTACTCTTAAACCTTGTATTGATTACATCTATGGAAAACAACATAGAGTTGCATTTAAGAGTAAACCTCCATCTAGGATGTCGAGCCCGTTACAATTAGTACATACTGATGTGTGCTACATGAAAGATAAGTCTCTTGGTGGTGCAATTTATTTTGTAAGTTTTATTGATGATTTTGCACGGAAAGTTTGGTGTTTTCCTTTGAAATCTAAAGATCAGGTCCTTGAGATGTTCAAAGACTTTCACAGCATAGTTAAAAGAGAGACGGGCAAGCAACTGATACGTGTTCGGGCAGATAATGGTGGTGAATACAGAGGACCGTTTGAAAGCTATTGAAAATCAAAGGGGATCATACTTGAGAAGACAGTTCCTAAGACTCCTCAAGAAAATGGTATTGCAGAGAGGATGAACAGATCAATTACTGAACGTATTAGATGCATGCTATCTAATGCGAAGTTGCCAAAGTCTTTTTGGGCTAAGGCTTTGAGGACCGTCGTTGATCTAATTAATCTTTCTCCATCAGTTCCTTTGGATGGTGATATTCCAGAGAGGGTTTGGAAAGGGAAAGAAGTCTCTTTCAAGCAATTGAGAGTCTTTGGTTGTCAGGCATTTGCCCATATTCCTAAATATGAAAGAGCAAAACTTGATGTGAAATCAAAGTAGTGTATCTTCTTGGGTTATGAAAATGAAGAGTTTGGCTACAGATTGTATGATCTGGTCACAAAGAAGGTTATCAGAAGCAGAGATGTTGTCTTCCTCGAAGACCAGACTATTGAAGATATTGAAAAAGAAAAGAATCAGAAGTTGCCAGATGAGATTCCTATTGCGGATTTAGTGCCAGAACTAGTCGATTCTGATCTCGGGGGAGCTGAATCAGAGCAAGAAGAGAACATAGATGGTGATGAAATTGTTTCTGATGAACCCGAGGGAAGTGAAGCGCCAACTCCACCACCAGTTCAGGATGAAGTTAGGAGATCTACCAGAGAGAAGAGACCTTCAAGCTGGTACAATCCTAACGAGTATGTTTGTTGATAGATGGAGGAGAGCCAGAGTGTTATAGTGAGGCTCTTGAGCATGAAAAGAAAGAAGAATAGTTGCAGGCCATGCAAGAAGAGATGGTATCCTTGCATGAAAATCACACCTATGACTTGGTAAAGTTGTCTAAGGGCAATAGAACTCTAAAGAATAAATGGGTCTACAAGCTGAAGACTCAAGAACAATCTTCTCAACCAAAGTACAAGGCAAGACTAGTTGTGAAGGGATTTGGTCAGAAAAAGGGTGTAGATTTTGAGGAGATTTTTTCTCCTGTGGTAAAGATGTCTTCCATTCGTACTGTTCTTGGTATTGCAGCTAGCTTGAATTTAGAGATTGAACAACTTGATGTGAAGACAACCTTCCTACATGGTGATTTGGAAGAAGAAATTTACATGGAGCAACCAGAGGGGTTTAAGGAAGTTGGTAAAGAGAGTCATGTTTGTCGTCTCAGGAAGAGCTTGTACGGTCACGAGCACTCGAGACAAGTGGCATAAAAAGTTTGACTCCTTCATGACAGACCAAGAGTATAAGAGGACAACATCTGATCATTGTGTTTATGTGAAGAATTATTCAGATGGTGATTTTATTATTCTCTTGCTTTATGTCGATGACATGTTGATTGTAGATCACGACGTCAGGAAAATTGACAGCTTGAAGAAATATTTGAACTAGTCCTTTGCAATGAAGGATTTGGGACCGGCTTAACAGATTCTTGAGATGAAGATCTCACGGGACAGACAAAATGGAAAGCTTTGGTTGTCTCAAGAAAAGTACATTAAGAAAGTACTTGATCGATTTAACATGAGCAGTGCTAAGGAAGTGTCTACTCCACTTGCAGGCCACTTTAAGTTGAGCATTCAACAGTGTCCTAAAAGTGAGAAAAATGAAGAATGTATGAAGAAAGTTCCTTATGCATCGGCCGTTGGCAGTCTGATGTACGCTATGGTGTGCACTAGACCAGACATAGCTCATGCAGTTGGTGTTGTTAGTCGGTTTCTCTCTAACCCAGGTAGTGAGCATTGGAATGTTGTCAAGTGGATTCTCAGGTATCTCAAGGGGACTTCTAATATGTGTTTATGTTTCGGCAATGGTAAAACAATGCTAGACGGATTCACTGATGCAGATATGGCAGGTGACTTTGATAGTAGGAAGTCCACGTCTGGATACTTGATAAAATTTGCAGGTTGTGCAATTTCATGGCAAAGCAGACCACAAAAGTGTGTTGCTCTTTCGAGCACTGAAGTAGAATATATTTGTTAGAGTAAAGGGATTCAAACCGATTCAAGAACCAAACGTTTATAACGAAAGCAAAATGTAATCAATAAACGAGTCCCACGGAAGACGATGCTCCCGGCCAAGCGTATCTATACGCCGATAAAGATCCAAGACAAACCCTAGATAATTCATCTCCTACGAGAACTCAACTATTAAATACTAATCCTATGCGAAAAAGGCCTCACGTGGCCATCCCGTTACATGGGCTTAATTAAACTATCATAATAATAATAAACTAAACTATGCTAATAATAACTATAGTAATAAACTAATAAACTATAGCATCCACCACCACCGCCATGCATTCTCTTTTCCCATGCACGTTCCACCGCCATGCACGTCCCTAACAACTCCTCCACCCTTCCAAACAACCTTGTCCTCAAGGTTGAAATCTTTGAGCGGCTAACTGAGTCAGTAGCATCGCATTAGCTTCTGGGTCCAAATCCGTTTACCCGTTTCCATCCACAACAACATTCCCCTCGCCCTCCAATATAATCTCATCCGCCTCCTCTGGGTCTGATATAATAAGGACCTAAAAGGTTTTATCTGCACAACGGTGGGTAGGCGACCACTTCTCGTCACAGCGGAAACACTTTCCCGCAGCCCGCTTGGCTATATAGTCTCGGTGCGTAATTTGCCGCACCGGTCAGGCCTTCCCCGCATCACCAGTCCTTCCCGTCGAACCCACCGAAGGTGTCGATGCTCTAGCATTGTCTTTGACGAACCCAATCTTAGAATTCCCGTCCGAAAACCCCGTATTGTACAGCGCCGAAGACGAAGAAGGGCAAACTTGTACAAATTGTCCAGCGGTCTTAGATACAGTCGCTATTCCCGCTTGATGCACTTCCCCGGACCGCGTATGACCAAGCCCTCCCAGAATCGTGACTTCTTGCTCAATTTCCTTCGCAAGATGATTAGTGTCCGAAAGAGACCTCGCATCACGTGACCTAATCTTAAGTCGAATCTCATCCCGCAATCCATTAAGGAATAAACCTAAACAATACTTCTTGTCCAAGCCCGGCACATGAACCATTCACAAAATAAACGTCGTAACATAGTCGCCAACCGAATGGGTTTGCCTAGTTTGAACTAGCATCTCAAATGGGTTTGCTAATGGATTCGAACCAAACATTCGCACCATCTCCAACTTGAATCCCGACCAGGCTATCGTCGGGCTCGTCGCCCGTACCCATTGAAACCAAGGTAGGGCATCTCCTTCCATCGCTATAAGTGCCACATCCAACTTACTAGCCTCAGGCGTGCCATGTAATTGAAAATACTGCTCCACCCGTGTCAGCTAACCCTCCGCGCCGAACCCATCGAACATGGGTAAGTTGACTTGCGGTGTGCCGGACGAAGAGACCGCCGATCCCATGGTCGTGCCTATACTGTTGTTATTCGAAACCTCCGTCGACTGGTGTTCATCCAGATTAGGGTTCAGAGGCTAACCCCCAGCCGAACTCTCGCCCGTCTTATGCTTGTCGGCAACTAATTGTTTTAGTAATTCACGAATAGTGGCCACCAAATCTTTCATTGTGGACAATTCGCCACTCAAACGAACATCCATCGCCTTGAGTCCCTTCTCTAATTCATCGATTCGAGAATCCATTTGTTGTTGTCACGTATTAGTCATCCGGCAGGTCGGACCAAATTGTTAGAGTAAAGGGATTCAAACCGATTCAAGAACCAAACGTTTATAACGAAAGCAAAATGTAATCAATAAACGAGTCCCATAGAAGACGATGCTCCCGGCCAAGCGTATCTATACGCCGATAAAGATCCAAGACAAACCCTAGATAATTCTTCTCCTACGAGAACTCAACTATTAAATACTAATCCTGTGCGAAAAAGGCCTCACGTGGCCAGCCCGTTACATGGGCTTAATTAAACTATCATAATAATAATAAACTAAACTATGTTAATAATAACTATAGTAATAAACTAATAAACTATAGCATCCACCACCACCGCCATGCATTCTCTTTTCCCATGCACGTTCCACCGCCATGCACGTCCCTAACAATATTGCGGTGACTGGAGCTTGCAAATAAGTTCTTTGGTTGCAGAAATTCCTACAGGAATTGGGCATGAAGCAAGAAAAGTATAGTATTCATTGTGATAGTCAGAGCGCTATTCATTTGTGTAAAAATTCTACCTTCCACTCTCGATCCAAACATATTAATCTGAGGTATCATTGGATTCGAGATGTTTTGGATTCTAAGTTGTTGACACTCGAGAAGGTACACACAGATGATAATGGTGCTGATATGTTGACCAAGGCATTGCCAAGAGAGAAGTTTATCTTTTGCAGGCAAGAGGCTAGATTGGTCGAGTCACCCCAAATGAGCTGATTGGGGAGATTGTTGGGCTTACGTGGGTCAGCCCATTTGGCTTAATTGACCCACCAACCAACCAATATATTATAAAAGGGTTGGTTTGGTTTTGGCTTCACAATTAATTTAGTTTCGAAGACTCATCAGAAGAAGAAAAAAAAAGGGCGAAGGGTTTTTTTTTAGAAAGAAAGGACAAGTCTCTTTCTCTCTCTCTTGGTCAACTAATTGTCTCGTCAAACGACGTCCACACAACTTCGTCTTCGCGGTTGCGGATTTTGGTTGAAGTCTTTTGATTTCCTGTTCGTGTTTTCGTCTTGGTGATTTCTGTTCATCTACCGGTTCAATTTGGGATTTCCAATTAGTAACGTATTTCCAATTCTATAGATTGTAGGTTGGATATACTTATGGTGTTTTCGTTGGTAGATTGATTGGTGCTTATATCGTCCGGAGTCACCGGATTGATTTGTGTAACTCTTTATCTTCATAGTGGAGTTATTTTGTCTGGACTAGGTCCCGTGGTTTTTCCCAGTTGGGTTTTCCATGTAAAAATTATTGGTGTTGTTGTGCATTTAATTTCCGCGAATTAGTATTATTTGTGAGTTGGTTCATCCTGTTTTAATCGGTGGCTTGGGAAAATTGGATTGTTTCCCGTAACTATTCGTTCTGTAAATTCTTCTCTTCTCCTTACTAGTAAGACTTGGATCATACTTCAGTTGAATTTTTTTTATTGTTGTTGATTAGCTGGTTTGATATAAATTCCTATTTTGGGGGGAGAGGATTAAAGTATTGACTGTTTGTGGCGACGTTTTGTAGGGTTGCAATACTATAGAAATTCGTGTTTGAGGTCAACTACATTTGAGGAGATCACAACTGGCACAATCATGTTTCGAAAAGATGAGTCTGTGACGACAGTCGATGATACTCAGCTAGTTGAAAAGAAAGAAGATTATGGGTCTCAGCTAAATGAAGAACTGCAAGAAAGTTCATTGTTTGATAATTCCCTGAAACTGTTTAAGTTTTTGGAGGATCTCAATATAAAGGTTTTATGCTTTGCAAATTCGGCTTATTTTTACTTTGAAATTCTAACAAATGAATGGTCAAATTGGCTAGTATGTTTCTTTGCATTTAACATCATATCTTGATTTTGTGGTTTGATGTTGCGTCAGTACACTTATTGAAGTTTCTTTTGGTTTAAGTACTTTTTATGGCGGTTTCCTTTGATGAGTATATTCAGCTGTGAGAGCTCTAATCATGACTATTCTGTATCGTAATCGGAATTTCCATGCTTGCTATGTTATTGTTGGGTTCTAGCAGTAGCATTTCTGGTTGACCATCATGTTCTGATTCAAATCATCAACCCTGAGAAAGGATAATAATCACATAATGGCAGTGGAAATTTGGAATTTGCATTAGATCAGAACTTCAGATGGCTAATTGTTGTTTTTTTTTTTTTTGTTGATTCTGACGTATGTTGTTGTGATGTGGACTTACATCCCACATCGGTTCCACACGGAAAGTGTGGAGGGTATATAAGTGGGAGTCAATCCTTCCCTCATAACTTGGGTTTTGAGGGAAGTTAGGCCTCTTGCTTGTATTCCAACATATGTACTCTGATTTTGGTTAGATTACGGTCAAGCTTATTCATTTCTTGCCTTTGTTGGTGGTGGTGCAGTTGCACTTTGGTTAGTAGTTTCCATAATCGATGCCATTGATTCAATCCCAGTGGTAAGAACTCATCCTACATGTATCCATTTCTGCATCTTAAGTAGTAGCAAAGCTTTACTAACCACAAGGTAGTATACAGTTACCAAAAGCCTTAGAACTTGTGGGCCTTGGCTACACTCTATGGTTCAGCTCTCTATATCTAGTTTTAAAGGTACTGTTGGGTGATGATTTTATCCTCAGCACTGTTATACTTAGTGGGAAATGATTCTGTCTTCAGCACTGACCGTAAGCTCAGGAGCCCCATGCTCTGTACCTATCTGAAGATTTGAAGATCCCAAAACCATATCTTGATTGATGAACCATTCCCGTGTAATTGTTTTGTCTCTGAGGTTTCAGACTCAGTAGACACTCTGCTCTGGTTAAGGTGGTCAGTAGCTTATCAGCCTCAGCACCAGAAGTAGAAGACTCAGTATTTACTGGACTCAGCAGGAGCAGTATACTGAAGGAGTCAGTAGAACTGAACTCAGCAGGAGTAGTTCACTGAAGTCAGAGCTGACCATCAGTAGAGTACCCTCAGCTGTCTCTCTACTGAATGAAGATCAGACTCAAGAACGGCAGCATGCTTACGAACTGCCGGACACTTTTTGAATATACAATCAGTATTGTCAAGTACGAGGAAAAGAGAAGTCAGCTTCAGTATGCCTCGAAGTCTGTTCCGTCTCAACCACTCCATAATCCTCGACAAATGACAAGTATACACGTGTCTCTACCTACTAAAGCTGCAAGTCAACTTATTTCCAGAAAAGGAGGGAAAGGACACTGTTACATCCGTCAAAAAGAGCCGTTAGCTACCAAAAGAGAGAGAGAAAGGAAGATCGTCTCCAACGGATCTTTTCCAATCTCTGCTCTATAAATAGAGGGACATTTCAAGAAAGAGAGAGAGAGAGAGTGCGCATAAGCTTAACGACGAAAACAAACACAAGCATTCAAACGAGATAGAACCAGAAAACCCTAAGTCTTCCGCAAGAACTTGAATATCTATCTCCGGCGAAAGACTACCTTCTCAGCTCATAGGGAACCAAGCTAAACTGTTAGAAGAGCCTCTAGTATCCAAATCGACGATACACGAACCTAAAGCTTATTTCAGCTATTCGTCGATCTAGAAGCCACTCTCTCATTCCCTATCCCTCTAACCCTAAACTCAACAGAATATACTTATAGCTTAGACGAAGGAGTTCATATTCGAACCCAATCCTTATTGTAAAAGGACTCCTTCATAGTTGGAGAAGTTTGTCAAACACTTTAGTTTGATGCCTTTGTAAACTGGGACTTGCTTAGTATAATCCCCAAGCCACGGCTTTGTCCTGTGCACAAGCTGACTGAGACTAACTCAGTATAATAAATAGCCTCCTGAAATTTTCGGGATAGTAGGTGTAGGATCGATTGATATCCGAACCACTTTAAAAATCTATGTCTTGTTATTGCTTTCTGATTACTGCTGCATTGATTTTACTGTTCATACTAAAAACCTACTTTAAAATCATACAACTGTCTCAAAGATACCTGAACTCGTCTATTTACTGAACTGAGACTTGCTAAAACGGTTTTTCCACTCAACTGATTTGGGCCTACACTTTTCCGCACCGCTGAACTCTACATGTTTGATACTGAATTCTGACTCAGTCAGCTAGCAGATCTTAGTAGAGTCAGATTCTTTGCCACACACGATTCAGAACAGCTATTTGGTCTGCTGAATTATTTCAGTACGGCACTTTCCTGAACAGGACTATTCGTGTTCGAAGTTGAGAAAATCAGAGTCATGTGTATTCACCCCCCCCCCCCTCTACACCTGACCGTACACTCGGGACCAACAGGTACTCAACTAGGTAATCTGATAACGAACCGTTTCCATTCCATTTCATTGGAGCATAACAAACCAATTCATCTTTCATTTGTAGAAAAATAGGGATGAGTTGATAGGTAGAGCCCAATAGCTCAAGCAACAGGTTCTTGGTTCAGAGGACGATTAATATTGAAAGTGGATCTTCTTATCATATAGTCTATAAACTTCTTACAGTGTAGTATTTTGTTTGTAATATTTTTGCGAAGTGAGTTATATTATTTGTTCTAGTTGTACATTGATCTTATTTTGTGTTTTCATTTTCTGTGAGGCTAGTTGTTAATGAGCTGGTATGTGGTGTTGTTGCGGACAATTAGAATTTCCGGTAGAGCGGTGAAATGCATAGAGATGGGAAAGCGAAACTACTCTTTCGGGTAGATACCGTGAGACAATAACATTACTTGTGGATGTCATTTCGTGAAATAAATTAGGTGTAACCTAAATCCCCAATTTGGGGGTCACAAATTATTTGTATTGTACACATATAATTATTTATTTGTGTATTGTTACAAAAATATGTTGTTTGGGCTTAGTGTGGCCAAAAGAAAATGGAAATTGGTTAGATGGTCCGAATTGAGAAAACAACTAATAAGTGTTTATTTTTATAATATATAAGTGTGCGATATAACCGTTTAAATAAAAAATTATAGTTGTCATAATTTAATAGGAGGATCTCTTCATAAGCAGATTATTACTACCACCTTATCAAAATTAGTTGAAAGAATATATGAATGATTAATATAAGTTGTTTTATAATATTTTCAAACTGCGCCTTAGTATTAAGAGATGAATATCTTACAACGAATTCTTCAGTTTTTTAAATACTTCATATAAATAGATTTAGCTCCTTCCGAACTATCGATTGTCTGGGGCACTAATTTTGCCAAATTTTTCTAACTTTCTTGGCACAAAATCATACGTTATAAGATGTACAAGACTTTACTACCCTATAACTATACTTCGGGTCGATTAAACACTACAAAAATTATTGTTTTTACCGACGGAATTGCCGACGGACAAAAAACATGAGTCGTCTTACCGACGGAATAAGGTATACCCAATTTGTCGACGGACACACTCCATCGATAACTTACCGATGGAATATTCTGTCGTTAAAGGTGGAATTTATAATAAATTATATTAATTTTTGATCCGTCGGCAATGATTTTGAATTTTATTAATTTATTTTAGATAATATTTTAATATTCACCGATGAACTTTCCGTCGTTATTTAATTCATGATTTTACTGACGGAAATTTCCATCGGCAATCCGTCGTTGTAACCTAAATAGATTCACGGGCATAACATATTTGATTCAGAAATTTCCACCACTGTCTTCCTGATTTCCGTCTTCCCCTCCGCCACTGGCCGCCCAGCTTTTCGAGCCGCCGCCTCTCTGCCACCCTCCCCCCGTACGGCGGCACCATCGCCACCGCCGATTGGCCACCCCCCTCCGCCACGAACAATTTGATAGAAAGGCCGCCAGCCCTCCCCTGCTCCCATTTGTATTCTTTGGGTTTTGTTATTACCAGTCATCCTTACAAGTTAGCAAATGTGTATACTTCTTCTCGTATTTTATTATGGTTGATGTTGCAACAATCATAGGAATGTTGTGCTCTTTGGGTGTTGTACCACCGTTTAGTAATTTTAGATGATAAATTTGTTGGTTTACAAACTGCTATTACAAGTAAACCGGTAAGTCGAAAAAAGAAAACAAACAGAAGAAACCTTCGAGTCGAGGATAGCCTCTATCCGCAAGACGAAATACGCCTCGGTAGTGCTCTCGGTTTACGGCGTATCGTCCCCAAAGATAAAACGACGACGTCTCGAGGATTGCAGCACCGCAAGATATTCGAGCTCCAGCGAACTGGACTTTCCGGCGAGGACAAAGGCTGCTGGACAACTACTACTAGAGCTAAGATGTTGATGCAAGTGTTGCTGGTGTGTTTGGAATGAAATGCAACTGGCCTATTAATAGGCTTATCTCGCCTAGGTGAAAGGTTGTTGGACAATTATGGTATGAGGACGTGGGGATGGTAAGTGGAGAGGTGGAGATTGTTGAACAATCTCATTCCAGAGACTTCCAAAAAAGATACACTCAGGTGCAGCAGGAGCACTGCACTACAGAGAATAATCATGTGTAGCCGGTTCACTACACCAACGACTGGGCTAACCCCGAGCCCAACCTTCAAAGCCCAACTGTCAAGGCCCAACGGACAAGCCCACGGACCACCCGAAGGACCAATTGTCAAGATCTAAGTCCAAGTCCAAGTCCACGGACACGGACCGGAACCGGAACCGGAACCGGAGCCGGGCACGGGCGCGGTGCGGTGCGCCGCGTGTGAGACGGTCGGTGAAAAGGCTCGCGCGCATGAGCATGTGTGGAGCAAGCTCACCACATGTCACTTAGTTATCTCCTACAAAGAGGTAGAGACTTAAATAACACATTAAAGTTTGTACATTAATCAATGTGGGACATTGATTAATATAATAACTCTCCAAAACCCTAATAAGGTAAGTTTCTCCATTTTAAGTAACATATTAGTTTTGTCCCCCCAAACTTCGAGCCACTATTTCTCACTCACCGAAAATCGAAATCGAGAAATTAAGCACACTATAATTATCTACTCGAAATGTAGATCGAAGTCATATAACTCAATTCATAAATCGGATATATATCGAGGCTTAAAAAGACGATTAAACGGGATGAATTTTGCCCAAGTTAATTAAATTTCCATAATAACAATATATATATATATATATATATATATATATATATATATATTTCGATTTTTCCAACAATCCCCCACATGAGTGGAAATAGCCAAATGCATGCATGCAGACATACAGTTATGTCCTCAAGAGACAATAAAGCATTAGAGTAGGTGGCTTGTGACCTTGAACCTTCCTTAGTCAGTGCTATCAAGCATACCGGCGGACTAGTGGACACATGGCCTTGAACTATTCCTCCATGGTGTATACTAAGGCAATAGCACTAACGCTATAAAGTCTCAACCACGTCCGTTCTCACGTTTGTGTCCTTTACAAGCCATGGACAACCTCTTTGGATTCATAAGTGTCACATAGAAGCGGCCCTCACTTCTCACTTACATAGGCGATTCTTACCCGAGTATCCTGACATACTGCACCTTCTCAAGGCATCCAAAAATCATTAAAAGTCAAAGACTTAACCTCACCACTTGACAGGTTACCAACACTCTCGAGCTCTTTTAAGGAATAGTATGATTGAGTGTGGTATCAACAGACTCATATACCTTAGTTTTCCCATTGAACCAAGTTCATGGGATCTCCAATCTATAAGGTTGGGTATCTACTATAATCGTCTTTAAATTATGGATTTAACTCTCATTCCCTCTACGAGCCTATACATTTGATCTCGATTCAAACTCTTAGTAAGGGGATCCGCTAGATTATCAATTGACTTGATATAGTCTACAGAGATAACCCCACTCGTGATCAAATGTCTTACGGTATTGTGTCGATGACGAATATATCTCGACTTACCATTATACAACCCACTCTTTGCCCCACCAATAGCCGCTTAGCTATCACAGTAAATCATCATAGGTGGCACGGGTTTCGTCCAACATGGAATGTCTTCAAGAAAATTACAGAGCCATTCGGCCTCCTCACCAGCTTTATCTAAAGCAACAAACTCGGATTCCATGGTGGATCGGGCTATGCACGTTTGTTTCGTGGATCTCCACGACGCAGCTCCTCCTCCTATACTGAATACATAACCACTAGTAGACAACGAGTCTTTAGTGTCGAATATCCAATTCGCATCATAGTACCCTTCAAGCACCGGAGGATGTCTAGAGTAGTGCAGCCCAAAATTAAGAGTGTACTTCAAGTACCTTAGAACTCTAACAAGAGATTTCCAATGCTCTCTACTTGGATTACTTGTGTAGCGACTCAGTTTGTTCACCGGACAAGCTAGATCGGGCCTCGTACATTTCGTGATGTACATAAGACACCCAATGACCCTAGCATAATCCTCTTGAGCAACATGATCACCCATATTCTTGCTCAAGTGAACATTAACTTCTAGAGGAGTCTTTGCCGGCGCACTATCAAAGGCATTGAACCGCTTAAGTACTTTCTCAATATAATGAGATTGAGACAAAACAATCCCTTTGGGAGTTCTTTGAATCTTCACTCCAAGAATAACGTCAGCAACTCCCATATCTTTCATATCGAAAGTTCTCTTAAGCATACGCTTGGTGTCATTTATGACTTGAAGGTTTTTTCCCATAATTAACATGTCGTCTACATAAAGACAAACAATTATAAAACCATTCTTTGTATTCTTTATGTAAAAACACTTGTCACATTCATTAATCTTAAAACCATTTGACAACATAGCCTCGTCGAATTTCAAGTGTCATTGTAATGGTGCTTGTTTCAACCCATAAAGGGATTTCACCAACTTACAAACCTTTTGCTCTTGGCCAGGTACAACAAACCCTTCAGGTTGTTCCATATAAATTTCTTCTTCTAAATCTCCATTTAGAAAGACAGTTTTCAAGTCCATTTGGTGAATCTCAAGATTGTGCAAAGCAGCAATCGTGAGAAGCACACGGATAGACGTAATCCTCGTTACAGGCGAATAACTATCGAAGAAATCATATCCTTCAATTTGCTTAAAACCTTTAACCACTAAACGAGTTTTATATTTGTCAATTGACCTATTTGCCTTATACTTTCTTTTTAGGATCCATTTACATCCTAAGGGCTTGCAACCTTCGGGTAAGTCTGCTAAGACCCAAGTGTGATTTTGCATGATGGAATCAATTTCACTTTGGACGGCTTCTTGCCAAAGTGGGCCATCGGGTCTAGAAAGAGCTTCTTTTATAGACCGCGATTCTTCATCCAAAAGAAAAACTACATAATCAGGACCAAAGTCCTTAGCAACCCTTGCTCTAGTGCTACGTCTTGGTTCTAAAGTTTCAAGATCGGCAGCTTGCCTTTTACGTGTAGCGGGTTCTACCCCCACATTTCTAGAACTACTAGCAACTTCTCTTGCTTCACCACTAGAGCTCGACTCAACTTTATCAACCTTTATACATAGATAGATATGTTCAAAGAATATAGCATTCCTTGACTCAATAGTAGTTCCAACATTCATATCGGGCACGGCCGACTTATGAATGACAAACCGATATGCACTACTATTCAGTGCATATCCTATAAAGATACAATCGACGGTCTTAGGTCTGATTGTAACTTTCTTAGGCAAAGGCACTTCTACCTTAGCCAAACACCCCCACACTTTGAGGTACTTATATGAAGGTTTCCTTCCTTTCCACAACTCGTAAGGAGTAACATCTCTACCTTTTAGAGGTATTTTGTTTAATAAGTAGTTAGCCGTCAAAACGGCTTCCCCCCACATGTTCTGGGGCAGTCCAGAACTTATCAACAAAGCATTCATCATCTCCTTTAAGGTTCGGTTCTTCCTTTCAGTTACACCATTTGATTGAGGCGAATAGGGGATAGTGGTTTGATGAATAATACCACTTGTCTTACACAACTCTTCAAAAGGAGTACATACTCTCCACCTCTATCACTTCGTACCATTTTGATTTTACAATCAAGTTGGTTTTCGGCTTCTGCTTTGAAGTTAGTAAAAGCTTCAATTGCCTCATCTTTACTCCTTAAAAGATAAAGAGTACAATACTTAGTGCAGTCATCAATAAAAGTAATAAAATACTTTTTCCCACCTCTAGTTTGTACAAACTTTAAGTCACATACGTCAGTGTGAATGAGTTCTAGAGGTTTTGAGTTCCTTTCTACAGAATGAAATGGCATCTTAGCCAATTTTGCTTCAACACAAACTTCACACTTGGTTTTGTTAAACTCACTTACTTTAAGTAGATCGAGATTAACTAATCTATTAACATGTCCTAATCTAGAATGCCATAAATCGGAACACTCAATCAAGTAGGAGGAAGTAGCTTCATTCTCATTGTTCTTGGCCTCAATGGGCTCTTGGTGCAATGCCATTACAGATAACTTGAAAAGGCCATCAAACAGGTAACCTTTTTCCTAGGAACATACAAAATTTTGACAAGAAAAATTTGTCAGACTCAAAAACTAATCTAAACCCTCTCTTGACTAGTACAGAGCCGGACACAAGATTCTTCCGAATGTCGGGGACATGCAGCACCTCTCCAAGAGTCAGGTTCTTCCCGGAGCTCAACCTTAGCACCACAGTACCAAAGCCAACTACCTCAGATGAGGCTTGATTCCCCATAATGAGCTTCCTCCCTTGGCAACTCTTGTACATGGTGAAACGGCTTCGATCACCACAAATATGTGCCGTGGCAGCGGTATCAATATACCAGTTCCCTTCATTTTCCACGATATTAGCTTCTTCGGTGACAAAGGCTGCAAGGTCGGCTTCAGTTATCTCCAACATGTTGGCTTGACGAGTCCTCTTCTTCTTCTTCGGCATACAGCAGTCATTCGACATGTGGCCGGACTTGCCACAGTTGTAGCAATCCCCTTCAAACTTGCGGGGTTGAACCTTGGCCTTCCCTTTAGAGTTGTTGTTTGGACGCCCGCTCTTAACATTGTTGGAGTTGCCACCTTTTTCTGCAAGGTTGACTCTTGGTTCCACGGGTGCTTTGCCCTTTTCATCTCGAGTCCTCATATCGGTCTCGATGCGAAGCTTGACAACAAGGTCTTCAAGCGTCATTTCCTTTCGCTTGTGCTTCAAGTAGCTCTTGAAGTCCTTCCAACTCGGGGGAAGTTTCTCTATCACAGTTGCCACAATGAAAACATCGGGCAAAAGCATCCCTTCGGCATGGACGTCATGGACAAGGAGTTGGAACTCTTGCAGTTGCTCCATGACCGGTCGAGTGTCCACCATTTTGTAGTCCAAAAACTTGGCGACTACAAACTTCTTAGTTCCTGCATCATCAGTACAATATTTCCTTTCAAGTGTCTCCCAAATAGCCTTGGAGGTCTTTACATTTGCATACATGCTATATAGACTATCATCTAGTCCACTAAGCAGGAATTTTTTACAAAAATAATCCGAAGTAAGCCAATTTTCGTAGTCTATTCGGACTTCAACATTCTCCTCATTGTCACTTGGAGGGGCGGGTGCGTTCTCCAACAGCACGGTCGTGAACCCCAATGTTGTCGAGTAGAACAACATCTTTTGTTGCCATCTTTTGAAGTCGGCTCCACCAAACTTGGTCGGCTTCTCGGCGGTGGGCAACATTCTTGACGAGTGCAGAGGTGCCGTCAGGGTTGGGTTCAAACCCCCCACCACACAATGGTGGTTCACACTCCCAAAAGGGACATTACTCTGCAAGGCAGAGGACATAGCATTGAAGTTGAATGCCGAGTTAGTGGCATTAGCACGGTTAAGTGCTATCCTTGCATCGGCGGCGGCGGACATGGCAGCAAGATTTGGATTAGCAAAAATCAGAGTAGGTGTAGGGACAGACACCGGTTGGACCACATTGTCGGAGGAGGCTAAAACGTCAGAGGTGGAGGAGATGGCGGCGGCAGTGGCATTGATGGGGGTGGCGGTAGAAGCAGCGGCGGCGGCAGCGTCGGAGATGGCAGCACTTGAGGAAGACATCTTTTCAGTTTACTTGAAGCAGCTAGGTAAGTTATTTCGTCTTGCGATTGTTGGATTACAAACTGTTATTACAAGTAAACCGGTAAGTCGGAAAAAGAAAACAAACAGAAGAAACCGTCGAGTCGAGGATAGCCTCTATCCGCAAGACGAAATACGCCCCGGTAGTGCTCTCAGTTTACGGCGTATCGTCCCCAAAGATAAAACGACGACGTCTCGAGGATTGCAGCACCGCAAGATCTTCGAGCTCCGACAAACTGGACTTTCCGGCAAGGACAAAGGCTGCTGGACAACTACTAGAGCTAAGATGTTGATGCAAGTGTTGCTGGTGTGTTTGGAATGAAGTGCAACTGGCCTATTTATAGGCTTATCTCGCCTAGGTGAAAGGTTGTTGGACAATTATGGTAGGAGGACGTGGGGATGGTAAGTGGAGAGGTGGAGATTGTTGAACAGTCTCATTCCAGAGACTTCCAAAAAAGATATACTCTGGTGCAGCAGGAGCACTGCACCACAGAGAGTAATTATGTGTAGCCAGTTCACTACACCAATGACTGGGCCAGCCCACAAGTAGCCCAACCGTCAAGGCCCAACGGACAAGCCCACGGACCACCCAAAGAACCAAGATCCAAGTCCAAGTCCAAGTCCAAGTCCACGGAACCAGAGCCGGAGCCGGCCCGGGCGCGGACGCGGCGCGGCGCGGTGTGAGGCGGTCGGTAAAAAGGCTTGCGCGCATGAGCATGTATGGAGAAAGCCCACGACATGTCACTTAGTTATCTCCTACAAAGTGGTAGAGACTTAAATACCACATTAAAGTTTGTACATTAATCAATGTGAGACATTGATTAATGTAATAACTCTCCAAAACCCGAATAAGGTAAGTTTCTCCATTTTAGGTAACATAGTAGTTTTATCCCCCAAACTTCGAGCCACTATTTCTCACTGACCGAAAATCGGAATCGAGAAATTAAGCACACTATAATTATCTACTCGAAACGTAGATCGGCGTCATATATCTCAATTCATAAATCGGATATATATCGAGGCTCGAAAAGACGATTAAACGGGCTGAATTTTGCCCAAGTTAAATTAGCATTTAATGCTAATTAAATTTCCATAATAACAATATATCTATATATAAATATATATATATATATATATAAATTTCAATTTTTCTAACAAAATTATGTTTTCTTCAATGAATAACTAGGTAGATCGTTGACCCTATCGTTTTATTTGAAAAATTATATCGAGGCAGAGTTGGTGTTGGTGGAAGCTTGAGCTTTCTAATCCACAATTGACAAACTCCCTTGTGCTACTCTTTTTCTCCAATCTTTCATTTAAAAAATTTGTATCATCTTCATCTTTTTCTGTGCAAATAGCCTCTGAAAGTTAGGAATCTCTGATAATGCAGGCCTATTTCATCTGAAATTTGAGGAAATATTTCTTGATTAGTATTAATGTTTCTTCAGCAGCCATTCATGTTATTATTATGTATGGCTGGCATAGCTGCATTTATCCCTCCTTTTATCCTTCCTCTATGTATTGCCAGCAATATTCTGTAGTGGGAGCTCTGGCTTTTCTTGGAATCATGGTTTCTTTGATATCCTTATAATGTTGCTTTTGGGCTCGAATTCGATTCTTCCTTTGAGCATTCCCTTCTTCAAGTTTAGTTTCTCATCTGATTCTTGATCATTGAAGCTCTTATTTCCTGTATAAAATCCCAGTTTCATTCTGTAAAGTATTCTAGATTCTCTTATTCATCTTCAAGAAATAAGGACTACCATAACATTCAATTAAATTCTTTGATTCCTTGGTTGAATTTTAGTAAGAGCTTCTATTTCTGGACCAAAAACACTATTTTTTATTTGGGATTTCCAAACTCAAATTAAGACAGAAGGGACTAAAGCAGTTTGGGCAGAAAAGCATGAGTTTCTTAACAGTTTGATTTGCAATTTTCCAAACTCAGATTAATACAGTAGCACAAGAGAATCTAGGACAGTAAATCCTACTTCAGTAACTTTTCAAGGCCTTTAATTAATGTCTTTGTAATACTCCCTCCGTCCCATTGAGCTGTGCTCATTTCTTTTTTGCACGTAGATTAAGGAGAGTTGTTAGATGTGAGTGAAGTGGTGGGTCCCATAAAAAGAGAATGAGTAATTGTGTGTAAAAATTTGTCTTTTTTGGAAACAGGAACAGATGAGTGGGATAAACTAAAAAGGAAAACGAGCACAGCTCGTTGGGACAGAGGGAGTACTATTTTCGCTGATGTTCATTATGAACTTTAATACATTGTCTCCGTTCAACGGATGAAGACATTGACTTTATGACTTATAAGTTTTGAATATTCAATTAGGATTTGAAATAATGAGTCGTTCGTGGATGTATACACGGTAGGCAGTAGACGGTTCATTGAATCCTCAATTTGTGAATGACATTGAGGATTTCATTAATTGGGCAAATAGGCAGACATCTCTCATGGATGGGGACAAAATTAGATGTTCGTGTAAAAATTGTAAGAATAAACTGTTTTTGAGTACACAAGTTGAAAGAGAGCACGTATATATGAGGGGGTTCGTTAAAAACTATAAAATTTGGTCTTCTCACATAACCTTAGATGAGCAAGTTACGGGAATTCGGACATTGGTTCAAATCATATATAAGATTCAGTATCCAATCTAAATAATTTGCAACAATATTTTGTTTCCTAATTAGCTTGTTATGTTCTTAGGTTTCATCCCCTTATTGCAATGAGATGAATCCGCACATACAGGATTTAGCAAAAGACCCATTAGCAGCGGTTTATAGGTACCCTGGATATGTTGTGAACGTATATAAGTTTCATACTTTATCACATGGGGTAGGAAAATCCACTATGAATAGCGGAGTTTGTATACAAGGGCAGAATTATGGTTCCGATGCACTTGATTATTATGGACAGTTGGTGGAGATATGTGAAGTTGAGTACCCAGGTTTACCAATGAAACGGACCATGTTGTTTAAGTGCTTATGGTTTGACCTGACCCCGAGAGGGACTTATGTACATCCACAATACAAGTTGGTTTCTATCGAACAAACGAATCCGCTGCGAAACTATGAACCATTTGTCATGGCATCACAACCTCATCAAGTGTATTACTGCTCATATTCTAGTGTGAACAAATCTAGGAAGGCGTGGTTGGAAGCATGTAAAGTCAAACCGAGATTTAAGATAGAACTGACAACTCAATCTTCATTAGATGAAGTATTTCAAGATGATGACATACTAAACCCGCCAGTACGGAGCGACACGACATTAGAAGCTGATATAACATTAACTCATCCACGTGAAACAGTAGAACTCGATGAGGAAGATATTGACAAGGAGATGATGAAGAAGAAGAACATGTTCAGAAGAATAGGACTTTAGTGATGACTAGTAATACTTACAGGTTTTAAAAGATAGATTTATACAAAATATTTAGAACTCTACTTGATTATGATCTTATTATTGTTGGACAATTGATTATTCATTGTTTTCAGGTACATGGCGCCTCCAAGAGGTCGTGGCGGTAGGACTATATCAACTCCTGTTAGGCGTGGAGCCACCCCTTCATCGTCTGGGCATGGGATCAGTCCTCCATCTATAGGGTCCACGACTGCTAGTGGTTCTATCGACTCTTGCTCAGTTGATAGTCGTCGATGTTTCGAGATTTCAGCTGAGGGGTATGCAGTAATTGCTTTTATCTTTTTAAATATATCAACTATAACTTAGCTAAACCATTTTTCAATAATAGGAGATTGATTGAGCCATTTGGATTGGCTCACACAATCGTTGAGTGTTTCAAGAGGATTAATAACCCGACTGGGTTCAATTGAAAGCTGACACCCCCTGAAATTAAGGAGCAGTATTTTGAGGAATTTAAAGTTAGTTTTTATTTTAAGTTCACAATCTTATAATTTAACATTCACATGTATCATGTTGTATCTCGATGTAAATTATAGAAGCACTTCCACTGGCCTGCTGAGTGGGACCAGGCCGTCTACCACATGTGGCACAAGAAGGCGTCGAAGAGGTTCAGTGATTGGCACATCGAAATGAAGAAGCGCCCTCAAAAGCCGGACTACATCAACACAAAAAGGTGGGAAGCCCTCAATGAATACTAGATGCGGCCAGAGGTTGTCAGCAAGTCGGAGACTGCTTCCCAGTGCCGGAGGTCAGAACCAAGCCGGGCGCCGGGATGAGCAAGTCCAAATGAGGGTCTCGGCCAGCCCTGCAGTACTCCCAATCTACGGTAAGTCTTATTTGTAATAAATTTTTTGTCATAAAGTCTTTTTTTCACACAATTTTGTTTATGCATGTGATGAATAGGCTTCCGAGAGGGGATGCTCCTTAGAGTCAACCGTGTTTGACACTTTTCAGAGTCTCCATTACAAAGGTGGAGACTTCTCGAGCATGAAGGCGGCGAGACTTCATGTAAGCACCAAATTACAATATATAGTATACTCCCTCCGTCCCATTATTAATGTCTCACTTGCCTTTTTTGGTTGTCCATTATTTATGTCTCATACCAAATAAAGAAATAAATGAGTGGACCACAATCAATCTAAGCAAGTGGACCCCACCCATTTATACTTTTACACCACAACTTTACTCATTTACCTCCACTATCTTAATTACCGTGCCCAGTCCCAATGGGACATAAATAATGGGACGAAGGGAGTATTATTCTAGAGTTGTTAGTTTGACCTTGTTCTGCTTTTATGTTGTATTAGGCGGAGGTTGAGCGGATTGCTGCTGAAGAAGGCCCCAACGCGGATAAAAACGCGATTTATCTACAGTTGGAAGGGGTTCGGGACAAGAAGCAACGGTTGTACGGTCTCGGGGAGGAAGGGAGTAGCTTCATGAACACCGCCACCCGCTCTTCTACTTCTTCACTTGGGCCATCTCAGAACAACCTCGAGATTTTGCATCGGCTGGAGGAGGAGTCGGTAGCTAGGAGGGACCTCCAGTAGCAGATGGCTCAGATGCATGAGAAGATGGAGCAGATGATGGCGATGATTGTCTCCTCTAGCCGACAAGACGCTTCTGACGACAACCAATCCCCCCCCCTCCCGCCTCTTTATGATTTACATATTGCTATTGAATACTTAAATTTGTAGATATATATATATATATATATATATATATATATATATATATATATGGGAGGGTTCAATAAGGAACACCCCCTTATTGAAGGAACTAGGAACAAAATCTAACCATTTATTTTGTGAGATGGATGATTCAGATTCATTACTGAATTAGAAGTCAAATAGCGGAACATACATTTTATCTCATTATGTAAGGGCAATATTGGAAATTAGAAGTCAAAATTGCCCTATTTCATCATCCCCAATTATCAATCTCTCTCTCAAAAATCCTCTCTCCCGTCGTCAACATCTCCACCATTCTTTCTCTTCATCCCCTTTTTTTTCTTCTCCGCCTTTGCTGCCAACTGCCATCCTCCGCTGCCGTCTCTCCGACTCAGCCGACGTCCCTCCGGCTCCGTCACTGTCTCTTCGGCACAAAAAAAAAACTATCTTGGTGCCTCTCCTACTTCCTTCGATCTACAAATCTGTCATCTATACCTCCATTGTTACAACCGCGACGGTCATTCTAGATCTACAGAGATGCGACCATAACTTCACAAGCAATATTAAGTTCTTCGATTGTTAATTACTTTTTCTTTTTTATTTGAGATCTGTTTAGATCTTTCCAGATCTATGAATTGATTCTTGTTATCTCGAGATCTCTGTTCAGGTCTGATAAGCTAATGATTTTAGTATTCATATTTTTCTGGTTTCAATTGTAAAAACTTTATGCACTTTGTTTAAAAATTATATGCAGTTCGTTTAAAAATTATATGCACTTCGATTAAAAATTATATGCACTTTTATTGAAATTGAAAATTATACGCACTTTGTTTAAAGATTATATGCACTTGCATTAGAAACTGGATGCACTTTTGTTTGTTCTCATATTAACGTGAAAAGGTTGATAAAAAAAGAGAACAAATAAGAACAAATCATGTAATTTGTCTGTGGTGAATAATTACGTATTAAAATAAAATGCATAAAAGTTCTATATTAGAATATATAAAACACATAATTAGTTATTGAAATCACAATGGAGAAGAAACAAGTTCTGGTTCAGAATTTCTATTTCCCTAATATTGCTTATTAAAATTAAAAAATTAAGTAGTTAATCACGTTGCAGAAGAAATTACATAACGGAATCACTTAATTAATTAATCATGTTTTGTAATTAATTAATAAGTATCACAAAAGTTAAATAAAGATAAGTGAAAAAAAAAATTGGGTAAATTACTTCTATAACCTTAATGAGCTAAATTAAAGGATTCAAAATCTGAAAAAACAACTTCAATCTAAACCACACATTTACAAAATGAAAGAAGAGGATGTGTTCTCAATTCCTTCATTAAGGAGGTGTTCTCAAAAGATCCACCTCATATATATATATATATATATATATATATATATATATATATATATATATATATATATATATATATATATATATATATATATATATATATATATATATTTATTTATTTATTTTGATTTTAAATAAATAATATTCTCTATTTTGGGTTTGGATTTGATAATATATGTGCTTGGTTGGTTGGTAAAAATATTGATATTGATACAGGTTGTCGAGAACTAGGTACGAAAAAATAAAAATAAAAAAAATAAAAAGAAATTAAGATTACCGACGGAAATCAGTCGGTAAGCCAATATGTCCAAGCTGATTGCCGACTGAAATTTCCGTCGGGGACAATCCGTCGGTAAATCATCGGTGAACATCGCCGACAAAACGCCGGGTGACATACTCCTGGCGGAATATTCCGTTGGGATTCCGTTAATTTTTGCCGACAAAATATGTCCGTCGGAGAAGTTTACCGACTAAGTCTGACCCGACATCGTCTTTCCGTCGGTAAATCTTTTACGGAAGAAAAATAACGGTATACCGCCGGAAATTTCCGTCGGTAATCCACAAAATTCTTGTTGTGAAACCCGATCGCAGCCAAATTTACTCGGTGTATTTTCAAGAATAAATGATAGTAAATTTTCTCGCATTCATATTTAAAAAGGTCGTACCTATTATTTTTAACTACTTAGATTTTGAAGTAGTATAAAGGATATGCACATTTGAGAAATATATGACTCAAATGTATTAGTTTAATTTAATTTATTTGCCATTCTGTTCTTAGGTATTGTAAATCATATATCTAACGAACTTTATCTTATATCTAGATCACTACATGTACACTCGTGATGAAAGATATATTTGGGCGAACTCGGAGTTATAATTATCGAGGATTATAAAAAGGATTCTTCTTCATCTATTGATTGTATTAAAAGAATTTCTAGATTAGTAAATTATGACATTTTTAGGGGAGGACAACTGCAATTCTTATTACTTGTACGCTACGGATTTCCTAATTTACGACAGGTTATGAAACAATGAAATACTCTTAAAAGAAGATTGGAGTATTCAACTTTTACTTGCTTCAAATGACATCTTTAAGTTTAAATTAATTCGTTGTTTCCAACATACATAATTGTGATCATTAATTAAATTAGAATAGAAATGAAAAAAATAGTCCTTCCAATGCGGCCCATTAATTTTTGCATCTAGAAAGCTTCAATGTTTAAAACACCAACATATTCATTTTGACACTACCTCTCGAATTGCTTTGCTTTCAACTTTCACAAAAACTACTCCCTCCATCCCAAATATATATGTCTCATTTCCATTTCTGTATATCCCAAATTTATATATCTATTAATAATTTTTTGTGCCTAATTAAATATTTCACTAATTTCTAGAAGTCTAATTAATATAATAATATAGAAAAAGACCATCTTATCCAACTTTAATAATAGCAAATACAATTATGTTATTAACTTTTTAGTAATTTATTTTAATTTACTCATATTTCAATACCAATATTTATCTAACTTTCATATCATTAATTTTTTCTTAATATATGTGAAAAGTCAAATAGGCATATATAATCGAGGGAGTATTAAAACAAATAAATGAGATTTATTATCTCATTAATATTCAGTAAATTGAAATACAAAATATATCAAATTTTAATTAAGCAAAATAGTAGTGCTATATGATATTGATAATGGTATAGAATTTCTTATACACTACTCTTGGTCGTCATCATCACCTAAATTAGAAATCTTTGAGCAATTTCCGGACCTGCTCGAGCGTAACAAACAGCACCACCGTGAAGGGCCCCTGCCGCGAAATCGTGGGGATAAAGCCTTTGTAGAGCGCCATCGGCCCCTCCGCCTTGATCGTCTTCATCGCACAGTCGAGGGCGCCGCTGTACGGCGGCGCCTCCCCGGCCACCACCTTCATGTTCATCACCCGAGTCTTGATCACGTCCACAGGATTCGACGCTACGGCCGCCACGAACCCCGCCGCGAAGCTGGCCGTCACGTGGGTCCCAAGACCATCCTTCATCAGATGCTTCTCCAAAATCATTTCCTTGAACTGGTCGTACGAAGCCAGCTGTGACGCCGTCACCAGCATGGCGCGGTTCACCGTAAGCGATGAGCCGCGCCACAGACTAGTGACGCCCTCGCTCTTGGTCATCTGAAGGATGGCGTCGAAGACGCTCTTGTAGTTGCGCCGCTGCGAGGCCGGGAGTCGGCCGTCCGCCTGCATCCGGACCATGGCTAAGTCGGCAGGATTGCCGACGGCGGCACCAACTCCACCGGCGATGAGACCAGCGACGATCTTACGGGGTAAAGGCATGTTGTTGGTATTGGGATCGGACCATTTCGTCTTGAGGATGTCGTAGAGGCCCATCCTGGTGGTGGAGTAAAGCGTCTGGCGGAGAACAGTGGCAGAGACGCCGGAGAATAGAGCGGCGGCCCCGTCTTGCTGAATGATCCGGAGGCCGACGGAAATGGGTCCCACGCGCGGAGGCGGAGGAGGAGGGACGTGGATGTTCTGCGCTGCGGCGGCGGAGGAGGGGAAGGCGAGAGCAGGGCGGAGATTCTGCACCTGCGGAGCCGCCGCCTCACCCTGCAACTGCATACGGACCTTGATCAGATCTAAGGGGTGAGTGCTGCAGCCAGCAATTATGGAAGCAATGCCTCCTTCGACGAATCCCTTGACGCCCATAACGTGTTCGACAGAATTGCTGAATGAATTAGAAATAAATAACAAAAACGAATCTTAATCAAGAAGAGGAAGACCAATTAGAATTGGAGGTCATCTCACTGGAAACCAGGAGATGCGAGTGGAGACCGAAAGCTGTTGATGAGAAATGTGGAACTGTGGCCCTCTGAGACATACGAGGTGGGAAGAAAACGATGAGTGCGGTAATAGAAATGGTGGCGGAGAGCATTTATAGGGGAGGGAAACGAGGAAGGAAACTAAGAGGAAGGACAATTAGGTTTTCACACGCAATGGACCAAAACGGCGGATTATTTCTTTATTTTTGTTTAATTCTGTTAGTGGCCCACATTTCTCTCTCTCTAGGGAGGAAATTGGAAACGCAATCTCTCTCTCTAGAGGGACTTTTCTTTTATTCAAAATTGCAAATTTTACGTCAGCTATTGCGCAAACCATATAAATTAGATTTTAGATCTTTTAGCCTTTGTTTGGTAGATGAGAGAAAATGAGAGGAGATAAATAGGTAAGAAAGAAAATAAAAGAAAGAAAAAGTAGAGAAATATGGTAGAATTTATATGTTATTTGGTAGGAGAGAAATTGAATAGAAAGAGAAGAGGGGAGATATAGTGTTATAATTGAAAAGTCAAAAATATCTTTAAATAAAAAAGAAGAAAATTGATTTATAAGGTTAAAATTGTAACTTATTATCTACTTCTCTTTAAAATGTATTTTCTCTTCTAAATCTCTTCACTTTTGGAGAGAAAGAAATTAAGCATGGGTCCCATCATTTTTCTTCTCTCTATTTTTTTTCTCTTCCCAACCAAACAACAAACTTTCATATTTTCTCTCATATTTCTCTCTTCCAAATTTCTTTCCTCTCAATTTATCTTCAACCAAATAAAGCTCTTTTTCAAAATATTTATGCAGTCCTTTTGAATAGTTATACAACTTTGAATTTCATCAATATCAGCAGTTGTTGCATATGTGAGCGAATTTTCTAGTTAAAAAAAATAAAAAAAACTCGATTAAAAAAAATCATAGATTTTTTGTGCGGTTTTTATAATATTTTAATTTTATGCATAAGTATGTCATTTCCTTAGTAAAATCCCCTACAGAATAATATCCTTCTTCAAAGTTACTATAAAATCGTGCAAATTGCATAACATTTTCATTAAAACACTATTTCTCAATTTACTATCTAAACCTCAACACATGTTTTTGTTCTTTCCGTATTTGTTTTTTAATTCTAATTCCCTCTCTGTGTATATATATCCTCCAAGAATAGGGAATTAAACCAGATGCACCAGTTGTGTTGTCTCCCCTTTTCAAGTCTTCTGATTTCTTTTATGGACTACTACGCGTTATTATATACTGTATATTATATTGTTAAACATAGTACCTAAATACAACTAGTACATGGGTGAGACGTCTAGATTCGATCCCTAATTCATATCAACAAAATAAAAATAAAAAAATAAGAAAATGCTATGATCCATTGATATATAATGAATGCATTACTATGTCAAATACATTAAATACCCTAGCATACCCAAATTGAAGGACCAAATTGACACACTCGGTGCAATGACGACGTTACCTCATGAGAGACCATTAATTTTCAGAGCTGTAAATTAACAAGAATGTCCTGTTGCACAACAATTCAATGAGATGATGAATTATTTGGAGTTGGGAGAAGTGTAAGGTCAACAAACCATCTTAAGTTGACTTGGCGTATAAAAAGCCAAGTAATAGGCAATTGACTGTTGACTTGACCCCAAAAGCAAATTGGTGGATTTTATGAATTTTGTAATGTGAAAGGGAAAAAGACCTTGAGGTGTATATGGGGACATACTTTCTGACTTTGATTTCTTCCAGTTTGTGTGGAGGAGGATGTTTTGGGGGCCAAGTGGGCCACAGTGATACTGGACCGGATTGCCGCGTCAAACTGTGGGAGGTTATATCTGGGTCAGGTATCTGAAAACAATTGGCCCTTCTCTAACTTTTTTTTACTTCAAAATAAAACGTGTTACAAATAAAAAACTTATGGTCACCTGAGAGATTCGAACTCTCGCCGGCATCGACCATGTGCTTAGCAGGCACAAGCATTAACCATTCGGCCAAAAAGACATCAAAATATACTTGGAGTATAAAATATTTAATTCAATTATTCTCTTATATTCATTTCAAATTTACCCAAACCTTATCTTTACTACACAAAATACTCAATTTTACTTATACTACCATAACTTTATGAAAAAGTTGACTGACAGCAATCATTTTCAGGTTTTTTTTGGAATTCGAGATGAATTCAGTCAAGAAACAAACAAAAACAACACACGAGTATATATATAGTAACTAATCTCGCTCGTAAATAATAAATTCTGCTTGAATCTCACTCAGTCCCGCTTAGCAACGGTAAGAGGACAAACTCCGCTCGCACTCAAATCCCGCTCGGCACTTTCCGCTCATGTCCCGCTCTGTCCCACTCGGCTGCTCAAATCCCGCTCGCGAGTCTCGCTCAAAACCCGCTCGGCAAACTTCGAAGTTAAACTCAAATCCCGCTCGGAGTTTCCATTTCCAGTCAAATCCCGCTCGGCGAGCGGGAATTCACGAGCGGGACCGAGCGGGATTTGTACAGATGTAAATTTAATATCTAGATCTGTTACTTTCTCTCATCTTTCTCCTCAATTTCTTTCGCCCGTCGCTGAAAATCCTACTCAAGACCGCTCGAAACGCAAGTTTCTAATAGATTTCGACACCAAAACACGAGAATGGCCAACCAGGTTAGTCCCGCTCGAATGCTATTGTCCCGCTCGAATTTTATTCGTTAATTTGACGCGAATATTATGATTTTTTGAACATGGTTTTGTTTAATTTTCTGAGCATGAATATTGTTTAATTTTTCTGCTTGAATTTTTGTTATAGAATATAGCATGTGATTTCGTTCTTAAATTTTTGGGTGTCAGTATTAGTTCTTGCATCAAATTTGTGAATTTGTGAATATGTTTGAATTTTGTTTAATTTCGTTATGAATTTGCTTGAGTTTTTGGCTTGAATTAGAGCAAGGCTGTGAATTGATTTTCTGGGCTCGAATCCCGCTCACTAAACAGGATTTCGCTTCGACCGAGCTGGATTTTTTTTTGACTGAGCAACTGGATTTGATTTGGCCACTAATTCTGCTCAAATCCTGCTCGCCGAGTGGGATTTCGCTTCGACCGAGCGGGATTTCCTCTCGGCCGAGCGGGATTCAAGATTTTTTTTTATTTATAAAATTTAACGTTTAAATTGTTTCAATGCAGTCCTATTTAAAAGAATTGGTATTCTCGACGCGAATCCGAGAATCGACATAGAATATAACCCGAAAATTTTCCATACGATTAAAAAAGTTTTAAGAGCTATCAGAGATTGATGGATTAGTGGAGGAGTTTAGGAATGACATTTTTGGTGAGTTTATGGATTGGAGGGTGGGTACGAATGCGGCCAAGGCTCTTCACATGTTGATGTGTCATGAGATTCAAGCGGACGGAGATGATTCAGTTATATGATTTTCCGTGTCCGGATCGACTATCCGATTTTCTTGTTTCGATTATGCCCTTGTCACGGGTTTAATGTTTGGATCCTGCAATTTTGATCTGCATGATCAATATGATCCCCGTTCCTCGACTGTTTACACCATGTTAAATGGTTGTACACCAATAACGGCCAGAGAATTGCTAACAAGTTCGAGAGTGGAGATTTGAAGTTGGATGAGTTTGGGTTTTTGAAGGTGGCTAATGTTCTAGCCTTTTTTTTTTGCCCTCGGTTACAGCGAGACAAGAGTGGTGGACACATGGATTTGGGTATTAGTGGACCATCTACGGACATTTTACCAATTTTCGTGGGGCTCCTACACTTATGGTGCTTTGATGCACTATTGCAGTTTTGTTCCAAGACGCCGGAACAAATTTCGAAAAAAATATCATTTTTATGGCCCCGTTTGGCCACTCCAGGTGCGTATTATGATTTTTTTTACTTGAATTAATTTAATTTTTGATATATCTCATATACTAATTAATATTATTTTCATTTATTGTAAATTTGGTCTTACGAGGCTATTCAAGATTTATGAGTGATATCTGCAGAAAGTTTGTCTACAACTGGATTGCCTCGTTGGAAGAATTGGTTTTTCGGTGGAGGCCAACCACATAGGCTTAACAATTTCTGGCATCGTCAAATAAAAATATATAATTTAGTGTTGATTTATGAGTTTTTATTAAGTTTATTATATGGGGTATATTATATATATATTTTTTAACTTAATGTTGTTTAATAATATTTTATGTAATGTAATTACAGCATGTTGTCCGATATGGTCTCATACCATCCGATACGGAGACACAAACTCCGTATTAGCATAGTGTCACTGGAGACGATCGATTTCATGTGTCCTACATTCCGACTGAGAATCCGTTACAGGCCACGATCATAGGAGACCATGAGAAACGAGAGTTATACCGATTCGGACAGCAGACACAGCGTCCCTCCAGTTCTAGAGGAACTGGATAGAGGCAACATCGTTCCACTGAAGGTGGTTAGGGGGTCCGAATGGAGGCGGGACCTAGGGAGCCGGGTCACCAGCAGTTCTTGACCGTGGAAGACGTTCGGACAGTTGTGAGGGAAGAACACCGGACCTTAGGGCAGGAAATAGTTCACGACGTTAAAAACCTATTTCGGTCTGTGTTTGGTCGATCTAGGAGCCGAGGCTTGACTTCTACGTCCTCACACGCGGGCGGTAGCCGTGAGAACCATACACCGCACGACCTTTTGAGGAATGAATCGGAGTCGGCGGGGTACTGTCATAAGCGGGATGTTCGTGAGGAGATGGGTGATGACTCTCCCCGGGATAAGGACGAGTCGACTCAGTGTACCGCCCCGAGATTATGGAGATGGGGGATAACTCCCCTCGGGCTGAGGATAACGTCTACGAGCATGGCTGTTATGCTCCGGAGTCAGTTCGGAGCATGTTAGACTGTTATGACCCTGTTTATGGAGATTGTCTGCCTCGTCAGAGCTGGTAATATGGTGTGCAACTTATGGACCCATTTCTTTTTTACGGTGGTAATTGGCGTCGATATTATGCTCCTGATCAGGAGCTACCTTCAGCATACCGCGTCGAGGTTGGTGCATCATCTGCCAATCTGGTACGGATCGAGCCCATCCTGTCTAATGACCACAATTGACTAGATACATTTTCCGTTGATTCAGTTTATTAGGTATCGTATAATTTTTATTTTTAATTTAGTTTTTTAATTATAGCTTCCTTTTTTAATTTAGTTCATTTAATTTTGGGCATTGAGGACTCCACGTGTGAACCCGCTCGGAGCCCCAATGATGAGCACTCTCATAGTCGTTGAAAATTATCGTTAGCTCCGGGTATTTGGACTATGGTGTTTCACGTATGTTGCGATTATCTTGTCACCCAAACATTTTTCGACGAGCTCGAGAATCCTCGTAAGGAGTTGGAGCATGGTACCATGGATTTATACATGGGAGCGTTGAGGAGGATGAAAAATCTCGGGGGTATCGATGTGTTGGCTACGCCCCACTATCATCAGACAGTGATAGTCGATTCGTCATTATTTGTAAGTAATAATAACTTATTCAATTTATTTAATTAAATAATTACTGACATTTTTTTTCATTTATTTAACCGAACGTGATTTGCAAAAATTAGAAGAAATGCATTCTAGAGCAGGATCATGACATACACCACGACGTTGATAAGCACGTAATTGTTGCGTTTATATTACCGATGTTATGCTTGTTTGTCTCGGGTTTATGGTGTAGGAGGTGGATAAAAGGCGAAAAGATGGTAAATGTTGCCCATGTACGTATTGGAAGCTGCATGCATAATTTATGTGATCAAAAAAGTTTTGGGCCAGAATATTAGACGAAACTTGGCAGGAATTGGACCTCCCAATTGGGCCAGCTTAGTTGACCGAAGAAATATCTTGAATGATGATATGAAGAAGCCCAGCCCAATGCAATAGGAAGAAATTGGAGGGAAATCTTTTGGTTGAGCTACTTGCTGTGAAAGAGATTGGTGTAGAATAGTATAGTGGCAGGATACTTTTCCTGCCACAGCCGCCCAGCCTAACAAGAATTCCTCTCACAGCCGAACTGCTCCCATCAGCTTCCACCCAGTCTGGTCAAATCCGCCAATGCTGCAATTAATGCATGGATAGGCTCAAGAAGAAAAGCATGACTTGATTTAGACTTACCTTTTGTTATATTATTATTATTTTTGGCTATGTAAGGGAAGATATCCCACAACTTATCATAATTCTCTAGTCACTCTCTCTCTACTTTAGTTTTCTCTCTAGAATTTCGAAACTCTCTCTAATTTAGTTCATGTTCTTCAATCTTCAAGTTAGATAGTAAAAGCTCTTTAATTATCGCCTCTGCTCAAGCATTTAATTCGCGAAGATCTGCCTCAGTATGTTCTCTGTTTTCTGCCATGTTTCGTTCATTTAATTCTGCACTTATTTCTGTTTATTTAAGGTTTAGAAGTTATTGTTCTTCAAGTTAGCTTTCTGCATTTATGATGTCTTTCTCTTGCATGTTTTCTTGCTTTCGTAGTATAAATATGTGTAGCTAAGCCCTAGATTTGGCTAGGGCAGTGAAACACCCGATCCTTGCCTTCCATGAGATCTTAATGTGCTTAAAATTTGTTAGCTAAGTGTTTCTGCCCAGATCTGTGTAGATGCCTGTTTAAGATAACATAGGACTGATCAACCTAGGTTAACTGGGCTGGTATTGAACAGGCAGGGGAGATGGTGGAGTTACTTTCATGCTCAACATGGGTAGCTTTGCTAGTTCGGTTTCTTGGATATTAATTCTCCTTAGTTGTAGATCTATGCAATGCTCAACATGGTAGATCGACACAAGGGTAGGGAGTAGGTTAATGCTCAACATTCCTTCTCCATTTCAAGAATAAGATTTAGGTGCGTCCGTGCTCAGCACGGCACCTTAACCGGGCAACCTTAGAAAACCGATTAATCTTAGAATCGAGGATTGGAGGCCGATCAGTGTGGATCTGCCCAAAGCCGAGTCGCTTTTAATATTTGTTCTCATCCCCTGTTTTAATTGCGCAGTTTATGAATTATTGTCTAGTGTTAATTAAACCCAAAGTTAATGGTAGTTACTGACCAAACTCTTTTTCGGTCTTTAGAGATAAATTGCTTAAATCTACCCATTCCCTGTGGATTCGATCCCTGCTTGCTAACTATGCTTGTATTAGTTTAGTTGTCTATCGCAGGTGTAATTATAAATATTGTTTGGTTCGTGGCCGATTTTAACGATGAAATCGCCTCCGACCAAAATGGCGCCGTTGCCGGGGAATGGCGTTTTGATTTAAACTAACCTTTTCTACTGACCTTTTTATTTTTGTTCTACCCAAGTGTTTCTTCTAGGTGTTTATGAGTGGCTCGTTCAACCCAAAATTCTGGCTAGACCCTGAAATTGAGAAGACTGCCAGGAGACTCAGGAAGGAGACACGGTTGCACAAGCAACAAACTGAACTGGAGTCGCAGGGCGAAAGATCTCTGCATACAGAGACTGCAAGTGAGGCTGGTACTGAAGCCAGCCACCCAGAAGACCGAGATACTCAGTTTGTCCGGGCAGAGGACCAAGCTGAGAAGGACCAAACTGACAAGGAAGAATCCGATTCTGAATCAAAAACAGAATCCCAAACTATCATTGAAGAAGATGATCCAAGGGTCCTCGAGGTCAATGAACATACTGTCAGGAAGCGGAAGGACCCTGTGCAGATCGCCGCTTATGGTGAAAATCCTGTGGAACTCAAGGCAGTGGTGCTGAATGCCCTGCCCAAGTTTTATGGAAAAAGAATGAGAATCCCTTCTCATTCTTGAACGAATTCGAGAAGATATGTAGGCTCCAAAAGAAAATTGACCAGCAGACTGATGATCAAGTGAAGCTAGTTGCATTCCCTTATGCACTATGCGACAGAGCCAACATGTCGTACTCGAGTCTGCGCACAGATTGTATTGGGAATTGGCCACAGATGGAGACCACCTTCCTGGAGTACTATTTTCCCGCAACAAAGACAAGCTCCCTGAGGAAAGAAATATCGAGTATCCAACATGAATATGATGAACACCTCAGTGAGTACTGGGAACGTTTTAACAGATTGGTTGGAGACTGCCCAAATCACAAATATAGAGATGGAGAACTGTTCCAGTTTTTCTACCAAGGCATGACTATGAAATACAAAGACTTGGTGAATTCCGGAAGTGGAGGAGGATTCACTCACTTTAAGATTAGTGAGGCCAAGCAGTACATTCAAAGACTGGTGGACTCCACAAAAGAGTATGACAGAGAAAATGCCAAGAATGTGAGGAAGGTTGCCCAAGCAAGTTCCTCAGATTATGAAAGAAGAAATGAAGGCCGAATGGAAAAAATTGAGAAGATGCTGAACCAGGTGGTGAACAAATCAACTTCAGCAGAACCGGTCGAGGTAACTTGTGGTGCGTGTGGCAAACATGGCCACTCTTCCATTAGATGTACCATGACAGCAGTTGAATATGAAGATGCAAATGCAGTGGGAGGGTATCACTTCATGAAGAATAGAGATCACCCTAACCTCCGATGGAGATAACCAAGAGACCCTTCCCAGCAGAGTCAATCCAGCTACCAATCACCTCCGCAGCACTTCCAACAACAAGGCTTCCATAATCAGAGTGCACCTCCACCTACCTAGAACTTCTATCCACAACCTCCACAGAACTTTCAAAACCAAAACTTTTCACCTCAGCAAAACCAAAATTTCCAACCCCAAGCAAATTACTAGAACCAACCTCAGCAAAATTTCCAACAGCCCCAACCAAATTACCAGAACCAACCTCAGCAAAATTTCCAAACTAACCAAAATCAACCTCAACAGGACTATCAACAACCACCTTTACCGGCTTATCAAACGTAACAACCTTCACCAGTTTATCAGCCGCAAAACCAAGCCACTCAACCAAATCAGAACCAACCTCAATTACCGCCCATCCAGAACCAACCCTACAAACCACCACATCACAGGGGAGGTGCTCAACAAAATCAAAATATGCCACAAAGGGGTTATTGGACAAATGAGGAGTTATGGAATGAATTCCAAAATTCCCAGTTTGAACAGAAAGCTGGCATGAATGCCTTGTCCAAGCAGCTGGAACAACTAGCTAACTCCTTGAGGGATATCAAAGGAGATTAAGGAAAAATCCCTGCCTAAGTACAGATAAATCCTGAGGAAAATGCTAGTGCAGTGACTTTGAGGAATGGAAAGGAGCTTCCAGAACTTGTAAGGAAGGAAGGAAGAACCTCTGGAGAAGATGAAGTTGAACAGCCAGAAGATGAGTTACAGAGGCCAATCGCGCCATTGGCCCCACCACCTTTCCCTTCTGCCTTGCTGAGGAAGGTCAAACCAAAGAGAGATACCATGAACTATAAGGCATTATTCGAAAACCTGGAAATAAACATACCATTGTTGGAAGCTCTTAAACTCCCACAATTGGCCAAGTTTATCAAAGAGTTTATAGCTGGAAAGGTACCTGATGGAGAAAAGGTGATAATGGAAAAGGCCGCATCTGCGATGATCCAGAAAAACCTCCCAGAGAAATGTGTTGATCCAGGAGCATTCACCTTACCCTGTTTGATTGGTGAGAAACTGATTCCACGTGCTATGTGTGATCTGGGTGCCTCAATTAGTGTGATGCCCCTCTCGGTTTACAAGACCTTGGTTGGTGTGGATCTGACTGAAACAAGAGTGGTGATGCAACTTGCGGATAGATCATGTATCTACCCAGTTGGACTGCTGGAGAATGTCCTAGTGAAAGTCAACGAGTTTGTCTACCCAGCTGACTTCTATGTCATCAATACCAATGATGAAAGGATCAAAGGAACGGCTGGGGTACTTCTGGGCAGACCATTCCTAGATACAATTAGAGCCATTATTGATGTGCATGATGGCACGATTAGCATTTCTTGGAATGGAGAACAATACAAACACAATATCTATGAGGCAATGAAACTACCTGCAGATGTTGAGAATATCAACACTATTGACGTGTACACGTCCCTAGTCCAAGATCATCTGGCAAATGAGTTTGTTCAAGGCAAGGAGGAGCCAACCATTACTCAAGAATCTACTCATCTAAACACTCATGGGATGAGTGACATTTAAGTGAAGGAAGTTGTGATGTCCTTATATGCACAACCAGCAGTTGAAGAATGTGTCAATAGTATGACTGGGCTACCTCAAGACCAGATTCCGGAGAAGCCTTTGCCATCCATCATTCAACCTCCTGAATTGGAACTCAAATCTCTCCCAGCTCATCTGAAATATGCATACTTGGGAGATAAGGATACACCGCGCAATAATCGCAGCGATCTCAGCCCCAAGAAGAAGAAGCCAGACTGATCTCAGTTCTGCAGAAGCATAAAACTGCTATTGGGTGGACCTTGGCAGACATCACTGGAATCAGCCCAGATGTCTGTATGCATCATATTCTTATGGAGCCAAATAGCAAACCAAGCAGAGATGCACAACGCAAGCTAAACCCTAACATGAGGGAAGTTGTTCTCAAAGAAATTCTGAAGTTGCTATCCATGGGAATCATCTATCCAATTTCAGATAGCAAGTGGGTCAGTCATATGCATGTAGTGCCTAACAAAGGAGGAATTCAACTGGTGGCAAATGAGAAACAGGAGCTAATCCCAACACGTCCGGTCACTAGGTGGCGGATGTGTATTGACTATCGCAAGCTCAATAATTCGACCCAGAAGGACCATTTCCCCCTACCTTTCATTGACCAGATGTTGGAAAGGCTGGCATGGCAGGATTATTTTTGCTTTCTGGACGGGTACAGCGGGTACTTTCAAATACATATGAGTCATGACGATCAAGAAAAAACGACATTCACATGCCCCTTCGGAACTTATGCATATAGGAGGATGCCATTCGGATTGTGCAATGCCCTAGGGACCTTCCAGAGATGCATGATGAGCATTTTCTCAGATATGATTGAAAAGTGCATTGAAGTCTTCATGGATGACTTCACAGTTTATGAGAATTCTTTTGATAACTGCCTAAGCAGTCTGGACAAAGTGCTCGCTAGATGTGTTGAAAAGAATCTCGTGCTCAACCACGAGAAATGTCACTTTATGGTCACGGATGGTATTGTACTAGGCCATGTCGTCTCAGAAAAAGGAATTGCAATCAATAAGGCAAAAGTGGACCTGATTGCGCAAGTGCCATATCCTACGAATGTCAAGGAAATCAGAGGATTCCTTGGGCATGCAGGCTTCTACCGAAGGTTTATCAAGGACTTCACCAAAATAGTTCAACCATTGACTAAGCTGCTGCAATTGGATATGCCATTCGAGATAACCGACACCTGCAAGGAAGCTTTCAACTTGTTAAAAGCCAAGTTAACATCTGCTCCGATCATGCAAGCACCAAATTGGGATTTACTATTTGAAATCATGTGTGACGCCAGCGACTACGCAGTTGGTGTGGTTCTTGGACAAAAATTGGCCAAAGAGAACCATGTCATTTATTACGCTTCCAAGACTTTCAACCCTGCCCAGTGTAATTATACAACAACTGAGAAGGAGCTTCTGGCCATCGTGTTCGCCTTTGAGAAGTTCAGATCCTACTTGCTAGGATCTAAGATTATTGTTCACACAGATCATTCAATATTGAAGTACTTACTGTCCAAGGCCGAATCCAAGACGAGGTTGATCAGGTGGATACTGCTCCTCCAAGAGTTTGACTGGGAAGTCAAAGATAAGAAAGGATCAGAGAACAAAGTTGTTGATTTCCTAAGCAGAATCTCCATGCCTGCTGATGGAATCCAAATTTGAGAGACTTTCCCAGAGGAGCACTTATACGAGATCAAGGAGGTCAACAGCATCAACCTGTCCATGCATGGCACTGAAATTTGCAGTGCAGTGGGTAAGCTTCCTTGGTATGCTTCGGTTGTTAATTATTTAATCTGCAAGAGAACTCCACATGGAATCACACGAGCACAATCTCTCAAGCTTAAGAGCGATTCAAAGTATTATTTCTGGGATGAGCCCTACTTGTGGATAGTGGGGGCAGACCAAGTCATCCGGAGATGTGTTCCTGAGGAAGAACAGGGTAATATTCTCAACCACTGCCACTCTTTAGCATGTGGAGGCCACTTTGGAGCAAAGAGGATAGCACGAAAGGTATTGGACAGTGGTTTCTTTTGGCCTTCCATTTCACGTGATTCCCATTTTTTCTGTAAAAGCTGCCCTCGCTGCCAAATGACTGGGAACATCTCTCATAGAGATGAAATGCCCCAGGTACCGATAAGATTTTGTGAAATCTTTGACGTATGGGGTATGGATTTTATGGGGCTGTTCCCAAGTTCATTTGGTAATCTTTATATTTTGCTCGCTGTGGACTATGTGTCCAAATGGGTGGAGGCGAAGGCCACCCGAACTAATGATTCCAAAGTTATTTCTGGATTCTTGAAATCCAACATCTTCAGTAGATTCGGAGTGCCCAGAGTTATTATCAGTGATCAGGGGACACACTTCTGCAACAGAACCATTGAGGCCCTGATGAAGAAGTATGGTGTCCAACATCGCCTGTCCACACCATACCATCCACAGTCGAATGGGCAGGCAGAAGTATCCAACCGAGAAGTAAAGGGGATCCTTGAGAAGACGGTGAATCCCTCCCGAAAGGATTGGAGTGCAAGGCTTGATGATGTCTTGTGGGCTTATAGGACAGCATATAAGACTCTAATTGGGATGTCCCCATACCGGCTGGTATTCGGAAAGATGTGCCATCTGCCTGTGGAGATTGAGCACAAAGCATTCTGGGCAGTTAAGCAAATCAATATGTAGCCCTCAAAGTGTGAGGAGGAAAGGAAATTTCAGCTCCAAGAGTTGGAAGAATTGAGAATCGAAGCATATGATGTTGCAAGCTGGTATAAAGACCGTGCAAAATTCTGGCATGATAAGAATATTAGGGGAAAAACTTTCCAGGTAGGACAATTGGTCTTATTGTTTCAATCAAAGATGAGGCTTATGCTTGGGAAGTTGCGATCGCGCTGGATTGGGCCATTCAGAGTTACAGACGTCTGCCCAAACGGAGTTGTAGAAATTGTTGGCCTCTCATCTGAGAAGGCATTCAAGGTTAACGGACACCGTTTGAAAATTTACCATGATCCATCCGAGATACATGCAGTGGAGAGCGTCGATCTCTTCCCCGTTCCACCATCAAACTGATTGCTTAAGGCAATGTCTAGCCAAAGACGTAAAAGAAAGGCGGCCCGAGGGAGGCATCCCTCATATTTTGTCATTTTGTATATTTTTTGTGAATTTTGTTGTCTGCCCAGGGAGGGGCATCCATTTACTGTTGTCTATTTTTATTATTATTATATTTGTGTGTCTAACGGTTATGCAGAGGGGCTGGAATGCAATTTTGAAAGGCGGAAGCCCTTGCCAGCAAGATTCGGGGGTCAAAATGAATTACTTAAAAAATCAGAGGATTATTGTGCCAGCGGCGGTTCAGCTTTCTCGCGCCCCTAGAGCAGCAATTTAATTGCCCCCTTCACATCATAATCAAGTCACTCCCTCATTTCTCCCGCCTAAGTCTGCAAGTTTATCTTCTTCCCCTCTCTGCTACAGTTCTCCGCCAGTCCTGCACAGTAACCGCCACCCCAACTGCTCCGCAAATGGCGCCCAAACCGTAAGCAAATGCCCCTCGTCGGCGCTCCCAACGGTTAACCACAACCGCTGACACCAGTTACTCCACCCTCCAGCTTGCCGATTTGCCGGACTACCCAGAACAATCGACTGAAGAGAAGGCGTACTATGACGCCGGCGACGCAACCCTACTGACGGGACCAAATGTTGATGAAGAAGAGCCCTTCGACCTCCACATCCATGGCCTCGATCCCGACCACTTCGAGGACGGACAAGAGTGGGAATTTCAAGGCTTTCGCCGTATTGTCGACATCACCACCAAGGCCGAAGTGGACTCTCTGCTACAGTTCGATGATTCCCTCACTCAAAGGGTTGTGCGCCGCGAGGACAAGAAATGCTCCCAAGGTAAGCTATATGATCCCTCTCTCTTCGAAGAACTTGGTGTGAAAGAAGAATTTGAGGGGTATTTTCATGCTTTGGGTTGGGATTGGTTGCTGCAACTAGAACCACTTGACAACTATGAACAGTTGGTCAAGGAATTTTCATGTTCATTTCAGTTTGAGGTAGCAGAGACTGTGCTGTCAAAATGCATTTCCTTCCGTGTGTGTAATACCTGGTTTAAATTGTCGTTTGCTGAGTTTAACTACTGCTTAGGCATAATCCCCTCCCCCTACATGCTGTCTGAGTCATATCTGTATGCCCTGCGTGGGATCCCTTTTGATATGGAGGACTATGCGTCCGCCCAAGAGGTCTGGGAGACTCTGACCCCAGGAAGCAACCAATCTTTTCAAACTTCCAAAACTGATGCTTACCCTATCCAGAACCCAGTCCTCCGCATGGCCCATCTGTTCATCACTTATAGCCTAACTAGCCGATCTACATCCTACTCCAAGATCTCTTACCAAGAATTGTTCTTCATGTACTGCATGCTTAATGGTGTGAAACTAGACCTCGGCTATTGGATTGCTCATGTCTTTGCTGATATCCGCACTGCCTCCACCCGCCACTTCACTTTGTCTCACCTGTTTGGTCAATTCTTCCATCGCCACTTCCTGCTGCACAGTACCCACCTCTTAAAGTGAGTCAAGCCTGCCACTGTGTTTTCTATGAGGAACCTCGAATATGCAAAAATTGTTAACAGTGATGGCGAGATTCTCCTGCCGGGGCAAACAACCCTGAGCACTTCTGTGGTTGCAGGTGCTTCCACTTCTCGCGCTGGGAAAGCAGCTGCTGGGCCGTCATCCTCTCGGTCCCAGAAAGTGGAGACAGAGCTCCTGTGCAACTTGCAGGAGCAGATTGCGGCGATGCAGAGGCAGCTTGAGACACTCACCGGGAAGAAAGGAAAAGGCGCGGCTAAGCCGCGCAATTGGTAATCGGTTTCAACTCACTCCCCCTATTGTTTGTGTGTCTTTCTATTTTTAGTTTTGTTCTTTTGTGTTTGTTTCCCCCCTCCTCCTCTAAAGTGTGAGGAGGGGGTGTGTTTGTTTTTATTGTTGTGTGTCCTCTCTTCTCCTTTACTCTCTGCCTGCTTGAGGGCAAGCATGGCTTTAAAGTGTGAGGAGGGATTATTCTGTGTTGTCTTTTTCTGCCCTGAACACTCGGTTCTGCCTGCTTGAGGACAAGCAGGGCTCTAAAGTGTGAGGAGGGGTATTTTTAGTTTTGTTGTCTGTTTGTATGTAAGCATGCCATGTTTCTCCAAGTCTGCTATGTATTATGATTGCCCCCTGCCCCAATTTTTTTTCAAAACTTAGTGAATCACAAGCATGTTTTCTTCACTGTTTGGGATTAGAAGACGCTAGGAACGATGAAGTAGGGGCAGATATTGAGTCTAATTAAACTGCACTAAATAGTCAGGATTGAACCTAGAGTGGGGCACTCCCCACTTACTTCTTTTTGAGAGAATAGATGTCACAAAGTCGCCATATTAACATACCATGTGCACCATGTGATAGAAGGCACTAGGGATAACCTTAATTCTGGCCTGAGTTTATATAACCCTTGCCCAAATATCCCCTAGTAAAAAAATTTGAGCTTTGGCCTATTCATTTAATTAGTTACTAAATATTAGCCACTGCCCATTTTTAGACCTTCACTTGGCCCTGTTATGTATGTATGCTTTTGTACACCTTGCGCAACTGATGAAATCAAAGATCTGTGCTGAAACTACCTATTTGATGGTGCTAATTGGTTGACTTAATATGGTGATTGTGTGTATTTAGGTTTAAATGAGCGGCTGTCCGGACTAGTGTAGTTGAGTGCCGAGTGAAACGTGAGAATGACTCAATGCCTGCCCTGTTTTGACCTAGTTGATTTTCCTAAACTTGTTGATGCATGTTTCTTGTGTGTGATCTCACTTTGATGTGCTTTATATTCTTGGTCGGGTGCTATTATTTACATGTGCAGAATTTGGTTTTGCTTGGCAGCTTGTCGTCTTTATGTTTTTTTATGTGTGTCTGTGTCTTCTTTTTATTGTGTTTCCTTTTCCCTCTTTGAGTCTGTTTATGTGAGTCATTTTGGGGGGAGTGGAAACCGAGCAACATTCGTGCTTAAAGATTCTCTTCATACTTGAGGGCAAGTATTGCTTAAGTGTGAGGAGGTTGATAAGCACGTAATTGTTGCGTTTATATTACCGATGTTATGCTTGTTTGTCTCGGGTTTATGCGTGTAGGAGGTGGATAAAAGGCGAAAAGATGGTGAATGTTGCCCATGTACGTATTGGAAGCTACATGCATCATTTATGTGATCAAAAGAGTTTTGGGCCAGAATATTAGACGGAACTGGGCAGGAATGGGACCTCCCAATTGGACCAGCTTAGTGGACCGAATAAATGTCTTGAATGATGATATGAAGAAGCCCAACCCAATGCAATTGGAAGAAATTGGAGGGAAATCTTTTGGTTGAGCTACTTGCTGTGAAAGAGATTGGTGTAGAATAGTACAGTGGCAGGATACTTTTCCTGCCACAGCCGCCCAGCCTGACAAGAATTCCTCTCACAGCCGAACTGCTCCCATCAGCTTCCACCCAGTCTGGTCAAATCCGCCCATGCTGCAATTAATGTATGGAGAGGCTCAAGAAGAAAAGCATGACTTGATTTAGACTTACCTTTTGTTATATTATTATTATTTTTGGCTATGTAAGGGAAGATATCCCACAACTTATCACAATTCTCTAGTCACTCTCTCTACTTTAGTTTTCTCTCTAAATTTTGAAACTCTCTCTAGTTTAGTTCGTGTTCTTCAATCTTCAACTTAGATAGTAAAAGCTCTTTAATTCTCGCCTCTGCTCAAGCATTTAATTCGCGAAGATCTGCCTCAGTATGTTCTCTATTTTCTGCCCTGTTTCGTTAATTTAATTCTGCACTTATTTCTGTTTATTTAAGGTTTAGAAGTTATTGTTCTTCAAGTTAGCTTTCTGCATTTATGATGTCTTTCTCTTGCATATTTTCTTGCTTTCGTAGTTTAAATATGTGTAGCTAAGCCCTAGATTCGGCTAGGGCAGTGAAACACCCAATCCTTGCCTTCCATGAGATCTTAATGTGCTTAAAATTGGTTAGCTAAGTATTTCTGCCCAGATCTGTGCAGATGCCTGTTTAAGATAACATAGGACTGATCAACCTAGGTTAACTGGGCTGGTATTGAACAGGCAGGGGAGATGGTGGAGTTACTTTCATGCTCAACATGGGTAGCTTTGCTAGTTCGCTTTCTTGGATATTAATGCTCCTTAGTTGTAGATCTATGCAATGCTCAACATGGTAGATCGACACTAGGGTAGGGAGTAGGTTAATGGTCAACATTCCTTCTCCATTTCAAGAATAAGATTTAGGTGCCTCCGTGCTCAACACGGCACCTTAACCGGGTAACCTTAGAAAACCAATTAATCTTAGAATCGAGGATTAAAGGCCTATCAGTGTTGATCTGCCCAAAGCCGAGTCGCTTTTAATATTTGTTCTCATCCCCTGTTTTAATTGCGCAGTTTATGAATTATTGTTTAGTGTTAATTAAACCCAAAGTTAATGGTGGTTACTAACCAAACCCTTTTTCGGTCTTTAGAGATAAATTGCTTAAATCTACCCATTCCCTGTGGATTCGATCCCTGCTTGCTAACTCGTGCTTGTATTAGTTTAGTTGTTTGTCACAGGTGTAATTATAAATATTATTTGGTTCGCGGCCAATTTTAATGACGAAATTGCCTTCGACCAGACGTGGACTTCAATTATCGGCGTTTCAGTATGCCGAACGAAAGTCATGCAGTATATTGTTGGTGCAAACTTGACCACCGATGTGCCAAAGTGGTATAATGTCAAATACGTAAGTATTAATATTAATTTTGCTTAGTGGTTTGTTTATATATAACAAATTATTCATATTAAGTATTCTTATTATTTCTGAAGCTGTTACTAGCGTGTCCTCGCTTCGATCACTGGGTCACTGTTCGGATTGACCTTTGTCAATGGAGGATTGAGGTTTATGATTCTCTTGACCACAAAGGCGATGATTTTACCCTACGGCGTAGGATAAGGCAATTGAGACCTCTGGTGAAGCTTATAGGACCTTATCTGCAGTACGACTCCTATTGGGACCATAATGAATTTGGGCAACGGGATCCTAAAGATCGATCGCCCACTGTGCAGATTATGCCCCCCGAGCAACAATTGGTTCAGCACGACTCATGGAGCTGTGACCGATGGTGTGCATGGTAGTGGAGCGATTCATTGCCACTTATCCAGCAGTCGAGTGGGGCAGCTACCTCGGCAATGTAGCCATTTGTCGTCGATTGATGGCTCACGGGATCTTCGAGATGTACTACACACGACCGGGTTTATGATGATTTTATGATTTGTATTTGATTGACATATTTTATTTATGACTTTTGATTTTGTTTTACGGTTTCGTCGATTTTGTTTTACGGTAAGCGTATATTTTTTTATACTATCTAGCAAGACTACTTAAAAAAATTAATTACAAATTAACATAATTAAAAAATAACATTAATTCAAAATTCGATATATTAAAATGCTTCCGACTCCGGTGAGTCCCGCACATCCGTTTCCGGACACTTCCTTCTGGTATGACCAACCAACCACATATACTACATTCTTCGGACCGCGTATTCTCCCACTAGATGTACCTGCTTCGGTACCTGAGGGTCGTCAACTATTCTTCGTTCTCCCTGTCTGCCGTGTAATTAATGGTGGCAACACAACCATTGAGGCCACATCTGACGGCACCCGCCAATTACGCATAGGGATACCGGATATAGTGTTCCGATATTTATTATCTTCCAATTTTTTGTCTTGTATGTGTCCGAGCTGAAGTCTAGTAAATTTAGTCCAACAGCCCTATAAACAAAAACCTATTAAGACATTGTATGCACAACAACCCTATAGACGAAAAATCTGTTATACCTGATAGCAGCACAAGCATGCGAAAATGGGATCTCATCGAGTTGCCACTCACGACATTCACAAGCGCTTCTGTTGATTTGAACTCTCCATTGATACGTTCCGTCGTAAACCTTGAATTTATCTCCGTTCACGGACACAATAGTGACGCAATGTGAACGGTCCTCTGACGAAGCTAACTTTAGCTTTGCAGCAATTGTGAGTGCATTATCTCGTGCCATGGCTTTGTTGAGATTTTGTATACTGGAAGCAAATAACTTTAGCTTCAGATTAGTACACTAAACCCGATCGGTTGATTAAGTTCAAGTGTGTTAATGAGGTCGAGTGGTACTCCTGAGGATTATAATAAGATGTTAATTAATTTAAGTTGTACGTGAACTTAATTAATTAACGGATATTTCTATCTTAAATACGGGAATCGATTAAGTCTAAAATATAAGCCCTTGCTCAATTTGGGATAAAGGGGTAAGTCGGCAAGGATTCTCTAGTGGAATGAATATGTGTTTATTAATTAATTTTGCTCTAGGCTGAGCATAGATGATTAATTAATTTGAGGTCCAACTTTATTCCTTGTATTAGATCTCTGATCTGGCCCAATTAGTTGCCTTGTTATTTACTGTCTCTCAGAAATCATTATTAATAGACTAATGTATTTTACATTATTTAATAATATTATTTATCTGGAATTAATTGGCTGGACCAATTAATTGATAAATATTAGAAGCCCAATAGATTAATTAATTATATTATGGGCTAATTATGTAGAAGCCCATTAGGGATATAATTAAATTAATGGACTATAAATATTAAGATTATATTGGCTCTTGAAACCTATATATATTACTATTCTGTTCATAATCAGAACATACATATATTCATAATGCATACGCGCACATGCGAGTTTGAGAGAGACAAAATTATTTTCTTCAATTCTCTGACCACCCGGAGGAAGAAAAAGGTCAGGACACAGATCAGAAGATCTGAACAGGAGCAACAATCAAAACGACTACAACATACGTGGAGGAAGGATCAATTTCTTCTTCTCCTATTATTGCTTCAATTGGTATGAGAGCCAGGTTTAGGCTCTGATTGTTGCTTTTAGGAGCATGTTTAGTGTTTTTTTATTTCGTCGTTATCGGACTATTTTCGTGTTTGGGGCGGCCTGCAAGCCACTGTTTTGACCCATTTGTAACTTTTTTCTCATGAGAAAATCCACGAGTAGTTGATAGGACCAATGTGTATACTTGTATTTGCTATTATGTACTATAATTTTGGTTCGGGAGCCATGAAGATCGAGACGAAGAAGAAACCCTAACGCAGTCGAAAACCTAGTTTTCTAGGGTTCCGCCGCCACTTGCGGCGGCGAGTGGCGGCGCGTCCCGTCCCTTCAGGCCAAGCGCTTGCGCCATTTGGTTCGTCTTGTCACGAGCTTCAGATCGATAGGTCGTAAGGGGTCATCCGATCCCGGATGCGAACGGAATCGACGTCTGAAGATTGCTGCTCACAATGAATTCTTTCCAGTGAATTGTTTGGAATTTAGGAAATTAAGGAACTAACCTCGGTCGAAATCCGTTACACGGTGGTCGTGACTATTCCAATTACATTTCCCCTCTTTCAATTGATCGAAATCGCAGCTCGAAAAGGGTGAATATGGGTGGGGAGCTCGCCGGCGATGGGCTGCGAAATTTCACATCACCAGGTCGTGGCGGCAGTTCCAGGCGGCTGTTCCTCACAGCCCAGACGTCTGGTTTTGATCGGCAATGCAGAACAGGAGGCAAGACGGCCGTCGTGGGCGGCGATGATACGAGGCAGCGCGCGACTTGCTGCGGCAATGGCGGTTGTGCGCGTTCCGGCTGGCAGCAACGCTATAGGGAGTCTCAGGCAGCGGTGTCTTCGTCACAGGACTCATGGTGGTCGGGCGACTCGAGACTTAGGCGGCAGGAGGCCGCCATTGACGGCGGACGAGCGGCGGCGCTGATTTCCCAAGGAAGAAGAAGAGCTGACGCCTACCCTGGCTTTGCTGATGTCAGCCCTAGCTGACGTGGCTGCCACATGTTCGACACGTGGCAATCACCCTGCTGACATGCCACTGATGCAGATTCGAAGTAGTTTTCATATTCGAAGTTTTGAAGATTTTAAAGACTTGTATTTGTTCGGGCTATGTAATAGATAGGTTTTATGTCTTTTTGCCCGATAACGACATTTTATTTCCAATTTGCGCATTTATTTATTATTATGTTTTAGCATGAGATTATGTGATTAATTGCGCTTACAAAAGCATGTAAATAGGATTTAATTCATTTTAAAGCATCTTTTATTTTTCGCTAGCACGTTTTATTATGTGCGCTTAGTAATTGCATGCTTTAGAATTTATGTATTTTTAACATGAATCGGAATAAACCTTTTGAATAAAAGACTAAGCAATCTTAAATTAAGTGCTTAATTCGATTCCATTAATTTGGATATTAAACACTTAATCGGACCTCCATTAATTGGACTTTACACGAAAGTAGTAAGATTATGTGAGTACAATCTAAACAGGAGCAACAATCAAAGCGACTACAACATACGTGGAGGAAGGTACAATTTCTTCGTCTCCTATTATTCCTTCAAGCTTTTGCTTGACGTTTGTCACATCACTGTTTCACCATATGACCTATCGCCTCGAGTTGATGGATTCAACTATGTTTGAGGTTAGCTGACTGTACTGGCAAACAGGAGACTTCGATCTAGCCGACTTTTCCGGTCCGACATCCATTAACTTCTCGTATGCCTCAGGATAGGCTTGACGAATCCCTTCCATCGTATGATCAAAATCATATGTCGTATATGCATAGGCAACATCATGATATATTTTGATCTGCATCTTATCATATCGTATAATTTTATTCTGAATATGATAGTAACAAGTGCATGGGCTGCTTCCGGATAAACAGTCTCTATCGCGTTTGCTATACTCCACTGTTGATCGGAGATGATCATTAAAAGGTTGGGCGTCGTACATGCTTCTCTCAGTCGGGACATGAACCACGTCCAAGAGTAATCGTTCTCAATTGGACCCACACCAAAGGCTAGTGGAAATATTTGGTCATTGTCATCTATCATAGCAGCCACAAATAACATGCCTTTATTCATTCCTTTCAAGTGAATGGCGTCGACCATAATTAGATCTCGGAGGTTAAATACACACGGGTCACGAGAAACATTAAAAGCAACGAATAATTGTTGGAAACGACCTTCTGAATCGACTTCGAGATCAATCATTGTACATGGATTCGTTATTTTCAGTACGTAGAGGTAACGAGGAAGCATCTTTAACAAATCTGAGTGTCCGCCAAAAATCCTTGTTGAAATTGATTCAAAATTTTCATTCAACATGTATCATGCTAGAATAGCTTTTGGTCCACTATCCCGATCATGATTTTCCTCGCCAAATGTCTCTTCTATTATGAAGACCACCTGGTCTCATCGCCACAGCACAATTGCGTGCTCGTAGAGCTACACTGTAGCTTGCTTGAAAGTCGAATTCCCCCTGGATAGCTGCCATAATTTCTTTCGATTTTAGGAAAGATTTTTTACGGCGCATTCGCCGAGCAACATAAGCAGCGAGGGGACCAGTCTGCAAAAAATCTCGATTACATGTGTGTTCGGCATGCAAGTTGTTTACAATCCATAACACATCCCTACGAAATGATGCCCGTAGAAGAAATGGGCAATCGCGACTCCGTTTGCATTTATACTCAACTCGACCAGGGTCAGAATGAGCCACCCTGAAATCGAGATCTTGTTCCATATGCCTAAGTGCAACAGCAGCAAATAAATCCTCCTTCTCCCAAAATGTCACCCCTTCTAGGGGTGGGCGCGGGACGGGTACCCGCGTTGCGGGTACCCATTTGCGGATACCCGCGCCTGCGGGTAATTGATTTTAATACTCATTCCCGTTCCCGCATAGAGCGGGTACCCGCATGCGGGTACCCGCGCGGATACGGTACGGGTACGGGTTTACCCGCAAATATTACCACCTATTTATAATATATTTAAATTCATAAATAAAAATTAAAAAATATCAATAAATGAAATTTTAAAAATATAAATTAAAATTAAAAAATACCAATATATTTAAACCACTAAATAGGACTATAGGAGTAGATAATATGTTTTATAAACTATGTTCCAATGGTGTTTCACCATAAATTATAATTATAAAACCGACCATATGATTATCAACTATGAAACCATAGATTCTTATAATTAAAATTCTCGTGGAAAACTGTTTAGTCACACTCTAGTGCTAGCACAAAACATTCAAACGGGTACCCGCGCCGTCCTCTGCCCACCTCTACGCAAGAGAACCTCATGTAAAAAAAAATTATATATTAATGCGGGTACCCTTTCGGGAACGGGTATCTAAGAATAAAACCCGTTCCCATTCCCGACCCGCTTGATTTTTTGCGGGTACCCGCGTAACGGGTACCCGTACCCATTTTTCCCGACCCGAACGGGACGAGTACGGGCGCGGGAACCCGAATTGTTTGCCCACCCCTAGCCCCTTCACGGAGTGGATAGTCCACAACGTGATCCAGATCTCGAACCATAGGTGAGTCAAATGCATCGAGAGGAACAAGTGGAAGTAAACCATCACTTACTTCTTCGCCGCCACCATATATTATTTCGTCGCTTGGAGGGTCACGGTTGTCCGACATGAGCATAGATATCAGTTAATTCACACCACCTTCTCGTTGGATCCATACCGCGAAGTCGACAAACGTACATTCATTTAATGCGCTAGGCACCTCATCGTATTCTTCGTCGGATGAACTATCTAAATTATTTTTTTCGTTACTGTCGGACACAACATGGGTATCCTCTTCACGAACAAAGGTTTTCTCTTCGCGAACATTCTCAGCCCTATTGCTACCACCCGCTTGCTCTTGAAAATTGAACCTTGAACTTAATTGTTCAACAACATCGGATGTACAATAAGATTGAACATTGGAGTGCACAAGAATTAAAATCGGCTCAATTTGTGTACTACAAAGACAAACTAGGTCCATATCGGTCGCGAGAATGGACCTAAGCGTAATACCATGATAAGAAACGTAGGTGTAATAAATTTCATAATTTGACTAAAGTGAAAAGGGATTAAGATTGTATTGAATGAACTGTCATAAAATCTGGATACAAACACTATTCCCAAGAATGCAGACAACTCTAACTTCACCGCCAACATACTTGGACAAATTGTTAAATTGCCCGTTAAAATTAACAATAATATTAAACCAACTTTCCATTTTTCTTTTCTGGTGTGTGGAAGCAAAATTCTACATAATGATTTTGTAATTGAAAATGAAATGAAAGAGGATAGAGTGTATTCGATTTTGGACTTCAATCACGGGTATTAATAGAGAAAATTTTATGATATGCCGATTTTCACCGTGTAATTTCCTGATAAAGTGGAGCATGACTAGGAACGGACCGACTGAGACTAGGAATGGAACGAGCGGGACTTGACTGGGCTGAGCGGGACTCTGTGAGTGGGATCCTGCTCCCCTGCCAAGTCAAAAAATTCGAGCGGAAATTGGCAGGCCGAGCGGGATTTCCCGAGCGGGACACGAGTGGGATTCGGTGTTATACTTCAAATACCCGATTTCAATCATTTGCGCACGAAACGAAGCAAAATAATGAACTTGCATGCTGACAAGTCTAAAAAATTGGGACTTTTAAGTAAAAGTGAGTATTTTGTGTAGTAAATATAAGGATTGGTAAATTTGACTTTTGTAATACGGATTCGGACATTTAAGAAATTGCCCCAACATTTAAACCCATTGAACTATTGCACGTGTTCAATTTGCTCCTGCACCATGAAAATGGCCAACAACACTTACTATCTAATTTATTCTTCTAAATAGAATGAGAAATGTGCTTCCCAACAAAGTCACGTGATAATTGGTTCTATGTAAAAAATTATCACGTGTAAGATTCTTCATGTTTGTTTGAGTAGGAAAAAAAAATCTATTTTTTGAATTTGCAATAAATGGACAAAGAAGAATAAAGGGTGAGGTATGTTATTGCGAAATTACGTGGTAAATTTTTTACTGAAAATTTACTTTCGGCAACAAATTAAGTAGTCAACGGTAATTTAGACATTTGCATAGCAAATCACGCGAATGAAATATTTCAGAGGGATTAAAGCTTTTATCCTTTTGATTTAAGCATGATATAATTAAATATCACAAGGTACTTAATTTTCTCTCCCATGAGCACACGTACATGTGATATGTTATATGTGTATGAGAGAGTCCATCGACGAGAGAGGAAGTTTTGGCGAAGCAAGTATTTGCAGAAAACATGCATGCAGTTGTTGAACACTGGTGAAACAAGAAGCAATTAAAAAGAATAGATATAAGATGTACATCACAATCTGGAAAGACCGAACAACATATATGGTAACTCAACCGGGAGAATCCAAATTCAAGCAAACTACTGAAATAGCTAAGACACAATAATGCATAAAATTGAAAGCACACATAAAATGTGTGGCCGGATTAGTCGGCATTGGCGGCAATGTGGCTGTTGGCATGGCGGGCATGGCCGGCAGTGGTGGCAGTGTGGCCCTAGGGAGTGGTGGAATAGTCGGCAATCCTGGCTGAGAAGTTTGCAGAAGGTGGCGTGCCGCCCAACTAATGTGTAGACTTGAGAGTGAGAGCACCATGATTAGAGAGAGAACAAGGTGGAGGTTAGAGGCTGCCATTGATGGATAGAGATAGCTTTGATTTGATATTGAATGAGGATTTTTGTGAAGTATTTATAAGAGACCAAATTGATAGAGATTGTTGAGCGTGGTTAGAGTAAGTATGAATGTGTTCTAATTAGGTGAACTTTCCTTGATGAATATACTTGTTTACAATATTAATAATTTATTTATATACTAGATTTCAAATGAAGATTAGTTAAATCAAGCTCAACTATCTTAAGAAAAAGTTGTAATAATTTGGATTTATTTGCAACAAGAAAGTACAGTTGTAGTTCTTTGTAGTTAGGAAATAATAGAGTTTGATAGATGAGTTGAAATATACTTGAATAATGGACGGTTTAATTTTTTAAATATATATATTCACATAAGATTTTGTTAAGCACTTCGTGTCGTTTGAAATCCGGTCATACTAAACGCTTTAACTTTTTTCTAAAAAAAATTATTTTGAATGATTATCATCATTTTAATCTAGATAATTTCATAATTTATATCGAACTTTCAAAAAATATTACTCATTTCGTCCCATTGAACTTGTCTCGTTTCTCTTTTCGGGGCCGTCCATTGATCTTGTTTCTTTCCCAAAATGACAACAAAAAAATAAAAGCATAAATCAATTTCTTTATAGCGTGTGACTCACTCGCTTACACAACTAACAATTTTTATTAATAACCGTACAAAAAAGAAATTAGACAAGTCGAAATGACTGAGGGAGTAGTACTTTAGAAAAGAAAAAAAAATCCAAAATGTTATTTGAAAGAAAAAGGAAAATTTTCTCAAAATACTACTACTAAAAAAGAAATTATGAACAAAATAACTTAAGAGTTATTAACTTGCTATTAATACACTGAGAATTGATGGATCCTGATTTTGCATATACTTTCAAAATGCTTCGCAAATTACACAACTTTCAGATCGTTAAAATTTATGCAACAACGATATTGAATTTGACGTGGAAAATTAGAAATTTATGAATCTTTCAATTTATTTGTTAAAATTTATTAGTTAAAATTTGTACACGCGAAAACAATACCCCAAAATCAGATTATAACGTAGAGGGCCGGAAATCCTATGTGAATCAGCCGTTGAGAGAAAGCATTGTCGTAAATATACAAAGAATAGGCAGAATCTGGTTTGGTTTTGCACATTAACTCGCAATGCTCGGACAAATACATGTCATATATTATTAAAGTAATCTATTTATAATTTTGTGTTTTTCTGTGTCGCAGGGTAGAGTACATAAGAAATCATTTTTTCAATTAAGTGATAATTGATCAAATTATTCAACGTTCGTGATAGTTTTGAAAGTTTTTCTTTTATGGGTCAATAACGATATTATATTAAATACCAAAAGAATAGCGGATACTAATTAAAACATAAACATGAGGACATAATCTCATCAAGACAAATAGCCTCTGTCACAAAAATTTACTTCAAACCAAACCCTTCCTCATTTTGAGGAACACCCATCTAACTAAATTGTGTTCGGATTCACTCCTCACCTTAGGGAATTTTGACAATTTTTCAGTGCTCTTGACAATTCTTGATATTCAAGATGATGTTAGTGAGATAGCATTGACATTTCCAAAAAAAAAAAGTTGCATCACCAAGGTTGATGAGATTGGTAACTTCTCAAAATTAAGTGAGTCAAATCAAGAGAAAGCCATGGAGATGGCAATAAGCTCGGCTGTGGCGACATTAAAGGAGGACATGAGATCAACTTCTGTCAAAATAATTGTGAGCAACTGCAGCAAGAGATGCTTTGTCTGCCGAGAAAGATGCATCAGTATTAACAACAATCTAGTCAGAAAGGGTGTATCCCAGGAATGGAGTGGAGAGGTCTTTTGAGACTTGAGAAGCTTAAGAGAGTGAGCTTTGGCATGTGCAGTGGCTTGAGATTGAGCAAGAATTGCAATGATTGCCTCGAGTTGACCAAATAAGAGACATAGCCGAGAGACTAAAAACCAAAAATTCAACATGATAGAAGGGTTAGGGAAGATTGAACTTTTTGGATTGAGGAGAGCAACAAGCCAATTAGTAAGTCTCCAATTACCAAGAGGTTACAATCTAAAAGCCCACTTGGTAATGTTCCAAATAGCTTTAGAGAAAGAGCATATAAGAAATAGGTGTGGACATCATTAAAAATGAGGCATTGATCATAGATAAATTCATTCTCTCAATCAGTTTATCTCTCGTCGGTAGAATATTCCAAAGAGAGTGATTGTTAGCCAAGGTAGAAATCCTACGGTTTTAGACCAAAAGATAAGCCGTTTTGATAGTTTTGTATGGTTTTGGTCCAGAAGATAGGCATTGATAGTTTTGATAGTTGTAATGATAAATAGACCAAATAATGATATTCAATATAAATTTAATAGTGTCCACTGAACATGGAGTGGGGATCTTCTGCTCCAATACATGACCCACTGCATGTCCCACCAATAACACCAATAAGGTAAGGACATATGTCATGTAGTGATAAAAACATGGTCACCAAATGCACGCGTGGCACCGCGTGATTGGTGGGCCATCAAATGGTCCACCAAAATATGGGGCAGATGATCCCCTGCCCTGAACATGACAATACTAATCGTACACAATACATCGAAAACTACATAAGCTTGGCACAACACAGCGCCAACTTCTCAAAGATTAAAAACAAAACAAAAAGACAAAAACCAATGGCACCAAGAAATACTGAAGAATAAAAGCAGTAAAGGCGTAGGAAACAAATGAATGACAGTGGAGAGTTTTAAGGCGTGACTAGTTTGATGGCGGCGGTGGGAAGAAAGGGAAAGAGGGAATTGTAGTTGGGATTGAAGGAATCGAAGGCATGGTGGGCAGTGGGGTGGCTGGGAGTGGAGGCAGCGCCATTTTCGGAACGGCGGTGGGAAGTGGCGGCAATGTAGCTGTTGGCATGTTTGGTAGCGGCGGCAGTGCGGCTGCTGGCATATTTGGCACGGCCGGCAATGGTGGCAATGTGGCCCTCGGCAGTTGCGGAATGGTATGTAGCCCTGGCTGAGTCGTCTGCAGTAGGTGGCGCGCGGCCTGGCTTGCATGGAAGCTAGAGAGAGAGACCACCATAATTAAGCACAGAAGAAGGCGAAAGTTAGAGAGGCTGCCATTATTGATTTCTTGATTGATAACTGAAGGTCTTCTGATGTTACAAGTGCTTGATGTTTTGCAATGATAATAGAAATTCATGTCAGTTATTTTAACGTGAAATTGATGAAGATTTCTTAGGAGTTTGAATTATGAATACTTTGTAGCTTGGGTTAGTATGAAGAATTGCGAGTTGGGTCATCATCTTATCATCAGTTCACCAACCACCACATAATACAATATCAGTATTTACATATCAATCCCATAAACATAACAAGGTCAGAGTAGTGATGGGCAGCCAAAAATTACACAAGATCCGTTTCTTTTTCTCGATTACACGTGTCATCCTCGAGTACATTCCATTATATAAACTCATGATTTGACATCCTTGAGTACACCACCCTTCTCAAGCTCACCAACTAGGTCCCTTAACGCAGGAACTTTCATGGCGAGAGTTCTATAGAGTCTCGAATATCGAGCTCGGGTTCCATCTGCTGTTCTTGCTAGAGCCAGCACGCTTAGAGCCTCCGGTAGCTCTGAGAACACTTCTTTTATCTCATCCAAACTCAAATTCTCAACAAAACTTGGTCTCGGAACAACTCGGGCAATCTCGCCACCTTTGGTCTCCTCTACTCGTGCATCCGCCTTAACAACCAACTCCGACTTCGAGTTGGCTCCGCATTTGATGATGAATGGGGTTGTGGCGCCTGTGTTGAACTGTAAAACGTTCCACTGCGACACGTCCGTTTCCGAGCTCTGTGTCGCCTCTGCAGAACCATGTCCTGCTTCTAGAAGCTTATTGTCTTCTTCTGCAGTCGACTGAGAACCAAACAAAATTTAGAAAGAATCAACTTTTGATCATCCAAACCATATCTTATCTGCATACCTCTACAGCATAGCGAGCTTCTGAAATATGTCGCTGAGCGCACGGATGGTCAACGTCGAGTAAAGAAGGCATCTGTTCAGAAAGATCGTCTAGAGACTCAAGCATCGATCGCTTCTTACTCTTACTCAGAACATTCACGGAGGTTTGCCTCATTATATCCTGTTAAACAAGAAGAAAAAGTTCAAATTTCGCGGCTCTTAATGCATAGAGAAGAAGCCTAACAGCATTGAAGAAGAGGATGAAAACCTTGACATGCTTCAGTATGGCATCAAGGGATATTAATGAAGCTAATCTTGCATCCTCAGCAGCAGTGGAAGGATTTCGGATAGGCGTTGCACCGTCTTCCAAATTTAACATATCCACATCGTTTTTCATTTGTTGCAGAATCTGATTCAAGAAACACATTTAGCAGTATGCACAGGAATAAGTTTTCTTTTAGGACTATTATACAGACCTTCCGTCTCTTGTGATCGACGGATTCAAGACCTGATCGTAGCTTAGATACTTGAGCAGAGTCGTCTGCTGCTTCAGACGCCAAAGTACCTGCAATATCCTGACGGACAAATGTATTGTATGATATCAGTTATGTTTCTTTGTTGCTGCTCAAAGATGCAAAACTAAAGAAGACGGCAGGATCACACCTTTAGATGTTGCAGTTGAGAGGTATATAGACGTCTTGCATATTCGGATAAAAGCTGGCCAAGAGCATCAGTTATAGGAGGCTGGGCAGCACCAAGTCCAGCCATCCAACCATCCATTATGGCTGTGGAGAGAAGTTCCAGCTGACCAGTTGCTCCAGCTACCGTGTCATCAGCAACCGAAAGGAAATCAAAGTTCTCAGAGAGCCAATAACGGATCTGACGCTGGAGCTCACCAGCAGGAGTATGAACAAAAAGAGCTGCAAGAGCCTTATTCCCAGTAGCATAAGTTTTGGCTTCTTCAGTTATTTCCCTGAGCTTTCCACCTGTTATATGCTGTCTCCATGCCTCCTATATTTGTTACTCACATTCAATATTCATACTAAAGTAGCTGCATAACAACTAGAGATAATAAAAGAAAGCATAACACACAAGTTACCTGATCAATACCGCGTATCTTGAGAACTACTGATGACAATTTTGACTTCTTTTCTGGTTTTATATTTACTTTGAACCCTTGAATTTGATCCGCAACCAACATGTTCCTTGAGCTCGGATCATAGCTCCCCGGAGATCTTCCTGGGCTGCTACTACGGCTAGAGCTTCTACTACGTCCACTATTAGGCTTCTCAAGAAAGCGCTCAACAGGAGGAACCTTACAGCAAAGAAAACACTTACATTATTTTTCCTTTTCTATATTGTTTGGTTGAATAAAAAGAATATTTAAATTAAATTAGAACATTTTGCTGGTTCAACCATTAGATTGGCACATGGCAGGGAGCACACCTTAATTGATTGTAGTTCTGGGGAACGGGCAAGCAGGGACCGTATGTAGAGAATTCTAACACGGGAAACAAGCATGGTGTCCATGACTCTTCTGGGTTCCATTTTACGGATGAAAGCAAAAACAGCATCTCTTATTTCAGCAAGTATTTCATGCTCTCTGGAAGCACCTGCCTTAATGACTGCAGCTAGTACCTACCACAGCAAAACAAGCAGTAATCAGGACGCTGAATTCCATGAAAGGTGACATTATGCTATTACCGACCACCAAGATTTTCTTAGATTAGACAAAAAACAATGTATAATAAATTTCATCAGAAGGCTGCAAGGACAGGAAAAAAATAAAATAAATAAATTAAACTCGCGAGTTCCAATTGAATGTCCCACCAGCATCAAGAGCTTGTTAGCACCATCTGAGATTGCAGCAAGGCTGTCATATTGTTCTGGATCAAAATCATTCAGGGCAGCAGTAAGATATTCACCAGCTGGGGTAGTTTTGACTAAATCGGTACCAGTTTTAACCAATGTAATAGCTCTCTCATTCTTTTCAGAGGCTAGAGGTGAACCACCAACACCAGGTCGTCCTTTGGCATTGGTATTATCATTCCTGTTGAAAAGAATTCAAATGGAGGATTCACACGGATCAGTTAGGAGTCATAGTAGAAGAAAACAGAGAAGGCAAGTTTATCAAGAAGATATAGCCAAAGAAAACCAAGTTTAAGTTGTTCCCAAAGCAAAATAAAGAAACCTTTGCAAGTCACGAGACTGACTAAGTGGTCCCCCGGGAGATGGGCTTGATACCTGAGAGAATCATCAAGTAAGTTATGATTGCTCACAGCCCATGGAAATATAACTCTCTAAGATAAGTTGTACAGAAGATTAAAACCTGTGGTGATCCAGCTAATGAAGCTTTTTCAGTTAGCCTGTCAAACAACTTCTCATTCTCTTCATGTAACCTCTGCCAAATAAAGAAACCAAAATGGCAAACTTACTCACTTAGCATTTAAGATAATGAAATACCAGCAAAAGACACAATAAATCTATGTAGTTTTAACGGATAAAAATTGCAGACAAGAAAAATAAGAGGAACCGGACAAGCAGACAAGTTTGTCACACTACTAGAGGATACACAATTTTCTAGCGCCATTCTAGAACAGGGAAGATTGGAGGAAAGATATCAGACAAGATCATTCTTGTTGATAGTTAACACGGTTAAGTACCTCAATGAGTGCATCTCGTTTTTTCAGTTCATCCTCAAGTCTCTTGGTAACTGCAGCTGAATCCATGTCATCTCCGGAGGCTTTGTCGTTTGAATGCTCTTCAGCCTGTGATTCAGCGCGATTTGCTGTCCTTGTCCCATTGGAAAGAAGAGCTTCATTGAATTGTGACTCAATGGTCTTCAGTTTGGCCTACAAAGTGGCAACAGACATGATTAGCGTCAAAGACCCAGTCATACAGTTAAATCTTCAGAAGGATACACGGTAAATTTAGCTTCAGAAACGTTTGGTTTATTGCTTGATAAAATTATGAGATCAAATAAACCATTGAACACAAAACTTGAGCAACCTATGCATTTCCTACCTTAAAGTTAAACAAAGAAGATGTAACTTGTTCACAACACTGAAGCACAAAGCCACAAAGGAACTCCTTAAGCTATCAAACTTAAACCAAGATATTGTATGTCCCTGAACTTATTTCAAAGTGCTACTATCATAACTTGTCTATATCCTTAGAAGACAAGTAGGAACAAACCATGACTCTGTTGTTCATTTAAACATATACGAAGTATGCAGCATTTCATTTTTCTCTACAAGATGCATGAAACCACTCAATGCAGAAGTAAAGCAAATAAACTTTGCATGTATCGCAGGATCCGAGTCAACTGATCACAGGCAAATCTACCACAGAGATCGGAGGAATTTAATGCATAATTCTAAGCCAAACCTTCAACATTTGAATAGTTGAATCCTTTGGTTCTATCTGTAATTTTAGCTCTTGCTCCACCTGTAAAAGTTGTGTTATTTGGTTCCGCAGTTGCATGTTCTGATCCTTCTCTATTTTAAGCTTCTCTGCAAGCATTACATTCTGGGTCTGCAGTGAACAGGAAAACAAATTCCAGATTGTCAAGAAACCTAATGCTCCTTAATTCGGCCAGTGTCAGTTCAAGAAGCATAATAAGAAAATAATATGGGTCCATAAATAGCACCTTGTCCAATTGTGGCATGAATTATTATTTAACAAATTCTGAGAGTGAAGGAGTGACAGAATCACAGAATAATCCAGTACTTCACAAGCACACATTAAAACCACAACACCACAAACCTTTAAATCTGACTGCAATGTGAAAGAAACTTTCCAGGCTTTTTGAACTTCATTGAAGAGTAGAACACATTGGTCGTTTGCATGCTTTAAGTCTTGCTTCAGCTGAATGCTTTCTAACTTCAAGTCACTGACTTCCTTTTCCTTGTCAAGCAATTCTTTACGTGAATCATTGGCCTACAAGAAATTTGCTGCAGAATTAGTGAACAGTTTATCACATACTTTGCCTACATACATGCATTATGTGATTATCAATATCTGACACACATGACCTGCATCTACTTAGATGTAAAGTGAGCAAGAGAGTTCGTCTATGGAAGGTAAGATTATATAAAACATCATCATCTTGACATAAGTCTTTTCCATCCCCCCATCCACTACTAAAACTCCAGTTTGATAGGAGGATAAAACATGTCAGCAATTTTATCAATTGAGCCCCATTGAAAAAGAAACTACACAGTCTTACAATATCTTTCCATTTCATGACTGTGTCTCGATCTCCAAGGCTCAACACAGCATTTCGAGCTCTAGAAGAAAAATTTAGGGATGATAGTGTCTCAGATATGCTGAGCGCATCAGGACAGATGTTAACAATCATCAATGTTATAGAGCTTCCACCTGCATACATGATGATGATAGAGTAGAGTATTAATTGCCAAGGAAGCATGAAGAATTTAAGAAACAAATATGGAAGATTGTAGTAATTTTCAATGCTTGGGAAGATTCGAATTTATATGGATGCAAGTGAATAAAGAAGAGTAATCATGTATTTGCATGTCTCAACCATGTTTCTTATTCTTTTTCTTTTTTTGACACAGTGCCTTGGCCATAATTAATTATTCATTTGTGGGTTTTGGGTGTCCAGATCTCAGGAAAAAATGTACCATGGACGTCACATATAAATTCCGGTAAGAGATTGGGTTGAGAGCAAAAGTAGCATGTCATTAATCAACTATATGCAAGTTAAATTGTAAAATGTACTCGTGCACCTAATATAAAGTTTATCTAAGTAGAGATAAGAAACATAAATATAATAAACTCTTCAACAATATACAAGGCTTTTCCCTAGTTCAAGAATCCTTAACCCCAAAAGAAATAAATAATCAGAAACTTGTCCCAATCTTCACACAAATTTTAATGCATATCCTAACAAATGGGAATCTACAAAACCTCTAGATTAGCATTCAAATGGACAGCAGAACAGGTATCAATCCTATAAACACACTTTATAAAAAAAAACCATGCATTTGAGTTCAGAAGCAGATATCGACTCCAAGAAATACAATTTATAGGGATTAGCAATGGAATCACAACATAAATCACAGGGCAGGGAAATGCAAAAATGAATTGGAAACCCGGGCATGGGTAACTATTACCAGTGAATCTGCCAGAAGTTCCGTTAGCACTGAGTTCTCATATGGAATATTATCCTTCTTGGATGTTAAGGATGCCAAAACATCACCCAATCTGCAGATATTAGCATTTACATATGAAAATGAGGACAACATAGCATAAAGAAGTCCAACAGCATGGGTAAGAAGAACATATACTTCAATAACCTTAAAAATAGAATAATAAATAGAAAGATATTCAGCAATAATGGAATAATAATAGAAAGCTAATGTGTGTACCCATTAAAAATATAGATAGCCTTTTCCTATCTTCAATAACCTTTCACATGAAGGAAAAAGGAAAAGTAGACTATTTTTACACACACAAACAAACAGAGAAATATCAAAATGAGTGAGTAGGCAGAAAAAGAAACCTCTAAACATCAGGTTACTGATTGAATAAACTAAATAAAGCAAAAAGCAAAGCAAATCAATATGACACTTGTGTTACAGCGAGTATCATGTCAAAATGGTTTAGAATGCAGTTAAATAAATGAAAAGCAACCGAAGTTTTATCAATGGATTTGTATCAACTTCATAATTCATACGTACAGAAGATATCAAACTTGAAGATCAAAGAATTGCAGCCTCTTGGAAGAGCCAAAATCAGTTGTTGCACTTACGTTGAGAGGGATTTTAAGACCTGCAACGATTCTGTTGCACGTTCACCAGTTTCATCTTCTAGCCTAGTGCTCTCACTTCCAGCCAAATCAACTAAAGAAAGCTTGCTGTGTATGTTGTCACCTGTGATCAAGTTCGTATAGTATATGTGTATAATGACAATCCTACAAAACACAAGTCAGAGGGGAACAATTTAAGTCCTTCAAAAATAAAGTGGAATACCACAAGCATGAAACATAATATGCAGCAATTATGTTTCGTAATTTTACATGAACTGAAATGCCTTATTGTTATCTGACATACCCACTCTAGGAATAGTCAACTGTAACATATCCTAGTCAATTTAATACCAAAGTAAATACAAAAACTAACTCCAAGACTGTGGTACCACCTATTCATCCAAGTCTGCACTAATATTTTAAGCATCATTTCACTCAGGCCCATTAGTTAAACACATCCTAATCAATTACCATATCATCCATTCTTTCGTGGAAATGCTTGGAAAAGAGCATTCTAAAGCATGCATAGTTTTATGCAATACCCAATAGTTTTTTCAATTAAACTCCTATAATTTCATTTTCCAGATGAGTGCTAAAGGAAAAAACTTTTGCTGTGGACAGAAACTACAAGAAATATGGAACTTTTTACAAATCTATAATAGGGGCAGGTGATCTTTTAATCTTTCAAGTTATTGATTGATAACAGACATGTACTTATGCCCCCCCAAAAAAAAGACATACTGGTCATTAAAGGGAGTGCAAAAACAAAACAAAAAACACGAGCCAAAGAACAAACACAAATAAGCAAAGCAAGACTAAAAATGCAGTAACATTGATAAACCATACAGATGGGAAACTTTAAACTTCAAGGTGTCAGTTCCTCGATTGTGAAATGCTGTTTTGAGAATTCTGTTGAACTCCATGGGGTTCTCAACTTTTTCCTGGACAAGTTCTACAACATACTCTAATGATCCAATGAAGACCTTTGGTTGAGTACTTCCAGATTCCAGAAGCAAATCTGTTATCTACAAAAACACAGGTGTGGTCTAAAATCAGCATCAGACTCTAACTATGTTCAGCATTATACGTCCGAGGTTATACTGTTTCTACCTCATCTGAGGTTCAGAAGCTTGCATCTGCCTCCCCTAAGGTATGGATATTTGGCAAAGACCTTCCCACTTACACAATTTGGTTAAAGCCTTAAAAATCAAACTGTACTTAAAGACCAAAAGATTCATATCCTATACATTATTGGTATCCATATACAGAAGGAAAAAGTATTATATATATTTAAAATGTATGATAGTTTCTACTGGAAGGGGTAATTAAGTATGACAAATTCTAGATTTTGAGGTATTTTAAATTACATAAAGTGTAGAGATTAGTTTCGAGAACAGTCTGATAGAAAAATTTAAAATGCAAAAGGAGCATTATAACTAATTTCTATGTTGAAAAAGGTTAACAGATTTTCAAATGTAAACTCTCCATTTAAAATGAGAAATAATACTACAAGTCTACTTGTCCAAAAAGACAATAGTTTAAATGAAAGTTAAATGAGTCTTTAAATGTTTTACTTCTTCATTTAAAAAAAAAAATTGAATTTATACGCTATTAAAATTAATTTTTCCAGTTCATATTCTTTTGACACTAAAGTGGAGATTCCAATCAGCAACCCGATAGGGTAATAGTTTATCTTAGTTGCTTCTACTTCATAGTATTAATTTCAAAGACCTCAAAAAGTTGGAAATCAATGGATGCAGAAAGTAATTGATATCAGCTAAACTATACAACAAGACCTTGCACTAATATGTGTAAAACAATATATCAGCAATAAAAAAGAACTTCTAAGCCACACTATGTTTTTGTTATCTATTTATTTATTTATTTTTGTAATTTTAAAGTACTCTTACTTCAATTTCTAAAGTAATTACTAAAACATCACAAGATGTATACATGCCAAAGATCCAACCCATGGGAGGTAGTTGCAAATAACCTGTCATGAGTGTTACACTACATTATGATGTGGATGAGGAGGAACCTGTTCATTATGAAGCTCAATGACTGAAACTGAGAAACTATATCGAGAAGTTGAAGTTGAATCTGAGTTGGATAAATCAAAGAGCTCCTCAAAAGATCGAGCATATAAACCACGATCAAGACTAGATCCTTCCTGGAGGAGGATGGGAAGGCTATCAGAAACAGAGTATCATATGTCATGATCATTTTTTTATAACATGGATATACCTCACTTCATTTTATATTCTAAAGCAGTTCATTAGAATTATTTTTATAGAAAAAAATGTGTGATCATGATTACGTGTAAATATATTACATGCCAAAGCTACACATGTATCAAAGGAATAAGGGAATATGTAAGAGACATTTGCAGTCAATAAACAACAGTAAACAAATCAATCTTGTGGAGAAATAATGCAGGATGGGAAGAGTAGGAGAAGACATACCATAACATATGTTTTTCCTGATGAGGTCTGCCCATAGGAAAATAGAGAAACATTGTATCCATCAAATGCTGACTGAACAAATGGCTGAATATCAGAAAAGAGATCGGCTGCATAGACAAAGCTCGTAAGTTAGTACAGTCTTTAAACAGCTGAAGCAAAGTAAATCAGAAACAAGAGCTCAACCCTGTCCGACATGAGGCCCATACACCCTGTCAAACTCAAATTCCTTCTTTGAATTGGAGAGATTGTCATCTTCAGTTTTTATACGAAGGGTAAAATCATCAGGAAATTCAACAATATCTGGGCCTTCGTCTTCAAATAGAGACCTCACGCGACAGAACACCTTTACATTCCCTGCAATATGTTAGTCCAACAGGTTCAGAATAGTCTGGTTATCATGCATATAGCTTTTTTTATAACATTCAGGAAGAGAATTTCAGAAATCTTGAAGTATAAGTAAGTACCTTTGGCTGTCAATAAGTCATTAAATAACTTTTTCTTCTCAGATAACAGTGGGAAAATTCTAGCTTCTGTTTCAAGAGCAGCCTGATCTGGAAGTAGGTGGTTTGCTTCCTATTAGTCAAATATATCGATTCATAAACAGACTAAACATATTAAGAGGTTGATATCTCTAAACCTCATGCGGAGTCAAGCCTAATTTGCATCAGAAGGATATGATCCTAACTCCTAAGAGGTAATATTGGTATAAAGTTATAGCAGAAGCAGACACCAACTAGCACTAGAGAAGAAATCGTTATTATGGTGGAAACATTGAGTTCATTGAACACAAAATAAGTCGAGGTGAAACAGAGGATGTTCACAATTAAACAACCCAAGAACATCAGGAGTATGAAAACTAAGTCATGTAAATATTGCAATTGTTCAATAGAACAGTTTTGACTAAAGTTGTCGCACATTGAACCAAATTTGAAACTTTACTAAAAAATCAGCACAATTTACCCAGTTTACGAGTCTGGTCAGCAAGAACCCCTAAGTAATGTGTCACTCGATCAAGTTTTGCACTGGAATATTCTTGAAGATCAACGGCGTCTTGTTTTAACTGCATGTAGTCTTCTCTGACTAGCTGCTCAAAAAAAGTAAAGGTGATCATTTCAATTTTCAAGTACAGAGTACGAGCATGCTGTTTAAAGAAAAAGGTGGAAACACTGAAATAAAATCAACATACTAAATAATATGTTTTGAATTGTTTCTTCTTTTATAACAAGGGAGTTGATGGGGTTTGGTGTATATTTGCTGTTTCTTTTACTGGTAATAATTTTCAATAAATGGCTGATTATGTATGGAAAGGCTGAATGTTGTAGGTAACTTGTTTAGTACATGAAACTTGGTTCTATTCAATTTCATTTTCGTCCTTATTATTTGAATGAATTTGTTAATTTTCCTGTAACAGATATGGTGCGATGAAAAAAAAATGAAAAGGATTGTAGGCAGTGTTAGGAATGACTTATCTAAACAGCTTTTAGCTACTTCTACTTAAAGTTTCTATTAAGCAAAAGCTGACAGTGTTTGGATTACTACAAAAAAAGAAGTAGCTTAATTTTAGAAAAAGCTTAAAAGAACCTCAATATTAGCTTCTGGGCTTGTGCTTATTTTATCTAATTTTAAGCTTAAAAAAAAAGCAGAAGCATGTATTCCCAAACATTAAAAAAATGTATATCAACAAAAGAACCCCAGAAGCTGCTTATTTAAGCCCTTCCAAACACTACCGTAATGAAGATAATTTATGGCCTGTGGTGTTATGATGGCTTCTCAACTTTATCTGGTTACAGAGATTTTTCACTTCTTGCCAATTCTGTGAACCCGAAAATATCTTAAACCTCATGTAGATAACACAATAATAAGTTGTCATTTGTCAGCAGCATCATTATCATTTTCTTCACAAGAGATAGAACTATTATTAGAATACATAACAAAACAGTCATAAATGGAGAGTCATTCCAAACTAATAAGAGCAACTTAACTAATTACACAGGTCCAATCCCTTGAATTTTCTGACAACATAGAAATCTTAAACTCTTCATGACTTGAAATCCACCAAGTGAGTTTAAACTTGACATTATTCACACATCATCCAATAATTATTCATGATCCTATAAAATTCTTCTATTTCGCCCTAACCAAAGATACCAACACACAGCCAGTACAATGACCCCCCAACCCAAAATAATAATAACAGTAAAAGAACACTTGTCCTTTTCACACGTGAAGAAACCCCCAAGTTTCACAACTCAAATTAAACGAGGATGAATCAAGCATATGCCTAGTCCCTCATTTACCACTCGCATCAAACATAACTTCCATCAAAGAACAGAATAACTTTGTTTTGCTATTAATGTGGACATTTATGTTACCAATATCGTGGAAGATGAGCACAATATATGTGCTTTCAAGGGCATATGATTGTATTAATAAGTTTATTCCAATCTAAGAAATATCATGTTGCAGCAAAGCATGAGCATAAGCTACAAAAATGTTTTATCTTGTAGTTTTAATTCTACATTCAAGACAGGCATTAAAACCTATTTAAGTACAGTACTCCATACGGTAGCCTACCCTTTGCCAGATCTCTCTGTTTCTTAATAACTTCTAAAGCCCTTCCAGTGGGTAAATATCCAATGCGTGCAAGAGCATTAAAAAAATTTCTCTACAAACAATATCCTTCTGTAATGACAACATGTAGTCCTCTGCAATAACATGGTGGAGCAGGTACTTATCCAAGATCGAGAAAAGTTAACTGTAGGCAACCACAAATAACTGACTAAGTCCATAAGTTTTTCAACAGAAATCTCAGTTCTTTCTCAAGCCTCTGTATTCTAAAACGTCTAGAATAAACTCACCACAATTATTTTCTACAGAGCGGCCATGTTTTCTATACTTCTTAATTCTCACCTAGTTTAAACAGTTTCATATGCTTGCCCATGAACTCTTTGTTTCGCAGGGCTGGACTGGAACTAACTAAGAACAAAATTAAGGCATACTAAAGTCAAGTACTTCCTCCAATCAACGTTAATTCCCAACAAAGAGAATTATTGAGGCAATGATTTCAACTGTCATAATCCCCTGCGATAATTGACAGACGATAAAGGAGCTGGAATCAGCTTATTCTTTCATTACTAAACAGTCCATTACTTCCCCCGTTCAAACAACAGACCAGTTTTCACTCACTCGAACAAACCCAGCAAAAAACAACCGTCAATCAGCTTAAAATACTGATATAATTGAGAATGTTAAAATGCTGAGCACCCCAAACCCCCACCCGAAAGTAAACGAAGAACAAAATCAGTCCATTCGTCAGCACACAGTCAAACAATGTCGCCAGCAAGACACTGACCTTGACTTTATCGTTCAATCGTGCAAACTTAGAGTTGACGGCGTGCTTGAGCGGCTCCGACCGCGAAGGTATCGACATCGAGTAGCGCCGCGGCGGCGCCGGCACCCTCCTGTTATCATCTCTCTGCTCCACCGATTTCCTCGGCTCAAACCCCGCCACCTCCCAGTTCCACCGGTTATTGCTCCCCATTTCCCCCAAGCGAAGAAATCCGACAAATAACAAGCACAAAATCAAAAATCTACTGCAAAATGAAAATGGGGTGTCCAATAGAGGATAGGAGAGATGAGTTAATGTGCAACAAATCCAAAGCTCTCCTTCTCTTTCTCCGTATGCTACTGAAAGATTATGTCCTCTCAAATTGTTTCTTCAGTTTTACAGTAATCAAATTCAAATAATTTAGTGGTGAAGGATGGGTGAGTGGGTGGTGTTAAGGTAGGACACATTTGGACACTTGGGTTCACAGAAAAATTGAATTTTGAGATTGTTTTTGCAGCGGACGGAGGCTTCGCTCTCACCACTCATAAATTTCGATGGCTACGTTTTTGGATTCTGTTGGAGGGAGATTGAATTTCTAAAACATCTTATTTTTCCAACCATAAAGTAGTCATCTTTTTTTTTTCTTTTTTTTTTTAAGACAACCGTATTATTATAGTATATACAACTCAAATTGCAGTTAACAAACTAGTACTCCCTCCGTCCCTAATATATATGTCTATTTGTTTTTCCACACATATTAAGAAAATATTTAATGATATGAAAGTTTGATAAATATTGGTATTGAAATATGTGTAAATTAAAGTAAATTACTAAAAAGTTAAAGACATAATTGTGTTTGTTATTAGAAAAGTTGATAAAGTAGTCTTTTTCTAAATTCTCACATTAATTAGACGTATTAAAGTTAGTGAAAGATTTAATTAGACACGAAAAATTGTTAATAGGCATATAAATTTGGGACAGGCGAAAAAAGAAAGTATGCATATATATTAGGGACGGAGGGAGTATTAAGGAAAGCCACTACTACACTTCAAGCACCAAAAAGTTTCCTATATATATATAGTATATGATGTTACTTTTGATAAATCTTATATCTTATCTTATATATATATAAAAAACAAATCTTTCAATTTCAAATCTCAATTCAATTGGATCCAATTGAGAATTTCATTAAATGAGGATGAATTGGATCTAATTGAGAATTTCATTAAATGAGGGGTAGATTTATCAATTTTTCATTTTTTTTTCTTCAATTAATTTCATATTACAATTGATAATTTCATTAAATGTTATAATATTTCTATATTAATTGATTTTTACGTTAATTTTATATATATATATTATATAATATTATATATTATTATATATATGACATATTAGAATTGATAGTTGATTAGGCTAATATATATATATATATATATATATATAGGAAATGGATCATATGAGATCATAATCTCAAAAGAGATACGAAAACCGATCTCGTCCCTCTATTTCGTAAATCTAAGGCTGTGATTTTATCTCCAAAAGGCATTTAAATTTAAGCAAAAAATGAATAATCTGCCTCATTAAGGGCAAATATGTAATCTTCTCATTTCTTTTCCCTAGATGTGTTTTCAAAATCGGTCTTCAAAACTTCATTTCGTTTCATAATCTGCAACACCGGTGTTCAAAACTTCATTCTCAGCGGGAAGCTTCTCTTCAAATCGACCACTCGGAAGTCGATTATTGCTCGTGGGTTTCGAAGTTCTATGTTTCTTGCGTGATTTAAGCTCGTTTTCCTTGTCGATTTATCCCTATTATTGCCGATTTTGAAGATTGATTTCTTCACATTTTTTGGTTTTTTACAAATTTTGCTGCGAAGGTAAGAAGTACTTATGGTTTTGGAAAAATTGTAGTTCGATATTTGTGGAATGATTTGTTGGGTTCAAATTCTTGAAGGTCGATTTCATTTCAGAGTTTTTTCGTAGAGATTTTTGGATTTATAGGGTAGAAGTCGTTTTTACTGGTGATTAGGGTTTCTGTACTTGATTTATGAGATTTATGTATCGATTAAGTATTGTTTTTCTATTGTAGATTCACTATTATAATTTATGCATACGTAAATACAATGTTCATACATATGTATTTGTTAGTTTATGCTGATACTGTGTAATATTTATGCATGCAGTTTGTTGAATGGCTGAACCGTTACAGTCAATTGTGTCTCTTGAATCCGATGAATCCATTTACATTCCTGATTGCGCGGCCGAATTGAAATCGTATGTTGGACGAAAATTTGTTACTCTTGATGAGGCCGAAACTTTCTATAGAGACTACGGAGGTTTGTGCGGTTTCGATATCAGTAGAGAAGGGGAGAAATTCATGGATGTTGATAATGTTAATTCGAAGAAAACAAAGCGAAGGTGTAATTCAAAACGGTCATCTTGCTTTGCACGCGTTGTATTTAAAACCCACCCCAAAGGTTTTGTTGTTGATTTATTTCACGAGGCACACACACATCCTTTGTTATTATCAACTCACAAGCAATATATATCATGCATATATACTTTACTTCTCAAGTTTAACCTTTATGGTACTGATTATGTTCAAGGTTTTATATATCATGCATACCGTATTGATTTTTCATGCATTTGTTTTATGACTTCATGCATATCTATATATGTTAAGGTTTTATATTTCATGTATATCGTATTGTATTTTCATGCTTATGATATGTATTTTTTTTGCATATCCAATTTTTTTTCTACAAGATTGTTTATATATCTGCATAGTCCCCAATTTTTTTTTTGCATAAAAACACAAGTTATAGATGCATAACTTAGAATACTTGAATATACCAAAAGAAGTTTTCCACTACATTTCTTCCACCACTTCCTTAAAAAACATAAACACCATCATAAGTTCTAAGTTTTTCCTACGAAATTTTCCAAACCAAAGAGTCGCACAACCCAACATTCTAACTATCAAGCATTTCTTTGACACATTCTTTAGAATCAATTTCATTCTCATCTGCATGACCAACCGCCTCTAGTTCAACCGTCTCCTTCATTTTGTTATCATCGAAATTTACTATGCTCAAACAATATCGCATCCTCAAAAGCTTTATTTGCTTCACTCCTTTCCTTAGAAATCCCGTGTCCCAGTTGATTAAATCACCCTTGAACGTCTCCATGTGTCTCATCAAATAAACTCCTGCAAGAAATCATTCATATTTATCAGTTAGTATTGTCGCAAAAATATTTATGCTTACCTTTCTCTAAATTTATGCACATTGTTCTATGATTTTATGCTTATTAAATACATACCTGAATCCATAAATCTTAAATTCTTTCCAATCAAACAGCAGACTAGCAACATAAATAGTTCAACATAAGTCATGCAGTTTTTTAGAATTCACTTAGTATGCATGCAGTTTTTTCACTGAATTTATGCATATAACTCTCATATTTATTGCATATCAGTATTAAAATTTATGCATTCCACTAACACAAAAAGCTTTTCATAAAAATTTATTTTTATGCACATCACTTGCGTATTTTATGCTAACCATTATGTTTTTTTATGCAAACCACGGTAAATATTTATGCAGACACAACATCTATTATATGTACCACACAAATTTTATTTTATGCTAACGATATACTATGTTCATGCTAATATAGATCTACTTTAATGCTGATGCGCAATAATCATATATTTTCTTTTTCAAGCATACGGAGACTCAATTTCAACCATATAAGACATAGGATTCATGTTCATGTTTCATTGCAATAATGCTCGCAAACAATTATAATATGAAATAAATTCACCTAAGAAATCCTAAAATTACTAACTTGCGTCCATGGTGTAACCGTTGCAATCGAAATGCGAAAATCAATATTGGAGGTCTGAAATCAACAAACAAACCATTTGACAATGAAAACAACCTAAATCAAAAAACCAATAACATTCCCATGAGCATGAATTTCACAATGAAAACAAGCTAACAACAGGCTAAAACATTACATGAGCATCAATTAGGCCATTCAAAAACACAAAATCGCTAATATGTTTTCGGTTACAATAGGGTTTTAGGGTTTTACGTATTAGCTAATTTATTTCGGTTTCCTTAAAATCACAAAATCGTCCCCTTCCATATTGAGCAATCTCATCGCTTTCAAAAGGCTTTCATTCACAACAACAATCATATCTCTAAAACACAAAATCATCCATGGGTAAACTAAATTAAGAAAAGAAAACATGAAACATACCTGAGATTTCGTCGATTATAGGGATTTCTAGTCGATTTGTGCGAATTGTTAGTCGATTTGGAGACCAAAACACGTAAACAATTTTTTCGAAGATTATGCTTCCATCTGCAAAGCTACTGTTTCTGGAACCGGTTACAAGAGGGTTTATAGCAGTTTCGTAGCAGTCGGAAGTTTGGGAGTAGTGGGTTCTCTCGATTATGGAAGGAAGTTTTCGAGAATATGGGGTGTAGTCTAGCGCCGTTTTCGCCTTCTGCGAGTTTTGAAAAGAAAGAATTCTATGGGGAATGAATTCTATCGCCCGCCCAATTTAATTTAGTATTTCTATGCCCAAAACACCCTTTCCCCAATTTTTTTTTTAAAGAAAGAAGGGGTTGATATTGGCCATTAGATTAGGACCGATCGACGCTTAGGATCGGTTCTTATATCTCTTTTGAGTGTTGGATCTCCCTAGATCCACACCCTATATATATATATATATAGATAATTAGATTAAAACATTGGATTAAATTACTTCAAAAGAAAATCTCGTAAATACTACCCTCAAAATACCTCAATAGTTTTAAAATAATCAATTAAATAAATTTAAAATAATAATTGTTGAGAGATGATTCAGTCTTCTCACAATCAGTTGAGACATAACTCAATAGCCCTGAGCTCTGAATATTTACTGAAGATTTGAAGATCCCAAAACCCTATCTTGACTGATGAACCATTCAGTTGTAATGTGCTCTGTTTTGTCTCTGAGGTTTCAGACTCAGTAGACACTCTTCATCTGGTTCAGGCGCTCAGTAGATTACCTGCCTCGCACTCGGAAAGAAGAAGACTCGATATCTTGGACTCGGCATGAGCAAGATATGCGAAAGGAGTCGATGAAGCCGAACTCGGCGGGAGTAGTTCATCGAACTCGAGTTGATCTTCAAGAGAGCCGACTCGAGAAGAGCATGCTGTCGAATAGAGATCGGACTCAAGAACGGCCGGACGAGTCTTCGACCGTCGGGATTCTCTAAAGTCAAATCAGCAGAGTCAATACGAGGAAGAGAGAAGTTAGCTTCAGATCTCCTTGAAGTTTGTTCTATCTCACCTACTTTCCTGAACCTCGACCAATGACAAGCAGTCATCTGTCCATATTCTGATTAAAGCTGCAAGTCAACAACTTTCCAGAAATTGAGGGAAAGGACACTGCAACCATACTTTGAAAGAGCCGTTAGCTACCCAAAAGAGTGGGACACAAGGATCATCGTCTCCAACGGATCTATCCTTGCCTCTACTCTATAAATAGAGGGATACAATTCAAATTGAAGCTCACCTAAGACAAGAATACACGAGCATTCAAGAGTAACTAAAATGTCCTAACTCTTCCGCAAGAAGTTCAAAGAAATAATCTCCGGCGAAAGACGACATACCTGCTCATAGGGAACCAAGCTGAACCCGAATTATAAAGCCTCTAGTATCCAAGCGACTGAACACGAACCCAAGTCTATACTTAGCCGTTCGTCGCTCTAGAAGCCACTTTGTCGTTCCCTATCCCTCTAACCTAAGCTCAGCTGATCATATCTATAGCTTAGACGAAGGAGTTCATATCTGAACTGATCCTTATTGTAAAGGACTCCTTCATAGTTGGAGAGTTTTTCAAACACTTAGTTTGATTCCTTGTAAACTGAGACTTGCTCAGTATAAATCTCAAGACCAGTGTTTGTCCAGCGTACAAGCCAACTGAGACTATCTCAGTATAATACATAGCCTCCTGATCATTCGGGACAGTGGACGTAGGATTGTTGGAACCGAACCACTTTAAAAATTGCCTGTGTTCTGTGTTTGTTTTTCTATTTTAACTGTTGCATTGATTACTGTGCATACTGAAATTATCTTTAAAATCATTCAACTGAGTTTCGGCAAGCTTAATCGACTACACTAATATACTGAAACTGTTTTATTATAAACGTTTTCTAAACTCAACTGAATTTGGGCCTACACAACTTAGACCGCGTTGCCATAAACGCCATACTGACCACTCTGAGCGATTCTTATCTCGAAAGAGTTCAGGACTGCAAGTCCGCAAAGGAACTCTGGGATGCTCTAGCGCTACTGAGTCGGGGGACTCAGAAGATCAAAGCGAACAAGCTGGTGCTGGAACTTCAGAAACTGGAGAGACTGTCTCTCATGCCTGGTGACTCCATTGAAGATCTCAACGTCAGATTCACGGATCTGATGAACTCTATCAACGGGCTTGGAAAGACATTCTCCAACCAAGAGATGAATCTCAAGATTTTGAGGGCACTACCAGACGGTCACTGGACTCCCTTTGCTACTTTATTGCGACATTCTGATTTAGATATTGTTACTCCTGACCATATCTTTTCAGAACTTAAAGCTGAGGGGTTCAAGTTCGGCCTACCTCAAAGAAAGCAGCGAGCTGAAGCTGACACCCAAATCGACCATGCCTTTAAAGCATCAGTCAGCACAGCGGCTCCGGCGTCTAGCAAGGCTAAACCTTCACTTAGTGATCTACAAGAAGGAAACCAAGCTAAGAAGTACGCGCTGCTTGCCGTGAAGTATCAGAAAGAGAAGGAGAGGCGTAGGAAGCTCTCAAGAGTCGTCAGAGACTCCAAGGGTAAGACTGAATATACACTTAAGCGCACTCCGACTCACATACTTCGATTGCGGGAAACGGGGAGGACTCGGCTCGGTCGAAAGACAAATAAAGCAAAGAAGAAAGAGTCACAACCTCGCTACAACCGCAAGAAGCCGTGGACACTATCGGTATGATCGTCCCGAGCTCAAGACCGCTTGAAAGAGCAGCACGCAAAGCTCAAAGGGAGAAGTTCATCAAGAAACGACAAGCATATATTGCCGGTGAACTCTCAGACGACTCAGATGAAGTCGACTCCTTCATGGATTCATCATACGATGAAGCGGCATTCATGGCCGTAGAGCTTGAAGCTGAAGAAGACGCTGAAAAGTGTCTCATGGCAAGAGAAGAGGATGAGGTAAACTCTCACGCTCCATTTAATTTCTCTTCACATTGCACACATGACACTATTTCAGGTGCAGATGAGAATCTGGACGTCGCGATTGCATACGAAGAACTACTCGACGAGCAGATTCAGATGAGTCTGCAGCTCAGTAAGACTCTTCAGGAGTTGGATACCCTGAATCAGAGACTTTCTCAGAAAAGTCAGGTTGCTACTGAGTCTGAAGGACTTGTGTTGAGACTTAGGGAGGAGATAAACTCTCTGATGGCCAAGTCTCAGCATCAAGAAGTTCAGATCTCGGTACTGACCAATGACTTGACTCAGAAAGATACTGAACTGAGTCTACTGAAGCAAGAGTTGTCAGGACTTCAGACCGAGCATGAGCTGCTGAAGAAAACTGATGATGTCTGGAGGAACCTGATGACAGAGTGGTATATGGATACTGAAAAGAAGCTTGAGGCGATGCTAGCAAGCAACAAACCTAAGCCTTGCAAGGAGGGACTTGGATTCAGCCATGGAGCCTCCTCATCTGCCCCCGTACGCTCAGAAAACCGGCTAGCTGATAGATTTGTTTAAGGGGAGACCATCAACGCAGACATTCTGAATCCCCTAGCCAAGAACAAACAAAATATGAAGGCACCTCATCCCAGCTATCAGCATTCTGACAAGATCAGTACCAAATCACCCCAGTTCAGTCAAGGGGGGAACCAAAGAAAGCTAAGTGGGGCGATCGAGATGGACCTCCGCAGCTGACACATCCAGCTCAGTATGGGTCATATTACTATGATCCTATAGTCAGAAGAGGACCTAAGAGTCAGAAAAAGAAAAAGAAAGCCGTACAGAAGGCAAAGGTCAACAGTCCACCTAGTCAGAAGATCAGGACTCCTAAACCTGTAAAGCCTCAAAAGTCAGCATCGACCAGTCCAGTGGTTAAATATGTTGATCAAAGTGGAAGAAATTATCTGAGACCACCAGGGTCGTAAGACAGATCTGGGTTTCCAAAACTAACATCTAAGGACCCAAAATCAAAAATAAAGGGTACCTAAATATAATTCTGTTTTGCAGGTGCACAAGGACCCTTGGTATGTGGACATCGGATGCTCAAGACATATGACATACCAAAAGGACCTACTGAAGAATTATATTACTGAAGAAGAACCCTGAATCGAGTTTGGAGACAACGCAAAAGGCTATACCAGAGGCTATGGAACACTCAGCATTGGAACTGCAATAGTTCCAAGAGTATCATATGTTGAAGGACTTCAGCATAATCTTCTCTCTGTTAGTCAATTTTGTGATAACTCGAATAGAGTGATTTTTTACGCAGGTTTCTGTGATGTCATTGATAAATCTACAGGGAAAACAGTATTGTTAGGTTCGCGCAAAAAGAATATCTATGTAGCTGACTGGAACTCGGCTGAACCTGAAGCTTATTTGTTGGCGAATAACGACAACAGAACGGGGTGGCTCTAGCACAGAAGACTCAGCCATCTCAATTTCAAGACGCTCAACAAACTAGCTAGAAACACTCTAGCAAGAGGACTGCCGAATGAAGTATTCAGCAAAGACACTCAGTGCGAAGCATGTCTGAAGGGAAAGCAAACAAGGAATCAAAATCCTCATGTTCCATCTCCTTCCACTGATGGAATCCTTCAGCTGCTACATATGGATTTGTTCGGTCCAGTCTCTCCGGTGACGATCAGAGGCAAGAAGTATGCTTTAGTGGTCATTGATGACTACTCGCGCTACACATGGATCATATTTATTGCCAACAAGTCTAACGTCAAAACAGAGTTACCAACGCTTCTGAAAAAGCTCAGTGTCGAGAAAAACACCAAGATCATCAAGATACGTTCAGACAGAGGAACTGAGTTCCTGAATTCTATGGTGGAGGAGTTATGTAAAGCAGAAGGCATAGAGCATGAGACGTCTGTCGCGCGCACGCCTCAACAAAATGGGGTTGCTGAAAGAAAGAATAGAACACTCAAAGAAGCAGCAAGAACCCTGCTCGCAGACTCAGGACTCCCAACCAAATTCTGGGCAGAAGCTACTAACACTGCATGTTATACTCAGAACAGATCTCTACTAACAAAGCAGCATAAGAATACACCATATGAATTATGGAACGGCATGAAGCCTTCTTTATCTTATTTCCATATTTTTGGGTGTTCGTTCTTTATCCACAACAATGGGAAGGATCAGTTGAAGACTTTTGATAGCAAGTCAGACCAGGGAGTCTTCTTAGGATACTCCAGGGTCAGCAAAGCCTTCAGAGTCTTTAACTATCGGACCCTTTGCGTGGAAGAAAGGCCTCATGTTATTTTTAATGAGTTTGCTACTGAAGACAAGAGCAGGAACTCTAAACCTCGAATCGAGGACATCGATGGCGGCTACGAGGATCCGAGCTTGAAAGATAAAGTTGAAAAGATCCAGCTATGTTGGGATGATGATTCAGATGAAGAAACTGAAAACAAGTCTACTGAATCTCAGCCAGCAGCAGAAGTAGCTGAACAGATTGACTCTACTGAACAAAGTCAATCCCAGGTAACTCAGGTCGATGAAGAAACTCAAGTGGTAATTGAGACCTCTAATGAGAATAATAATTCAGGGGGAACAAATGATGTTCCTGAGCTAAATGCCCCCGAACTTCGGTGACTCGAGAGACCACTACTCTTATAAGCGAATTGCTTCAATCTCAGAATAGTACGACTAAAATGCCTAATTCACCTACTATCTGTGTTGAACAAATTTCAGATGAAGAGTTGAAACATCGTAGATCGTGGCTGGACGCTCACACTTCTGATTTGATTATTGGAGATCCTTCACAAGAACGTAAAAGACAAGATCCGAGTTACGTCGGGGAGAAAGCGCTTTATATTCACTCTTCTTGTCTCTTGAAGAACCTCAGTCAGTCGAGGATGCACTTAAGGACACTGATTGGATCATAGCCATGCAGGAGGAGCCTGAATCGGTTCACGAGAAATGAAGTATGGGAGCTCGTTGACGGACCCGGCATCAACATGTGATTGGAACTAAATGGGTCTTCAAGAACAAGCGAGATGAAAACAACGTTATAGTAAGGAACAAAGCAAGACTTGTGGCAAAAGGCTACTGTCAAGCTGAAGGAATGGATTTCGACGAAACATTCGCTCCAGTTGCAAGATTGGAGGCAATCAGACTATTCCTAGCCTACGCAACACATCGAGAGATTCGAGTTTATCAAGTGGATGTGAAGTTTGCGTTCTCGAAAGGCATACCGAAAGAAGAAGTCTATGTAGAACAGACCTCCCGATTTTCGAGCGGGGACATTAGGTCTACGTGACTCGAAAAGGCTTTGTATGGGTTAAAACAAGCACCCGGGGCTTGGTACGATACCACCCTCGAGTTTCTTCTTCGAAAGGTTTTCGAAAAGGCACGATGAGACCGCACATTGTTCAGCATTCGACTGGAAGACGACATTTTACTTCTGCAGATCTACGTAGATGACATAATCTTCGGATCGAAGAACGTCATCATGTGTCAGCAGTTTGAGAAAATGATGAAGGATAAATTCGAGATGTCAATGATGGGAGAAATGAACCATTTCCTCGGTTTTCAAGTCAAACAATCTGAAAAGGGAACGTTCATCAATCAAGGCAAATACACTCGAGACCTCATCAAGAAATTCGGTTGCACATCCGGCAAACCAATCAAGATTTCGATGAACACGAACATGAAAATCGATCTTGATAAAGAGGGAGTATCAGTAGACCATACTGAATTTCGTGCTATTATTGGTTCTTTATTATACTTAACAGCTACTCGACCTGACATAACTTATGTTGTAGGTGTCTGCGCTCGATTTCAGGCGAATCCTACGCAGAGTCACATGGACTCAGCAAAGAAGATTCTCCGCTATCTCAGAGGAACACCTGACATGGGTTTATGATATCCAGCTGATGATAATATTGAACTAACTGGTTACTCTGATGCTGACTATGCAGGATGTAGAATACACCGAAAGTCAACTTCTGGAACGTGTCAGTTCCTTGGTAGTAAGCTGATTTCATGGGTTTCAAAGAACGACACTCAGTAGCGACGTCAACTACTGAAGCTGAATATATGGCTGTCGGAAATTGCTGCGCCCAAATCCTTTGGCTGAGACAACAGCTACGCGACTATGATGTTATTCAGAATGAAGTGCCGATCTTCTGCGACAGTACCAGTGCAATTGCAATCACTCATAATCCTGTACTTCATACAAGATGCAAGCACGTGGACATCAGACACCACTTCATTCGTGATCATGTCGAAAAGAAGGATATCAGGATGGAAAAGATCCATACTGACCTCCAAAGGGCAGATATACTAACCAAGCCTCTAGCTAAAGCCAGATTCAGAGAACTTTCAGTAGAGCTAGGTCTGCTGGACCCTACTGACTCCAGTCAGTAAGTGGATTCAGAAGAGGAGCATTCAGCAATGGGGAATGTCCACCATCAGTACTGAGTAAATTCAGTACGTAGAGACTCAGCAACCATCTACACGAGGTATCAGCTGACTACGATGTTCAGCTGAGAGGTTTGCGTATCTCTACTCAGTAGCCAATGAAATATTCTGTGCATTTATGACTCAGATTCAGGTTCGTATTCAATGCCATAGAAAATGTCATTTAGTATAACGGTTTACATTAAATACACGACATTCTATGTAAAGTATGCTGAACTCTGCAACGCATTTAATGTATGTCGTATCAAGTTACTTCTTTGGCTATTTACAACTGTATTTTGACTTAGGCGGCTAAAATGATCATTACCTATTTTATAACATTGAATCCTAGCCGTTCATCTCAAAAAGCTATTTCAAACTGAACCGTTGATTATTAACTGTTCATCTTCTTTAACATATATAAACACGTTCAAAGTTTAGAAATCGCCATTTTTACTCTGCACATTTTCGAACCCTAGTTTTTCTGAGAAAAACCTTGCCTCCTTGCAAAATTCATTTCCAAAACTCTCAAAAAAATCTTTGGTAAACCTTTCATGATCATTCAGTATCGTATATGTTAACTTCAATATTTTTTTGGTCGATACTGATTTCTTATTCTCCAGACATCGAATATGGCAGGACGCGATGTTATCATTCCGAAGGATATGCAAGAGATCCTTGAGAAGGACCGTGTCTGGTGCGAGCCTATGATGGAATTTGACGCCTGTGAGCTGGATTATATGGAGGATATCTTCGACGCTCTCAGAGCGACTGGCCTAGAGGGTTTTCTGTCGAGGAAGCCATCATACTTCCTTCCGCGCCAGATTGCTGAGCTCTATCTGAACTCGGAATCAGTAGAGGGCGATATCCGATGCAGATTCATCATCCATTTAGTTGGCGATCCCTCCCGCGCAGTTTATGTATTAAAAACGATGTCAATCAAAGAAGCTCTTCAAAGAAGCTTCCATCTTCCTAATCAGGGTTTCAGCACCGTGGCATACAAAGACGATCTGATGGATGAGTACTTAGAAGAATTTTGCGGGAAGCCAACCACGTTCAGAGCAGCATTTTCAAAGAATGCCATGCTTCCTCAGTATAGAGCGTTGGCCTACATAGTGACTCAGTTGCTGACGAGTCAGGCCGGGTCCTTTGATCAAGTGTCAAGGCCGAAGCTTCAGTTGATGATGGCCATTCATGATCGAGCTAAGATCAATTGGACCGAATTCTTCCTGAAAGAATTCATGACACAGTCCGCGAAGTTCGACAAGACAAGTTTTTGCCTTGCTGTTAATGGAAAATTGCTATATGGACTGAAGCTATCAGTAATGACAGAAGACTTATGCGGAGCGGACAATATCACATACGCTGACAAGCCATACTTCAATCCAAAGAAGGTCCGCTTCCAGAGCAGGGCAGCATCCCTTCAGCAGATAGGATCAGGGCCTGCTGATCCCAAGATAGGAGCTCAGAAGACCTCCACTCCCACGAAGAAGAGGTCCCCTCCTAAGTCTACTCCAAAGACTCCGACCAAGAGGCTGAAGAAAGTCAGTGAGGTCATACCGGAAGTAGTGCCAGAAGTGGTTCTTTGAACCACCTCTGCGGTGAGGATGAGTCCGAGTCCTCGAAAAAGACTCCGTCGGTGGAGAAGGCCGTCTCCGCCGAGCGGGTGAGACAGATGGACCAAGGGGTCCAAGCCGAACTAATTCCAACTTCTCAAAGCCCCTTGGATGTTCCACCACCGAGCATCATTCCTTCTGGCCGAGAAGCGGCCGTCTCCCATAGAACTTGAAGATTTGGAGACGCTTTTGAGTCGAGAATCCATCGGGATAGAGGCTTCACTCTACAATCTAGAGCCTCCCGAGAGATTACCGAACGGATCCCGGAGATAGCCGGCCACAACGATCCGGTCACTTTGGCAAGGCAGGCTAGGCTCCACATGCTGATCCGGTTCCAGGAGTGGTCTACTCTGAACAGACTCATCAAACATCACTCCTGCGAACAGCTCCATGAGGAGGAGCTGATGATAAGGAGCAAAATTGGCTACTCAGAGCCATCAGATGTCTGCTCCTTAGAAGATTTGAGGGCTGCTATGCTAGCCTTGTTGAATGACCGCCAACCTATTTCAGCATCGGCACCCTCAGATGGGTCTGACCCCGATGGTCAAGACCTACTGATTCAGGCCCTGAGAAGCCTGATGAGGGAACTCAACTGGACAAGGATGCTCTCACATCTACAACTAATCCACCTCTCAGCATCCTTGGACCAGGGCAGTCGGCGGCTGGTACCTTGAAATCAACAGAACCTTCTCAGCTATTACTTGAATCTGCTTTCGAGGTAGCGCCCAGCCCGAAAAGCCGACGCTCGAAGTCAGTAGCCAGGGCCCTGAGGAGTCAAGGGACTCAGAACCGACTCCTCACCCGCGCCATCCACAAGACGTAGAGGCAGACCACTCAGGCTCAGAGTGCGAAGATCAAGCGGCTCCGAACGACGATTCAGAACAAGCCTGCCCCTAATTTCTCCACGATCCTGAATGACGCACTCGCCACCCAACGAGCCGACTTCGAAGAGCAACTGAAGCTGATTCAGGCTGGCCAAGCAAAGCTTCTTGAAGATTATAAGGCCGCCCAGACAGCTCATACTGAATCTGTCTCCTCCATCTCTCAGGCCTCCGATCTAAGACTCCAATCTATTCAGAAGGCAATAGAAGAGAAAGTGGATAAACAGTTCCAGGATATCCAGACAGCAGCAGACGCCTCTTGCAAGAAGTACAACGATCAACTCACTGAGGAGAGGAACGAGCTGCATGAACGACTAACAAAGTTGCAGTATGCCTTGGATGATTTATCAGCAGCATACAAGAGTCCGGACAAGAAGGTATCTGTTCCAACCCCTGGCGTATTTGTTGATGCCAAAAAGGGGGAAGGAAAACTGAAGATACAAGAAGGGAAGGTACTGAAAGTACCAAGAGGAGTGAGGACAGTGGCAGGAGCAACTCAGAGTCAGCAAACTACTGCTCCCACTGGTCCTTCTACTCAGTCTGGCGAGGCCCAGGGTGTCTCAGCAGCAGGCGATGTAGTGTCTGCTGAAACCGGCCCAAGCGGCTCAGGACCCAAAGACTCTGCTACTCAGGCGACCCAAACACCATCTGACATAATCAAAGAAATCGCTGAGGATGCAGAAGAGGAGTTAGAAGAGGAAGAGGTTCCTCTGCCTCCTCCAGTTGCCGGAAAAGGTAAGAAGATTCTGAAGCTTCCAACCCCTCCTTCTAAAAAGAAAGGACCTAAAAGGTATATTACTCCGGAGGAAGAAGCTCAGATTGCTGCGGATGAGAAATTAGCCAGAGAAATTGCTGAGGCTGAGGCTGCAAACAAGCCAAAGAAGAAGCCAACCAAAGGCAAAACAAAAGCTCCAACAGGTGGCAGAAAGACTGGACCGAGATTGCCTCCAATAACTCTCAAGCTGAGTGATGAGGCAGACAAGGAGAAAGACAAGGAAAAAGAACAGCAGCAGACAACTGGTCAGCAGGGCACTTCAAGAGAAAAATCAACAACACCTGTTGATTCAGAAGAAGAACCTCATGTACCCTCCTATGTCCCCTCGAAGGAACAAGATCTAGAAATGCAAGAAATTTGGGCTCAGATGCAGAGGTATCTATACAGAGGAGAAGAAGCAAGGCAAATAGAAGCAGCTAGAGAAAAACTCAGACTAGCAGACTTAGAAGCTCTGAGGCTGAAAGCTGAGAAAGAAGCAAGCCAGAGGATTCCTGAAAAGGCAGGCATTCCTTACAGATACAGAAGATTCAGGAAGCCTACTGACCTCAAACTCCACAGGTGGCCAAGAGTTGATGAATAGATGCCATGGGAAAGAACTCAAAGGTGGGAGTCACTGAAGGCTGATTACGTAAATAGATATTACTTCTGGAGATATTGGCTTGAAAAGCACAAATCTGTCGCATTTGCTGAATGGCTTCTGAGGACCGACCCAGAGATATTTGCTAGAGTTCAGAAGGCCATAGCGAGACAAGATCGATGTCGAGTCCCAGGCTCCAAGAATCATGCCACCCCCACCGAAACTAGATGGCTCTATTCACTATGGAGTGATTGAGAAAGAGATCAAAGATGCTTTGCTTGAAGCCAAATGCTTAGAAGAAGATGATCCCGTCGACTTTTCGGAGATACCGAAGCCGAGGAAGATCACATATAGAATGTATGGATGCCCCTTCCTAAATCTAAATTAAAGGACTTCAAAACAGGATTCAACAGTTCAGATGATAGTTAGCTTCTGTATTTCTTGTAATTTTAGTTCTGTCTTTTCTTAGAATAACGGTGGATGTATCTGTACTGATCATTCTCCATATATATAAAACATCACTGTTGTTGGCCCTGACAATTCCTTATTGTCTATATGGCATTGTTTGTTTTTATACTTAACACACAAAATCACTCAAGTGATTACTGACTCACACACTCACTGAATACATATATATTCTATCAGTTTTTACCTTGTTAGATTCTAATTGTTAGATTGCTTAGATGGGGGAAATGTTGTTAGACAGGAAGAAATTGCTGAGTAGTTTTATGTATAGACTCTGATATTTCTTCCCTGACTCCCTCAGTAGTCTAGGACTTGAAGAACAACTCCACTGATTCTACTTGTAATACTTGTAAGGAGCTCTATTTCTGATAAGTCATAGTGTTAGGTTTTGGCATCATCAAATAGGGGGAAAATGTTGGGAGATGATTCAGTCTTCTCACAATCAGTTGAGACATAACTCAGTAGCCCTGAGCTCTGAATATTTACTGAAGATTTGAAGATCCCAAAACCCTATCTTGGCTGATGAACCATTCAGTTGTAATGTGCTCTGTTTTGTCTCTGAGGTTTCAGACTCAGTAGACACTCCTCATCTGGTTCAGGCGCTCAGTAGATTACCTGCCTCAGTACCAGAAGAAGAAGACTCGATATCTTGGACTCGGCGGGAGTAGTATATCGAAAGGAGTCGGTAGAGCCGAACTCGGCGGGGAGTAGTTCACCGAACTCAAAGTTGATCTTCAATAGAGCCGACTCGGCAAGAGCATGCTATCGAATAGAGATCGGACTCGAGCAACGGGCCGGAGTCTTCTGACTGTCTGGATTCTCTAAAGTCAAATCAGGAGAGTCAATACGAGGAAGAGAGAAGTCAGCTTCAGATCTCCTTGAAGTCTGTTCTGTCTCACCTACTTTCCTGAACCTCGACCAATGACAAACAGTCAGCTGTCCATATTCGATTAAAGCCGCCAGTTAACCACCTTTCGAGAAATGGAGGGAAAGGACACCTTGCAACCATACTTTGAAAGAGCCGTTAGCTACCCAAAAGAGAGGGACACAAGGATCGTCATCTCCAACGGATCTATCCTTGTCTCTACTCTATAAATAGAGGGATACAATTCAAATTGAAGCTCACCTAAGACAAGAATACACGAGCATTCAAGAGCAACTAAAACATCCTAAGTCTTCCGCAAGAAGTTCAAAGAAGTAATCTCCGACGAAAGACGACATACCTGCTCATAGGGAACCAAGTTGAACCCGAATTATAAAGCCTCTAGTATCCAAGCGACTGAACACGAACCCAAGTCTATACTTAGCCGTTCGTCGCTCTAGATGCCACTTTCTCGTTCCCTATCCCTCTAACCTAAGCTCAGCTGATCATATCTATAGCTTAGACGAAGGAGTTCATATCTGAACTGATCCTTATTGTAAAGGACTCCGTCATAGTTGGAGAGTTTTTCAAACACTTAGTTTGATTCCTTGTAAACTGAGACTTGCTCAGTATAAATCTCAAGACCAGTGTTTGTCCAGCGTACAAACCAACTGAGACTATCTCAGTATAATACATAGCCTCCTGATCATTCGGGACAGTGGACGTAGGATTGTTGGAACTGAACCACTTTAAAAATCGCCATTGTTCTGTGTTTGTTTTTCTATTTTAACTGTTGCATTGATTACTGTGCGTACTGAAATTATCTTTAAAATCATTCAACTGAGTTTCGGCAAGCTTAATTGACTGCACTAATATACTGAAACTATTTTATTAAAAACGTTTTCTAAACTCAACTGAATTTGGGCATACACATTTCCGCACTACTGAACTTTATCTGAACGGTACTGAATTCTGACTCTAGTCAGCTAGCAGGCCTCAATAAAGTCAGTCACTCTCCCACGCGATTCACAACAGCTTATTTGGTCTACTGAACTTGTTCAGTACGACACTCTCCTGAAAAGGACTGTTCGCGTTTAAAGTTGAGAAATCGATTTTCAGGTGTATTCACCCCCCCCCTACACCTGAACGTTTATTCTCGGGACCAACAATAATAAAAAATAAAATTTCTCATGATTTCTTCTACATTTGTCTCTCATAAATTACGTTATGTTGGTTCCGAGATAAACGTTCAGGTGTAGAGGGGGGCTGAAAACTTTCACAACCTAAAACGCGAATAGTCCAATTCAGGAGAGTGTCTTGCTGAATAAATTCAGTAGACCAAGCAAGCTGTTCTGGATCGTGTGGACAAAGTGACTGGTTATATTGAGGCCTGCTAGCTGACTGATGTCAGAATTCAGTACCGTTCAGTAAGAGTTCAGTAGCGTGCGGAATAGTGTAGGCTCGATTCAGTTGAGTTGAAAACGTTTTTATTAAAACTGTTTCAATAGTTTAGTGCACTCAATTTAAGCTTTGCTGAAACTCTGTTGAATGATTTTGTAAAACGGTTTTCAGTATGAACTGTAAATCAATGCAACAGTAAATGAACACAACGATTTTAAAGTGGTTCGGATATATCAAAAAATCCTACGTCTATTGTTCGAAAAGATCAGGAGGCTATTTTATTATACTGAGTTAGTCTCAGTTAGTTTGTGCACTGGACAAACACTGGTCTTGAGGATTATACTGAGCAAGTCTCAGTTTACAAGGATCAAACTATAAAGTTTGACAAACTCTCCAACGATGAAGGAGTTCTTAACAATAAGAACAGTTCAAGATATGAACTCCTTCGTGTCTAAGCTATATATATTTCGGTGGAGCTTAGGTTAGAGGGAAGGGAACAAGAAATGGCTTCTAGAGTGATGAACAATGAGGAATAATCTCTCTGGGTTCGTGTTCGATCACTTGGATACTAGAGGCTTTGATTCTATTCAGCTTGGTTCCCTTGAGCAAAGATGTCTCCTTTCGCGTTGAGTGTTTCTCTAAAGTTCTTGCGGAAAGCTTTGTAACTTGTTCGTTTATTGCTCGTAATTGCTCGTTCTGTATTTCTTCGATTTGATTTTCCCTCTATTTATAGAGGTGAGCCATGGATAGATACGTTGGAGACGAACGATCCACGTGTCACTCTCTTTAGGTAGCTAACGGCTCTTTTAAAGGAATCGCGCAGAGTCTTTTCCTCCATTTTCGGAAAGTTGTTGACTTGCAGCTTTTACCAGAACTTTGATAGCTGGCTGCTCGTCATTAGTCGAGGCGTAGAAAGTAGTTGAGACACACAGACTTCTAGGCAGATACTGAAGCTGACTTCTCTGATGTGAACAACCTTAGACGACTCTACTAATTTAACATATAAGATCATCTGACAATCAAGGAGACTCATCGGGCCGTTGCTGAAGTCCGACACGGGGTTCGATAGTATACTACAGCTGAGTCCAACTCTACTGAAGGTCGACTCTGAGTTCAGTGAACTGCTCCTACTGAGTCCAGTTCTACTGACACTTTCAGTATGCTCCTCCTGCTGAGTCCAGCACTACTGAATCTAAACACCTCTCAGTATGCTGCTCCTGCTGAGTCTAGCACTACTGAGTCTTCACTCCATGGTACTGAGGCGGATAGTCTACTGAGGGATCAGTAAACAGAACTCTGAGCTTGGACCATGCTGAAGGAAAGTCTACTGAGTCTGAAACTCTCAGAGACTAAGGCGTTACTATTACAACGAAATGGTTCACCATCAAATTAGGGTTTTGGGATCAGCCAAATCTTCTAAACAGTCTACTGCTGAATCATCTCCCAACACGTTAATATAGTGTGATTTTAATGCCAATGAATTTCAATTAGTATGTTTTCCAAAAAATAAAAAATTAATGGAGATCAAGTCAATTAAATTCATTTCCTCCAATTTTTCGCCTTCCACAAAATACCAATATCTCTTATCATTGAAATAGATATTTTTTTTAACAACTTTTATGTTATATTCATATTTAAACTTACATGGATATGGAATCAATCAAATCAATATAAACTAATTGTAATTATTACGCAACGAGAAAAATATCTCCATATATAAAATGAGATTTCTCATAAATTATTCCAATTTTTTTCTCTTTCTCACCAATCCCGTTAATTGATTGTGATAAGAGTATCATCGAGTTTAAATTGATTTTTACGTTAATTCTATATTAATTTATTTTTACGTTAATTCTATATACATTATATATTATATAATATTATATATGTGATCCAAGAATTTCTTATGAATTTTTCGTTTAGCTATACATTAAAGAAAAATCTCAATTCATGTCATTTCAATACAATTAATTATATATTAATTGATTTTTACGTTAATTTTATGTATATTATATAATATTATATATAATATATTATTATATATAGGGCATATTATAATTGATAGTTGATTAGGCTTTTATATATATATATATATATATATATATATATATATATAAATAAAAGATCTTCACATATTAATGATGAGATAATATGTTACTTATGATATGTATTTTACAAGAATAACTTTTTTCCATTTTTCCATTAAGTATAATTAATTAAATGAAGTATTATTAACAACCATAGATTTATTTATATATACGATTCAGATCGGTTCTTAGTTCTCATATGAGGGTTGATTCTCATTTGATCATTCCCCCATATATATATATATATATATATATATATATATATATGTGTGTGTGTGTGTGTGTGTGTGTGGGTCTCGTAAGAACCCTCCCTATTTGTGAGAACTATAAACTAATCATGGCCTTAGATTTCATTAATTTAATGATCCAGATTTAATTTTTTCATATATTTTTAAATATAATTTTAGTTTATTTATTTAATGAAGGTTAAGATTGTAATTTTTATATTTATGGATTTATAGATAAGGCAAGTTTCTTAATATCTAATTTAAAAGATTGTGTGATTATTTATAGATAAGACAAGTTTCTTAATATCTAATTTGACTTTTAATTACCATATTAATTAATGTGGATAAATATAGCAACAAACGAATTGATTTAAATAACTTCCCATATTATTAATTCCAAAAACATAATTCATTAAAAATCTACCATTTAAAACTGTATTTTATCCATAAAAAGATTCAAAAAAATCTATTTTACTATGTGTTGGTCCGGAGACGAGAGTCAGGTGTAGAGGGGGGGGGGGGTGAATACACCTGAGTACAAGTTCTTTTTCTCAAACGCGAAGGACAGCTGAGCTATAGCTTCCGACTGATGAACAGTGTCAAATAGTAACCTTCTGATCGCGGGTCAGAGTGAGTCAGCTACTGAGTCTCTCCTACTGACTTTTGTCAGTATTTGATTCTTAATCGGAGACTTAGTGCGGATAAGTGTGTAGGGTCCGAAGACTTCGTCTCAGTTTGAAAACATGTTTTTCACAAGTTAAATGATTTTGGCTAGTGCACTTTTCAAATACGTTTTATGCAAAGTATGAGTTTGTAAGATGATTTGTATGCAGTGCGATAAAATAGTAAACGACACAAGCAATTTTTAACGTGGTTCGGATACGCAAGATCCTACGTCCACGGTCCTGCTGAACAGGAGGTCTTGTTGATTAATCTGAGCAAGCCTCAGCAAGGTATCTGTGCACTGGAAAGACCCTTCTAAGTTATAGTCCTTAGCGACTTTACAATTCAAACCTAAGTTTGAAGGGGAGGAGATTTTCTCCAACAGTGAAGGAGTTCTTACAATAAGAACAGTCACAAAATGTGAACTCCTTCGAAGGTTCTAAGCTATGGATATGAACGATTGAGTTTAGATAGAGAAGAGGGATCTAAAGAAATAACTCTAGAGAGAAGAACTAAAAATATTCTAATAATTCAAGTTCTTCGCTTGGATCTTCGTGAAAGGCGCTAGAGTGTTTCGAGAGCTTGAGCGTGTAATCCCTTTGATATCTCATGCGTGGAGCTCGGAAATGCTTCTCTATTTATAGTTGTGACCTAGGCATTTGTCCGTTGGAGAGGATGATGCCACGTGTCACAAACGTCCAAGGAAAACGGCCATAAGTTCGAAATGTTGCAGCAGAGTTGTTGGTTACAGTGCATGAGAACGGCTTTAGTAGGTCAGAGTAGGTAGAGCTTAGACTGCTTCTCATTGGTCGAGGTTTGTGGTAGGTGAGACTTGTCAGACATCGGTCTTCATCGGAGTTGACTCTCACTTATCCTCGTATGATCTTCTCGCGACTTTCGAATGAAGTTAAGACTGGGTCGTTTCCTATCGGACACGATGAGACTGATAGGATCTCTGTCTTCTTCGTGCGAGTCTGCGATAATAACATTTCTACTGAGCGAGATCAGCTGATGACTCTTGAAGGTACTGAGCTTTAATACTGTGTTCTCTTGCTAATGTATGTCAGCTGATGAGATGTCTTCTACTGAGCGAGGTCAGCTGATGACTAGAGAACATAAGCTCTTACACTAATGACGTGGGGTTCTGGAAAGTAACTTCCTACTGAAGATCAATCCAAAATTTACCCCGTACGGGACTTAGACAAAAATGATAAAGAATAATATAACATCATCTAGTCCTATCGACACTACACAAAGGATACAAGACGGTTTTGGGATCTTCAATTCCATAGTAATGAAACACTATGATTTCCCCCATTACCGAAAAACAGATAAGTCATATTACAAGAACTACTGATAAAATAATACAAGGTATCCTCTAAGTGGTTGTTAGGACAAACCACTGACTCATAACCCAACACTATGCATAAAAGTCTCTTTCATTATGCAAAAAATCACACATTAAAAGTGTATTCAATTATGCATAAAACTTTCGTTCATTATGCATAAATATCTCTTGCATTATGCATAATAGTCTCTTGCATATTGCTACAATCATGTTAAGCAAATATAAAATTGCTGGATTTGTAAAAATAAATTATTAATATATACATAACAAGTTCATATTTGTGCATAACAGACAACTAATATATGCATAAAACTTGTAAAGACAAATTACTAATATATGCATAACTAAGTTTATATTTTTGCATAATAGACAACTACCATATTCATTTACTAATTTTAATTTGGAAGTTTTTAATAACATACTAATAATATATAATATTAATTATATAACAAAAACTAATATAAATATAGAAGCTTGTATAATAAATTATTAATATTTCTATGACCTTTAAATTGATATATTCACCCATTGTATAAAAAAGAGAGAGAGAGAGAAACGAGAATAGTTGAGGAAAAATGAGGGAGAGAGAAAAATAAGGGAAACAATTTTAAATATGGAAACCGGTTCATGAATCCATGAAATAAGGAATGAATTTAATTAATGTTAATGACTAAATTACACATGAGTCAATAACCGAATAGTAATTGCCGAATGGTGTAAATTACTATAAATTCATAATTATAAAATTATAATTTTACCCTTCATTAAATAAACAAACTAAAGTTGTACCTAAAAATATCTGAAAACAAAATTTAAATCTGGACCATTAAATTAATGAAATATAAGGCCATGATTTGTTTCTAGTTCTCACAAATAGGGAGGGTTATCATCAGATCCACACCCTATATATATATATATATATATATATATATATATATATATATATATATATATATATAGGGGCTTATATCAAGAACACCCCCTTAGTGAGAGAATAGAGAACACCTAACATCCATTGATCAAGTAAAATGGATGGGTATGATTGAAGGAAATTTCATTAATTTTAACATTCTTTTAATAAGAAAATAGGAAGCAAGGGTAGTTTGGGAATCTTGTTAAAATTAATAGATAGCTTCTTTTCTTTCATTCCATTTCCCAAAAGTTTGAAATTGCAATTGCTTCTCACGTTCCCTCCAACCTTCAAGAAGTGTGAAAAATCTCTGCTCTCATCCTTCGAGTCTGTCAAAATCGACGCAATTGTTCGACCATACAGTCTGAATTCGAGTCATTCATAATCGACGCGATAGTTCAAATCGCGTCGCGGCGTCGCGATAGTTCGACCCTGCAGTCTGAAGTCTGAAGTCTGAAGTCGGCATCGCGACGGAGGTGCTGCAGCGCCGCCATCGTCTTGCTCAGCTCCTCCACCGAGTCTCCCATCTGCTCCGCCCAGTCGTCGATCTCTCTCATCTCTTCTCATTTATGTAGATCTATTCCAGATCTGTGTAGATTTGTTCATATTTATGTAGATCTGTTCCAGATCTGTGTAGACATATCACATATTTGGAATTCGAGATTGGTGGTGTTTGGGGCGTACGCATCTAGAGTTCGAATCTGGAATTCAACAAATGTTTTGCGAATTCGAGAAGCATGTGTATACAAACTACAGTTAATGTGCATAGAAGATATAAAGAATGTGCATATAAATTATAGGAAAATGTGCATATAAAAAATGTGCATACAGATTATAGAGAATGTGCATAGAACACACACAAAATGTGCATATAAATTAAAAACAATGTGCATAGAACACACATAAAATGTGCATATAAATTAAAAAAATGTGCATAGAACACACACAAAATGTGCATAGAAAATATTGACGAAATCAGTCGATCCCCTTCTTCAAAATCCCTTGTTGACTAAATTAGAAAGACAAAATACCAAAATACCCTTAATGAGGCTTGAAAAAATTACGAAAATTACGAAAATGCCATTTATGAGATCCTTAATCTTGACCACACATCTTGCAAATGAATGGTTGAGATTTGTTCTCCTTTATCTTAATAAGACCTTGTTCTCAAATTATCCTTCCTCTATATATATATACATATATATATATATATATATATATATATATAATTAGATTAAAACATTGGATTAAATTACTTCAAAAGAAAATCTCATAAATACTACCCTCAAAATACCTCAATAGATTTGAAATAACCAATTAAATAAATTTAAAACAATAATAAAAACATAAATTTCTCATAATTTCTTCTAAGATTTTCTCTCATAATCACGTTAATATAGTGTGAGTTTAATGCCAATGAATTTCAATTAGGATGCTTTCCAAATATATATATATATATATAATGAAGATCAAGTCAATTAAATTGTTTTCCTCCAATTTTCCGTCTTCCATAAAATATCAATATCTCTTATAATTGAAATAGATTTTTTAACAACTTTTATGTTATATATATTTAAACTTACATGGATATGGAATCAATCAAATCAATATAAATTAATTGTAATTATTACGATGTGAGAAAAACATCTTATATATAAAATTGGATTGCTCATAAATCATTCCAAGTTTTTCTCTTTTCCACCAATAACGTTAATTGATTGTGATAAGAGAATATCATTGAGTTTCGATTGATTTGCTACTGAAATCAATTTAATTGATTATCATAAGATTTTTCTTTAATTACTCTTTGAAGCACAAGCTGAAAATCTAAATTAAACATTTACTAAAAACTCCACTACATTTTTGACAACTCTTATAATAATTTGAACGCAAAAAAAAAGTGCAACACAAATGCCTAATATTTGGTCTCTCATCGAAGAGTTGGATGAATTCAAAGAATCATTTACAATGAAACTCCGTATGGTACGAGCATACGAGATACCTTCTTTCAACGAAAATGATCTATCAAGTATGGAGTGTGTTTTTCATGATTCCAATGTACAGTTAATTGAGCAATTTTATATTTTAATATTCCAAGAATTCATATTTTAAATTGGCTCATTTAAATGTTTCAAGAAGAGAGAATTGAAGCAACGATACCAAAAAATCTAGTTCGCATATTCAAACCACAACTTGAGGAGGGTCAGATATATGGTGTGAAAAATTTCAAAGTAGTGCATGATAGTAGGACGTACAAGGTTACAACAAGTACATATAGAATATTGATCAATGAAAAAACCCGAGTGTTAAACTCTTGCAAAAAGATTTTCCTGATACACAATATTGCTTCAAGAGTTTTGATGAAGTTCACAAAATGGAAAATATTAATAAAGTCACACCTTTTGGTAGGTTACAAATATATGATTGTACTTATAGTTTTAAAATGTTCATGAGAGAATATATATATATATATATATATATATATATATATATATATATCATCAACTACCATACGCTTGCTGATATCATAGGAGCGGTTGCACAGGTTGGCAATGTGGAGATCCGTCCTACACCTAATGGGCAAGAGAATAGGCTAATCAATATCAAACTTGAAGATACAAAGTATCAATTTTAATTTTTTAATTTTAATATTATTAATTTTAGATTCTGTTAAAAAAAATCTATCAATATATTTCTAATTAATAATGTTGCAATTCATATGTAGGGGGACATCTTTAACTTGCACTCTTTGGAAAGATTATGTTGATAAGTTTTTTCGCTTAATGAAAAATCAAACTTTGAATCCCAACATTTTGATTGTCCAATTATTTTAAACCAATCATTTTCAAAGGTTTGCTCAACAAAAATATTTAGGAATTTCCACATACTATACAATGATTTATTTAATTGTTTATTGCTACTTATTTTTTAATATCTAGGTGATAGAAAAGTTATCAATGTCTTCTATGCTACGAAATTGCTACTGAATGCTGAGTTAGATGAAGTTGTTCATTTCAGAAATACGTAAATTGCCTCCAAAAAGAATATATACTAAATTGATTTCTATAGAAAATGATTCAAAATGGATTTTTGACATTATGAAAAATTTAGACTGAGTTTTCTATTTATATGTTTGTCATAAAGAGTTTATGGATTCTTATCTTTTTTGGTGCAATCAGTTTTCCAAAAAACTATTGTATAAGGTAGATCTATGTTAAACTGTCCATAGCTATATATATATAACTAAGAAAATATTATAACATCGTTATTAAGTAACATTTTATATCCTTGCATATATTTTTTTTAAAGATATTTGCAAAAATTGTGTATTTTTATATCTAAAACATGTGTTGAACCTCTTGACTAAGATATTGTCTTTCTTTATACATCATGGTAGAAATTGTTCTTAAATAGTTCTTTTAAATAATTTAAAAAACTTTCAAGGATTTTATGAGGCGATTTTTCAGACTATCTATGAGCTAAGATGAATGACATTCTTTTTATCAGAACAACAAGATATTTTAAAAATCTATTGTAATATGTAATCATGTGTATATATTCTACTTAATTTTTGAATAATCATATTAGCATGATTATCAAAGCTAGTATAAATCATCAAATTAAATTATTTTTATATAATAATTTAGTATTCTGAACTATAATATACTCCCTCCGTCCCACTAGAAACGACACGTTTCTTTTGGACGCGGGAATTAAGAAAATTGTGTTATGTGGTGTAGATTGTTTGACTTTTTAGTAGTTAATTATGGTCCACACATTTTTTACAATTTTAGGAAACACGTCGTTTCTAGTGGGACGGCCCAATAAGGGAAACGTGTCGTTTCTAATGGGACGGAGGAAGTACATGTTATTCAAGAAATTTTACTTTATAACGAATTTATAATATTATTTTTTCGTATAGCACGGGTGCTGTTCTAGTTAATAACAATCATAAAGCCTTTTCGAATTATTTCAAAATATCGCTCTACTCATATAAGAAACATTTGTTTTGAGTTTTTAGCACTCCATTTGCCAACAGAGAGTAATAATAGAGAACAACCCAGCTCATGAATTTAAATTGATTTGTTTTACTTCATATAATGATGTTGCCCATCTTACGAAGATTAAACTAATATAAGATGGTGCGTAGTTTGCATCTTTGAAATATCAGTAATTAATCGGGTTCCAATTATTATTTACAAACAATTTTATATAATTCGTGTCGTTCATACTATACAAGTCTACTATATTTAGACAGCTAATACATTGTTTGGACTTTTTATACAAATACAGTACTTGCGTGTTTGTGGCGAGTTTCAGTTCTTATTAAGACAATCTCAGCTCCCCCATGTCGTGAAAAATTCATACCTGGCACGGATGGATAGATATATGTCTATTTCTTATTTTATGAAAGATATTAATGTTATAATGTGATTAGTTAAATAACTATTTTGATATGAGATGGAGATCTATGTTGATAAGACTTTTTTTTTTCTCATAGTTGTACTTCTCTCTGTTTTTTTATTTTTTCTCTTATTATGAGGAATCCGCAACTGTTATTATTAGTGTGTATAGGGTATACTTCTTTTATATAACAGTCTCGGTAAATTTTGAACTCATGATCTTCGATCAAATGCTAAACACATTAACCATTATGTCATCATAAGGGATCAATGTAAATAAGCTATTATATGTCCCTCTGCTAATCAATGCTTATAAGTTACCTTAAATTATTTTTTTAAGGTCCTCCATTTTATGTCGCAAAAACTTATTTCGGAAGCGTAGGACAGTACTCATATTAATAAGATATTTTTGATTTATTGAATCTTTAAGTTTTTATTAAAAAATATTCAAAGATGCATACTAAGTAAGTCTAATTTCGATAAAAAAATATTTTATAAAGTCATGACTCTTGACTACAAGACAAACATCTCAACCATTATATCATCCCAATAAATAATAGTATTTACCTTATGTGGAAGTACTATGGATAACGAGAGTGAAAACTACGAGATTATTTATAAAGAACTAAAATTTAAAATTCGACGGACAGTATAATTCAATTGACGAGCCCAATGTTAATTGAGTTCATTAATGTGAAAGACGACGAGCTTAATTTGTTACATGTTTAATAAATACTGTACAACTGCTAATTATATATGTTGAGACAATTATACACAAGAAGTAAAGTTTGCAAGAAAGATAAATCATTACAGTTAATTAATTAAAAGTTATGTATTAATCGAGCATATCATACATAACGTAGTATTTTCTATGAGAATCAAATTATTAAGAAACTAACCAATCTTGTAAATCTACCATAAGAACTAAATGAGATATCTACTAAAAATGAATTTGAGATGACAGCATATATATTGGCAAAGTAAATAATTGAATTGTCTTAATTAACCAACCAATAAGATTATGATCAGCTTTTAAATGATCAAATTGAAAAATAATTGAGGCGACATTACTTAGGCAAAAACTTATGTGCATCATGTTGCACATGCAACATGATCCAATTACCCAATTTTGACTCGCTTTGACCCGTATTTGACCTGTTGACTCGCTTTGACCCGTGTTGACCTGCTGATGTCAACATGATATCATTAATTTTTTTTATATTTTTATTTAAATTTTTTTATTATTTTTATTATTTTTTACGTTTTTTTTCCTCTTTATTTTAAGGACGGTAATGTCACTCTTTGCATACGGAAGTGTCAATCGTAACAAACAAAAGTGTCAATCGCAACAAATATTTTTTTTTTTTTAAAAAATTTCCCTTTTTTTTTAATGTTTTTTCCCATTGATTTTAAGGACGGACGTGTCACTCTTTGCATACGAAAGTATCAATTGTAACAAACAAAAGTGTCAATCGTAACAAACAAATTTTTTTTATTTTTTTTCGATTTTTTTTATAAGTAAAGCGTGTCATTTGTAATGAATAAATGTGTCATTTATTTTTTATCCAAAGTGTCAATCATAACAAACAAAAATATCATTTGTATTTGAATAAAGTATCATTTATTGACTATCAATTATTTTTGAAAAAAATACAATTTGTTTCGAAAAAAGTGTCATTTGTTTATGAAAAAAATATTAATTGTCTATGCTGTTTGTGTCAATCTTGACAATATAACGTGTCAATGATGAGCAGAGTGTCTGTTTAGGCCATCATTCATAATAGACAGCAGAGTGTCAATTGTCTATGTACGTGTCAATCACGATAAAAGAACGTGTCAATGATGAGTAGATTGTTTGTTTAAGTCATAATTCACAGTAGAGAGCAGAGTGTCAATTGTCTCTGTTGTGCGTGTCAAACATGACAAAAGAACGTGTCAATGATGAGCAGAGTGTCTATTTAAGCCATAATTCACAATAGAGAGCAAAGTGTCGATTGTCTTTGTTGTGCGTGTCAATCATGACAAAAGAACTTGTTAACAGAGTGTCTATTTAAGCCATAATTTACGATAGAGAGAACAAAGTGTCAATTGTTGCGTGTTATTTGTGTCAATTATGACAAAAGAAAGTGTCAATGATGACCAGAGTGTCTGTTTAAGTCATAATTCACAATAAAGAGCGAGTGTCAATTGTCTCTATTGTGCGTGTCAATCACGATAAAAGAACATGTCAATGATGAGCAGGGTGTCCGTTTAATAATAGCCAGATAAGAGTGAAACAACATATTTAATAGCTGCCTCTGTTCATAGTAGATAAGAGTGGAATAACATATTTGGCCCCATTGGATTGGGCCGTACCTGACCCGAACAATTTGACACCATTGAGAGTATTTATTCAATTATGTACGTATGCAACGTTTTTTAGGGTGCGCATTTTTTCTTTTGAAGATTTAAATATGAAGAATTCTAATTCAATTTTCACATAACATAAACAACTGAAGAACTCGGGATGAAAATTACAAGTTTATCAAACAGAAAACTATAGTCTACATGCTAAGGGTGAAATAAGTGAGAGGATTAGGCCACAAATCATCCTTGATTATATCAGCCACCTATCATAACAAAAATATAAGTTTCAAGAAAAACACGAATCGATTTCAAAATCACCTTTAAACTCAGAGTGTACCTCATCGTTAATCTCATACATATCGCCTTTAAATTCAGACTCGCTAAACCACGAAAAGAAGCTGAAATTCATAGAATTGAAGTAAGAAATCTTAGTTGCAGTTAAGGTGTTCGATAAAACGTCACAAACAATTCTTATGTAGAAAGGGAGAGGGAGAGAGATTTACCTTTCCTCAGCAAGAGATCGCTTGTTTCCTTTCTTCTCCTCAGCAAGAGATCGCGAGTCCTCATCGAAGAAAGCGAGGCGGAGGCGGAGGCGGGGAGATCGGAGGCGGAGTGACAGCGGCGGAGACAGGGAGGACCGTGGAGAGAGAGAGGGGGGGGGAGTGGAGAGAGAGAGAGAAAGAGAGAGAGAGAGAGAAAGAGTTGAGATGCAGTGAGAAAGAGAAAGAGAAAGAGATGAGAGAGAGAAAGGGGTAGTGAGGAGGGGAGAAGACGGGAGAGAGATTGAATATTTAATTTTTTTTTTAATAAAGTAGAAAATTGGGTCAAACCCAGTCAAACCGGGTTAATATTGAAAATTGGATCATGTTGCATGTGCAACATGATGCACATTAGTCCTTCTCAATTACTTATTCCACAATGGTAATATTTTTACCTTTTTTCCTTCTTCTTTGGATGACGAGGATGTCTGCAAACAATACAGGAGGAACTAATTATTATAGATTAACTATAAGTGACATGTTTATGCATAGTAATTTTGGTGGATTTTGATCATATGACATGCCGAGTCACCTTAGCCAATAACCGATGTCATCACAAGAAGAGAACTAATATATGTACTTTTATAGGATGAACAAATTACCTAAAGAATAGACTGGAATACTCATTTCTTCTATAATGAGGAAAATACGCAATTGGTATTCGAACTACGCACAGATAATCTTATAGACAAAATATCTCATTTTTTTATTAAGTATTCTAATACATTTTAAATTGAATTAAAAATATTCCAAAATAAAAATTGAAAATTAAATCATATCAAATCGTTTCAGAATCTGGAATCCAATTAAATGCACTTTCATTTGAAAATAATTGTGGTTTTTACCTGTACCATAAAAGTATTATTCTCTCCGTCCCAAAATTCTTGTCCAATTTGCTTTTTGCACGGTTTTTAAGGAGAGTTGTTAGTTGTGTGTAAGTTGGTATAAAGTTGTGGGTCCTACAAAAAAGTTGTGTGTAATAATTTACTAAAAAAGAAAAGTGGACAAGAATTTTAGGACAATTCAAAATGAAATAGCAGACAAAAATTTTGGGACGGAGAGAGTATTAATCACGAAATTAAATGTCGGGCGCATCTGGCCAAAGGTACTCCTCCCGGATTATATGAATTTTAAATTGTGAAGAATTGATCGAATATAACGACACGCATTGTATAGTAGTACAACTGTTGAGTGCACTTATGAACGTGTGGTCATTGTAGACGATTTGTTCACCAAAAATCTGGCCAGCCGGGGGAGTGCTGTTGCTATTTATGCAATTACCAACCACTCTCCAGAATTATTTTCTGGGATATTTAAATAGGAGTAAGATATAGAGTGGGGGAGAATAGTGTACAATTTAATTTACCAGATTGCATAAATTTTGGTGGTTTCCTTTCCAATAAATGAGTTAGTGTTACAAATTTTTCTGATGAATTTTTGCGGAAATACTTTGTGCCTGATTGCATTTGTTGCACATGTTTATTTCTCTTATATAATTTGTAGACTATTATACAATAATAATATTTATATAGTATCGATTGTTCTAGTATTTTATATCACATTAGTTGGTCTCACTTATGTATTTAGATAACCCTTTAAAATTCTGAAATTACGAGCACTAAAACAAATTGGACCTACAGCTAGCTCTATCTCATGAGTGGATCTGCCTTTATCAGTATGCAGATTAGATAACAATTGTGAGTTGTTGAGATTTTGAAGAAATTATGTTAAAAACATTAAGTCATACCAAATGATTCTTGTAGTAGTCCAAACATTTATCACATATATTATGGTAAAGTGAATCCAGCCTTCCCAACCATATTGAAATTCGAACTGGATATAAATATATTAGACTAGATAAAATTATCTTCGACAGAACATTAAGCTAAACCAAACTTCCGAAATTGAAATTAAAAAATAAAATAAGGATATTCGACATAACCATATTGAAATTTGAAAGTGATAGCTTATGTGAATCAGCTTATAGTTGCTTGGAGAAATGATCTTTGTGTTTGAGAAATCCACCTTATAGAGAAACTGAAAGTTGTTAAAGTTCATGATAGAGAATTTTCATAAATTGACAATTGAAGCTGATTTCTAACGATAATTTATATATATAATTCCTATTTTAATAAAAGATATGTAAATGTTGTTTTATGAATAAAATTTACATTTTTTTCTTCATTATAATTAATAAATTATTTATACTTAATTATCTCTTTATTAATTTTTATTATTAAAATACTATTTGTATGAGTTAAATAAGTGAGAAATAAAATAAAAATTCTCATTTTATAGAATACCATGCATGTTATTTATATTTCCAAATACTAATATCAACTTTTAGCAAATTTTAGCATTTTTTTACAAACGTTTACAATATTAAAATCAACATCTTTGAGTGCTTCAAAGCATTTTCATCAATTTTCATTACTTATCGATAAGTTTCTACTACTATAATCCGGAGATGAAATGAGCAATTAAGTGAAGAGAGTTGAATAATCGGGACATGCTTCACCACAAAAGGCCTACATTCTCTCCCATATTAACTTTCCAAATTTGGACACTCCCCCTCACCCATTGATTGGTGGCCTTTCGGCGAACAGTGAACTTTTAGCATTTTTTAAACATAAAAGAAAAATTAAACAGAAATCGAGCTGAAAGACGACCACACACAAGGCAGATCTTTATTCACAGTCGTCTCCAACCAATCCAGACTGCGAAGTAATAGCAATAAACCCTCCTGCTACTGCTACAGCCTACCGATTTCTCTTCCCCTTTCCCTTTAATTTATTTCCTATTTTATACCAGTGTTGTATTGGCGGCCGTTCTCTCTCATCATCGGATTCGGATAACCATCTCTCTCTCTTCAATCTTCATCCGAGATCTGAATGAAAACAACGGTCAAATAGTTTTCCTCGCTTTTTCCTTTTCCTATATATACTAATATTATTACTGGGTAGTTGGTTCCCCTCTAAAAATGGCAAAATGCCACATTTTTCAGTGCTCTCTGGAGGCACGCCTAATTTAGAAACTTGTCAGTCTGCTTAATTTTATTTCATCAACCAAGTGGTTAATTATTAACCATGGCTCGGGAGAAGATTCAGATCAGGAAAATCGACAACGGGACTGCGCGGCAAGTGACGTTCTCCAAGAGAAGAAGGGGGCTCTTCAAGAAAGCGGAAGAACTCTCAGTTCTCTGCGATGCCGATGTTGCTATCATCATGTTCTCCTCCACCGGCAAACTTTTTGAGTATGCTAGCTCCAGGTTAGTCTTTCTCTGTCTTCGCCGATGGTGAACAACTATTTTTTTTTACTTGCATACATACATTATACATACATGTATATGTATTTTCGGAATAGTTTGGTGTCAGACAGCGAAAGATAATGTTGTTTGTTGTTTTCTGTGGGGTCCTTTCCCCTCTACTTGTTTCTTCATTTAATTTTCTTAATAAATTGAGCCAACTAGCTAGTTGTGCAGGATACGTTTTCTTGGTGTTGGTCGAGTAATTTCCATAATTATTGATGCATTATTCATCAAGGGACTAAATGGGAAGCCACGAACACGTAAACTATTAAAGAGTGGTTGGTGAATTAGACTACAAATATCCGCGTATAAAAATTGAGGTTGGTTGGCCTTGATGTATTTGAATGACAATAAAATAAAATAAAAATACAAAGAGGAGTGAGGAAGTTGGGAGACCACGTTCTCTCTACTTGATAAATGAGAACGAACGTTCATTTGTTGAATATCCATTGAGAATTGGGATGGTGACACTTGTCACTATCCCATTAGTCACAAAATATTAATTTTATTTTAAATTAAATTTGATTATATCTTTTATAATAAATATTTAAAAAAATAAAAATGATACCAAAATTCATGATTTCTCATCCTCTATAAATAGACACCAATATTGATATATTTCTCTACATTTTACAATTATCTCATTTTCTCTCCACATTTTTAACTACTCTTCACTTTTTTACTATGGATCCCTATAACAATTTGTATAATTCTCTTATTACCCTACTTTCGATGATTTTCCTAACTCGAGCGAATTCGAATCGCAAGATGTTGGGTTGGAATCACAGTTTGTTGATAATTCTATTTTAGTTGGATGGTTGCTTTGGTTGGATGGTCACGGATAAATTATAAAATGTAGATATGATATAGTTAGTAAGAAAATAGAGTATTTGAAGGAGAGAGAAATTAATAAAATATTGAGATAGTTGGGTGTTTGAGTGTTTGGGGTGGTGGTTGATAAATATAGTCTTAGGATGAACCTTAGCTATGTGGTCGGGTAAATGTTGTGGTGTAAGGTTGTAAACAACAACAATACTAGATTAACTACGTATAATAGAGTCGCATTCGAGCATGTTGATATTTACTCTTCTTAACAACGTTGATTGCTTTACTTTTAAATGAATATGTACCAGTACCACAGCCAAAGAAGTGGAACCATTATCCATCTCTTTCCTTCTAACGCCGTCAAACAAATCATACTTTTATTTTGTTATATATGTGTGGACTAAAATCATTTCCTTGGAGATTCAATGGGACCATTATTATGTTTATCTAGACTATGAAATGGCTAATAATAGAGTCCTTTTTCACATTTTTGGAGGTACAATATATACTTAAGGAAATGTCCATGTCTCACCTAATTACCTAGATTTAGACTAACAATTAACTTGTGTAGTTGTTTTCGTGTTAAACATTGTGAAGCCAAGGCTTGAAAAGAAACTCGAGCAAAGACGTCTTCTAACATACTAATTGCCTTAAATAATCCTTAATTAAGAAAACTATTTTGGTGGCATCTCTCTTTCTTTTACCTTTTTTAGGAATTGAGTTTCATAGTACATGAAAAAGGATAGTTTGACAAGAAGCAAACACGAAACATCTAGGAATTATTGGAAAAGAAAGAGCGAGTAAGAGCAATTATTGTTGGACAAAAAGGTTTAAGTTTTCTCCAAGTGAGGAGGATAGGATTAGAACATGTTATTTTCGACTATAGTGATTAGTTACTAGAATGAAAAATTAAGTAACCATCTAATAGAAGCATTTCGTATTGAAGTTGCTCTTTTTCCTCTTTGCAATAATAATAAGTTTACGCATTTTGTCCTCTTACCTACTATTCTTTTTAAGAGCCTATATATGACATATGATTGCAAACTAATAATAGAGTGCAATTTAATGTTAGTGACACAATATTAATTTACGAGCTTCAACTAATGCGAGTGAGTTTTATCAGCTTAATTAGTTTTTGGTTTGTTTTGTTTGATCTCATGTAGTATGAAGGAAATACTGGAACGGCATAAATTGCATGCAAAGAACCTTAATAAGTTGGAGCATCCATCACTTGTCCTGCAGGTACTCTATCTTCCTTGTTAATTAGCATCAAATTTCTCAACTTTGCGTTTTTACTTATGAAAGTAATTGAGTGAAATGCTGTGGTAGCTGGTTGAGGATAGCAACAACTCCAGATTAAGCCAAGAAGCTGCTGAGAGAAGCCATCAGCTTCGGTGCATATAACTCTCTCTCTCTCTCTCATACACTTTACGAGGTATTTCACACGTTCTGTCTCTCTCTGATGATAACTACACATAGGCGAATGAGAGGGGAGGAGCTTCAAGAACTAAGCATCGAGGAGTTGCGGGATCTACAGAAGTCCCTTGAGACTGGACTCAGCCGTGTTCTGGACAAAAAGGTAACGAGTTAATTACTAGTCTTGATAGCTAAATTGTAATGGATCTAAATCTTGATTTGATGATATATAGGGCGAGAAAATTACGATAGAGATCAATCGACTTGAAGAAAAGGTAGCACCAAAACATGAACTGCATGCACTGATTGAGTGAGTTGTATATTTCATTTCAATGATGCATGCATACAGGGAAAGCTGCTGATGGAAGAGAACATGCGACTAAGACAACAGGTGAAAATTGATCCTTTTATGTCTCTGTCTCTTTCAGAACAACACATGCATACAAAATCAATATATTAATTGCTTTGTTCTTAATTATACTAGGCTACGAATCATGTCTCGGATGATCAGAGGAACACTAATATAGCAGTAGAATCCGCCACCATTGTCTACAACGAAGGGCAATCCTCTGAATCTGTGAATGCCTCTGCCTCCAACTCCATTGGTCCTCCTCCACAAGATGACGATAGCTCTGATATGTCTCTCAAGCTGGGGTGAGCTACCCGCCCCCATCAATCACTATTACATTATATAACTTGGTGTTGATGGCTTATAAACAAACTAGTTTTGTCTGTCTGTATGTATGTTACAGGCTGCCTTACTAGAAGATCAGAGCTCAACTTACAAGGATTGTTCATCATGACATTTATGTGACTTAATTAACTCCAAATATTTGATTTGAGTTTAATATATCAAGACTGGCCGAAAGGAATTGCTGCTAAAATTCCTACGTAGCTTAGCATTCTATATGTATTGTAGTTTTGTTTTTTTAGAATTTTTAATTAAGTAGTTATTTGTGTGTAGTGGACTTGTAAGTTTTATGGTCGTATGTTTGCTCGTGTGATGATGCATCGTTTCCAATTTCATAAATTTTAACGTCCTATTCATGGTATTGTTTGTTGGAATGAAATCGTATTTAACTGTTTATCATAACAAACATGCATTTTCGATCTAAGATGAGGTGGCATTGGTGAAGTTGGGTTCAGATCTACGTCGTTTTATTTCCTTTAACACACACATATGCATAAGTTCATAATATGATGTAGAAACTGGTAATAAAATGGTTACGTGGTATTTGTGTTTAATTGCGTTTGATGTAATCATTAAGTTCATAGTTCTAAGTCCCATGAATTTCACTGGAATAAAATATATGGTACTAGTTTATTTACTTCCTTTAATCTGACATACTGCACATCTACAGAAAATACTCAACAAATAGTTTAATCAATTAGCATCTGGAAAAAGTATTCTACATCAGAAACTCATCTACAACCACCTCGAAAGTAAATCTTCTAAATCAAAAGGTAGGGATCGCCAAAAATAACTATCCTCTTGTACAAATACAAGAAATGCCTCCAAAACATAGGAATGGACAAAACGTACTTAGCGTCACAATCACGAACTCCAAAACTAGAAGACTTTTGTGCCTCACAATTGAACATTTAATATCAATTAGAAATAATAACCAAAAGTTAATGTGATTCAAAGCTCAATAAACAAAATCAGAAAAATTAAATTACAGAATTTTCATGATACGTCATGCTCAACAAAGGTTGTGTATTGGCAATAAAGCTTTGTTTAAATGTCCCGCACTCTAAAAGCGAAATTTGAACATTAAAGATATCACTAAAATAGTTTTAAATAAAAGAAACTCACAAATATACCTAGAACTGTCAGTCAGGCGTAGGATTCAGCTGAGTCTTAACCGTGTGCATATCATTCATAACAACTTCAACCGTTTGAATTTGTTATAATAGGTAGACTAGAAACATTTTGAGAACATCATTGAGATTTCTGTAAAAGGGTGCAAAAATAAATAAGAATAATTTGAAAGTAAAACATTCAATTCAAGAGATAATAAACAAAAACCTGAGTATTTGAAGGAACTGTGAGTTGTGATCCAGAAGTATTAGAATACGCTTGTTGTTCTTAGCATAAGTTATTTTATTTGAAATCCTCTCTAAGACACATTTCAGTCTCTTACTTGATGTAGGTTTTATCTCTGACTTAACACCTTCAATATTGCTTGCATTAGCATGCATCAACTCTAAAACATGTGTGCACAAGTTGCCAGCGAATTCCAACACTTGAACCTGGCCATATAAGAGTAGCCCTTCCCAACATGAGTAATCTCATATTTTATGATTGTACCATTTTCATCACAAGCTTGAAAACAAGAATCATGACATCTATTCCACTAGGGTTGCCCGGGTGCCCTGTTCTAAGTAAAGAAAAAGACCCCATGTAACACACGGAAAAAACTAATTCTATTACTGCAAAAATAAAATATTGAAAGTAATACCAAAGTTGAGAAGGAAGCACCGCGACTGATTGAGTGTGAGAGAGATGCGAGAGATGAGACATTGAAGAGAGATACCGAGGAGAAGCCGAGAAGGAAGCTACGGATTACTGCTCGTTTATAATTTTGTTGTTTTCTAATTCTTTAAAACAAGTTAATAAATATAATAATAAAAAAATAGTTTAGAAAAAAAAATTAAAACCGCATTCATTTTTAGTGAATTGGATTGCTTCTATTTTCAAACTGGGTTAGTTTTTTAAATGATTGGACTATTTCTTACCTGTTATAAACTAAATAGAATGAGAGAATAATAGAGAGAATGAGAAAATAGATGTGTATTATTATGAGGGTGAATACCTCTATTTATAGAGTACAAGATGGACTCATGGGCTTTTAGGGTTTACATGGTCATCACAATATATGATAAGTATATATATATAATATATTTATAACACTCCCCCTTGATTGACCATCCCTAAAAGAAACTGCTGCCTCGTTAAAACCTTGCCAAAAAAAACCATTGGGATAAAAACTGGATGAAGGAAAAAGAGTACAACTGCTCCACCTCAATATAGTCATTTTTGATCCTTGAGTCGGCGCATATCGATCTTGTATAATAACTTCTTGAATGTTGGTAATGCCTTTGTAAAAGAATCTGCTAGATTGTCACTTGAGCGAATTTGCTGGATGTTGATGCCGCCACTCTTTTGGAGATCATGTGTTGCATTGGCTCTTTTATGAATCAATCTCAATGACTCATTTTCTCGTGTGTTGCATTGGATGCCTCGTTAAAAACCTTAACTAAGAAAACTCTTTGGGAAAAACTTAGAAAGAAAAATAAAAAGTACAACCATTTGACCTTCAGGGTCATTTAATCTTTAGGAGTCAGTCTAATCTTCAGGATTATTTACAATTTGTTACTCCCCCTCAAGATAACAATCTTCAAGGTTATCTTTAAGGTCTACACTAATATGTACAACACAAATTTAATTATTCTCATAGAGAATAGCATGTTTGTCTCGAAGATAACAAATGATGCTCAATACCATTTCAAATTCTCCAATTGCACATAATTAAGGAACTTATGATCCGCATCTTTGTTATCTTCTATAGGTCTAAATGAGTCTCTATCTACTTTAAGTGATTGAATCAACCATTAAATAGGCATGTGGATGAAATACAATAAATCTCTTTAAAGACCCTTCAGGTAGGTCGACTAGCGTAACCCATCAGGGAGATGCTCGATCTACAGGTCGAGACAATTATCAGTTCAACCCAAGTATTTTGATTCGAACTCCGTCTTTAGGCATGAATTGATTTCATCAAGTACTTTTGTACATAATAATTCACATATTCTCTTCAGGAGAAATTTTGAGTGATGTGTTCTAATTTTGTATTCCGCGGACTTCTTATCTCTTAACACCAATAAATCTCTCACGCTTCTGGCGCTAATGAGAATCAATTGATTTATATTTTCTATAAGGAACTTCAGTTCGTTCATGGTGCATATACGACAGGTGTATGAGATTTTAGTCACTCCTTTTGCATTAAATAACTTTATGAACTTCTGGTTTATAGTGTGTGAATCTAAATAATTAATCCAACGAGATATTTGCGGCATTCAATCTTTATATTTCATATCTCCCCCTAATGCTGACGACGATGTGAGTTGGATTATCAATGAATAAAATAATTCATAATTACTTGTTCTACGTAAGTCATTTTGACGGAGTATACATATAAGTATTATGTTCTTCAGGAGTTGCAATCAAACTCATGTCATCATTTATGTATCCTTCTGTCAAGGAATTCTCGTCGTTATGATTATATCATATACGGTTGTACTATTTCAGCACTTACAATGAATTTTGCAGTCTAATTGACAACATCTTTTTGACTGACATGCTTTGAGCAAGTTAAATCCTTCAAGGATCTTCATATATATGTCACTATCTAATGAATCATATTGATAGATATTTACTACATCCATAAGGCGCATAACAAGTCTTTTGTGATATAAGTAGATTAATCAAATTCTAAATACAATGTCTATTATGGGAGAGTACATAATTAATTCCCGGTCTTTGAGAAAAAATTTGTGTTACGAGTATTGCCTTATATCTCGTAATTTTTTATTTCTCTTTGTAACAAAGACACATTTGTATCATTCGGGGATATACTTTCCGGATTTTGGAACTACAGGTCCAAATATTTCCGGCTTTCTAGGGAATATTAATTCACCTTATATGACTTCGTTCCTCTTTGACCAATTATTTCAATCTTGACAATCTCTTATAGATCGTCATTGATGATCCTCTTTTTTAATTTCCCGAGTCATATTAAAGGCGAATATATCGTCATGCGTCCACAACGATATTTTCTCTCCAATATATTGAGATCTCATTAATTAGACGATGGCAGTTCTTCAGGAACTTTTATTTGATTGATTAATCATTATCGTCATTTTTTGGTTCATATGTTGTGATCCTTTTCTTAGATACAAAATTTCTTTTAGAAGCAATTGGTCGACTATATTTTTGATGAATTTTATATTCATTTGCTACCATTTGTACCTGTCCTTCAGGGACATTTATTTGTGCGGGGGTATTTACAACAAATGTATAACATTGTCACTTCTTCTATATACACAAATTAAAAGCATCAAGAAGTTGGTTTGCAATCTTTTGCAAGTGAGTCTTTTGATTTCTTGTTCACATTGATTACTTCTGGAATCCAAATGTGACTAGTTTGTTCTTGTGCTTTTTTGTTGGATGTAGATTTCACATTGATTACTTCAGGAATTCAAATGTGACATATGCTCCACCTAATGTTGGGAACGCTATTTTATCATAATAACAATCTTCTTGTGAGACTCGTTTTTATACGTACAAAACCATTGATTATATACATGAGCAACTAAGTGTTGAATCTCAATTCCAAAGTAATATAATATAAGTCCTCTTCAGGAGGAACTTAGAGTTTAATAAACTAGCTAGCTTTATCAAGAAAATTCTTCTTGAGGGAATTGAGTTCTTAATTATTTGAACTATTAGTTCTAGAAATTGCTTCATTTCTTCTAGAAGTCAAACATTCATGAAAATCAATGTAAAAATTCTTCAGGATCTCTATTTGCGCTCAGATAAATTTTCAATTATGTTGCGCATGATAGTTGCTCATGAATGTCCGAACCTCTAATGTCAAAGCATAAAGCCCTTTGAACTTCCGGTTCATGACATGTTTTGTCTCACTTGTTTTTATAAATGTGTAATACATTTAAAATGGAAGTGTGATAACTTTTCTTTTGTTAGCTTCTAGCTAAATACAAAATAATTCATACAAGAATATGTATCACTAACTTCTTATATTATTTCAATATCATATCCATTGCAGCGGATATCCTTAAAACTTAGTAAGTTTCTTCGAGACTTACTAAAGTAAGGGCAAACTTAAAAGTTGATTTCTTATCATTTGATAAAATGACACATGCTCTTCTGGAGCCTTCAATAATTTTGATCCACTAGATTTTAAAATCTTGCAGTGAAGATGCAACTACTCGTATCGAGCTTTAGGGAGGACAAACAATTAATGTCTTGATGCAATCCTGCTGGGATGCTTCGTTTTATTCTATTATTATCCCCTCATGCCTCTTATTGATAGATGAGCATCGATATCAAGATTTCATTAATGTCAACTAGACATAAATAATGTTTTTTCATTCAGTAATAAACATATATCACTCAAGATACGAGTTGCTCTTTAAGAGCATTTAATAGTCTTCTAAAATATAAATGATGCTACTTCAGGAGCAAAAGATAAATAGTAAATAAAAATACTATATTTGAAGAATTTCCACAAACATGTGATAGTAATGTTACTATCACAATATGGTCATTCTTCATGAATGTAATTGTGCTACTTCCAGAGCAACAATTTAGTTTCATGATAAGCGAAATCAATGAATTGCAAATTTTGAGATCTACCGGATCTCACATCTATTCTTGAAAAGAAATTAAGCCACAATAAGATATTGAAAATGCAATTGTCATTCAAAGAGGAGCTCTTGCTACCACTCCATATAATTAGGTAATATTTTAAATTACAACATACCTTTGCATATACATTGTTCTTTAGGAACATGTAATATTCATCAAGAATATTAATTGTGCTACTTTAGGAGCAACAATTAAAGTATGGTTATTGTGATATATGATTTCAAAATGACAAGTTTTAGTTGTTCCAAGAACATGTAGCATTCTTCAGGAATACAAATTGTGCTACTTCAAGAGCAACAATTTTAGTCTATATTAAACTACTTCAAGAGAAAAGTTAAAATTGTCTAGAAACCCAGTTGTTCTTCAAGAACATATAGTATTATTTGAGAATATCAATTGTGCTACTTCGGGAGCAACAATAATAACAATTCAAGAACCAAGATTCGCCATCAATAAGACAAAATATACGAATTGCTCATCAAAAACTTGTAATATTCTTCATGAATATTAATTGTGTGTCACTTCAGGAGCAACAAATTGAGATTATATGTATATATAGATATAAATATCATACAATAGCACAATTAAATCGTTTTGATAAATAAGTTTGAATTGCTCGTTAAGAGCATGTGATATTCTTCAGGAATATGAGTTATGCTACTTCAGGAGCAACAATTGTGATTTAACATAAAGTAAATAAATAAATAAATAAATAAATAAGTAAAAGCGTATATATATGTAGAAATATTAATTGTAAATGCTCTTCAAGAGCATGTAATATTCTGCAGGAATATTGATTGTGCTACTTCGGAGCAACAAAATAATCATTTCAAAAATAAGAAAATTTGAATTACTCTTTAAGAGCATGTAATATTCTTCAGGAATATTAAATTGTGCTACTTCTGGAGCAACAATTAAATTATTTCAATAAGTAAGATTGAATTGCTCTTAAAGAGCATGTGATATTCTTCAGGAATATCAATTGTGCTACTTTAGGAGCAACAATTAAGATCAAAACATTAAACAAGTATGTAAAAACGTGTAAATGCTCTTCAAGAACATGTAATATTCTTCAGGAATATTAGGGTGTTGTGCTACTTGAGGAGCAACAAAATAATCAATTTAAAAATAAGAAAATTTGAATTGTTCTTTAAGAGCATGTAATATTCTTCAGGAATATCATTGTGTTGTTGCGGGAACAACAATTTAAGTAGTATATTATGGGATCTACGGGATCTCGTATCATTTCTTGAAAAGAAATCAAGTCATTGACATGTTCTTCGGGAACATATAATATTATTCAGGAATATTAATTACAATCCAAAACAATTTAAAGTTGCAATTGGTTTCTCAAGCAAGATGAGATAATATATGTGTGAACAAGCAATCATATTCACGATGGTATCCACCAAAAATTAAGAAAGGCATAGAGGACATAACTTGAAACCATAATAGTTTGAAGGTTCACGTAACCTTTTTTTCAAAGTGCAAAAGCAATACCGCCACTAAAGATATTCGATAAGATTGAAATATTAAGGAAATTATTTAATGCATCCTACTTAATGACGAGAATAAAATAAAATTATACCTTTAGCTGCGGAGAATTTTTTTTTTAGGAGAAGAACGTCTCCGTGCTTCTTCTGAAATAAGAACTTCTCGTGCTGATAACGTGTTATAAACTAAATAGAATGAGAAAATAATAGAGAGAAGGAGAAAATAGACATATATTATTATGAGGGTGAAGACCTCTATTTATAGAGTACAAGATGGGTTCATGGGCTTTTAGGGTTTATATGTTCATCACAATATATGGTAAGTATATATATATATATATAATATATTTATAACATTCCCAAATTAAAAATAATTTTATGTGGCTAATTTTTTACAAGTTTGGACATCTATTTAATATATATATCTAGCCTGGTGCTTTTAAACTTTTAGGGCCACAGCAGTCAGGCCGCCTACACCTGCTCAGGGCCAGAGATGTGTTCTACTGATCTTGAAACATGTAATCACCTTAGGTGTATAAATAGTTGATGCATGCTTTAAAATTTCAATAGGTGATACTAGTGTCGGAGTGCTAGTGTTAGTTACAAAATCAACTTTTAAAACCTTGTGTCGACCACTTTCAATAAGCCTTTGGAAGTGATTAAAGAATTCTAAAAAGTTGTGTTTGTAACTCACATACCTTGCTACTGTTTGTGTAGTACTCATGTCTGCATAAAATATTTGGCGTCCATAAACTCTCTAATATCAAAGAGCTTCCTCAGCCAATCATTATCTTGAAGTTCATCTTTCTACAACATACAATTCCAAGCATTAAAAAATCTACTTCTTCACATAAATTGCTGGTAGTAAACATGTCATTCATATAGGTGGTTGCATTTTGATAAATGTGCCATATACAAAGTCGACCTTCATGATTTTTTTACAAGTATTATCACAACTAATGACATTACCAATATCTGAATAATCATTCCTCATATTTGTTGTTTGACCAAAACATATTAGTTATCAAATCTTCTTGGTCGACTTGAATTTCATAAAAGAAATTCGGACAATCAAATTGCATCTTGTGCAAATATTCTGAAACTCCACTTGTATCTCCCTCTTTTCATTTCTCTTGCTCTTGATTCTTAAATAGTTCTTGTAGTCTTCGGGAATAAAACCAAGATTGTCGTCTCACCATAAGATCATGAGAATCCTTCGGCGGAATTCCACATCGTTAGCTATTTCATTTTGGTGCTGCAACAAGAGAAATCTTTCAAAAATGTGCTTTTCTAGGACTTGTTAACATAGTGATTGTGATCTTGAATAAATTCTGTCACTTGAGATTTTTCCAATCATCTTGCTATTAACTCTCATTCTTGCCATACAACCATACCTTATCTCTGCTCGAGGTTTTTTCACATACAGTCTTCTTGCATCTTCCTTACCCTCAGCAGAGAAAACAAAAATTCAACCATGAATTTTTCCCTTCCCCATGGGATGACATATATAGCGGGGTGGCTCGGGACCGAACGATCATGGGTTCAAATCTCACTGGACACGCTATTGCACAGGAGCGAGGTTTATCATATGTGCTGCTGCGGATTCCTCATCATAAATAATAATAAAAAAACCATGAATTTTTCCCGAGCTATCATTATGACTCTTACTCCTTACTCTAAATCCAATTTTTTTAGTTCAGAATTTGTTCCTCATCCCGATTCAAATCAGCGTGCTCAAGTTTACTATCACCGTATGTGTTCTCATCTTCAAATTCCAATCGACGATTTGGATTCATGTCACCCGCCATTAAAGCAAGGTTTTAAATAACATTTTTTAGGCGCGGCTCGGTACGAAACGAGAGCTTAGCTATATGAGGCGGTCGCCTCTGGCCATGTACCTTTTTTGAGCGCCTCGCGCCGGAGAAATGCGTGCCTCAAATTTTTTTTAGGCGGTTAAAAGTGTTTTCGGCTGAATTTATGCAATTGATTGTATATTTTCTCAATTGGGCTTAATCCAACACAAATTAGGACTGAATTTATGAAATAATTAAAAAAAACCTTGGAAAAACCTCCTCCTGCTCCCAACGGTACTCCCGACAGATGCGAAATCTTTATCCCAAACTCAGCGCCGCCGCGGCTCCTGGTAAGTCTTATATTCTGATTTGAATGCGTATTTAAATTGGTAATCTAATTTGAGATGTTGTAGGCTGAATTTTTGAAGTTTGATCATCAAAATTGAAAGTTTCGGCTGCTTGAGCCACTATAGACAATTTGGCTTAGTATGTATTTTTCAGCGGAATCTTGGCTTGGTAAATAAATCCTTAATCTTAATAGTTATATCTCTCTCTCTCTATGCATTTCTGATTTCCAATTGGAAAGTTAATTTTCCAAACACTCATTTTATACTGTATGAAAAAATATCTTTTGTGTTTTGATCATCTGTTGGGTTTACTTTGGTATTAGAGTAGTATGAGGGGAGATCATATGAGAACACCCTTAGAGTCAGAAATTAATAGTAATATTTTTTAACCGTTTGATCAACTGTTTGAACGCTCCGGATCTTATTTTCATCTAAGTAACATTTTTTCACAATTAAAGTAAATAATATGCACAAAGGTCTTTTTAGTAAAATTGATGATATATTTTATTTTGTAATCTCTTATAAGAGTAACTAACGATTTTGAACTTTTTTTTTGGATTGCTTTTGCAATCTTTTCTGCTTTAATGTTTGTTTTTAAAGTTTTTTTTGTGATTGATTATTTTATTTAAATTGTATTACGTTTTGTAATCTAGTACCAATTTAAATGAATTATGCAAGTGCAAATTTAAACATAGTAAAATTTTCCATCTTTTTGTAGAATCAACAAATAAAGTGTTGGTCCCGGTGAGATTTCAGATGTATTGGGGGGAGGGGGATACACCTGATGCCAAACTTTGTTTTTTACAAATCAGAGAGGATGACTGATAGTGAGTCAGTCAGAGAATATGCGGAAAGAAGTTAGGCCCCTTTTAAAAATAGTTTTTCTGAATGCAACAGTTAATCTGATAAGTGGTGAATGAAATAATAAGCTGATGTAATGAGATAGATAACAAACGATCTATCAAACTACACTAACAAACAATCTATCAATTACACTAACAAACAATCTATCAAACTAACAAACGATCTATAGAGAATATCAGGTTGAGGTTTGAAAGATATTTTTCAACAACGAGAGTATAAGACATTCTTGACTCCAATCTTTTGATATTGAAGTTGATATACTTGGAGTGTGAACAACACTGGAATTTCTTAGGTAATAGAACACTATGTAAGAAGTTGAGAGCTTGTTCTTTGCTTGTGTATATTTGAGTTTTGTGAAATTCCGTACTCTCTTGTATGAGGTCTTCGGATATTTATAGGCGAGTTTTTGGATATGACCGTTGATGAAATATTGCTATCCTATTGGATCTGTGTCGACAATGTTTGGATGCATTAAATGCATGGACAAATGTCACGCTCAATCTTGCTTCTGCAGATTTTGTACGAGTTACTGTTCTGTCTCCTTTGACTAGGGTTGATATGGCGACATGAGATTGGTCGAGGTTGATATTGCTAATGTCGTTTTCCTCCGTTGACCATCTTCTTTGAAATATGCGCCTTGTAGTCATTAGCTTGGTGTAGATGAACTCGATCGTTCCACTTAGCTGAGCTATCACGAACAGAACAACCTAATTTGCGAAGCCATTCAACCTGACTATAAAAACACGGGCTGAAAATATTCCTAACAAATACATCAGAATGGTTCACCAATCAATCGGAGTTTGGAATCAATCAAAACTTATATAATTCCCAACATAAAGTATATAAGCGTTGCACAACTCCAAAGAATGAGACGGCTTTAACACAAGAACTAGTCATATCATATATTATTAAAATTAAGAGAATGGCAAGCACAAGGCATATAGAATGCTCTAGGATTGATTTCAAGAAATCTTTTTTGTATACCTTATTGTTTCCCTTTCATATTTGAACCATTGTCAGAACATTGTCCTCTCACATAATCAATGTCAAGCTCAAGTAATTGTAAAGTTGCTTGTATTTCACTAAAAAGAGCTAATCCTGATGTATCATGCACACTTAAAAATTCAATAAAGTAATATTTTACCATTATTTCATATCAACACACCTAACTACTAAAGTCATTTGCTCATTATGACTTACATCAGAAGTACAATCTAGTATCACCGAATAATACTTAGCCTATTTTACTTTTTTAATTATATCATTTTAACTTTAGAAGATAATGTTGAAATCAATTCATTTTGAATCTTATGACTAAGGTAGTGACGGTGAATTTCTTTATTCTGGATACGTCCTAAGTGCTCTTGCATTACCAAAGCAGATTCTGAAATTAATTCAATTAAGCCTAAAAAATTATCGTTATTATTTGATGGAATTGAAGGGAAGAATTAATTAACTTCCTTCACGTATGTTGTTGCAGCTTTGATTGTTGCTCGTGTTTCAGATCTTCTGATCTGTGTCCCGCCCTTTTCTTCCTCCATGTGGTCAGAGAACTGAAGAAAAAGAATATTGTCTCTCTCTCTCTCATTTGCACGTATGTATTTGAGTATGTGAATGTGTGTTTCTTTTTTTATGAACATAATACTAATATATATAGGCTTTAAAAGCCAATGTTATATTAATATTTGTAACCCATTAATTTAATTATATTCCTAATAGACTTCTACATCAATTAGCTCATAATAAAATAAATTAATATACTGGACTACTTTTATTTATCAATTAATTGGTCTAGCCAATTAATTCCAGATAAATAACATTGTTAAATCATTCAAAATGCATTAATCTATTAATAATGATTATGAGAGACAATAAATAACTATGCAACTAATTGGGCCAGATCAGAGATATAATACAAGAAATAAAGTCGGGCATCAAATTAATTAATTATCTATGGTCAGCTCAGAGTAAAATTAATTAATAAAATAGATTCATTCCACTAGAGAATCCGTGCTGACTTACCCATTTATCCCAACTTGAGCATGAGCTTGTATTTTAGACTTAATCGATCCCCATATTTAAGATAGAAATATCCGTTAATTAATTAAGCCCACCGATAACTTAAATTAATTAACATCTTATTATATTCGTGAGTAGTACCATTTGACCTTAATAACACACCTGAACTTAATCAACCGGCCGGGTTTAGTGTGCTAATCCTTACGAGCTGCTCAGGGGATATTATCATCTCATTTTACTAGGATACGGTTGCAAGATACAGACAACCAGCCTGAGCCACAAATGACTACTAGCACCCAAGATACGTAGATCCGGTCTCGATAACGTTCACCATAGTAGGTCAAAGTGACAGATAGCCAAATGCATTCAGCTGAAGTCTTACTGTTGGTCCCGAGTCAAACGTTCAGGTGTAGAGGGGGGGGTTGAATACACCTGAAAACCTTTTTCTCAAACTCAAAACGCATTCAGTCCGTTTCACGGAAGATGTCTACTAAATAAATTCAGTAGACCAAGAAGGCTGATCTTGATCGCGCGAACAGATTGACTGAATGTGCTGAGTTTTGTTAGCTGATTGAAGTTAGAATTCAGAAGCGTTCAACAGAGGTTTAGTAGTGTGCGGAAATATGTAGGCCCGATTCAATTTGTTTCAAAAATGTTTGTTTACAAAAGCTGTTCAGTAGATTCGTGTGATGTTTTAGTTTTGTACTGAAATAGCAGTTGTATAGTTTTGTAAAGATATTTTTCAGTATAGCAGTTATATCATGCAACAGTTAAACGACACATCAGTTTTTAAAGTGGTTCGGATACACAAGTTCATACGTCCACTCGTCCCGAACAAAACATGACACTATTTAATTATACTGAGTTAGTCTCAGTTAGTTTGTACGCAAGACAAACTTTTACTTGTGATTATACTGAGCAAGTCTCAGTTTACAAGGTCAAACAGTATTGTTTGAATGTATCTCCAATGATGAAGGAGTTCTTAACACTAAGAACAACTCAATAAATAAAATCTGTCGGTTTAAGCTATAGATATTACAGTGAGCTTAATGTTAGAGGGTGGGAACGAGAAAGGCTTCTAGAGCGAAGAACAAAGAGGAATAATCAACTCTGGGTTCGTGTTCTTCAACTGAGTAATCGCTAAGTATTCTAGAGCTTTGATTCTTTGTATGCTTGAGTTCCCATATGGTCGCTTGTGTGATCGTGTAGTGCGACTTGAAAGATCACGACCTTCCTTATAAAACGTATTTGCTTAGGTTGCAAACATCACCATTGTGCAGCTCCAAGGCTTACTACAACGACTACGCAGGGCCAAGGCTCACGCATGCGCATGTTTGCCACACTCGATAGATTCATCCCCCATGGCTGGTCTGACCTTAATACTCGACACGTAGGCCTTTCCTAACAGTCAAGACTCACTCGACTACGTGCACGCATTACACGAATTAAGACTATTCATTATTCTAGAGAGTCGTCACACACGAACCCTATTTATTGATGGGACATCCCCTCATCTTAGGATTCCTATGAAAACTGGGGCACGACATGATGCCTCTTGATTGACCGAGAACTAATAGACACGTATATCCATCTCTATCTTCAAGCTTCCTCTTTATCTTCTAGTCTTCATCTCCCACTTGGATTAGGACTTCTTCATTCCATCCTTATCTTCAAGATCCTTCATAACTTGAAGATCTCTTCTCAATCCAAGCACACAGAAAGGATCTAGCCAAGTCCCGCATGGACTTTGACTGCCGAACCCGCGCATCAGTCGACAAGCATGATTTCCCATGCCTTTGAGTTTCGTCCGTCGCGCGCTCGCACGCCATGACCTCATCGCCCGTGCGTGCCCTGACTATCCCTAGCCTCGGTTAGGCGGCCGCACGCCTCGGTAGGCTGCTTGCCCGCCAGGCTCTCGGCCTGCCCACTCGGTAGGGCACCTTTCATCCTCGTGCCTTGGCGCTTGCTCGCATCGGCACCAAAATCTCGTGCCTTGCTGCGCATATCTCTGCAACATCAGCCGATGGTTCCTGGAAGGCCTGTGTCGCCCATCTAAGCTATCCGACCTAATTCATTGGCACCGCGCGCTCACGCAGCCCGCGTCTCTCACCCACAAGTCTGTCGACAGATTATAGCAACTTCGGTCGAGGCCTCATGCCTCGGTAGCTTCTCTGCAATCTTCACACGCCCCGTCCGCTCAAGCACCCCAAATTCAACGGACGACCTTTCCCTGCTAACCTTTGAAACTCGTTTGAAGCTGCAAGCCTTGCCTAGACAATTTTGCTCGTCGAGTCGAGGATACGAGACTCGGCCGACCACTCCGCGCAGCTTGCCTTGAAACGCACGCACCGCACTCTAATTTCCCTCGGGCGGACCCACTGACCTACCACGGCAGCTTCGCATATCTCGTCCCTGCGTTGACCCTCATGACCGAGTGTCTCGACCTGCCCACAGCCTTGGCACTACTCGCATCTCTCAATACTCAGTCTCGATTGCATGCCTCGACTTCTTGGCCCGATGCCTTCCTCATCAGCCTTCATATAGTTCATCGCCCGATGCATCCAGACTATGTCTACCGCATTCGACACTGTTGGTCCGGGACAAGCCTATCTCTCGACATTTCTCGGCCCCAACATTTAAGGGTGTAACACTAACCATATATAAAATATTCTCAAAATAAAAATATTGGTGAAATTCAAACTAGCTTGTGACAATTGTTCATAGAATACCAACTCTATAATTGGATCATCTACAAATGACGACCTTGCTTATTTTTTTTTATATTGTTTCAATTTTAATAAATTTTCCGGATGGATAACTTGAATTTCGAATTGTAGATTATCTACAAAATCCTCTGTTTTCGATTATCTAATAAATTACTTAATAAAAGTAGATTATCTTTCCGAGAAAAATCAACGATAACTTAATATATGTACGGATAAATTTTTTTTACGTGTCATAATCTTCAAACTATTTAATTAATATAAATTACAGTAAGCCATGCATAACGGATTCATGTCTAACAACTTTAACAAAAAATCAAATTTCTAATATTTAACCAGGAGACAACCCGAGTTAGTATTATCCCTTTGCAAGATAGGGACAACCTCATCTTTCCAACGTAGCAGGCCAGCAACACGTTGCAATCATTTTGTCCAAAATGCTGTTTCAAAAGCTTAGGTCCTGCCCAATAAACCCAACAGCGTAAACATATTGGCAATTGCAAAAATAATTATTTTGTTAGAATTTTCAACCTATATATATATATATATATATATATATATATATATATATAGATAAAAGAAAAGAATTACAAAAATACAGAATAGAAGTTTGGAACTCGATACTTTAAGAAAGATACAAGTGCTAACTAGACTAATTTACTACTACAGTACTACTACTACGTGTAGAATAGGAAATATATATTTAATAATTGACCAACTTGAGTCGAGAGTTGTTATGCACCTCTAAGAGCATCTCCAAGGAGACTGCAATTTGAGTTTTGCAGTTGAGAAATAGGTCCAACCAAACTGCAAAAGAAACTGCAAAACTCAAATTTTTGGTGTCTTTATACAGTAAACATATAAGAATCGGTTTTTACTGTTGAAGCTGCATAGGACTTGTTTGCAATTAAATTAGTTGCAATTATACCCTCAATTCATAACTAAATTGTAAAGAAATCCATACCTTGATGAACGGTTCTCTCTGCAAATTCCCAAAATCTCAGATTCAATCGAACGGCGGTGTAATCGATCCTTCGTGTGAGGGAATCCGGTTATTTTCTGAGATCTGAGTTGATTTCGGAGGGTGAAGGCAGCCAAAATCGATCGAGTTGCTTTGAGATCTGAGTTATTTTCTCAGATCTGAGGGTGAAGGCGGCGCGGCGTATGCGGAGGGTGAAGGATGCCAACTTTCAACTTTTGTATATATATATATATATATATATATATAATAATGCAAACGTTATGTATATATATAATAATAATTTATGTTATGTAATTAATAATTATTTAAAACCAATTTTAATTATTAATTAAGAAGTTATTTTATATATTAATTATCTAATACATACTTTAGTTATTAATTATGAATTAATTGTAGCAAAATAATATTTTATTTATAACACAATAAACAATACTTGTTCGTAAAATAAAAATACATAACATACTAGGAATTGCGAAAGAGATAACAAGTACACGACACACGATATTATAATTAAGAAATACATCACTTACTACGAAAATTTGACCCCGAACTATAAATTGATCTAATAATCCGGTATATCGGAACTAGAACCCCCCATATTGGTAAAATATGGAGCATATCCATCAGTTGCGTAAGGATTGGCTTGTTCTTCTTGTTCGGATCTTTTTTTTATGATACGTGCTTGTTCCGCTCGAACAAATGCAAGGGTACTAGGATCAGCTATAGAGCTCAAGTCACAAAGCAAAATCTTATTTTCTTCCTTCAATTTCTTCAGGTCGCGATTCTTCTGCTGACCTTCTAAATGATTTTTCATAAATGCACTTGTTGCATCCAAATCAGCTTTAAGCTTCTTATTTTCTTCTTCGATAGCTGCAAATCTAGAAGATTTATCGGCGGCATCAAAATTTCACTAAGTCCAAAATTCACTCTATTCATTACATAACTTTCAAACCGAAGTGACTACACAACTTTCACATATATCGAAATACACAACCTTCAATACGAAAGAGACAACACATCTTTCACTACTTTCAATACACTATACATCTTTCACTACTTTCAATACTACACAACTTTCAATACACTACACCACTTTCACTACTTTGAATACACTACACAACCTTCAATACGAAAGAGACAACACATATTTCACTACTTTCAATACACTATACATCTTTCACAACTTTCAATACACTACACATCTTTCAATACACTACACATCTTTCAATACACTACACAACTTTCAATACACTACACAACTTTCACTACTTTTAATACACTACACAACCTTCAATACGAAAGAGACAACACATATTTCACTACTTTCAATACACTATACATCTTTCACAACTTTCAATACACTACACATCTTTCAATACACTACACACCTTTCAATACACTACACAACTTTCAATACACTACACAACTTTCAATACGAAATGACTACACATCTTACTATCAAATTCACACTACTATAAATATATAACCACAACTTTGTAGACATTTATTACCTACTATCACAATATGAATCCAACTTACAATAGTTCATCATCTTCCTCAATAGACGATGAAGTTGATAACTTCGTAGCCCATTTTATTCTACAAAAACAACGAGAAAATAAGACGTGCTATCGCCAATAATGATAGGATGCTCCAACTTCTTCACGATGAAGAAAACAACCAAACACATGGTGGTTCAATTCCAGGACATATCGTCATCAATCGCGATCGTGAGGAGGCTGATCGTAGGTTGTACAATGATTATTTTGCAGATTCTCCAATGTATAACGATACCATGTTCCGTAGGAGATATAGAATGTCTCGCTCTTTGTTCATTCGCATTGCTGATGCAATTAAAGAACATGATCACTACTTCCAACAACTTTGTTGATCGACACAACAAAATAAGAAACCACACTGCTCATGACGAACTTAAAGAGGCGGTAATTGAGCATTTGTGGAATGAATGTACTAATTCCGAATCTTGAATTTATGTGTAATTTCTTAGTTTGTTGGTTTGTTTTATGTAATGTCTTTTTTTAATCTCGTAATTTGAGTACTCTTTTCCCTCATTTGGAGGTTTTGACGAGGCTCGACCCTTGAGTTTTCGTTATGTGATCTCCAAGGGTTTTTATGTTTTTCTTGTTCTTCTTCTTAATAGTACAACTATATTTTATCATTATTTGATTTAATATTATTTTTTAAAAAATTGTATAATTAATAATTATTTAATACATAATTTAATACATAATTATATTTATTATTTATCAAGTTATTTTAGACATATTAAATTTTTATTTAATATTTTAGTAGTAGGAAAGTGGAATGTACCAATGTGTAATTAAGAAAAATATGTAGGTAGAATTGAAAGGTATTTTGTGAAAGAATATAAAGAGGATATTCTTTTGGGTTTGGGTTTGAGTTTGATGGTTGGAGATAAATTACTGTTTGATGTGACAGAAACTGGAAAATGGGTATTGGTTTTGGGGTTATGGTTGGAGTTGCTCTAAGGCACTAACTGCAGGACAGTCATATTTCAATATCCAAACAGGTTTTTGGTACTACGCTGTGGACTGTATAACATCGCACTTCAAAATATTATCCTAAATTTATGACAATCAACGAAATTGTTAGATCTCAAAATATGCCATAAATCATTACGGTTTGGTTAAAAACGGAGAAAAAGGCAACGCATTTACGGTCGCATTCACCCTATCCAACTACAAAACCTTACACATTTATAAGAAAACACATTATCCTTAATTAACGGTAATAAATGATGTCATAAGATCTCAAATCAACATCTAAACAAAGTCATAATTATCGTAACTACAACAAAAGAGTACTCTTTATTGTGCATCAATATCAAATATCATCATAAAATCGAAAACCCGTATAGGGAAATAGTTAAATAGGTTCTTATAAAATAAATTAAATAATCTATTTATGTTTGAACGCACATATTGAATATAATTTTATATATAAATAAGAACTTAAAAAATATAGTGTGAAAATTGGAGGAGTCATGACTTGTTGGGAAAGTCTTTGCATAAATAAGATATTATTATCAACTTATGAATAAGATACCACTTATCAATTTTATGTACCCACAATATTTTAACTTCGCATCTCTTTTCAACCCCGTGGATCCACTACTTTTTATTTTACACTAAATACCTTACTTTCTATGCTCATTTTAAAGTGGACATAAATATTTGAACGAATGGAGTATAAGCTATCTCGAACACGTACATAAAACTTATTTTGTAGTACTCCCTTCGTCCCAATAAACATGTCCTCTATTCCTTTTCGGGTTGTCCCGTTAAACATGTCCTCTTTCCGAAAAAGGAAAGAATTAAGAAAAGATAAGGGATACTAATTGCACAATTAAACTAATTAATTGATTTTATAATTAAATATAAATGAGATATTTGTTGCCCTCTCTCTCTTTATTTGAGAAACCCTAACTTTTCTCTCTCGTTGTCCGCCGCTCCCCTCCTACAAACCCTAGATCTGGAATCAAGACGACTTCGAAATCGCAATGATGATGAGCGAATTAATCGCCTCTGAACTTGCTGTCGAACAAGCCTCCGATTCAGATACTACTGAGGCCGCCGACCTGAGCGATGGCGAGTCGCTCTCTAGGGGGGTGTATAGCGAGCCTCTGTCGTCTGATCTGGACGACTCCTGGAAGCCGCTCCCCTTCTCCATCCCGTCGGTGTTTAGGGCGGACACCGAGGAACTGATGAGAACGATCCGTCAACATGAGAGGGATAGCGAGATTCAGGAAACAGTTGATGCGATGCTTCGCATCCTGTTGCCGAGATTCAAACGGGTGAGATCTTTTCCTTTTTTTGCATGATTATATACTGTCTGGGTGATTTGGTTGGGATATGAGATGATGATTTGTGCTCACAGTTGTTAGATCTTCGGTTCTCGATTATGATTGTGGGTTAGATCTTCGGTTATAGTTGGGATATGAGATGATTTGGTTAAGGTTCTTCTGATTCTTGTTCTGATTTAGGGTTTAACTGATTCTTGTTCTGATGGTTGTTCTGATTCTTGTTCTGAGTTAGGGTTTAACTGATTCTTGTTTTGATGGTTGTTCTGATTCTTGTTCTGATTCTTATTCTGATTCTTGTTCTGATTCTTGTTCTGGTTGTGGGTTTGTAATCACGGAATTGCTGCTTATAAGCTCTTAAGCTTATAAGTTAGTCATCTTACCATGTGAGATGCTGCAAAATCTATCGTTACATGTATTTTGGCATCCAGAAAATACTTGCTGCATAAACCCCATAGATAACAAAAAGATAATCAGTTCTATCTACTTGCTGCATAAACCCCCTAGATAACAAAAAGATAATCAGTTCTATCTACTTGCTGCATAAACCCCCTAGTTAACAAAAAGATAATCAGTTATATCTACTTGCTACATAAACCCATTACATTCCCAACCTATTCTTCAAGTCACTGATGTCTTCTATAATTCCATTATCAATGTTGTAAGCAATGCATTCTTCAACCAGATTTTGTGGGACTGCCAAACTATTGGGCAGTGCCTCTTGTCTAATAAGTTGATCTTTTTTCATATGCGGTATTTTATAGCAATTTTGCCCTTTCACTCTCATAATTTCCAGCATACACCCTTGCAAACTTACAAAAACTTTGTTTAAAGTCTGAGGTGAGAGGTCTTCAAAAGAACATACCACTGCCTTCACTAGTTCATCCACATTATAGCATGCACTCTCTATTTGAATACTTTGAATTGCTCTAAACCACCCCAAATCATTAACATTGGTGTCAGGTGAGTTGGGGGGTTGATGAACTAGCCTAATATCAAAACCATCAATACATGCAGCTTGTTTGAAATCTGGGTCAGAGTCTTTGATATGAGGCTTGGCATTATCTTGTTGAATGAAAATATGTTTGCTTGTAAAAGGAGGCCATTTGGCCCTCACAGCTGGTAGAATCTATAAATGAGATATTTAAACAAATCATGAGATCTTCTAGCTACATAAATGAAAATATGTTCTGGACTTGTTACCTTATTTATTAGGCAGTCTTTAATTACTGGCCTTGTTATACTTTGAATTGCTCTTGTCTCCAAAGTACCTTTAGCCCTATTCTTGCTTGTTCTTAATCCTGCAACCCTTTCTGTGAATGAGAAAATCCCAAATTTCCCATCAAATAGTAATTCTCCACCTGAACCAAACACCGGTCTGCTGACTGCACACATGAACATTACCTTTGCAATAAAACCCTTATTCTGGCATGTTCTGTGTGGCTCTGCCTCCCCAGGGGTTAAGTAGAATCTGTGTGAGGACCTTGTGATGTAGAACCACTTTTCATCAATATGGATGGTGTTATGCATCCCCTTAAACTTCATTATGTTTAGAATACGATCAAAATCAAGTTGTTCTAGAGAAAACCTCAGCCTTAGAAGCTTGTTAGGTGCTGTGAGATTTGGTTTGATTGCATTGGTGTGAGCCCTGATCTGTCCCCCTTTCACCCATCTCCCGACAGTTGACGGGCTGCAATTGATGCCATCTGCTAGCTTCCGTATGGTGGCTCGCTTATTTAGCTCTAGACTCTGCATTAAGTTGATGTCTAGAAAGACTCTTTTACCTCTTGCTGCGTTTGGCTTTGCTGAAGTTAAATGAATAACTTGTTGCTCCTCTTTTTGCTTTCTTGCTGCAGCCCAAAGTCGCCTAATTGTACGTGGACTCCTGTTGTACTGAACTGCAATTTCTTTCATCTTCCCCTGCTTCGGCCTGCCCTTTTCTGTCAGGTTTTGCAATAAGAACTGCACTATTGCATTCATCTCCTTGGTGGAGAGGTCTTTTTTTGGTCATGGTGGGGGAAGGATGAAGAGAAGTGTAGAGGATGTTGTGGAAATGATGTGAACTGATCCTCTTGTTTTTATAGATTATGTTGATGTAATTTCTATTTTGGCTCCAAATCTTCCCACCATTTTTTGGTGAAATTGTGATTGAGAGCTTTGATGTAACTTGAATTTGGCTAGAAATGATGTTGGGATGAAAACACTACTGATCCAACATGGTTGTAGCTTTGTAGCATGTTTCTAAATGATAATTCTAGCTTGTATTTATATCCATATTTTATATTAATGGAAATGCACTGTTAGGGTGAAAATTGTATACGATCCAGCATGGTTTTATGCTTCATTCATCCCAATTTATTATGCTTGTCAGTTTCGAACAAAAAAAAATTCAAACATGAGGTCGCATTCCGAAAAAATCGAACATCGGCAAAAAAAAAAGTAACAAAGTGAAAAAGAAAAAATAAGGAAATGATTAACTAGGAGAGAGAAAGATTAGTAAAGGATTAAAAAAGGTAGGCTACACAATAAAACACTTTCTATCTACTTTCTTAATAACCGTGCCCAAATCAAAGAGGACATGTTTATTGGGACGGAGGGAGTATATATTAAATAAATTATTCATAAACTCTTCCAAATGATTCCTAATTGATGTATGCAAGATGCAACACAAATAGATCACATGGCACAAATTTAGTTTTTTTGTGACAATAATGTCGCCACAAAATATCATTTCTCCTGACAACGATATCTCCCAAAAAAATGTTGATTTTTGTAAACGATTTATGCATACCGCAAATTGCATGTTAGCAAATTTGCAATTTTATTTATTTGAGAGACTTTATACATTTAAATTCCATGTTATTATATACTACCTCGGTCCCGCTATTTCTGACATACTTTCCCGAAATGGACGTTCCGCTATTTCTGGTACACTTCCTAATTTGGAAATAACTATCATCTATCTCATACTTTACCATCTTATTCATCTTCTCTCTTACTTTACCATCTTCTCTCTCTTACTTTATCATCATCTCTCTCTTACTTTATCATCTACTCTCACTCATCTTCTCTCTCCTACTTTATCATCTACCCATATCTCATTCTTAATCATCTAATTTCTTAATTTCCGTGCACAAATGAAGTATGCGAAAATAGCGTAACGAAGGTAGTATTTATATTTCTTAATAATGTCTCAGACATGATAGATGGATCCTTAATTGATTCATCTGGTACAATATGAAATGATGATGAATGGAAATGACAAGCAATGCTAGGTCAAGTTATTCTATATTTAACTTTTCAGTTGAAAGGGAGATGACTCGCATTTACTTTTTGAGTGGGATAAGATCATCTATTCAATAAATTTATGTTTAATTGAAATTTAATTCAAAACTATGTAGTTTTGAATAAAAAATACATTCTTTAATTATTTATATTATCATTCCTCATTTTTATCCTTTAAATATTTTATCCTCCCTCAATCTTATCCTTTGAATCTATAATTTTTTAATTCAAAATTACGTAGTTTTGAATTGAACACCAATTGGATAAATTTATTGGACATGTGATTAGGGGTGTTCGGTATGGTATACCGTAAGATTTTTTCCATACCGTATACCGTACCCAAAAAGTTCGGTATGGGAAAATGCATACCGTTACCGTATCGATAATTTCAGTATACCGTAGTTCGGTATACCAAAAGTTCGGTATAAGCAATCTCCATACCGTTGCCATATCGCTATTTCGGTATACCGTACCGTACTTCGATATACCGAAATAGACGGCATACCAAAACAAGCGGTATACAAAAATATAACATTATACCGAAGCAAACGATATACCGAAAAAAACCTGAAACAAAACATACCGATGTAGAAAACATGCAAATCATATCCAACAAAAGTTTATAAGATAATTAGTAGAACATGCTGATACAAAAAATAAAACACAGCCCATCAAAAGCAAATTACATTCAACTATCAAAATGTCTAATAATAAATAAATAACGTGAATACAGTTAGTTTATTAGATAAATATTAGATAAACATTAAGATTGGTATAATAGATAGTTCGGTATATATTGGTATAGTTCGATACAAATCGGCAACGTTTGGTACGAATCAGTTAGTTCGTTATATTATTTTACGGTATATACTGTGGTTTGGTAGAAATTGGTATGGTTGAGTATACGATATGTATCGCGGTATATCGATATATGGTATATATCAAGATTCGGTATGAATCGGTATACCGCGGTATATGGTATGTATCGTGGTATATCGATACACGGTATATACCGAGGTTCGGTATGAATTGGTACATCGCGGTATACTGTATGTACCGAAATTTCGATATGCAACAGTATACCGCAGTATGAGAAATCTCATACCGTTGTCGTACCGAAAAACTTCGATACGGTATCATACCGTACCGAAAATCTCGGTATACCGAAAGTTCGGTATTTTTGGTATTTTTTCGGCACGGTATGTGCGGTATCCCAATTTTTCGACATACCGTAACACCTCTAATTGTTAGTTGATATGTTGATAAATTGTTGCAATTTATGGATTTTGAGAATCTTCAATGTGAAGCAGTAGCCATTAATAGCTGAATATAACACAAAAGAAAGTTTCTGTTTGAAAAATGAAGGCAAGAAAGTTGTATTGCTTATGAGATTAAAGAAGCTGCAAATTTAAATTTATTTTATAAGCATAGTTGAACTGTGTGAATGTAATAAATTTTGGTAATATCAATTAGTTGATCCTTTTACATGTGCATAACCCAATTTTTAACATAAATATATTGGTGAAAAGTGGAATGTACTTTCAAAGTTGAGGACTTGATCACTTATTGTCCGAAGGCTAAAATAGCAAAGAGATATACAAACACATCGTGCTCATCTTCCTTGATCTTGACTAAGAAAAAAACAATTTTATGTAGACTTGATCTTGAATAAGAAAAAACAATTTTATGTTGATTGATAGATTTTGGGAGAAGAAAAAAACATAATTTATTTATTCAGTTCGTCTTTTTCATTTACCTCTTAGAGTTCAACAGTTAAATTCTGCTTCTCGCATAAAATATGAGTTTGTTAAATATTCCTTGTAAGCACGGTGTTTTTTCATATCCACATGGCTGTGCATATATACTGGTGTTTAGGAAACATCCTCTTGCTTCTGCAATTTTGCCAAATATAATTAAGTAGTGCTGATAATTTTCCATTTGATTGTTGTAGGCCTTTTCTTGTAAATGAGTTAGGGGAACATCTTCTTCATGATCGAAGGAGAGGTGTATGAGGTTTGCATTTGCTTGAAGGCATTTATTCTACGATAGGGGTATGAGCATCAGTAAACCAGTTTAATGCTCATCTTTGTGCATTCAGTGTTGAACTTGATTTTTTCTAAATGTCACCTACAACAAAGAGATTCAGTTTACAAGCGGCAGATGCGATTATATCAAAGCATAAATGGTTTACTTCTTATGAAGTCTGCTATACCTTCAATCTTAAGCCCATATACGCAAAGAAATCGGTCGTTTGAGGGTGAATTTGTTACTAGTTATCTAAATAATCTGGTTTTGAATTTGATGCTACGCCTTCACTACTAAGACCTTCCATTGAGGAGTTGAAGGCATAGTTATGAAGCAATGCATCAACCGAGGGCAAGAAATACAATTATTGCAAGTCGTACATATTTTCCACCTTTTTCAGGCCACAAGTATATTGTTTTGTACTTGATACTATTAATGTAAACAAGCATGCAAAATAAGGATAAAAATTAGATTGCCATTAGGAGAAATAAAAAAACTACACATAAACAAACTACATGCATAATCCACTTCTCATCAATCCACTTCTTATCTCGCCTCTCATAGTCCACTTAGTATTAATCTCGAGATGTTGAAGAACACTAGTAAGGAAACAAGTGTTGAGATGAAGAAGCTCAAGGATGATTTGGATTTCCACCTCATGAAACTCCAACAAGAGATCAAGAACGTGGTTGAAGCTTCCAAGAAGCTTTTTGCTAAAGCACGTGAAATCATCGCTAAGAGAGGTAGAGAAGATGATGATGAAGGTGTTAGCAAGATAAAGAAGGAAGAAGAAGAAGAAGAAGAAGAAGAAGAAGAAGAAGAAGAAGAAGAAGAAGAAGAAGAAGAGGCAGATGATGAAGGTGTTAGCAAGATAAGAAGGAAGAAGAAGAAGAAGACGAGGCCATGGTGGAAGCTGCCAAGATCTTGGTAGCTTTGAGTTCTAGTCGTTAGTTTAGTTAGTTTTAGTTTAGTTTATTCTCAAGTACCAGACTATCTCCATTTTAGCTTAGTTTATTTATATTAACATTATTCTAAATTTCAACTATCCTTGACTATCTCTCCCCGCTGTCTTTTTCTTTCTCTCTCTTCGCTGTTGATTGTTAGTAGGGGTGTTCGGTATGGTATATCGTAAGATTTTTTCCATACCGTATACCGTACCGAAAAAGTTCAGTATGGGAAAATGCATACCGTTACCGTACCGATAATTTCAGTATACCGTAGTTCGGTATAAACAATCTCCATACCGTTGTCATACCGCTCTTTCGGTATACCGTACCGTACTTCGGTATACCGAAACAGACGGCATACCAAAACACGCGGTATACAAAAATATAACATTATACCGAAGCAAACGATATACCAAAAAACAACCTGAAACAAAACATACCGATGTAGAAAACATTCAAATCATATCCAACAAAAGTTTCTAAGATAATAATTAGTAGAACATGCTGATACATAAAATAAAACACAGCCCATCAAAAGCAAATTACATTCAACTATTAAAATGTCTAATAATAAATAAATAATGTGAATACGGTTAGTTTATTAGATAAATATTAGATAAACATTAAGATTGGTATAATAGATAGTTCGGTATATATTGGTATAGTTCGATACAAATCGGTAACGTTCGGTAAGAATTAGTTAGTTCGTTATATCATTTTACGGTATATACCGTGGTTTGATAGAAATCGGTATGGTTGAGTATACGATATGTACCGCGGCATATCGATATATGGTATATATCGAGGTTCGGTATACCGCGGTATATGGTATGTATCGCGGTATATCGATACACGGTGTATATCGAGGTTCGGTATGAATCGGTACATCGCGGTATACGGTATGTATCGAAATTTCAGTATACAACGGTATACCGCGGTATGAGAAATCTCATACCGTTGCCGTAACAAAAAACTTCGGTACGGTATCATACCGTACCGAAAATCTCAGTATACCGAAAATTCGATATTTTTGGTATTTTTTCGGCACGGTATGTGCGGTATCCCGATTTTTCAACATACCATAACACCCTACATGTGATCCCATCCACTTTTTGAATATCATATTTCTAGAAGATTATGTATGACTAAGTTTTCGTAGCATATTAAAAACAAAATAACTTAATCCACAGTCGTTATCAAAGTTATGCATGAGTGAATTCATTGCATGTGTGATAGATAAACGTACTAGATTATTCAGAATTTTTACACCTTAATTCTAACGGTAGTAGGGAATTCAAACTTGTAACATTTGACTACATAAAAATCATTCATAAAATATAATCCGTACACCACATTATGGTTAAATGGTGTTTGTGTGCGGGTTTGGGAAAAAAATAGATCAACATATATATAGACATGCTAACCAAATAACAAATCACGAGTCATTTTTATTAGCAAACAGTGCAGGTCCATTGTCTTATGTACGAACGGTTTGGAAAACGAATGAGTGAATTTCTTTATGAATTCTTTTTATAATGTAGATATCATTGGTGTCTAAAGTTACAACAGTCAAGTAAGGTTTCAAATCATACAACACAAATTACCATTGTGCAATTAATTAAAAAAAACTGTGGTCATTAAAAGCGTGGATATTTTTTTTTTCGCGACCGTGGGAATTCGATGATTTCTTTTTTAACACCCCCTAGTGAGAAGAGTATTAGTCAATATTTGTTTTAATTATACTAGTAAATTGGGTTTAGCTAAGGTTAAATAATTTTAAAAAACACTTACTAATTTTAAAAGATAAAAACTTAATGGCAAATTGAATTTTTTAGTCCTCAAAGTATGAGCTTTTGGTCAAATTGGTCTATTTTGTTTTTACTTACTTGATCCCCAAACTATTAAAATCAGCCCAAATTAGTCATTCCGTTAATTTTATCGTTAGTCAATGAAATCTTAAAAATAGTAACAAAATAATACAAGGTATTTTTTAATAAGTTTTTGCAGGGATTAAATTGGCCAAATGTATGAAGTTTGGGGACTAATTTTATCAATAATATTTTATGTAAAAAATATTTAATTTCGAAAAAATCAAACCTAACTTTTAGGAACCATGGTCGACGATTCCAAATGATGGTTCCTTATTTATTTTTTTAATGATTTAATAAATAGAAATAGTAGTAATAATTATTAAAAGCGTATAACTAGCGGCTCCGCAGTTTCTAAACGGCTGTTCTGAATTATGATGTTGTCATTTGAAAAAAATAGTCGTTGAAAATGAACGGTCGAGATTAATCGATTATTAAAATTTAAAGATTGAGATTTAACAATTTTTTAAATAATTTATCAATAATATTTTCATAAAAAAAATTAATTTGAAAAAATTGGATTCGACGATAACCAGCGGTTCTATCCTTTTTTTTTTTTTATTTTTTTTTCTTCTTTTTTAAAAATTGTTACGATCGTTAGATCTTAATAATTAATTAATCTTCTTGTTGATTTTCTACTGATAGTTATTTCAAATGATGACGACCATAATTCAAAAAAGCCATTTCGGAACTTAAGAACCTAGTTCCACTTTTTAATAATTATCACTACTATTTTTTATTTATTAAATAACGAGAAATAAATAAGGAATTGTTAGTTTGGAATCATTGACCATCAGACCATGGTTCCAGACCGTCGGACTCGATTTTTTCTGAAGTAGTATTTTTTACATAAAATATTATTGGTAAAAATGTTAAAAAAATAAATATTTTTAATTAAATAATAAAACAATAAATAAGGAATCGTTGACAATGGTTCCGAATATCGAATCCGGTTTTTTCAATTTTTTTTAACTAAACATTTTTATGAAAAATATTATTGTTAAAATTAATCCTCAAATCTTATTTATACATTTGGCCATTTTAGTCCTTGCAAAAATTTAATCTGAAAGTATTTATTACTAGTATTATTTTAAAAATTTTGTTAACTTAGGAAAAAATTAATGGAAGGAGCACTTCAACCAAATCTCAATATTTTGGATCTTAATAACTAAAAATAAAAGATAGTACATACTAAAAAGTCCAAATTTACCAAGTTAAAATTATGGGACGAGTGAGGTGGATCAACTTCCAACTGCCAAGCAGCGGGCGGGTTAGAAAACACTTGCGCGACACTGCCCACAATTGGGTCACCAATAACTTCCCCAACAAATATATCCGTTGCGCTGGTCCCGCCACGAAAAGTAGCATCCATCTTTCCTCGTGAGGATGGATTCTTTATATGATCAGTATATATAAGTACAGTGAATTTGTAAATAGCATTGATAATGAGGATGGATTGTATTCTTTCTCTCTCTCTTCTGCATAAAAGTTGCTTTAGTGGAGTTTTCAAGATTAAGACTTGAGCCTGTTTCTTAATAAATAGCTGCTTTCGTGCATTAATTAAAGATCAACAGCCAGCACTATAAGTATGAGTGTGTCTCATAGAGAAGGATCTATGGCTGGTGCTCTTGTGTTGCTGCTGCCCTTTGTTTTTCCTAGCCTATTTACCCCTTTCAGCCATGCCTTTCCCTCTCTTCTCTCGGTATCTTCTTCATCTCTCTGTGTGTGCGTGTTCGAATTTTCTTGCTTCACATTTATAATTATAAGTTGTATTGTGTGCTTTTCGGGCTTTCATATTTGTTGCTCGATGGACTCTGATTACTTGTTTTTACTTGGCCTCTAGAGAGAAGGTGCACAAGTGGATAGCAAAAAGAAAAAAACTGCAACCCTAACCTCTGATGTATAATACTAACTGTGATAGTTATGATCATGTCTATTTCTTCTGGTTCCTATGTTGCACTATAACTTATTTTAATTCGACTTCACCTTACTCAAGTTGGTATTGTTCTTATATAATGGAGGAGGGAGATGAGGGTATAATTTATTTACAATCTAAATGGTGTCCAAAATAATGAATGTATAATTCTAATCAAGGTCAAATTTGCAACTCAAGGGGTACTTTCTATTGATTATGTACTACCTCCCTCAGATAAAATATATTTCTTCTAGATTACTAATACCTATTCTCTGTTTTGCCAACTAAGGATTCATATTGTTTGTTAGACATGTTATTGTTGGATAAATTCAATTTGGTTCACATACCCTATTTATCTAGTGCAGGTGATTGACACTTCTGGTTGTGCTAGTCTTGTTTGTTACTGATGTTGTGATCGCCTGAATTCGTTTTGATTCTTACAGCCTATTTATTTAGTGCAGGAGTGGAATGCCCCTAAACCTAGACACTCTCGCTTGCTTAAAGGTGCTTTGCAGCGTCAAAGTCTGAGTAGATTTCACTAATCAATTGGTATCTCTTTAGCAATTAGCAAGAAACAATTTGTAACTCGTCTAAGCTTACTGATGCTTAATTTTCTTCTATTTTCACGGTTCTCTTTTAGTCGGACAGGCAACTGGCTGACCTATGGATGCTTTCGCATCAACAACCATTCAAACGTTGTGTCCGGTCAGACAGTACCTCCAGTAAGTTATAAGACTCTTACTGATTATTCTTCAACTGCAGAAAAAGGGAAAAAGTTCATTTTCTTTTTTCATTCTCAATCCATATTAAGTGTGAGGCTATTCAACAATTAAAATTCTGCAGATTTTTCATTTTTGTTCTTCTTAAGTAGTTGGCTTTTCACATGAAGCAGCATTGCCAGAGAAATCGCAGGGATATATTCAGGTGTTTCTTGATGGAGGATTAAATCAACAAAGAATGGGTGTAAGTTCTTCTAGCTATTAAATTTCGATATGCATAACGGAAGCTATCAAATCTAAAAAGAGTTTTTTGGGAATTAGTTGTGTCGGTCCACTGATTTATATTCTTTTGTTTTAAGATTTGTGATGCAGTTGCTGTTGCGAAAATCTTGAATGCAACCCTCATAATTCCACATCTGGAAGTAAATCCTGTTTGGAAAGATTCAAGGTCCTTTTATTAGTTCATCTGATCATGCCTCTTATGATAAGAAATTAAGATTACTTATTCTTGTCTATCTCCATTTGAATCTGGCAGTTGTAACTGAATGACCTTACACCCGTTTTCTCTCGGTCCCTCTTGCAGCACATTCGTTGACATATTTGATGTGGATCACTTCATTAATATACTGAAAGATGACATATCTATCGTTAAAGAGTTACCCGATAAGTATTCTTGGAGTACAAGGGAGTATTATGCTACAGCCATTCAACCTACCAGAATAAAAACAGCACCTGTTCAGGCTTCAGCAAACTGGTATCTGGAGAATGTTCTGCCTGTCTTGCGAAGGTGCGAACAAGAGTTAATCTTCTTCATGTCGATTAATTGATTGATGCATATTCATCTGAGCTGTGCACATCCTGATATTTACTTTGGTTTGTCTTGCCATTTCTTTTAGTAGATAAAGACAAAATCTTATTTCTCTAGTTATTAACTTTATCTCAAATGTTGGTGTAATTTTAGTATCTTTGGATTGTGCAGTTATGGAATTGCTGCAATAGCACCATTTTCTCACCGTCTAGCATTTGACAATATGCCAGAAGAGATACAATGACTGCGATGTAAAGTTAACTTTCTGGCTTTGGTTTTTGTTCCTCATATCAGATCTCTCGGGGATGCTCTTGTTAGTCGTCTCAGAAATTCTACTACTTCAAGTAATGTGGACAAAACCAACTACCTTAAAACAGTTACTAATGGTAGGAACTGGCAAGGGACTGGAAAGTTTGTCGTCCTCCATCTTCGTTTTGACAAGGTGCACTCTTATGACATAGTGCTCTTGATATTTGGTTTAAGAGTAGAATCTGCAATAGACTTTGGCTTAATTGTTGATGTTTTTGTAGGACATGGCTGCTCACTCAGCATGTGACTTTGGTGGAGGCAATGCTGAAAAGTTGGCTCTGGCCAAGTATAGGCAGGTTATTTGGCAGGGAAGGGTGTTGAATTCTCAATTTACTGATGAAGAGTTAAGGAGACAAGGACGGTGCCCGTTGACTCCGGAAGAGATTGGATTGGTGCTGGCAGCTTTGGGATTTGACAACACCACTCGCTTGTATCTAGCTTCCCATAAGGTCAGGAACAAAGGTTAACCTTAGTAGTATCATGTCTGAAAATGATTGCATTATGATGATTTTGATTCTGTCGTGACATCAGGTATACGGCGGGGAAGCTAGGATTCAACCTTGCGTAGTTTGTTTCCCCTCATGGAAGACAAAAAGAGTGTGGCATCTTTGGGAGAAAGAGCTCAAATTAAGGGAAAGGCTTCGTTATTAGCAGCAGTTGATTACTATGTCAGCATGCACAGCGATATCTTCATTTCTGCTTCGCCTGGAAATATGCACAATGATCTGGTAAGCTCCTCTGAACAGCTCCCTCTTTAACATCCAGATTTGAGTTCTAACGAGTTTTGATCTTGACTGAAACGCCAGGTGGGGCATCGAACGTATGAAAACAAGAAGACGATAAGGCCGAATAATGGCTTTGTTAGGGCAGCTTTTCTTGAACAAGAGCTTGACTTGGCCGGAGTTAGAAGAATCGGTGGTTCAAGGGCACAAGAACAGGCAAGGACAGTTGAGACTACGCAAGCCTACACAGTCCAAATACACATATCCAGCTCCTGATTGCATGTGCAATGCTTGAGTTAGGATGTTGGTATTGTGTAATGTATATTTATATTTTTAAAACTCATATTGCAATAGCACGCATTTTTATGTCATATATTTTTGATCAGGAGGCCATAATGATCAAATAAAGGTTGAATTAGATAATTTTGTTACATGAATGTGGAATGAGACTATATTCCGGGCAGAAACACTCACTGATTCACAAACATGAACACTCAAGAAATAAATAAATGAGGAAAAGGGTAAGCCTGCCCTCTAACAACATTTGTTAATGGCTCTCAGTGGTGATCTTTCATCATGAATGGCTTCAACTTTCTTCATCAAGTTGATGGGGGATGAAAAAATGTTCATGTTCTCCTGCTCTTCTTCGCCGTTCGATCCAGGCTGAGCCGTTGAAACTCCTAGGGACTTGACAATATTTCCCAATCTTCCCATCAGCTGAAAATCTTCATCACTTAACTTCTCCATTTTCTCGGAGAGCGATCCAATCGTATCGATCAAATTCTGATTTTTTGATGATAGGATCACGCTATTCTCAGTTAGATTCTTGATGGTTTTCTCTGAGGAATAAATCTTGGCTTGAAGTTCACACTCCAATCTATGAACCTCCACCTCTTTTCTCTGCAGTTCATCTTCTATTTCTTGTATTTTCTTTCCCGAACTGATCAGATTCTTATCTTGATCACCCACTCTCTTTGTTAAATTGTGAAGATCATTCTCTAACTCGACGACCATGAGGTGCTTCTCTTGAATTATCACCTCCTTCAACACCTCATCTGCCTTGATCTTTTCCCAAGATTCGCAGAGAACGTTCATCTCTTTCTGCATCTGTGACAGCTTGGAAGAAAATGAGGTTGTTGAGCTTTCAAACTCATGTTCCAATGACTCAACAAGCTGCTGTAGATCACATATTCTCTGGTCTCTCTCTTCCACAAGCTGCTGCAAACTCTCCGGATTTTCAAACTCAGTCTCGTGTTTAAAACCATCAACTTGAGTTTGAAAAGCTCCTTCTGAGGCATTCACTTCAACGAGCTGCTGCTGAAGGTCGTCTATTTTTCTCTCCTTTTCTTCGAGTTGATGGCTGAGACTTTCTTTCTCTTGCTTAAGGTTCAGCTCGACCTCAGCTTGCTGAAGAAGAGAGGCTTCTACTTCTTTACGCATTTGTTGATTTTGCTTGAGGTTTGCTTCCAACTTTTCAGCCACAGACTTCCATATCCACAATTCAAATTCTATTTCATTTGCTTCGCAGAACTTCTCATATAATTCTTCATCCGCTCTGTCAAGGGCTTCACGAACCTTCTTCAAGTCATCTTGTATGAGCAGCGTTTGCTCTTCGGATTGCAGCTGGGAAGAAGCTGATTCTTTGAGCATTTCTTTGAGCCTATCTACTTCTTTCTGAAGAGGAAATTGCAGTTCTTCAAGAGTCTGAACCTTCTTCGACAAAGTCCTGACTTTCTGCCTTTCCTCCTCGAGATCTTCCTGAACACCGTTGAGATCAACCTTCTTTTGCCCCAACTGCTCCATCAACTCGAACATATTTTCGTCCACCTGCTTGTTCTTTACATTCATGAAAGAATGATCATCAGCAAGCCTGAACCGTGCTTCTGAAAACTCAGACTTCAGAATCAACAACATCAGAGATGTCTCCTGGTTCAGTAGCTCCAACTTCATTATCAGAGAATCACAAGCTTCCAGTTCTCTGTTCAGCTTGCTCAACGACGAGTCCCTGGTCTCTAATTCGGACTTGAAGTAGTTCAACTCTTCTGATAACTTCTCCATTTGGGAACTCCATTCAGATTCTTTCGCCTTGAGGTTTTTCGAACTGCCTTTGTGGACCTGCTCTAATGACTTGAGTTTGCTTTGAAGCTTAGAGGCTGAGGAAGAGCGAATTTGATCTTCATGAAATTCTTTCAAGGAAACTGATAACTCTTGCTTCTCTTGCTCCAGCTTCCGGAACTGATACTCCATTTCTTTGTAAAGTATGTCCTTCGTCCCCAACGAGCTCCTCAGAGTCGCGATTTCTTGATCTCTCTGAGTGGCCAAGTTCTCAAAGTTCAACTTAGCTTCATCATATTCAGCACAGACATTGTCCAAGCTCTTTCTTGATTCTGAAAGCTCAACTTCCAAGACTTTTCTCTTGCTCTCTGCATGAGCGAGAGCGTCGTTGCACATCTCCAGACGATGTTGAAGATCTTGTGATATTCTAGTTTGAGATTCCAACTTCGTCTCCAAAGAAGAAATGCCATGAAGAAGGTTACCTTTCTCCTTCTCCCACTCCTTCTCCTTCGTCTTAAATTCCTTTCGAAGCTTCCCATGAGCTTCTTCTAAATGAACAAACTGTTCCTTCTTCCACTTCAACTGATCTTCTAACTTCCTCTTTCCTTCCTCTAATTTGAAGAAATCATCTTCCCTCACCCCTCCCAACTCTTTGCATGCTGCAGTCTTACTCTCACTTTCTGAACATTTCTTCTGAGAAAAATTCAGATTCCTCTTAACTCCTTCAACTTCTTGCTTAAGTGCAAAGATTTGCTGCTCCTGATCTGCGTTTTTGGCAGTTGCATCGTCTAAAGCCGATGCTAGCACTTTATTCTCTTCCTCAACCCTCTGAAGCTTTTCATTACAATCGAGACGAAGCTTATCGTGTGCAGATGTGATATACTTGATGATTGATTCTTTCTCTGCCAGATTAGACTTCAGCTCATCAAACATTTGCCTAGCAGCACAGATTTCACCATCCTTCTCACTTAGTTCCTCAGCTAGTTTCTCTAACTTGAAACTTGCCTCCTTATTCTTGCTCACTTGATCATTATGAAACCTCTTTAAACTTTCAGCTAACTCGACTTTAACACGATATTGTTCCCTCAGTTCATTTGCATCATCCAAAGCAGATACCAATAGACTCTTCTCTTCTTCAAACTTCTTGAGCTTTTCATTACAATCAACACGAAGTTTATCATGTGCAGATGTGATATGCTTGATGATTGATTCTTTCTCTGCCAGATTAGACTTCAGCTGATCATACTTTTCCCTAGCAGCAGAGATTTCACCATCCTTCTCATTTAGTTCCTCTGCTAGTTTCTCTAACTTGACACTTGCCTCCTTATACTTGCTCACTTGATCATTATGAGCTCTCTTTAAATTCTCAGCTAATTCGGCTTTAACACGATTACGATATTGCTCCTTCAGCTTTTCAAGCTCGGCTTTAACCTCATCCAGTTCTTCATAAACAGCATCCATTTTATAACTTTGCAATGACTATCTGTAAACTCCTGCTTAGAAATGTAAGAAAATGATTAGCTCTACAGACAAGATAAAGCCAGCAATGAACTGAATCGTCAAAACAAAATCAAGAAAACTGTTAGATATGAATTTACATTAAATTCAAAAGCTGATTTGAAACAACACTAAGTTGGCTATTCAATTCAATCGACCAATGTAAGATGCAGATGGACTGGGTTGCTCGTTGACACGTTTCGTGCTTTCCACACACCTGGTAAGCTCTGTGGTTTAGATCTATGGGCCCTAACATGTCAGTTTTTAAGAGACTTCAACACAGCAAGGTAATTCAACAATAACTGAGCTCAATTCTAGATGTAACTCTGAGCCTTTCAGCCGTGAGAGTTAGCTCCTCTAACTACACAGGGGGGAAAGGGTTTCTACTTTCTACTGGTAAAAGGGAAAATATTTGAATTCTTGAACTCGAAAATACCAATTTATGCCTGCAACTTAACAGGCTCGAATTTGAGCACATCGTGATTCAGAACTATTCTTTGCCTAAATATACGCATTAAACCAATTACCAATTGAATAAGGGCTTGAGACACCCCTAACTACACCATATATCGTCCACAAAACTAGCAAAAATTACGTTTAGGGGAAATTGCAAAATGTAAACCAAAAGAGATGTTTAGTCTTAGTTTTGGAATCTCACTATTTTCGAACTGGATAACTACTACGCAAACTCTCAGTCCGTTAAATCTTGTAATATGTACAATCAGAAAGGGCTGAAATCTATAACGTCTTACATGGGAAACTACAATATTTCATATTTCAAGCACAAATTCATATCATATAAATACGATAGACATAATACGCGTAAAAAAATCAATTACAATATAAAAGCTGCAGTTGTTCTCAAAATTTAAAGTTAATCCGAAAGCGCAGAAACCAAAAGATGAAACCATTTCAACAGTAATAGCGAGCAGCGAGATTATAATACTCTCCGCTATTCTGATAAATTCGACGGATGAAAAATTACCTGTTTTCCGAAGATTCAAGATATAAAGTTCGCATTAGATAGAGGTCGAAGAAATGGATATTATCTCTCTCTATTTGAGTGATTTTCTCCGGAATATGTGAATAAGACGGAAGTGCGAGTAGAAAAAGTGAAATTAGTTGGTTTAGAGAGAAAGATAGCCGTTGGAGTTTGAATTGATAATTTATCTGAGGCAGAATTGACCGATCGTTAAGAATTGTTCATTTTTATTAGGGTTATTAGTGAAATAACACACGAAATATAGTCGATTTGCATATTTAACACGAACTTTTAATTGTGCCGAATTAATGTATAAACTTTCATTTTTTTGCAATTTAAGACATGGTCGGATTCCCAATTTTTTCCGGCCGCCGGAGTGCTGAGTTGGACGTCTATGTGTACTATATGAAATTACGTCGTTTTGTACCTCAAAAAAATTGGCAGATTAAAGTATAAATTTTTTTAAAAGTTTCAATTTAAGGCATATCTCATTTAAATAATCACAATTTAAAGCATAAACTTTGATAAAAATAGCAAAACAACTTAGCTACCAAATCCTTCACAACCTTCTACCGAATAAAAATTATCTAAAAAGACACTTATTCAATCCAATCAAATCATGAGGAACATAAAATCCAAATAAATAGAAATTTAGAATTTAATTAACTTTGCTATTTTGGTAATAGTTTGTTAACTTTGCTATGTTATGCACTATGTCGGTTAATGTTTAATCTCTGGTAGTACATGCTTGTGTTTTTTTGTTTTTTTGTACTATTTTGGTCACATCTTTATTGGTCTCATAATGGTTTTTTGGGGTTTTTTTTTAATTCAATTCAAATAATCGAAGGTTTATTATGGAATAATCTAGCGAAACAAGCAAAGTTTATGCTTTAAATTGTGATTATTTAAATGTGATATGCCTTAAATTGAAACTTTTACAAAGTTTATGCTTTAATCTGCCATTTTATTTAGGTACAAAACGACGTAGTTTCATATAGTACACGTAGATGTCCAACTCAGCACTCCGGCGGCCGGAAAAAATTGGGAATCCGACCATGTCTTAAATTGCAAAAAATGAAAATTTATGCATTAATTCGGCACAGTTAAAAATTCGTGTTAAATATACAAATCAACTATATTTCGTGTCTTATTTCACTAATAACCCTTTTTATTAAACGTGTTTACAAATTTGTGGATTACTGGATACTAGCCGTTAGAGAGAGGCCCGTACTATATTCAGGCTGGGCTTCGGTAACATGGACTCATTATTTTTATGTTATTTATTTGGATTATTAGTAGTATGTAAATACATATTAGAATTCAGAACTCTGGTTTTACATTCAATTTGTTAAAAATTCGTATAATGAGCTCCCTCTATTTCATTGGAAGCATTTTGTTTACTTTTATTGGAGTGTTTCATTATAAGTGGTTTGCTTTCTGAAATAAAAAAATTAATGAGCTCTCTCCTTCTGTTTCAATGAAAGCATCTTGTGTACTTTATCGGGATGTCTCATTATAAGTGTTTTGCTTTTCAAAATAGAAAAATTAACAACACAAAATCAATACTTTCTTAATCTTTGTGTCCAAAAGTAATAAGATTGTTGTTTCCAATAAGATGGAAAGAATATCACATAAAGGATATTTTGGCACCAAAATGATTTTAATTATTTAAGTAATAAATAGCATGACATATATTGGCCTCCATATAGGATATTCTGCTTCATAATTTCCACTTTGAATATATTTTAACAAATTGAAATTTTGTATATCTACATGAGTATGTTGAAAGTTACAGACAAAATCAGAACCTATCAAAAATTAGCATATTTAAAAGATAATAACCATATTTATTTATGATCATTTTCTTTCTTAATTACCTTCTTACACTATATTTTAGTTGGATGGCGTAGAAAATACTAATAGTATTTGGGAATATGATGTATTTTTTTAAAGCATTATTAATTTAAATCGACCCTAACGGGAATCGAATACTAGATCAACTCTAGATCAACCACTTACGCAGAAGTGGGAATACCAACTACACTACATCTTGCCGGTATTTGGGAATATGATGTGGCACTATAAGAATGGGGATTGGAAAGATCTAGATGCCCGATTATGATTAACAATCTACTTGTCAAACAATAACCAGTGGTATTAAAAATAATTGGGTGATATGATGGACTGAAAATTATCATATTAATTGTATCATTTTTTTAGTATGTTGAGTTATAGAACATATTACCTTAAAATAAGTCTGATATCCATAAATATCTTGATTTTGTCATTTTCGTGTTGTTTGGCCTATAGTAGTCATCGCAGAGAATATATTAATTTTCTTTTTTGTGGATAAAAGTTAAATCTTTGAAACATAAAAGACACTTTGACATGGCTTCCCTTTTTTACGAAAAAAACTGGGATGAAATGGTAATTCAATGGAGATGTATGATGTACATATGTAACACCTACTTATAAAACTCCGTTGATGGGCAGAGATAGAGCGAGAGAGAGAGTCAAAATGGAAGCTTCCTTTCCTCTTGAGAAGCTTCGGCTTTCCCGGTGATTTTTCCGTCCCGCTGCGGTTCCGCCTTTTTCGGCGGCCTCACGGTTCGATTTTATGCTGAAACTTAGGAAAGCCGGACAAAAGGGCCATTTCAATACGATTTCTTTGATCATTTTCTTGGATTTTTTGCATACAGTATATATTGTTTTTCATTTCAACTGTTGAAATTGAAGTATTTGTTGTGTATATGCACATCAGCATATGTATTACCTTATTTAAGATTGTGTATATAAATCTAAGTTTCTTCAACTCCAGGTTATATTTAAGCATTCTTCAAAGCTCTTCCAAATTTTGTGTGATGTGTTTAATTTGAAGGGACTAATTTTTATATCAAGTATTTTAAAGCTGCTCCAGCTTTTAATATCCATACTTTTTTTATTTTTCCTTTTGGGGAGTTGATTGAATTGATTTGTTAAGTTTTCCATTTGAATATTTGTTCTTTGTGTGAAATTGCTGCTATCTTATTCAACCTGATTTCTTTCTGTTCCAAATTCCATTCTTTGGTTTTATTTATGTCCAAGTACATTTCCTCTTGACCTGTATTTTCTGGAGAGAGAGAGAGAGAGAGAGAGAGCAATGGCTCTTTCTTTTACTAGATTCCCATGGCTGTGGTTGGGTTGGGTGAATGGGGCATGGGATTGAGAGGAGAGGCTGAAAAGCTAAAGTTTTATACAATGAGAAGGGAGTCACCAAAGAGGAAATGGAAGAGTAGGGAAGAGAGGAGCAGAGGTATTGATAAACAGTATGATGTAGTGTTGGTACCATCAGATGGATGGAGCAAAATCGAGAATTGGATAAGTTTATAGATTATGCTTTCTCAACATCCACTAAACAAATCTTTGTTCTATTGTACTCCAATATTTTTTTTGGGATATGTAAGTTGTAGACTTGTAGTAGTTATTTTCTATCAGAACTATTGTACTAATATATAAAATACGTATTTTTGGTAATATCATCACACAAAATATAGTTTTATATTATACCAAAATATTTTTTTGTAGAATTTTTTTTGTTGACGAAGATAACCCGCATCTATTACCGGCATATGCACTTCATAAACTCCGTTCATGTACAGTAGTCCGCAAACAGCATATAAGATGCTAACCACTGTAAATAATTAATTATAAATGACATACTCACACATAATCAATAAGAAATTGACTATCCCTAATTTACATTATGTTTATTATGAGATTCGTAATTTTCCTCCCAACAATCCAAAACACTCAAAACACTCAATCATCATAATATTTAATTAAATTCTCTCTCTTCCATATACTCCCAACTTTCTCCCGACCCAAAATCTCTATTTTTCTGTTTTATGCCCGACCATCCCAAACACTCAACCATTCAATAATAAAATTATACTCCCTCCGTCCCGCTATTTCTGTCCTACTTACCTTATCGGGCTGTCCCACTATTACTGTCCCCTTTCCAAAAAAGGAAATAATTACACTTAATCAAAAAATTAACATGGGGCCCACTTTTAAATTAATTACACCCCCACCTATCTTTTTTCTACCTAACCCACCCAACACCAAAATAACATTTCTCTCTCCATACCTCTCCTCTCCCTCTCGACTGTTCTTCGAATCCTAGATCTACGCCGCCTCCATTATTGCGCTGTGATGAATTCCCAAGAAACGCTCAAAATTTTGAGCACTTTGCCTCCCCCTTGCCTCAAACAGCCATCACACGAAACAGATACTCTGGATCTTGGGTCAAAAATGGGTGAGAACGGGAATCTGAGTGCCGCCGTGTCCGACGCCTCCGTCGCGGACGAGCCCGAGAATGTTTGTCTCTGTCCGGAGCTCATGTTTTTTCCCTTTAAGATGCCCGCTTTTCATTTGCCGGACACAGAGGAAATGGAGGAGGAAGCCGATCGGGAAATGGCGAGGAGGCGGGCACGTCAGCCATGGTTGGATGAAATGATTCGCTTATGGCTTCCAGCTTACAAGCCAAACCGGTTAGATTTGCTCCTACTGGGTCGTTCTTTCCCTATTACAGTATATTGTTTTTGTATTGGCCATCTTGCTATTGTGTGTGGGAGTGGTACGTGAGTTGGGGGTCTGAAATGATGATTAGTATCCTCATTTGTTTGTTGAGATTAGCCTGTCTGAAACGTGAGTTGGGGGGTCTGAAATGATGATTAGTATGCTCATTTGTTTGTTGAGATTAGACTTGTCTGAAGGCATTTGTTTGTTGAGATTAGCCTTGTCTGAAGGCGTATGTTCTTGTTTGTTAAGTTTGCTGTCCTTGATTGCTGCTTGTTGTCTATGGTAAGGTGATTAGGACTGAGGTCTTTCAGGGTTGATGCTCCTGCATATGCAGCATTCATTTTGGTTTTGTATTCATTAACTTGAATACAAATTTTATAGATGCCTTTGCATATGTGATTCACATCTTAGAGACCTAACTTGAAAAGAACACTTGATCTTATATAACTGCATCTTACAAAATATAACTGCATCTTACAACTACATATACCAAAATGTACAAGAGCCCCTTATAGTAATTTCTAGACTGCACAGTTGCAAAAAACATTTAAAATCAGCATGCCTTCTTCCCTTCCTTCAATAGTTGTTTCTTCAAAGAGTCCAATCATCCACTCTCAAACCCAATCTGTTCTCTAGATCTTCAAGTTCATGCAAGCTACCATTTTCAAGCATATAAGCAATACATTCTTTCACCAAGGTTTCAGGCACTTCCAAGTCCAATGGAAGAGTTCCTGATCTAATTAAGCTATCCTTCTTCATGTGGGGAATTTTATAGGAATTTTGTCCCCTAACTTTCATCACCTCGATCATGCAGTTTTGTAAACTCAAGAAAACTTTATTTAGAGTAACTGGAGATAGCTGCTCATAAGAAGCAATCACTGCATTGACTAGTTGCTGAGCATTTATGCATGAAGATTCTATTTGAATACTCTGAATAGATCTGAACCAACCTAAGTCATTGACATTCATGTCTGGAGAGTTTGGAGGCTGATTTATTAACTTGATGTCAAATCCATCTTGACTTGCTACATCTCTGAACTGTGGGTCACTGTCCTTAATATGAGGTCTAGCATTATATTGTTGAATAAATATCAGTTTGCTTGCATGTGGAGGCCATTTGGCTTTTATAGCTGGTACAATCTGACATTGTTTATGAAATAATGCAATACAACTTAGAATCACAATTAATCAAAATAGAATCAAAATAATGCAATAATCAAAATAAAATAAAAAATAATTCATTTTCCATACCTGATTGATCAAGCATTCCTTGCTGATTTGTTTTGTTATTGATTGTATGGGTTTCATCTCTATTGTGCCTACTGGCCTGTTCTTGGATTTTCTGATTCCTGGGGCGTTTTCTATGAAAGGGAAGATACCTATCTTCCCATCAAATTCCACATTTCCATTTGCATCAAAGATTGGCCGGCATACAGCACACATAAACATGATTTTTGAGATGAACTTCTTGTTTTGACATGTTCTATGTGGCTCTGTTTCAGTAGGTGTAAGGTAATATCTATGAGCAGCTTTGGTCATGTGTTGGGTTATGAGTCAGTAGATGATATTCAGCATTTTATTGGGTTAAAATAATATTGGGGGAAATCGTAGTGTGTATACTATGGAATTGAAGATCCCAAAACCCCGCTGATATCAGTAGTGTAGTGTCGATAGGATAAGATGATGTAATAGGTTAGACTGTTGATTTCGTATCTTTCGTGTCTATGTCCTGTACGGGGTAAAATGTTGGACTGATCTTCAGTAGGAAGTTACTTTCCAGAACCCCACGTCATCAGTGTAAGAGCTTGTGTTCTTAAGTCATCAGCTGATCTTCGCCTCAGTAGAAGACACCTTATCAGCTGACAGACATCAGCAGAAGAACCTTATACAAAGCTCAGTACCTTCGCAGTCTACAGCTGACTACACTCAGTAGAATATCTTATCAGCCGACTCAGACGAAGAAGACAGAGACTACATCAACTCTACTGTATCCGACAGGAAACGACCCAGCTATTAACATCACTCGAAAGTCAGCAGAAGATCATACGAGGATGAGTGAGAGTCAACTCCGATGAAGACCGATGTCTGACATATCTCACCTACCACAAACCTCGACCAATGAGAAGCCGTCAACCCAATACCTGCTCTGACCAACTAAAGCTGCTCTCATGAACAGTATCAACAACTCTGCTGCAATAATTCGAACTTATGGTCGTTTTCTTTGGAAGTTTGTGACATGTGGCATCGTTGTCTCCAACGGACATATGCTTAGGTCACAACTATAAATAGAGAAGGATCTCCGAGCTCCACTCACGGGATATCAAGGGATAAAATGCTCAAGCTTTCGAAACAACTCTAGCACATTCAAGAGAAATCCAACGAAGAACTTGCTAAATAGAATACTCTTAGTTCTTCTCTCTAGAGTTCTTTAGATCCCTCTTCTCTAGCTAAGCTCAAAAGTTCATATCTATAGCTTAGATTCTCGAAGGAGTTCACTTTTAGTGATTGTTTTTACTGTAAGAACTCCTTCTAGTTGGAGAAATTACCCTCCCCTTCAAACCTCGGTTTGATTTGTAAAAGTCGCTAAGGACTATAACTTAGAAGGGTCATCCGGCTAGCACGAGATACCTTCTTTGAGGCTTGCTCGGAATTAATCAACAAGACCTCCTGTTCAGCAGGACCGTGGACGTAGGATCTTGCGTATCCGAACCACGTTAAAAATTGCTTGTGTTGTTTACTGTTTTATTGCACTGCATACAAACTGCTTACAAAATCATATCTTGCATAAAACGTATTCCTAAAAGTGCACTAGCCAAAACTGTTTTGATTTGTGAAAATCACGTTTTCAACTAAGACGAATCTCCGGGCCCCACACTCTAATCCGCACTAAGTCTTCGACTGAGAATTAATCACTGACTAAAGTCAGTAGGAGAGCTAAGTAGTTGGCTCACTCTCTGACCCGCGATCGAAGGTTATTATCTGGCACTGTTCATCAGTTACATCCAACAGCTCAGCTGTCCTTCGGTTTGAGAAAAGAAACAGTACTCAGGTGTATTTACCCCCCCCCTCTACACCTGACTCTCGTCTCCGGACCAACAATTGGTATCAGAGCGACGGTGTTCTTCTGATCATCGGTTCTGTAACTACTGGTCTTCTCAAACAGATCCTGAAAACGTTTTTCATTGCACAAACATCTCTTCATACATCCTTATACTCTTACCCACAATGTCTGATATGTCAGGTATTAGGATGGTGCCGATGTTCTCGATAGAGAACTATATGGTATGGCGCGTGAGAATGGAGGCGCACCTAACATCGCTGCACGACAGCATGACGGATGTCCTTGCGACAGGACCTATCATTCCCATGATTGACAGCATACAATTTGCAGCTACGGGAGTTGTAGGAGCACAAACTGGTGCTAAAGTCGCAAAAGACAAATCAGCCTTCACGCCAGAAGAGAAAAAGCTGCACAACCTCGATCGAGTTGCGCGTAATGCAATCCTGACAACGCTCAGTGACTCACACCTCGGGAGGGTGCAAGACTGCAAAACGGCAAAGGAACTTTGGGACGCCCTGGCTGTACTGAGCCAAGGAACCCCGCAGATCAAGGAAAACAAGCTCGAATTAGGGCTACAGAAGTTCGATACATTTGCCATGGAGCCCAACAAGACCATTGACGAGCTAAGCGTCAGATTCACTAATCAGATCAATGTGATCAACGGGCTGGGGAGGACGTTCACCAACAACGAGATGAACACGAAGATTCTGAGAGTGCTACCTCGACTGAAGTGGCTTCCTTTTGCTACATATTTACGTCGCTCAGATCTTAATGCTCTAACTCCTGATGTTATCTTTTCAGAATTAAAGACGGAGGAATTTGAGCACAGCTTACCCCAACGATGTTCTAGTGCTCCAGCTGACACACAGATTGATCATGCTTTCAAAGCAACAGTCAGCAAAACTGGAGCCAAACCCATTTCTTTAAGCAAGGCAGTAGCCACAACGGAAGCAAAGTCCTCGGAGACATCTGGCACTGACCAACTTGCACTGATGGCTCTCAAATATCAAAGAGAAAAGGAGAGAGTCAGAAAGCTGAAGAAATATCACAGAGATTCTCCCTCAGGTAAGAAAGATTATCGAAAAAGGGAAGAATCTAAATCAACTACTGATTGCAGAAACACAGAACCTGTTGCTAGTCCATCCAACGACTCAGCCGGAAAAAGTAGCAGAACGTCTGTTTGTTACAACTGTAAGAAAGAGGGACACTGTCAGTAGACTGTCCCGAACTCTCAGCTGCTCAAAGAACAGAACGGCAGGCCAAACACGAGAAATTTGCCCGAAGGAGGCAGACCTATATTGCCGGAGAGATATCCGATGACTCAATCGAGGAAGATACATTCATGTATTCTTCTGAAGACGAAGCTGCATTTGTCGCCGTTGAGGTCGGAGAGACAGATCCTGAATCAACTGCAGAGTACTGTTTGATGGCCGGAGAAGAGGCTGAAGTAAATTCTAAACTTAATATAACCTCTTCTTCACATAGCACACATGACACGTGCTCGGTCACATATGAACCTCTAGACGTGGTACAAGCCTATGATGATCTACTAGATGAGCATATTCAGCTGAGCAGAGAGTTCAGCAGAACCATTCAGGAACTGGAACAGGTAAAGGCTGAAAATCAAAGACTTCCTTCTGATTGTCAGGTCTCTACTGACTCCGAGAATCTTGTTGTAAGACTCAAGGAAGAGATTAACTCTCTTATGACTAAGTCTCGTCTTCAAGAAACTCAGATATCAGCTCTGACCAAGGACAATTCTGAGAAAGATAGTGAAATAGCCCGACTTAGTCAGAAGCTCGCAGGAGTAGAAAAGGATTATGAATCACTTCGAAGAAGTGATGAGGTCTGGCGAGAATTGATGACTGAACAGTACCTAGGAGCTAAGGAGAAGTTGGAAAGCATGCTTAGAGCTCAAAGGCCAACAGTCATGAAAGAAGGACTTGGCTATACTCATGAAGCTTCCACTTCAACGTCAAAAAGCTCAGAAATGCTGGCTGATAGATTCGTCAGAGGGAAGGTTCAGGCTACTGACTCAACACCTCAGGCGAAGAACAAACAGAAGATGATTGCACCTCAGTCGAGCAATAAGAAGCTACGACCAGAGGTTCTAGCCCCTAGACACCACGATCAAATTCAGGGGGAACCAAGAAGGTCAGATGGGCAGAGCAGTACAGTGAACCGCTATATGAGCATCCAACACAGTATGGTTCGTACTACTATGAGCCCAGGGTCAAGAGGAGCACACATCCTAAGAAGAAGAAAGCTCCTGAGCCCAAAACAGTCAGAAAGTCAGTATCTCCAAGTCCTGTGGAGAAGAAAGCTGAAAAGGTTCAGAAGAAGAAGTCTCAGACTTCTAAGGTCCCGAGACAAATCTGGATTCCGAAATCACCCACTAACACCTAAGGACCCAAACTGAACCAAAGGGTATCTAAAACTGTTTCTATTTTGCAGGTGCATAAGGACCCTTGGATAGTGGACAGCGGCTGCTCGAGACACATGACTTATCAAAAGAGCCTACTGACCAACTACGTACAAGAAGATGGTCCCAGAATTGAGTTTGGTGACAACTCAAAAGGCTACACAAGGGGATATGGAACACTGAATATTGAGACTGCGTCAGTTCCAAGAGTAACATATGTTGAAGGACTTCAACATAATCTCCTTCTCGTCGATCAATTCGTGACAATCGAACGAGTTATCTTTGATGCTGGTTTTACGTGATGTTGTTGACAAATCTACAAGGAAAACAGTGTTATCAGGCTCGCGGAGGAAGAATATCTATGTTGCAAACTGGAAAACCGCAGAACCTGAGGCTTGCTTACTCGCACAAACAAAATCTAGTGACAAGGCAGGATGGCTATGGCACAAGAGGCTCAACCACCTGAACTTCAAGACTATGAACAAGCTAGCCAAGAACTCTAAAGTTAGAGGATTGCCCAATGAATCGTTTATCAAAGACAGAAATTGTGAAGCATGCTTGAAGGGAAAGCAGACAAAGAACAGCAATCCACCAATTCCGTCACCTTCCATTGATGGAATCCTTCAACTGCTACACATGGACTTATTCGGGCCAGTCTCTCTAGTGACTATAAGAGGCAAGAAGTATGCCCTCGTCCTTATTGATAATTGTTCTAGGTATACGTGGATCATCTTCATAGCTTACAAATCTGATGTCATGACTGAGTTGGCAAAACTGCTGAAGAAGCTCAGTGTGGAAAAGGACATCAAGATTCAAAGAATTCGCTTAGACAGAGGAACAGAATTTCTCAACTCAGTAGTTAAGGAGTACTGCGAAAAGGAGGGAATTAAGCACGAGACATCAGCAGCTCGCACCCCTCAGTAGAACGGACTTGCTGAACGTAAAAACATAACACTTAAAGAAGCAGCAAGAACGCTCCTAGCAGACTCTGGACTACCCTCGAAGTTCTGGGCTAATGCTACTGACACCGCCTGCTACACTCAGAATCGCTCACTGCTTACACAGCAACACATGAAGACACCTTACGAACTATGGAAAGGGAGAATTCCTTCTATTTCTCATTTTCATATTTTTGGTTGTCCTTGCTTTATCCACAATAATGGGAAATATCAGTTGAAGGTTTTTGACAGCAAATCTGATCAAGGAGTATTCTTAGGATACTCTCGAGTCAGTAAAGCTTTCAGAGTCTTTAACTACCGGAATCTTTTCTTGGAGGAAAGCCATCATGTTGTCTTTGATGAGTTTGTTACTGAGGACAGGAAATCTAAGAAGACAAATACTGAAGATGTCAGCAGCAAGCTACAGAATCTTGCACTAAACGACAAATCAGAAAAGATTCAGCATTGTTGGGATGATGAGTCAGACGATGAGAAAATTCAGACCCAATCCCACAAGCAATGTAGCTGACCTGGTTGATTCTATTGAACATAATCAACATTAGGTAACAACGGTCGATGAGGAAGCCCCAGTGGTAACTGAGACCTCTACTGAGAACATAAACTCAGGGGGGAACAACTCACGCTCCCGAGCTAAATGCCCCCGAACACAGGAAACTTCGGTAGACCCTAACCTTCTTCTTGACTCGCTACAATCACAAAACAACACGACTGAAATGCCTAACACACCTGTTGACTGTGCAGAAGTAGTATCAGAAGAAGAAGCCAGACTCAGACGATCATGGCTCGACGCTCACTCTTCTGATCTTATTATTGGAGATCCATCAGCAACAATCAGGACGAGATCTAGATTAAGTGAAGGAGAAAGCTCACTTTATTCTTGTTTCTTGTCTACAGAAGAACCTCAGACAATAGAGGACGCACTCAATGATGCTGGTTGGATTATTGTCATGCAAGATGAGCTGAACCAGTTCGTTTGAAATGAAGTTTGGGAGCTTGTTGACAGACCTAGACATCAGCACGTGATCGGTACTAAGTGGGTCTTCAAGAACAAGCGAGATGAAAACAATGTCATTGTCAGAAACAAAGCTCGACTTGTTGCCAAGGGATACTGTCAAGCAGAAGGGATAGATTTTGATGAAACATTCGCTCCAGTCGCTAGATTGGAAGATATTCGTCTATTCCTAGCCTATGCAACGTATCAGAGATTCAAAGTATATCAAATGGATGTAAAGTCAGCTTTTCTGAACGGCGTACTGAAGGAAGAAGTCTATGTGGAACAACCGCCCGGCTTTCAGCAGGGACATCAGGTGTACAGACTTCGGAAAGAACTGTATGGGTTAAAACAAGCACCCTTTCTGCTTCAGAAATGTTTTCAAAAGGGGACAGTAGATCGCACCCTGTTCAACATAAAGTCAGGAGATGACATCCTACTGGTGCAAATCTATGTGGATGACATCATTTTCGGATGCAGAAACGTGACGATATGTCAACAATTCGAGAAAATGATGAAGGAGAAGTTAGAGATGTCTATGATGGGCGAGATGAACTACTTCCTTGGATTTCAAGTAAAGCAATCACCTGAAGGAATATTCATCAATCAAGCCAAATACACTCGAGATCTCCTGAAGAGATTTGGCTGCGACTTAAGCAAGCCAGTCAAGATCCCCATGAACACGAATTTCAAAACCGATCTAGATAAAGAGGGAGCTTCTGTTAACTCTACTGATTATAGAGCTATTATCGGTTCTTTATTATACTTAACAACAAGCAGACCTGATATAACTTATGTTGTAGGTGTGTGTGCAAGATTTCAAGCGAATCCCAAGCGAAGTCATATGGACTCAGCAAAGAAGATTCTGCGATATCTGAAGGGAACACCTGATGCAGGGTTATGGTATCCTGCTGATGATAATCTTATACTGACAAGTTATTTTGATGTTGATTATGCAGGATGCAGGATAGATCGAAAGTCAACTTCTGGAACTTGTCAGTTCCTAGGCAGCAAGTTGATATCTTGGTTCTCAAAGAAACAGCATTCAGTAGCAACGTCCACTACTGAAGCTGAGTACATGGCTGCTGGAAGTTGTTGTGCCCAGATCCTTTGGCTTCGACAACAACTGTGAGATTATGGTATATCTCAGGATGAAGTGCCCATCTACTGCGACTCCACCAGTGCGATTACTATAACTCAGAATCTAGTTCTTCATACGAGATGCAAGCATGTGGACATTCGACACCACTTCATCAGAGACCATGTCAAGAAGAAGGACATCAAAATGGAGAAGATCCATACTGACAAGCAAAGGGCAGACATACTGACCAAACCACTAGCTGAGAACAGATTCAGAGAATTATCAGTTGAGCTAGGTCTACTGGATCCTACTGAATCGAGTCAGTAGAAAGCAACAATTGGTATCAAGTGTAGGAAACAGTACGACATGTCAGAAGACTCAGTACTTGATTCAGTCGGATGAATATGACAGTACACAGTAAGGGGGAACGTGGTCATCAGCACATCAAATGTCCTCGTGAGTCTATACGGTAACCAGCTGATCGTAAAAGTTCAGCTGAAGAGGATTGCGTAGTTTTACATAATTTTATCAGAAGCATGCTCGCATTTAATATATCAGTCGTTTGCACTCAGCTGTTAATGAGCATTTATTTCCCGCCATTAATTTTTAAGGTTTAAGACAGCAGGAAACCGTTCTTATTTAAAAGACTTAGACTTTAATGCTGCCTGCAACGCATTTAATGCATGTCTTCTCACCTTACCTTAACTGCGCATTTCCTACGTGGGTCTAGATTAGAGGCGGCCTAAGTAATCATTCCGTTTATAACATCAAATCACAACCGTCATTAAAACGCGAGATTGAATTTCAGCCGTTGGATCAAAACCGATTGATATGCATATCTTATAAAATCTCTCGATCATCACTCTAAACTATCTTTTTTTTCCATTTTCATTCTCAAGAGCTTTTTGCATTCAGTTTCTCACATCCTCTTTAACTGCCTTGCATAACTCTCAAGCTCTGTGTAATACGGTAATTTCTTTGCTCTTTGCTTAGAACTCTACTGACTTACTCTATTTTCAAGTGCTAACGAGTTTTCTGTAGATATTCATGGCGATTGTACTGACCCCACCGCAAGTTGATGAGATCATCAAATCAAGGATCCAGTTCGAGCCAACGATGGCTCTTCATCAGGCGGAACTTCCTTATCTTGAGCCCGTCTTCACGACTCTGGAGGTGTCCGGCCTAGAGCTTCTTGTCACGAAGCACCCGAAGGCATATCTCCCTCAGAAAGTAGCAGAGGTCTACTACAACAGGAGATCGATAGAGGATACAGATGGGGAAGTATCTGTTGGTCCGGAGACAAGAAAGTTAGGTGTAGAGGGGGGGGTGAATACACCTGAGTACTGCTCTTTTTCTCAAACCGAAGGACAGCTGAGTTGTTTGGTGCGTCTGATGAACAGTGCCAAGTAAGAACCTTCGATCGCGGGTCATAGAGTGAGTTAACTACTTAGCTCTCCTACTGACTTTTGTCAGTCGTTGAGACTCAGTCGAAAACCTTAGTGCGGAATAGTGTGGGGCCCGGAGATTCGTCTCAGTTTGAAAACGTGATTTTTCACAAGTCAAGTAGTTTTGGCTAGTGCACTTTTAGAATACATTTTATGCAAAGATATAATTTTATAATCAGTTTGTATGCAATGCAATAAAACAGTCAATAACACAAGTAATTTTTAACGTGGTTCGGATGCGCAAGATCCTACGTCCACGGTCCTGCTGAACTGGAGGTCTTGTTGATTTATCTGAGCAAGCCTCAGCAAGGAATCTGTGCACTGGACAGACCCTTCTAAGTTATAGTCCTTAGCGACTTTACAAATCAAACCGAGGTTTGAAGAGGAGGGGATTATCTCCAACTAGGAAGGAGTTCTTACAATAAGAACAATCACTAAAAGTGAACTCCTTCGAATTTCTAAGCTATAGATTTGGCAATGAGCTTAGCTAGAGAAGAGGGATCTAAAGAACTCTAGAGAGAAGAACTAATGATATTCTATTAAACAAGTTCTTCGCTGGATTGATCTTGAATGCACTAGAGTTGTTTGAAAGCTTGAGCGTTTTCCCTTGATATCCCGTGCGTGGAGCTCGGATTTTCTTCTCTATTTATAGTCGTGAAACAGGCATATGTCCGTTGGAGACGACGATGCCACATGTCACAAACTTCCAAAGAAAACGGCCATAAATTCGAATTGTTGCAGCAGAGTTGTTGGACACTGTACATGAGAGCAGCTTTAGTTGTTCAGAGCAGATATAGCGTAGACGGCTTCTCATTGGTCGAGGTTGTGGTAGGTGAGATTGTGTCAGACATCTGAGTTGACTCTCCCTAATCCTCGTATGGTCTTCTGCTGACTTTCGAAAAGACTTTAACAACTGGGTCGTTTCCTGTCGGATACAGTAGACTTCAAGCAGTCTGTCTTCTTCGTCTGAGTCGGCTGACAAGAGATATCATCTTGAGTATGGTCATCTAATGACTGCGAAGGTACTGAGCTTGCATAGGATTCTTCTACTGATGTCTGTCAGCTGATAAAATGTCTTCTACTGAGGCGAAGATCAGCTGATGACTTAAGAACGCAAGCTATTACACTGATGACGTGGGGTTCTGGAAAGTAACTTCGACAGAAGATCAATCCAACATTTTACCCCGTACAGGACATAGACACAAAGATAAACAAATCAAAAATAGTCTAGCCTACACATAGACACTAAACTACTGATATCAGCTGGGTTTTGGGATCTTCAATTCCATAGTACTACTACGATTTCCCCAAATATTATTTTAAACCCGTTAACTGTTGAGTATCTTCTACTGACTCATAACCTAACACTTTCCCCCTAATTGATGATGCCAAAACCTCTAGATAAACAACACAATATACTAAACTACTAATATAGATAGACTTCAGTAATACCGAATCAGTTAACTTCATGAGGTCAGTAGCTGAGAGATAGGCAAAATCAGAGAAACAGTTATGTGTGAGTGAGTGTCAGATCACCTCAGTGATCAGTTGTGATATCAAAACACAAATGAAAGCCGTAAGACAATGAGTAATTGTCTGGCTAGAAGCAGGAACTGTTATTTAATGAGAAGTGAATTACAGATTTGCTATCTTCTATACAAAAAGGAAAGAATAAGAAGACTACTACTGGCGTCTGAACTTCTTCGTCTTGCTTCTGAAATCCGCAGACTTGTCAGTAGGAGGTTCCAAACCATAATATTTGTAGATTCTAGCGCGCAGTGTTTGGATTTCCTCGAGGTCCCCAGGCAGCTCAGAACTAAGATCATGATGATGTGTTGCTGCTTCGACCTCGTCTTCTATCTCCTTAGTGCACAAAACTCCACGAGTCATTCTGGGAGGAGGAATCCTTCTGAAAGCAGGGGCTACAAGTGGTCGCTTCTCTTTTTCTAGGATCAGCAGAAGTTGAGCTCTGAGCCTGGCATTATACTGATGAATGAATTCATCAAACAGTTGATCTGCCGGGATCCCAGATGGGTAGAATCCCCACACGTAGTATCCTTATATAAATTCCATCTTCAGTTCCTCCCATTCCTCGTTCAGCTCCAAAGGTACCCACTTGTCTACATGAGGGTGAGGGGTTTTCTTCAGATAAGTTGCTCTTGGGAGCGCCTCTCTGTAGTACTTGGATGACCTTGGAATTTGTTTCTTCCAGTCGATGACTGGTTCACTGGCTATCTTGTCAGTGATCTCTATTATCTTAGCCAGATCTTCCAGTCTCTTCTTTTCTCTGAAGGCTACTGATCTAGTGTCTCCTCTCCGGAGATTCAGTCCTTTTAGCGTGGCCTCCCAGGTGGCTCTGTCTTCTGCCTCTTGCTCTGGAGTGAGTGTTTGAATATCAGTATTCTGAGCCAAGGGCTGAATGTCAGTGGCAGAAGCTTTAGCTAGCTCATCCTGAGCTTTTCTCTTTTGTTCATCCAGGAGTAGTTTGGCTTTGCCTTTGGCGATTTTGCGAATAGGCTTCCTGGGCTTCTTTGCCTTCTTAGTTTCTTCCTCGATCTGTTGCTCATAGTCGAGTTCATCTTGAAGTTTCTGAGCAACACACTGATCGAATGCCTCCTGCTCCGCCTTGGATTTGAACTTAGGCGTCGGGGAAGATGGAGTTGTTTCAGTAGTAATCTCCTTCCCCGGCCTTCGCGGTGGCAGTGGCTCGTCCTCCTGGTCGACAAATTGTGCGACCTCCTCAATATGTTGAGCCGAGGATCCTTCTCCGGATCCTGCAGCTGGCTCAACCACAGTAGATGGTGTTTGGACAGTTGGGATTTGGACGATTTGGGGAGGGGGTACTGAGCAGCTGAACCTTCCCCCTTAGTTAATACATGGACTTCAGGTCCTTCAGGTCCTTCTTCCGCCTAGGCCTGTTCCGCCTCAGCCTTCTCTTCTCCTTCACCCTTTTTCTTTACCTTCCCCCTTTTTGGCATCATCAGCCAGGGAGAGGCGGGTGCGGAGGGCTACCACTTCCTTCTCAAGATTCAGCACCATAGATTTAATGGAAGTGGCGGTGGTGTCGAAGTCCCTGACGGCGTCGCAGTAGTGTTCCCAGTCCGTCTCCTGGTCAGCACGGATTTGTTTGATTTGTGCTGCTGACTCTTGTCGCAGTTTCAGGAGGGACTCATCATGCGACTCTGTCATTTCCTTCTGAATGAGCTTTAGGGCCTCCGCCTGATTGGTTATTGCTTGTTTACGCTGGAGGTGGCCATCTTATTACGCTCATCCATGGTAGTTTGGACTGCTGCGAGGCTCTGAGTCAGCTGCTCAGAAAATTTCTTATGCAGTTCTTGAAGAAGCTGCTGACTCTGAGCAGCAAGGTCCACTTTCTGAGCTGCGAGGGTGGCCTCGACTATCTCCTGAATATTAATAGAATGAGTAGGAGCTTCGGAGACCTTCTTCATCTCGCCCACAAGTCTGTCAACCTTCTCAGTTTGGGCTTTCGTGTACTGAGCCCATTTTGTGTCCTTGTCTCCCTATCGTCTGATGGCTTTGTTGACGGACTTTGAGGTCACGGAACCGATAGGTTTTATCTGGTAGCTGCTGGTTCCGAGCCTCTGCTCAGATGCTGTGAGTTGTTGCTCTCGACTAGGCTTCGAAGCAACGGGGGCATCACCTGATGTAGACGGTGGTGGTGATTTGCCCTTCTCGCTGGGAGTGTTGCCCTCAGCAGATCCTCCCAATTCTGCTTCCTTGGGTGGCGCCTGATCCACATCATCATCATCATTGTTGTTGTCATCATCGTGATGGGATGGCGGCGAAGGGCTGCTGACATGTTCTGAGGATCTCAAGCTCAGAAGATAGAGCATGGCTGCGCGGAGATCCTCGAACGAGGCTAGGTCAGCGGGTTCCCCAAACCCGATAACTGACTGCAGGCTTTGCTCCTCTGCCAGTAGGGACACAGCTGATTGATTCTTTATCAGCTCTTCAAGCATGTCCCATCTGAGGAACCTCAGTAACATCTGATGTCACACCCCAATTCCCGAGGGAACGCATTAAAGCCAGGGTGTGATCAGGGTTGGAGAAAAGAAGAATGAAAGAAAGGAGAAATAAATAAACTGAAATAGATAATGAAAAAGGCGAGTAACTGAAGGAACACCTCACCAAGAAGATGGAACATACTGAACAAAGATAATTCACATATTAATATTTACGAGTTCAAAGTATGACTCGAGACAGCTCGGGTCATGGCAAACTGATAGCAAAATAGTAAAGGTACATCAAAAGCATCGTCAACTATATACAAGACCAGGTTCAGTGTGCTCATCAGAATAAAACAAGCTACACGGAAGCTATGGTTATATATAACAAAACTCATTCCTCGGCTCTGCCCGTCTTCACTAGTCCCTCAACCTGAAAACATTTGAAAATATTTGGGAATGAGCACTAGTGTACTCAGTGGGTGAAACAGTTTATAAATATTTCACAATAAGTTTATCCATGCATAAACAATATGACTTGGAAGGTTTAAAAATAAAAGCCACTTCCAAACATACAAATATTCACTTCTTTCTGTGCGCGCGCTGTCACGTTCTACAGTTACTCTTACTCTATTCCCTTTGCTCTCGAACTTTGGGCTACAAGCCAGTGAGTCCCATAAATATCTGATCTCGGGTCTTGACCCAGAGATCCCAACCGTTAGACTTAAAGTCGAAGCCCATAGGTCCTCTCCAACTGGTTAGCACACAATGGAGATCAACCCATTGCACTACTAACATACGTGTACACAATCCTCAACTAGCGTGTGAGGCCAGTCAAGAATCACGATCGATTAAATTCACAACATTAAACTTGTAGAACGCACAAAAACATCTTTCATGGATAAACAAGTATTTCATAGAGCTTAATAACTCAAAATAAATTTTGATAGTAAAAACCCACCTTGTTGTTGTGCTTGTAGTATTGCTTTAGTCGGTCAAGATAGTTTTCTTCCCTTCGATAACGCCTATAAAATAAATCCTAAACTTAGTTGCGAACAAACCTTATTCTTCACTAATTTTAATAACTTTTGGATCCTAATTCACAACCCTTGTAATTCAAAACGATTTCATTTTCTTTTTGAAACAATAAAATCTTGAGTCAGAGCACTAACAATAACCCAAATTATAACCTTCACTTACACGTATATATATAAAGATTATTGATTCATGCTTTATAATATATTGATAATTCCTACTTACTAGTTTATATTCGATTATCATTTAAGTTTTAATAATTTCCTCAAATAACTTAAATACTTGTTTATGAGATACAAAGCATATTGTTTCCTTAGTTGATAATAAATGCCTTGTTACGCAATCCGACAACATGATTAGTACAAATAGTAATTTAGAAATTAGAATTTTCATTCATTAATTATAATACTACAGCTACAGGGCACTACACGATTTATGCATTGAGTAATCTCTTTATTATTATAGCTTATTAATACAACTTCTTGATTTCAACTTATTACTGATTCTTAATTTCATACCATGTCTTCATTTATTAATAGTTTTCTATCACTAGGAACCCTATCCAATTTCAAAAGAAATCTTAACCAACATATCTTACTCTAAACCATCCTCTGTTATTATCATCGCAATTAAGGTAGGAATATCTTAAACTTCTAGCCACTTCCCACTCTTATAAAAACTTTAGATTAAAATTTTTTTAAAACTCCCAACGTTAAAAGATTTAACGTCTCACTACAAGATGCAAAATTTAGTGTGATAATACAATTTTCATTAGATTATAATACCCTTAGAGCTTTCCTAAGCACCTATAAACACCCTCTACCTCATCTTATTTTAGAAAGAAAATAAAACAAAATATTAACATGAGAGTTGTGACGGAAGCAAATAAAATTAATCATACTAAATAATCCGGTCAAACAATCGAAATCACCATCCCATTGATTTACAGAAGGTAAAGTCTACCTTATTAAATGTGAGAGTTGCGGAGGTTGAGACGAGAATGGTGTACGGATAGTTTGGTTGAAAGTGAACTATTTTGCTTCTCATCAACCTATATATATAGGGGATATTAAAATATTAAAAGTAGGTATAGGCTTCATTAGTCACCTAGTCTATACATCCTCTCCATTTAGTTATGTAGTAATATATCAATATACCCTATTTGACTATTACAACTATAAAATTACTCAACTTTATAAAAACTATCCACTATATACCCAAATTTACTAAAATACCCCCACTTTTTTACTTCTCTCACCTAAAAGTGTCAGGCCATGATCGGACCGTGATCGGACCATATCGATGTGTCCGACCGATCGGACATGCCCGATCATGGCCTGATAGTGATCGGCCTTTGTTGGATATGAGTCAGTAGATGATACTCAGCTGTTGTTCGGTTAAAAGAAAATTGGGGGAAATCATAGTAGTACTATGGAATTGAAGATCCCAAAACCTAGCTGATATCAGTAGATTAGTGTGTCGTTAGGATTAGCTGATGTATAGGTTAGACTTGATGTATTGTTTATTATTTCGTCTAAGTCACGTACGGGGTAATTGTTGAGCCGATCTTACGTCGAAGATACTTTTCGAACCCCACGTCATCGGTGTAATCGCTTGTGTTCTTCGGTCGGCGGTGATCTTCCACTCGGTCGAAGACGAGCATCGGTGACAAATCATCGGTGAAGACTACTCCCGGTGATAGTCATCGGCGGAAGAACGAGAAACAAGCACAGTACCTTTGCAGTCGCCAGCTGACCTACTCAGTAGATGCCGTGTCAGCCGACTCAGCTGAAGAAGACAGAGACTTTTCAGTCTACTGTATCCTATAGAAAAGCGACCCAGCTATTCAAGTCTTATCGAAAAGTTCAGCAGAAGACATACGAGGTTGTTGAACGGTCAACTCTGACATTCTCACCAACTACAAACCTCGACCAATGAGAAGCCGACAACGCTTACCTACTCTACACAGTAAAGCTGCTCTCATGAACAGTGCATTAACTACTCTGCTGCAACAGTTCGAATTAATGGCCGTTTTTCTTGGAAGCTTGTGACACGTGGCATCGTCGTCTCCAACGGACATATGCCATAACTCACAACTATAAATAGAGAAGTTTTTGAAGCTCCAAAAAAAAGGAATTTCAAAAGGGACAAGCTCAAGTTCATAAACGCTCTAGAACACTCAAAGACCATCCAGAGGAAAACTTGCATACTTAGAAGATTTCTTAGTTTTTATCTCTAGAGTTCTTACATCCCTTTCTTCTCTAGACTAAGCTCATTGTCATATTTATAGCTTAGATTCGAAGGAGTTCACATTTAGTGAATTGTTCTTATTGTAAGAACTCCTTCTCAGTTGGAGAAAATTCCCTTCCCTTTCAGACTTAGGTTTGGATTGTAAAGTTGCTAAGGACTATAACTTAGAGGGAACATCCGGTGCACGATATCCCTGCTGAGGCTTGCTCGAGAATAATCAACAAGTTCTCTGCCTTGTTCAGGACCGTGGACGTAGGATCTTGCGTATCCGAACCACGTTAAATCGCTTGTGTTCTTTTACTGTTTTATTGCATAGCATTCAACTGACTTGAAAATCATAAGCTTGCATAAAAACGTATTTTATAAAGCGCACAACCAAAAGATTTAATTTGCTAAAACGTGTTTTTCAAAAGAGACGAATTCCGGGCCCCACACTTTCCGCTGCAACGATCTCCGACCGATTCTCAAAATCCTGACAACGATCGGCGGGAGAGAGTTCGATGGGCGACTCACTCGACCCGTGATCGAAGGCTTATTTGGCACTTGTTCATCGGTTGCAATCATCGGCTCGATTGACCTTCATTGAGAAAAAGAAACCGAGCTCGGTGTATTCACCCCCCCCTCTACACCGACTTATCGTCTCCGGACCAACAATTGGTATCGAGCTCACGGTGTTCAACCGATCGCCGGTTACGAAATCTTGGTCCTCTCGGACCGATCCCGAAAACCGTTTTCCTTTGCATAAGCATCTTTTCGGCATCCTTATACTCTTACTCTTACAATGTCGATATGTCGGGTATTAGGATGGTACCGATGTTCTCAATAGAGAACTACACGGTATGGCTCGTACGTATGGAGGCACACCTAACGTCACTCCACGACAGCATGTCAGATGTCCTAGAGTCAGGACCGATCATTCCCATGATCGACAGCGTAGTATTTGCTGCTGGAGGAGGCGTGGGAGCACAAATTGGTGCTAAGGTTCCCAAAGACAAATTTGCCTTCACGCCTGAAGAGAAGAAGCTGCACAACCTTGACCGAGTTGCACGTAATGCCATACTGACTACGCTCAGTGATTCACACCTCGGAAGGGTACAGGATTGCAAAACGGCGAAAGAGATATGGGACGCCTTGGCAGTACTGAGCCATGGAACCCCTCAGATCAAAGAAAACAAGCTCGAGCTAGAGCTTCAGAAGTTCGACGCCTTTGCAATGGAGCTTCTTGAAACCATTGACGAGTCGAGTGTCGATTCACCAATCAAGTCAATGTCATCAATGGGTCGGGGGAGGTCGTTCACCAACAAGGAAATGAACACCAAGATCTTGAGAGCGTTGCCCCGACAGAAGTGGCTTCCATTTGCTACTTATTTACGTCGCTCTGATCTAAATGCTCTAACTCCTGATGTTATATTTTCAGAGTTAAAATCGGAGGAATTCGAGCATAGCCTACCCCAAAAGTGTTTAAGCGCTCCAGTTGACACACGGTTCGACCACGCCTTCAAGGCAACGATCGAGTACCGGAGCCAAGCCTATTTCCTCAAGCAAAGCTGTGGCCACATTAGTAGCAAAGTCTTCTGAGACTTCAGGCCCTGACCAGCTAGCACTGATGGCTCTCAAATATCAGAGGGAAAAGGAGAGAGTCGAAAGCGAGGAAATACAACCGAGATTCTTCTTCGGGTAAGAAAGACTATCATAAGAAAGAAGAATCTAATCCTTCTACTGAATGCGGGAAATCGGAGTCGCTTCCGGTCCGTCTAAAGACTCAGTGGTAAGAGCGACAGAACATCCACTGCTACAAGCGCAAGAAGGAGGGACACTATCGATACGATTGTCCCGAACTCTCAGCGCTCAAAGAGCGAACGGCGAGCCGGGAGAAAGAAATTCGCCGAGAGACGGCAGGCCTATATAGCCGGAGAGATATTCGACAACTCAATTGAGAAGGATACATTCATGTATTCTTCTAAAAAGCGAAGCCGCATTCGTCGCAGATTGAGGTCGCGAAGCTTGATTTCGAGATGAGTCGGCCGAATACTTGTCGATGGCGGAGAAGAGGCCGAGGTAAATTCTAAGCGCATTATTACCTCTTCTTCACAAAGCACACCGGGACACGTGCTCGGTCACGAGATGATCCTCTAGATGTGGTACAAGCCTACGACGATCTGCTAGAGGAACAGTTCAGGTGAGCGAGAGTTCAGCAGAACCATCCAGGGAACTTGAACATGTAAAGGCCGAGAATCGAGAGACTTTCTTCGATTGTCGGGTCTCTCTTGAGTCAGTGGATCTAGTTGCGAGACTCAAGGAAGAGATTGAATCTCTTATGACTAAGTCTCGGCTTCAAGAGACTCGAGATCTCGGTTCGACCAAGGACAATTCCGAGAAAGAGACCGAAATAGCTAAGCTCGGTCGAAGCTCACGGACGTGCGGGAATGACTATGACTCACTCGGAAGGAGTGACGAGGTGCAGAGAGGTTTGATGACCGAACAATACCCGGGAGCGAAGGAGAAGCTTGAAAGCATGCTTAGAGCACAACGGCCAACGCTAACGTGAAAGAAGGCCTTGGCTATATTCACGAAGCTTCCACCTCCAAAAGCTCGGCAACTCGGGGCGATAGGTTCGTCGGAGGAAAGGTGCAAGCGGGCGACACCACACCTCGGGCGAAGAACAAACGAGAAAATGATTGCACCTCGGCCGAGTAGCAACAAGCGGTGACCAAAGGTTCCAGCCCCGGGACACCGCGATCAAATTCGGGGGGGAACCAAGAAGGTCGAGATGGGTCGAACAAGATACAAGAAGCCACCGTATGAGCACCCGGCTCGATGCGGCTCGTACTACTATGAGTCCAGGGTCAGGAGAAGCGCTAAGACTCAGAAGAAGAAAGCGCCTGAACCCAAAATCATCAGCAGAAAGTCAGCATCTCCAAGTCCTGTGGAGAAGAAAGCTGATAAGGTTCAGAAGAAGAAGTCTAGGACTTCTAAGGTCCCAAGACAGATCTGGGTCCCGAAATCTCCCACTAACCAGTAAGGACCCAACTGAACCAAAGGGTACCTAAAAATGCCTCTGTTTTGCAGGTGCATAAAGTCCCGTGGATAGTAGACAGCGGCTGCTCGAGACACATGACTTACCAGAAGAGCCTGCTGACCAACTACGTACAAGAAGATGGTCCCAGAATTGAATTCGGCGACAATTCAAAAGGCTACACAAGGGGATATGGAACGCTGAACATTGGGACTGCCACAGTTCCAAGAGTAACATATGTTGAAGGACTTCAACATAATCTCCTTTCAGTCGATCAATTCCGTGATAATCTTAACGAGTAATCTTTGGCCGGTTTTACGTGATATTGTTGACAAATCTACGGGGAAAACGAGTGTTATCGGGTTCGCGGAGGAAGAACATCTATGTTGCAAACCGGAATACCGCGAGAATCGAGGCTTGCTTGCTCGCACAAGACTAAACAGGGTGACAAGTCGGTGGCTATGGCACAAGAGACTCAGCCACCTGAACTTCAAGACCATGAACAAGCTAGTCAAGAACTCTAAAGTCAGAGGACTGCCCAAAGAATCGTTTATCAAAGACAGAAATTGTGAAGCGTGCCTAAAGGGAAAGCAAGCAAAGAAAAGTAATCCACCTATTCCGTCACCTTCCACTGATGGAATCCTTCAGCTGCTTCACATGGACTTATTCGGGCCAGTCTCTCCAGTGACTATAAGAGGCAAGAAGTATGCCCTCGTCGTCATAGACGACTACTCGAGATATAGTTGGGTCATCTTCATCGCCAACAAATCTGATGTTCAAACTGAGTTGCCTAATCTACTGAAGAAACTCAGTGTGGAAAAGAACATCAAGATTAAGAAGATACGCTCAGACAGAGGAACGAGTTTCTAAACTCGGTAGTTAAGACATCTTTGCGATAAAGAGGGAATTAAGCACGAGACATCAGCTGCACGCACCCCTCGGCGAACGGACTTGCTTGAACGTAAGAACAGAACACTCAAAGAAGCGGCAAGAACGCTCCTCGCAGTTCCCGGACTACCCTCAAAGTTTTGGGCGATGCTACGACACCGCCTGTTACACTCAAAATCGCTCACTACTGACACAGCAACACATGAAGACGCCTTACGAACTGTGGAAAGGGAGAATTCCTTCTATTTCTCATTTTCATGTTTTCGGCTGTCCTTGCTTTATCCACAATAATGGGAAAGATCAGTTGAAGGTCTTTGATAGCAAATCTGATCAAGGAGTATTCTTAGGATACTCTCGAGTCGACAAAGCATTCGTAGTCTTTAACTATCGGACTCTTTGCGTGGAGGAAAGCCCTCATGTTGTTTTTGATGAATTTGTTGCCGAGAACAGGAAAGATACAAAGTCAAATACTGAAGATGTCAGCAGCAAGCTACAGGATCTCGGACTGAATGATAAAGTTGAAAAGATCCAGCATTGTTGGGATGATGAGTCAGTTGATGAACAAACTCATACTCAGCCAACAATCGATGTAGCTGACCTAGTTGATTCTATCGAACAGAATCAAACAACAGGTAACATCGGTCGATGAGGAAGCCCCTGTGGTAACTGAGACCTCTACTGAGAATGTAAACTCAGGGGGAACGATTAATGTTCCTGAGCTAAATGCCCCTGAACCTGGAAACTCAGTAGATCCTAACCTTCTTACTGAATTGCTACGATCGCGAACGGTACTACTGAAATGCCTAATACACCTACGGATCGTGCGAAGTAGTATCGAAGAAGAAGCCCGACCCAGGCGTTCATGGCTCGATGCTCATTCTTCAGATCTTATCATTGGAGATCCATCAGCAACTATAAGGACGAGATCAAGATTAAGTCAAGGAGAAAGCTCACTTTACTCTTGTTTTCTGTCTACGGAAGAACCTCAGTCGATAGAGGACACACTTAAAGATCTTGGCCGGGTCATTGCTATGCAAGAAGAGCTGAACCAGGTTCGTCGAAATGAAGTTTGGGAGCTTGTCGACGGACCTAGACATCAACACGTGATTGGAACTAAGTGGGTCTTCAAGAACAAGCGAGATGAAAACAACGTCATTGTCAGAAATAAAGCTCGACTAGTTGCTAAAGGATACAGTCAGGCATAGGGAATTGACTTTGATGAAACGTTCGCTCCAGTCGCTAGATTGGAAGCCATTCATCTTTTCCTAGCTTATGCAACACATCAGGGATTTAAGGTATATCAGATGGATGTGAAGTCGGCTTTTACGAACGGCGTGCTGAAGGAAGAAGTCTACGTGGAATAACCGCCCGGCTTTCGGTAGGGACATCGGGTGTACGAGACTTAGGAAAGCTCAGTATGGGTTAAAACAAGCACCCGGGGCTTGGTATGATACCCTATCGAGACTTTCTACTTCGAAAAGGTTTTCGAAGGGGGACAGTAGATCGCACCCTATTCAACATAAAGTCAGGAGATGACATCCTACTGGTGCAGATCTATGTGGACGACATTATTTTCGGCTGCAGAAACGAAGTCATATGTCAGCAGTTCGAAAAGATGATGAAAGAGAAATTCGAGATGTCCATGATGGGAGAGATGAATTATTTCCTTGGATTTCAAGTGAAGCAATCACCTGAAGGAATCTTCATCAATCAAGCCAAATACACACGAGATCTTCTCAAGAGATTCGGCTGCGACTCCAGCAAGCCAGTCAAAATCCCCATGAACACGAACTTTAAAAATCGATCTAGACAAAGAGGGAGCTTCTGTTAACTCTACTGACTATAGAGCTATTATAGGCTCTTTACTTTATTTAACAGCTAGCCGTCCTGACATAACTTATGCTGTAGGTGTATGCGCAAGATTCCAAGCAGATCCCAAGCGAAGTCATTTAGACTCAGCGAAGAAAATTCTGCGCTATTTAAGAGGAACACTTGATGCTGGGTTATGGTATCCTGCTGATGATAACTTAATACTAATAGGTTATTCTGATGCTGATTATGCAGGATGCAGGATAGATCGAAAATCAACTTCCGGAACTTGTCAGTTCCTAGGCAGCAAGCTGATTTCTTGGTTTTCAAAGAAGCAGCATTCAGTAGTAACGTCCACTACTGAAGCTGAGTACATGGGCTGCGAGGAAGTTCTTTGTGCCCAAATCCTTTGGCTTCGACAACAACTTAGAGATTATGGTATAACTCAGGATGAAGTGCCCATCTACTGCGACTCCACAAGTGCAATTACAATAACTCAAAACCCAGTTCTACATACCAGATACAAGCACGTGGATATTCGACACCACTTCATCAGAGACCATGTCGAGAAGAAGGATATCAGGATGGAGAAGATCCATACTGACAAGCAAAGGGCAGATATACTAACCAAACCACTAGCTGAGAACAGGTTCAGAGAACTATCAGTTGAGCTAGGTCTACTGGATCCTACTGAGATGCGTCAGTAGATGCCGACTACTGAGAACATCATTGTCAAACAATTGGTAACAATTGGGATCAGTATAAGGAATCTGTATGACAGGTCAGATAACTAAGTACAGTGACTCAGTTGGGAAAGTCACACTGTACACAGCAAGGGGGAACATAGTCATCAGCATGACAACCATTCTCCTTATACATAACGGTAACCAGCTGATAAGTTCAGCTGAAGAGGTTCGGTAACCAGCTGATAAGCTCAGCTGAAGAGGTTTGCGTAATTTTGTGTACTTAAATTCTTTTGAAGCATGCTCGCATTTATTGCATCAGTCGCTCACACTCAGTAGTTAATGTGCATTCATTTCCCGCTATTAATAGTTTAAGGAAAGGTCAGTAGGAAACCTCTCCATTCGCATAAGCTGAGTAATTAATGTTGTCTGTCGCGCATTTAATGCATGTCTTCTCACTTACCTTTATTACGTCGATCTATGTTTTAGGCGGCTTTTGTAATCATTCCTTTTATAACATTAAATCTTAGCCGTTCATAGTTTTTGGAAGATTAAAACTCAGTCGTTGGATTGAAACTTACAATCAAGCCAACATATACAAAATCTTTCATCTTCTATCTCATTCCTCACTTTTCGCCATTATCAAATCCTAAGAGCTTATATCGCAAATCAGTTTCCATCTCAAACTTCGTATAACTGCTTTGCACGTGCATCTCTCAAGCTCTCATACTCGGTAATGTATTCAAATCTGCTGAAAAATACTTGACTTACTCTATTTTCAAGTGCTAACATGTGTTTTGCAGATTTCTATGGCGATCGTACGAGACTCTCGAACCGTTAGTGGAGATCATGGCCATCCGAATCCGGTTCGAACCCACAATGGCTTTCGGCCAGGTGGACATCCCATATCCGGAGCCTATGTTCGATGCTCTGGAGAGGTCAGGGTTGGAAACCCTCGTGACCAAGCATCCGCGTGCTCATCTGCCAAGGCAAGTGGCAGAAGCGTATTTCAACTGGAACTCTGTGGCCGCCGGAGAAGAAGAAGCTTCTTTCTCATACATGAGAGAAACCACTCCGAACAAGTGGAAGCCGACTCAGCACACCTTCAACATCCGAGAGGCTCTAGTCCTCGCGTTTCAGCTTCCTACGTCTGGTATCTCACCTATCGGATATAAGGAGAGGGAGATCAACGCCTATGTACAAAAGTTCTGTGGACACAGTGATCTGACGTTCAAGAAAGCTCTCCCGAGGAATCTTTTGCTACCTCAGTACAGAGGTTTAGCGTATGTGGTCTCGCACATACTGACAAGCTCAGCTGGATCATATGATCAACTGTCCAAACATAGGATTCAGCTGATGATGGCTATTGACGATGGAGTAGAAGTGAATTGGGCAGACTATTACACGTCTCAGATGAAAGCTCAGGCCCAGAAATTCACTACTCTACCCACTGGCGAGAGGAGGTTGGCCAGTGTGGGTAAGCTTCTATTCTGGACTAAGATGTCAGTCCTAATAGAGAGTGTTGTACAGAGGAACTCTGCTTTCGATGACTCAAAGTTGTACAACACTAAGCTGATGAAGTTTAAGATTAAAGAAGCGACGGAGAAGTCAATTGGCAAAGGGCCACCTGAGCAGAAGAGAGCTGCTACTGCCCTGCCATCTCCCGCTGATGTGCCCAAGAGGAGGAGGCTTACAAAGCCACGACCAGCTGAGGTCACTGTGGCTCAGCCGGTAACTGTCATAGAACAGGCTCCTCCACCTCAAGATGAGCAAACCTTGGACTCCGACACAGGGATGGAAGGAGCCACCCTCAAGGATAAAGCTCAAGTCAGCCATCAGGGCAAGAGTTCAGATGCTACTGAGGTTTTTAAACTGGGATATTCTGATAGACTTTGCAAAAACTCAGTCAGCCATCGATCTATTGACGGAGGAGCAAGATTTACAGGCAGAGATCGGATTCGGGGAGCCAGCTGATTTGGCGTCCTTCGAGGATCTTCGAGCTGCTATGCTCTATCTTCTTAGCCTACGTACCACAGCTCCTGCTGCTAATGCTCCGCCTCCATCTCCTCCTGCTGATGAGGTGATGACCAAGATCAAGATCAGGAGATGGAAGGCAACCCCAAGGATGCAGAGTTGGGAGGCTCTGCTGAGGGACCAACTCCCCATGAGAAGAGCCAATCACCACCCCCTGGTACATCAGGTGAGGCTCAGGGCGCTCCGAAGTACAGTCGGGAGCAGCTTCTCGTGTTTTCTGATCAAAGGCTCGGAACAAGCTCTTACCAGATTCAACCCATTAGTTCCGTGTCCTCCAAATCAGTGAATAAGGTAATCAGACGCCAAGGCGCTAAAAACAAACTTCTCGCCAAAGACGTCCATATCAAATGGGAGAAGTATACGAAGGCGCAGACTGATAGCCTGGATAAGCTAGCCGCTGGCATCTCCACTCCTCAAGAGGCTCCTTCGCAGCCTGATTTTAAGGAGATGATCGAGCAGGCTTTGATAGCTCAGAAAGCAGATCTATCTGCACAGAGTCAGTTGCTGCTCCAAGCTCAGCACAAAACATTTACTGAGCAGCTGACTCATGCTCTCTCAACAGTCCTAGCTCAAATGGATGAGCGAAACAAGTTGGCCACAAGCAGCCTCCAGACTGCTATTAAGCAACAGGCTGCGGCCTTGAACGAGATTCAGAAGGAGATGAAGGAATCTAATGATCTAGCCTGCTTTGAAACTACGCCGGAGTCACTGCTCAACTTAATCGATCTAGGGCTGATCAAGAGAAGGACTGGGAGAAATACTGTGACTTGGTCAAAGACTTCGACTCTACAGTTACTCAGATCAAGGACTCAGTATACAAGCTTGAGAAAGAAGTCACAGCTATCCGTACCAACCTCGATAAGGCTGCTGATGCCAAAAAGGGGGAAGGTATAATAAAAGATGAACCTGAAACGGATACAGCTGATGTACAGATTATCAGGGAAAGGGTTCAGGAGGAGAGACCCTCCACAGCTGAAGAACCCGCACAGACTCAGGGGGAAAGGGCTCAGGAGGAAGGACCCTCTACTACTCAGGATAAGAACTCTTCTGAGGTCCTTCTCCTAGAATTTCCAATTCAGCCAACCCCCATCTCCTCTTCTGCTGCTCACATTGAAGAAGTAGCAAATTTTATTGAGCAGGAGACAGAAGAAGAAGAGCCTGAGCCTAAACAATTGCCACCGCAGAGGCCCGGGAAGGAGATTGCAACTGAATCTACTCCTCCTTCCTCCCCGAACAGATTGATTCTATTGAACATAATCAATCCCAGGTAACTCAGGTCGATGAAGAAACCCAAGTGGCAACTGATACCTCTACTGAGAATAACAACTCAGGGGGAACAAATGAAGTTCCTGAGCTGAATGCCCCTGAACCTGCTGAATCAATAGACCCAACACTTGTAACTAAAATTCTTCAATCTCAGAATAGTACAACTGAAATGCCTAACTCACCTACTATATGTATTGAACAAATTTTAGATGAAGAGATAAAACATCGTCGATAGTGGCTGGATGCTCACTCTTCAGACCTTATCAGTGGAGATCCTTCAGCAAGTGTAAAGACAAGATCCAGATTCTGTAAAGGAGAGAGTGCTCTATATTCCTGCTTTTTGTCCATTGAAGAAACTCAGTCAGTTGAGGACGCACTTAAAGATGCTGACTGGATCATTGCTATGCAAGTGGAGCTGAATCAATTCACAAGGAATGACGTATGGGAGCTTGTTGACAGACCCCGACATCAACATGTGATCGGAACTAAATGGGTCTTCAAGAACAAGCGAGATGAAAACAAATCATAGTAAGGAAAAAAGCTAGACTCATGGAAAAAGTCTACTGTCAAGCCGAAGGGATAGATTTCGATGAAACGTTCGCTCCAGTTGCAACATTCGTCTAGACGACGACATCCTACTTGTGCAGATCTACATAGATGACATTATATTTGGATCGAAGAATGTCATCATGTGTTAGCAGTTTGAGAAAATGATGAAAGACAAATTTGAGATGTCAATGATGGGAGAGATGAATTATTTCCTCAGATTTCAAGTCAAACAATCAGAGAAGGGAACGTTCATCAATCAAGGCAAATACACTCGAGACCTCATCAAGAAAGTCGATTGCACATCTGGCAAGCAAATCAAGATCCCGATGAACACGAACATGAAAATCGATCTTGACAAAGAGGGATTATCAGTAGACCATACTGAATTTCTCGCAATTATTGGTTTTCTATTATATCTAACTGCTACTAGACCTTACATAACTTATGCTGTAGGTGTCTGCGCTCGATTTCAGGCGAATCCTAAGCAGATCCACAGGACTCAGCAAAGAAGATTCTTCGCTATCTCAGAGGAACACCTGACATGGGTTTATGGTATCTAGCAGATGATAATATTGAACAAATTAGTTAATCTGATGCTGACTACGTAGGTTGAAGGATTGACCAAAAATCAACTTCGGGAACTTGTCAGTTCCTCGACAGTAAGCCATGGTTCTCAAAGAAACAACACTCAGTAAGTAGCGACTGTCAACTACTGAAGCTGAATACATGGCTCCCAGAAGTTGCTGCGCCCAAATCCTTTGTCTGAGACAGCAGCTACGCGACTATGACTTCATTCAAAATAAAGTGCCGATCTTCTGCGACAGCTGCAGTACCATTACAATTACTCAGAACCCTGTTCTTCATACTAGATGCAAGCACGTGGACATCAGACACCACTTCATTCGTGATCATGTAGAAAAGAAGGATTTCAAAATGGAGAAAATCCATACTGACCATCAAAGGGCCAATATTCTGACCAAGCCTCTAGTTGAAGCCAGATTCAGAGAACTTTCAGTAGAGCTAGGTCTGCTGGACCCTACTGACTCAAGTCAGTAAGTGGATTCAAGAGAGGAGCATTCAACAAGGGGGGATGTTCACTCTCACTACTGGACTCATTCAGTACACAGAGATTCAACAACCAACTACACGAGGTGTCAGCTAACTACGATGTTCAACTGACAGGTTTGTGTATCTCTTTTCAATAGTCAACCGAGTATTTAATGCCATTATGATTTTGATTCAGCATCGTATTCAATGCCTTAGAGAATGTCATTTATTATAAACGGTTTCATTAAATGCATGACATTCTATGCTAAGATTGTTGAACTCTGCATTGCATTAAATGCATGTCATGTCAACTTACTTTTATAGGCTATATACAACTGTAGTTTGACTTAGGTGGCTATGTTGATCATTACTTGTTATAGAATTGAATCTAGACCGTCCATCTATTAAAGCGGGATTTAAACTGAGCCACGGATCAAAAACTGTTAATCTTCATGATCATATTTATCCAAGAACAGACTCTGAAACTACCATTTTTACACTCTGCTCTAAACCTTAAAAATCTCTGAACTTAGAATTTCCATCTTGCACACTACATTAACCTTCAATTAGAGATTATTACGATAGATTTCCATGCTTATTAGTATTTATGCTTACATGTTATATTATTCAATACTAATACTGAGTTTTGCAGATTTAGATATGGCACAGTCTACAAACACTTCAGTTGTTTCTCCCATAAACTTGATAGAGATTTTGGAGAAGGATCGGGTCTGGTGCAAGTTGGATATCATGGTCGAGGTTTTTGATGCGCTCAGGGCATCAGGCCTCGAAGCTTTTCTGTCGAGGGAACCGACGTATTTCTTACCCAGACAGATCTCAGAGTTATACCTTAACTCCGAAGCAGTAGATGGCGATATCATTGGCAGATTCATCATCCATCACGTAGCTGACCCCTCCAAAGCCGATGCTGAGATGAAGAAGATGTCTATTAAGAAGGCTCTTCAGAAGAGTTTTAAGTTACCAGATGAAGGATGAAGGATTATAAAATGAAGAAATCGATACCTCCTCCTTCGTATGTTGTCGCGGCTTTGATTGTTGCACCTGCGTCAGATCTTCTGATCTGTGTCCCGACCTTTTTCTTCCTTTGGGTGGTCAGAGAACTGATGAAAATAAAATATCGTCTCTCTCTTACTCACGATCGGCTTGTGTAATTATGTGGAGTGCGTAATCTGTTTCTGAACAGAATACTGATATATATAGGCTTCAAAAGCCAATATAATATTAATATATTTGTAGCCTATTAATTTAATTATATTCCAATGGGCTTCCACATAATTAGCCCATAATATAATTAATTAATCCATTGGGCTACTAATATTTATCAATTAATTGGCCCAGCCAATTAATTCCAGATAAATAACATTATTAAATAATGAAAAAATACATTAATCCATTAATAATGAATTCTTAGAGATAATAAATTACTAGGCAACTTATTGGGCCAGATCAGGGATCCAATATAAGAAATAAAGCAGGGCCTCCAATTAATTAATTATCCATGCTCAGCCCAGAGCAAAATTAATTAATTAACACAGATTCATTCCACTAGAGAATCCATGCTGACTTACCCCTTTATCCCAAATTGAGCAAGGGCTTGTATTTTAGACTTAATCAATCTCTGTATTTAAGATAGAAATATCCGTTAATTAATTAAGCCTACTGACAACTTAAATTAATTAACATCTTATATTCCTGAGCAGTACCACTCGACCTTATTAACACACCTGAACTTAATCAACCGGCCGGGTTTAGTGTGCTAATCCTTTCGAGTTCCTCAGGGGATATTATCAACCCATTTTACTAGGATACGAATGCAAGATACAAACAATCAGCCTGAGTCACAAATAACTACTAACACCCAAGATACGTAGATCCAGTCGCGATGACGTTCACCATAGTAGGTCAAAGTGATAGATAGCCAAATGCACTCAGCTGAAGTCTTACCAAGCTTAAGACCAGCAAAGTCACCGAGATCTTGGTTTTCCACTAAGGTCAGTTAGGAAAACACATCTCACTCTGATACATCAATACACCACCTTAAGTGTACCAGTAAAGACAAGCAGCTAAGACAAGCCTATTCTTATCTAAACTGCAGCTTAAACCGACAACTTCATCCTTAAGTTGTCTCAGCTGTGTTAACTATTTATATCTTGTCAGTTCAACCAATTTGTGTTGTCTTCTGTGATACCCGACACACCACACAAATCTAACTTTTATACAAGATAAAGGATAACATGTGCAAATATACATATTTATCAGATAGGAGAATAAAACAGTGGTAAGGACAAAAACACATAGTATACAAGCATAAAAAGTGCTTCCAGTATACAAAATCCCAACAATTCTCCCACTTATACTAAAGCAAACTTTTAGTATACAATGTGTCTATATCTCAGCTATCTAAGTACAAACTAGTACCCAGCTATATCTTAGCTATCTATCCTATCTATCACGACATCTTCTCCCACCTATACAAAAGTTTCTGTAGTCCTAAGTGGGGGGCATCTCTACCATCCCTAAGACACGAACATGCTTCTTGTAAGCTGGGAGTGGTAAGCTCTTCGTGAAAGGATTAGCTAGGTTGACTTCGGTTCCAATTTTGTCAATCACCACGTCACCTCGATTTACGAATACTCGTATAATGTGGTACTTCCGGTCTATGTGTTTAAACGCCTTGTGAGATCTAGGTTCCTTAGAATTTGTCACTGCACCCGCATGATCACAATAAATCGTGATCGCCTTAGGCAAATTTTGAACAATATCAAGATCTTGGAGAAAATTCTTGAGCCATACTGCCTCTTTCGAGGCTTCTGAAGTAGCCACATACTCTGCTTCCATGGTTGAGTCCGCAATGCATTTCTGTTTTGCACTCCTCCATGAAATGGCTCCACCTCCCAAGGTAAACACATAACCCAAGGTAGACTTCTACTCGTCTCTGTCAGCCTAGAAATCCGATTCTGTATAACCCAAAGACACTAGACTATCTGACTGGTAAACAAGCCTATAATCTCTAGTCCGTTTAAGGTACTTGAGAATATACTTGACCGCAGTCCAGTGTTCCTTTCCAGGGTTAGACTGATATCTTGAGACCATGCATACAGCATGTGAGATATCCGCTCTCGTACAAAGCATCGCATAAATGAGGCTACCGACAGCGGAAGCATATGGTACTAGCCTCATACTTTATATCTCTTCAGGCATTTTAGGGCACTGATTCTTGGATAGAAAAATTCCATGTCTGAAAGGTACTGAACCTCTCTTGGCCTTTTTGCATGCTAAAACGAGTAATAACAGTGTTAATTTAGGGCACTTGTGACAAGCTTAACATCCTTTTCTGGCGATCTCGGATAACCTTGATCCCAAGGATGTAAGCAGCTTCACCTAAGTCCTTCATTTGAAACTGTTCGGATAACCACGTCTTTACGTCTAGTAACACTTCAACATTGTTGTAAATGAGAAGGATGTCATCTACGTAAAATGCAAGAAACACCACTGATCCGTTAGCACAAATACGGTACACACACCTCGTAGGACATGATACAAATTCATAGGATTTGACTACATTGTCGAAAACGCTGGTGCCATAACCGGAAAGCTTGCTTAAGTCCATGAATAGACTTCTTAAGCTTCCATACTAGATGCTCTTCGCCCTCCTTCACATAACCATTTGGCTGTTTCATGTAGATGTCCCTACCTTTTTCAAGGTGACCGTTTAAGAATGCGGTTTTGACATACATTTGCCAGATCTCTAGGTTCATGTGTGCTGATATGACAAGGAGAATCTGAATGGACTTGATCATTGCTACAGGCGATAAAGTCTCTTCGTAATCGATACCTTCTTTCTGGGTAAAACCCTTCGCCACTAGCCTGGCCTTAAATGCCATGATCTCTCCATACGGTCCTCTCTCTTTCTCTTGTATACCCACTTACTACCAATAGCATTGCAGCCCTCAGGTAGGTCAGTGATCTCGTATACATCCATATTAGTTATGGACTCAAATTCCGAGTCCATGGTGATTCTCCATGAATCTGCATCTACATCTCCCACTGCTTCGTTGTAAGTCTAGGGATCCACGGTATCTTGTGCATCTACCGGGAGATGATCAAACGTCTCCCCAGTGAACATATACCAATCAGGTGTAAATATCACCATCCCACTATGTCGAACAGTGTCAGACGCTATGTTAACAGATTGTGCAGTTACTCGTGGAGTACTATCTTGCACAACTGGTTGTTCAAGTGGAACTCAACCACCTTGTAATTCCTCAAGGATGATGTCGACTCGAGATTTATGGTTACTAATGTAATCCTCTTATAAGAACCGAGCGTTAGGGCTAACAACGATCTTCTGTTCTTTAGGATCATAACAGTATCCACCCTTCGTTTCCTTCGGATACCCTATGAACATCACTTCTGAACGTGATTTCAATTTGTCGGCCTACCTATTTAGCACATAAGCAGGATAACCCCAAATCCTTAAGTGGTGCATACTGGGTTTGTGCCCGCTCCACAACTCAAAAGGGATCTTTTGAACCGACTTGGAATGCTCACGGTTCAACAAGTATGCTGCAGTCTCTAGGGCATATCCCCAAAAGGAAACTGACAAAGTTGCATAACTCATCATCGACCGAACCATCTCTAAGAGACTTCGGTTCCTTCTTTCTGACACACCATTCTGCTGAGGCGTGCCCGGTGCTGTCAGTTGGGATGTAATCCCACATTCTGTCAAGTAGTCCTTGAACTCGTTGGACAGGTATTCCCCACCACGATCAGATCATAGTGTTTTGATTTCTTTACCTAGCTTCTTCTCCACTTCTGCCTTGAATTCCTTAAAGGTTTCAAAGCAATCCAACTTGTGGCGAAGAAGGTAAACATATCCATACCTCGAGTAATCGTCAATAAATTTGACGAAGTACTCATACCCTCCACGAGCGTGTGTAGACATAGACCCACACAAGTCAGAATGTATCAAACTTAATACTTCTGTGGCTCTATAACCTTTTGCCTTGAAAGGCCTAGTCATCATCTTTCCTTCCAAACAGGTTTCGTAAGTTGGAAATGGTTCAATCTTGGAGAGACTCCAATGATCCATATTCCACCAACTTCTGAGTCATGTTAAGATTGATGTGACCTAGTCTTAAGTGCCACAGATAAGTTTGGTTTACCTTAGAAGACCCTTTCCTCTTCTTAGGATTTGATGATGAGAAAACAATATTAACAGAATTACACGGTTTACAAGTATATAAAGATCCGTATAATGGACCACCACAGATAAAATCATCATCTTTCATGATAGAAACTTCACTATCAAAACTTGATTTATAACCATCCATGGTGCAGAGTTTTGAAACAAAAATAATGTTTCGCCTAAACTCAGGCACATATTAAACATCTTTAAGTACTAAAAACAGAACTATCAAAAGATAGATTTAAATCTCCAATGGCAATTGTAGGAACTTTCGATCCATTGCCCATTGAGACTACCACCTCGCCATTGCTCAATTACCTTTTCTGCAAGAAACCTTGCAAGGTGTAACAAACATGATCACTTGCCCCCGAATCCACTACCCATTCGTGGGTAGAAGAGGAAACCAGAACAGTTTCAGTTACAAGAGCGACTCGCGTCTCTTTCTGTTTTGCCTTGACATCTGGATAAAAACTCTTCCAGTGTCCTTTCTTACCATAATTGAAGAACCTTCCTTTCTTCTTTGGTATTCGCATGCCGCCGATAAGGACCGTCTTCTTACTCCTACTGGTCTTCTTGAATTGACCACCCTTTCTGCTCTTTTTCTGGTTTCCGCCTTTCGGAGGATTCCTTGAACTACTAGGGATATTCAAGACTTGAGCACTCTTGCCATTTCCTATAACTTCTTTGACCGCTACCAAAGATTTGAGTAACATACTCATAGTAAACTCGTTCTTAGACATAGCGGTCCTAAAACAGAGGTTCTTATAGTAACTTTGCAGAGCTTTTATTGGGAAAGGTAAGATATCTCTTCCACTCTATAAAATTATTTTAAATTGTTAAACCCGTTAGGGTTTGGTTGGTGAGACTGTTTAGGAACTTGAAAAATAAAATATTAAAACCGAAATATCTGAAAAATATAATTTAAAAGAGCATGGATAAAGTTAATATTTGCACATAATTCGTAATTAATAATCATTGTAACATTTTGTAAAAATAATGATATTAAAAACCTCGAACCGCTCTAAGAATTCCACTAGCAAGCCACGCAGGTGGAGGTTTACTAGCGTAACCCTAAACCAAGCTATTTACCTAGCTCTTTAATTCCAATCCACGTCTAGGTTCTTAAGACGAATGGAATTAATAGTTCTATATACTGGATCGTTTCACTATTAAAACGCGGGAAGGGACTTCGAGAGAAGTGAATTGTACCTGCGGTGACATCTAAGCATTGACCATTAATTTGACCAAAATAGAATCAAATTCTCGAAATTGACATACTTACTCGAACCATGCCGCATTCAATTTGATCTAATTAGCCATCCTATTTAATTATTATCTTCTAGAGTACTCGTGTTTACTAGGTACGCAAGCCACGCAGGTGGACGTTTACGGCTTCGCTCCCACTACTCAATAATAATCAAATATTGTTTTGGAAAACTCATCTCACAAAACTGGTAGCTCAAAAATGCAAGCAAGCCACGCAGGTGGACGTTTACTCACATAATCTTACTACTTTCGTGTAGAGTCCAATTAATGGAGGTCCGATTAAGTGTTTAATATCCAAATTAATGGAATCTAATTAAACATTTAATTTAAAGTTGCTTAGTCTTTTTATTCAAAAGGTTTGTTTTGAATCATGCATATCCACATAATTCCTAAAGCATGCAATTTCTAAGCGCACATAATAAAACGTGCTTGCGAAAAATAAAAACATGCTTTTAGAAACGATATAAATCCTATTTACATGCTTTTCTAAGCGCAATTAATCACATAATCGCATGCTAAAGCATAAGTAAAAATAAATACACAAATAGGAAATTTAAAATCGTTATCGGGCTTAAAAACACGTAATCCCTAACTATTACATTGCCCGATCATGATACAGATCTTCGAAATCTTCAAAAATCTTCGAATCTGGAAACTGCGTCGAAAACGCCAAAACGTGCTTCCACGTCATCGGGGTGCGCCCGCGTGGCGGTGCATACGGCGCACGCGTGTGTGCCAAATCGGCAAGAGGGCGACGTGGCGCGCCACGTCGGCGTCTTCTTCACGGAACTGCCTCCGCCGCCGCCACTGCCGCGGGACGGTTCTCCCGGCCGCAGTACCCGTGGGTGCGCCGGACGACGGCGAACCAGAACGTTGTCCGTGTCCGGCGCCCCGATCTTGCAGCCGGCGCAAAATCGCGCTGCGTTGGGCCGCAATTGCCGCCGCGCGGCGCGCGCCGCCGTGCCTTCCCCGGCCGATTCCAGGCCTCCTCCGCCCTCTACACACCTCCCCGACATCGCCAAGACGTCGAATTCGTGTATAAACGCCGCCTGGAGGCGCGGCCGTGAGAATTACAGCGCGAAAAATCGCGCCTCCATCGTCGCCGCCGCCTCGCCTGAATTCTCCCTTTCCGAGCTGCGATTCGATCAATTGAAAGAGGGGAAACGATATTAGAACACTCACGACCACCGGGTAACGGATTCCGGCCGAGATTAGTTCCTCAATTTCCCGAATTTCAAACGATTCGCCGGAACGAATTCAATGTGAGCAGCAAAATTCAGACGTCGATTTCGGTCGCATCCAGGATCGGATGATCCCTTACGACCTATCGACGCGAATCTCGTAAGACAAGGATTCCATAGGTTCAAGCTGATCGTCGATCCGACATCGGACGCGCCGGGAATCTCTGTCGCAAGATGCGGCGGAACTCTAGTAAAACTAGGGTTTTCGCTGCGAAAATCTAATTTTTGTCGTCTCATTTTTCATGCCTCCCGGACCAATTACAGTACAACAAATAGTACAATCACATAACAAATAGGTCCTATAATCTACTCGTGGATTTTCTCACGAGAAAAACGTTACATCGGGGTCAAAACAGTGGCTCGCAGGCCGCCCCAAACACGAAAATAGCCCGATAACGACGAAATAAAACCTAATCATACATCTAATAGCAAAAATCAGAGCCTAAACCTGGCTCTGATACCAATTGAAGGATTATAAAAGGAAGAAATCGATACCTCCTCCTTCGTATGTTGTCGCGGCTTTGATTGTTGCTCCTGTGTCAGATCTTCTGATCTGTGTCCCGGCCTTTTTCTTCCTCTGGATGGTCAGAGAACTGAAGAAAATAAAATATCGTCTCTCTCTTACTCACGATCCAGTCGCGATGACGTTCACCATAGTAGGTCAAAGTGATAGATAGCCAAATGCACTCAGCTGAAGTCTTACCAAGCTTAAGACCAGCAAAGTCACCGAGATCTTGGTTTTCCACTAAGGTCAGTTAGGAAAACACATCTCACTGTGATCCATCAATACACCACCTTAAGCGTACCAGTAAAGACAAGCAGCTAAGACAAGCCACTTCTTATCTAAACTGCAGCTTAAACCGACAACTTCATCCTTAAGTTGTCTCAGCTGTGTTAACTATTTATATCTTGTCAGTTCAACCAATTTATGTTGTCTTCTGTGATACCCGACACACCACACAATTCTAACTTTTATACAAGATAAAGGATAACATGTGAAAATATACATATTTATCAGATAGGAGAATAAAACAGTGGTAAGGACAAAAACACATTGTATACAAGCATAAAAAGTGCTTCCAGTATACAAAATCCCAACAAAGGAATCAGTGTTGCGGGGTACAAGGATGATCTGATAGACGAGTACTTGGAGATCTTCTGCGGGGAGCCAACATCGTTCAAAGCCGCGTTCCCCAAGAACTCCATGCTACCTCAGTACCGTTCCCTCACCTACATAGTAACTCAAATCATTACGATTCAAGCGGGCTCCTTCGATTAGGTGTCCAGACCGAAGCTGCAGATGATGATAGCGATATATGATAGAGCCAAGGTCAATTGGACTGAGTTTTTCCTCAAAGAGTTCCAAACACATGCATCTAAATTTGACAAATCCACTGATAGCGTAAGTGTCAAGGGAAAATTGCTCTACGGGATGAAGCTGACCATGATGATCGAGGATTTCTGTGGAGACAAACACATCACGTACGCGGACAAGGGATACTTCAATCCCAATAAGATTCGCTATCACAGCAAAGCTGCTGCCCTTCAGCAGATTGGGGCAGGGCCCGCTGAAGTAAGGAAAGGGAAGAGGAAGACTTCCACTCCTACGAAGGGGTCTACACCTCTTAAGTCCCCTCAGAAGAAAAAAAAAATATCTACTGAGAAGGCGGTGATTATACCTCCCTTCAGACTGAGAGACGATTCTGACTCGTTTGAGAAGGCAGTCTCAGTGGAGAAGGCTGACTCAAAAGAGAAGACATTCTCAGCTGAGAAGGAAGCGTCAGTGGAACAGGGGACCGAACCTGAGCCTACAACACCTATATCTCAGTCCCCACTCGACGTTCCACCACTCATCAACATTCCATCTGCTGAGAAAACCATGTCTCCCATTGATATAGACGACATGGAGACCAGCACTGAAGCTGAGACAATCGGGTATGAGGTAGAAGCTCTTTAGGACAGAGCCACCCGAGAAGTCTCTGAGGCCATAACAGAAATCACAAGTCACTCTGACTTGGTGACTATAGCTCAGAAGGCCCGGCTTCAGATGCTCATAACGTTCTAGGACTGGATAACTCTTAATCGCATGATCCAATACAAGTCCTGGGAACAACTGAACACCGAGGAGCGGGAAATCCGCCAGCAAATAGGCTACTCCGAGCCTGCGGATATCAGCTTGCTTGAAGATCTAAGGGCGGTAATGCTGGCACTTCTTGATGACCGCATTCCTTCAGCAGCCGCGCCTTCAGAGGGTTCTGATCTCAATGATCAGGATCCACCCCATGATGCAGGCCTTGAGAAGCCTTCTGAGGGTACTCAAATGGAGGAGGGAGCTCAACCAATAGCTGACCTACCTGTCAGCTCCCTCCCTCCAGGCAGTCGGTAGCTAGAACCTCTCGTGCTGTGGACCCAGAACAAGTTCTGCTGGGGTCTACATTTGAGGTTGCGCCCAGCTCGAAAGGCCGACGATCTCGGATAGTGGCCAAGGCTCTGAAGGGCTTAGGGGCTCAGAACTGCCTATTGGCGAAGGCCGTCCACCGAAGTTGGAAAAAGGCCACTACAGCTCAGAGTGAGGAAATAAAGGCGCTGAGGACATCAATTGAGAATACAATCGTTCTTAATTTCACAGCCATTCTCACTGACTCACTTGCCACTCAACGAGCTAAGTTTGAACGACAGTAGGCATCACTGACGGTTGCCCAGACTTCACTTCTGGAAACATTCAAGGCAGCACAGTTAGAGCACTTCAACAACATCTCCTCACTGACTCATGCCCATGAGCTCAGACTAGCATCGATCCAACAAGCCTGTGAGGACAAGATAAATGCCAAGCTGAAAGCGATTCAGGAGTTGGTCGATTCCTCTCACCTTAAGTATGGTGATGATCTAATTATAGAGAGGAACGATCGCCACCTAATATTTGAGAGTATGTAGAAAGCTTTGGATAGCCTAACTACTGCATACTCAGCCTTGAACAGCAAGGTGGTTCCAGTCCCAACCCTAGGCGCAATAGATGATGCCAAAAAGGGGGAAACGACACTAAGGGGGAAGAAGTCAGTACCTAGGGCAACTCAAAGCCAATCAGCTCCCACTGACCCCTCAAGAACAGTCAAGGGTCAGGCCCAGGGTGTCTATAGTGCTGGTGATGTAGTGCACGCCGAGACTGGCCCAAGTGGCTCAGGACCTAAGGAACCCAAGGAATCAGCAACCCAAACTTCTGCCAAGCATATCAAAGAAGTTGCTGAGTTCCTTGAGGAGGATTCAGAAGAGGAGGAAGAGACTCCTCTACCTCCACCAGTGGCGGGAAAAGGGAAGAAGCCGTTGAAAATCCCTACCCCACTGAAGCAAGGGACAAAGAGATACATCAGCCCAGCTGAGCAAGCCCAAATCGAAGCTGACGAGAAGTTAGCAAGGGAGCTAGCTGAAGCTGAAGCTGCAAATAAGCTGAAGAAGGCTCCGGCTAAAGCCAAGACAAAGGTGTCAGGAAGGAAACTTACTAATAGGCCTCCTCCTAGAAAGCTTAAGATCGGTGATGAGGCCGATCGAGAAAAGAAGAAGGAGAAAGAAGCTGAGCAGACCGCAACTGATTCTCAGCAGCATCAGCAAGACTCTGAATCGTAGCAGCAGTAGCATTAAGAAAGGAAAAGGGCTGAGCCAACTATAGATGAGATGATCAACTTCAGCATCATTGCCCTGGACAAAAGAGCTCAATATTATCAAATTGAAGAGTTCAGGCGGCAAGAAGCCTTAGCCAAAGAAAAGGCTGCTGAGTAGCCAGGGAAGCTGAACGACTGAAGCCTAGCCCACCTCCGCCGAAAGATACTAAAATTTCATATAAGTACAGGCGAGGTAGGCGACCGAACAATAAGAAGATTCACAGATGGCCTACGGTGGACAAGTAGATGCCATGGGAAAAGACTCAGCAATGGGAGACAGTAAAGGTATAATTCATTAAAAGATACTATGTATGGAGATACTGGCCTGAGTCCCACAAGAACAAAGCCTTTGCTGATTGGCTACTTAAATGCGACACATAGATTTACAATATAGTGGAGAAGGCCATTGCTAATAAAGAAGATGTTCAGGTTCCTGCTCCCAGACCTCTACTACCTCCTCAGAAGTTAGATGACTCACTTTACACAGGTGTGATAGAAGGAGAGGTCGGAAATGTTGCTGTGGCACTAGAGCTTCATGCGAATGATCCTGATGATGTGCCTAAGATTCAAAAACTAAGGAAAGATACATTTCAGATGTATGGACTCCCTCTGACTGAAGAAAAGTCTAAAGATTTCAAGGCAAGGATCTAGAGGTTCAGAAGGTAGTTCGTGTTTGCTTCTTTTCTGTTTTTGATAGATAGCAAGTGATGTAAATTTACTGAACTTCTATATATATAATACATCTTTGTTGTTTGGCCTGACAACACCTTATTGTCTCTATGGCCTGTTATTTTAACTCAACACTTAGAATCACCTAAGTAATTACTGACTCACACACTCACTGCTTATCCCGTGTTTGTCTGTTTTTGCTTAGATTGACAGACTCTGTTTATGGGGGAAATTGTTGTTAGAATTATTTCAGCATTCTTGTATCCCTCAGTAGATTAGAACTTGATGTACAACTCCACTAATTCTACTTGTAATATTTGTAAGGAGCTTGTATCTGATAGTTTGTAGTGTTAGGTTTTGGCATCATCAAATAGGGGGAAATTGTTGGGAGATGATTCAGCAGTAAATGTTTAGATGTTTTGAAGATCTGGCTGATCCGAAAACCCTAATTTGATTGGTGAACCATTTTGTTGTAACATTAATGCCTTAGTCTCTTAGAGTTTCAGACTCAGTAGACATTCCTTCAGCATGGTTCAGGCTCAGAGTTCTTTCTGTTGATCCCTCAGTAGAATATGCGCCTCAGTACCATGGAGTTAAGATTCAGTAGTGCTGGACTCAGCAGGAGTAGCATACTGAGATGTGTTTAGATTCAGTAGTGCTGGACTCAGCAGGAGCACCATACTGAAAGGAGTCAGTAGAACTAGACTCAGCAGGAGCAGTTCACTGAACTCAGAGTTGACCTTCAGTAGAGTTGGACTCAGCAGGAGTATACTACTGAACCCAGGTCAGAATCAGCAACGGCCTGACAGTTTCCTTGATTGGTAGATAATCTTCTATGTTAAATCAGTAGAGTCGTCCGAGGTTGTTCACATCATAGAAGTCAGCTTCAGCATCTGTCTAGAAGTCTGTACGTCTCAACTACTTTCTACACCTCGACCAATGACATGTAGCCAGCTGTCAAAGTTCTGGTAAAAGTTGCAAGTCAACCACATGCCAGAAATTGCGGAAAAGACTCTGTAAGTTTCCTTAAAAGAGTCGTGAGCTGCCCAAAGAGAGTGATACGTGGATCATTCGTCTCCAACGGATCTATCCATAGTCACCTCTATAAATAGAGGGAAAATCAAATCGAAGATATACAGAAGAACACAAAGCGAATACGAGCAAAATCGAACAAGTTACAAAGCTTTCCGCAAGAACTTCAGAGAAACACTCAAAGTGAAAGGCGACAACCTTGCTCTAGGGAACCATGCTGATTAGAATCAAAACCTCTAGTATCCAAGTGATTGAACACGAACCCAGAGATATTATTCCTCATTGTTCATCACTCTAGAAGCCACTTTCTTGTTCCCTTCCCTCTAACCTAAGCTCCACTGAAATATCTATAGCTTAGACTCGAAGGAGTTCATATCTTGAACTGTTCTTATTGTAAAGAACTTCTTCATCGTTGGAGAGTTTGTCAAACTTTATAGTTTTATTCCTGTAAACTGAGACTTGCTAAGTATAATCCTCAAGGCCAGTGTTTGTCCAGTACACAAACCAACTGAGACTAACTCAGTATAATAAAATAGCCTCCTAATCTTTTCGGGACAGTGGGCGTAGGATTGTTTGATATCCGAACCACTTTAAAATCGCTATGTTCATTTACTATTGCATTGATTTAGTGTTCATACTGAAAACCATTTTACAAAATCATTCAACAGAGTTTCAGAAAAGCTTAAACTGAGTGCACTAACCTACTAAAATAGTTTTAATAAAAACGTTTTCAAACTCAACTGAATCGGGCCTACTGGATTTATTCAACAAGACACTCTCCTGAATTGGACTATTCAGCATCTGTCTAGAAGTCTGTAAGTCTCCTGAATTGGACTGTTCTCCTGAAGCTTAAACGTTTATCTTGGGACCAACAATAATTATCCATGTAAAAATTTAATTTAAACAATATTCGGTCTTCACATATTTGTAGGACAATAACATAATGCATCAAATTGTACAAATTATGCATATTGTATCGGGCCTAATATTCAATCACAAGACTATGTACAAATCAAATAAAGACAGAAAAAGGTAATAAAAATTAGGAATGGAAAGTAATCCACGAAATGGGAATGCAGAAACTAATTGCAGATTTTCCGTTGTTTTCTATAATACTAGTATTGGTGTATAATTCTTTTTACAAATCTACCCCTCAAATACTAATAATAATTAAGATATTGATAATGTTGATGAAATCTAACCATAGATCAAAATTAAATCTATGATTTATATTGATTCTTAGTATATATATATATATATATATATATATATATATATATATATATATATATATATAGGGAATGGATCTTTTGAGATTCGAAATTCAAAAGAGATATGAGATCCAATCTCATCCACTGATTTCTTTGATCTATGGTTCACATTTTTCCTAACATAGCTATTTTAAATTAAATCAAAAAGGGAAAAATTATAGTCATTAAGGGAAATTGGGTAATCTTCTATTCTTTTCTTTATCTTCATCAATAGCACTCATTTCCCTTGAAGAATCATAAATTGAATACTAGAAGAAAGATAGTTTCTTTCTCTTCCCTCGTTTCTCCAACATTCCGCCGCCGCGATTGTATTGTCGCCGATTGAAGTCCAGCAAGGTTTGAGGTTCTCCTTCTTTCGCCTTTATCAAATTCAGTTTTTCTCTTTCTTTTGTCTCCTTTTCCACTCGAAAGAGAATGTAGTCGGTTGAACTAGGGCTTAAGTTCGAATCGTGTTTGAATATGGATTAAGAATGTAGTGTAGAGCGATTACGAAGTGTTTTTGTTAGGTGTTTGATGCTATAAGTTCCGCTCAATTTCTGGGTTTTATACATTGAAGGTTGTTGTTGAATTTTAGTCATGAAGCTTGTATACGGATTCTTGCTTTTCATTTCTTTTCATGTGTTTTGGGTTCTGCTCAATTTTTTCTCATACAAGGAACAATTATTTTCGGTGTCATGTTTGACTATTTCATTTATATGCATATTATGTTATGGGTTTATGCTGACCCTATCAATTTTTCATGCATGTCAGAACCGAAATAGCAGAGTCGTTACAATCAAATATTTCTCTTGACCCCGATGAGTCTACTTTCATCCCCGATGAATGATGAATTGAAACCATATGTTGGATGGAAATTTGCTACTTTGGATGATGCGAAAAACTTCTATCAAGATTATGGTGGTTTATGCGGGGCAAATAGTAAGGGTAATAAAAACACATTTGAGAATTTTTATAGCTCTCACATTCCTGAAGATGTTACGTACTACCACCAGATCAAGTTAAAACCAAAGGCTTGGGTAGTAGAATAAAGTTTATGAAGAAGGCGGCATTGCGAGATAAGTTGAAGGCTAAGAGAATGTGTCGGAAATGCAAGGAGATGGGACATCATGATTCAAGAAACTTCCCCAGCGTAATGGATGTTGAAGATTTGTCTTAAGTGTATATGCAGAACTTAATTTAGCCACATGCATGAAACCTTGTCTTTGTATGCTTAAGTTTGCCAACTCAGGAACTCTTCATGTTTTGTTCTTTTGTATTCATGCATACCATGGTTTATATTTATGCTTATCTCACTTCAGGTTTATGCATAATGATTTTGGTTTAATAACCATGCATATCAATTTTGTTTTGTTGTATTTTTCTATTCATGCTTAACTTTATTTAGCATCATGCGTTAAACATTATCTTTGTAAGCATAACTTAGCTAACACAAGAACTCTATATGTGTTTTACTTTTTTATTCATGCATACAGTGGTCACGATTTATGAATGTCATATACTGCATTTATGCATATCTCTTTTTTTATGTTGTTGTCAGTTTGTATTCATGCAAAATGTCCAATGTGAATATGAAAAAATTATCGTTATATATGCATAAAATGTTGCTAACAAAACATAAGTTCACCAACAAACGTTCTAATTATCCAGCAAGAAAACAGATAAGTACTAACATAAGTTCACACAAGTACTAACAGAAGTTCTAATTTTCTGGCAATATTTTCGCACATTCATTGAATTCAGTTCATTCTCTTCGAAATGACCAACCGATTCTTGTTCTACTGTCTCCTTCATTTTGTTTTAATCCAAGTTCACATGATGCTCAAACTGTAGCGCAACCTCAAAATCTTGATCTGCTTGTAGCCTTTCCTTAAAAATCCCGTGTTTCAATTATTTTCGTCACATAAGAATATTTTCATGTGCCTCACTAAATACACACCTGGAAGAAATGTTACGATTTCAATATATCATGCGCAATCGGATTCATGCATTTACAGCAACATATTTATGCATATAGAGGGATATGCAACAATATTGAATACTCTGTTTCTTGGAGTCACATAACCATTATAGTTTCATGCGTATTTCATAGCAAAAGCATGCAAACACGCTATAGTATTTATGCATAAAGTTTTAAATCAACAATCTGCACTTTCATGCAAAACGCCACTCAGTTTTATGCATACTTCCTATCTATTTCATGCATATCATTGAAAAGAATCATACATATACGACAAATTAAACAATAACCAGCAAAAATAGCCATTAACAATGAATTCATATCATGCATATATAAACTCTAATTCATGCACACGACTCCACAAATTCATGCATATTACTTCGAACATAATATATTACAGAACTGCTCGTCACAAATCGATTTCAAAATGTTACCTTCGTCCATGATTTACCGATTCAAATGCAATTCATCACTTGCTTGCAAATCGGGAAATCCAATTCCGATCTAACCTACCAACAAATAAAAACAAAAACAAAACGCAGCATAATCTCATACAATTGAAATACCCATTAACATATGCATAAAATGTAATCCAACACAACAAAATATTTGTAGAAAATTATCGAAGCGTAGTCTTCTATCCCAAACCAGAACCTCGATTTCCCTCAAAACTAGGTCATTCGCGACGAATATTGTAAATCGAATAACTAAACTAAGAAAATTGAAGAACAAAACTCAAGAAATTGAAGAAGAAACCTACTGGTATGGAACTCACCCAACTGGGAATTTGAAGAACATAAAACCCAGGTTTTCAATGGACAACGAATTTCTAGAACTATACCTCTTAATCTGCGGAATTTCAAAGTCGATTCTCCACTTCTTGCCGAAATCGTCCTTCTCCTGTTTCCTGCGCCCTTCTTCAATTGCAAAAAACTCAAATGAGAGAAAACCTGCCCTTTCCCTTTCTTCAAATTGGTGTGTTTTAATTTTTCGATTTTGCCCTTTCCCCCTTTTATTTTTTTTAATGTAAATTATTGGTGCAATCTTGGCCTTTAATTTGGAAGCAATCTATGGTGGGAAAGGGATCTCATATCTGTTTTGAAAGGGGATCTCTCTAGATCCATACCCTATATATATATATATATATATATATATATATATATATATATATATATATATATATATATATATATATAGGGTATGGTTCACATAGGAACCAAGTTTTAAATGAGAATTAAGAACTGTTGGGTGATGATTCCATCCTCAGCACTGTTACTCTTAGTGGGAAATGATTCGGTCTTAGACACTGATCTTAAGCTTAGTAGCCTTGTGCTCTGTACTTGTCTGAAGATTTGAAGATCCCAAAACCCTATCTGATTGGTGAACCATTCCGTTGTATATGTTGTTTGTCTCTGAGGTTTCAGACTCAGTAGACACTCTGCTCTGGTCAAGGCGCTCAGTAGCTTATACGCCTCGGCACCGGTGTAGAAGACTCGGTGATCTTGGACTCGGCGGGAGCAAGATATGCGAGAGAGTCGGTCGACCGAACTCGGCGGAGTAGTTCACTGAACTCAGAGCTGATCTTCAGTAGACTTATCTCACCGGCTAACTACCGAATACAAGGTCCGACTTAGCATCGGCCGACAATCTTCCGAATTGTCCAGATCTTTTTGAAATACAATCAGCATAGTCATATACGAGGAAGAGAGAAGTCAGCTTCAATTAGCCTCGAAGTCTGTTCTGTCTCAACCACTTTATTCACCTCAACAAATGACAAGCATACACGTGTCATCCTACCTACTAAAGCTACAAGTCAACACTTTCCGGAAAAGGAGGAAAATGCACTGTTACCTACATCAAAAAGAGCCGTTTGCTACCAAAAGAGAGAGAGAGAAGAAGATCGTCTCCAACGGATCTATTTCAATCTCTGCTCTATAAATAGAGGGATTATTCAATAAGAATGAACCGAATGCACGTATCTAGAGCAAAAAATCACGAAAGCATTCAACGAGCAAAGAACCCAAAGAACTACGTCTTAGCAAGAACTCGAAGAACAATCTTCCGGCGAAAGACTACATTCTAGCTCATAGGGAATCAAGCTGAACCGACATACAAAGCCTCTAGTATCCAATCGACGTTACACGAACTTATAGCTTACCTTCAGCTGTTCGTCGATCTAGTCGCATACGAAGATCTGCTCGACGAACAAATTCAGATGAGTCTGCAGCTCAGTAAGACTCTTCAGGAATTGGATACCCTAAAAGTGGAGAATCAGAGACTTTCTTCGAAGAGTCAGGTTGCTACTGAGGCCGAAGGACTTGTGTTGAGACTCAGGGAGGAGATAAACTCTCTGATGGCCAAGTCTCAGCATCAAGAAGATCGGATTTCAGTTTTGACCAATGACTTGACTCGTAAAGATACTTGGCCGAGTCTCATCGAAGCAAGAAATGTCAGGACTTCAGACCGAGCACGACACACTGAAGAAGAGTGATGATGTCTGGAGAAGCCTGATGACTGAGCGTTACATGGGCGCTGAAAAGAAGCTAGAGGCTATGCTCGCAAGCAACAAGCCCAAGCATTGCAAGGAAGGACTTGGCTTCAACCAGGAAGCTTCCTCATCTGCCCCCGTTCGCTCAGAAGTGCGTCTTACTGATAGGTTTGTTCGAGGGCAAACAATCAATGCAAATCTACCGAACCCCTCAACAAAGAACAAACAGAAGATGAAAGCACCTCATCCTAAGTATCAGTATACTGACCAGAAGATCAGTACCCAGAAACCCCAGTTCAGTCAAGGGGGAACTAGCAGAGTTAAGTGGGCTGATCAGTATGGACCACCTCAGTTGACACATCCAGCTCAGTATGGGTCATATTACTATGATCCTATAGTCAGAGGAGGTTCCAAGAGTTAGAAAAAGAAGAAGAACGCACAAAAGGCAAAGGTCAGTAGTCCACCAGCTCAGAAGATTCGGCCAGTCCAGTGGTCAAGTTTGTTGACTCAAACGGAAAGAAGTTGTCTGAAACCACCAGGGTTGTTAGACAAATTTGGGTTACAAAAGCTAACATCTAAGGACCCAAAATCAAAAATAAAGGGTACCTGAATATAATTCTGTTTTGCAGGTGCATAAAGACCCATGGTATGTGGACAGCGGATGCTCAAGACATATGACATACCGAAGGAGTCTACTGAACAATTATATCATTGAAGAAGGACCCAGAATCGAGTTTGGAGATAATGCCAAAGGCTACACGAGAGGATACGGCACACTCAGCATAGGAACTGCCAACGTTCCTAGAGTATCCTATGTTGAAGGACTTCAGCATAATCTTCTCTCTGTTAGTCAATTTGTGATAACTCGAATAGAGTGATTTTTGACGTTGGTTTCTGTGATGTTATTGATAAATCTACAGGGAAAATAGTGTTATCAGGTTCGCGCAAAAAGAATATCTACGTGGCTGACTGGAACTCAGCTGAACCTGAAGCTTGTTTGCTGGCGAAGAATGAAAACAGAACGGGGTGGCTATGGCATAGAAGACTCAGCCATCTCAACTTCAAGACGCTCAGCAAACTAGCTAGGAACACTCTAGCAAGAGGACTGCCGAATGAGGTGTTCAGCAAAGACACTCAGTGTGAAGCATGTCTGAAGGGAAAGCAAACGAAGAATCAAAATCCAACAGTTCCATCTCCTTCCATCGATGGAATCCTTCACTGCTACATATGGATTTGTTCGGTCCGGGTCTCTCCAGGTGACGATCGGAGGCAAGAAGTATGCTTTAGTGGTCATAGATGACTACTCGCGCTACACATGGGTCATATTTATTGCCAACAAGTCTGACGTCAAAACAGAGTTACCAAAGCTTCTGAAAAGGCTCAGTGTCGAGAAGAACACCAAGATCAGAAAAATACGTTCAGACAGAGGAACTGAGTTCCTTAATTCCATGGTAGAGGAGTTCTGCAAGCGAAGGAATAGAGCATGAGACATCGGCTGCCCGCACACCTCAGCAAAATGGAGTTGCTGAACGAAAGAACAGAACTCTCAAAGAAGCAGCTAGAACTCTACTCGCAGATTAAGGACTCCCATCCAAATTCTGGGCAGAAGCAACGGATACTGCGTGTTACACTCAGAATAGATCTCTACTGACAAAGCAGCATAAGAGGACACCATATGAACTATGGAACGGCAGGAAGCCTACTCTATCTTATTTCCATATCTTTGGTTGTTCATGCTTTATCCACAATAATGGGAAAGATCAGCTGAAGACTTTTGATAGCAAGTTAGATCAGGGAGTATTCTTAGGATACTCTCGGGTCAGCAAAGCTTTCAGAGTATTCAACTATCGGACTCTTTGCGTGGAGGAAAGCCCTCATGTTATTTTTAACGAGTTTGCTACTGAAGACAGGAGCAATAACTCAAATTCCGAATGCGAGGACATCGGTGAGACGGCTACAGGATCTAAGCTTAAAGGACAAACCCGAAAAGATCCAAACTATGTTGGGATGATGATTCGGACGAAGAAACCGAAGACAAATCTATCGAATCTCAACCAGCGAGCAAGTAGGCGGAGCGATTGATTCTCCCGAACAGAATCAATCCCAGGTAACTCAAGTCGATGAGGAAACCGTAGAGGTAACTGAGACCACTATTGAGAATAACAACTCAGGGGGAACATCTAGTAATGTTCCTGAACTGAATGCCCCTGAACCTGGTGACTCAGTAGACCATACTCTTATCACTGAAATTCTTCAATCTCAGAATAGTACAACTGAAATGCCTAACTCACCTACTATCTGTGTTGAACAAATTTCAGATGAAGAGTTAAAACATCGTAGATCGTGGCTAGATGCTCACAATGCTGATCTTATAATTGGAGATCCTTCAGCACATGTCAAGACAAGGTCCAGATTCTGTCAAGGAGAAAGCGCATTATTTTCCTGCTTCTTGTCTACTGAAGAGCCTCAGAATATTGAGGATGCACTTAACGATGCTTGACCGGATTATTGCTATGCGGGAGGAGCTGAATCAGTTCACGAGAAACGAAGTATGGGAGCTTGTAGACAGACCCCGGCATCAACATGTCATTGGAACCAAATGGGTCTTCAAGAACAAGCAAGATGAAAACAACGTTATAGTAAGGAACAAAGTAAGGCTCGTGGCAAAAGGCTACTGTCAAGCCGAGGGAATAGATTTCGATGAAACATTTGCTCCAGTTGCAAGATTGGAGGCCATAAGACTATTCCTTGCCTACGCAACACATCAAAGATTCGTAGTCTATCAAATGGATGTGAAGTCTGCGTTCTCGAACGGCGCGTCGAAAGAAGAAGTCTATGTGGAAAAACCGCCCGGCTTTCAGCAGGGACATCAAGTATATAGACTCAGAAAGGCTCTTTACGGGTTAAAACAAGCACCCAGGGCTTGGTACGATACCCTGTCAGAATTTCTTCTTCAGAAAGGTTTTCAGAAGGGCACAGTAGATCGCACGGTGTTCAACATTCGACTGGAAGACGACTTATTACTTGTGCAGATCTACGTGGATGACATCATATTCGGATCAAAGAATGTCATCATGTGTCAATAATTTGAAAAGATGATGAAGGATAAATTCGAGATGTCAATGATGGGAGAAATGAACTACTTCCTTGGTTTTCAAGTCAAGCAATCTGAAAAGGGAACGTTCATCAACCAAGGTAAATACACTCGAGACCTCATCAAAAGATTCGGCTGCACATCCAACAAATCTATCAAGATCCCGATAAATACGAATATGAAGATCGATCTTGATAAGGAGGGAGTATCAGTAGACCAAACCGAATATCGTGCTATAATTGGTTCATTATTATATTTAACAGCTACTCGTCCTGACATAACTTATGCTGCAGGTGTCTGTGCTCGATTTCAGGCGAATCTCAAGCAGAGCCATATGGACTCAGCAAAGAAGATTCCCGCTATCTCCGAGGAACACCTGACATGGGTTTATGGTATCCAGCTGATGATAATATTGAACTAACTGGCTATTCTGATGCTGACTATGCAGGATGTAGAATTGACCGAAAGTCAACTTCGGGAACATGTCGGTTCCTTGGCGGCAAAAGTCGATCTCATGGTTTTCAAAGAAACGGCACTCGGTAGCTACGTCGACTACCGAAGCTGAATACATGGCTGCCGGGAAGTTGTTGCGCCCAAATCCTTTGGGCGAGACAAAGAAGCAAAGACTATGACGTCATTTAGAATGAAGTGCCGATCTTCTCGCGATAGTACCGAGTGCCATTGCAATCACTCGTAATCCCGTACTACACACGAGATGCAAGCACGTGGACATCGAACATCACTTCATTCGTGACCATGTCGAAAAGAAGGATATCGGGATGGAAAAGATCCATACCGACAAACAAAGGGCGATATACTCGACCAAGCCTCTAGCCGAATCCGCATTCGAGAGAACTTTCGGTAGAGCTAGGTCTCTGCTGGACCCTACTGACCCCGATCGGTAATAAGGTTTCAGGATAGGAACATTCCAGTGAGGGGGAATGATCACTCTCAGTACTGAATGTATTCAGTACGTAGAGATTCAGAAACCATCTACACGAGGTATCAGCTGACTACTATGTTCAGCTGACAGGTTTGCGTATCTCTACTCAGTAGTAATTTATATTACAGAACCTTGCATTTATGACAAAGATTCAGCATGATATTAATATCTCTTGGTTTGTCTTTATTATTAACGGATTTCATTTAATGCACGACATTCCATAAATAAGCTTGCTGAACTCTACGCGCATTTAATGCATGTCTTTTCACAGTTACTACTTAGGCTATTTTACAACTGGCTTTGAATTAGGCAGCATATGTGATCATTACCTTTTATAATATTGAATCTTAACCGTCCATCTCATAAAGTAGGTTTAAACTCAACCTCAGATCGATAACTGTTCATCTTCTAGATATGCATATATTTTCGATCAAATCTTAAGAACCGCCATATTCGCACTTAACATATCTTACCTCCGAAAAATTCGAGAATACCTTTTTCCAAAAACCCTCATTTGCTTACTTTCACTTCGATCAAATTCTCGGTATGCCTACATGAAGTTACTTATGTGTTGATCATTATTGATTGGTATCATATATAAAAATGTTTTATTTAAAAATCGATACTGATAACAGCTTCGTGTAACAGGTACAATGGCGGAAACCAATATCTCTCGTGATCTCTCCGGCGAGATATGCGAGAATATTTTGGAGAAGGATCGCGTGTGGTTTGAACCCACCATGGATTTCTACTCGTGCGATCTGGAGTATATGGATGAGATCTTCTCAGCTCTGCGCGAGTCAGGGCTGGAGAAATTTCTGTCTAGGAGGCCTACTTTCTTCCTCCCGAGACAGGTTGCACAACTGTACTTGAATTCAGACGTTGTGTCTGAAGATAGAGTGGTGAAGTTCGTTGCTCATTCCATTAAAGACGCCACTACGGAGCTGAAGCAGATGTCCATCAAGGAAGCCCTGAAGCAGAGCTTTGATCTGCCCTCCGAAGGAATTAGTACAGTTGGGTACATAGACGACAGAGTTGATGAATATCTTACCGTCTTCTGTGGAAAGCCCACTACTTTTAGAGCTGCTTTTCCGAAGAACAGCATGTTGCCTCAGTTCAGGGCACTTGCTTACATTGTCACACAGCTACTGACAAGTCAAGCAGGGTCGTTTGACCAAGTGTCAAGGCTAAAGATTCAAATGATGATGGTCATATACGACCGAGCCCAGATTAATTGGACGGAGTTCTTTCTCCCTGAATTCATGGCTCAGGCTGCTAAGTTCGACAAAGCATCGAATATGCTGAGCGCCAAGGGCAAGTTGCTGTATAGACTCAAGCTGTCCATCATGATTGAAGATTTATGTGGATCTGAGCCTATCACCTACAGTGACAAGGAGTACTTCAATGTGAAGAAGGTCAGATTTCACAACAGGACAGCAGCGCTTCAGCAAATAGGGTCAGGACCCTCAATAGTCATTCAGCAATCTAAGCCTCAGTAGGCTACGCCTATAAAGAAAAGAACCCCTCCCGCAAAAACTCCTAAGGCACAGACGAAGAAACTGAAGAAAGCCGGTTAGGTGCCAGCTACTGAGGAAGTTCCAGAAGTGCCTGCTGAACAGGCTCCTGAGAGAACTACTCAGCCCCTGCAGCTGGTTGATGAGTCCGAGTCTTCTGAGAAGACTCAGTCAGTGGAGAAGATCGTCTCCACTGAAAGGGACCAAGGGGATGCTTCTGAAGCTCAGAGCGCAGATATTCAGCGCCTAGACAGCCCCCTTTCCGTTCCTCCACTCAGCTCAGTCCCGCCAACTGAAGAACTAAAGTCTTACATTGACTTGGAGTCTGAGACTGCATCTGAAGGTGAATCGATCGGGATGGAAGCCTCAATGATCTTATCTCGAGCAACCCACGAGATCCTTCAACAGATACCGGAGCTTGCTGATCATTCAGACTTGATGATCATTGCCAAATCAGCAAGGCTCCACATGCTTCTACGCTTTCAGGAGTGGCCGCATCTACTTCGCCTTGTTCTCCACTACTCCTGCCAGCAACTCCATGAGGAGGAGATGAAGTTGAGGCAGCAAATAGGCTACTCAGAGCCTGCTGACCTCAGCACCATGGAGAATCTGAGGGCCGCTATGCTTGCGATGATACATAACAAACAAGTAGAAGGCTCAACACCCTCAGATGGGTCAGATCATGACGACCAGGACCCACCCAAGGATTCAGGCCATAGACAACCTGATGAGGGATCACTCCAAGACAAGGATACACATGCTGACATTCCTGATATTCCACTCAGTATCCTTGGACCTAAGAAGTCCACGGCTGGTGCTTCGTCCTCAGCAGAGCCCGCTCAGCTCTTGCTGTAGTCGACTTTCGAAGCAGCGCCCAGCCAGACCGCAAAGAGATCTCGATCAGTGGCTAAGGCCTTAAATGCTCAAGGGATCAAGAATCGAGATCTTGCGAAGGCTATCCATCGTACATGGAAGCAAACTGCTCAAGCCACGACTAATGAACTTCAGGGGCTGAAGTCTTCTGTTTCTCAATCAGCCGCCCCTGATGTTTCTGCGCTTATTTCAGACGCATTGGCTCAGCAGCAGGTCCAATTTGAATCTCATTTCAGGATCTTTCAGGAGAGCCAAGCCAAACTACTTGAGGAATTCCAGGCTTCCAAATTGGCTCATACTGAAGCTATTACTGAACAATCCCAGGCCATAGACATAAGATTTGATAATATTCAACTGGTCCTGGAGGATAAGATCTCTGAGAAGCTGAATGATTTTAAGGCTGCAGCTGAACTCTCCTACAAGCAATACAATGAAGCTCTGACTTCTGAGAGGAACGAGCTACATGAGGCACCGATGCACCTTAAGGATCAAATTCGATCGTTTGTCAACCTCCTTCAACAGCCTTCAGAAAAAGGTACTTATCCCTACCCCGGCTGCTATTGATGATGCCAAAAAGGGGGAAAGTAAAAGAGGGAAGAAAAAGAGTACCGAGCCAACAAAAGGCAACAAACAGAGTACTGAGAAGCCTACTCCTAAGGGGGAAGCTACACTGAAGTTATCTCAGACTCAGACTCAGACGGGTGAGGCCCAGGGTGTCCCGACTGCGAGCACAGCTGAGACCGGCCCAAGTGGCTCAGGATCCCAGGCTACTCATGCAACCCTGACTCCTACTGATATCATCAAGGAGGTTGCAGAGTATGCTGAATAGAAAGAGGACTCAGATGATGAAGAAGAGGTTCCTCTACCTCCACCTGTTCAGGGAAAAGGTAAGAAAGTAATGGATCTCCCGACCCCTCCAGCAAAGAAGAAAACCAAGAGATATATTTCTGCCGAGGAGGAGGCTCGATAGCGGCCGATGAGAAGCTCGCTAGGGAGATTGCCGATGCTTTGAAGCCGCCAACAAGCCAAAGTCTAAGCCTCGCTAAAGGAAAGACAAAGGCACCAAGACGCGGTGGAAAGAAGAAAGCGCACGCTAGGTTGCCTCCCGAAAAACTTCGGAATCGAGGATGATGAAGATAGGGAGAGGCAACAACAACAACAAAAAGGCACTCAAAGGCAAGGTACGTCCAAAAACAAATCCAGGTACCTCTGCCGACTCCGAACAAGCTCCTCGAAGCCTCAAGAGCAAGATGCGAAATTGAAGCAATATTCGCTCGATGGAGAGATATCTCTACCGAGGAGAGGAAGCTAGACAATTAGAGGCTGCCAGGCAGAGGATATATTTGGCAGACCTCGAGGCACTCAGAATTCGTATTGAGCAAGAGGCCAGGCTGAGAGTTCCTTCGAAAGCTGACATTCCTTACCGATACAGAAGGTTCAGGAAGCCAACCGATCCGAAAACACATAGATGGCCGAGATCAGATGAATGGATGCCTATTCAATTCAATCGAGATGGGAATCGGCCAAGATTGAGTTTATCAAGAGAAATTATTTCCGGAGATTCGGCTCGAAATGTCTAAGGGCCGATGCCTACGTCGAGTGGATGGTCATATCTGAACCCGATCTTTACCCATATTTGCACGCAGCCGTAATCGAAGGGGTAGTAGTCGGCGTTCTCGAAGCAAGAATCATTCCTCCACACGTAAGACAAGACGACTCAGTCCATCTCGGAGTAATTGAACGAGAAGTGAAGAATGCTTGCGATGAACAAAGGTCTAGAACAAGATGATCCAAACGGACTTATTTGAATACTTGAAGGCGAGGAAGAACACGTTCGTAATGTATGGAGTCCCACTTGCCCGAAGATCAATCTCAAGGTTTCATGAATAGGATTTAGCGGTTTAAGGGTTCTCCTCCTTAGTTCTCTTCTTAGCTTAGCAAGATTTGTATTGTACTTAACCGACTATCATATATATACAATCGCTTTTTGGCTTTGACAACTACTTGTTGTCTAAATAGCCGTGTTTGCTTTATGCTTTAACACTCGAAATCATCAAGTGATTACCGACACACACACACTTTGTTTATTTACTTGTCGGTTTTTGCTCGGTTAGATTTCGATAGACTAGACTTTCATAGAGTTATTATTTCTCATAAGGGGAAATTGTTGCATGGGGGGAAATTGTTGTAAAGGGGGAAATTGTTCCGCTCTGTCTCCCTCGGTAGTCTAGCACTTACCGCAGAACAACTCCACCGATCCTTCTTGTAATTATGTAAGGAGCTCTGTTCTCGAGTAAGTTAGTGTTTAGCATAGATGATAGGTTTTGGCATCATCAAATAGGGGGAAATTGTTGGGTGATGATTCCATCCTCAAGACTTGTTACTCTTAGTGGGAAATGATTCGGTCTTAGACACTGATCTTAAGCTCAGTAGCCTTGTGCTCTGTACTTGTCTGAAGATTTGAAGATCCCAAAACCCTATCTGATTGGTGAACCATTCCGTTGTATATGTTGTTTGTCTCTGAGGTTTCAGACTCAGTAGACACTCTGCTCTGGTCAAGGCGCTCGGTAGCTTATCCGCCTCGGCACCGGTGTAGAAGACTCGGTGATCTTGGACTCGGCGAGGAAGCGATATCGAGAGAGTCGATCGAACCGAACTCGGCAGGAGTAATTCACCGAACTCAGAGCTGATCTTCAGTAGACTTATCTCAGCTGTCTATCTACTGAATACAAGGTCAGACTCAGCATCGGCAGACAATCTTCTGAATTGTCAGATCTTTTTGAAATACAATCAGCATAGTCATACACGAGGAAGAGAGAAGTCAGCTTTAATTAGCCTCGAAGTCTGTTCTGTCTCAACCACTTTATTCACCTCGACAAATGACAGGCATACACGTGTCATCCTACCTACTAAAGCTGCAAGTCAACACTTTCCGGAAAAGGAGGAAAAGGCACTGTTACCTACGTCAAAAAGAGTCGTTTGCTACCAAAAGAGAGAGAGAGAAGAAGATCATCTCCAATAGATCTATTTCAATCTCTGCTCTATAAATAGAGGGATTATTCAAGAAGAATGAACCGAATGCACGTATCTAGAGCAAAAAATCACGAAAGCATTCAACGAGCAAAGAACCCAAAGAACTACGTCTTAGCAAGAACTCGAAGAACAATCTTCCGGCGAAAGACTACATTCTAGCTCATAGGGAATCAAGCTGAACCGACATACAAAGCCTCTAGTATCCAATCGACGTTACACGAACTTATAGCTTACCTTCAGCTGTTCGTCGATCTAGAAGCTACTCACTCATATTCCCTATCCCTCTAACCCTAAGCTCAACCGTTCTTATCTATAGCTTAGACGAAGGAGTTCACCTTTGAACCCGATCCTTATTGTATAAGGACTCCTTCACTGTTGGAGAAAGTTTGTCAAACACTTCTAAGTTTGATGTTTGTAAACTGAGACTTAGATCAGTCTAAAAACCAAGACGCGGCTTTGCCCAGAGCGCAAGCTGACTGAGACTAACTCATGATAAATAATAGCCTCCTAATCTTTCGGGATAGTGGACGTAGGATTTGAGCGATATCCGAACCACTTTAAAAATTTGTGTCGTTTACTTACTGTTGCATTGATTTTACTATTCATACTGAACATCTTTTCTTAAAATCAATCAACTGTCTCAGCATACTGAACTGAATATCTGCTGAACTGAGACTTTCATAAAACGTTTTCACCACTCAACTGATTTGGGCCTACACACATTTCCGCACGCTGAACTCTTACTGTAGATACTGAATTTCTGAATCAGTCAGCTAGCAGGTCTCAGTAGAGTCAGACTCTTTGCCGCACACCATTCAGAACAACTGTTTGGACTGCTGAACTGTTTCAGTCAGACACCATCCTGAATAGGACTGTTCGTTCGAAGTTGAGAAATCGAATCAGGTGTATTCACCCCCCCCCCCCTCATACCTGACCGTACACTCGGGACCAACAAGAACTATTATAGATCATTGATCTATATTCAATCAATGATTGAAGTTACTTTAAAAATACTAATTTTCTATTGATTTTTCATTATGAAAGGGTAAATTAGTACAAGATTTTATACATGAAATTATAATCATCATTAAAAGGGAAACCTACTTAATATATTCTAATTTGACTTATTAACAAATCTTTAATTAAAAAGTAACGATCCCCAATTATTGGAAGAGATAATATTTATTAATTATGATTATTATTTATTCATATGAATAAATAAATTTCATAGATTCAGTTTTTAAAATGCACGAGTATTAATTTCTTGATGCATTAGTAAATAGTGGCGTAAAGTACATGCAACTTCTTCACTTGCTTATACAAAAACTATTTTTTTAAATGCATTTAATTTAATTTAATTTATTGATGCATCAATAAAATTTGGTTGTTACAATTATACTATCATCTGGTTTTCTAAAATTCTACACGATAAGTGATATTTTCCTAATGTTATATAAGTATAATTTAACATACTTTATCATGCATATACCTATTATAATTGATGCATAAACATATACAAAATTATGCATATACATATTATAATTGATGCATCAACGTATATAGAATTATGCATATACAATTAATAATTGATGCATCAACGTATACAAAATTATGTATATACATATTATAATTTTAATTATCTAATTTAAAAATTAAAAAAATTATGCATATGCATATTATAATTGATGCATCACAATATTATAATTTATGCATAAACATATACAAAATTATGCATACAAATATTATAATTGAAGCATCAACGTATACAAAATTATGCATATACAATTTGATGCATCAACGTATATACAGAATTGATGCATATACAATTTGATGCATCAACATATACAAAATTATGCATATACATATATATGAATTCGATGATATGCATCGACCTATAAAGAAATATGTATAATTAAAAAAATAAAACACATGAAAAAATAAAAATTATTATTTTTATAATATAAAAAAAAATAGTAGAATACCATAAAAAATAAAACACATGATGAAACGTGATTAGTTTTTTTAATATCACATGATTAGTTTCTTTAATTATATATAGTAAAAAAGAGTAGTAGAATACCATAAAAAATAAAAAACATGATGGAGCATGATTAGTTTTTTTAATATCACATGATTAGTTTCTTTAATTATATATAGTGTAAATAAGGAATTTCAATCATTCCAACTTAAATAATGGAACGTAATTAATGAAAAAAGATGTAATAAATTAGATGCATACAAAAATTACCAGAATACCCTTTTAGGCTTGATTTTAATTGAAAAGATCAAATTAAATGAAAGAAATCTATAACCATTAATTCACTATGGTCTATGGACCAAATTAGTTCTTATTTCTTACTAAAGTATAACGTTCTTATTTGAACCATTTCCTATATCTATATATATATATATATATATATATATATATATATATATATATATTTATATATATATATATATATAGGGGTGGTTCTATGGAGAACACCCCTTATAGAGAGAAATAAGAACAACTGTCATCCTTTGATCAAGACTAATAGATGGCCTAGATTAGTTGGAAATAGAATTTCATTACTGATTTATTTTGTAGTGAGGATCATCAATAAGGGTAAATTGGGAAGGAAGGGAAATAAGCAAATCTCTTATTCCAAAACACCGGTCCAAATTAAACACTTTAGAAACCATCTCTCTTCCTCTTCCTTCTCCAAAATGGCGATATCGACTCGTGAAGATGGGATTTCATTTCATATCGTCACGTGAAGATTCCATCTCTTTCTCCACTGCACTCACTTGAAGACGAAGTTGGGTTGTTGTTCCTCGAGAATACGAAATCCAGACGAAAGAGAATCATCCAATTCGATTCAAAGCTTCGAACTTATTTCGTGAATGTAAGGTATTGGAAAGCAATTAGTGTGAAGAATCGAATTTGAAGCTTTTTATTTCTTGAATCAAAGGTATGAGTTTGATATTTGGGTTCAAAATCGATTAACTATGGTTTCAATTTTATGGATGGGTTTGTACTTATTTCTTGTGAAGAATCGAATTTGAAGCTTGTTATTTCTTGAATCGAAGGTATGAGTTTGATATTCTGGTTGAAAATCGGTTAATTAGAGTTTCGATTTTGTGGTTGGGTTTGTTCTCATTTCTTGTGAAGAATCGGATTTAAAGCTTGTTATTTCTTGAATTGAAGGTATAAGTTTCATATTTTAGTCTCTGAATTTGTGACTTTGTTTGAATGTTTGTTACATTCATAAGGGTGTGATTCAGGAACTTTAAGTTTGTTGGACATTTAGACTAAAATTTATGCACATATCTCTTTGAGAATCTATGATGCTTTTCTTGAAGTTTTGTGTTCACATTTAGAGTCAATTTCATGCATATTTTGTTAATTTATATGCACTTCTTAATATTTTTTATTAATGAATCATATATCACAACATTAGAGACCTTGGAGGTGTTGACAGATAATTTGAAGTTGCAAGATAGTGAAAATAAACTACATAGATAAAAGGTCACATGTCCCTCATCTAACATATGTTTGTGTTTATATAAATCATAGGATTTGTGGAAGTTATAGATGCATAATTGAATTTTTATTTGCTTTAGTAAATCTAGTATGAACATTCTGCACTTTCTCCAGCTATATGAAGATGTATGTAGTTTAATAAATCTGTGGTGTGAAAGAACTGTGCACTTTGAAATTAGTTTGTGCTATCATCATTCTATTCATATCTGCAAATATAATTATAAGATTATGTACATATATTTTTAATTATCTGCACAGGTTTAACATTCCCGTAGTTACTAGCTTTTGTATTCTATCGGGTTTGCGTAAAGATTTGTGTTCTAACATTTATGACATGTTCATGCTTAGTAAGACTACATGGTAAAATGGTTACAGACTAGTGAGATGATTGAAAAGGCTAAAAATGTGAGGAAGACAAAAGTTACTATCATCACTATCAAACGGGGAAACAATGGCAAAGGCATATGCCTACTAGGAGGAAGGGGTAAAAGAACAAAAGCTTTTTGTATAAGATTATACTTCATTGATGTACTAAAAAATGTAACGGAGTTGTAATATTCTGCACGGTATGATGATTGGAAAGTTACTGCAATGATGAATTTTGAATTTGATCATTCATGCACATTGGTGCAATTTGTATGCACATGGATGCCCATAACGGAGCTTTACTAGGTTGATGATATTTTTAATACTATAATTTTGATATTGTAGGTATTCTGCACTACTACTTCTATTGATATGGAAAGAGTTTTGCCACTTATTTTTTATGCATGCGCTCTTTAATCAATTATGCACATTTTTCGAATTTGATAAGTAATGCTACTGGGCATCTCTCAAATTTTGAAACGAATTAAGAAGGTATTTTGTATGCACACGCTCGTATGGCTTGTTAATTTTGATTAGTAAATAATTTTAAACTTAACTAGACTAAAGATTATTTTATACACATTTACTGTTTTTTATTTGCACACGTAGTGCAATCTTATGCACATTTACAGTATTTTGTATGTACACGTAATAAAATTGCATGCACATTTAAAGTATTTTGATAAAAAAAAATGAGCAATTAATAGATCTGCCACAACTAAACTCAAATCAATAACACTGGAACATCAACAACACTAGGAAAATAGCAAATCCACGTAAGTGAAGCACTAGGTGACATAATTATCCTAATCTACGACTTCGAATCGAAAAAATAACAAATGAATGCGGCAAAATTGGCATGCACATTTATTTGAAAACGTATGCACAACGTGGCGAATGTATGCACATATTATAAAAACGATAGTAGTTAGATTCAAATTGTTCGATATTCAACATCCAGAACAAAATTCATACAAACTAGAAAATAGTACTTCAACAACAATCTAATAAACTGCATCTTTATTCATCTTCAAGGCCTGGTTGATCATAATAAACTGCATCTTTATTTATCATAATGTATGCACACTTTGAGCATGAGTTATGCACATTTTACATAATCAAAAAGACATACTAGACTACATACTCAAAACCAGCAACTATTAAACTAAAGTGTTCTATATCCACAAATATTTCAAGAATCAAATTGTAAGTACTACTAATGATGTTCCATTTCAGAAAGAAACACAAAATGAAAGTAGATTCGTCTAACAATTCTTTTGAGGATAAATGAAGTGTAAACATCAATAAAAAGCAGGATGATTCAACACATATCGAAGAATTCGATATTCATCCCTGCATAAATATGAACTATTAAGCTTGCCAACATAAATACAAACCGAACAATGTGCATAAACAACATGTAAGAATCCTTGAACAAAAATAAAATAAAATCAACCAATACTTTGTATACACACACAGTGAGTATCTTTTTGCACATTCACATCATTTATATGCACGCGACTGGAAGAAACATGGGCATTTACAGTATTTGGATAGAAATAAAACCAGTAAACAAAAAAAATAATCCGGAACATCAACAATAATAGAAAATAGCTGATCCACGAAATCGAAGCACTGGGTGACAAGATCTTTCTAATCCGCGAACGCGAATCCAAATATGAGAAGAGAGAAGACTTGCGATCAACGAAGTTAAAAATCAAATATTTAGAGGTTGTATTCTTCATTTTACTTTTGAGCTGGAAGAAGAACACGATAAAGGAAATATGAGAGGAATAGTTGAAGGAAATATGAGAGGAATAGTTGTACCTTCCTCCGCGTATGTTGTTGCAACTCTCATTGTTGCTCGTGTTTCAAATCTTCTGATCTGTGTCCCGACCTTTTTCTCCCTCTAGGTGGTCAGAGAACAAAAGAAAATTAAGATTTCTGTCTCTCTCAAACTCGCATGTATAAGGTGGAGTGTGAATATATTATATTCTGAATATGAACAGAATACTAATATATATAGACTTCAAGAGCTAATATTATATTAATATTTGTAGCCATTTAATTTAATTATATCCCTAATGGGCTTCTACATAATTAGCTCATAATATAATAATTAATCTATTAGGCTACTAATATTTATCAATTAATTGGCCCAACCAATTAATTCCAGATAAATAAAATTATTAAATATTATAAAAATGCATTAATCTATTAATAATAATTTCTGAGAGACATAAATAACTAAGAAACTAATTGGGCCAAATCAGGGATCTAATACAAGAAATAAAGCAGGGCCTCAAATTAATTAATTATCTATGCTCAACCCAGAGCAAAGTTAATTAATAAACACAGATTCATTCCACTAGAGAATCCTTGCTAACTTACCCCTTTATCCCAAATTGAGCAAGGAATGTATTTTAGACTTAATTGATCCCCGTATTTAAGAAAGAAATATTCGTTGATTAATTAAGCTCACTGACAACTTAAATTAATTAACATCTTATTATATTCCTGAGTAGTACCACTCGACCTCATTAACATACCCGAACTTAATCAACCGTCCGGGTTTAGTGTGCTAATCATTTCAAGTTCCTTAGGGGATATTATCAACTCATTTTACTAGGATACGGTTGCAAGATACAGACAACCAGCCTGAGCCACAAATAACTACTAACACCCAAGATACGTAGATCCACTCGCGATGACAATCATCATAGTAGGTCAAAGTGATAGATAGCTAAATGTGCTCAGCTGAAGTCTTATCAAGCCTAAGACCAGCTAAGTCACCGAGATGTTGGTTCTCCACTAAGGTCAGTTAGGAGAACACATCTCACTGTGATCCATCAATACACCACCTTAAGTGTACCAGTAAAGACAAGCAGCCAAGACAAGCCACTTCTTATATAAACTGCAGCTTAAACCGACAACTTATCCTTAAGTTGTCTCAGCTGTGATAACTATTTATATCTTGTCAGTTCAACCAATTTATGTAGTCTTCTATGATACCCGACACACTACACAAATCTAACTTTTATACTGAAGGAATAATAGAGTTTGCAGTAAGGCTACCTTCCTCCTGATGTGTTGTCGCGGCTCCGATTGTTGCTCCTGTGTCAGATCTTCTGATCTGTGTCCCGGCCTTTTTCTCCCTCCCGGGTGGTCGAGAGATCCGAAGAAAATAAATTTATCTCTCTCTCATAAATCACGCTCGGCGTGAATAATTTTATGAATCTCTTGTATTACGTTACCGAAGGAATACTAATATATATAGGCTTCAAAAACCTATATAATATTAATATATTTGCAGCCCATTAATTTAATTATAATTCAATGGGCTTCTATTAAATCAGCCCATAATATAATTAATTAATTTATTGGGCTACTAATATTTATCAATTAATTGGCCCAGCCAATTAATTCCAGATAAATAACATTATTAAATAATGTAAAATACATTAATCCATTAATAATGAATTACGAGAGATAATAAATTACTAGGCAACTAATTGGGCCGGATCGTGGGATCCAATACAAGAAATAAAGCTGGGCCTCCAATTAATTAATTATCCATGCTCAGCCCAGAGCAAAATTAATTAATTAACACAGATTCATTCCACTAGAGAATCCGTGCTGACTTACCCCTTTATCCCAATTTGAGCAAGGGCTTGTATTTTAGACTTAATCGATCTCCGTATTTAAGATAGAAATATCCGTTAATTAATTAAGCTTACTGACTGCTTAAATTAATTAACATCTTGTATTCCTGAGTAGTACCACTCGACCTTATTAACACACTAGAACTTAATCAACCGGCCGGGTTTAGTGTGCTAATCCTTTCGAGTTCCTCAGGGGATATTATCAACCCATTCCTGGGATACGGCTGCAAGATACAGACAACCAGCCCGAGCCACAAATGACTACTAACACCCAAGATACGTAGATCCGGTCGCTCATTGGACGTTCACCATAGTAGGTCAAAGTGATAGATAGCCAAATGCACTCAGCTGAAGTCTTACCAAGCTTAAGATCAGCTAAGTCACCGAGATCTTGGTTCTCCACTAAGGTCAGTTAGGAGAACACATCTCACTGTGATCCTTCAATACACCACCTTAAGTGTACCAGTAAAGACAAGCAGCTAAGACAAGCCACTTCTTATCTAAACTGCAGCTTAAACCGACAACTTCATCCTTAAGTTGTCTCAGCTGTGTTAAATGTTTATATCTTGTCAGTTCAACCAATTTGTGTTGTCTTCTGTGATACCCGACACACCACACAAATCTAACTTTTATACAAGATAAAGGATAACATGTGCAAATATACATATTTATCAGATAGGAGAATAAAATAGTGGTAAGGACAAAAACACATTGTATACAAGCATAAAAGTGCTTCCAGTATACAAAATCCCAACATTTCTCCCACTTATACTAAAGTAAACTTTTAGTATACAATGTGTCTATATCTCAGCTATCTAGGTACAAACTAGTACCCGACTATATCTTAGCTATATATCCTATCTATCACGACATCTTCTCCCACTTATACAAAAGTTTCTGTAGTCCTAAGTGGGGCATCTCTACCATCCCAAAGCCACGAACATGCTTCTCGTAAGCCGGGAGTGGTAAGCTCTTCGTGAAAGGATTAGCTAGGTTGACTTCAGTTCCAATTTTGTCAATCACCAGGTCACCTCGATTTACGAATACTCGTATAATATGGTACTTCCTGTCTATGTGTTTAGACGCCTTGTGAGATCTAGGTTCCTTAGAATTTGTCATTTGCACCCGCATTATCACAATAAATTGTGATAGTCTTAGACAAGTTCGAGAACAATATCAAGATCCTCGGAGGAAATTCTTGAGCCAATTGCCTCTTTCGAAGCTTCGAAGCGACCACATACTCTGCTTCCATGGTTGAGTCCGCAATGCATTTACGCTTTGCACTCCTCCATGAAATGGCTCCACCTCCCAAGGTAAACACATAACCCGAGGTAGACTTCTACTCGTCTCTCGTCGGCCTAGAAATCCGATTACCGTATAACCCAAAGACACTTAGGCTGCCTTTGGTAAACAAGCATATAATCTCTAGTCCGTTTAAGGTACTTGAGAATATACTTGACCGCGATCCGAGTATTCCTTTCCGAGGTTAGACGATATCTTGAGACCATGCCTACGGCATATGAGATATCTGCTCTTGTACAAAGCATCGCATACATGAGGCTACCGGCGGCGAAGCATATGGTATTAGTCTCATACTTTCTATCTCTTCGGGCGTTTTAGGGCACTGATTCTTGGATAGAAAAATGCCATGTACCGAAAGGTACTTGAACCTCTCTTGGCATTTTGCATGCTAAAACGAGTAATAACAAGATATCAATGTAGGATGCTTGTGATAAGCTTAACATCCTTTTCTTGCGATCTCGAATAACCTTGATCCCAAGGATGTAAGCAGCTTCACCTAAGTCCTTCATTTGAAACTGCTCGGATAACCATTTCTTTACGTCTGATAACACTTCAACATTATTGCTAATGCGAAGGATGTCATCTACGTAAAATGCAAGAAACACCAGCGATCCGTTAACACAAATACGTTACACACACCTCGTTAGGACGGGATACAAATCCATAGGATTTGACTACTTCGTCGAAGCGTTGGTGCCATAACCGGAAATCTTGCTTAAGTCCATGAATAGAATTCTTAAGCTTCCAAATTAGATGCTCTTCGCCCTCCTTCACATAACCATCTGGCTGTTTCATGTGGATGTCCCTACCTTTTTCAAGGTGACCGTTTAGGAATGCGGTTTTGACATATATTTGCCAGATATCTAGGTTCATGTGAGCTGATATGGCAAGGAGAATCAGAATGGACTTGATCATTGCTACAGGCGAGAAGGTGTCTTCATAATCGATACCTTCTTTACGGGTAAAACCCTTCGCCACTAGCTTTGGCCTTAAACGCTATGATCTCTTCATTCGGTGCTCTCTCTTTCTCTTGTATACTCACTTACTACCAATAGCATTGCAGCCCTCAGGTAGTTCAGTGATCTCGTATACATCCATATCAGTTATGGACTCAAATTTCGAGTCCATGGTGCATCTACATCTCCCATTTGCTTCGTTGTAAGTCCAGGGGATCCACGGTATCTTGTTCATCCGCCGGGAGATAATCAAACGTCTCCCCGGTGAACATACCGATCAGGTGTAAATATCACCCTCCCACTACGTCGAACGGTGTTAGGAGGCGTGTTAACAGATTGTGCGATTACTCGTGGAGTACTATCTTGCACTCTTGGCTGTTCAAGTGGAACTCGACCACCTTGTAATTCTTCAAGGATGATGTCGACTCGAGATTTATGGTTACTAGTGTAATCCTCTTCTAAGAACCGAGCGTTAGGGCTAACAACGATCTTCTGTTCTTTAGGATCATAAAAGTATCCACTCTTCGTTTTCTTCGGATGCCCTATGAACAACATCACTTCGAACGTGATTCCAATTTGTCGGCACCGCCTATTCAAAGCACATAAGCGGGATAACCCCAAATCCTTAAGTGGTGCATATTGGGTTTGTGCCCGCTCCACAACTCGAAAGGGATCTTTTGTACCGACTTGGAAGACACACGATTCAGCAAGTATGTTGCAGTCTCTAGGGCATATCCCCAAAAGAAAACTAGCAAAGTTGCATAACTCATCATCGACCGAACCATCTCTAAGAGACTTCGGTTCCTTCTCTCCGACACACCATTCTGGCGAGGCGTGCCCGGTCTTTGTCGGTCGGGATGTAATCCCACATTCTGTCAAGTAGTCCTTGAACTCATTGGATAGGTATTTCCCACCACGATTAGATCGCAGTATTTTGATTTCTTTACCTAACTTCCTTCTCCACCTCTGCCTTGAATTCCTTAAAGGTTTCAAAGCAATCCGACTTGTGGTGAAGAAGGTAAACATATCCATACCTCGAGTAATCGTCAGTAAATGTGACGAAGTACTCATACCCTCCACGAGCTTGTGTAGACATAGGCCCACACAAGTCAGAATGTATCAAACTTAATACTTCTGTGGCTCTATAAACCTTTGCCTTAAAAGGCCTAGTCATCATCTTTCCTTCCAAACGGGTTTCACAAGTTGGAAACGGTTCATTCTTGGAGAGACTCCAATGATCCATATTCCACCAACCTCCGAGTCCTCGTTAAGATTGATGTGACCTAGTCTTAAGTGCCACGAGATAAGTTTGGTTTACCTTAGAAGACTCTTTCCTCTTCTTAGGATTTGATGATGAGGAAGCAATATTAACGAAATTACGCGGTTTACAAGTAATAGTATATAAAGATCCGTTTAATGGTCCACCACGATAAAATCATCGTCTTTCATGATAGAAACTTCACTATCAAAACTTGATTTATAACCATCCATGGTGCGAGTTTTGAAAGCGAAATAATGTTTCGCCTAAACTCGAGCACATATTAAACATCTTTAAGTACTAAAACGAACTATCAAAAGATAGATTTAAATCTCCAATGGCAATTGCGGGAACTTTCAATCCATTGCCCATTGAGACTACCACCTCGCCATTGCTCAATTACCTTTTTCCGCAAGAAACCTTGCAAGTTGTAACAAACATGAACAGTTGCCCCGAATCCACTACCCATTCATGGGTAGAAGAGGAAACGAGCGATTTCGATTACAAGAGCGACTCGCGTCTCTTTCTGTTTTGCCTTGACATCCGGATTATAATTCTTCCGGTGTCCTTTCTTACCATTCTTGAAGAACCTTCCTTTCTCCTTTGACATTTGCATGTCGCCGGTAAGGACCGTCTTCTTACTCCCATTGCTCTTCTTGAAATGTCCACCCTTTCTCGTTCTTTTTTACGGTTTCCGCATTTCGAGAGGATTCCTTGAACTACTAGGGATATTCAAGACTTGAGCACTCTTGCCCTTTTCTATAACCTCTTTGACCGCTACCAAAGATTTGAGTAACATACTCATACTAAACTCGTTCTTAGACATAGCGGTCCTAAAAAAAAAAGTTCTTATAGAACCTTTGCGAGCATTTATTGGGAAGGTAAGATATCTCTTCCACTTTGTAAAATTATTTAAAATTGTAAACCCGTTAGGGTTTGGTTGAGTGAGCTTGTTTAGAAACTCGAAAATTATTTGAACAAACATATCCGAAAAATATAATAAAAGCATGTAAGAAAGTTATATTTGCACATAATTCGTAATTAACAATCATTGTAACCTTTTGAAAAACCAATGATGTTAAAAACCTCGAACCGCTCTAGGAATTTCACTAGCAAGCCACGCAGTGGACGTTTACTAGCGTAACCCTAAACCAAGCTATTTACCTAGCTCTTTAATTCCAATCCACGTCAAGGTTCTTAAGACGAATGAAATTAATAGTTCGATATCTTGGACCATGTCACTATTAAAACGCGGGAAGGGACTTCGAGGGAAGTGAATTGTACTGCGGTGACATCTAAGCATTGACCATTAATTTGACCAAATAGAATCAAATCCTTGAAATTGACATACTTACTCGAACCATGCCGCATTCAATTTGATCTAATTAGCCATCCTATTTAATTATTATCTTCTAGAGTACTCGTGTTTACTAGGCACGCAAGCCACGCAGTGGACGTTTACGGCTTCGCTCCCACTACTCAATAATAATCAAATATTGTTTTGGAAAACTCATCTCACAAAACGGTAGCTCAAAAATGCAAGCAAGCCACGCAGTGGACGTTTACTCACACAATCTTACTACTTTCGTGTAGAGTCCAATTAATGGAGGTCCGATTAATTGTTTAATATCCAAATTAATGGAATCTAATTAAACATTTAATTTTAAAAATTGCTTAGTCTTTTTATTCAAAAGGTTTGTAACGAATCATGCATATCACATAATTCCTAAAGCATGCAATTTCTAAGCGCATATAATAAAACGTGCTCGCGAAAAATAAAACATGCTTTAACAATGACATAAATCCTATTTACATGCTTTTCTAAGCACAATTAATCACATAATTGCATGCTAAAGCATAATAATAAATAAACGCGCAAATAGGAAATTTAAAATCCTTATCGGGCTTTAAAACACGTAATTCCTAACTATTACATGACCCGATCATAATTACGGATCTTCGAAATCTTCAAAAATCATCGAATCTGAAAGCCGCATCAAAACGCACCGAACCGTCATCGCCACGTCATCGAGGGCGCGCCACGTGGCGTCCACGTGGCGCATGCATGGACGCCAACTCGGCTAGGGGCGACGTGGCGGCCACGTCACCGCCACGTCATCATCGTCTTCTTCGGCGAGAAGTCGCCGCCGCCCACGCTCACGGGCCGCGCCGCTGCGCGTCGGCCCTCGGGAGGGTCGACGCGGCCTCCCACCCCTTTCCGTCCGGCGTCGCGCCGGAAAACGGGCCGGGAGCGCGCGCGCGCGCGTTACTGCGCTGCCGGCTGCGCCCGCGGCGGCCCGCCGCCTCCCGCCGCCTCCCTGCGCCTCGTCGATCGTCCCCGCCCCTTCCGGATGTCTCACGAGGCGTCGGGCTATGAAGAACAGCCACACTGGAGCCGCCACCGCGGGCGTTTTCTGCGCGATAAATCGCGCCTCCGCCCGCCGCCGCCTTCGCCGCCCGAATTCTCCCTTTCCGAACCGCGATTCGATCAATTGAAAGAGGGGAAATGATGTTGGAACACTCACGACCACCGGGTAACGGATTCCGGCCGAGATTAGTTCCTCAATTTCCCGAATTTCAAACGATTCGCCGGAATGAATTCATGGTGAGCAGCGAACTTCAGACGTCGATTCCGATCGCATCCTGGATCAGATGATCCCTTGCGACCCATCGACGCGAAGATCGTAAGACGAGGATTCCAGCGGTTCAAGCCGATCGTCGATCCGACGTTGGACGCGCCGGGAATCTCCGCCGCAAGATGCGGCGGAACCCTAGATAAACTAGGGTTTTCGCTGCGAAAAACTGATTTTCGTCGTCTCGTATTCCGTGCCTCCCGGACCAATTACAGTACAATTAAAATACAATCACATAGCATATTGATCCTATCAACTACTCGTGGATTTTCTCACGAGAAAAACGATACAACGGGGTCAAAACAGTGGCTCGCAGGCCGCCCCAAACACGAAATAAGCCCGATAACGACGAAATAAAAAACGATTAAACAACAATCGAGCCTAAACCAGGGCTCGATACCAATTGTAGGAATAATAGAGTTTGCAGTAAGGCTACCTTCCTCCTGATGTGTTGTCGCGGCTCCGATTGTTGCTCCTGTGTCAGATCTTCTGATCTGTGTCCCGGCCTTTTTCTCCCTCTGGGTGGTCAGAGATCTGAAGAAAATAAATTTATCTCTCTCTCATAAATCACGCCTGGCGTGAATAATTTTATGAATCTCTTGTATTCTGTTCTGAACAGAATACTAATATATATAGGCTTCAAAAACCTATATAATATTAATATATTTGCAGCCCATTAATTTAATTATAATTCAATGGGCTTCTATTAAATCAGCCCATAATATAATTAATTAATTTATTGGGCTACTAATATTTATCAATTAATTGGCCCAGCCAATTAATTCCAGATAAATAACATTATTAAATAATGTAAAATACATTAATCCATTAATAATGAATTCTGAGAGATAATAAATTACTAGGCAACTAATTGGGCCAGATCAGGGATCCAATACAAGAAATAAAGCTGGGCCTCCAATTAATTAATTATCCATGCTCAGCCCAGAGCAAAATTAATTAATTAACACAGATTCATTCCACTAGAGAATCCGTGCTTGACTTACCCCTTTATCCCAATTTGAGCAAGGGCTTGTATTTTAGACTTAATCGATCTCCGTATTTAAGATAGAAATATCCGTTAATTAATTAAGCTTCTTGATCGCTTAAATTAATTAACATCTTGTATTCCTGAGTAGTACCACTCGACCTTATTAACACACCTGAACTTAATCAACCGGCCGGGTTTAGTGTGCTAATCCTTTCGAGTTCCTCAGGGGATATTATCAACCCATTCCTGGGATACGGCTGCAAGATACAGACAACCAGCCTGAGCCACAAATGACTACTAACACCCAAGATACGTAGATCCGGTCGCTCATTGGGCGTTCACCATAGTAGGTCAAAGTGATAGATAGCCAAATGCACTCGGTGAAGTCTTACCAAGCTTAAGATCAGCTAAGTCACCGAGATCTTGGTTCTCCACTAAGGTCAGTTAGGAGAACACATCTCACTGTGATCCTTCAATACACCACCTTAAGTGTACCAGTAAAGACAAGCAGCTAAGACAAGCCACTTCTTATCTAAACTGCAGCTTAAACCGACAACTTCATCCTTAAGTTGTCTCAGCTGTGTTAAATGTTTATATCTTGTCAGTTCAACCAATTTGTGTTGTCTTCTGTGATACCCGACACACCACACAAATCTAACTTTTATACAAGATAAAGGATAACATGTGCAAATATACATATTTATCAGATAGGAGAATAAAATAGTGGTAAGGACAAAAACACATTGTATACAAGCATAAAAGTGCTTCCAGTATACAAAATCCCAACATATACAAGATAAAGGATTACATGTGCAAATATATATATTTATCAGATAGGAGAATAAAATAATGGTAAGGATAAAACACATTGTATACAAGATTCAATCTTATATTTATCAAATCTAAAACACATTGTAGAAGTTCAAAAATCCGCGAATTCGAAGTCGAGATTGAATTCGAACTTGAATACGCGAGAATTGAAGAGGAGATATTCAGATTTCTCTAGTCCGCAATCGCCCGAGATTGAATTCGAACTTGAGGAGAAATTCAGATTTCCTTCGTAGCTATTTTGCAGCACGCTGAGTTTCCAGCAAAGAGAATTAATGAAAGGAGATGCAATGGTAAGGGTTCAAAAAAATATGACATACACAAAGACGAAATTACCCTTAATGAGCTATTTTTTAGCATGAATTACTCCTCCAAGATTCAATCTCAACCACACATCACAAAAATGAAGGGGCTAGATTTGTTCTTATTTTACTCAATAGGGGAGTGTTCTTAGAAGATTTGTTCTTATATATATATATATATATATATATATATATATATATATATATATATGTGTGTGTGTGTGTGTGTCCTGTTGAACAGGAGATCTTGTTGATTAATCTGAGCAAGCCTCAACAATGTAGCTGTGCACAGGACAGACCCTTCTATGTTATAGTCCTTAGCCACTTTACAATCCAAGCCGAAGTTTGAAGGGGAGGGGATTTTCTCCAACTATGAAGGAGTTTTTACAATAAGAACAATCACAAAAATTGAACTCCTTCGAAGATTCTAAGCTATAGATATAACAATGGAGCTTAGATAGAGAAGAGGGATCTACAGAAAAACTCTAGAGAGAAGAACTAAAGATATTCAAGTAGGCAAGTTCTTCGCTGGATCTTCTTGAATGCGCTAGAGAGTTTTGAATGCTTGAGCGTATAATCACTTTGATATCCCGTGCGTTGAGCTCGGAAAAGCTTCTCTATTTATAGTCGTGACCCAGGCATTTGTCCGTTGGAGAAGACGATGCCACGCGTTACAAACGTCTAAGGAAAACGGCCATATGTTCGAAAAAGTGTCGCAGAGTAGTTGGCCACTGTGCATGAGAGCAACTTTAGTTGGTCAGAGCATGTAAGGCTTAGACCGCTTCTCATTGGTCGAGGTTTGTGGTAGGTGAGACTTGTCAGACATCAGTCTTCATCGGAGTTGACTCTCACTCATCCTCATATGATCTTCTGCTGACTTTCGAATGATATTAAAAGTTGGGTCGTTTCCTGTCGGATACAGTAGATCTGACACGATCAACAGTCTTCTTCGTATGAGTTTGCTGATAACAAGATCTTCTACTGAGTGTAGTCAGCTGATGACTCTGAAGGTACTGAGCTCTGTCCTGTGTTCTTTTATTGGGGGTCAGCTGATGAAAGATCTTCTACTGATGAGGGTCAGCTAGAGACCTGAGAACACGAGCTCTTACATACTAATGACGTGGGGTTCTGGAATTTAACTTCCTACTAAAGTTTAGACCAACAAATACCCCTTACAGGACTTAGACAAAAATAGATAACGAAAATATGAACAATCTAGCCTATTACATTATCTAGTCCTAAAGACACTACACTAAGGGTATAAAACATATTTTGGGATCTTCAATTCCATAGCAATCAATTACTATGATTTCCCCCATTACCGAAAAATAAGCAAGTCCTATTACAAGAACTGTTGAAGGTAGCACAGAATACCCTCTAGGTGATGATTAAATCAACCACTTACTCATAACCCAACAATTTCCCCCTAATTGATGATGCCAAAACCACTAAAGTACTAAACTACTGATCAAAAGACTTCAGTAAAGATTGAGCAATTAAAACAGGGTAATCAGCGGAAAAAAATAGGCATATCAGAGAAAGATAGGTTACGTGTGTGTGTCAGATCACTTCAGTGATCAGTTGTGATAAATACATAACACAGCCACAAGACAATGAGTAGTTGTTTGGCCAAGCAAAGAACTGATGTTTTATACCTGAGAGATGAGGTTACAACAGTCTATGCTCTATTGCAATAAGAAAAATAAGAAACAACTACTGCTATCGTCTGAACTTCTTGATCTTGGCTTTGAACTCTGCAGACTTAGCAGCCGGAGGCTCCAACACGTAAGATTTGTAGATCCTTTCTCTGAGGGTTTGGATGGAAGCGAGATCATCTGGCTGCAAGGGACTTAGATCGTTGTGGCGCGCAACAGTCTCAACTTCGTCCTCTATCTCCTTAGTATATAACACTCCACGAGTCGTCATGGGAGGAGTCAGCTGGCGGTAGCCAGGAGCGGTGAGTGGCAGCTTCTCCTTGAATAGAAGTAGCTTGATCTTTGCTCTGAAGTTCGCATCGTACTGATAGTTAAATTCATCGAAGAAATCAGCTGGCGAAACTTGAGCAGGATAGCACTGCCACACATAATATGCCTTTATGAAATCTATCTTCAGCTCCTCCCACTCCTCGTTCAAATTCCAAGGAATCTATCTATCTACGCGGTGGTGCAGCGTCTTCTTGAGATAGGCCTTCTCGGCACCTCGCCGGAAGAACTTAGATGTCCTCGGAATTTTCTTACTTTTGTCGAGGATTGGCTCTCTGGCGATTCTGTCAGTAAGATCAATGATTTTGGCCAGAACCTCCATCCTCTTCTTCTCCCTTAAGGCTACAGCTCTTTTATCTCCTCTCCGGAGATTTATCCCTTGCCGCGTAGCCTCCCAGGTTGCCTTATCTTCTGCCTCCTGCTCAGGTGTAAGTTTAGAGATGTTCTTCAAACTCTGAGCAAGTCGAAGGTTGTCAGTGTCCGAGTCATCAGCAGGCTCATCAGCAGATTGCTGAGCCTTCTTCTTCTGCTCATCTAGAATCAGCTTGGCCTGACTCTTGGACATCCTGACCCTTGGCACTTTCTTCTTTCTCTTTAGCTGAGCCTCCTCTTCCATCCTCAGCTCATGGTCCAATTGATCTTGGAGCTGTTGAGCCACCCGCTTGTCATGTTCCTCCTGCTCCGCTCTTGTTTTAAATTTGGGCGTCGGGGAAGGAGGTGGAGTAGACTTAGTGGCTTTCTTCTTCCCGAGCCTTTGAAGCAGGAGGGGCTCATCCTGCTGGTCGATAAACTGAGCGAACTCATCAATGTGTTGCGCCTGAGCCGAGGATCCTTCTCCTGATCCTCCAACCGGCTCGGGCAGCTGAGTAGTTTGGACTTGAGGGATTTGAACTTGGGGAGGGGGAAAAGAGCTAGTTCCAGCCTGAGCTGAACTTTCCCCCTTGAGAACTTCCCTCTCAACTGACTGGCCACCCACCTGAGCTCTTCCTTCCCATTCTTCTCCCTTTTTGGCATCATCAGAAGCTAGGGTCAGAAGGGTCTTGATAGCTGCTACTTCCTTCTGAAGGTCATAGACTGCGGATTTGATGGAAATGGTGGTGGTGTTGAAGTCTCCGATGGCATCGCAATAATGGACCCAATCATCCTCCTGATCCTTGTGGATTTGGCGGATGTGAGCCTCTGCTTCGCTCCTCAGCTTCAGAAGCAATGCATCGTGAGAGTCAGTCATCTCTTTCTGGATCAGCTTCAGGGCGGCCGCCTGAGTTTGTAAGGCGCTCGGGACACTTGAGATGGTCATCCTGTTGCGTTCATCCATAGTAGTCTGGACTGTGGCTAAGCTCGCAGACAACTGCTCTGCAAACATCTTCTGCTGGGCTTCAAGCAGCTGCTAGCATTGAGCAGTCAAGTCTGCCTTCTGAGCTGCAAACGTAGCCTCGACGATCTCGTGAATGTTTAGAGTAGGAGCGTCTGAGACCTTCTTGACTGCTCGCAAGCCCGTCAACCTTCTCCGTCTGTGCCTTGGTGTACTGAGCCCATTTCAGATGGACATCCTTAGCTAGGAGACGATTCTTGTCTCCTTGCTTTCTGATGGCGTGGTTGACAGACTTTGAGGACATGGAACCGATGGGTTTTATCTGATAAGACGAGGTTCCGAGCCTCTGCTCTGAGGCGGCGAGTTGTTGCTTCCGGAGGTTGAAGCAACTGGGGCGGCACCGAATTCAGGAGGTGGTGGTGGTGACTCGCCCTTCTCGCTGGGAGACTTTCCCTCAATAGAATCTCCCTGTTCTGCGTCCTTGGGAGGTGCCTGTTCATCATCACCATCACTGTGATGAGAAGGCGGCGATGGGCTCCTGGCAGTCTGCGGGGAGGACCTCAGCTCTAGAAGATATAGCATAGCTGAGCGTAGGTCCTCAAAAGATGTGATGTCAGCGGGTTCCCCAAACCAATCGCTAACTGTAGACTTTGCTCTTCAGCCAGTAAGGACAAATCAGAGTGTTGCTGGATAAGCTCTACAAGAATGTCCCAATTAGGGAACCGTAGCAACATCTAAATCCTTGCCCTAATCACGATGTCGACCAAGTCCTGGTGCTGAGAGATTTCAGGAATATGTGTAGCGACTTCTCCTGTGGCATGGAGATGAGTCATCTGCACAGTCGATGACTGTTCGGAGGAGACCTCAGCAGCCGGTTCGTCTGCTTCTTCCGGCTGAGTCTCTTCCATACTAACCTAATGTACCTTATCCTTTAGCGTGGCACCTTCAATGCCGATATCAGCATCCAGTAGCTCCTCCTCCTGAGGTTGTGGAGGGGAAGCAGGCTTGGTGGGAGCCTTAGAAGCTCCAGCCTTGGAAAGCTTCTTCCGCTTCGGCTGATCGGCCCGTGGAGGCAGATCAGTAGATGATCTTTTGAGCTCAGTCGCTCCACGTCCGATAGACTTTTTGGCCGCTGCTCTAGTCTTGAACTTGATGAGCTTGCGATCGAAGTACTTAGAATTAGCAAACGATGCATGATTTGTCACCGAATCTTCTATCAGTACGAACACCTTGGTCCCATACAACAACTTTCCCACACTGACTCAGTGGATGAGATTTTCTGCGCCTGAGCCTTCAGCTCAGCCAAAAAGAACTTGGTCCAGTTCACCTGGACTCCGTCAACAATAGCCATCATAAGTTTGAGTCTAGGCTTGGACAACTGGTCGAAAGAACCGGTGGCGCTCATCAAGATGTGTATGACGATGTAGGCGAGGCCCCTGTACTCCGGAAGGAGTTGGTTCTTCGGCAGGGCGGACTTGAAGGAGTTATCATCTCGTCCACAGAAACGATGGACGTAGTCATTGAGCTCTGTCTCCTTGTAGCCCACCGGAGAAACCCAAAGTCCGGTAAGTCGAAAGAGGACTTCAAAGCCTCCATCACGTTGATGTTGGCACTGCTAGATTCCCACTTTTGGGGAGCCACTTCCCTCATGTAACCGATCAAGGTTACCTCGCCATACATATCCTCCACGGAACGCCAGTTGAAGAAGAATTCTACCACTTGCCGGGGCAGATAAGCCTTCGGGTGCTTCGTTACCAGAAGCTTCAGGCCGGACGCTTCTATAGCCGAGAAGGTAGGCTCCAAGAACTGAAGCTCCGCCTGATGGAACACCATCGTAGGTTCAAAGAGAACCCTGGAAAGAATGATTTTCTCGATGTTGGATGGGGTCAAGACGATCGCCATAGAATCAGAAATCTGCAAAAAGTACGTTAGCACTTGAAAATAGAATAAGTTAGATCAGTGGTTGTAGATAGATAAGAAATTTACCGTAATCAAAGAGCTTGAAGAAATAGAAGCAGTCGAGAGAGAATGCAACAAATAGGAATGCTTGAAAAGCTCTAAGTTGTGTGAATGGCGAAAAGATGAGATTAGAGTGAAAAGGTTAGATTTTATAAGATTTGAATATCTAGGGTTTTTGATCGGACGATTTTTATAAAATCTCGCTTTTCTGTGACGGCTGTGATCTGATGTTATAAAAGGAATGATTACTTAGCCGCCTCTAATCTAGACCCACGTAAGATAAGAGCAGATAGAGTAAGGTGAGAAGACATGTATTAAATGCGTTGCAGGCAGCATTAAAGGATAAGCATTTTAAATGAAAACGGTTTTCTACTGACTTAAACCTTAAATATTTATGGCGGGAAATAAATGCAAGTCATGCTACTGAATGCAAACGACTGAGTTATTAAATGCGAGCATGCTTATGAGAATATTAACGAATCTAACTACGCAAACCTCTTCAGCTGAACTTTTACGATCAGCTGGTTACCGTAATGACTCGGGAGAATCTTTGTGGTACTGATGGTACTGTGTTCCCCCCTTACTGTGTACTGTTCACCCGACTGCATCAAAGTACTGAGTCTGACTTCTGTCCTGTCGTACTGACTTCTCTCACTGACTCAAGTCAGTAGGATCCAGTAGAACTATGTTGGGAGAAGATTCAGTCGCTCCACAAGTTGTTGGGAGATAACTCAGCAGCCTAGTGCTTTGAATATTTCCTTAAGATTTGAAGATCCCAAAACCCTACTTTGAACTGATGAACCATTCCGTTGTAATTTGTATTGTTCTGTGTCTGAGGTTTCAGTCTCAGCAGACACTCTTCATTTGGTTCAGGCGCTCAGTAGAATATCAGCCTCAATACCAAAAGAAGAAGACTCAGTGATACTAGACTCAGCAGGAGCAGTATATTGAAAGGTGTCAGTGGAACTGAACTCAGCAGGAGTAGTTCACTGAACTCAGAGTTGATCTTCAGTAGAGCTGACTTAGCAAGAGCATGCTACTGAATATAGATAGACTCAGCAATGGCTAGATAGTCTTCTAACTGTCAGAATTTACTATGTCAAATCAGCAGAGTCATACGAGGTATAAAGAAGTCAGCTTCAGATCTACCTTGAAGTCTGTTCTGTCTCACCTACTTTCTTCAGCCTCGACCAATGACGAGAAGCCAACTGTCAACTATCTGATTAAAACTGCAAGTCAACAACTTTCCAGAAATGGAGGGAAAGGACTCTGCCACCATCTTTGAAAGAGCCGTTAGCTAACCAAAAGAGAGAGACACACGGATCGTCGTCTCCAACGGATCTATCCTTGTCTCTGCTCTATAAATAGAGGGATAAATTTAAAGTGAAGCTCACGACCGAACGAGAGACCAAGAACACACGAGCATTCACGAGCAACTCGAAACGACCTAAGTCTTCCGCAAGAAGTTCAAAGAGTAATCTCCAGCGAAAGACGACATACTTGCTCATAGGGAACCAAGGTGAACCAGATTACAGAGCCTCTAGTATCCAAGCGACTGAATACGAACCCAAGTCCATACTTAACCGTTTGTCGCTCTAGAACCCACTTTCTCATTCCCTATCCCTCTAACCTAAGCTCAGCAGATCTTATCCATAGCTTAGACGAAGGAGTTCATATCTGAACTGATCCTCATTGTAAAGGACTCCTTCATAGTTGGAGAGTTTGTCAAATGCTTTAGTTTGATCCTTTGTAAACTGATACTTGTTAAGTATAAATCTCAAGACCAGTGTTTGTCCAGTGTACAAACCGACTGAGACTATCTCAGTAAAATACATAGCTTCCTGATCTTTCGGGGCAGTGGACGTAGGATTGTTGGATCCGAACCACCTTAGAAATTGCCTGTGTTATGTCTTCTCTTTAGTGTTGCATTGATTACTTTTCATACTGAAAGTATTTCTAAAATCATTCCACTGAGTTTCTGCAAAGCTTAACAAATCGCATTAATATACTGAAAAGGTTTTATTAAAAGCATTTTCTAAACTCAACTGAATTTGGGCCTACACATTTCCGCACTACTGATCTTCAGCTGAACGGTACTGAATTCTGACTCAAGTCAGCTAGCAGGCCTCAGTGAAGTCAGCCACTCTGTCACATGATCCAGAACATCTTTTTTGGTCTACTGAACTTGTTCAGTACGACACTCTCCTGAAAAGGACTGTTCGTGTTTAAAGTTGAGAAATTGTTTTCAGGTGTATTCACCCCCCCCCTCTACACCTGAACGTTTAATCTCGGGACCAACAATTTGTATTAGAGCAGGAGTTCTATAAGACTCTTGTTATTCTGAAACTGGTCTACTTGAATGGATCCAGAAAACGTTTTCACTGCATATCATTCTTCATTCATATCATTATCTACTATGTTTGATATGTCAGGAATCAGGATGGTACCCATGTTGTTAGTAGAGAACTACGGGGTATGGCGAGTCAGAATGGAGACACATCTGACTTCCCTCCACGACAGCATGACTGAGGTACTGGAGGACGGACCTATCATTCCGGTGGTTGATAGTGTCGTAACTTAGGACCCAGCACAAGGAGGAGGAATGGTGACCGGGAAGAAGATCCCTAAAGACAGAAGTCTCTTCACCCTTGATGAGAAGAAGCTTCACAACTTAGACCGGGTTGCCAGAAACGCCATACTGACCACTCTGAGCGATTCTTATCTAGGGAGAGTTCAGGACTGCAAGTCCGCGAAGGAACTCTGGGATGCTCTAGCACTACTGAGTCGGGGGACTCAGAAAATCAAAGCGAACAAGATGGCGCTGGAACTTCAGAAGATGGAGAGACTGTCTCTCATGCCTGGTGACTCCATTGAAGATCTCAACGTCAGATTCACGGATCTGATGAACTCTATCAATGGGCTGGGAAAGACATTCTCCAACCGAAAGATGAATCTCAAGATTTTGAGAGCACTGCCAGAAGGTCAATGGACTCCCTTTGCTACTTTACTAAGACATTCTGATTTAGATATTGTTACTCCTGACCATATCTTTTCAGAACTTAAAGCTGAGGAGTTCAAGTTTGGTCTACCTCAAAGGAAGCAGCGAGCTGAAGCTGACACCCAAGTTGACCATGCCTTCAAAGCATCAGTCAGCACAACGGCTCCAACCTCTAGCAAGGCTGAACCTTCACTCAGTAATTTACAAGAAGGAAATCAGGCTAAGAAGTACCCGCTGCTTGCCGTGAAGTATCAGAAAGAGAAGGAGAGGCGCAAAAAACTCTCAAGAGTCGTCAAAGACTCCAAGGGTAAGTCTGAGTATACACCTAAGCGCACTCCTGACTCACATACTTCTGAATGCAGGAAACTGGAGGACTCAGCTCAGTCGAAAGACAGCGAGAGCAAAGAAGAGAGAGTCACTACCTGCTACAACTGCAAGAAGCCAGGACACTATAAGTATGATTGTCCTGAGCTCAGTACTGCCGAGAGAGCAGCACGCAAAGCTCGAAGGGAGAAGTTCATCAAGAAGCGTCAAGCATATATAGCTGGTGAACTCTCAGACGACTCAGATGAAGTCAATTCCTTCATGGATTCATCCGACGATGAAGCGGCATTCATGGCCGTAGAGCTTGAAGAAGACGCTGAAAAGTGTCTCATGGCAGGAGAAGAGGATGAGGTAAACTCTCACGCTCCATTTAACTCCTCTTCGCACTGCACACACGACACTATTTTAGGTGCATATGAGAATCTGGACGTCGCAATCGCATATGAAGAACTACTCGACGAGCAGATTCAGATGAGTCTGCAGTTCAGTAAGACTCTTCAGGAGTTGGATACCCTGAAAGTGGAGAATCAGAGACTTTCTCAGGAGAGTCAGGTTGCTATTGAGTCAAAAGGACTTCTGTTGAGACTCAGGGAGGAGATAAACTCTCTGATGGCCAAGTCTCAGCATCAAGAAGATCAGATCTCAAAACTGACCAATAACTTGACTCAGAAAGATACTAAACTGAGTCTACTGAAGTAAGAGTTGTCAGGACTTCAGACCGAGCATGAACTGCTGAAGAAGAGCGATGATGTCTGGAGGAACCTGATGACAGAGCGATACATGGGCCCTGAAAAGAAGCTTGAGGCGATGCTAGCAAGCAACAAGCCTAAGCACTGCAAGGAGGGACTTGGATTCAGCCATGGAGCCTCCTCATTTTCCCCGTAGGCTCAGAAAACAGCCTAGCTGATGGATTTGTTCAAGGGGAGACCATCATCGCATAGATTCTGAACCCCCTCGCCAAGAACAAACAAAAGATGAAGGCACCTCATCCCAGCTATCAGCATTCTGACAAGAAGATCAGTTCCAAATTACCCCAGTTCAGTCAAGGGGGAACTAGCAAAGCTAAGTGGGCTGATCAGTATGGACCTCCGCAGCTGACACATCCAGCTCAGTATAGGTCATATTACTATGATCCTATAGTCAGGAGAGGACCTAAGAGTCAGAAGAAGAAGAAAGCCGTGTAGAAGGCAAAGGTCAGCAGTCCACCTACTCAGAAGATCAGGACTCCTAAACCTGTGAAGCCTCATAAGTTAGCATCGACCAGTCCAGTGGTCAAGTATGTTGATGAAAGTGGGAAGAAACCGTCTGAGACTACCACAGTCGTAAGACAGATCTGGGTTTCCAAAACTAACGTCTAAGGACCCAAAATCAAAAATGAATGGTACCTAAATACAATTCTGTTTTGTAGGTGCACAAGGACCCTTGGTATGTGGACAGTAGATACTCAAGACATATGACATACCAAAAGGACCTACTGAAGAATTATACTACTAAAGAAGGACCCCGAATCGAGTTTGGAGACAACGCAAAAGGCTACACCAGAGGCTATGGAACACTCAACATTGGAGCCGCAACGGTTCCAAGAGTATCATATGTTGAAGGACTTTAGCATAATCTTCTCTCTGTTAGTCAATTTTGTGATAACTCGAATAGAGAGATTTTTGACGCTAGTTTCTGTGATGTCATTGATAAATCTACAGGGAAAACAGTGTTGTCAAGTTCGCACAAAAAGAATATCTACGTAGCTGACTGGAACTCAGCTGAACCTGAAGCTTGTTTGTTGGCAAAGAACGACAACAGAACGGAGTGGCTCTTGCACAAAAGACTCAGCCATCTCAACTTCAATATGCTCAACAAGCTAGCTAGAAACACTCTAGCAAGAGGAATGCCAAATGAAGTATTTAGCAAAGACACTCAGTGTGAAGCATGCCTGAAGGGAAAGCAAACAAGGAATCAAAATCCTCCTGTTTCATCTCCTTCCACTAATGGAATCCTTCAGCTGCGACATATGGATTTATTCGGTCCAGTCTCTCCGGTGACGATCAGAGGCAAAAAGTATGCTTTAGTAGTCATTCATGACTACTCGTGCTACACATGGGTCATATTTATTGCCAACAAGTCTGACGTCAAAACAGAGTTACCAACGCTTCTGAAAAAGCTAAGTGTCGCGAAGAACACCAAGATTATCAAGATACGTTCAGACTGAGGAACTGAGTTCCTCAATTCGATGGTGGAGGAGTTCTGCAAAGCTGAAGGCATAGAGCATGAGATGTCTGCCGCGCACACGCCTCAACAAAATGGGGTTGCTGAAAGGAAGAATATAACACTCAAAGAAGCAGCAAGAACCCTGCTCGCAGACTCAGGACTCCCAACCAAATTCTAGGCAGAAGCTACTGACACTGCATGTTACACTCAGAACAGATCCCTACTGACAAAGCAGCATAAGAAGACACCATATGAATTATGGAACGGCAGAAAGCCTTCTTTATCTTATTTCCATATTTTTGGGTGTTCGAGCTTTATCCACAATAATGGAAAGGACCAGTTGAAGACTTTTGATAGCAAGTCAGACCAGGGAGTCTTCTTAGGATATTCCGGGGTCAGGAAAGCATTCAGAGTCTTTAACTACCGGACCCTTTGCGTGGAGGAAAGCCCTCATGTTGTTTTTAATGAGTTTGCTACTGAAGACAGGAGCAGGAACTCCAAACCAGAGTTTGAGGACATCAGTAAGCAGCTATAGGATCTGAGCCTAAAAGATAAATTTGAAAAGATCCAGCTGTGTTGGGATGGTGATTCACATGAAGAAACTGAAGATAAGTCTACTGAATCTCAGCCAGCAGCAGAAGTAGCTGAACAAATTGACTCTACTGAACAGAGTCACCTGCCTTGGAAGGCACAACTAAGGAACCCTAGATAAAAGAGTCTGAAGACCCGAAGACTGAAGAGCATCGACGATCGGCTCCATGCAATCAATATCACACGATCTGAATGCGAGGACTGGCTCAAACCAGACCCTCTTGCAGCTTAGGATCTCATCGATATCAGAAGGAATGAGAACTTCATTGTTCGGGGAGCTCGCCATTATAAGATACTGAATCTGCAAAACAAATGTTAGCACTTGAAAATAAAGTAAGTTAGTTACTGTAAATTAACTTTAAGAGATGTACCGATGAATTATTGTTGTGAAGGTAGTAGATTTCAAATGCAGTTATGTTTTGCAAAGCACTAATATGATCGATAATGGTAGAAAGTGAAATAGCAGATCATGGATATGAGCATATATATCATATATGAATATAAACGGTTTATTCAACGTGCGGTTGAGATTAAAATGGATTTGAAAGATGGAAGGCCAATATTTAATGTTATAAGAGGTTATGATTACTTTGCCGTCTATAATCTTGACCTACATATCTATCATATAAAAGGTAAGGTGTTGGTCCTGAGACGTGGTTCAGGTGTGTGGGGGGGGGGGTGGGGTTGAATACACGTAAATACAAATTATTTTTCTTAAACGCAAAAGTCAGCTCTAGCTAAGTGTGCTACTGAACTGAGTCAGATAGCCAAATATGCTTCCAGATTGCGTGGGCAAATATTTCTTCTACTGAGTTTAGCTCTACTTACTTATGTCAGTCGAACAGTCGTTCAGTATCAGAGTGTGTGCGGAAGTGTAGGCCCTATGAAACGTCTCGATTGGAAAATCGATTTTATGTTGAGTTTGATGAAATAATGTTTTGTGCAATATGATCAGTTTAGAAAAGCAACAGTAAATCAACATAGCAGATTTTTAAAGTGATTTGGACACACTAGGTCCTACGTCCACTCTCCTGACCAAAGCAGGATACTTGTTTTATTTGTACTGAGCAAGTCTCAGTGATCTGTTCACAGGACATATACAAACTTGATGTTTATACTGAGCAAGTCTCAGTGATCTGTTCACAGGACATATTCTCTACTTATATTCATAGTGACTTTTACAGGGTTTCAAACTTAAAGAGTTTGAGGTTTCTCCAACTTTGAGGAAGTTCTTACAATAAGAACGTTTTCACAAAATGTGAACTCCCTCGAGGTTTCTAAGCTATGAATATTACAATATAGCTCGCTTAGATCAGAGAAGGGGAACAAATATTCTCTAGAGAGAAGAACTAAAAAGATTCTAATCTATGTCCAAGTTCTTCGCTGGATATGCAGTGAGTTTGATAGAGATCGTTTGAGCGTTGAAAGCTTTTGGTTCCCTGTATCTTTTTGCATGAAGACTCTCCTTTATATATAGTTTCCGATTTGTGAATAGATCCTTTGGAGAGGGGTCTAGCCACGTGTCGAAATGACAAGGAAAACGGCTTCATAAATTTGAACGTTGATGAGTAGGTGCACTATAGAGATACGCCTCTTTTTTAGTCTCGGAGCAGCTTTTATCAGAACAGGTAAAGTACTATTGGCTCCTTATTGGTCGAAGTAGAATGGTAGGTGAGCCTTGTCAAACATCAAGGTTGACTCCCTCTGAATCCTCGGACCTTCAACTGAAGTGACTTCCTACTGACGTTCTTCTGAGCATTAAGTGCATGGGCACGAATTCCTGTGTAGATTTAGTTGGTGGTCGGCTGGCCAACTGCCTCTTCAATCCTGAGTCCATTAGCTGAGTACAAGGTCTTCTACTGAACTTCGCAGCTACTGAACTCTAGCATACTGAGTTCCTAACATGCTGAGCTCAAACTAAGCTATTACATAATTGAAGGTTCATCATTCAGCTAGGGGTTTTGGGATCTTCAAATCTATAAAATATAGTTCTACTGAATCTCATCCCAACATAAGGTGAGATGAAATGCATTTAATGCACCGCAATCAGTTGATGGAATGTCGTGCTTTTAATGAAAACGATTTTTTTATTGACATCCTTATGGTATAAATGGCCAGAAATAAATGCAAAGAGATGTTGAGTAAAGATATACTGGATAAATACTCAAAACCTGTCAGCTGTACATAGTAGTCAGCTGATACCACTATGTAGTCACTTAATAGTTCAACATTACTGTGAGTAAGTTCCCCCTTACTCAGCACTTTCGGGATCGTCTTACTGAACTAAGTCAGTAGGATCCAGTAGGCCTAGTTCTACTGAGAGTTCATTGAATTTGGTCTCAGCTAGAGGTTTGGTCAGTATGTCGGCTCTTTGTTTGTTAGTATGAATTTTCTCCATTCTGATGTACTTCTTTTCGACATGATCTCGGATGACGTGATGGTTGATGTCAACATGCTTGCATCTCGTATGTAGAATTGGGTTCCGAGTAAATGCAACAGCACTTGTACTATCGCAGTTGATCGACACTTCATCTTGATAGATTTCATAATCGTGTAACTGTTGTCGAAGCCATAGAATCTGGGTGAAACAGCTTCCGGCAGCCATATATTCAGCTTCAATAATGGACGTTGCTACTGAGTGTTGTTTCTTTGAAAACCACGATATGAGTTTATTACCGAGGAACTGACACGTTCCTAAAGTCGATTTTCTGTCGATTCGACATCCTACATAATCAACATCAGAATATCCGGTTAGTTCAAGATTATCATCAACAGGATACCATAACTCAACATCAGGTATTCCTTTCAGGTATTAGAGAATATTCTTTGCTGAGTATACATAACTCTTCTTGGGATTTGCCTAAAATCTCGTTCGTACACCTACAACATAGGTTATATCAGATCTACTGGCATTTAAATATAATAAAGAACCAATAATAGCACGATAATCAGTTGAGTCAACAGATACTCCCTCTTTATCACGATCAATATTCAGATTTGTGTTCATGGGGATCTTTACTGATTTGCTGGATTTGTAGCCGAACTTCTTGACGAGGTCTTTGGTATATTCGGCTTGATTTATGAATATTCCTTTCTTAGATTGATTTACTTGAAGTCTAAGGAAACAATTCATTTCTCCCATCATCGACATTTCAAATTTTGTCTTTCATCATCTGTTCAAATTTCTGACATAAGGTCAGATTCTTAGATCCAAAAAATATGTCGTCCACATAGATCTGCACTACAAAGACATCATTTTCTGACTTGAAACTGAATAGGGTGCGATCTACGGTTCCCTTCTAAAAACCTTTATGAAGTAGAAAGTTTGAAAGGGTATCATACCAAGCCTGCTAAAAGCCGGAAGGTTGTTTTACACTAGACTTCTTCCTTCAGTACGCCGTTCAGGAAAGCTGACTTTACATCCATCTGATAGACAGTAAATTGTTGATGAGTTGCATATGCTAGGAAAAGGGGAATGGCTTCCAATCTTGCAACTGGATCGAACGTTTCATCAAAGTCTATTCCTTCAGTTTGACAATAACCTTTAACAACTAGTCAAGCATTATTCCTAACGATAACGTTGATTTCATCTCGCTTGTTTTTAAAGACCCATTTGGTTCCGATCACTTCTTGGTGTTTGGGTCTGTCACAAGCTCCCAAACATCATTTCTTGTGAATTGATTGAGCTCTTCTTGCATAGCAGTAATCCAGTCAGCATCATTCAATGCATCCTCAATTGACTGAGGTTCTTCAGTAGTTAAGAAGCAGGAGTATAAGGCACTTTCTCCTTGACAGAATCTGGATCTTATCTTAACACTTGCTGATGGATCTCCGATAATAAGATATGAAGTATGAGCATCTAACCATGAACTATGACTTCTTGTTACTTCTTCTGAAGTTCATTCTGCACAAATAGTAGGATTGTGGGGAATTTAAGTGGTACTATTTTATGATTGAGGCAATTTAGTAACAAAATCGGGATCAACTGAGTCGCCAGGTTCATGGGCATCATGCTCAGGAATGTTAGTAGTTTCCCCTGAATTGTTATTCTCAGTAGAGGTCTCAGTTACCACTAGGGTTTCTTCATCGATCTGAGTTACTTGGGATTGATTCTATTCAGAAGAATCAATCGGTTCAGCTACATTGCTTGTTGGTTGGTTCCGATTTTCATCATTTGAATCATCATCCCAACAATGCTGGATCTTCTCTATTTTAAAGTTTAAGCTTAGATCTTGTAGCTTGTTGCTGACCTCTACAACATCTTTCTGAGAGCTTTGTTCCTGTTCTCAATAACAAACTCATTAAATACAGCATGAGGGCTTTCCTCCACACAAAGTTTCTGGTAGTTAAAGACCCTAAAAGCTTTGATGACCCTAGAGTATACTAGGAATAATCCTTGGTCTGACTTGGTATCAAAGATCTTTAACTGATACTTTCTATTATTGTGGATAAAGCATGAACAACCAAAGATATGGAAATACGAAATAGAAGGCATTTTCCGTTTCCATAATTCAATAGGTGTCGTCATGTGCAGTTGAATCAATAAAGAGAGATTCTGAGTGTAACAGGCTGTGTCAGTAGCTTCTGTCCAAAACATTGATGGTAGACCTGAGTCTGCGAGTAACATTCTTCCTGCTTCTTTGAGTGTTTGAGGTTTCGTGCTGGATCCCTTCAGCTTCATAGTAGTCTTTCATCATGGAATTTAGAAATTATGTTCCTCGATCTGAGCGTATTCTTTGTATCGATATCCTTTTCCACACTTAGTCTTTTTAGTAGTTTCGACAGTTCAGTTTTAACGTTAGACATGTTGGCGATGAAAATCACCCAAGTATATCTTGAATAGTCATCTATGACTACAAGCGCGTATTTCTTGCCTCTGACGTCACTTAAGAGACCAGCACAAAATGATTTATGTGGAGAAGCTGAAGGATTACATCTGTAGAGAGTGGCGGAATTGGAGGATTGCTTGACCGAGTCTGCTTCCCTTCATATATGTTTTACAATTCTTATGTCGTTTGAAGACTTCATTGGGCAATCCTCTGACTTTAGCATCTCTTGCTAGCTTTTTCATAGTTTTGAAGTTCAGATAACTTAGTCTTCTGTGTCACAGCCAAACTATCTTGTCATATGACTTTGCATGTGCTAGCAAGCAGGCTTAAGGTTCAACGGTAGTACAATCTGCATAGTAGATGCTTCTTCCCCGCGAGCCTGATAAGACAGTTTTTCTGTAAATTTATCAAGAAAATCACAAAAAATGCGTCAAAAGTCACTTTATTGGAGTTATCACAAAATTGACTGACTGAAATGAGATTATGTTGAAGTCCTTCAACATATGATACTCTGGAAACTATGGCAGATCCTTTCTTCAGTGTTCCATATCCCTTAGTATATCCTTTGGAATTATCTCCAAACTCAATTCTGGCTCCTTCTTGCTGAACGTAGTTGGTTAGCAGATTCTTTTGATGCGTCATCTGTCTTGAGCATGCACTATCCATGATCCAAGCATCCTTTAGCAGCTGCAAAATAAAATTAAATTCTGGTACCCTTTGGGTTCAGGTTGGGTCCTTAGAGGTTAGTAGATTTTGGGACCCAAATCAGTCTGACAACCCTGGCGGTTTCACATAACTTCTTGCCCTTTTTGTCAATGAATCTCTCTGTTGAACTGGGAGATGCTGACTTCTTTTCTTTCTGAGGTTCAGGTTTCTTCTTCTTCTGAACCTTGGGGCTTTTGATTCTGGGCTCATAGTAGTATGATCCATACTGAGCTAGATGAGTCCACTGAGGATAACCATACAACTCTGCCCATCTGACCTTCTTGGTTCCTCCTGAGTTGAATCTAGGTGTTCTGGGGCTTGAACCTTTAGTCACCTTTTGATAGTTTTGCTGAAGTTCTTTCATATTCTGTTTGTTCTTTGTCAGAGGGGTTTAAGATTCAGCATATTGAGTTCCCCCTTGGACAAATCTATCAGCCAGCTTGTTTGAGTTTTCTCCTCTAAAGTCGATGCTTCATATGTGTAACCAAGTCCTTCCTTTGTGGAGGTTGGTCTCTGTGATCTGAGCAGTTTTTTAAGCTTCTCTTTGGCTCCTATGTATTGCTAAGTCATTAAGGTTCTCCAATCCTCATCGCTTTTTTTCAGAGCCTCATACTCAACTTTGGATTGTGCAAGCTTATCCTTTAGACTGACAATTTCAGTATCTTTCTTAGAATTGTCCTTGGTCAGAACTGAGATCCGAGATTCTTGTAATTGAGACTTAATCATTAGAGAATTGATCTCTTCCCCTATCTCACGACAAGTCCTTCAGACTCAGTAGAGTCCTGACTTCTCATTGAAAGTCTCTAATTTCTAGTACTTATATGTTCCGGCTCCTAAAGTGTCCTACTAAACTACGTGCTCATCTAAATCTGTTCCTCTGGCAGATCTTCATATGCTAGAACCACATCTAGAGGTTCTCATGCAACAGAACATGTGTCGTGTGTGCGAGGTGAAGAGGGCAGAAATTAGGATCAGACTTTACCTTAGCCTCTTATCTAGCCATAAGACACGGTTCAGTATCTTCTTCAACTTCGATTGCCATGAATGTTGCTTCATCATCTCATGATTCCATAAACAACTCTTCATCGCTTGTGCAATCGGATAGTTCTCCGGCTATGTGGGCTTGCCATTTCCTGATAAACTTGTTTCCTCTGGCTTGCCTTTTAGCTCTTTCAACAGCGAAGAATTCTGAACATTCCATTTTGGTAATGTCCTGACTTCTTGCAATTGTAACACGTTGAGCTCTTGCCTTCCATTCTTGGTGTTTCACTATTTTCAGTGGAGGCAGTCTCAGTGTTCCTTCATTCAGGTGGAGAGTTAGATTCACCTTTCGAGTGATTATTATCTCTCTTATCTTGGTAGGTTTTTGAAGCTCTCTTCATCTTCGTGAGCTTGTCCTTCTCGTTTTGGTATTTTACTCCAAGAAGAGCATACTTCTCAGCTAGATTGTCATCAGTTGGGATATTCATTTAGCTTCCAGCTGAATGACTAGTGGTTGATGGACTTGCTGCAGGAGTGCTGACTGTTGCCTTATATGCATGATCCATTGACATTTCAGTATCAACACCGGGAGTATGCGGAAAATTGAACTCAAACTCCTATGATTTGAACTCAGAAAATATATAATTAGGAGGAATAGAGCTTAAGTCAGTTCTTCGCAAACATGTAGCAAAGGAATACCACTTGGGCTTAGTAAGAGCCCTTAGAATTTTTGCATTTGTCTCGTTATTGCGGAAGGTTTTCCCCAGTCCATTGATGATGTTGATCTGATTTTGAATCTAACACTAAAATCATTGACACTCCGAGAATCATTGCGAATGCTTTGAGCTTTTGTATCTCCAACTCCAGCTTGTTTTCCTTGATCTGTGGAGTTCATTGAATCAGTACTACGAGAACATCCCAGAACTCTTTTGCAGTTTTGCAGTCATGCACCCTTCCAATATAAGAGTCACTAAGCATAGTCAGTATCACATTATGTGAGACTCAGTCAAGATTGTGCATCTTTCTCTCTTCTAGTGTAAAGAGGCTTCTATTCTTGGGAACCTTTTCACTAAATCTAGCCCTTATTGCTGCCACAGTTGCAAATTCGACGTTGTCGACCATGGGAACTGTTGGGAGATGATTCAGTAGCCTAGTGCTCAGTAGATTTGAATGATCCAAAAACCCTACTTTGATTGATGAACCATTTAGTTGTATTTGTTTGTTCTGTCTTTGAGAGTTTCAGACTCAGTAGACATCCTTCCTACATGGTTCGGGCGTTTAGTTCTGTGTCCTAATTCTTCAATTAATTATCAGCCTCATTACCATGAGAAGAAGACTCAGTAGTACTAGACTCAGCAGGAGCAGTATACTGAAAGGAGTCAGTAGAACTTAACTCAGCAGGAGTAGTTCACTGAACTCGGAGTTGATCTTCAGTAGAGCTGAACTAAGCAGGAGTATGCTAGTGAACTTAGATCAGACTCAGCAACGGCCAGACAGTCTCCTGAATGTTAGAGATCTTATAAGTCAAATCAGCAGAGTCATACGAGGTACAGAGAAGTCAGCTTCAGATCTATCTTGAAGTTTGTGAAGTTTGTTTGTCTAACCTACTTTCTTCAGCCTCGACCAATGACAAGTAGCCAGGAGGGACAAAGGGCTGTCCACTTTCTGATTAAAGCTGCAAGTCAACATCTTTCCAGAAATAGAGGGAAAGGACTCTGTCACCATACTTTGAAAGAGCCGTTAGCTACCCGAAAGAGAGAGACACATGGATCATCGTCTCCAACGGATCTTTCCATGTCTCTCATCTATAAATAGAAGGAAGATTTAAAAATCGAAGCTTACGACACATACAAGAACACACGAGCATTTACGAGCAACTCAGAATCGATTTAAAGCTTTCCGCAAGATCTTCAAAGAGCTATTCCTAGCGAAAGGCGACATACTTTCTCAAACGGAACCGAGCTGAATCAGATCATAAACCTCTAGTATCCAAGCGACTGAATACGAACCCAGAGTTTATACTTAACCGTTCGTCGCTCTAGAAGCCACTTTCTCGTTCCCTTCCCTCTAACCTAAGCTCAGTAGACCATATCTATAGCTTAGATCAAAGGAGTTCATCCCTGAAATGTTCTTTATCGTAAAGAACTCCTTCATAGTTGGAGAGTTTGCAAACACTTAAGTTTGATACCTTGTAAACTGAGACTTGCTCAGTATAAATCTCAAGACCCGTGTTTGTTCAGTGCACAAACCAACTGAGACTAACTCAGTGTAATAAAATAGCCTCCTGATCTTTTCGGGAAAGTGGACGAAGGATTGTTGGATCCGAACCACTTTAAAAATCTCTGTGTTTTGTGTGCTCTACTTTTAATGTTGCATTGATTATTGTTCATACTGAAAATATCTTTCAAATCATTCAAGTGTGTTTCAGCAAAGCTTAAAAGATCGCACTAATATAATGAAACAGTTTTCCTTAAAACGTTTTCTAACTCAACTGAATTTGGGCCTACACATTTCCTCACTCTACTGAACTTCTACTGAACGGTACTGAATTTTGACCTAAGTCAGCTAGCAGGCCTCAGTGAAGTCAGTCACTCTGCCACGCGATTCAGAATAGCTTATCTGGTCTACTGAACCTATTCAGCTCGGCATCTTCCTGAAAAGGACTGTTCGCGTTTTGAGTTGAGAAAGTTTTCAGGTGTATTCACCCCCCCCCTCTACAACTGAACTTTTATCCCGGGACCAACAATTGGTATCAGAGCAGGAGTTCTCTAAGACTCTTGTTTTTCTGAAACTGGTCTACTTGAACGGATCCACAAAACGTTTTCACTGCATATCATTCTTTATTCATATCGCAATTTTCAATGTCTAATATGTCAGGAATCAGGATGGTACCCCAGTTATCAGTAGAGAACTACGGGGTATGGCGAGTCAGAATGGAAGCTTATCTGACTTCCCTCCACGACAGCATGATAGAGGTACAGGAAGATGGACCTATCATTCCCATGATTGATAGTGTCGAAACCCAGGATCCTGCACAAGGAGGCGACATGGTGACCGGAAAGAAGATCCCCAGAGACAGAAGCCTCTTCACTCCTGAAGAGAAGAAGCTTCACAACTTAGATCGGGTTGCCAGAAATGCCATACTGACCACCTGAGTGATTCCTATCTCGGAAGAGTTCAGGACTGTAAGTCCGCAAAGGAACTCTGGGATGCTCTAGCGCTACTGAGTCGGGGGACTCATAAGATCAAAGCAAACAAACTGGCGCTGGAACTTCAGAAGCTGGAGAGACTGTCTCTCATGCCTAGCGACATGATTGAAGATCTTAACGTTAGATTCACGGATCTGATGAACACCATCAACGGGCTGGGAAAGACATTCTCCAACTGAGAAATGAATCTCAAGATATTAAGAGCACTACCAGACGGACATTAGACTCCATTCGCTACTTTGCTGAGACATTCTGACCTTGATATTGTTTGTCCTGATCATATCTTTTCAGAATTAAAAGCTGAAGAGTTCGAGTTCGGTCTACCCCAAAGGAAGCAGTGAGCTGAAATCGACCATGCTTTCAAAGCATCAGTCAGTACAGCGGCTCCCACGTCCAGCAAGGTAGAACCTTCACACAGTGATCTAGAAGAAGGAAACCTAGCTAAGAAATATGCACTGCTTGCCGTGAAGTATCAGAAGGAGAAGGAGAGGCGCAGAAAACTCTCTAGAGTCGTCAGAGACTCCAAGGGTAAGTCAGAATATACACCCAAGCGCACTCCTGAATCGCATACTTCTGATTGACAGAAACAGGAGGACTCAGCTCAGTTGAAAGACAGTGAGAGCAAAGAAGATAGAGTCACCACCTGCTACAACTGCAAGAAGCCATGACATTATCAATACGACTGTCCTGAGCTCAGTACTGCTGAGAGAGTAGCACGTAAACCTCGAAGGGAGAAGTTCATCAAGAAGCCTCAAGCATATATTGTAGGTGAACTCTCAGACGACTCAGATGAAGTCGACTCCTTCATGGATTCATCAAATGAAGCGGCATTCATGGCCATAGAGCTTGAAGAAGATGCTGAAAAGTGTCTTATGGTAGGAGAAGAGGATGAGGTAAACTCTCACCCTCCATTTAACTCCTCTGCACACTTCACCTACGACACTATTTCAGGTGCAGAAGAAAATCTGGATATCTCGATTGCGTACGAAGAACTATTAGACGATTAGATTCAAATGAGCCTGCAGCTCAGTAAGACTCTTCAGGAGTTGGATGCCCTGAAAGTGGAGAATCAGAGACTTTCTCCGGAGAGTCAGGTTGCTACTGAGTCAGAAGGACTTGTGTTGAGACTTAGAGAGGAGATTAACTCTCTGATCGCCAAGTCTCAGCATCAAGGAGATCAGATCTCAGTACTGACCAATGACTTGACTCAGAAGGATACTGAACTGAGTCTACTGAAGCAAGAGTTGTCAGGACTTCAGACCTAGCATGAAATGCTTAAGAAAAGTGATGATGTCTGGAGGAATCTGATGACAGAGCGGTACATGGGCCCTGAAAAGAAGCTTGAGGCAATGCTAGCCAGCAACAAGCCGAAGCACTGGAAGGAGGGAGTTAGATTCAATCATGGAGCCTCCTCATCTGCCCCTGTACGCTCAGAGAACCGGCTGGCTGATAGGTTTATTCAAGGGGAGACTATAAATGTTGAGATCCTGAACCCCCTAGCAAAGAACAAACAGAAGATGAAGACACCTCATCCCAGTTATCAACATTCTAACAAGAAAATCAGCTCTAAATCACCCGAGCTCAGTCAAGGGGGAACTAGCAAAGTTAAGTGGGTTGATCAGTATGGACCTCCACAGCTGACACCTCTAGCTCAGTATGGGTCATATTACTATGATCCTATAGTCAGAAGAGGACCTAAGATTCAGAAAAGAAAGAAGAAAGTCGTTCAAAAGCCAAAGGTCAGTAGTCCCCCAACTCAGAAGATCAGGACTCCTGAACCTGTGAAGCCTCAAAAGTCAGCATCGACCAGTCCAGTGGTCAAACATGTAGATCAAAGTGGAAAGAAACTGTCTGAGACCACCAAGGTCGTGAGACAGATTTGGGTTTCCATAACTAACATCTAAGGACCCAAAATCAAAACTAAAGGGTACCTGAATATAATTCTGTTTTGCAGGTGCACAAGAACCCTTGGTATGTGGACAGCGGAAACTCAAGACATATGACATACCAAAAGGACCTACTGAAGAATTATACTACTGAAGAAGGACCCAGAATCGAGCTTGGAGACAATGCAAAAGGCTATACCAGAGGCTATGGAACACTCAGCATTCAAACCGCCACAGTTCCAAGTGTATCATACGTTGAAGGACTTTAGCATAATCTTCTCTCTGTTAGTCAATTTTGTGATAACTCGAATAAAGTGATTTTTTACGCTGGTTTCTATGATATCATTGATAAATCTACAAGGAAAATAGTGTTATCAGGTTCGCGCAGAAAGAATATCTATGTAGCTGACTGGAACTCAGCTGAACCTGAAGCTTGCTTGTTAGCGAATAACGACAACAGAACAGGGTAGCTCTGGAACAGAAGACTCAGTGTTGGGAATTAGGTTCACTATGATAGATTTGAAGATCCCGAAACCCTAGCTGGATGATGAGCTTTCGATATTGTTATAGCTTAACTGAGTTCACCGTGTTAGGAACTCAGTAGACTAGCTAAAGTTCAACAGCTGTGCATTCAGTAGAAGACTCAGTAAATACTTGGACTCGGCGGGAGCAAGATATGCGAAAGGAGTCGATCGAGCCGAACTCGGCGGGAGTAGTTCATTGTACTCAGAGTTGATCTTCAGTAAAGCAGACTCAGTAGAAGTTATCTACTGAATCAAGATCAGAATCAGCAACGGTCGATCAGTTACTTTAACTGACCATGGACTTCAGAAGAACAATTCAGTAGAGTTGTCTGAGGTCGTACATCTGAGAAGTCAGCTTCAGTATCACCTTGAAGTCTGAATAGGTCTCAACCACTCTCTGTACCTCGACCAATGACAAGCGGCCGGTGGCGAGTCTCCGACATAAAGCTGCAAGTCAACCACATTCATTAAAGTTAGTGGACTCTACAGAATTCAAATAAAGCCGTTTGCTACCCCATAGAGTGACACTTGGCATCGTCCTCTCCAACGGACATATGCCTACGTCACCTCTATAAATAGAGAAGAGTCTTCACGCAGAGAAAAGAGATGTGAGGTCAATCATGACGATGATGGACACATCCAAGGAACCGAGCTCAACCGAACAAACACTCTAGAAGATTCAAGCCATATCCAGAGAAGAACTTACTCTTTCATAGATATATTCTTATAGTTCTTCTCTCTAGAGTTCTATCTCGTTCCTTATCTAATCTAAGCTGATCTTATTGTAATATCCATAGCTTAGACGAAGGAGTTCATTTTTGAACTTGTTCCTTATTGTAAAAGGACTCCTTCATAGTTGGGGAGTTTGTCAAACACTTTAGTTTGATAACTATTGTAAACTGGGACTTGCTCAGTATAAATTCCAAGACGCGGCTTTGTCCTGTGTACAAGCTGACTGAGACTAACTCAGTATAATAAATAGCCTCCTGACCTTTCGGGATAGCGGACGTAGGATCGCTTGATATCCGAACCACTTTAAAAACTGTGTTGATTTATTGTCGCTCTGCTTAATTGTTCACTTGCATAAAACTGACTTTAAATCAAATAGCATAAAAACGGTGTTTTCAGACTTAGACGAATATTCTTTTGGGCCTACTCTTCCGCACTTTCGAAACGTCTTGAACTACTTTGTTCTACCGACCGAATTCAGTGAGACCGTACTCGATAGAAGGATTCTCTGCCCACGCGTTCGGCCGATGCGATTGAGCAGATGCGGCCGTCGCGCTCGTTGCTGAACTTTGACTCAGGTGTATTCCACACCTGAAGACTCGTCTACTCTCGGGACCAACACTCAGCCATCTCAACTTCAAGATGCTCAACAAGCTAACTAGAAATGCTCTAGCAAGAGGACTTCCGAATGAAGTATTCAGCAAAGACACTCAGTGTGAAGCATGTCTGAAGGGAAAGCAAACAAAGAAGCAAAATTCGCCTGTTCCATCGCCTTCCACTGATGGAATCCTTCAGCTGCTACATATGGATTTATTCGGTCTAGTCGATCAGAGGCAAAAAGTATGCTTTAGTGGTCATTGATGACTACTCGCGCTACACATGGGTCATATTGATTGCCAACAAGTCTGCGTCAAAACAGAGTTGCCTACGCTTCTAAAAAAGCTCAGTGTCGAGAAGAACACCAAGATTATAAAGATACGTTCAGACAGAGGAACTGAGTACCTGAATTCGATGGTGGAGGAGTTCTACAAAGATGAAGGCTCTAGACGTCTGCCGCACGCACGCCTCAACAAAATGGGGTTGCTGAAAGGATGAATAGAACACTCAAAGAAGCAGCAAGAACCCTACTCGCTGACTTAGGACTCCCAACCAAATTCTGGGTAGAAGCAACTGACCTGCATGTTACACTCATAACAGATCTCTACTGACTAAGCAGCATACGAAGTTACCAAATGAATTATGGAACGGTAGGAAGCCTTTCTTATCTTATTTCCATATTTTTGGGTGTTCGTGCTTTATCCACAATAATGGAAATGATCAGTTAAAGACTTTTTATAGCAAGTCGAACTAGGGAATCTTCTTAGGATACTCCAGGGTCAGCAAAGCCTTCAGAGTTTTTAACTACCGGACCCTTTGCGTGGAGGAAAGCCCTCATGTTGTTTTTAATGCGTTTGCTACTGAAGACAGGAGTAGAAACTCAAAATCAGAATCTGAGGACATTAGTAACCAGCTACAGGATATGAGCCTAAAAGATAAAGTTGAAAAGATCCAGCTGTGTTGGGATGATGATTCAGAAGGGGAAATTGAAGATAAGACTACTGAATCTCAGCCAGCAGCAGAAGTAGCTGAACAAATTGACTCTACTGAACAGAGTCAATCCCAGGTAACTCCGGTCGATGAAGAAACCCAAGTGGTAACTGAGACCTCTACTGAGGATAATAACTCAGGGGGAACAAATGAAGTTCCTGAGCTGAATGCCCCTGAACCTGGTGACTCAGTAGACCCAACTCTCGTAACTGAATTACTTAAATCTCATAATAGTACAACTAAAATGTCTAACTCACCTACTAGCTGTGTTGAACAAATTTCAGATGATGAGTTGAAACAACGTTGATCGTGGCTGGACGCTCACACTTCTGACTTGATTATTTGACACCCTTCAGCTTGTGTAAAGACAAGATCCAGATTCTGTCAGGGAGAAAGCGCATTATATTCCTACTTCTTGTCTACTGAAGAACCTCAGTCAGTTGAGGACGCACTTAAGGATGCTGATTGGATCATTAGCTATGCAAGAGGAGCTGAACCAGTTCGCAAGAAACGAAGTATGGGAGCTTGTTGACAGACCCCGACATCAATATGTGATCGGAACTAAATAGGTCTTCAAGAACAAGCGAGATGAAAACAACGTCATACTAAGGAACAAAGCAAGACTCGTGGCAAAAGGCTACTGTCAAGCCGAAGGGATAGATTTTGACGAAACTTTCGCTCCAGTTGCAAGATTGGAGGCAATCAGACTATTCCTATCCTACGCAACACATCAACGATTCAGAGTTTATCAAATGGATGTGAAGTTTGCGTTCATGAACGGCATGCTGAAAGAAGAAGTCTATGTAGAACAGCCTCCCAGCTTTCAGCAGGGACATCAGGTTTATAGACTCAGAAAGGCTCTGTACGAGTTAAAACAAGAACCCAGGGCTTAGTACGATACCCTGTCTGAGTTTCTTCTTCATAAATGTTTTCAGAAGGACACAGTAGACCACACATTATTCAACATTCGACTGGAAGACGACATATTTCTTGTGCAGATCTACGTAGATGACATAATATTCGGCTCGAAGAACATCATCATGTGTTAGTAGTTTGAGAAAATGATGAAGGATAGGTTCGAGATGTCGATGATGGGAGAGATGAATTATTTCCTCGGTTTTCAAGTCAAACAATCTGAGAAGGGAACATTCATCAATCAAGGCAAATACACTCGAGATCTCATCAAGAAATTCGGTTGCACACCCGGCAAACCAATCAAGATCTCCATGAACACGATATAAAAATTGATCTTGATAAAGAGGGAGTATCAGTAGACCATACTGAATTTCGTGCTATTATTGGTTCATTATTATATCTAAGCAGAGCCTTATGGACTCAGCAAAGAAGATTCTCCGCTATCTCAGAGGAACACCTGACATGGGTCTATGGTATCCAACAGATGATAATATTGAACTAACTGGTTATTCTGATGCTGACTATACAGGTTGTAGGATTGACCGAAAGTCAACTTCTGGAACATGTAAGTTCCTTGGCAGTGAGCTAATCTCATGGTTTTCAAAGAAGCAGCATTCAGTAGCGACGTCAACTACTGAAGCTGAATACATGGCTGTCAGAAGTTGCTGTACCCAAATACTTTGGTTGAGACAGTAGCTACGCAACTATGACGTCATTCAGAATGAAGTGCCGATCTTCTGCGACAGCTCCAGTGCGATTGCAATCACTCAGAACCCTGTACTTCATACTAGATGCAAGCACGTGGACATCAGACACCACTTCATTCGTGATCATGTCGAAAAGAAGGATATCAAGATGGAAAAGATCCATGCTGACCATCAAAAAGCAGATATTCTGACCAAGCCTCTTGCTGAAGCAAGATTCAGAGAACTTTCAGTAGAGCTAGGTGTTAGGTTATGAGTCAGTAGATAGTACTCAGTTGTCTAGTGGTTAAAAGAATATTGGGGGAAATCATAGTAGTACTATGGAATTGAAGATCCCAAAACCCAGCTGATATCAGTAGTTTAGTGTGTCGATAGGATTAGATGATGTATAGGTTAGACTTATTTTGTTTTGATTATCTTTTTGTCTAAGTCCTGTACGGGGTAAACTGTTGGACTGATCTTCTGACGAAGTTACTCTCCAGAATCCCACGTCATCAATGTAAGAGCTTGCGTTCTTCCCAAGCACGGTGATCTTCACCTCGGTAGGAGACGACCCCATCGGCCGATAAGATATCGCGAGAAGAACATAATGCAAAGCTTCGGTACCTTCGCAGTCATCAGCTGACCCACCGTAGCCTTATCGGCTTGTCGGCCGACTCGGCCAGAAGAAGACAGAGACTGCTTGAGTCTATCAGTATCCGACGTGAAAGCGACCCAGTCGTAAACATCTTTTTGAAGTTCAGTAGAAGATCATACGAGGATGTGGAATAGTCAACTCTATCTCTGACACATGCTCACCTACCACAAACCTCGACCAATGAGACGCCGACAACGCTTTGACCTGCTCAGACCAACTAAAGCTGCTCTCATGTATAGTATTAACTGCCCTGCTGCAACAATTCGAATTTATGACCGTTTTCTTTTGAATCTTGTGACACGTGGCATCGTCTTCTCCAACGGACATATGCCTGCTCACAACTATAAATAGAGAAGAAATCCGAGCTCCACGCACGGGACTCATAAGGGGAAAAAGCTCAAGCTCAAGAACACTCTAGCGAACTCAACAGATTATACAGCGAAGAACTTGCTTTTATAGAATATTTGTAGTTCTTCACTCTAGAGTATTTAGATCCCTTTCTTCTCTAGACTAAGCTCATTGCCAGATTTATAGCTTAGATTTCGAAAGAGTTAAATTTTAGTGAATTGTTCTTATTGTAAGAACTCCTTCTTACTTGGAGATTATCCCCTCCCTTTCGAACTTAGGCTTGAATTGTAAAGTCGCTAAGGACTATAACTTAGCAGGATATGTCCAGTCAGGACCGTAGACGTAGGATCTTGCGTATCCGAAACACGTTATATCGCTTGTGTTATTTACTGTTTTATTGCATATCATACAAACCGCTCAAAATCATATGTTTGCATAAAACGTATTTTAAAAGCGCACAGCCAAAAGAATTTATCTTGCGAAAACACGTTTTCAACTAAGACAAATCTCCAGGCACCCACACTTATCCGCACAACGTCTCCGACTGAGTTTCAACGACTGACTTAGGTCAGTGGGAGAGCTCAGTTGCTGACACACTTGACCCCGTGATCTAAGGTTACTATTTGGCACTGTTCATCAGTTGCACCAAATAGCTCAGTTGTCCTTCGGTTTGAGAAAAAGAAACTGTGATCAGGTGTATTCATCCACCCCCCTCTACACCTGAATATCGTCTCCGGACCAACAATATGTATCCTGGACCCTACTGACTCCAGTCAATAAGTGGATTCAGGAGAGGAGCATTCTGCAAGGGGGAATGTTCACTCTCAGTACTAAACTCATTCAGTAAATGGAGATTTAGCAACCATCTACACGAGGTATCAGCTGACTACGATGTTCAGCTAACAGGTGTGCATATCTCTACTCAGTAGCCAATGAAATATTTTATGCATGAATGATCCAGATTCAGCTTCGTATTCAATGCCTTAGAAAATGTCATTTAGTAAAACGGTTTACATTTAAAACACGACATTCTGTGCTAAGTATGCTGAACTCTACGGCGCATTAAATGCATGTCTAATCAAGTTACTTCTTTGGCTATATACAACTGTAATTTGACTTTGGCGGCTACGTTGATCATTACCTATTTTATAACATTAAATCTTAGCCGTCTATCTCATAAAGTAGATTTAAATTGAACCGTGGATTAAAAACTGTTCATCTTCTTGATCATATAAAACACGTTCAAAGATAGAAAAACTGCCATTTTACTCTGCAACTTTGAACCCTAGATATTTTCTGAGAAAAAGCATCTACTCCTTGCAAACAACTTTTAAAACCTCTCAGAAATTACTTCGGTAAATTTCATGCATATTCAGTGTCACATATATTTCTTTGTAATATTTTTCGATACTGATACTTTCTCTTGTAGATCAAAATCATGGCAGCACAGAACGTCACAGTAACTGTTCCAGTCAATATGGTGGAAATTCTAGAAAAGGACCGTGTTTGGTGTGAACCAATCATGGAGTTCTATGCCTGTGAGTTGGAATTCATGGAAGAGATCTTCGAGGCATTGAGGGCGTCTGGTCTGGAAGCTTTTCTCTCATGGAAGCCTTCTTTTTTCCTTTCCAGATAGGTTTTAGAGCTATACCTGAATTCTGAATCAGTAGACGGTGACATTAGAGGTCGATTCATTATTCATCATGCCGCACCCGTGCTGTATCTGAAATCAAACATATGTTTATGAGAGAAGCTCTTCAGCGGAGCTTTCAGCTTCCCAGCATAGGCATCAACATCACAGGCTATAAGGATGATCTCATGGATGAGTAATTAGAGATCTTCTGCGGCGAGCCTACGTCGTTCAGGGCTGCCTTCCCGAAGAACGCTATGTTGCCTCAATATATAGCACTGGCCTATATAGTCACGCTGATGTTGACTAGCCAGGCAGGGTTATTCGCTCAAGTGTCCAGACCCAAGATACAGATGACGATGTCTATCTATGACAGAGCCCAAGTCAACTGGACATAATTGTTCCAGAAAGAGTTCATGACCCAGGCCGCAAAGTTTGATAAGGCCTCAAACTGTCTAACTGTCAAAGGAAAGCTTCTTTACGGGATGAAGCTGACAGTTATGATAGAGGATTTCTGTGGCGCTGACCACCATGTATACGCTGACAAAGGGTACTTCAACCCTAAGAAGGTCAGGTTTCAGAGCAGGGCAGCAGCCCTTCAGCAGATCGGAACTGGGCCTGCTGAGCCCAAGAAAGACTCTAAGAAAACCTCTACTCCGACCAAGTAGAGGTCGCCTCCTAAGACAGCTCAGAAGAAACCGACCAAGAAGTAGAAGACGGTCACTAAAGCTGTAGTTGTACCTCCCCTCCAACTGAGAGATGAGGCAGAATCTTCTGAGAAGACTGTCTTAGTGGAGAAGGCAGTCTCCACTGAAAAGGGAGAGGAAGTGGGACAAGGGTCAGGAGCTGACACTGTTACTCCTATCACTCAGACCCCGCTCGATATTCCACCACTCAGCAGCATCCCGTCTGCTGAGAAAGAGATGACTCCAATAGAAGTCAAAGATTCGGAGTCAGCTTCTGAAGCTGAGATACTCGGGATGGAGGCCTCAGATCTTCAATCCAGAGCCTCCCGAGAAGTCTCAGAGGCCATTCCAGAGATTTCAAGTCATTCTGACTTGGTTATTTTAGCTAGACATGCCCGGTTTCATACTCTGATAAGGTTCCAGGCGTGGTCTACTCTGAATAGATTGATCCAACACCACTCTTGCGAACAGCTTCATGAAGAAGTGCTTCTGATCCGCGAGAAGATAGGCTACTCAAAGCCTGCGGATCTCTGCTCCATGGAAGGCCTAATGGCAGTTATGCTAGCCTTGCTGAACGACAGAGTTCCATCTTCAGCAGCCGCACCTTTAGAAAGGTCTGATCCTGATGATCAGGACCCGCCCCATGATTTAGGCCCTGAGAAACCTATTGAGGGATATCAACTGGAGGAGGGTGCCCCACCAACTACTGCTGAAATCCCACTCAACATCCTCCCCCCAGGTCAGTCGGAGGCTGGTACCTCTCAGGCCGCGGATCCAGTACAGCTTCTGCTGGGGTCTGCATTTGAGGTAGCGCCCAGCCCTAAAACCCAATGCTCAAAGACTGTGGCCAAGGCACTCAGAAGTCAAAGCGCTCATAACCGACTTCTTGCCAGGGCTGTCCACAAGACGTGGAAACAGTCTACTCAAGCTCAGAGTGAGGAGATGAAGGAGCTCCGTACTTCAATTCAGAACACACCAGCTCCAGACTTCTCAACCATACTAACAGACGCATTAACCACTCAGCGAGCCGAGTTCGAGAAGCAACTCAAACTGATGGAAGCCGCTCAAAAGAAACTTATTGAAGATTATCAAGCAGCCCAGCCAGCCCATGCTGAATCCATCTTCTCCATGAGTCAAACCTCAGAACTTCGACTTAAGAACATTCAGAAGGCTCTGGAAGAGACATTGGATAATAAGTTGTAATCGTTTTAGACCAAGGTGGAGTCATCCCAGAAGAAATATGGCGACGCACTTAATGAAGAGAGGAATGAACTCCATGAACGACTCGAGAAATTGCTGATAGCTTTGGATCAGCTAGCCTCTGCATACACCGGTCTGAATAAGAAGGTGCAGGTACCTACCCTTGGCCCAATTGATGATGCCAAAAAGGGGGAAAGGGAAAGGATACTGAAGGCACCAAGGGCAACCAGGTCAGTAAGGGGAGCAACCCAGACTCACCAATCTGCTCCCACTGGACCCCAAGGCACTGGTCAAGCCCAGTGTGTCTCAGCAGCAGGAGATGTAGTGCCTGCTGATACCGGCCTAAGTGGCTCAGGACCTAAAGACTAAGGAACCTAAATCATTCCTGAACTCATAAAGGAGGTTGCTGACTATGCTGAGGAGGATTCTGATGAGGAGGAAACTCCATTGCCTCCTCCGGTGGCAGGTATGGGGAAGAAAGTTCTGAAACTCCCAACTCCACCGAAGAAAGGAACCAAGAGGTTTATAACGCCTGAGGAGAGAGCTCAGATAGAAGCTGATGAAAAGCTCGCCAGGGAGATAGCTGAGGCGGAGGCTGCTAACAAGCCCAAGAAAGCCCCTACTAAGGGTAAGACTAAGGTTCAAGGGGGAAGGAAGCCTGGATCGAGGGCACCCCCTAGGAAACTGAAAATCAGCGACGAAGCTGATAAAGAGAAAGAAAAGGAACAGCAGCAGCAGACTGGTCAGCAGGGTGGAACCAAGTCCAGATCTCGAACCCCTGCTGATTCAGAAGAAGAGCAAGAGCATGTTCCATCATACGTCCCTTCTAAAGTCCAAGAGCAAGAGATGCAAGAAATATGGGACTTGATGGACAGATATCTAGACAGAGGTGCTGAAGCCAGACAGATCAGTGAAGCCAGAGAGAGGCTCAGACTCGCAAATCTAGAAGCTCTATGGATCAGGACTGAGAAAGAGGCAAGAGAGAGGGTCCTGGAAAAGCTGAAATTCCATATAAATACAGAAGACTCAGGAAGCCTATTGATCTCAAGATTCACCGATGGCCGAGAATTGATACATGGATGCCATGGGAGCGGACTCAGAGGTAGGAAATGCTCAAAGCTGATTTTATCAAGAGGTATTACATCTGGAGGTACTATCCTGACATGCACAAAGCTACAACTTTTGCTGAGTGGCTTCTGAAAAGCGACCCTGAGATATATGCCATAGTTCAGAAAGCCCTAGCTGAGAAGATAGATGTCAGAGTCCCAACCCCTAGACCTTTGCCGCCTCCACAGAAGCTCGATGGATCATTGCATGTTGGAGTTATAGAAGGAGAGGTCAAAAGTGCAGTCCAAGCTTTTGATCTTGATGAGTCAGATCCTGCTGATATGCTAAAGATACAGAAGCTGAGGAGAGACACGTTCAGAATGTATGGATTGCCGCTGCCTAAGGAGAAGTCCAGATATTTCAAAGCGCGGATCCAGCAGTTCAGAAGATAGATTATTAGCTTCTTTGTATCTTTTTCTGTTTTCTAGAATAGCAATTGATGTACTGTACTAAATATTCTCATATCTATAAAATATCATTGATGTTCGGCACGACAATATATTATTATCTTCATGGCCTTGATTATTTATGCTTAACACTCAGAATCACCTAAGTGATTACTGACTCAGACAGTCACTGAATTTATTTGTGTCTGTCTGTTTTTACTTATATTGATAGATTCCTTCTTGATTGAGAGATTTAAGAGGGAACTTATTGTATAAGTTTTTCAGGGGGAAATTATTGTTAGAAAGGGGAAATTGTTGTTAGATTTCTGCATAGGTTCTGATATTTCTTCATTGTACTCCCTCAGTAGTATAGAACTTGAAGAACAACTCCACTGATTCTACTTGTTATATTTGTAAGGAGTTTGTTTCTAACAGTTTGTAGTGTTAGGTTTTCGCATCATCAAATAGGGGGAAATTATTTGGAGATGATTCAGTAGTCTAGTGCTCAGTAGATTTGAATGATCCCAAGAACCTACTTTGATTGATGAACCATTCAATTGTATTTGTTTGTTCTGTCTCTGAGAGTTTCAGATTCCGTAGACATCCTTCCTACATGGTTCGGGCGTTTAGTTCTATCTGCTGATTCTTCAGTAGACTATCAGCCTCAGTACCATGATAAGAAGACTCAGTAGTACTAGACTCAGTAGTACTGGACTCAGCAGGAGCAGTATACTGAAAGGAGTCAGTGGAACTGAACTCAGTAGGAGTAGTTCACTGAACTCAGAGTTGATCTTCAGTAAAGTTGAACTCAGCAGGAGTACGCTACTGAACATAGATCAAACTCAACAATGGCCAGACAGTCTCCTAACTGTTAGAGATATTATAAGTCAAATCAGCAGAGTCACACGAGGTACAGAGAAGTCAGTTTCAGATCTGTCTTGAAGTCTGTTTGTCTCACCTAGTTTCTTCAGCCTTGACCAATGACAAGCAGCCACCTGTCCACTTTCTGATTAAAGCTGCAAGTCAACATCTTTCCGGAAATAGAGGGAAAGGACTTTGTCACCATACTTTGATCATCGTCTCCAACGGGTCTTTCCATGTCTCTCATCTATAAATAGAGGGAAGATTTCAAATTGAATATCCCGACACATATAAGAACACACGAGTATTCACGAGCAACTCAGAATCGACTTAAAACTTTTCGCAAGATCTTCAAAGAACTATTCCAAGCGAAAGGCGACAAACTTGCTCAAAGGGAAACGAGCTAAATCAGATCATAGGCCTCTAGTATCCAAGCGACTGAATAAGAACCCAGAGTTTATACCTAACCGTTCGTCGCTCTAGAAGCCACTTTCTCGTTCCCTTCCCTCTAACCTAAGCTCAACAGACCATATCTATAGCTTAGATCGAAGGAGTTCATCCCTGAACTATTCCTTATTGTAAAGAACTCCTTCATAGTTGGAGAGTTTGTCAAACACTTAAGTTTGATACCTAGTAAACTATGACTTGCTCAGTATAAATCTCAAGACCAGTGTTTGTCCAGTGCACAAACCGACTGAGACTAACTCAGTATAATAAAATAGTCTCCTGATCTTTTCGGGACAGTGGACGTAGGATTGTTGGATCCGAACCACTTTAAAAATCTCTGTGTTCTGTGTGCTCTATTTTTACTGTTGCATTGATTACTGTTCATACTGAAAATATCTTTCAAGTCATTCAACTATGTTTCAGCAAAGCTTAAAAGATCGCACTAATATACTGAAACAGTTTTCCTAAAAATGTTTTCTAACTCAACTGAATTTGGGCCTACACATTTCCACACTCTACTGAACTTCTACTAAACGGTACTGAATTTTGACCTAAGTCAGCTAGCAGGCCTCAGTAAAGTCAGTCACTCTGCCACGTGATTCAGAACAGCTTATCTGGTCTACTGAACCTGTTCAGTACGACATCTTCCTGAAAAGGACTGTTAGCATTTTGAGTTGAGAAAGTTTTCAAGTGTATTCACCCCCTCCCCTCTACACCTGAACGTTTATCTCGGGACCGACAGGAACAATTGGTCCTTTCTCCAGGACATCCATCATGCTATCATGCAGCGACGTTAAATGTACCTCCATCCTTACACGCCATGCCGTGAAGTTTTCCACTGAAAACATGGGTACTGTCCTCATACCTGAAATATCAGACATGATGAAGATATGGTATAGGATGCTATGAAAGAGACGCAAATGCAGATAAAATAGTTTTCAGGAACTATTCAAGTAGACCACTGTATTCAAAAAATGATGATCAGAAGAATACCGTTCTAATATTAATTGTTGGTCCAGAGACGAGCCTTCATGTGTAGAGGGGGGGGGGTGAATACACCTGAGTGCAAACTAAAACACGAAAGTCAGTTATTATTGAATTGTGATACTGAACGAGCCAGTAGGCCAAATTAGCCCTCTAGATCGCTTGGGCAGAGTATCTATCTACTTAGTTCTATCTAGTGACTTCAGTTAGTGAACAGTAGTCAGCATAAGATGGTGTGCGGAAGTGTAGGCCCAAAAAGATTTTCGTCTCAGTTTGAGAACACGTTTTATGCTGAGTGATTTTAAAGTTCAATTTTATGGAGTATGAACAGTTAATATTTGTAACAGTAAATCAACACATACAAGTGTTTAAAGTGGTTCGGATGCGATGGATCCTACGTCCACTGTCCTGAACAAAGCAGGAGTTCTTGATTACTTTTACTGAGCAAGTCTAAGTCGATCTGTACAATGGACAAATACTCTAGTTATAGTCTTACTGACTTTACAAGTTTCAAACACGAGGTATGATTTTCTCCAACTAAGAAGGAGTTCTTACAATAAGAACAGTTCGGAAAGCTGAACTCCTTCGAGTTTTTCTAAGCTTAAGATATTACAATAAGTTGCTTAGAAATAGAGAATGGGGGCCTACACATTTCCTCACTGTACTGAACGATACTGAACGATAATGAATTTTGACCTATATCAGCTAGCAGGCCTCAGTGAAGTTAGTCACTCTGCCACGCGATACAGAACAGCTTATCTGGTCTACTGAACCTGTTCAGCTCGGCATCTTCCTGAAAAGGACTGTTCGCGTTTTGAGTTGAGAAAGTTTTCAGGTGTATTTACCCCCGCCCCCTCTACACCTGAACGTTTATCTCGGGACCAACAATTGGTATCAGAGCAGGAGTTCTCTAAGACTCTTGTTTTCTAAAACTGGTCTACTTGAACTGATCCAGAAAACATTTTCACTACATATCATTCTTCATTCATATCACAATCTACAATGTCTGATATGTCAGGAATCAGGATGGTACCTATGTTCTCAGTAGAGAACTACGGGGTATGGCGAGGCAGAATGGAAGCACATCTGACTTCCGTCCACGACAGCATGACAAAGATACTGGAAGACGGACCTATCGTTCCTATGATTGATAGTGTCGAAGTCCAGGATCTAGCAAAAGGAGGTGGCATGATGACCGGGAAGAAGATCCCTAAAGACAGAAGTCTTTTCACCCCTTAGGAGAAGAAGCTTCACAATCTAGACCGGGTTGCCAGAAATGCCATACTGACCACCCTGAATGATTCTTATCTCGGAATAGTTCAGGACTGCATGTCCGCGAAGGAACTCTGGGATGCTCTAGCACTACTAAGTTGGGGGACTCAGAAGATCAAGGCAAACAAACTGGCGTTGGAACTTCAGAAGCTGGAGAGACTGTCTCTCATGCCTGGCGACACGATTGCAGATCTTAACGTCAGATTTATGGATCTGATGAACACTATCAACGGGCTTGGGAAGAAGTTCTCCAACCGAGAAATGAATCTCAGAATATTGAGAGCACTGCCGGCCGGACATTGGACATTGGACCATGGTTTCAAAGCATCAGTCAGCACCGCAGCCTCCCCCACTAGCAAGGCAGAACCTTCAATCAGTGATCTACAAGAAGGGAACCTAGCTAAGAAATATGCACTCCTCGCCGTGAAGTATGAGAAGGAGAAGGAGAGGCGCAGAAAACTCTCTAGAGTCATTAGAGACTCAAAGGGTAAGTCAGAATATACACCCAAGCGCACTCCTGAATCACATACTTCTGATTGCAGGAAACAGGAGGACTCAGCTCAGTCAAAAGATAGTGAGAGCAAAGAAGATAGAGTCACCACCTGTTACAACTGCAAGAAGCCAGGACACTACCAATATGACTGTCCTGAGCTCAACACAACTGAGAGAGCAGCACGAAAAGCTCGAAAGGAGAAGTTCATCAAGAAGCGTCAAGCATATATTGCCGGTGAACTCTCAGACGACTCTGATGAAGTCGACTCCTTCATGGATTCATCAGACGATGAAGCAGCATTCATGGTCGTAGAGCTTGAAGAAGATGCTGAAAAGTGTCTTATGGCAGGAGAAAAGGATGAGGTAAACTCTCACGCTCCACTTAACTCCTATTCACACTACACACACGACACTATTTCAGGTGCAGAAGAGAATATGGATATCTCGATAGCGTATGAAGAACTATTAGACGAGCAGATTCAGATGAGCCTGCAGCTCAGTAAGACTCTTCACAAGTTGGATACCCTGAAAGTGGAAAATCAGAGACTTTCTTAGGAGAGTCAGGTTGCCACTGAGTCAGAAGGACTTGTGTTGAGACTCAGAGAGGAGATTAACTCTCTGATGACCAAGTCTCAGCATCAAGAAGATCATATCTCAGCACTGACCAATGACTTGACTCAGAAGGATACTGAACTGAGTCTGAAGCAAGAGTTGTCAGGACATCAGACCGAGCATGAAATGCTTAAGAAGAGTGATGATGTTTGGAGGAATCTGATGACAGAGCGGTACATGGGCGCTGAAAAGAAGCTTGAGGCAATGCTAGCCAGCAACAAGCCTAAGCACTACAGGGTGGGACTTGGGTTCAGCCATGGAGCCTCCTCATCTGCCCTAGTACGCTCAGAGAACCGGCTAGCTGATAGGTTTGTTCAAGGGGAGACTATAAATGCTAATATCCTGAATCCCCTAGCAAAGAACAAACATAAGATGAAAGCATCTCATCCTGGCTATCAGCATTCTGACAAGATGATTAGCTCAAAATCACCCAGCTCAGTCCAGGGGGAACCAACAGAGTTAAGTAGGCTGATCAGTATGGACCTCCGCAACTGACACATCCATCTCAGTATGGGTCATATTACTATGATCCTATAGTCAGAAGAGGACCTAAAAGCCAGAAAAGGAAGAAGAAAGCCGTTCAGAAGGCTAAGGTCAGTAGTCCACCTAATCAGAAGATCAGGACTCCTGAGCCAGAAAAGCCACATAAGTCAGCATCGACCAGTCCAGTGGTCAAATATGTTGATCAGAATGGAAAGAAACTGTCTGAGACCACAAGGGTCGTGAGACAGATTTGGGTTTCCAAAACTAACATCTAAGGACCCAAAATAAAAAATAAAGGGTACTTGAATATGATTCTGTTTTGCAGGTGCACAAGGACCCTTGGTATGTGGATAGTGGATGCTCTAGAAACATGATATACCAGAGGAACCTACTGAAGAATTGTACTACTAAAGAAGGACCCAGAATTGAGTTTGGAGACAATGCAAAAGGCTATACAAAAGGCTATGGAACACTCAGCATTGGAACCGCCATAGTTCTAAGAGTATCATATGTTGAAGGACTTCGGCATAATCTTCTCTCTGTTAGTCCATTTTGTGATAAATCGAATAGAGTGATTATTGACGCTGGTTCCTGTGATGTCAGTGATAAATCTACAGGGAAAACAGTGTTTTCAAGTTCGCGCAAAAAGAATATCTATGTAGCTGACTGGAACACAGCTGAACCTGAAGCATGCTTGGGTGGCTCTGGCACAGAAGACTCAGCCATCTCAACATCAAGACGCTCAACAAGCTTGCTAGAAACGCACTAGCGAGAGGACTGCCGAATGAAGTATTCAGCAAAGACACTCAGTGTGAAGCATGTCTGAAGGGAAAGCAAAAAAAGAAGCAAAATCTGCATGTTCCATCGCCTTCTACTGATGGAATCCTTCAGCTGCTACATATGGATTTATTCGGTCTAGTCTCTCCTGTGACGATCAGAGGAAAAAAGTATGCTTTAGTGGTCATTGATGACTACTCGCGCTACACATGGGTCACATTTATTGCCAACAGAGTTGCCTACGCTTCTGAAAAGGCTCAGTGTCGAGAAGAACACCAAAATTATAAAGATAAGTTCAGACAGGGGAACTGAGTTCCTGAATTTGATGGTAGAAGAGTTCTGCAAATCTGAAGGCATAGAGCATGAGAAGTCTGCCGCGTGCATGCCTCAATAAAGTGGGATTGCTGAGAGGAAGAACAGAACACTCAAAGAAGCAGCAAGAACCCTGCTCGCTGACTCAGGACTCCCATCCAAATTCTGGGCAGAAGCAACTGACACTGCATGCTACACTCAGAACAGATCTCTACTGACAAAGCAGCATCAGAAGACACCATAAGAATTATGGAACGGCAGGAAGCCTTTCTTATCTTATTTCCATATTTTTAGGTGTTCGTGCTTTATCCACAATAATGGAAAGGACCAGTTAAAGACTTTTGATAGCAAGTCAGACCAGGGAGTCTTTTTAGCATACTCCCGGGTCAGCAAAGCCTTAAAAGTTTTTAACTACCGGACCCTTTGCGTGGAGGAAAGCCCTCATGTTGTTTTTAAAGAGTTTGCTACTAAAGACAGGAGCAGAAACTCAAAATCAAAATCTGAGGACATCAGTAAGAAGCTACAGGATCTGAGCTTAAAAGACAAAGTTGAAAAGATCCAGCTGTGTTGGGATGATGATTCAGAAGAGGAAATTGAAGATAAAACTACTGATTCTCAGCCAGCAGTAGAAGTAGCTGAACAGATTGACTCTACTGAACAGAGTCAATCCCAGGTAACTCAGGTCGATGAAGAAACCCAAGTGTTAACTGAGACCTCTACTAAGGATAATAATTCAAGGGAAACAAATGAAGTTCCTAAGCTGAATGCCCCTGAACCTGGTGACTTAGTAGACCCAACTCTTGTAACTGAATTGCTTCAATCTCATAATAGTACAACTAAAATGCCTAACTCACCTACTATCTGTGTTGAACAAATTTCAGATGAACAGTTAAAACATAGTCGATCGTGGCTGGATGCTCACACCTGTGACTTAATTATTGAAGATCCTTCAGCTAGTGTAAAGACAAGATCCAGATTCTGTCAGGGAGAAAGCGCATTATATTCCTGCTTCTTGTCTACTGAAGAACCTCAGTCAGTTAAGGATGCACTTAGGGATGCTGATTGGATCATAGCTATGCTGGAGGAGCTGAACCAGTTCGCGAGAAACGAAGTATGGGAGCTTGTTGACAAACCCCGACATCAGCATGTGATCGGAACTAAATGGGTCTTCAAGAACAAGCGAGATGAAAACAACGTCATAGTAAAGAACAAAGCGAGACTTGTGGCAAAAGGCTATTGTCAAGCCGAAGGCATGGATTTCGACGAAACATTCGCTCCAGTTGCAAGATTGGTGGCAATCAGACTATTCCTAGCCTACGCAACACATCAACGCTTCAGAGTTTATCAAATGGATGTGAAGTCTGCGTTCCTGAACAGCGTGCTGAAAGAAGAAGTCTATATAAAACAGCGTCCCGGCATTCAGCAGGGACATCAGGTTTATAGACTCAGAAAGGCTTTGTATGGGTTAAAACAAGCACCCAGGGCTTGGTACGATACCCTGTCTGAGTTTCTTCTCCAGAAAGGTTGTCAGAAGGGCACAGTAGACTGCACATTATTTAGCATTCGACTAGACGACGACCTATTACTTGTGCAGATCTACGTAGATGACATCATATTCGGCTCAAAGAACGTCATCATGTGTCAGTAGTTCGAGAAAATGATGAAGGATAAGTTCGAGATGTCAATAATGGGAGAGACAAATTATTTCCTCGGTTTTCAAGTCAAATAATCTGAGAAGGGAACATTCATCAATCAAGGCAAATACACTCGAGACCTCATCAAGAAATTCGGTTGCACATCCGGGAAACCAATCAAGATCCCGATGAACACGAATAAGAAAATCGATCTTGATAAAGAGGGAGTATCAGTAAACCATACTGAATTTGGTGCTATTATTGGTTCATTATTATATCTAACTGCTACCCGACCTGACATAACTTATGTTGTAGGTGTCTGCGCTTGATTTCGGGCGAATCCTAAGCAGAGCCATATGGACTCAGCAAAGAAGATTCTTCGCTATCTCAGATGAACACCTGACCTGGGTTTATGGTATCCAGCAGTTGATAATATTGAACTAACTGGTTATTCTGATGCTGACTATGCAGGATGTAAGATTGACCGAAAGTCAACTTCTAGAACTTGTCAGTTCCTTGGCACTAAGCTGATCTCATGGTTTTCAAAGAAACAACATTCAGTAACGACGTTAACTACTGAAGCTGAATACATGGCTGCCGGAAGTTGCTACGCCCAAATCCTTTGGCTGAGACAGCAGCTACGCGACTATGACGTCATTCAAAATGAAGTGTCAATCTTCTGCGACAGCTCCAGAGCAATTGCAATCACTCATAACCTTGTAATTCATACTAGATGCAAGCACGTGGACATCAGACACCAATTCATTCGTAATCATGTTGAAAAGAAGGATATCAGGATGGAGAAGATCCATACTGACCATCAAAGGGCCGATATTTTGACCAAGCCTCTAGCTGAAGCAAGATTCAGAGAACTTTCAGTAAGCTACGTCTGCTTGGCCCTACTGACTCCTATCAGTAAGTGGATTCAGGAGAGGAGCATTCTGCAAGGGGGAATGTTCACTCTCAGTACTGAACTCATTCAGTACTTGGAGATTTAGAAACCATCTACACGAGGTATCAGCTGACTACGATGTTCAGCTGACAGGTGTGCGTATCTCTACTCAATAGCCAATATAATATTTTAAGCATTAATGATTCATATTCAGCTTCGTATTCAATGCCTTAGAAAATGTCATTTAATATAACGGTTTACATTTAATACACGATATTCTATGCTAAGTATGCTGAACTCTGTGGCGCATTAAATGCATGTCTAATCAAGTTACTTCTTTGGCTATATACAACTGTAATTTGACTTAGGCGGCTATTTTTATCATTACCTATTTTATAACATTAAATCTTAGCCGTCCATCTCATAAACTGAACCGTTGATATAAAACTGTTCCTCTTCTTGATCATATAAAACACGTTCAAAGATTGAAAAACCGCCATTTTCGCTCTGCAACCTTAAACCCTAGAATTTTCTGAGAATATAACCTGCTATTTGCAAACTGCTCTTATAACTTTTCAGAAATTATTTCGGTAAACTTACATGCATATTCAGTATCACATACTTCATTGTAATATTTTTTCGATACTGACATCTCATTTTGCAGATCATAGTCATGGAAGCAGGAAATGTTACAGTTACTGTTCCGACCAACATCGTTGAGATCCTAGAGAAAGACCGTGTTTGGTATGATCCAATCATGGCGTTTGATGCCTGCAAGCTAGACTTTATGGAGGAAATATTCGAGGCAGTGAGGGCGTCAGGATTGGAAGGATTTCTATCTAGGAAGCCAGCCTTCTTCCTCCCGAGACAAGTTTCGGAGTTATACTTGAATTCTAACTCTGTGGACGGAGATATTATGGGTCGGTTCATCATCCATCACGTTATAGACCCCGCCCGTGCTGACTCCGAGATCAAATAGATATCTATCCGACAAGCTCTTCAGCGAAGTTTTCAGTTGCCTAGCACCGACATCAGTATTACAGGATACAAGGATGACATGCTGGACGAGTATCTAGAGATCTTCTGTGGTGAGCCCACGTAATTCAGGGCTACCTTTCCGAAGAACTCAATGATGCCCCAGCTTAGAGCGTTGGCGTATATAGTCACTCAGATCTTGACTAGCCAGGCAGGATCATTCGATCAAGTGTCCAGACCCAAGCTGCAAATGATGATGGCAATTTATGACAGAGCACAGGTCAGCTTGAACGAATTCTTCCTTAAAGAGTTCATGACTCAGGCTGCGAAGTTTGATAAAGCTTCAAACACTCTCACTGTCAAAGGGAAACTTCTTTATGGGATGAAGCTGACAGTGATGATTGAAGAATTCTATGGCGCTTACCTCCACGTCTATGCTGACAAGGGGTACTTCAACCCAAAGAAGGTCAGATTTCACAGTAGGGCAGCAGCCCTACAGCAAATTGGAGCAGGGCCTGCTGAGTCCAAGAAAGGATCGAAGAAGTCTTCTACTCCGACCAAGAAGAGGTCGCCTCCCAAGACTGCTCAGAAGATACCGTCGAAGAAGCAGAAGACGGTCTCTAAGGCAGTAGTTGTCCCTCCGTTCAGCCTGCGTGATGAGGCAGACTCTTCTGAGAAAACTGTCTCAATAGAGAAGATTGTATCAGCTGACAAGGGAGAGACAGTGGAACAGGGGTCAGATGCTGAGCCTACTACTCCTACTAATCAGACCCCACTGGACGTTCCACCTCTCAGCAGTATCCCATCTGCTAAGAAAGAGATGTCTCCAATAGAAGTTGAAGACTCGGAGACAGCTTCTGAAGCCGAGACAATCGGAATGGAGGCCTCAGCTCTTTAAACCAGAGCCTCCCGATAAGTCTCAGAGACCATTCCAGAAATTTCAAGTCATTCTGACAAGGTTGCTCTAACCACGCAGGCCAGGCTTCATACATTGATCAGGTTCCAAGCGTGTTCAACTCTGAACAAGCTTATCCAACACCACACCTGCGAACAACTCCATGAAGAGGAGCTCATTATCCGCAAGAAGATAGGCTACTCTGAACCTGCGGACCTCTGCTCCTTAGAGGATTTAAGGGCGGCGATGCTGGCCTTACTGAATGACAGAGTCCCGACTACAGTAGCCGCGCCTTCAGATGGGTCCGATCCTGATGATCAGGACCCGCCCAGTGATTCAGGCCCTGAGAAGCCTATTGAGGGATCTCAACTGGAGGAGGGTGCCCAACCCTCAACTGCTGAAGTGCCACTCAGCATCCTCCCTCCAGTCAAGTCAGCGGCTGGTACCTCTCAGACCGCGGACCCAGTACAGCTTCTGCTGGGGTCTGCATTCGAGGTAGCGCCCAGCCCTAAGACCCGACGTTCAAAGACTGTAGCCAAGTCCCTGAGAAGTCAAGGTGCTTAGAACACAGTTCTGGCCAGGGCTGTCCACAAGACGTGGAAACAATCGATTCCAGCTCAGAGTGAGGAGACGAAGGAGCTCAGAACTTCCATTCATAACACACCAGCTCTGGACTTCTCTACTATTCCCAGATGCTCTATCCACTCAGCTAGCAGAGTTTGAGAAGCAACAAGCACTGATGGAAGCTGCCCAAAAGAATCTATTCGAATATTTTAAGGCAGCCCAGTCAGCCCATGCTGAATCCGTCTCTTCAATGAGTCAAGCCTCAAAACTCAGAATTCAAACTATTCAGAAGGCTCTAGAAGAGAAGATGGATACTAAGTTGCAAGCCAGTCAGACCGTGGTGGATTCTTCCTGTAAGAAGTATGGAGATGAACTTGTTGAAGAAAGGAATAAACTCCACCTCCGCCTCGAGAAAATGCAGGCAGCTTTGGATCAGCTTTCCACTGCTTACGAAGGTCTGAACAAGAAGATTCTGGTTCCTACCCTTGGCTCAGTTGATGATGCCAAAAAGGGCGAAAGGGAAAGGACTTTGAGGATGCCAAAGGGATCAAGGTTAGTAAGAGGAGCAGCTGGACGTCAATCAGCTCTACTGACTCCCAAGGCAAAGGTCAGGCCCAGGGTGTCTCAGTAGCAGGAGATCTAGAGCCTGCTCAGACCGGCCCAAGCGGCTCAGGACCAAAAGACTCAGCAACCCAGACTCCTAGTGAACACATCAAGGAGGTTGCTGACTTTATTAAGGAGGATTCTGATGAGGAGGAAAATCCTCTGCCTCCTCCGGTGGCGGGTAAGGGGAAGAAACTGTTGAAACTCCCAACTCCACCAAAGAAAGGAGCTAAAGGTATATTAGTCCTGGGGAGACAGCTCAGATCGAAGCAGATGAGAAGCTCGCCCGGGAAATTGTTGAAGTCGAGGCTACAAATAAGCCTAAGAAAGCTCCTGCGAAGGGGAAGACTAAGGCCCAAGGAGGAAGGAAGCCAAGATCTAGGCCACCTCCTAGAAAGCTAAAGAGTGGCGATGAGGCTGATAAGGAAAAAGAGAAAGAACAGCAGCAGCAGACTGTTTAGCAGGGTGAAACCAAGTCCAAATCTCAAACCCCTGCTGAGTCAGAAGGAGAAGAAGAAGAACACGTTCCATCGTATGTCCCTTCCAAAGCACAAGAACTGGCAATGAAAGAGATATGGGACGTGATGGACAGGGCTCTAGACAGGACAACTGAAGCTAGACAAATCAGCGAAGCCAGAGAGATGCTCAGGCTTGCTGACTTAGAAGCATTAAGACTCAGGACGGAGAAAGATGCGAGAGAGGGGGTACCTGATAAAGCTGAAATCCCATATAGGTACAGACGAGCCAAGAAGCCTACTGATCTGAAGATTCATAGATGGCCAAGGATCGACACATGGATGCCATGAGAATGGACTCAGAGGTGGGAAACTCTCAAAGTAGAATTTATCAAGAGGTACTTCATCTGGAGGTACTGGCCTGACATGGACAAAATTTACAGCCTTTATTGAATGGCTTCTGGTGAGCGACCCTAAAATTTATGCCAGAGTCCAGAAAGCTTTAGCTGAGAAGATTGATGTTAGAGTTCCAGTTCCTAGACCTCGGCCTCCTCCACAGAAGCTTGATGGATCGCTGCATGTTGGAGTCATAGAAGGAGAAGTCAGCAATGCGGTCATAACCCTGAATCTTGATGAATCTGATCCTGATGATGTGCTGAAGATACAGAAGCTCAGGATAGATACTTTCAGAATGTATGGATTGCCGTTGCCTGAGGAGAAGTCAAGAGATTTTAAAGCACGGATCCAGCAGTTCAGGAGATAGCTAGCTTCCCTATATCTTATTTTTGTTTTCTAGAATAGCATGTGATGTATTGTACTGAATATTCTCTTATCTATAAAACATCATTGTTGTTCGGCCCGACAATATCTTATTGTCTTCATGTCCTTGTTTATTTATGCTTAACACTCAGAATCACCTAAGTGATTACTGACTCACACACTCACTGCTGATATTTGTGTCTGTCTGTTTTGCTTAGCTGATAGATCTGTTTTCTTTAGAAGCTTGAGGGAACTTATTGTATGAGGTTTATTAAAGGGGGAAATTATTGTTAGGATTCTGTATAGGTTCTGATATTTCTTCCCTATATCTTCCCTCAATAGTATAGAACTTGATGAACAACTCCACTGATTCTACTTGTAATATTTGTAAGGAGTTTATTTCTGACAGTTTATAGTGTTAGGTTTTGGCATCATCAAATAGGGGGAAATTGTTGGGAGATGATTTAGTAGCTTAGTGCTTATAGATTTGAAATGATCCTAAAACCCTACTTTGATTGGTGAACCATTCAGATGTATTTATTTTATCTCTGTCTCTGAGAGTTTCAGACTCAGTAGACATCCTTCCTACATGGTTCAGGCGTTCAGTTCTGTCTGCCGATTCTTCAATAGACTATCAGCCTCAGTACCATGAGAAGAAGACTCAGTAGTGCTGGACTCAACAGGAGCAGCATACTGAAAGGAGTCAGTGGAACTGGACTCAACAGGAGCAGTTCACTGAACTCAGAGTTGATCTTCAGTAGAGCTAGACTCAGTAGGAGTATACTATGGAACAGACTCAGCAACTGCCAGACAATCTCCTTGACTATCAGCAATCTTATAAGTCAAATCAGCAGAGTCATACGAGGTACAGAGAAGTCAGTGTCAGATCTATCTTGAAGTCTGTTTGTCTCACCAACTTTCTTCAGCCTCGACCAATGACGAGCATCCAGCTGTGTACTTTTTGATTAAAGCTGCAAGTCAACACTTTTCCGGAAGTGGAGGGAAAAGACTCTATCACTATTATTTGAAAGAGCCGTTAGCTACTCAAAAGAGAGACACATGGATCATCGTCTCCAACGGATCTTTCCATGCCTCTCATCTATAAATAGAGAGAAGAATTCAAATCGAAGCTCACCTAGAAAATCAAGAACACACGAGCAAATACGAGAACCTCAGAATCGACTTAAAGCTTTCCGCAAAATTTTCAAAGAGCTATTCCAAGCGAAATACGACATTCTTCCTCAAAGGGAACCGAGCTGAATCAGACTCTTAGCCTCTAGTATCCAAGCGACTGAATACGAACCCAGAGTTTATACTTTACCGTTCTTTGCTCTAGAAGCCTCATTCTCGTTCCCTTCCCTCTAACCTAAGCTCAGCAGACCATATCTATAGCTTAGATCGAAGGAGTTCATCCTTGAACCGTTCTTTATTGTAAAGAACTCCTTCTTAGTTGGAGAGTTTGTCAAACGCTTTAGTTAGATACCTTGTAAACTGAGACTTGCTCAGTATAAATCTCAAGACCAGTGTTTGTCCAGTGCACAAACCGACTGAGACTAATTCAGTATAATAAAATAGCCTCCTGATCTTTTCGGGACAGGGGACGTAGGATTGTTGGATCCGAACCACTTTAAAAATCGTTGTGTTCTCTGTGCCTTTTATTTTACTGTTGCATTGATTAATGTTCATACTGAAAATATCTTTCAAATCATTCAACTGTGTTTTAGCAAAGCTTAAAAGACTGCACCAATATACTGAAACAGTTTTCCTAAAAACGTTTTCTAACCCAACTGAATTGGGCCTACACATTTCTGCACTATACTGAACTTCTACTGAACGGTACTAAATTCTGACCTAAGTCGGCTAGCAGGCCTCAGTGGAGTCAGTCACTCTGACACGTGATTCAGAACAACTTATCTAGTCTACTGAACCTGTTCAGTACGGCATCTTCCTGAAAAGGACTGTTCGCATTTTATGTTGAGAAAGTTTTCAGGTGTATTCACCCCCCCCCCCCACCCACACCTGAACGTTTATCTCGGGACCAACAGTACAGCTTTGTGTCAGTGCAAGTACAATGTAGGCAGCATCTCATTGGTCGAGGTTGAATGGTGGTTGAGGCATGTTCAAACTCCAAAGCAGATGCTGAATTGACTTCCTCTGATACCTCAGACATTTTAACGGAGTTGTCCTCTACTAACATTCTTCTTAAATATCCAGATGTATTTCGATTCCTCTGTACAATTATTCAGCAGGTTCTAGGCAACCATACTGAGTCTCCAGTGCTGAGTACGTCCAGCTGAAAAGATATATGCTGCTGAGTCTATCAGCTACTGAACTCTAGCTAGCCTACTAAGTTCCTAACATACTGAACTTAACTAAGCTATTACATTAAGTGGTTCATCATTCAGCTAGGATTTTGAGATCTTCAAATCTTATCTTTTACTGAATCATATTCCAACATCTATACTATATATATGCATCTTACAAAATAAAATCAAACTACATTTACACTACTTGTTGCATGCTTCACATCAATCCAAGTTTGCTTCTGATATTTCAAAAGTCGCCTATGAGCTCATTCTCTACCAATTATATTAAGCATTCCATAACCAAGTTATTGGACACTTCCAAGTCAATTGGAAGTGTCTCTTAACTTAATAGTTGATCCTTCTTCATATGTGGGATTTTGTAAGCATTGTGTCCATTTACCTTCATTATCTCAACCATGCAGCTTTGTAGACTACAGAATACCTAGTTAAGAGTCATAGTTGACAAGTCTTGAAAAAGAATTAACCACATCAGAAACTAATTGATCAACACTGTAATTTGTTGATTCTACTTGCATTGATTGGATAGCTCTGAACCGCCCAAGATCATCATATTTGTATCTGGTGAATTTGTTGGTTGATGGACTATTCTTATATCAGAACCATCTGAACTAGCAGTTGCACTTAATTATGGGTCTATGTCTTTGATGTATAACTTGAAATTGTCTTGTTGGATGAATATGAGCTTGCTTGCATTAGCTGGCCATTTTTCTTTAATTCCTGTTGCATGGTGATAAAAACAGAGGTGTTGTGTGCATTATTCCACTGCTCTGCAAACGTTCTTATGCCTTGCTGCAAACTATCTTCAAATGCTACATTATTTGCTGATAAGCATGCTCTTTGTGATCAAGCGCTCTTTGATCACTATCTTCAAAGCTTATGATGATTATTTCCATTACATACAAAAAGCTACATCATACCTTTGTGATCAAGCGCTCTTTGATCACTTCTTTAGTGATGCTCTGAATTTGCTTTGTTTCCAATCGGGCTATAAGTGGTTCCGCTCCGAATCACGAAACCGATCGAACCGTACCGAACTAACCGAGAATTGTAGTTCGGTACGATTTGTGGTTTGGTTCGATATATTTTCTTAGGAACCGTTTACACTCAGTTCGGTGTGCGGTTCCTAGAATATTTCAACGTATTGAACCGAACCGAACCAATTTCTTATTTGTTTTATTTTCTAATTTCATATTCTTCTTTCTTTTATGAGAATATAGATTGATTTAAAATTAAGATCAATTCTAATTTATACGATGAAGAGAAAGGCGTAACAACCCTATACTTATGAGTCGAAACGAGTGACATTCCTATAACTATTAGCTCTTCCATATTTAGAGTTTAAATAAAAATAAAAAGGTCAACCTATGAACCGAACTGAACCAAATCGTTTATAAGCGATTCGGTTCGGTTCGGTTTAGATACATAAATACACTTCAAACATAACCAAATCGAACCACTTCTAGTGGTAGGTTCGGCTCCTAAAATGTACGAAAACTGAACCAAACCCCTAGTTTCCAATGTGCTAGCTGCTCTCTTTTTAGATTTCCTTACTGCTTCAACATATTGTGTAAATGGAAAAATTCTAATATTTTCATCAAACAAAATTGAACCGTCATTGAATATTGGTCGACACACTGCACACTGTTCTGATCAGATCGAAGATCGCAACAGAATTTAATTTTTTTCGATCTATTAGAACGATATAATAATTATATCAATCTTCATGTTCATATGATGATTAAGATAAAACAGCCAAATTGATCATACCTTTTCGCACTCCGGTTGAAGTAGAGATTGAGCAATCAATTGCTATTCTCGGGGATCTGCACGTCTCCCGTCTATCAAGTCCACACTTGATAGAACATGTCTACCATCAGGACTTTCGCTAGTAAAATCTTAGTCTTATTTTATTTGATGTAACATCAATCACATGGGATTAATTTCATCGCATCTCTCTCATATCCTTTTATAGAGGACGTGAGTCTTCCTTCCCCATGGAGAAGGAAAACTTGACTTTATATCTAATGTAATATATATATATATTATCTGTTCAATAAAGATATCTATATAGCATTTATTCCTTATCCAATAATTATAAGGTTTATAATTTGTCTTTGGTCATAATTATTCGTATTTATGTTAATCCGAAGATAATTATATTTATATACGTCTATTTTAACTTATTCGAAATAAAAAGTCATTTTGCATCCGTTTGGGAGAGCTTATTGAAGTAACTTATTATACTCAATAAGTTATTTTTGACTTATTTTCATAAGTTAATATATATGACTTATGGATCACTTATAAGGAGCTTATGCAGAGATCCAGCATTGAATCCTGACAGCTACAGTTTTTACACTAGAATTTTTATTTTTTTATATTGTATAAGTTATTATTAATTTGTGCATCTAAACGCAAACAACTTATTAAATTTAAGAATTTTTGTCATAATTCCTTATACAATAAGTCATTTTGACATAAGGACTTATTTAAGTTGTTTTCCCAAAGAGGGCCATATAAATAGAGATATTGATCTTTCTAGACATATAATTAATCAAATTTATTTATGTCTCATTAAATTAATCTTGATTAATGAATTGGATTCAACCATTGAATCAATTTAAAAAAACTCGTTCTAACATTTGTGCGTGACCCTCTTAGGTTCAAGACTAATACTAGTAGTAGACTTATAATAAATTATAACTTAAAAGTTAATATATCCAATAAATTAATACACTTAAAATTAACTCTTCAATTTCAAGAACATATGTACCATAGGAACACCTAGTAAGCAGCATGGCTACCTAGTATTAGGTGAAATAGCGAGTAAACCTATTTTCATTACGAATTGTTATACTCATACGGTCCTTCTATAATCCAATCTTCAAATTGAATTTCCAGTATAAACAAAAACTCAATAATTCAATATATACATATCATTCAATTTAATAACTCATTTATGAATCACATTCATCACGCCCTAGCCAAGGTCTTAGAGTTATAAATAATGAAAACTATAGAAGATTCTCTCAATCAAATTGAGTTATAGATTCTTTACTGACCACTCATTAATCTCCATATTTACTCAATTCTTATCTAACATAAACCCTTTATGATTGTCCAGCAATCAAAAAATATATCCAAATAAAACTGAACAAATACAAGATTATTATGGTTTCTCACGTCAAATAACTAATCATATCTAATGTAGATATTATTATCTCAATAAATTCTAAGAAATAATTTCTATCGGGTCAGTTGAGTGTACTTGTTCTCTAACAAGCACCCACATATATATACACTTGTGTCAACCACACAACATTCTTATCTTATAAGCATGCATCATATGTGCGAGTCTTTACTCAACAATGCAATGTCCTATCTTGAATAGTTATCAACTCGGAACTAATTTAAGACCAAAGTTTTTCAAGACATATTTCATAATCACCATCCTATGCGTGATCATATCTTATAAATTCTCGTGGTCTAAGAACTTTATCCAAAGCATATAATAAAAACATTAGATAAATAAATGCATTTGTTTAATATACATTACATTAAGATTAAATTCACAAATTCTATTAAATGAGTAAAAATGACCAATTGAATTGGTGCGTTGGGTGTAACTCTTTCAATACATGAACATAACATTTGTAATGAACTTCTTATTTCGGAATATCAAATTTGGTTCTGCCTCACCTGAAGTCAAATAGAATCAGTGTGCGGCCCTAGTTATGTAGAGTCATTTCTCATCAATGTGTATTGTATTGTTCATGCTTTTGAATCGTAGAGTATTAAGAATCCTATCAAATTCAAGTGCTTCGAGAGAAAACTTTAACCTTAGTTTGGTGTCGTAAGATCAGGCTTTATTGCACTTCTATGTACTTTGATCAGTCCACTCTTAATCGATCTCCACACTGAGCTTTTACTTTGGTTTTTGCCTTTTGTAGGTCTTCGAATAGTTGATCTTTTGGCTAGCTATATACTTTGTATTAGCTCGATGTCGAGAATGACTCTTTTACTGCGTGGATGGTTTGGTTTTGTGCCTGTTAAGTGAATTGCTTCACCCTCTTGTTGTTGTTTTTTCATTGCAACCCAAAGACGACTAACGGTGTGAGTGCAACGCTCCAATTTCCAGCTTGCCGCAAGCATCATACCCTTGAAGGGCTTCACATTTTTGGAGTTGATGAGTAGAAACTTCACCAGGGCGTTTCTTTCTTGCGTAGTTAGATCCTTCCTCCTCACCATTTCTTCACTTTTCCTCTAGAATTTTTTTTTTATTTGTGGAGTATGTAGAGAGAGCTATTTAGAGACTTCTATGTGTTGTATGTTTAAATATACTTTTTTTTAGCTCTATATTTAATTTGATTTTATGTTATCGAGACTTGTGCAATGAATTTGGCTCAAATTTATGATTTAGCGGCAACAATTTGTCTTCTAATTCATTCAGTATAATTTAGCAATTTGGGAATGGAATGGCTGCAGCGAGCGAAGGAGTAAAATATTGACTAGAAGTACCGTTGGAGGACTTTTTTGTGTGGTTTCGTCCAAAAAAGAAACAATTAATTTGCTTGGTTTAGTTTTTTGGGACATAAATCTAGGATAATTTAGGCCATTATTTCTTAATCTATATAGGATAAATAATTTAGGCAATATAGGATAAATATGAAAAGATAATTTTTTTTTATTAGCATCTAATTAAACCTTTTGGACGTATCACTTTTTTTACTTCACACCACTATCTTAATATTTGTTTCCATTTCAAAGCAAACATCAATAATGGGACGGAGGAAGTATTATATGCACGCAGGTAATCTCTTTCCATCGCTCGAGGGATCTTAACCTGCCTTCTTTACTCGCAACTTGACCTCTTTATTTCTTTTCAAATTTCTTTCCACAAACAGACAATGATGCATTTAACAACTATTATTTGAATAATATTGTTCTATTGCTATGTTTTGTCTCATGCGCACTGATTTATCTTTCAAAGCAGCTATCTATTGATTGAAAACTCGGCAGTCTTTTCTGCATACCATACCAAAAAAATATGGACGTTCAAACTTGTGCAGAGTCCTCCATTTTCTCAAAACGTTGCCAGGATTTAGCCCTAATTGTCTTAACAAGAATTCACGCGGGTTATTTTAGAATAGCCCTTTCTCTTGGATGGCAAGCTTTGTTATGGAAAATCCTACTTGAACCCCAAAGAGATTCAAGAATTGCATTTCCACTACAAAAACTTCTCTATCCCACCCTCTTACCTATTCTTTGGTCTTTCTCTCTCTTGATCCTCATTCTCCTTTCTCTCCTCTACTTGCTAAAATGCGTCTTCTTCTTCCACATGATCAAAGCCGAGTTCTCCCACCATGTCGGAGTAAATTACCTATTTGCCCCATGGATCTCGTGGCTACTCATTCTCGAATCCGCCCCCTTCGTGACCCCCAAACACGTCTCCTTCGTCGTCCTCTGGTGGATTTTCGCCATCCCCGTCGTCATCCTCGACGTCAAGATTTACGGTCAGTGGTTCACAAAGGGTAAAAGGTTTTTGACCGCTGTGGCGAACCCGACCAGCCAGCTTTCCGTCATCGGAAACCTGGTGGGGGCCCGCGCCGCCGCCAAGATGGGTTGGCAGGAAATCTCGGTGTTCTTGTTTACATTAGGAATGATGCATTATCTTGTTCTCTTCGTCACGCTGTACCAGCGGCTCTCCGGCGGTGACCTGCTGCCGACGATTCTGCGGCCTGTTTTCTTCCTCTTCTTCGCCGCGCCAAGCGTGGCCAGCTTGGCATGGTACTCCATAGCTGGCCGGTTCGACGCCGGTTCAAAGATGCTCTTTTTCCTCTCACTTTTTTTGTTCACGTCACTGGTAAGTATGAGATTTGTTTTTTCAAAATTTGGCACTTCTTGGAAATATTATATTAATAAAGAAGCCGTAACAAATCTGCCTTCTCAAATAAATGATTGGGAAAAGAAATAGTCGCAAGTTGCCTTCCATGCATTGAAGCTTTAAAATTTAATAATTTTCTACAGCTGGTTTAGTGTTAGGTTTCATTTTACGACAGGTGCTTTACAATATTTAATTTTGTGTTTTTGATACATATAAGTATTTAAATATTGAATGTTAACTATATTTATCAAGAATAGTTGTATTTGAACTCAAAACAACAAATCAGTATAAAACTCGATTAGGACATTAGGAGTTTAGGACATAAGAGAGATTCTTGATTAAAATTGTAGGACATATTTATTGTTATGTATTATATTTGGACTTTCATTATTCACTAGAACAATTATTATTAATTAATAAGTTACTTGAGAAAAGCTTATGGTTCGATCCTTAACATAGTTAAATAAATAAATAAATAATAGTCAAGGGATAATTAATTTGAATTCCATCCAAAATTGTAACTCTTACAAATTATCCTACATTTTTAAGGGATTACGGAAACAATAGTTGATCGATTCCCCCTACTAGCTTCTCCATAAATTTATTGGTTTGTTAAATACCATCCAAACTTTGTAATTTTCCCAAAATACTCTACTTTTCATGGGATTCCTGAGATTTGTAGTTATGTGTATTATGTATATATTATGTTTAAAGAAAACCTTATAAAAATTTGATTGGTACCGGTAAAACTATATTATTAATTCCTTCACCATACGATAACTTTATTGTTTATAACAATTTGTTAGGAATATGAGCAGGTAGTTACAAGAAGAAAAATCGAATATTCTTATCTAGTATTGTGGGATTTTTTCTTCATTAGGGAATCTTCTAATATATAGTTTGTTGATGACAACTTAATTAAATTATTTTTCCAGATTACCAACTATATTTGTAAGCTTGTAACTCTTTTATTTTCCGTGCTCAGAAATTTGTGGCCATACTTTAGTTATATTACTCGTGCAATAGTTAATAAAATTATATGGTTGGTGGGGTGGGGGCTAATAAAGTAGTTGAATTTGATTAATTAATGACTTCTTATACTCGTTTAACCAATAAGGCCTACTATTTTTATTTATTACCATTATACCAATATCATGTGTGCATCAATAATTAACAAATTAACATAAGATAATGATACGTAGTCGGTCAAATGCTTCATTCTGCGTGGCTCTGAAATCACTAATCTATGAACGTTCGTTTTTATTGTACATTGTTTTAATTTGAATTTATAATTTGAAATAAAACATGCGAAAAAATTAGAAAGTGACGAATAGTTCCATGCCCTAGTTAACAACTTAATTTATTTTTCTTGCTACGTTATGGTCTCCTACTATTAGGACAGTCAATACCATGCATGTGTTAGTATTCGTTGTTTTTCTTGGTGTTTTAAATATGCATAATAACTCATGCATGCAATGGAAACATATTAACATGTGTATTGATGAGTACTCCATAGAAATTGTTTGCAGCTTTATTGACAACTAAAGGTTTCTCTGTCTTAAAAAAAAAGATATGCAGGCCTGCGCTTTTCAAGAAAGCAATGAGAAAATTCAGCATAGCATGGTGGGCGTATTCGTATCCCATATCGATACTCGCTTTGACTTCCACACAATACGCGGAGGAGGTCAACGGTGGCGTCGCCTATGCCATTAGCCTCTTCTTGTGGGCCTTGTCGGTTTTAGTGTTATTCGCTCTCCTGCTTTTCACTGCTTTTCATCCCAACTTGTTTCTGCCCCAACATGATCCCACTCTTCCTTCAGCCGCCGCCCACACCAGCGCGGCGACTACTTTTCCTAATTATTTATCTGCCAAATAATATGTTAATATATAAGAGTTTAGATCACGTGGAAACTCAGCCTTATATAAGGAGTAAGAACCATTTCATCCATTAATTTAAACAGATGATTATCATGCATATTATTTATATATTTGATACATATTCCTAATATATTTTAATGAATACTTTTTTATGCATAATAGATGGGGAGTATGCATGACCTATATGGACAATACGCATATGCAAAAAACAAAAAAAGTATAAATAAAGGGCGATTTTGAATCCCGAATTCAAATTTGACCGTGGATTGTCCTAAATCAATGGATGAAATTGGTTCCTAGTCAAAGATGGTGGTTCTTAGTTGATCCACTCCTACACACACACATATATATATATATATATATATATATATATATATATATATATATATAGTTTATTTATTTGTCTCATGTTGGAGTTTTTTAATAGACTTAAAATAAAAAAGAGAAGAAGAAGATTAATAGTGACTATTAGAAAATCATTCTTAAGTGAGGAATAAATTTGGTGAGAATAGACATCCCGTGGCTGAAGGAGTTTGTTCAGCGAGAAACCTTATTTTGTTATAATTAACGAAGAGTTACACAATTCATCGCTATGTTTTCCTCGCTATTAAAGAAGAAAAAGAAAATTCAAAATTCAAAATATTTTTCAACGAGAAATAGAACCTTCCTCGCTGTTAAAAAACAAACAAAGAAAAAAGAATTTGAAATATTTTCAGCTAAGAATCAAACCATCGTCATCATCTTTTCCTTGCTAGTAGAAAATAAAAATATAAAATCAAAATTTGAGATATTTTTCAGTGAAGAATCAAATCACTCTTTCATGTTTTCCATGCTATAGAAAATATAATAAAAAATAAAAACTCGAATTGTTTTTCTGCGAGGAATGATACCCCTTCCTCACCGTGTAAAAAAGAAATCAAAATTTGTAATATTTTTCTGTGAGGAATCAAAGCCTTTCTCACGATGTTTTCCTTACTAATCAAAAATAAAAAATAATCAAAATTCAGAATATTCTTAATGAGGACTCGGAGTCTTCCTCACTATGTCAAAAAAATCAAAATTTATAAATATCCTTTCTGCCCATGTTTTTCTCGCTATTATAAACGAAGAAAAATTAAAGTGTTGGTCCGGACACGAGTGTCAGGTGTAAAGGGGGGGGGGGTGAATACACCTGAGTACAAGTTTGTTTACTCAAACGCGAAGAACTGCTGAGTTGTAGGTTGCGACTGATGAACAGTGCCAAATATCAACCTTCTGATCGCGGGTCAGAGTGACTCAACTACTGAGTTTCTTCGACTGACTTTTGTCAGTATCAAAACCTCAGGTGGAGAGTTAGTGCGGATAAGTGTAGGGCCCGATGGACTTCGTCTCGATTTGAAAATGTATTTTTCGTAGACCAAATAATTTTGGCTAGTGCACTTTTAAATACGTTTTATGCAAAGTATGAATTTGTAAGAGAGTTGAAAATAATGCAATAAAACAGTAAATGACACAAGCGATTTTAACGTGGTTCGAATACGCAAGATCCTACGTCCACGGTCCTGCTGAACAGGAGGTCTTGTTGATTAATCTGAGCAAGCCTCAGCAAGGTATATGTGCACTGGACAGACCCTTCTAAGTTATAGTCCTTAGAGTCTTTACAATCCAAACCGAAGTTTGAAGGGGAGGGGATTGTTGGTCCCGAGTGTACGGTCAGGTGTAGAGGGGGGGGGGGTGAATACACCTGATTCGATTTCTCAACTTCGAACTCGAACAGTCCTATTCAGGATGGTGTCTGACTGAAACAGTTCAGTAGACCAGACAATTGTTCTGAATCGAGTTAAAGGCTAAGAGTACTGACTCAGCTGAGATCTGCTAACTGACTAGGTCAGAATTCAGTATCTACAGTAAGAGTTCAGTGCGCGGAATAGTGTAGGCCCAAATCAGTTTTTGTGAGAAAACGTTTTAAGTCTCGGTTCGATAGATTAAAAGTTCGATATCTTTGAGACGGTTGATTGATTTTAAATATGATGTTCAGTATGAATAGTAAAATCAATGCAACAGTTAAGAAAGCAGTAAGAGACACAGGATTTTTAAAGTGGTTCGGATATCGCTCAAATCCTACGTCCACTGTCCCGAATGATCAGGAGGCTATTTATTATCCTGAGTTAGTCTCAGTCAGCTTGCACACTGGGCAAAGCCGCGTCTTAGTTTTTATACTGATCCAAGTCTCAGTTTACAACACTATCAAACTTAAAGTGTTTGACAAACTTCTCCAACAGTGAAGGAGTCCTTATACAATAAGGATTGGGTTCAAATGTGAACTCCTTTGTCTAAGCTATAGATAAGAACGGTTGAGCTTAGGGTTAGAGGGATAGGGAATATGAGAGAGTAGCTTCTAGATCGACGAACAGCTGAAGGTAAGCTATAAGTTCGTGTAACGTCGATTGGATACTAGAGGCTTTATATGTCGGTTTAGCTTGATTCCCTATGAGCCAGAATGTAGTCTTTCGCCGGAGATTGTTCTTCGAGTTCTTGCTAAGACTTTGTTCTTTGGAATTCGCTCTTTTTCGCGCTCTCTCGGGTTCTAGGTAAGCTTCAAATCTTGAATGATCCCTCTATTTATAGAGCAGAGATTGAAATAGATCCGTTGGAGACGATCTTCTTCTCTCTCTCTCTTTTTGGTAGCAAACGGCTCTTTTGGTGTAGATAACAGTGTACTTTCCCACCTTTCTAGGTAAAAGGTTGACTGCAGCTTTAGCAGGTGAGAAGACACGTGTATGCTTGTCATTCGTCGAGGTGGATGGAGTGGTTGAGACAGCACGAGACTTCGAGACAGGCATCGAAGCCGACTTCTCTCTTCCTCGTACATGACAATGCCGATTGTCTTTCAAAAGATTCTCGACAGTCCCCGAAGACTATCTGCCGTTCTTGAGTCCGACCTTGTATTCGTAGATAGACTCGCCGAGATAAGTCTCATCGAAGATCGGCTACGAGTCCAAAGAACTACTCCTCGCCGAGTTCGGTTCTAACCGACTCTCTCGCATATCTTGCTCTCGCTAAGTCCAGTATCACTGAGTCTTCTACACTGGTGTTGAGGCAAATAAGCTACTGAGTGCCTTGACCAGAGTAAAGTGTCTACTGAGTCTGAAACCTCAGAGATAAAACAGATACAAGGGAATGGTTCATCATTCAGATAGGGTTTTGGGATCTTCAAATCTTTAGACAAGTACAGAGCACAACGCTACTGAGCTTAAGATCAGTGTCTAAGACCGAATCATTTCCTACTGAGTGAAACAGTGCTGAGGATGGAATCATCACCCAACAGGGATTTTCTCCAACTATGAAGGAGTTCTTACAATAAGAACAGTCACGAAAAGTGAACTCCTTCGAAGGTTCTAAGCTATAGATATAACAATGGAGCTTAGATAGAGAAAAGGGATCTAAAAAAAAACTCTAGAGAGAAGAACTAAAAATATTCTAACAAGCAAGTTCTTCGCTGGATCTTCGTGAAAGTGCTAGAGTGTTTTGAATGCTTGAGCGTGTAATCCCATTGATATACCGTGCGTTGAGCTCGGAAAAGCTTCTCTATTTATAGTTGTGACCCAGGCATTTGTCCGTTGGAGGGGACGATGCAACGTGTCACAAACGTCCAAGGAAAATGGCCATATGTTCGAAATAGTATCGCAGAGTAGTTGGTCACTGTGCATGAGGGCAGCTTTAGTTGGTCAGAGCAGGTAAGGCTTAGACCGCTTCTCACTGGTCGAGGTTTGTGGTAGGTGAGACTTGTCAGACATCAGTCTTCATCTGAGTTGACTCTCACATATCCTCGTATGATCTTCTGCTGACTTTCGAATGATGTTAAGAGTCGGGTCGTTTCCTGTCGGATACAGTAGATCTGACATGATCACTATCTTCTTCGTCTGAGTCTGTTGATAAAGATCTTCTACTGAGGTGTAGTCAGCTGATGACTCTGAAGGTACTGAGCTCTGTCCTGCGTTATTCTACTAGAGGGTCAGCTGATGAGAATTATTCTACTGATGTGTAGTCAGCTGGAGACCTGAGAACACGAGCTCTTACAACTGATGACATGGGGTTCTGGAATGTAACTTCCTACTGAAGTTCAGACCAACAAGTACCCTTTACAGGACTTAGACAAAACAGATAATGAAAATAAGAACATTCTAGTCTATTACATCATCTAGTCCGAAAGACACTACACTAAGGGTACAAGATGGGTTTTGGGATCTTCAATTCCATAGCATTAAATCACTATGATTTCCCTCATTACCGATTAATAGACAAGTCATATTACAGGAACTACTGATAAATAAAACAATGTACCCTCTAAGTGATGATTAAAACCAATCACTGACTCATAACCTAACAATTTCCCCCTAATTGATGATGCCAAAACCACTAAGTACTAAACTGCTGACCCAAAAGACTTCAGTAAAACTTAGCAGTTAAAACAGGGTAATCAGTGGATAAACGATAGGCATATCAGAGAAAGATAGGTTACGTGTGTGTGTGTGTCAGATCACTTCAGTGATCAGTTGTGATAACATAAAATAAACACAGCCATAAGATAATGAGTAGTTGCCTAGCCAAGCAAAGAACTGATGTATATATATATGAGAAGAGATTACATTCAGTCTAAGCTTCTATACAACAAAAGAAAGATCATCTCTTGCTAACGCCTGAACTTCTTGGTCTTTGCTTTAAACTCGGTAGACTTAGCAGCATGAGGCTCCCACCAATAAGATTTGTATACTCTTACTGGGATTTGGATGTCATCGAGATTGCTTGGCTGCAAAGGATCTAAGTCATTGTGACGCGCAGCAGTCTCGACCTCGTCCTCGATCTCCTTCGTGTAAATAACTCCTCGAGTAGTCAAGGGAGGAGTCAGTTGGTGGTAGGCAGGAGCAGTGAGTGGCAGCTCTCCTTAGATAGAAGTAGCTTGATCTGTGCTTTGAAGTTCGCGTCGTAGTGATAGATGAACTCGTCGAAGAGATCAGCCGGCGACACCTCAGCGGGATAGCACTGCCACACATAGTATGCCTTAATGAAATCAATCTTCAGCTCCTCCCACTCCTCACTCAAATTCCAGGGGATCCATCTGTCTATGCGGCGGTGCGGAGTCTTCTTGAGATAGGCCTTCTGGGCACCTCGCCGGAAGAACTTGGATGTCCTCGGGACCTGCTTGCTTTTGTCAAGGGTTGGTTCCCTAGCGATCCTATCGGTAAGATCTATGATTTTAGTCAGGTCTTCCAACCTCTTCTTCTCCCTTAAAGCCGCAGCTCTCTTATCTCCTCTCCGGAGATTTAGCCCTTGCTGCGTGGCCTCCCAGGTTGCCTTGTCTTCTGGCTCGTGCTCAGGCGTAAGAGTAGATATTCTCTTTAGCCTCTGAGCAAGCAGCAGATTGTCAGTGTCTGAGTTAGCAGGCTCATCAGCAGATTGCTGAGCCTTCTTCTTCTGTTCATCCAATATCTACTTGGCATGACTCTTAGACATTCTGGCAATTGTCACTCTTGTCTTCTTCTTAGGCTTCTGAGCCTCTTCCTCCAATCTCATCTCGTAGTCCAACTGGTCCTGGAGGAGCTGAGCCACTTGCTTGTCATGTTCCTCCTGCTCCGCTCGAGTTTTGAATTTGGGCATCGGGGAAGGAGGTGGAGTAGATTCTGTAGCTTTCTCCTTCCCGGGCCTTTGAGGTGGCAGGGGCTCATCCTCCTGGTCGACAAATTATGTGACCTCCTCGATGTGCTGTGCCTGAGCCGAGGATCCTTCACCTGATCCTCCAACGGGCTCGGGCAGCTGAGTTGTTTGGACTTGAGGGATTTGGACTGTGGGAGGGGGAACAGAGCTAGTTCCAGCCTGCGCTGCTGAACTTTCCCCCTTAAGGATTTCCCTCTCTTCTGACTGCCCACCCATCTGAGCTCTTCCTTCCCTTTCTTCCCCCTTTTTGACATCATCAGCAGCCGGGGTTAGAAGGGTCCTGATTGCTGCTACTTCCTTCTGGAGGTCGAAGATAGCAGTCTTAATGGAAGTGGTGGTGGTGTTGAAGTCTCCGACGGTATCACAATATCCATGCGGATTTGTGGGATGTGAGCTTCTGCTTCGTTTCTTTGTTTCAGAAGCGATGCGTCGTGGGAGGCAGTCATCTCTTCCTGGATAAGCTTCAGGGCGGCTGCCTGAGTCTCTAAGGCCTTCTGCACACTAGAAGTGGCCATCCTGTTGCGTTCATCCATTGTGGTCTGGACTGTGGCTAAGCTCGCAGCCACCTGCTTAGCAAACATCTTCTGCTGGGCTTCGAGCAGCTGCTGACATTGAGCAGCCAAGTCTGCCTTTTGAGCTGCCAGCGCAGCCTCGACGATCTCCTTTGTGTTGGGGGTAGGAGCGTCTGAGACCTTCTTGACTGTACTCTCAAGTCCATCAACCTTCTCTGTCTGCGCCTTTGTGTATTGCGCCCACTTCAGGTGGACGTCCTTAGCCAGGAGACGATTTTTGTCTCCTTGCTTTCTGATTGCGCGGTTGATAGACTTTGAGGACACGGAACCGATGGGTTTGATCTGATAGGATGAGGTTCCGAGCCTTCGCTCTAAGGCTGCGAGTTGTTGCTTCCTGCTGGTTGAAGCAATTGGGGTGGCACCTGATTCAGGAGGTGGAGGTGGTGACTCGCCCTTCTCCCTGGGAGACTTTCCCTTAGTAGAATCTTCCTGTTCTGCATCCTTGGGTTGTGCCTGTTCATCATCATTATCATCACCATGATGAGAAGGCAGCGACGGGCTCCTAGCAGTCTACGGAGAGGACCTCAGCTCCAGAAGATATAACATGGCTGAGCGCAGGTTCTCGAAGGATGCGACGTCAGCGGGTTTCCCAAACCCAATCACTGACTGCAGACTTTGTTCTTCTGCCAGTAGGGCCAATGCAGAGTGTTGTTGGATGAGCTCTACAAGAATGTCCCAGTTAAGGAACCTCAGCAACATCAGAGTCCTTGCCCTGATCGCTATGTCGACCAAGTCCTGATGAGAAGAGATCTCAGGAATTTGTGTGGTGACTTCTCCTGTGGCGCGGAGACGAGTCATCTGCACTGTCGACGACTGTTCGGAAGAGACCTTAGCAACTAGTTCCTCAACTTCCTCCGGCTGAGTCTCATCCGTGCTAACCCGCAGTACCTTGTCTTTCAGAGTGGCACCCTCAATGCCGGTATTAGCGTCCAGAAGCTCCTCCTCCTGAGGTGGTGGAGGGGAAGCAGGCTTAGCGGGGGCCTTAGAAGCTCCAGCCTTGGAGAGCTTCTTCCGCTTCGGCTGATCGGCCCGTGGAGGCAGATCAGTAGATGATCTCTTGAGCTCAGTTGCTCCACGTCCGATAGACTTCTCAGCCGCTGCTCTGGTTTTCAATTTAAAGAGCTTGCAATCGAAGTCCTTAGAATCAACAAATGACGTGTGATTCGCCACTGAGTCTTCGATCAGTTCGGACACCTTGGTCCCGTACAACAGCTTGCCCATACTGATCAGTCTTCTCTCTCCTGACTCAGTGGCTGCAAACTTCCGTGCCTGAGCCTTCAGCTCGGCCAGAAAGAACCTTGTCCAGTTCACCTGGACTCCATCAACTATAGCCATCATCAATTGGAGTCTCGGCTTGGACAGCTGGTCGAAAGAACCGGCGGCACTCGTCAGAATGTGATGACGACGTAGGCGAGGTCCCTGTACTCTGGAAGGAGTTTGTTCTTCGGCAGGGCGGATTTGAAGGAGATATCGTCCCTTCCACAGAATCGGTGGATGTAGGCATTGAGCTCAGTCACCTTGTAGCCCACGGGAGAAATCCCGAAATTCGGTAGATCAAAAGAGGATGTCAGTGCCTCCGCGACCATGATGTCGGCGCTGCTGGATTCCCATTTCTGAGGGGCCACTTCCCTCATGTATCCGATCAATGTCACCTCCCCGTCCGTGTCCTCCACGAAACGTCAGTTGTAATAGAACTCTGCCACTTGACGGGGTAGATATGCTTTGGGATGCTTCGTCACCAGAAGCTTTAGGCTGGACGCCTCTAGAGCCAAGAAGATGGGCTCTCAAAACTGAAGCTCCGCCTGATGGAAAACCATCGTGGATTCAAAGAGAACCCTGGTCTGGATGATTTCCTCGATGTTGTGCGGGGTCATAACAATCGCCATAGATATCTGCAAAAAAATCACGTTAGCACTTGAAAATAGAGTAAGTTAGAACAATAGTTGCAGATAGTTAAGAAAATTTACCGTAATCATAGAGCTTTGAAGGAAATATAAGCAGTCGCGAAAGTGAAAGATGCTGTAAAATGGAATGCTCGAAAAAAAGCTCTGAGTGCGTGAATGGCGAAAAAGATGAGATTAGAGTGAAAAGGTAAGATTTTATAAGATTTGAATATCAAGGGTTTTTCGATCGAATGGTTGTTATAAAATCTCGCTTTTCTGTGACGGCTGTGATCTGAAGTTATAAACGGAATGATTACTTAGCTGCATCTAATCTAGACCCACGTAAGATAAGCGAAGATAGAGTAAGGTGAGAGGACATGCATTAAATGCGTTGCAGGCAGCATTAAAGGCTAAGCATTTTAAATGAGAACGGTTTTCTACTGACTCAAACCATAAATATTTATGGCGAGAATAAATGCAAGTCATGCTACTGAATGCAAACGACTGACTTATTAAATGCGAGCATGTTTCTGAGACTATTAGAGAATCTAACTACGCAAACCTCTTCAGCTGAACTTTTGCGATCAGCTGGTTATCGTAATGACTCAGGAGAAACTCCGAGTTACAGTATGATCCCACGCGACTGAATCAAAGTCCTGAGTCTGACTTCTTACCTGTCGTACTGACTTCTCTCACTGACTCGAGTCAGCAGGATCCAGTAGACCTAGCTCGACTGATAATTCTCTGAATCTGTTCTCAGCTAGTGGTTTGGTCAGTATGTCTGCCCTTTGCGTGTCAGTATGGATTTTCTCCATCCTGATATCCTTCTTTTTTACATGGTCTCTGATGAAGTGGTGTCGAATGTCCACGTGATTGCATCTCGTAAGAAGAACTGGATTCTGAGTTATAGCAATCGCACTGGTGGAGTCGCAGTAGATGGGCACTTCATCTTGAGTAATTCCATAATCTCGCAGTTGTTGTCGAAGCCAAAGGATCTGGGCACAGCAACTTCCAGCAGCCATATACTCAGCTTCAGTAGTGGACGTCGCCACTGAATGTTGTTTCTTTGAGAACCATGTTATCAGCTTGCTGCCTAGGAACTGACATGTTCCGGAAGTTGACTTTCGATCTATCGTGCATCTTGCATAATCAGCATCAGAATAACCCGTTAGAATCAGATTATCATCAGCAGGATACCATAACCCTGCGTCAGGTGTTCCCTTCAGGTATCACAGAGTCTTCTTTGCTGAGTCCAGATGACTTCGCTTGGGATTCGCCTGAAATCTTTCACATACACCTACAACATAAGTTATGTCAGGTCTGCTTTCTATTAAATATAGTAAAGAACCAATAATAGCTCTATAATCAGTTGAGTTAACAGAAGCTCCCTCTTTGTCTAGATCGATTTTAAAATTTGTGTTCATGGGGATCTTGACTAGCTTGCTTGAGTCGCAGCCGAATCTTTACAAGAGGTCTCGAGTGTATTTGGCTTGGTTGATGAATTTTCCTTCAGGTGATTGCTTCACTTGAAATCCAAGGAAATAGTTCATCTCCTCCATCATGGACATCTCGAACTTCTCCTTCATCATTTTCTCGAATTTTTGACATATAGTCACATTCCTGTACCCAAAAATGATGTCGTCCACGTTAATCTGCACCAGTAGAATGTCATCGCCTGACTTGATGTTGAACAGGGTGCGATCTACTTTCCCCTTCTGAAAACCTTTTTGAAGCAGAAAGTCTGACAGGGTATCGTACCAAGCCCTGTGTGCTTGTTTTAACCCATACAGAGCTTTTCGAAGTCTGTACACCTGATGTCTCTGCTGAAAGCCGGGCGGTTATTCCACATAGACTTCTTCCTTCTGTACACCATTCAGAAACGCTGACTTTACATCCATTTGATATACTTTAAATCTTTGATGCATTGCATATGCTAGGAACAGACGTATAGCTACCAATCTGGCGACTGGAGGGAATGTTTCATCAAAGTCTATTCCTTCTGCTTGACAGTATCCCTTGGCAACAAGTCGAGCCTTGTTTCTGACGATGATGTTGTTTTCATCTCGCTTGTTTTTGAAGACCCACTTAGTACCGATAACGTGCTGATGTCTAGGTCTGTCAACAAGCTCCCAAACTTCGTTATGGACAAACTGGTTCTGCTCCTCTTGCATGGCAATGATCCAGTCAGCATCGTTGAGAGCATCCTCTATCGTCTGAGGTTCTTGAGTAGACAAGAAACAGGAGTAGAGAGCACTTTCTCCTTGGCTTAATCTGGATCTTGTCCTTACTGTTGCTGATGGATCTCCAATGATTAAATCAGAAGAGTGAGCGTCTAGCCACGAACGTTTGAGTTTGGCTTCTTCTTCAGAGATTACTTCTGTACAGTCTACAAGAGTGTTAGGCATTTCAATAAGAAGGTTAGGATCTACTGAGTTTCCAGGTTCAGGGGCATTTAGCTCAGGAACATTAATCATTCCACCTGAGTTTATATTCGCAATAGAGGTCTCAGTTACCACTGGGGCTTCCTCATCGACCATTGTTACCTGATGTTGATTCTGTTCAGTAGAATCAACCAGGTCAGCTACAGTGCTTGCGGGATGGGTCTGAATTTCTTCATCGTCTGACTCATCATCCCAACAATGCTGGATCTTCTCAGCTTTGTCGTTTAGTGTGAGATCTTTTAGCTTGCTGCTGACATCTTCAGGATTTGTCTTCTTTGGTTTCCTGTTTTTAGTAACAAACTCATCAAAAATAACATGAGGGCTTTCCTCCACACAAACAGTCCGATAGTTAAAGACCCTGAAGGCTTTACTGACTCGAGAGTATCCTAAGAATACTCCTTGATCATATTAGGTATCAAAGACCTTCAACTAATCCCTCCCATTATTGTGAATAAAGCAAGGACAACCAAAAATATGGAAATGAGAAATAGAAGGAATTCTCCCTTTCCACAGTTCGTATGGTGTCTTCATATACTGCTGTGTAAGTAGTGAGCGATTCTGAGTGTAACAGGCGTTGTCAGTAGCATCAGCCCAGAACTTTGAGGCTAGTCCAGAGTCTGCTAGGAGCGTTCTTGCTGCTTCTTTTAGTGTTCTGTTCTTTCGTTCAGCAATTCCGTTCTGCTGAGGGGTGCGAGCTGCTGAAGTCTCGTGCTGAATTCCCTCCTTATCGCAGTACTCTCTAACTACTGAGTTGAGAAATTTTGTTCCTTGGTCTGAGCGAATTCTCTAAATCTTGATGTCTTTCTCCACATTGAGTTTCTTCAGCAGTATTGGTAACTAGTCTTGACATCAGATTTGTTGGCTATGAAGATGACCCGCGTATATCTCGAGTAATTGTCAATAACGACGAGGGCATACTTCTTGCCTCTTATAGTCACTGGAGAAACTGACCCAAATTAGTGCATGTGTAGCAGTTGAAGGATTCCATCAGTGGAAGGTGACGGGATTGGTGGATTGTTTTTCATTGTCTGGTTTCCCTTCAAGCACGCTTAACAATTTCTGTCTTTGATAAAAGCTTCATTGGGCAGTCCTCTGACTTTAGAGTTCTTGGCTAGTTTGTTCATTGTCTTGAAATTCAGGTGATTGAGTCTCTTGTGCCACAACCATCCTCTTTTAACACTAGATTTCGTCTGAGCAAGTAAGCAAGCCTCAGGTTCTGCGGTGGTCCAATTTGCAACATAGATATTCTTCTTCCGCGAACTTGATAACACTATTATCCCTGTAGATTTGTCAACAACATCAAAGAAACTAGTGCAAAGATAACTCTATTCAGATTATCACATAATTGACTGACAGAAAGGAGACTATGTTGAAGTCCTTCACCATGTATTACTCTTGGAACTGAAGCAGTCCCAATGTTCAGTGTTTTGTATCCCCTTGTATAGCATTTACAGTTGTCACCAAACTCAATTCTGGGACCATCTTCTTGCACATAATTAGTTAGCAGGCTCTTTTGATACGTCATGTGTCTCGAGCAGCCGCTGTCCACAATCCAAGGGTCCTTATGCACGTGCAAAACAGAAATATTTTAGGTACCCTTTGGTTCAGTTTGGGTCCTTAAGCGTTAGTTGGTGATTTCGCGACCCAGATCTGTCTCGGGACCTTAGGAGTCTGAGACTTCTTTTTCTCCACTGGACCTAGAGATGCTGACTTCCTGGCAGTTTTGGCTTCAGGAGCTTTCTTCTTCTTAGGTTTTGTGCTCCTCCTAACCCTGGGCTCATCATAGTACGAACCATATTGTGCTGGATGCTCATACAATGGCTCGCCATACTGCTCTGCCCACCTGACCTTCTTACTTCCCCCTGAATTTGATCTTGGTGATCTGGGGCTAGAACCTTTGGTCAGTTGCTTCTTGTTGCTCAGCTGAGGTGCAATCATCTTCTGTTTGTTCTTCGCCTGAGTCGTTGGTTCAGAGATCTGAACTTTCCCTCTGACGAACCTATCAGCAAGCATTTTTGAGCCTTTAGAAGTAGAGGTGGAAGCTTCATGAGTGTAGCCAAGTCCTTCTTTTGTGGCTGGTGGTCTTTGAGCTCTAAGCATGCTTTCCAACTTCTCTTTGGCTCCTATGTACTGTTCAGTCATCAGTCCTCACCAAACCTCATCACTTTTCCAAAGTGATTCATAATCTTTCTCAACCTTTGCGAGTTTTTAACTGAGTCGGGCTATTTCAGTATCTTTCTCAGAATTGTCCTTAGTCAGAAATGATAACTAAGTTTCTTGAAGCTGAGACTTAGTCATAAGAGTTTTAATCTCTTCCTTCAGTCTCGCAACTAGATTCTCTGAATCAGTAGAGACCTTACATTTAGAAGAAAGTCTCTAATTCTCAGCCTTTACCTGTTCCAATTCATGAATAGTTCTGCTGAACTCTCTGCTTAACTTAATCTACTCCTCTAGTAGATCGTCATATGCTTGTACCACGTCTAGAGGTTCATTTGTGACTGAGCTTGTGTCGTGCTGCTCTGTGAGGAGGAGGTTATAATAAGTTTCGAGTTTACCTCAGCCTCTTCTCCGGCCATCAGACAGTATCCAGTCGTTGATTCAGGATCTGTTTCTCCAACCTCAACGGCAATAAGTGCAGCTTCGTCTTCAGAAGAATACATGAAAGTATCTTCCTCGATTGAGTCATCGGATATCTCTCCGATGATGTAGGCCTGCCTCCTCCGGGTAAATTTCTCACGTCTGGCCTACCGTTATGCTCGTTGAGCAGCTGAGAGCTCGGAACAGTCATACTAAAAATGTCCCTCTTTCTTGCAGTTGTAACACACAGTTGTTCTGTCACCTTTTCCAGCTGAGTTGTTGGATGGACTAGCAGCAGGCTCTGCGTTCGTGCAATCAGTATATGGTTTAGATTCTTCCCTTTTTCGATGATCTTTCTGACATGAGGGAGAATCTCGGTGGTATTTCTTCAGCTTTCTGACTCTCTTTGATACATGAGAGCCATAAGCGCAAGTTGATCAGTAGCGGGAGTCTCGTAAGACTTAGCATCTGAAGCAGCTACTGTCTTGTTGGAAGAAATGGGGTTGGCTCCATATTTGTTGACTGTTGCTTTGAAAGCATGATCTATCTGGGTGTCAGCTGGAGCACTAAAACATCTTTGGGGTAGGCTGTGCTCGAACTCCTCAGTATTTAATTCTGAAAAGATAACATCAGGAGTTAAAGGATTAAAATCTGAGCGACGTAAATAAGTAGCAAAAGGAAGCCACTTCAGTCGAGGCAACGCTCTCAAGATCCTGGTGTTCATCTCTTTGTTGATGAACGTCCTCCCCAACCCGTTGATCACATTGATCTGGTTTGTGAATCTGACGCTAAGCTCGTCAATGGTCTCGTTGGGCTCCATAGCAAAGGTGTCGAACTTTTGAAGGTCTAGCTCAAGCTTGTTTTCTTTAATCTGCGGGTTTCCTTGGTTCAGTATAGCCAGGACATCCCAAAGTACTTTTACCGTTTTACAATTTTGCACCCTCTCGAGATGTGAATCATTGAGCGTAGTCAGGATTGTATTCCGCGCAACTCGGTCGAGGTTGTGCAGCTTTTTCTCTTCAGGCGTGAAGGCAGATTTGTCTTTAGAAACTTTAGCACCAGTCTGTGCTCCTACAGCTCCCACAGCGGCATATTGAACGTTGTCGATCATGGGAATGATGGGTCTGGTCTCAAGGACATCAGTCATGCTGTCGTGCAGCGATGTAAGGTGTGCCTCCATTTTTACGCGCAATACCATGTAGTTCTCCACTGAGAACATTAGCACCATTCGTATACCTGACATATCAGACATTATAGGTGAGAGTATAAGGATGTATGAAGAGATGCTTGTGCAGTGAAAAACATTTTCAGGATCTGTTCGAGTAGACCAGTAGTTTCAGAACCGATGATCAGGAGAACATCGTTGCTCTGATACCAATTGTCAGTCCGGAGACGAGTGTCAGGTGTAGAGGGGGGGTGAATAAACCTGAGTACAAGTATCTTTTCTCAAACGCGAAGGACAGCTGAGCTGTAGGTTGCGACTGATGAACAGTGCTAAATAGTAACCTGATCGCGGGTCAGAGTGACTCAACTACTGAGTTTCTTCTACTGACTTTTGTCAGTATCAAAACCTCAGGTGGAGAGTTAGTGCGGATAAGTGTAGGGCCCGATATACTTCGTCTCGATTTGAAAATGTGTTTTTTGCAGACCAAATAATTTTGGCTAGTGCACTTTTAAATACGTTTTATGCAAATTATGAATTTGTAAGAGAGTTGAGAATAATGCAATAAAACAGTAAATGACACAAGCGATTTTTAAGGTGGTTCGGATATGCAAGATCCTACGCCAACGGTCCTGCTGAACAGGAGGTCTTGTTGATTAATCTGAGCAAGCCTCAACAAGGTATCTGTGCACTAGACAGACCCTTCTAAGTTATAGTCCTTAGCGACTTTACAATCCAAACCGAAGTTTGAAGGGGAGGGGATCTTCTCCAACTATGAAGGAGTTCTTACAATAAGAACAGTCACGAAAAGTGAACTCCTTCGAAGGTTCTAAGCTATAGATATAACAATGGAGCTTAGATAGAAAAGAGGGATCTAAAGAATAAAAAAACTCTAGAGAGAAGAACTAAAAATATTCTAATAAGCAAGTTCTTCGCTGGATCTTCGTGAAAGTGCTAGAGTGTTTTGAATGCTTGAGCGTGTAATCCCTTTGATATCCCGTGCGTTGAGCTCGGAAAAGCTTCTCTATTTATAGTTGTGACCCAGGCATTTGTCCGTTGGAGGGGACGATACCACGTGTCACAAGCGTCCAAGGAAAACGGCCATATGTTCGAAATAGAGTCGCAGAGTAGTTGGTCACTGTGCATGAGAGCAGCTTTAGTTGGTCAGAGCAGGGAAGGCTTACACCGCTTCTCATTGGTCGAAGTTTGTGGTAGGTGAGACTTGTCAGACATCAGTCTTCATCTGAGTTGACTCTCACATATCCTCATATGATCTTCTGCTGACTTTCGAATAATGTTAAGAGTCGGGTCATTTCCTGTCGGATACAGTAGATCTGACATGGTCACTGTCTTCTTCGTCTGAGTCTGCTGATAAAGATCTTCTACTGAGGTGTAGTCAGCTGATGACTCTGAAGGTACTGAGCTCTGTCCTGCTTTCTTCCATTGGAGGGTCAGCTGATGAGAATTCTTCTACTGATGTGTAGTCAGCTGGAGACCTAAGAACACGAGCTCTTACAACTTATGACGTGGGTTCTGGAATGTAACTTCCTACTGAAGTTCAAACCAACAAGTACCCCTTACAGGATTTAGACAAAACAGATAATGAAAATATGAACATTCTAGCTTATTACATCATCTAGTCCGAAAGACACTACACTAAGGGTACAAGACGGGTTTTGGGATCTTCAATTCCATAGCATTAAATCACTGTGATTTCCCCTATTACCAATTAATAGACAAGTCCTATTATAGGAACTACTGATAAATAAAACAAAGTACCGTCTAAGTATTGATTAAAATCAATCACTGACTCATAACCCAACATAAAGTTCGTAATCATTTGAGGGAGGAAATTTATTGTTATTATTTATATGCTTCGTCAGAAAAATTGTAAAGAAAGATGATAATATGGTATGTATGCGATAATATGAGTTTTATTAATATACAAAAACACTTGGAATAACATATAAATTTGATAATTTGAAACAACAAATTAGTATAAGAAAATAAAGTGTTGCAAATAATTTCAATTTTACAATCGAATTCCCTTTTCATCTCTAATATAATATTTTAATTATTCCACATATGTCTCGTTATTACTATATTATATAAACACAAATGAATTTAGTAATATGAAAGGAGTTGTTATATTTCAATGTCTCGTTAATTTTACATTATGAAATTCTTATGGAGTCATTTTCAAAGTAGCGAAATAAAGAAAATAAACAAAGTTTAATTTAATAACATGACATTATCAATGAAGGGATCATGCAACATTGTAATTAAAAGGAAAATATCATAATAAACTTTAGGATAAGCTAAATGCAATCTTTTTGTTGGGTGATGATTTATAATAGGATATTTGAATGATTTCAAATCCCTATATGATTGATGAATCATATAATATAATAGATGTTCAGCTTAGTTGAGCTTAACCTGTTAGTAGCTCAGTAGAATAGATTGTTAGTTTCAGTAGCTGCTCGGAGTTCAACAGTGTCTGAACACCAGCGATTTAAAGACTCAGTATGGTTCAATTCAATTGTGGAACCTACTGATGTGAGATGTGAAGTCAGTAGAGCAAAAGTCAAGTAACAAGAGACAAGAAGAAAGTCTGTAGAGATCAACTTTCGCGTTTGAGTTTGAACTTGTACTCAAGTTCACCCCCCCCCCAACAGACACACACCTAAAAACTTATTTTTGGACCAACTATTGGTATCAGATCGGTGTTCTTATAACCATCGTTCGGAATCTAGTGGTCTACTGGAACAGATATTGAAAAACATTTTCACTGCATATCACTTCTCTTTCATATATCATATATTTCTATCATGTATGATATGGAATCCGGATGGTACCCATGTTCTTAGTTGAGAATTATGGAGTTTGGCACATCAAAATGGAAACACATCTAATATCTCTCTACGACAGCATGACAAATGTTCTAGAAACAGGACCGATCATTCCTATGATCAACAACGTGAAATACGATACTGATGCTGGAGCAACTATAAGGAGCAAAGACCTAAAATGCAAGAACACATTCACACATGAAGAGAGAAAGCTGCACAATCTTTATCGAGTCGCACGTAATGCTATACTGACTACCCTTAGTAACTCCTACCCTTAAGACAACAAAAGAAAATTGGGACGCTATAGCTTTACTGAGTAGGGGAACTTAGAAGATAACAGATATCACACTTGACCTAGAGCTTCAGAAGTTCGAGAAATTAACCATGAGGCACGATGAAAGAATTGATTATTTGAATATCAGATTTACTAATCTGATAAACACCATCAACGGGCTAAGGAGAACATTTACAAACAAACAGATGAGCTTGAAAATCCTCACATCACTACCAAAGAAATAATCGGGTTCTCTTACCACTTATTTAAGACGTTCTAATCTTGACATTATTTCTCCCGATCATGTATTTTCAGAAATAAAGGTTGACGAGTTCGAGTTTAATCTCCCAGAAAAAATCGCAAGAGCTAATGCTGACACTTTAATCATGCCTTCAAGGCATCAGTCAGCACCAATATTGACAACAAGCAACTCAGTAGCAACCACAATGTCAAATCAAAATGCTGAGAATCTTGTTGATCGATATGCACCGTTAGCTCAGAAGTATCAAACAGAGAAAGATCGATTCAGAAAGTTAAAGATAGTTGTCAAGAACACACAGGTAAGTCTGATAATTCTAAGGATGCAGATTTTAATAGTAAATCTGAATGCAAGAACAAAGAGGAATCTGCAACACGATCAAAAGATAGTGATAAAAGAGAATGTAGAAACTCCACTTGTTACAACTGCAAGAAATCAGGTCACTATTAGTACGAGTGTCCGAAATTCTTTGCTAAATAAAGAGCATAAATGTAAGCTTGTAGAGAAAAGTTCGTAAAGAAGCGACAAGCCTATATTAGCCGGAGAATTATCTGACGGATTAGCTGAAGAAGAGCTCTTCATGGACTCTTCAGATGATGAGCCAACATTTATAGCTAGAGAAGTGAGTGACACTGAAGAGTGCCTTATGACAGTAGAAGAGGTTGAGGTAAACTCTCAACCATTTGCTAATACTTCACCACACACATAAGACACATGCTCAAATATAGGTGAATCCATAGAAGTGGTTCTAGCCTACAAAGATCTACTAGAATAACAGATACAAATGATCATGCATTTCAACAAAACAATTCTGGAGATTGACATCCTAAAAGCTGAAAACTAGAGACTTACTCAAAAAAGTTACATCCTTACTTAGTCTGAAGGACTCATTATGAGAGTCAAGGAAGATAATCAATCTCTAAGGACTAAGTCTCAGCAACAAGAAGATCATATATCAGTATTGACCAAGGATATTACTGAGAAAGATACTGAGATCAGCAATCTGAATCAGAAGCTCTCAGAACTGTGAACAAAACATGAAGCACTCAGGAAGAGTGATGAAATGTGGAGAGAACTAATAGCATAGCAGTGCTTAGGAGCTCAAAAGAAGCTGCAAATGATGCCGACAAACAATAGACCAAAGTTTTCAAAGGAATGACTTGGATATACACATGAACCATCAGATAGCTCTTCAACATAAAGAGCTCAGTATAAAAGCAATCAGATAGGTTTGTTCAATGGGGAACAGAACTCGGTGAATCATACAACCCCTCTGCCAAGAACAAGCAGAAGACCAAAGCACCTCAACACAACTTTCAAAAGAAAATCAGTAGATCTGTCCCAGGAATACCCCAGAGGATCTAGCCCAAGAACACCGCTGAACTTGAAGCTTGCTTTCTCACAAAGACTGATAATAGAACGAGATGACTATGGCACAGAAGACTCCTCCATCTCAACTTCAAGATACTGAACTAGATAGTAAAGAAATATCTAGTCAAATGACTGCCTAATGAAGTATTCAGCAAAAATGAGTACTGTGAAGGCTGTCTGAAGGGGAAGCAGACAAGCTCCAGTAGTCCAACAGTTCCATCACGCTATACTAATAAAATCCTTTAGCTACTTCTCGTGGATTTATTTGGGCCAGTCTCACTTGTGACTTATAAGAGGAAATATATAGGCTCTTGTAGTCGTCGATAACTATTCAAGATATACATGGGTGATTTTCGTTGCAAACAAATCTGAAGTCAAAACTAAACAACCAAAAATACTGAAAAGCTCAACATCGAAAAGAACCTCAAGATTAAGAAGATACGTTTAAACAGAGAAACTGAATTTTTAAATATAGTGGTAACTGAGTATTGCGAGAATGAAGGAATTGAACACGTCTCGTCCACAACACAAATGCTTCAATAGAATGGAGTTGTTGAACGAATAATAAAACACTCAAAGAAGCAGCAAGGACACTACTCGCGTATCAAAACTACCATCAAAGTTTTGGGCAGACGCTAGTGACACAGTGTGTTACGCTCATAATCGATCCCAACTAACAAAGTAACATCACAAGACTCCATATGAACTATGGAACGGATGAAAACCTCACATATCTTATTTGCATATCATTGGTTGATCGTTGGGGGGGGTTCGGGCGGGTTTAGTTGTAATAAATGGCCCACCTATATATAGGCGGGTTAGGAGAATTACAAACCATGACAATTTAGTTTTTTTCAGAAACCGTAGCGAGTCGGGTAAGCGGGCAGGCAGGCAGTTACGGGCGGTTTGACAGATTGTTACTTCTCTAAATTATGTCAATAAAATTAATTATTCGATGTCAATAAGAGGTGTCCAATACGGAAAATGAAATAATAATAATAATAAAGAATAAATATGATATCACTTTAGCAAATTTTGATGAACATAATTAAAAACCTACAACTTGAAAATTAAAGTCCTTCAAGCAATTTGGAAATTGTAATCTGCAACCTATCGAACATAGAAAGGACAGAAACTTCGAAAAAGAATAGGAAATGGACTTGAATTGAAGGCGATGAATTAATTTTAAAAAGTTAGAACTTAGAATGGAAGAGGAAGAAGGATAACATGAATGAACCAATTTATCTAATTTCTATAAGACACATACACTAGACTATATTTTTATTATTTATGTATATAAATATTATATTTTAGCATAAAAATTAAGATAAATAGGAGGCGAGCGGGTCGGGTGTCCTCAACTCGTAACTGCCACCCACAAGCCAAGAGGCGGGCGGGTCGGGTGCCCTCAATACACTGAAGGTAGTGTATTGATGGATCACAATGAGATGTGTTCTCCTAAGTGACCTTAGTGGAGAACGAAGACCTTAGTGGAGAACAAAAGATCTTGGTGACTTTATTTGATCTTAAGCTTGATAAGATTTCAACTGAGTGCATTTTGAAGGATCGATAAGGACGATATGTCTGCGTCCTTGGATAGCCTCTTGCTCGTGTCTGGAGCTTCTGAACTGTGTCCCGACCCTTTCCTTCCTCCGGGTGGACAAAGATTTGAAGGAAATAATTAACTCTGCACTCACACATTCTCACACCACTCATAGACGTGTGTCTGTTTTCTTAATGAATAATGAACTGAATTATGTGAGTTCTGAACGTGTTTTTAATAAATAATATAATGTATCAACATCTTAATATATTATAATTGTGGCCCATTAGTAATTATATTGCTTATAGACTTCTAATAAATTAATATTCAGCCCATATTATAATTAATAAAAACTGGTCCACATATTTATCAATAAATTAGTCCATCCAATTAAATCTAGATAAATATTTCCCACATTATTAAATAATGTATAAATACATTAATCTATTAATTATAATTCTCGAGAGAGCAGAATAAATATTGGGTATCTATTTGGGCCACACCAGGGATCCAATCCAATAAATAAAGTCGGGACTAAAATTAATTAATTATCTATGCTCAGCCTAGAACCAAATTTAATTAATAAACACAGATTCATTCAACTAGAGAATCTGTGTTGACTTACCCCTTTATCCCAACTTGAGCATGAGCTTGTATTTCAAACTTACTCCATATTAAAGAAACAAATATCCATTAATTAATTAAGCTCACTTACAGCTTAAATTACTTAACATCTTATTATGTTCCTGAGTAGTACCACTCGACCTTATTAACATACTTGAACTTAATCAATCGGTCGGGTTTAGTGTGCTAAACCTTACGAGTTCCTCAAGGGATATTATCAACCCCAAGATACAGATAACCAGCCTCAGCTACAAATAACTACTATCACCTAAATACGTGATCCAGCCGCGATGATATTCACCACAATAAGTCAAAGTAATAGATAGCTACATGCACTCAGTTGATATCTTATCCAGCTTAAGACCATATTAAATTACCGAGATCTTTGATTTTCCACTGAGGTCACCTATGAGAACGCATATCACTATGATCCATCAATACATCAGCTTCAGTATACCAGTATACACAGGTAGCCAAGATAGGACACTTCTTATCAAAACTGTAGATTAAACCGACAACTTATCCTTAAGTTGTCTCAGTTGTGATGACTGTTTATATCATGTTAGTTCAACCAATTGTGATGTCTTCTATAATCTACAAGACACTACACAATCTAACTCTTATACAAGATAAGAGACCAACATGCACAAATATAATTAATTAGATATGAGAATAAAACAGTGAAAAGGAAAAAACACATTGTATACAGGAAAAAGGTAGCCTCTAGTATACAAAATTCCAACATAGTAAAACTCCTCAACTGATAATGTCTTTCGCCCGGATGGGCAATGCCCCACTTATGATTCATGGAATAAGTAAAATAGCTTTAAAAGTAGCGGTATTTCACTTTCGCCTTTCGGCTCCCACTTATCCTACAGCTCTCAAGTTATTTCACAAAGTCGGACTAGAGTCAAGCTCAATAGGGTCTTCTTTCCCCGCTGATTCCGCCAAGCTCGTTCCCTTGACTGTGGTTTCGCTGGATAGTAGACAGGGACAGTGGGAATCTCGTTAATCCATTCATGCGCGTCACAATTAGATGATGAGCCATTTGGCTACCTTAAGATAGTCATAGATCACATCACACTGTGATCCATCAATACACCACCTTCAGTAAACCAGTATAGACAAGTAGCCAAGATAAGTCACTTCTTATATAAACTGCAGCTTAAATCGACAACTTGTCTTTAAGTTGTCTCAGCTGTGATAATCGTTTATATCTTGTTAGTCCAACCAATTGTGCAGTATTTTGTGATCTACAACACACTACACAATCTAACTCTTATACAAGATAACTGACAAACATGCGCGAATATAATTATTCAGATAGGAGAATAAAAACAGTGGAAAGAAAAACATATTCTATACAAGAAAAAAGGTTGCTTCCAACATACAAATATCCAACACATTTAACTATCTATCGCTTAGACTTACAATGGTGAATGTCATCGTGACTGGATCTACGTATATTGGGTGATAGTAGTTATTTGTAGCTTAGGTTGGTTATCTGTATCTTGCATTTGTATCCCTGTTAATATCCCCTGATGAACTCGTAAGGATTAGCACACTAAATCTGACTGGTTGATTAAGTTCAGGTGTGTTAATAAGGTCGAGTGGTACTACTCAGGAATATAATAAGATGTTAATTAATTTAAGCTGTCAGTGAGCATAATTGATTAACGGATATTTGTTTATTCAATAAGGGATCAATTAAGTCTAAAATACAAGTCCATGTTCAAGTTGGGTTAAAGGGGTAAGTCAGCACGAATTCTGTAGTGGAATGAATATGTGTTGATTAAATAATTTTGCTCTAAGATGAGCATAGATAATTAATTAATTTCAGGCCTGGCTTTACTTTGTTCTCCCGGGAATTATTATTAATAGATTAATGTATTTATATATTATTTAATAATGTGGAAAATATTTATCTAGATTTAATTGACAGGGCTAATTAATTGAAAAATAGGTGGGCCAGTTATTATAAATTATATTATGGGCAGAAAATTAGGTTATTAGAGGCCATTAGCAATATAATTAGTAATGGCCACAATTACAATATAATGTTTATATATTATATTATATAGTAAACACACGTTCAAAAATTATTATTCGACTATTCACATACATTGTGAGATCGTGAGAAATTATGGGAGAGCAGTTATTAATTTTCCTTCAGATCTCTGTCCACACGGAGGAATGAAAGGGCCGAGACACAGTCCTAAATTTTTCCTTCCAAACACGAGAGTAATCAGAGCTTTCCAAGGATGCAGGTATGAATTTGTCCTTCCCATCCTTCAATAGAGAACATGGGCATTTCAGACTTCGCTATTTGTTAAGACATACTGACAAATGAGAAGTTAAGGTGCATAAAAGAATGTTATGGAGCAAAAAAAGGGTTTATAAGATCTAATCAAGTCGACTTAGTAAATAGAAATAGTATTTAGTCTGATCACTGCCCTGATACAAATTGTTGGTCCGTTATGAACTTAGATATTTTTTTTGGGGGGGAGTAGGGGATACACTCAAATTTTCAGAATATAGATCACATAGTTAGTCAATACACTGAGTTTGGATCTAAGTCCCACATAAAACTCCTTAATTATTCAATTAGTACGTGCAGAATGGTGTGAGCCCTTAAAAATAGTGAGAAAAATCTTTTATCAAAATAGTATCTTTTGCTACAAGTTATATGTTCAGTCTAATTCATTCAGTCTGATAAAAGCAATGTCTTTTCAAAACAGTTTACGCAGATGACAGTTAAGATAAATGTGTATAAGATAAGTCAACATAACAAGTTACAATGGTTCGGATTGACAAGATGCTACTTTCAATTTCTGCCTCTACAGAGATTCACTATCAGATTCTTAAAGACTATCAAGAGCAAGTCTTACAAACAAACTAACGAACTATCAAACTACCAGCTTGTCAAAAACTAACAAGGATGTAAAAGGTTAGGGGTTATGTCCAGCTTAAAAGGGTATGAAACACTCTTGATTCCATATATGTGATATGCATAACAGGTCACTTGGAATATGGACAAAAGAAATTTCTAACAAAGAACACTTAAGATTACTAAGGCTTAGAGCTTGTCCTTTGCTTTGAGAGTATGAGAGCTTTGGTTTGTTGAATTTTCGTAACCTTTTAAGAGTGAAAGGTCCTCTGTATGTATAGAAGATCAAGAATAGATTCGTTGGACGAAGATCTGTTTCTTATTGGCCTCTGTGCTCGCAATGATTTTGAGCATTAATGGCTTCAAGGACGTGTAGCTTTCTACAACATACTTTCTGCAGATTACTGAGATTTGTGTTGGCCTCTCAAATTAAGGTTGACATTGCGCTCTACTGTTGGTCAATATTAATCTGGTAGTTACATGTTCTCATAGACCATTGTCTTTAAATTCCATGCCTCGTACCTCGTACATCAATCAATTAGTCATGATTTAGTCAGACGCAAACTGAAGATCATCCCGACCTGAGCTCAATCATCCTAAATAAAACTCAGCTATCATGATCTGAGCCAAACCTAGTCCTAAAAGAATACCAGTCTACCTATAAAAACTCAGACTGATTTATAACCTGACCCTATACACAGACTGGTTCATCAATTTGCTAGGGGTTTAGAATCATTTAAAACTTTATTATTCCCAACAATTTATTTGGGCCAGACCAGTGATCTAATACAAGAAATAAAAAACCGGACCTTAAATTAATTAATTCTCTCCGCTTACCAAGAGGAAAATTAAATAATAAACACGAATTCATTCCACTAAAGAATTTGTGCTGACTTGCCTCTTTATTCCAATCGAGTCGGGACTTGTATTTTAGACTTAGTTCAACCTCCGTAATTGAGATATGAATATTCATTAATTAAATTAAGCACATTGACAACTTAATTAATTAACATTTTATCCTAAGCAGTACTACTTGACCTTATTAACACACATGAACTTAAAAAGCATGTAGAATTTAGTATGATAAACTTTTCGAGCTACTTAGGGGATATTATCAGCCCATTATCAAATGCAGTTTTTTGTGATCTATAATACACTATACAATCTAACTTTATACAAGATAAGAGGACTTAAACATGCACAACTATAACAATAAGATCTAAAAACACAAAATGAATATCATTGTATATAAGCATAAAATAAGCTTCCAGTATACAAAATCCCAACTTACCTAACCTAACGAAGAACTATAACGCATAGAAAAAATCAAGGGCCACTGAACCATCACAATTCCAATTTCTTGGTAATTACACCAAACAAACATTTAAGATGGCGGTAGGGGAGTCTGCTCGCAATCGCTAAAACATCCTCATCCCTAATCTACTCAAATTAAGTCTAATGGCTGTCAATCATCAAGATTTCATAAGAGAAGATGGTATGAAAGCACACTAAATGAAACCCAAAACAAAGTCACACTTTATAGAAATAAGAGTATGAAAGGAAAATAATAGAATCCAGATCTAGCTAGATGCCTGAAGGGGTTAGGAATTAAATACTTGCGTCGTTAAGTCGCGCTTTGATTTTTGCTCACATATAGGATATTATGATCTGTATCCTGACCCTTCTTCTCCTCCGTGTGGACAGAGTTCTGAGAAGAAAAAGAAAAAAAACTGCTCTCTCTATTTTCCCAACGTACGTGTATGTGTGTAATGGGAAGTAATGAAATAATTAAAGCTATACCACGTTATTATAATCATAATTGTAGCCCATTAACTTAGTTATATCTCTAATGGGCTTTAGTACCAACAAGCACATAATATAATAAATTAATTAGCTGTGCTACTTTTATTTATCAATTAATGGCCAATCAATTAATTCTAGATAAATAAATTCCCTTATTATTAACTAATGTATAAATACATTATTCTCTTAATAATAATTTGCCGAGAGCATAAAATAATTATTGGGCATCAATTAGGGCCAAATCAGGGATCTAATACAAGAAATAAAGATGAGTCTCAAATTAATTATAAAGCATGAACAACCAAAAATATGAAAATGAGATATAGAAGTTCTCCCTTTCCATAATTCATATGGTATCTTCATGTGCATCTGAGTCAGTAGAGATTTGTTCTGAGTGTAATAGACAGTCAGTAGCTTTTGCCCAAAAATTCAATGGTAGACCTGAGTTTATGAGTAATGTTCTTGCTACTTCTTTAGAGTTCTATTTTTCCTTTCAGCAAGACCATTCTGCTGAGGCGTACGTGCCGCTGAGGTCTCGTGTTGAATTCCTTCAGCTTCGTAGTATTCCTTCATCATTGAGTTCAGAAAACTCTGTTCCACGGTCTGAGCGTATCCTTTGAATCTTGAAATCCTTCTCGACGCTTAGCCATTTCAGTAATTTTGGCAGTTCAGTTTTGACGTCAAATTTATTGGCAATGGAATCACTCATGTATATCTTGAATAGTCATTAATGACTACAAGAGCATATTTCTTTCCTTTGATCGTCACTGGATTGACTGGCCCAAATAAATCCATGTGAAGCAATTGAAGGATTCCATCAGAGGAAGGTGACGGAATATGCGGATTGCTTGACTTTGTTTGCTTCCCCTTCAAGCATGCCTCACAATTCTTCTGTCTTTTGAAAAATTCGTTGGGCAGTCCTCTAACTTTAGCATCCCTTGCTAGCAAATGGCTCAGTCGTCTGTGCCACAACCATGTTGTTTTGTCGTCTGACTTCGTATGTGCTAGTAGGCAAGCTTTAGGGGCAGTGGTATTCCATTCAGCATAATAGATATTTCTTCGTCGCGACCTTGTAACACAATTTTTCCTGTAGATTTATCAAGAACATCACAAAAACGTGCATCAAAAGTCACTATATTGGAGTTATCACAGAATTAACTGACAAAAAGGAGATTATGTTGAAGGACTTCAACATATGATACTTTAGGAACTATTGCAACCCATATTTTCAGCGTTTAATATCCCCTTATGTAGCCTTTGGAGTTGTCTATATACCTAGCTCTTTAATTCCAATCCACGCATAGGTTTTTAAGACGAATGGAATTAATAATTCGATATCTCTTGCCCATGTCACTATTAAAACGCGGGAAGGGACTTCTCAAGAAAGTTGACCCATTCAGCTGATAAGCCATCCGCAGAAGAACATATACAAAAGCTCAGTACCTTCACAGTCGCTAGCTGACCTACTCAGTAAATGTATTCCTTGTCAGCCGACTCAGTCGAAGAAGACAGAGACTTATCTAGTCTACTATATCCGACAGAAAACGACCCAGTCGCACAAGTCTTTTCGAAGTTCAGCAGAAGATCTTACGAGGTTGTTTGAATAGTCAACTTTGACTCTGACACATTCTCACCAACCACAAACCTCGACCAATGAGAAGCCGACAGTGCCATATCTGCTCTATACAGTAAAGCTGCTCTCATGTACAGTAATTAACTGCCCTGCTGCAACAAATTCGAAATTATGGCCGTTTTCTTTGGAAGCTTGTGACACGTGGCATCGTCGTCTCCAACGGACATATGGCATAGCTCACAACTATAAATAGATAAGAAATTTGAAGCTCCACGCACGGAATAAAAAAAAAAGGGGAAGAACGCTCAAGCTTTGAACACTCTAGTAAACTCAAAGATTATCCAAAGAAGAACTTGCTTTCTTAGAATATTCTTAGTTCTTCACTCTAGAGTATTTAGATCCCTCTCTTCTCTAGACTAAGCTCATTGCCATATTTATAGCCTAGATTTGAAGGAGTTCACTTTCTGTGAATTGTTCTTATTGTAACAACTCCTTCTTAGTTGGAGATTATTCCATCCCTTTCAAACTTCGGTTTAAATTGTAAAGTCGCTAAGGACTATAACTTAGAAGGATCTGTCCAGTGCATAGATACCTGCTGAGGCCTGCTCAGTATTATCAACAGCTTATCCTGCCATTGTCAGGACCGTGGACGTAGGATCTTGCGTATCCGAACCACGTTAAATCGCTTGTGTTCTTTACTGTTTTATTGCATATCATAACTGTTCAAAATCATATGTTTGCATAAAATGTGTTTCAAAAGCGCACAGCCAAAAGAACTTGATTTATGAAAAGCGTTTTTCAAAACTGAGACGAATCTCCGGGCCCCACACTTATCCGCACAACGTCTCCGACTGAGTTTCGAACGACTGACAAAAGTCTGTAGAAGAGCTCAGTAGCTGACCCACTCTGACCCAGTGGTTGAAGGTTACTATCTGGCACTGTTCATCAGTTGCACTAAATAGCTCAGCTGTCCTTTAGTTTGAGAAGAAGAAACTGTGATCAGATGTATTCACCCCCCCCCCTCTACACCTGACTATCGTCTCCGGACCAACAATTGGTATCAGAGCATCGGTGTTCTTCTGATCGCCGGTTCTGTACTACTGGTTCTCTCGAACAGATCCTTGAAAACGTTTCACTACACAAGCATCTCTTCTTTCATCCTTATACCCGTTCGCATAATGTCTGAGTTGTTAGGTATCAGGATGGTGCCGATGTTCTCAATAGAGAACTTCACGGTATGGCGCGTGAGAATGGAGGCACACCTCACCTCGCTGCACGACAGCATGACGGACGTCCTGGAGACTGGACCCATCATTCCCATGAATGACAGCATTCAGTTCACTACTGCGGGAGGTGTAGGAGCACAAATCGGTGCTAAGGTTCCCAAAGACAAATCAGCATTCACGCCTGAAGAGAAAAAGTTGCACAACCTCGACCGAGTTACGCAAAACGCAATACTGACAACGCGCAGCGACTCTCATCTCGGGAGGGTGCAGGACTGCAAAACGGCAAAAGAGCTATGGGATGCTTCGGTTGTACTGAGATAAGGAACCCCGCAGATCAAAGAAAACAAGCTCGAATTAGAGCTTCAGAAGTTCGAAGCGTTTGCAATGGAGCCTAGTGAGACCATTGACGAGCTCAGTGTCAGATTTACAAACCAAGTCAATGTCATCAACGGGCTGGGGAAGGTGTTCACTAACAAAGAGATGAACACAAAGATCTTGAGAGCGCTACCTCGAGAGATGTGGCTTCCATTTGCTACTTATTTACGTCGCTCTGATCTAAATGCTCTAACTCCTGATGTCATATTTTCAGAACTAAAGACGGAGGAATTTGAGCATAGTCTACCCCAAAGGTGTTCTAGTGCTCCAGCTGACACACAAATCGATCATGCTTTTAAAGCAACTGTCAGCAAAACTGGATCCAAACCAATTTCCTCAAGCAAGGCAGTGGCCACTATCGAAGCAAAATCTTGTGAGACTTCAGGCACTGACCAGCTGGCTGTGATGGCTCTCAAATATCAGAGAGAAAAGGAGAGAGTCAGAAAGCTAAGGAAATACAAAAGAGTTTCCCCTCAGGTAAGAAAGATTATCAGAAAAGGGAAGAATCTAATCCTTCTACTGAATGCAGGAACACAGAGCCTGCTGCGAGTCCATCCAAAGCTTCAGCTGGAAAAAGCAGCAGAACATCCACCTATTACAACTGTAAGAAGGAGGGACACTATCAGTACGACTGTCCCGAACTCTCAGCTGCTCAACGAGCAGAACGGCAGGCCAGAAGAAAAAAATTTACCCAAAGAAGGCAAGCCTACATCGCCGGAGAGATATCCGACAACTCACTTGAGGAGGATACATTTATGTATTCCTCTGAGGACGAAGCTGCATTTGTAGCAGTTGAGGTCGGAGAAACGGTTCATGAAGGAACAACTGAATACTGTCTGATGGCAGGAGAAGAGACTGAGGTGCATAAGGACCCGTGGATAGTGGACAACGGCTGCTCAAGACACATGACGTACCAGAAGAGCCTGCTAACCAACTATATACAAGAAGATGGTCCCAGAATTGAGTTTGGTGACAACTCTAAAGGCTACACAAGGGGATATGGAACGTTGAATATTGGGACTGCTTCAGTTCCAAGAGTAACATATGTTGAAGGACTTCAACATAATCTCCTTTCGGTCAGTCAATTCTGTGATAATCTTAAAAGAGTAATCTTTGACGCTGGTTTCTGTGATATTGTTGATAAATCTACAGGGAAAATAGTGTTATCAGGTTCGCGAAAGAAAAACATATATGTTGCTAACTGGAATACCGTAGAACCTGAGGCTTGCTTGCTCGCACAGACAAAATCCAGTGACAAGTCAGGATGGCTATGGCATAAGAGACTCAGCCACCTGAACTTCAAGACTATAAGGGAGTTAGTAGAGTCTTTTAGGCCAAGGAATACAATTAGCTTTTCGTACATTTATATATCATTCACATTGTACAGTTCCAGTAATGCTTTCTTATCTTTAACAGAATGTCTATGACATAGCTATAATAAGTTTTAAAGTGGTATTCATAATGCGAATTGAGTTTCTATGTGTTAGTATTCTGCCCCTGACTTGATTCTTTAGCAAAGTAAAGATGGAAAAGGTTTCCTTTAAACTATTTCGTGCAGGAAACCAAGGTGAAAACCATAATGGAACTACCTCCTTCACAATTTCATGTGCCTTGGCTATGTTGTATTCATGAATATGAGAGTAATGAGAAATACGCGTCTTTATTCTGCAAGAACAACCATAATCAGCTGTAGTTTCCCTTTTCTGGCTTCTTGAATTGATTGCCCATAAGATATATATCATGGCTGATTATTCTGTAGAGGTAAACGAAGATCACCATAAGAACTCTATCAAATTTTAATATGCGCCCTCGGGAGTGTGTACCTAATGCAAACTGGAACGAGATGAACACACCAAGCCCTCAAGGCGCCGCCTTGCTGTTCTATTTTCCAATTTTAACGATGATGAAGAGTACATCGAGAAAAGGGGGCTTACATACCCCAAGTTCAAAAGCCCTACTAGCGATATAATGAAATTAGAAATGCGACATCACAATTAAATAAACTACACACTTAAACACTTTCATGGCCACAACACCATATCATTCCCGATTCCGCCAGATGTATACATGCCATGGCTTCGTGCCTCCTCCTTCTGAAGCTACTATCTCCGGCCCACCATCATCACATTCGTTCCTCCTATCAATTGCCTCCCCCTCAATTTTCGCCTTGTCCTCGAGGCGAAGGTCGGGAAACTGCCAACACAACTCCTCAACATCGACCCACGATGCCTGTTGGTCCTAGAGACGCGGTTCAGCGGTGGGTGTGTGTGGGGGGGGGGGTGAATATACCTGAATGCAAATTGGCTGAAGAATGCTACTGAACAAGTCAGTTGGCAAGATACACTTTCTTGATCGCGTGGGCTGAATATCCTCCTACTGAGTATGGTCCTTCTAACTTATGTCAGTGAACAGTAGCTCAGTTCAAGAGTTGTGTGCGGAAGTGTATGCCCTTTTAAAATATGCGTCTTTGTTGAAAACCCTTTTTGTGCAAGTTTGATTAAAACTCAAATGGATGCTGATTGAACAATATATCAATCCAAAAGTTAAAATCAAAAAAACATAATGATTTTTAAAGTAGTTCGGAAAACACTGGGTCCTATGTCCACTGTCCTGAACTAAGCAGGAGAACTTGTATTATTTATACTAAGCAAGTCTCAGTGATCTGTTCACAGGACATACTCAACTTGTTTGCTTATACTGAGCAAGTCTCAGTTATCTCTGCACTGGACAGATATCTACTTATAGTCGTAGTGACTTTACAATTCCTAACATTTAAGGTTAGAGATTCTTCAACTGTGAAGGAGTTCTTACAAGAAAGAATAGTTCAAAAGATATGAACTCCTTTGAGGTTCTAAGCTATTGATTTTACAATATGCCCGCTTACATAGAGAAACGGAACAACTGAGTTGGTGAGGTTTGTTCAAACTCAAAGTATACTGTTGAATTCCTCTGAATCCTCAGACCATCGCGTGATTGTCCTCTATTGACAGCCGTCTTATTGGGTGATGATTCTGTCCTCAGCAATGTTGGAAATGTTGGGAAATGATTCAGTCTTCTCAGCTGATAAGTTAACTCAGTAGCCTTGCGCTCTGAACGTTTACTGAAGATTTGAAGATCCAAAAACCCTATATTGATTGGTGAACCTTTTCGTTGTAATCTATTTTTGTCTCTGAGGTTTCAGACTCAGCAGACACTCTGCTCTGGTTCAGGCACTCAGTGGATTATCTGCCTCAGCACCAGAAGTAGAAGACTCGAATATCGGACTCGCAGGAGCAAGATATGCGAAAGGAGTCAGTAGAACTAAACTCAGCAGGAGTAGTTCACTGAACTCAGAGCTGATCTATAGTAGAGCCGACTCAGCAGGAGCATGCTACTGAATCAGAGATCAGACTCAGCAACGGCCAGACAGTCTCTTGACTGTCATGATCCTTAAAAGTCAAAACAGCAGAGTCAATACGAGGAAGAGAGATGTCAGCTTCAGACCTCCTTGAAGTCTGTTATGTCTCAACCACTTTCTGAACCTCGACCAATGACAAGCAGCCACGTATCCTATATCTATTAAAGCTGCAAGTCAACAACTTTCCAGAAATGGAGGGAAAGGACACTACCACCATACTTCAAAAGAGCCGTTAGCTAACCAAAACAGAGAGACAAAGGATCATCGTCTCCAACGGATCTATCATAATCTCTTCTCTATAAATAGAGGGATGAATCAAATTTGAAGCTCACCGAACCTTCGCATACATGAGAGAACACACAGAGCATTCAAATGAGCAACTTTGAAAAAGAATAAGTCTTCCGCAAGAAGTTCGAAGAAACAATCTCCGGTAAAAGACTACACTTCTGCACTTAGGGAACCGAGCTGAATCGATTAATACAGCCTCTAGTATCCAAATGACGATACACGAACCCAAAGCTTACAGTCAGTTGTTCGTCGTTCTAGAAGCCACATCTTTGTTCCCTATCCCTCTAACCTAAGCTCAATAGACTAAATCCATAGCTTAGACGAAGGAGTTCACTTCTGAACTGATCCTTATTGTAAAGGACTCCTTCACTGTTGGAGAGTTTTTCAAACACTTAGTTTGATAACCTTGTAAACTGAGACCTGCTCAGTATAAATCTCAACTAGTGTTTGTCCAGCGTACAAACCAACTGATACTATCTCAGTATAACACATAGCTTCCAGATCTTTCGGGACAGTGGACGTAGGATTGTTGGATCCGAACCACTTTCAAGACGCTTAACAAACTAGCAAGAAACACTCTAGCAAGAGGACTGCCGAATGAAGTATTCAGCAAAGACACTCAGTGTGAAGCATGCCTGAAGGGAAAGGAAACAAGGAATCAAAATCCGCCTATTCCATCTGCTTCCACTGATGGAATCCTTCAGCTGCTACGTATGGATTTGTTCGGTCCAGTCTCTCCAGTGACGATCAGAGGCAAGAAGTATGCATTAGTGGTCATTGATGACTACTCGCGCTACACATGGGTCATATTTATTGCCAACAAGTCTGACGTTAAAACAGAGTTACTAACGCTTCTAAAAAGGCTCAGTGTCAAGAAGAACACCAAGATCGTCAAGATACGTTCAGACAGAGGAACTGAGTTCCTGAATTTCATGGTAGAGGAGTTCTGCATAGCAGAAGGCATAGAGCATGAGAAGTCTGCCGCGCGCACGCCTCAACAAAATGGGGTTGCTGAGAGGAAGAATCGGACACTCAAAGAAGTAGCAAGAACCCTGCTCGCAGACTTAGGACTATAAACCAAATTCTGGGCAGAAGCAATTGATACTCCATATACTCAGAACCGATCTCTACTGACAAAGCAGCATAAGAAGGCACCATATGAACTATGGAACGGCAGTAAGCCTTCTTTATCTTATTTCCATATTTTTGGGTGTTCGTGCTTTATTCACAATAATGGGAAAGATCAGCTGAAGACTTTTGATAGCAAGTCAGATCAGGGAGTGTTCTTAGGATACTCCCAGGTCAGCAAAGCCTTCAGAGTCTTTAACTATCGAAGCCTTTGCGTGGAGGAAAGCCCTCATGTTGTTTTTAATGAGTTTGCTACTAAAGACAAGAGCAGAAACTCTAAACCTGAATCTGAGGACATCAGTAAGCAGCTACATGATCTGAGCTTAAAAGATAAAGTTGAAAAGATCCAGCTATGTTGGGATGATGATTCAGATGAAGAAACTGAAGACAAGTCTACTGAATCTCAACCAAGAATGTAGTAGTCGAACAGTATTGACTCTCCCGAACGGAGTCAATCCCGTGTAACTCAGGTCGATGAAGAAACCCCAGTGGTAACTGAGACCTCTACTGAGAATAATAATTCAGGGGGAACTAATGATGTTCCTGAGCTAAATGCCCCTGAACCTGGTGACTCAGTAGACCACACTCTTGTAACTAAATTGCTTCAATCTCAGAATAGTACAACTGAAATGCCTAACTCACCTACTATCTGTGTTTAATAAATTTCAGATGAAGAGTTGAAACATCGTAGATCGTGACTGGATGCTCACACTTCTGATTTAATTATTGGAGATCCTTCAGCAAGCGTAAAGACAAGATCCAGATTCTGTCAGGGAGAAAGCGCCTTATATTCCTGCTTCTTGTCTGCTGAAGAACCTCAATCAGTTGAGGACGCACTGAAAAATGCTGACTGGATCATAGCCATGTAGGAGGAGCTGAATCAGTTCATGAGAAACAAAGTTTGGGAGCTTGTTGATAGAGCCCGACATCAACATGTGATCTGAACCAAATGGGTCTTCAAGAACAAGCGAGATGAAAATAATGTCATAGTAAGGAATAAAGCAAGACTAGTGGCAAAAGGCTACTGTCAAGCTGAAGGGATAGATTTCGATGAAACGTTCGCTCCAGTTGCAAGATTGGAGGCAATCAGACTATTCCTAGCCTACGCAACACATCAAAGATTCAGAGTATATCAAATAGATGTGAAGTCTGCTTTCCTGAATGGCGTACTGAAAGAAGAAGTCTATGTAGAATAGCCTCCCGGCTTTCAGCAGGGACATCAAGTTTATAGACTCAGAAAGGCTTTGTATGGGTTAAAACAAGCACCCAGGGCTTCGTACGATACCCTATCAGAGTTTCTTCTTCAGAAAGGTTTTCAGAAGGGCACAGTAGACCGCACATTATTCAGCATTCGACTGGAAGATGACCTACTACTTGTACAGATCTACGTAGGTGACATCATCTTCAGCTTGAAGAACGTCATCATGTGTCAGCAGTTTGAGAAAATGATGAAGGACAAGTTCGAGATGTTGATGATGGGAGAGATAAACTATTTCCTCGGCTTTCAAGTCAAACAATCTGAGAAAGGAACGCTTATCAATCAAGCCAAATACACTCGAGACCTCATCAAGAGATTCGGTTGCACATCCGGCAAACCAATCAAGATCCCGATGAACACGAATATGAAAATTGATCTTGATAAAGAGGGAGTATCAGTAGACCAAACTGAATTTCATGTTATAATTGGTTCTTTATTATATTTAACATCTACTCGTCCTGACATAACTTATGTTGTAGGTGTCTGCACTCGATTTCAAGCGAATCCTAAGCAGAGTCACATGGACTCAGCAAAGAAGATTCTCCGCTATCTCAGAGGAACACCTGACATTGGGTTTATGGTATCCAGGTGATGATAATATTGAACTAACTGGTTATTCTGATGCTGACTATACAGGATGTAGAATTGACCGAAAGTTAACTTCTGGAACGTGTCAGTTCCTCGGCAGTAAGCTGATCTCATGGTTCTCAAAGAAACAGCACTCAGTAGCAACGTCAACTACTGAAGCTGAATACATGGCTGCCGGAAGTTGCTGCGCCCAAATCCTTTAGATGAGACAGCAGCTACGCGATTATGACGTCATTCAGAATGTGAAGTGCGGATCTTCTGCGACAGTACCAGTGCCATTGCAATAACTCAAAATCCTGTACTTCATACGAGATGCAAGCACGTGGACATCAGACACCACTTCATTCGTGACCATGTCGAAAAGAAGGATATCAGGATGGAGAAGATCCATATTGACTATCAAAGGGCTGATATACTAACCAAGCCTCTAGCTGAAGCCAGATTCAGAGAACTTTCAGTAGAGCTAGGCTTGCTGGACCCTACTGACCCCAGTCAGTAAGAGGATTCAGGGGAGGAGCATTCAGTAAGGGGGAATGTTCACTCTCGCATCGAGTAAAATCGCACGTAGAGACTCAAAGAACCATCTACACGAGGTATCAGCTGACTACGATGTTCAGCTGACAGGTTTGCGTATCTCTACTCAGTAGCCTATAGAACAATTCTGCGCATTTATGAATCAGATTCAGCATCGTATTCAATGCCTTAGAAAATGTCATTTAATTTTTAACGGATTACATTTAATACATGACATTCTATGTAAAAGCATGCTGAACTCTGCAACGCATTAAATGCATGTCGTATCATGTTACTACTTAGGCTATATATAATTGGTTTTTGACTTAGGCGGCTAATATGATCATTGCCTATTTTATAAAACTTAATCCTAGCCATCCATCTCAAAAAGCGCGTTCAAACTGAACCCTTGATTTTTAACTATTTATCTTCTCTAAGATATATATATACGTTCAAATGTTTGAAACCGCCATTTCTTCTCTGCAAATATCTTAAGCGCCCTAGATTTTCTGAAGACTATCTCTTGTTTCGTTACATATATTCCATTCATTAAAACTCCTCAAAAAATCTTTTGGTAATTTTTTAATGATCTTTTCAGTATCGTATGATCTTTCAATCATTTCTCTTATATCTTTCCGAATACTGACTAGCTCTGTGTTTGCAGATTATTAAAATGACAGGAACACATGTAGTTGCTCCTGTCGATATGCAGGAAATCCTGGAAAAGGATCGTGTCTGGAGCGAGCCAGTCATGGAGTTCGATGCGTGTGATCTCAACTTTATGGAGGAGATCTTCTACGCCCTCCGCGAGACCGGACTGGAAGGTTTCCTAACAAGGAAGCCAACCTTCTTCTTCCCTCGTCAAGTTGTAGAAATCTATCTGAACTCCGATTCAGTAGACGGAGACATCAGAGGCCAATTCGTCGTTCACTCAGTAGGCGACCCCTCACGCACATCTATCAAAGTAAAGCAGATGTCAATCCGTGAAGCTCTTCAGAAAAGCTTCAACCTGCCGAATGAAGGTCACACAATCGTCGCTTACAACGACGACCTGATGGATGAGTACCTCACTGAATTCTGCGGGAAGCCAACGGTCTTCAGAGCTGCTTTTCTTAAGAACGCAATGCTCCCTCAATACAGAGCATTGGCGTATATAGTGACTCAGCTTCTGACGAGTCAAGCAGGCTCATTCGACCATGTGTCCAGGCCCAAGCTACAACTGATGATGGCCATTTATGACCGGGCCAAGATAAACTGGACTCAGTTCTTCCTCAGAGAATTCATGATGCAATCAGCCAAATTCGACAAAACATCCAAGAGGCTGAGCGTCAAAGGGAAGCTCCTATACGGACTGAAGCTCTCCATCATGATCGAAGACTTCTGCGAGTCTGACAGCATCACCTTCGCCGACAAGCAATACTTTAATGTGAAGAAGGTCAGATTCCAGAACAGGGCAGCGGCCCTTCAGCAGATCGGCTCAGGGCCCGCTGTACCAAAGGCCGGGACTCAGCAGACCTCCACGCCAACGAAGAAGAGGTCCCCTCCCAAATCAACGCCTAAGGCACCAACCAAAAGGCTGAAGAAAGTCAGCGAGGTTGTGCCTACTGAGACTGAGGCGAAGCCAGAGGCCGTGATTGTTGAGCCGCCTATACAGCTGAGGGATGAGCCAGAGTCTTCTGAGAAGACACAGTCAGTGTAGAAAGCCATCTCCACTGAGCATGGTGAAACCGAGGACCAAGGGGTCCAAGCTGAAGATATTCAGGATGAAGAAATTCAGACCTTAGAAAGCCCCTTGGACGTCCCACCACTCAGCAGTATCCCGTCTGCTGAGAAACAGGCGTCTCCCATTGAAGTTGAGGACTCAGAGACAGCCTCAGAGTCATAGTCTATCGGGATGGAGGCCACAACTCTAAAATCCAGAGCCTCCCGAGAGATTGCTGAATTTATTCCGGAGATCGCCAGCCACTGCGACCTTGTCTTACTTGCAAGGCAGGCGAGGCTCCATATGCTGATAAGGTTCCAGGAGTGGCACAACTTGAAGAGACTCATTATCCACCACTCCTGCAAACAGCTTCATGAGGAAGAGCTGCTGATCAGAGGAAAGATTGGCTATTCTGAGCCGTCTGACCTTGGCACGCTCGAAGACTTGAGGGCGGCCATGCTCGTGATGTTGAATGACAGACAACCTGTCTAAGCACCTGCGCCCTCAGATGGGTCTGACCCCGATGGTCAGGACCCACCCCGTGATTCAGGCCCTAAGAAGCTTGATGAGAGAACTCAACCGGCCAAGGATGTTCCTACATCTACTGCTGAACCTTCTTCCCAGCATCCTTGGACCCGGGCAGTCGACGGCTGGTACTTTGAAGGCAGCTGATCCTTCTCAGCTCCTTCTCGAATCTGCTTTCGAAGTAGCACCCAGCCCGAAAAGCCGACGTTCAAAATCAGTGGCCAGGGCGCTGAGGAACCAAGGCACTCAGAATCGCCTACTCGCCCGAACCGTCCACAAAACATGGCGGCAAACCACTGAGGCTCAGAGCGCAGAGTTGCAGGGACTCAGAACAGCAATCTCAACATCTCCAGTCCCTAACTTCTCCAGCATTCTGACGAATGCCTTAGCTGCACAGCGAGCTGAATTCGAAGAACATCTCAAGACGATTCAAGAAAGCCAAGTCAAATTGCTGAATGATTACAAGGTCGCTCAAACCGCTCACACTGAATCTGTCACCGCCATCTCTCAAGCCATTGACCTCAGATTGGAAAATATTCAGAAGGCTATTAAAGAGAAGGTGGAGAAGCAGCTGAAAGAATTTCAGGCTGTAGCTGATCTCTCACATACGAAGTACAACGCTCAGCTCACTAATGAGAGAAATGAGCTGCATGAGAAGCTGACAAAACTCCACAATACGTTGGATGATCTATCCGATGCATATAAGAGCCTGAACAGGAAGGTATCTGCTCCGCCCCCTACCCGATTTGCTGATGCCAAAAAGGGGGAAGGATATATAGAGAAAGGAACTAAGGAGCTGATACTGAAAGCTCCAAAGAAAGCAAGGACAGTGGCAGGGGCATCACATACTCAGTCATCTGCCCCCACTGGACCTTCACATACTGGCGAGGCCCAGGGTGTCGCAGCAGCAGGAGCTGTAGCATCTGCTGAGACTGGCCCAAGTGGCTCAGGAGCCAAAGAAGTCACAACTCAGGCAACTCAAACTCCTTCAGATATTATAAAAGAAGTTGTTGAGTATGCTAACGAGGAGTCAGAAGAGGAAGAAGCCCCTCTTCCTCCTCCAGTTGCCGGCAAAGGCAAAAAGGTACTGAAACTCCCAACCCCTCCCTCCAAGAAGAAAGGACCCGGAGGTTCATAACTCTGGAGGAGGAGGCTCAGATAGCAGCCGATGAAAAGCAGGCTAGGGAGATAGCTGAAGCTGAAGCCGCGAATAAACCCAAGAAAATGCCTGCTAAAGGCAAAACCAAGGCTCCAGCTGGAGGCAAGAAGACAGGAGCTAGGCTGCCTCCTAGAACACTTAAGCTCAGCGACGAAGCTGAAAAAGAAAAAGAAAAGGAGCAGCAGCAGCAGCAGCCAACTGGGCAGCAGGGAACTTCTAAAGAGAACTCTTCCACACCTGCTGACTCAGAAGAAGAGCCACCTCATAAGCCCTCCTACACTGCCTCGAAGGCACAAGAACAAGAAATGGAAGAGATATGTGCTCAGTTGGATAGGTATCTATATAGAGGTGAAGAGGCCAGACAATTAGAAGCAGCCAGAGAAAGGATAAGAATGGCTGATCTTGAAGCTCTTAGGCTGAGGACTGAAAAAGAAGCGAGTCACAGGATCCCTGCAAAGGCTAACATTCCCTACAAATATAGGAAATTCAGGAAGCCTACTGATCTGAAGATCACAGATGGCCTAGAGTGGATGAATGGATTCCGTGGGAAGTTACTCAGAGGTGGGAGACGCTGAAAGTCGTATTTATAAAAAGAAACTACTTTTGGAGATTCTGGTCTGAGAAGCACAAGATAGTGGCTTATATTGAATGGCTAATAAGAGCTGATCTGGAAATGTATGCCAGACTTCAAAAAGCTGTCAAGGAAAATATTGAGGTCAGAGTTCCTGATCCCAGAATCCTACCACCCCCACAAAGACTAGATGGATCCATCCACTATGGAGTGATAGAGAAAGAAGTGAAGGACGCTGCTGAAGCCAAATTTCTTGATGAAGAAGACCCAGCGGACTTTGCTGAGATACTGAAGCTGAGAAAGATCACATACCGCATGTGTGGAGTGCCTCTTCCTGAAACTCAATCACAAGATTTCAAAGACAGGATCAAGCAGTTCAAATGATTCTTGCTTCTATATTCTCCTTGTATCTTTCTTTATTTCTTTTAGTCTAGCAGAGATGTATCTGTATTGAATTTCTCATATATATATAACATCTCTGTTTGGCTTTGACAATTCCTTATTATCTGAATAGCCATGTTTGTTTATGCTTAACACTAAGAATCACTGAAGTGATTACTGACTCACACACTCACTGTTGTTATTTACTGTCAGTTGTTGCTTAGCTAGATTCTGATAGACTGCTTAGTGTTCGGGGGAATATGTTGTTAAGACAGGGGGAAAATGTTGATTAGACTCTGTATAGATTCTGACTTTCTGCCCTGATCCCCTCAGTAGTCTAGGACTTGAAGAACAACTCTACTGATCCTACTTGTAATATTCTGTAAGGAGCTCTGTTTCTGATAAGTCATAGTGTTAGGTTGATTAGTTGTCAGGTTATTAGGTTTTGGCATCATCAAATAGGGGGAAAATATTGGGTGATGATTCTGTCCTCAGCAATGTTGGAAATGTTGAGAAATGATTCAGTCTTCTCAGCTGATAAGTTAACTCAGTAGCCTTGCGCTCTGAACGTTTACTGAAGATTTGAAGATCCCAAAACCCTATATTGATTGGTGAACCTTTTCGTTGTAATCTATTTTTGTCTCTGAGGTTTCAGACTCAGCAGACACTCTGCTCTGGTTCAGGCACTCAGTGGATTATCTGCCTCAGCACCAAAAGTAGAAGACTCGGAATCTTTGGACTCGGCAGGAGCAAGATATGCGAAAGGAGTCGGTAGAACCGAACTCGGCAGGAGTAGTTCACCGAACTCGGAGCCGATCTACACTAGAGCCGACTCGACAGGAGCATGCTATCGAATCGAGATCGGACTCAAGAACGGCCGACAGCTCTTGACTGTCAGGATCCTTAAAAGTCAAAACAGTAGAGTCAATACGAGGAAGAGAGAAGTCAGCTTCAGACCTCCTTGAAGTCTGTTCTGTCTTAACCACTTTATGAACCTCGACCAATGACAAGCAGCCACGTATCCTATATCTATTAAAGCTGCAAATCAACAACTTTCCAGAAATGGAGGGAAATGACACTGCCACCATACTTCAAAAGAGCCGTTAGCTAACCAAAAGAGAGAGACAAAGGATCGTCGTGTCCAACGGATCTATCCTAATCTCTTCTCTATAAATAGAGGGATGAATCAAATTTGAAGCTCACCGAACCTTCGCATACACGAGAGAACACACAGAGCATTCAAACGAGCAAATTCGAAAAAGAATAAGTCTTCCTAAGAAGTTCGAAGAAATAATCTCCGGCGAAAGACTACACTTATGCTCTTAGGGAACCGAGCTGAATCGATTAATACATCCTCTAGTATCCAAACAACGATACACGAACCCAAAGCTTACACTCAGCTGTTCGTCGTTCTAGAAGCCACATCCTTGTTCCCTATCCCTCTAACCTAAGCTCAATAGACTAAATCCATAGCTTAGACGAAGGAGTTCACTTCTGAACTGATCCTTATTGTAAAGGACTCCTTCACTGTTGGAGAGCTTTTCAAACACTTAGTTTGATAACCTTGTAAACTGAGACTTGCTCAGTATAAATCTCAAGACCAGTGTTTGTCCAACGTAAAAATCAACTGACACTATTTCAGTATAATACATAGCTTCCTGATCTTTCGGGACAGTGGACGTAGGATTGTTGGATCCGAACCACTTTAAAAATCTCTGTGTTCTGTGTTCTGTTTTTACTGTTGCATTGATTTACTGTTCATACTGAAAATATCTTTCAAATAATTCAACCGAGTTCCAGCAAACTTAACAGACTACACTAATCTACTGAAACTATTTTAATAAAAATGTTTTCCTAACTTAACTGAATTTGGGCCTACACTATTCCGCACTACTGAACTCTATCTGAACGATACTGAATTCTGACTCTAAATCAGCTAGCAGGTCTCAGTAGAGTCAGTCACTCTGCCACATGATTCAGAACAACTTATCTGGTCTGCTGAACTTGTTCAGTACGACACTATCCTAAAAAGGACTGTTCGTGTTTAAGTTGAGAAATCGGTTTTCAGGTGTATTCACCCCCCCCCCCTACACCTGAACGTACTCTCGGGACCAGCACGTCTGAACACTCTCGTCGTTGGCTCAATTTCCTTTGCAGATTCAGTTGGTGATAGTCAAACCAACTGACTTCTTCGATAATGAGTTCTTCAGCTGAGTGCAGAGTCTTCTACTGAATCCACAACTACTGAACTCTAGCATACTGAGTTCTAACAGCTGAACTCAAACTAAGTTATTACAATATCGAAGGTTCATCATTCAGCTAAGGATTCTGGGATCTTCAAATCTTATCGTTTAAATATATTCCAATATTTTATGCTCATTCCAACAAGGCCTCATCCGGCGACAACCTTGTCATTGGAGGGGCACTGAAGGGTTCCTTAGAGGGCAGCAAGAAGGATTGAACTGGACGATGAGGGGCACTGGAGGCGTGAGCATAAGGCTGTCAGGGTTTTTTGAGTGCAGATTGGTTGTGGAAATTTGATCCTAAAGAATGGGAGTTGGTCCAGGGGTAGTGAGCTTGCATGGACAATGTAGAGATGCATCATTTACCTGGAAGCACTGGAGGCTCTCTTAATAACATGTTGGATCAGCCTAATGTGTTTCGAAAAGAAGGTATCACGAGCTTGCGTTTGAGGACAAACACAATGTCGAAGAGGGGTGTAATGTTATGAGCCAAGTCCAAACAATCCATACTTGGAAGAAGAGAAGAACAAAAGTGGAGGGGACTCTCCTGAGAAGGAGAAATATAATCTAGGATTTATTATTATGTATTCTTTAATTATTGTTTATCTTAGTTTCCTTAGCTTAATATATTAGGATTTATTTGTATGAGGGATTAGATATTCTAGGGTTATTTCCATAGATATTATATCTACAATATCCTTAAGATTTGGATAGATTTAAATTAACGTTATAGAATGCAATAAAGTCTTCATTGTCCAATTTACCAGAGTGACAAAATTGTCGTTTATGGTGATGAGAATGAAATTCTATGCTTCATTGCTTGCAAGATCTTACTGCTTTCAATCCTTTAGGGGCTCCCAAGTGCTGGAAAGTCTACCCTATTGGCAGCTATTACACTTGCAAAGCCTGACATAGCCGATTATCCATTTACAACCTTGATGCCAAATCTAGGATGCCTTAATGGTGATCCCAGTTTAGGGGCTGGGCAATTTTCATCTGAGGCCACATTAGCAGATTTGCCTGGCCTCATTGAAGGTGCTCATCTTGGAAAGGTATTGCCTCGATCTTTCTCTAAAGTAGTCTTGCATGTTGTGTACTTTGTCAGTATTGTACTTACTGGGTATAATAATGGCACTTAATTTGGTGTGAGCTATACGAATATATGTAGCCTTTTCATTTCTAGGGTCTAGGTCGAAACTTCTTAAGGCATTTGAGGAGGACCAGATTGTTGGTTCATGTTGTTGATGCAGCCGGGGAGGATCCAGTGCATGACTACAGGACAGTGAAAGAGGTACTTGTAATATATATTTTCCAGCAGAACTTGTATTTGAGTTTTCCCCTTCAGTTATTTGACAAACAATTATTCCAACTCGTTAATTTTCATAAATTGTTTTAAATTTATCTGCATGTAAAAAATTGTAACTTATGACATTAATACTGCAGGAATTGCGTATGTACAATCCAGAATACCTTGACCGACCATACATTGATGTTCTAAATAAAATTGACATCCTTGAGGTATTTTCTTCAGATTTTCATGTTTAAGTCTGCCATCCATGTCCTTAAAACAAATGGGAAATGGGTCCTTCTTGGTTACACTTTATCTTCTCAGTTAGTCAGCAACTCAGAGGTTTGTAATAACTTCTCCAGGCTATGGAAAGGCTTCCAAATATAACTGATGAAATATGGCGCATTGGAAGTGATACAATAAAATTGCAGAGTGATGGTACATCGACAAGTGAAAATGGCCAATTAGATATTGTTTCTGCAGAAAAAGTGAAGGGAATTGAAGAATATCCTCGACCTTTGGCTGTTGTGGGTGTTAGTGTCCTGGAAGTTTCCGCAGCTTCTTCTTTTCATTGGTCTCTATGTAGGCGGATTATTATAACTGAACCTTAATACATTTAATTTTAAATTTTTTGGTGTATTTATTTTAACTGTGATCTCTCACTATAAGGCTAGCTCTTTACAAGAAGAACCTATGAGCAATTGCCCAAAAGAATCGAGCAAGAAATAGGAATTTCAGCTTTGGTGTATGCCATGATCAATTGGAACATATACTGTGCTTTGTTGTGCAGCCTTTAAAGTTCTTTTCTTCTTCCGAATATTACACAGGATCTTAATATCTTTTCCAGAACTCATTATTTCAAGTATATGTTGTGGCTGTACCATGAGTATTGTAAATCTGAAAGATGTGGGGGTTGTGTTTATGGCCTAGAGTCTGTTTTGTTGAAAACGAGTATGCTTTCTGCTACATGCATGTAGAATTTCTTGCTGAGTATATAGTATTTCTTGTTTAAAGATAATGCAGATGTGAGTGGAAGATGACGTGAGCCCTGCTATTTTTGACTTGTTGAGTGATTTATTTATTGCATACATATCTAATGGGGCATTGTAAGAGTATTCAATGCATTTCACTATAAATTCAACTAATTCTCAAGTTCATACCACATTTCACAACAGACAGCCACACCGCACGTAGTACAGTGCTGTCTATACAAAAAAGAAAATATTTACTAATTTCGCTCAAGTTAAGTTGCGAGTTCTTGGGAACGCACACTCTCTCTCTCTCCTAGAACTCCATCTACACGAAAAACTTATCCACATTAATTCACGCACGATGACGTTCTCGAAGAATGAGGCATTTGCTTTTTCTCTTCTTCCTTGTAGATCATACAAAAAAAAAAAAAAAAAAAAAAAAACAAGCAGATAGGTCTCTGAGCTGTCTTGAGATTTTTGCCACCTAAACTCTCGTACGAATTCGTGCATACCTTGTATCCATGGAGTCCCCTAGCCGGAGACACGTGTTAACACCACCCATCTTTTCTTCTCTCTATAAATTCTGGTTTGTTCTCTCTTCCAATGCATTTAGTTTATCACTATTCGTTCTCCATCAATTTATACATATTCATAACTAAAAATGTTGAAATCTATTGCGGGAGAGGAGAGACGGGGGAGGAAGACTGCTCAAGCGAGCTCGAGAAAAGGGTGCATGAGGGGGAAAGGCGGTCCGGAGAACGCCGCCTGCACGTACAAGGGTGTGCGGCAGCGCACGTGGGGTAAGTGGGTTGCCGAGATACGCGAGCCCAACCGCGGCTCGCGTGTCTGGCTCGGCACCTTCGACACCTCCTATGATGCCGCGGTCGCTTATGATGCCGCGGCCCGGAAACTCTACGGACCCGACGCCAAGCTCAACTTACCCCACTTGTACGACAACAAGCCTCAACTTGCTCTTGCTACTGCACCTGATCAACCTCAAGCAAAGACGGAAAACCAAGAATTTTATGGTGCTATGAGCGGCGGGGAAGAATATGTTAGTGGTTGTGGAATATTGAAGAATCTGGGTGTGAGTCTGCCGGAGGTGGATGACTCGTATCTGTGGGCGGAGGCGGAGAAGGGCACTTCGTTCAGAATTGTGGAGGAGGAAGGGGCTTTCGCCACCAATTTAGACGGCAACGGCCTACCCTTCCCCTGGTTCCCTCACCCAATCTAATTATTCAAGATTAATTAATCGGTGCTAGACTACTGCTCGTGCATGCATGACAGCAAGGCATCTGTGACGCGGATATACTGTCATATAAAGTCGCAATTAATCATAGATTCAAACGTGTGTATGGGTAAACATATATCAAAATGTATATATAGATATATATATATACATATATATATATATATACATAGGGCAAGCGAATGGGCTCTTCGCTTCGCTTAGCTGTAATTTTGGTGTGGGGCTTTGTACATTAGATATTAAAATTTGTTGGTGTGATAATATAGGTATATGTATGATGTGGCGCAACACCTTGGCGTTGCTGAATATAGAATTATGATATTTGTGCATTGTGGATCGCTAAGTACCATTTGAACTTTACAAACTCCTACTGTTACTAGAAGCATATGTACTACTATACGACTATATGCCCTATTCCGCTATGCCATCGATTTCTTATTTAATTAGTATTATAATTAGTTTTATGTTCGTATTTTTATATTTCTTTTCTAGCTCTATGGATAGACTAAAGTAACGGGGAATCCAGGTCCCATCACATTGCCTTACAAGGCCACCTGCCGCCGGATACTGCCTACGCCTCCCATCTGCTCCCTGACGCCGCCTCCTCACATCCTAGATGCTGGGAGTACGAGCTGTTTCTTTATGAAAATCCAATTTTTGTGTCTAGTCGACTGGGCCAGGGTTTAATTCCTTAATGGGCCGGTTGTGATTGTGGAATTTTTGACTTGTTTTGGTTGTGATTCAAAGATTGACTCCCTCCCCTCTGGAGGCGAATTTGTGTAACTATGTAACTAGGTCGAAAACCAATTAGCCAACACAAGAACTTTGTCAGTAAACTTTGCCAACAGAAACTCCGGTCGGCAAGTTGTTGTCGACTGGTAAGTCGGCGAACTATTACCGATGGAATGACGACAAAATATACTGTTAGTGAATTTACTGACGAAATATTTCATTGGTAACTGTCTGCAACGGTGGAATAAATATCAAAAGAATATTTCTATTGGTAGACACAAGCCATCTGTTGGTCCGGAGACGAGTATCAGGTGAGGAGGGGGTGGGGAGTTGTTGAATACACCTGATTGCAAGTTTTTCCTCAAACGCGAAGGTTAGCTGAATGCTGAGTTTTGCTACTGAATGAATTCAGTGCCAGATAAACCTTCTGCTTGTGGGTCAGAGTGCAGCAGCTGAGTCCCTTCTACTGGCTGAGGTCAGTATGAGAAGTTCAGTATACAGAATGTTGTGCGGAAAAGCGTGAGGCTCGGTAGACTTCGTCTTTTTGAAAACGTTTTTATGCAAACCAAAACCGTTTTGGCTGGTGCACTTTTGAAGTTCGTTTTATGCAAATGATGATTTTGTAAACAGTTTGAACGCAATGCAATAAAACAATAAATGACACAAATAATTTTTAACATGGTTCGGATACGCAAGATCCTACGTCCACGGTCCTGCTGAATAGGAGGTATTGTTGATTAATCTGAGCAAGCTTCAGCAATGAATGTGTGCACTGGACAGACCCTTCTAAGTAATAGTCCTTAGCGACTTTACAAATCAAACCGAAGTTTGAAGGGGAGGGGATGATCTCCAACAGTGAAGGAGTTCTTACAATAAGAACAATTCACAGAATGTGAACTCATTCGAAGGTTCTAAGCTAAGATATTACAATGAGACTTAGATAGAGAAGTGGAACTAAATATTCTCTAGAGAGAAGAACTAGGGATATTCAAATAAGCAAGTTCTTCGTTGGATTGGCTTTGAGTGCGCTAGAGAGTTGTATGATTGTAAGCTTATGTTCCCTTGATGTCCCGTGCGTTGAGTTTTGAGACTCTTCTCTATTTATAGTTGTGACCCAGGTATGTATCCGTTGGAGAGGACGATGCCATGTGCCACAAAACTCCAAGGAAAACGACTATATATTTTCGAAATGCCGCCGTAGAGTGGTTGACTTTCTGTACATGAGAGCAGCTTTAGTGTCAGAGCAGGTAAGCTTTGGTAGCTTCTCATTGGTCGAGGTTTACGGTAGGTGAGACTTGTCAGACATCAGTCTTCTATCTGAGTTGACTCTCTGAACCTCGTATACGGAATGTTCTCTGCTGACATTCGACTGATAAGGATTCGGCAGTCATTTTTCTTTCCTTGTCTGGTCTGCAACTGAGTTGCATCCATTCAGTAGATCAGGGCTGATCATACTGAGTCTTCATCTGAGTCGGCTGATAAGGATCTTCTGCTGAATGTAGTCAGCTCTGACTCGAAGACAACGAAGCTCTTCACTCAATCAATAGATCAAATGTCATACTGAGTCTTCTTCTAAAAGTATGCTAAGAGGATCTTCTACTGAGTGCTGTCAGCAACGGCTTTGAAGATAACTGAGCTCCACTGAACCGATGACTTGGGGTTCTGGAACTTTAACTTCTCTACTGAATTTCAGTCCAACAATATACCCCTTACAGGACTTAGAAAAAAAAGATGTAAACAATCAAACCAAGTCTAACCTATTACATCATAACGGTTCCAGACACACAGGGTTCAGGACGAGTTTTGGGATCTTCAATTCTATAGTAATACAAATCAGTATCACTACAATTTCCTCCATAACAGATATTATAATATCGTCCTAAGTTACATGAACTACTGATTTAAGTTCTACGTAACCCCTGGCAAATGATCTACTAGATCACTGACTCATATCCCTACACCATCGTTATTCTTAAATAATTTTTTTTCGTCCACAGTTGTCGACAACCTGTATTATTTAACACAATCAATTCACAAATCTCCAAACAAATAAAAATCCAAATGTAAATCCAACAATTTGTATAACATCAATTCACAAAATAAAACTCAAATCCAAAGTTAAACAAAGTCATAAATTACCCATCAGTCGGGGGGACAAAGGGTGGGAAAAAAAACTTATTAGATATCATTAGTTGTTGTAGAAAGCATTTCCCCGACATCTTTTCCTATGAATTGCACTAATTGCTCCCTCACTTGCACCATCTCCCTCTTGAGGTGTTGTTTAACAGTTGTCCTCATCGAGCCGGCGCAAAATCTCATTTTGTGATGGCCTAAGAGAAGTAGAACCAAATGCAACATTGTTTAGTAAGCAACTCCCTACACTCCCAGTCCCATACACCCCCTTCTTATCAAGAACCTCGTCCACCCTCAAATAGATTGCGTTTTTATCCGCGTCGGGCGCCTCTTCATCAGCAAGCTCCAACACCCTTCTTCATCTGCATTTTTATCCGCGTGGGACTCTTATTCATCAGCAAGCTCCGAATGAATCCTAATTGGGGAATGAATCTTACATTTGGAGGGGGGGGGGGAGTCTTGTCCAAAGTATCGCCCCGATATCTTTTCCTATCAGTTGCACTAATTGCTCCCTCATTTGTGCCATCTCCCTCTCAAGGTGCGATATAGCTGTTGTCCTCCTTGAGCCGACGCATAATCTCATTTTGTGATAGCCGAAGAGAAGTAGAACCAAAGGTAAGGTTAGTAAGCAGTTCCCTAGTCTCCCAGTCCCGTACACCCCTTTCTTATCAAGAACCCCGTCCACTCTCAAACAAATTATGTTTTTATTTGCGTCGGGCTCATCTTCATTAGCAAGCTCCGAAACCTGATCCTAATTGGGGAATGAATCTTACAATTTGAACTAAGCTCCAAATTCGTTCTCAACCCGTTTGCCCAAAGCTTCATCAGATATATTTTGAGATGCATGTCGTATCTCTTCTTCAAATAAGCTTCAAATTTTGGGTTTAAACTATCAGATATTCAACAAATTTTAACCTAAAACAAGTTCCTTGTTGACAATCAATTGTGATATTATGTAACCTTGTTGCAGTTAAGTAGGATGTATAATGGGCAACTTTATTCTCCTTCTGATCAAGACATCTCATTTACATTGCGCCAATTGTACGATGTTGTTCACGAAATACTAACGACATATCTATGTTGTTAAAGGTGGGAATTCATTTTCTGCATCACAATTACGAGGCATTCTCCTCATCCTATTGCTGACATGGTGTTGGTCCATGTTAGGAAAGTTTAATCATATCTTTTTATGTAATCTTTAATCCATTAATTTCATCAGTTAGTTGTAATCATTTATTCTAAATAAATATATTCAACTCCAACTCCCACAATTGTGGTGAGAACAATATTCTCATATGGTATCAGATAGGGTTCAGACACCCTAGTCATCAAACTTCTCTGACATTTTTCTTTTTCCTCCAATCTTCTTCTTTCTTTTTCATGGCCGACCCGATCCCACCACCTACTCTACCTTTTCCCACCATGATTCACGTGATCACGGTGCATCTCTCTTCTACAATTTTTCTCCTTTGGAAGGAACAAATTGAGTCTTTTCTCCGATCTTAGAATTTGTTTCACTTTACTGATGGCTCTATTGCTCCTCCTCCTGCCTTCATTGCTCAGTCCTCATCGGCTACTGCAGCTGCCAACCCTATTCGTCAATCTGCTCCAGTTCCCTATCCTTAATATTCTGGTTGTAGATGCAAGATCGAAATATTTTGAGTCTTCTTCTTTCTTCTCTTACCGAAGAAGCCCTCTCCGAAACTCTTAGTTGTGTTACTGCTCATGAGGTTTGGGATGCCCTTCATGTTGCTTTCAGTTCAAAGAACAAAGCTCGTGAAATTCGTTTGCGTGATGAATACAACTTATCAGCCGTGGTAGTCGTACGGTAGTCGAATATGGTAAGCAATTTCGCACAATATGTGACCAACTAGCCGCGGTTGGTGCTCCGATTCCTAATGATGATAAAGTCTACTGGTTTCTTCGTGTTCTTGGCCCTACATATTCTAATTTCTCTACAGGACAGCTTGATCGAGTTCCTCTTCCTCTTTTTCATGATGTTCTTTCTAAGGCTGAAGGACATACCATTTTTCAAGCATCTATTGAAGATTCTGTGCCTCCTACTGTAGCCTTTGTTGCACAGAATCAACCTCATTTTCTTGGCTCTACTGGTCACAATGCCCATGGCAATCCTAATCCTCCTCGAGGCAATTTTGGTGGTAGTGGTGGTTCTCATGGTGGTCCTCGTAATTATAATACAAACCATTCAAATGGTAGACGTGCTTCATATGTTCCAAAGTGTCAGATTTGTCGACAGTCTGGCCATTATGCTGATAAATGTCCTGATCGTTTGAATGTGTCTTCAGATACTACTAATCTTGCTCAGACGTTTGCAGCGTCGTGTTCTGTTTATCTAACTAATCATTCAAACTGCTATCTTGACACGGGTGCCACTTCACATATTGATGCTTCCCCATCTTAGTTAAGCCAGTCTGACTCTTACAATGGTAAGGATCGAGTTCATGTAGGCAATGGTGCTGCTTTAAATATTTCTCATATTGGATCTCGTTCTTATTCTAAAGATGTGAAATTTTTGGATGTGTTAGTTGTTCCATCTATCACAAAAAATCTTGTCTCTGTTAGCAAACTTACTAGAGATCTTTATGCTAAAGAAATTTTTGTATATGACTCTTTTCTTCTCCAGAGCCGAAAGACAGGAGCAGTACTGACAAAGCCCAGATGTGAGCATGGTTGTATGTTCTGGACCGTGTGACGTAAGCATTGGTGGCTGCTCGTTCTACGAAACCTCAAGGATCTTTTGAGCTTTGGCACACTCGACTAGGTCATATTAATTTTGATATTATTAGTCAGTTGAATAAGAAAGGCAAACTCTCTGTTACTTCATTTTTGCCTAAACCAATTGGTTGTACTGCTTGTCAATTAGCTAAAAGTAGTCAATTGGTTTTTCTTGAGAATCATAACCGTGCTTCTGCGGTTTCGGATATTATTCAATGTGACTTGTGGGGACCTGCCCCTATTTCTTCGTATTTTGGTTTTCGTTATTTAGTCTTGTTTGTTGATGATTTTTCGAGGTTCACCTTGTTTTATCCTCTTCGGCAAAAATCTAATTTTTATGATGTCTTGGTTCAATTTAAAGCATTTTTGGAGAATAATTTTGATTGTAAATTGAAGGTGTTCCAAAGTGATTCTAGAACGGAATTTACAAACACCAAAGTTAAAAAATTATTTGCTTCCACGTGTGTTTTGCATCGTCTCTCTTGTCCTCATATTCGAGGCCAAAATGGACGCATGGAACGAAAACATCGACATATTCTCAAAATTGGTCTTTCTATGCTTTATCAATCTAAAGCTCCAACTAGTTATTGGGTCGAGGCGTTAGCACAACCATGTATGTTATTAATCGGGTTCCTTCCAAGGTTCTCTCTGGTTGCAGCCCGTTTGAATTGTTATTCCATACTTCACCTACTTATGAGAATTTTAAGCCCTTTGGATGCCGAGTATTTCCATGTTTGCGCCCATATGCTAAGACCAAGTTCCATCCTCGTAGCTCTCCTTGCATTTTTTTAGGATACAATAACCAACATAAAGGATTCAAGTGTTTGGATTCCATTACATCAAGGATCTATATTTTTCGTCATGCTTTATTGATGAGGATTTGTTTCCTTGTGCTGGAAATCTAAATTATTCCTCCACTTATAATCTTCATGTTTATACCTTTCATGCGCCGAATAATATTGTTGTGTCTTCCACCTCTGCTGCTCCTGTGTCGGTAATTCCATCTACTGTTGTGCCTCACACTTACCCGACATGTGATGTTAATCCTTCTCCTTCTTCCACTCCATCTAACCGGACATAACTCTCTGAGGTTGTTGATGAGGATGTTGGAACACCATCAATTGTATCTGTTGAATTCTCTGCATTGTCGTCCTCTCCTTCGCCACCAGTTCCACCTCGGCGTCATGGCATGCAAACACGATCACAAGCTGGTACTTTTAAGCCCAATCCGAGGTTTTCTCTTTCCTCTCATCATCCGACAGCTCTTCTAGCCGCTCTTCATACTCATATTGCACCTCAAGGATTTAAATCAGTCGTCAAAAGCCCACAATGGCTTGCAGCAATAGAAGAAGAAATTTCAGCCCTCAACAAAAATGAGACATGGGTGTTGGTTCCTAGACCATCTAATGTTAATGTAGTTGGTTACAAATGGGTGTTTCATACTAAGTTTAATAGTGACGGCTCTGTTGAGCGCTTAAAGGCGCGTTTGGTGGCACAGGGTTTCACGTAAATTCCTGGTTTTGATTACTCCTTGACGTTTAGTCATATCGTTAAAGCTACAACTGTACGGGTCATTCTTTCTTTAGCCATTTTTCGGGGGTGGACATTGCATCAATTGGATATAAAAAATGCCTTCTTACATGGTCATCTCACTGAAACTAATTACATGGAACAACCTCCTGGGTTTATCAATTCTCATTTCCCATCGCACGTTTGTTGTTTCAAGAAAGCCCTTTATGGCCTCAAGCAAGCTCCAAGAGCTTGGTCTAGTCGTCTCAACTCATTGGGACTTGGTTTTCTCTCTAGTCGTATGGATCCCTCTTTGTTCATATAATGTTGTGGATCTATTCTTCTTTATTTGCTTGTCTACTTCGACAATATTATTCTTACTGGAAATGATTCTACCCTTATTCAACAATTTATTTAGTTGGCTTGATCGTGAGTTTGCAACAAAATATTTATGTCCTCTAGGCTATTTTCTTGGGCTAGAGGTGACCTATACTTCAGATGAGTATGCTTATGACTTACTCTCTCGAGTACAAATGATTGAGTCGAATTCAGTATCCACTCCTTTGGCCGCTTGCACTCTCTTGGTTCATGAAGGCTCTACTCATTCTGATCCAACACTATATCGTTCTTTAGTGGCTGCTCCTCAATACTTAACAATCACCCGTCCAGATTTGTCTTTTGTAGTTAATTCATTCAGCCAATTTCTTCAATCTCCGACCATTGATCATTTCCAGGCAGTAAAACGTAGATTGCGGTACGTCAAAGGAACTGCCCATTTTGTTCTTACTTTTTCAAGATCTACTACACCTCCTGCACTCCTTGGCTATAGTGATGCAGATTGGGGGAGGTGTACCGATACCTGTAGGAGCACGTATGGTTATGCCTTTTTTTTGGGTAATAATTTGCTATCATGGAGTGCGAAGAAGCAGCAGCCAACGATGGCTCGATCAGTTGCAAATCGGAGTATCGGACAATGGCTAATGCTGCTGCAGAGCTTGTTTGGCTAACTAACTTGCTTCGAGAACTTCATGTCACCCTTCCCGCTTCACCTATTCTATTATGTGACAATCAAAGTGCCCTCTTCATTGCTCAGAATCCAATAGCTCAGAAATGGGCCAAACATTGACTGTCACTTTGTTTCAGAACTTGTTTCTGTTGGTCGTTAGCTTGTTCGACATGTTTCCACAACAACGCAGCTTGTTGATGTTTTCACCAAGGCTTTACCCCGTCCACAATTTGAGTTGTTTCAATCCAAGCTTCAAGTTTGTGATAATCCAACACTCGGCTTGATGGGGGGTGTTAGGAAAGTTTAAATCATATCTTTTTATGTAATTTTTAATCCCTTAATTTCAGCAATTAGTTGTAATCATTTATTCTATATAAATACATTCAACTCCAACTCCAACAATTGTGGTGAGAAAAATATTCTCATAATCTAGAGACGAATCTTCAAGTATAGAAGGGGGGGGGGGGTTGAATACACCTGAATCCAAGTTTCAACTCAAACGCGAAAGTCAGTCTTTGGTTGAGTTTGCTACTGAGCGAGTCAGCGAGCCATATAAATTTTTAGATCGCATGGGCAGAGTGATTCGAAATACCGAACACTGTCTACTGACTTCAGTCAGTCTACAGTAAACTCAGTAGATGAATAAGTGTGGAATGTGTAGGTCCGATTTTATGTCATCTCTTGTTTTAAAAACGTTATTACTAAAAACGTTTTCAGTTATGCTTGTGCAAAGATTCAGTTTTACTAAAAATTTGACTTATGAGTTTTAGCAAATCAGTTTATGTAGTGTCAATAGTAATCAATGAAATATTAAGCGCACATGCAATTTTTAAAGTGGTTCAGATACGCAAGATCAGACTTCCACTGTCATGAACAAAGCAGGAGTTCTTGAATTTATTATACTGAGCAAGTCTCAGTAGATCTGTTCGCATGACAGATATTCTAGTTATAGTCTTAGCGACTTTACACAGTTTGAAACATAGGGTTTGAGTTTCTCCAACTAAGAAGGGGTTCTTACAATAAAAACAGTTCAATCAATATGAACCTTTCAGTTTCTAAGCTTATGATCTAGTAATGGTGACTTAGAATAGAGATTGTGAACAATGTATCTCTAGAGAGAAGAACTATAACAAATCTTCTAATAGGTGAGTTCTTCACTGAGTGAGCTTTAAGTTCGCTAGAGGTTGTATGCTTGAATGCTTGGGGTTCACGATCTGTTTTTTCATCATTTTGAAGCTTGATCTCTGTTTATAGTCTTGACTTGTGAATTAATCCGTTGGAGGGAACCTGACATGTGTAAAAAAATAAAGGAAAATGACCATCTTCAACTTTGAACGTTATTGTAGAGATTCTCTCTTTTTCAGTCTTAAGGGTAGCTTTTGTCTGAGAAAGGTACAGTGCTGGCAGCTCCTCATTGGTCGAGGTAGAATGGTAGGTGAGTCTTGTTTAAACTCCAAAGCAGATGCTAAGTTGACTTCCTCTGATTCCTCGGACTGAGTTATCTTCAACTGACATTCTTCTGAAAATTTCAGCTTCATGCACTACAAGAAATTTAGAAAATAGCGACGGAATTACCGACATACAAAAAACACGGGTCGGATTACCGACGGAATCCATCTTTCAGAATTCCCGACGAAGTACCGATGGAAATTGGCCGTCGTAGAATTTACTGACGGAATATTTCGTCTGTGAAATTGCAATTTTTATTTATTTATTTTTTCACAAATTTCGCCGAGTTTTAAGAAAAATGATTTTATTTTTGTAAATAAGTTGACAATTTTAACGACTGAATAATCCGTCGGTGATTTTAAAAAGTGTGTCGATGGAAAATTCAGTCGGTAATCTGTCGGTGTAGTCCTAATATACAGAAACGCAATTCGAACCAGAGCAGAACAAAAACTACGAAGCGGAGAGAGGCAATTCCATCTTCTTCTTTTTCCAACATCTCCACACGGTAAATCCGTCGATTCCATCTTCTCCTTCTTCTCTTCTCTTCTATTCCCTTCTTCCTAAATGATTCGTCTCTGATTATTTTTCATTCAAAAGGTTGATCGACGTGGTTTAGGTAGGAACAATCCCGGAACAGCGCAAGTTGATTCGAGAATTAACTTAAGGTACGATACTCATCATCCCAATTAGCTTTAATTTGAAATTATTGTGAAACTTGCCCATAGTTTGGTTTTGCTTGAATTAGGATTGTGATTCTGCTAGTGTTTCGGTTTGGGATTATTAGAATTGGTTTTGTGGTTTGCTTTTGCATTTATAGAGGTAGAATTCGTGGAATGTTGATGGATTTTTATAGAATTCGTGCTGGCTGTTGAGGATTTATGCTTTTTTTTCCATTCCATCTCTCTCTCTATGTAACTATGTGTGTGTGATTTATGCTTCAATTAATAATCTTTCTTGCTTGGTTTCATTGGAGGTGTGGGTGTCAGCAGCACTCCACTTTGTAAATAAACTAGAGACGTGTCTAATCATGTGGCAATTATGTTAATCTTGCTTGTCTTTTTCTATCTCCTTTACATGTTTTTTTATCTATCTTATACTAATGATATTGAAGTAAAGTAAAACAGAAATATTTGTAATATAATAAAAAGCTTTCTGAGTTATACAGATTTTGTCTATTGTGCGATTAAGTATATGTATAATGTTACTCAACAAGGGTATGTATACAGTAGGAAGATAGGAAATATGTATATTCCTTATATTTTTATGCATATTCTTTTTATTTTTTTAGGTATGAATCTTGTAACTTTTACACTTGTACGAAAGCTTAAGACTTGTGATCTATATTAAGTAACTCCCATAATAAGTCTTCCCAAGAGCTCATTATTTCTTACATATATCCTAAATCTCTTCTCAAACTCGCTAATCTCAATTTTTTTATGTTAAAATATCAGCTTCAATACATTGGCACAATGCATTGTCTCAATTGAATGGACGAAGACATTGACTTTATGACTTACAAGTTTTGAATGTTCAATTAAGATTTAAAATAATGAGTCGCTCGTGGATGTATACATGGTAGACAGTAGACGGTTCATTGAATCCACAATTTGTGAATAGGATTGAGGATTTCATTGATTGGGCAAATAGGCAGACATCTTTCATGGATGGGGAAAAAATTAGATGTCCGTGTAAATTGTAAGAATAGGCTGTTTTTTAATACACAAGTTGTAAGAGAGCACGTATATATGAGGGGATTCATTAAAATCTATAAAATTTGGTCTTCTCATGGGGAAAACACGTAACCTGTTGGATATGAGTCAGTAGATGATACTCAGCTGTTGTTCGGTTAAAAGAAAATTGGGGGAAATCATAGTAGTACTATGGAATTGAAGATCCCAAAACCTAGCTGAAGTAGATCAGTATGTCGTTAGGATTAGCTGATGTATAGGTTAGACTTGATGTATTGTTTATTATTTTTGTCTAAGTCCTGTACGGGGTAATTGTTGAACTGATCTTCTGTCGAAGATACTTTTCAGAACCCCACGTCATCAGTGTAATCGCTTGTGTTCTTCGATCGGCTGATCTTCCACTCGGTCGAAGACAGCGCATCACCGACAAATCATCGAGAGAAGACTACTCCCACCGATAGTCATCAGCAGAAGAACAGAAACAAGCACAGTACCTTCGCAGTCGCCAGCTGACCTACTCAGTAGATGCCATGTCAGCCGACTCAGCTGAAGAAGACAGAGACTTTTCAATCTACTGTATCCTACGGAAAGCGACCCAAGTATTCAAGTCTTTTCGAAAAGTTCAACAGAAGACATACGAGGTTGTTGAACGGTCAACTCTGACATTCTCACCAACTACAAACCTCGACCAATGAGAAGCCGACAACGCTCACCTACTCTACACAGTAAAGCTGCTCTCATGAACAGTGCATTAACTGCCCTGCTGCAACAAGTTCGAATTATGGCCGTTTTCTTTGGAAGCTTGTGACACGTGGCATCGTCGTCTCCAACAGACATATGCCATAACTCACAACTATAAATAGAGAAGTTTTTTGAAGCTTCGAACAACGGAATTTCGAAGGGACAAGCTCAAGTTCATAAACGCTCTAGAACACTCAAAGATCATCCAGAGGAAAACTTGCGTACTTAGAAGATTTCTCAGTTTTTCTCTCTAGAGTTCTTAGATCCCTTTCTTCTCTAGACTAAGCTCATTGTCATATTTATAGCTTAGATTCGAAGGAGTTCACATTTAGTGAATTGCTCTTATTGTAAGAACTCCTTCTCAGTTGGAGAAAATTCCCTTCCCTTTCAGACATAGGTTTGGATTGTAAAGTCGCTAAGGACTATAACTTAGAGGGAACTGTCCAGTGAACAGTATCCCTGCTGAGGCTTGCTCAGAATAATCAACAAGTTCTCCTGCTTTGTTCAGGACCGTGGACGTAGGATCTTACGTATCCGAACCACGTTAAATCGCTTGTGTTCTTTTACTGTTTTATTGCATAGCATTCAATTGACTTGAAAATCATAAATTTGCATAAAACGTATTTTATAAAGCGCACAACCAAAAGATTTAATTTGCTAAAACGTGTTTTCAGAAGAGACGAATTCCGGGCCCCACACTTTCCGCACAACAGTCTCCGACTGATTCTCAAAGTACTGACAACAGTCAGTAGGAGAGAGCTCAGTAGTTGACTCACTCTGTCCCGTGATCGAAGGCTTATTTGGCACTGTTCATCAGTTGCAATCATCAGCTCAGCTGACCTTCATTGAGAAAAAGAAACTGAGCTCAGGTGTATTCACCCCCCCCCCTCTACACCTGACTTATCGTCTCCGGACCAACAATTGGTATCGAGCACACGGTGTTCAACCGATCGCCGGTTTCGAAATACTTGGTCCTCTCGAACTGATCCTGAAAACCGTTTTCACTGCATAAGCATCTTTTCAGCATCCTTATACTCTTACTCTTACAATGTCTGATATGTCAGGTATTAGGATGGTACCGATGTTCTCAATAGAGAACTACACGGTATGGCGCGTACGTATGGAGGCACACCTAACGTCACTCCACGACAGGCATGTCGATGTCCTAGAGTCAGGACCGATCATTCCCATGATCGACAGCGTAGTATTTGCTTCTTTGGAGGAGGCGCGGGAGCACAAACCGGTGCTAAGGTTCCCAAAGATAAATCTGCCTTCACGCCTGAAGAAAAGAAGTTGCACAACCTTGACCGAGTTGCACGTAATGCCATACTGACTACGCTCAGTGATTCACACCTTGGAAGGGTACAAGATTGCAAGACGGCGAAAGAGCTATGGGACGCCTTGGCTGTACTGAGCCATGGAACGCCTCAGATCAAAGAAAACAAGCTCGAGCTAGAGCTTCAGAAGTTCGACGCCTTTGCAATGGAGCTTCATCGAAACCATTGACGAACTGAGTGTCAGATTCACCAATCAAGTCAATGTCATCAATGGGCTGGGGAGGTCGTTCACCAACAAGGAGATGAACACCAAGATCTTGAGAGCGTTGCCCCGACAGAAGTGGCTTCCTTTTGCTACTTATTTACGTCGCTCTGATCTAAATGCTCTAACTCCTGATGTTATATTTTCAGAATTAAAATCGGAGGAAGTCGAGCATAGCCTACCCCAAAAGTGCTTAAGCGCTCCAGCTGACACACAGTTCGACCATGCCTTCAAGACAACAGTCAGCAACACAGGAGCCAAGCCTATTTCCTCAAGCAAAGTTGTGGCCACATCAGTAGCAAAGTCTTCCGAGACTCCAGGCCCTGATCAGCTAGCACTGATGGCTCTCAAATATCAAGAGGGAAAAGGAGAAAGTCGAAAGCTGAGGAAATACAACCGAGATTCTTCTTCAGGTAAGAAAGACTATCATAAGAAAGAAGAATCTAATCCTTCTACTGAATGCAGGAAATCGGAGTTCTGCTGCCAGGTCCGTCTAAAGACTCACTGGTAAGAGTAGCGTAACATCCACCGCTACAACCGCAAGAAGGAGGGACACTATCGCATGATTGTCCCGAACTCTCACTGCTCAAAGAGCGAACGGCAGCCGAAGAGAAAAATTTGCCAAGCGAAGGCAGGCCTACATAGCCAGAGAGATATCCGACAACTCAATTGAAGAGGATACATTCATGTATTCTTCTGAAGATGAAGCTGCATTCGTAGCTGTTGAAGTCGGAGAGAAGGTTCCTGAGGAATCAGCTGAACAGTGTCTGATGGCCGGAGAAGAGGCTGAGGTAAATTCTAAACTTAATATAACATCTTCTTCACATAGCACACACGACACGTGCTCGGTCTCAGATGATCCTCTAGATGTGGTACAAGCCTACGACGATCTACTAGAGGAACAGATTCAGCTGAGCAGAGAGTTCAGCAGAACCATCCAGGAACTAGAACAGGTAAAGGCTGAGAATCAGAGACTTTCTTCTGATTGTCAGGTCTCTACTGAGTCAGAGAATCTAGTTGCAAGACTCAAGGAAGAGATTGAATCTCTTATGACTAAGTCTCAGCTTCAAGAGACTCAGATCTCAGTCCTGACTAAGGACAATTCTGAGAAAGAGACTGAAATAGCCCAACTCAGTCAGAAACTCTCAGACGTACAGAAAGATTATGACTCACTCAGGAGAAGTGATGAGGTCTGGAGAGGACTGATGACTGAACAATACCTGGGAGCTAAGGAGAAGCTAGAAAGCATGCTCAGAGCCAACGGCCAACTACTGTAAAAGAAGGCCTTGGCTATACCCACGAAGCTTCCACCTCCAAAAGCTCAGCAACTCTGGCTGATAGGTTCGTCAGAGGAAAGGTGCAAGCTGCTGACACCACACCTCAGGCGAAGAACAAACAGAAAATGATTGCACCTCAGCCGAGTAGCAACAAGCAGCTGACCAAAGGTTCCAGCCCCAGGACACCACGATCAAATTCAGGGGAAACCAAGAAGGTCAAATGGGCAGAACAGTACAAGGAGCCACTGTATGAGCACCCGGCTCAGTACGGCTCGTACTACTATGAGTCCAGGGTCAGGAGAAGCGCTAAGACTCAGAAGAAGAAAGCGCCTGAACCCAAAATCATCAGCAGAAAGTCAGTATCTCCAAGTCCTGTGGAGAAGAAAGCTGACAAGGTTCAGAAGAAGAAGTCTCAGACTTCTAAAGTTCCTAGACGGATCTGGGTTCCGAAATCACCCACTAACCAGTAAGGACCCAACTGAGCCAAAGGGTACCTAAAAATGCCTCTGTTTTGCAGGTGCATAAGGACCCTTGGATAGTGGACAGCGGCTGCTCGAGACACATGACTTACCAGAAGAGCCTGCTGACCAACTACGTACAAGAAGATGGTCCCAGAATTGAATTCGGTGACAACTCCAAAGGCTATACAAGGGGATACGGAACGCGGACAATTGGGACTGCCACAGTTCCAAGAGTAATATATGTTGAAGGACTTCAACATAATCTCCTTTCAGTCAGTCAATTCTGTGATAATCTTAATAGAGTAATCTTTGACGCTGGTTTCTGTGATATTGTTGACAAATCTACAGGGAAAACAGTGTTATCAGGTTCGCGGAGGAAAAACATCTATGTTGCAGACTGGAAAACCGCAGAACCTGAGGCTTGCTTACTAGCACAGACAAAATCTGGTGACAAGTCAGGATGGCTATGGCACAAGAGACTCAGCCACTTGAACTTCAAGACCATGAACAAGCTTGTCAAGAACTCCAAAGTCAGAGGACTGCCCAAAGAATCGTTTATCAAAGACAGAAATTGTGAAGCCTGCCTGAAGGGAAAGCAGACAAAGGAAAGTCATCCACCTATTTCGTCACCTTCCAGTGATGGAATCCTTCAGCTGCTTCACATGGACTTATTCAGGCTACTCTCTCCAGTGACTATAAGACGCAAGAAGTATGCCCTCGTCGTTATTGACGACTACTCGAGATATACTTGGGTCATCTTCATCGCCAATAAATCTGATGTTCAAACTGAGTTGCCCAATCTGCTGAAGATACTCAGTGTGGAAAAGGACATCAAGATTCAAAGAATTCGCTCGGACAGAGGAACAGAGTTTCTAAACTCAGTAGTTAAGACATACTGCGATAAAGAGTGAATTAAGCACGAGACATCAGCTGCACGCACCCCTCAGCAGAACGGACTTGCTGAACGAAAGAACAGAACACTCAAAGAAGCAGCAAGAACGCTCCTCGCAGATTCTGGACTACCCTCGAAGTTCTGGGCTGATGCTACTGACACCGCCTGCTATACTCAGAATCGCTCACTACTCACTCAGCAACACATGAAGACACCATATGAATTATGGAAAGGGAGAATTCCTTCTATTTCTCATTTTCATATTTTCGGTTGTCCTTGCTTTATCCACAATAATGGGAAAGATCAGCTGAATGTCTTTGATAGCAAATCTGATCAAGGAGTTTTCTTAGGATGCTCTCGAGTCAGTAAAGCCTTCAGAGTCTTTAACTATCGGACTCTTTGTTTGGAGGAAAGCCCTCATGTTGTTTTTGATGAGTTTGCTACTGAGAACAGGAAAGAGACAGAGTTAAATACTGAAGATGTCAGCAGCAAGCTACAGGATCTCGGACTTACTAATAAAGCTGAAAAGATCCAGCATTGTTGGGATGATGAGTCAGACGATGAACAAACTCAGACTCAACCAACAGTCGATGTAGCTCACCTAGTTGATTCTATCGAACAGAATCAACAACAGGTAACATCGGCCGATGAGGAAGCCCCAGTGGTAACTGAGACCTCTACTGAGAATATAAACTCAGGGGGAACGATTAATGTTCCTGAGCTAAATGCCCCTGAACCTGGAAACTCCGTAGATCCTAACCTTCTTACTGAATTGCTACAGTCACAGAACAGTACTACTGAAATGCCTAACACTCCTACTGACTGTGCAGAAGTAGTATCAGAAGAAGAAGCCCGACTCAGGCATTCGTGGCTCGATGCTCATTCTTCAGATCTTATTATTGGAGATCCATCAGCAACTATAAGGACGAGATCAAGATTAAGTCAAGGAGAAAGCTCACTTTACTCTTGTTTTCTCGTCTACGTAAGAACCTCGGCGATAGAGGACGCACTTAAAGATGCTGACTGGGTCATTGCTATACAAGAAGAGCTGAACCAGTTCGTCAGAAATGAAGTATGGGAGCTTGCTGACAGACCTAGACATCAGCACGTGATTGGAACTAAGTGGGTCTTCAAGAACAAATGAGATGAAAACAACGTCATCGTCAGAAATAAAGCTCGACTAGTTGCTAAAGGATATAGTCAGGCAGAGGGAATTGACTTTGATGAAACATTTGCTCCGGTCGCCGCGATTGGAAGCCATTCGTCTTTTCCTAGCTTATGCAACACATCGGGGATTTAAGGTATATCGGATGGATGTGAAGTCGGCTTTTACGAACAAATGCATCGAAGGAAGAAGTCTACGTGGAACAACCGCCCGGCTTTCAGCAGGGATATCAGGTGTACAGACTTAGGAAAGCTCTGTATGGGTTAAAACAAGCACCCATGGCTTGGTATGATACCCTATCAGACTTTCCACTTCAGAAAGGTTTTCAAAAGGGGATAGTAGAACGCACCCTATTCAACATAAAGTCAGGAGATGAGATCCTACTGGTGCAAATCTACGTGGACGACATCATTTTCGGCTGCAGAAACGAAGCTATATGTCAGCAGTTCGAGAAGATGATGAAGGAGAAATTCGAGATGTCCATGATGGGAGAGATGAATTATTTCCTTGGATTTCAAGTGAAGCAATCACCTGAAGGAATTTTCATCAGTCAAGCCAAATACACTCGAGATCTTCTCAAGAGATTCGGCTGCGACTCCAGCAAGCCAGTCAAAATCCCCATGAACACGAACTTCAAAATCGATCTAGACAAAGAGGGAGCTTCTGTTAACTCTACTGACTATAGAGCTATTATAGGCTCTTTACTTTATTTAACAGCTAGCCGTCCTGACATAACTTATGCTGTAGGTGTATGCGCAAGATTCCAAGCAGATCCCAAGCGAAGTCATTCACACTCAGCGAAGAAGATTCTGCGCTATTTAAGAGGAACACCTGATGATGGGTTATGGTATCCTGCTGATGATAACTTAATACTGACAGGTTATTCTGATGCTGATTATGCAGGATGCAGGATAGATCGAAAGTTAACTTTCGGAACTTGTCAGTTCCTAGGCAGTAAGCTGATTTCTTGGTTTTCAAAGAAGCAAAGAAGCAGCACTCAGTAGCAACGTCCACTACTGAAGCTGAGTACATGGCTGCAAGAAGTTGCTGTACCCAGATCCTTTGGCTTCGACAACAACTTAGAGATTATGGTATAACTCAGGATGAAGTGCCCATCTACTGCGACTCCACAAGTGCAATTGCCATAACTCAGAACCCAGTTCTACATACCAGATGCAAGCACGTGGATATCTGACACCACTTCATCAGAGACCATGTCGAGAAGAAGGATATCAAGATGGAGAAGATCCATACTGACAAGCAAAGGGCAGATATACTGACCAAACCACTAGCTGAGAACAGGTTCAGAGAACTATCAGTTGAGCTAGATCTACTGGATCCTACTGAGATGTGTCAGTAGATGCCGACTACTGAGAACATCATTGCCCAAACAATTGGTAACAATTGGTATCAGCATAAGGAATCGATGCGACGTGTCGATAACTAAGTACAGTGACTCGGTTGGGAAAGTCACACTGCATACGCAGGGGGGGGAACATAGTCATCAGCATGACAACCATTCTCCTTATACATAACGGTAACCAGCTGATAAGTTCAGCTGAAGAGGTTTGCGTAATTTTGTGTACTTATTTTTTTTAAGCATGCTCGCTTTTATTGCATCAGTCGCTCACACTCAGTAGTTAATGTGCATTCATTTCCCGCCATTAATAGGTTAAGGAAAGGTCAGTAGGAAACCTTAACCTGAGTAATTAATGCTGTCTGTCGCGCATTTAATGCATGTCTTCTCACTTACCTTTATTACGTAGATCTATGTTTTAGGCGGCTTTTGTAATCATTCCTTTTATAACATTAAATCTTAGCCGTCCATAGTTATGAAAGATTAAAACTCAGCCGTTAGATTAAAACGTGCAATCAAGCCAATATATATAAAATCTTTCATCTTCTATCATTCCTCACTTTTCGCCATTTTCATACCTTACGAGCTTTACTCGCAATCAGTTTCTACCTCTTACAACTGCCTTGCCTGTGCATCTTTCAAGCTCTAATACTCGGTAATGTATTAAAATCTGCTGATAACTACTAACTTACTCTATTTTCAAGTGCTAACAAGTTGTTTTGCAGATTTCTATGGCGATCGTACAAACTCCTGAACCTATAGTGTTGATCATGACCATCCGGATTCAGTTCGAACCCACAATGGCTTTCCGCCAGGTGGATATCCCATATCTGGAGCCGATGTTCGATGCTCTGGAGAGGTCTGGGTTGGAGACCCTCGTGACCAAGCATCCCTGTGCCAGTCTGCCGAGGCAAGTGGCGGAGGCATATTTCAACTGGAATTCAGTGGCTGCCGGAGGAGAAGAAGCCTCGTTCTCTTACATGAAGGAGACTAATCCAAACAAGTGGAAGGCGTCTCAGAAGACCTTCAATATCCGAGAGGCTCTGGTCCTCGCGTTTCAGCTTCCTATTTCTGGAATCTCCCCTATCGGATATAAGGAGAGGGAGATCAACGCATATGTGCAAAAGTTCTGTGGACGCAGTGATCTGACGTTCAAGACAGCTCTCCCGAGGAATCTCTTGCTACCTCAGTACAGAGGTTTAGCGTATGTGGTCTCGCACATACTGACAAGCTCAGCTGGATCGTACGATCAACTGTCCAAGCCAAGGATTCAGCTGATGATGGCCATAGATGATGGAGTAGAAGTGAACTGGGCTAACTATTATACAACTCAGATGAAAGCCCAAGCCCAGAAGTTCACTACGCTACCCATAGGCGAGAGGAGGTTGGCCAGTGTGGGTAAGCTTCTATTCGGGACCAAGATGTCAGTCCTAATAGAGAGTGTTGTACAGAGGAACTCAGCTTTTGAAGACTCAAAGTTGTACAACACTAAGCTGATAAAGTTTCAGACTAAAGAAGCGACGGAGAAGTATATCGGTAAGGGGCCGCCTGAGCCGAAGAGAGCAGCATCCGCTCTGCCCCCTCATACTGAAGTGCCTAAGAAGAGGCGGCTGAATAAGACCAGACCAGCTGAGGTCTCAGCTGCTCAGCCCCTCTCTATTATTGAACCCACTCCTCCTACTCAAGAAGAGCAGTTTTTAGATTCTGATACTGGCATTGAGGGTGCGACCCTCAAAGATAAAGTCCAGGTGATTAGCTCAGAGGAGACACAGTCGGACGTCAGGGAACCGACTGAGGAAAATGCGACTGAGTGGACAGCTATTCACACCACTCGTCTCCGTGCCGCAGCTGACGTACACGATCGTATTCCTGAGATCGCTGGGCACTCAGACTTAGTCGACATAGCCATCAGGGCTAGGGTTCAAATGCTTCTTAGATTTCTGAGTTGGGATATTCTAGAAGACATAATCAAAACCCACTCAGTTCTCTACCTGCATGATGAGGAGCAGAAGCTACAAGAAGTAATAGGGTACGGAGAACCAGCTGACTTAGCTACTCTTGAAGACCTCCGAGCCGCAATGCTTTATCTTCTAAGCTTGCGAGAGTCAGTCCCTGGTAACACTCCTCCACCCCCATCTCCTCATGCTGATGATAAGCACGATGATGATGATAACAATCAGAGGAAGGATGACACACCCAAGGATACAGAGTTGGGAGGCTCTGCTGAGGGTTCAACTCCCCGTGAGAAGAGCAATTCACCAAACCCTGATACATTAGGTGATGCTCAAGGTGCTCCGAAGTACAGTAGGGAGCAGCTCCTCACATTTTCTAAGCAGAGGCTCGGAACCAGCTCGTACCAGATACAACCCATCGGTTCCGTGACCTCAAAATATGTCAACAAAGCCATCCGATGCCAAGGAGAGAAAAACAAACTTCTCGCCAAAGACGTTCATATCAAATGGGCGAAGTATACTAAGGCTCAGACAGAGAGCCTAGACAGATTAGCAACCGGCATCTCAAAGACTCCAGAAGCTCCTCCGCAACCAAATTTTCAAGAGCTTATTGAGGCCGCGTTATCAGCTCAGAGAGTCGATCTAGAATCTCAGAGTCAGCAGTTGCTCCAGAATCAGCATAAGATATTTTCCGAGCAGCTGACTCAAGTTCTTGAATCTGTCAAGACAAAGATAGATGAAAGAAATAAGATTGCAACCTCTAGCCTTCAGAAAGATATTACTCAACAGGCAGAGGTTCTGAAATCTATTCAGAAGGAAATGACCGAATCGTATGATCAGGCTCTGCTGAAAATCCGTCTGGAGTCAGCTGCAGAGCTCAAAACATCTAGAGCTAATCAAGAAAAAGACTGGGAATTATACTGCGATCTCGTCAAAGACTTCGAATCCACGGCAAATCAGATTAAGGATTCAGTCCACAAGCTGGAAAACGAAGTCACAGCTATCCGTACCAACCTCGATAAGGCTGCTGATGCCAAAAAGGGGGAAGGTATAATAAAAGATGAATCTGAAACGGATACAGCTGATGTATAGATAATCAGGGAAAGGGTTCAGGAGAAGAGACCCTCCACAACTGAAGAACCCGCACAGACTCAGGGGGAAAGGGCTCAGGAGGAAGGACCCTCTACTACTCAGGATAAGAACTCTTCTGAGGTCCTTCTCCTAGAATTTCCACTACAGCCGACCCCATCTCCTCTTCTGCTGCTCACATTGAAGAAGTAGCCAGATTTTTTGACCAGGAGACAGAAGAAGAAGAGCCTGAGCCTGAACAATTGCCACCGCAGAGGCCGGGGAAGGAGATTGCAACTGTATCTACTCCTCCTTCCTCCCCGCTCCATAAATTCAAATATAAAGCGGAGCAAGAGGCTTAGACCTCAATATTGCCCAACAGCTGCAAGATAAGCTGGACCGAGAGCGTCAGCTTGAAGAAGCAGCAGAAGCAGCAAAGAAGCCCAAGGGTAAAGCTGTTAGGGGCAAAGGCAAGAAAAAGGTCGAATCAGTCGAAGAGCAGAAGAAAGCCCAAGAAGATTTTGCTAAGGCTCTTCCGACTGAGATCCCAACTACTACTCAGAGCATTCCCACTCCTACTCTAACACCTGAGCAGATAGCGGAAGATCAAGCGACCTGGGAGGCGACGCTGCAAGGCCTAAATCTCAGACGAGGAGACTGTAGGGCAGCGGCTCTCCGAGAAAAGAAGAGGATGGCTGATATGGCTAAGATGATTAGATTATCTCAAAAGCCAGCAGCTGATCCCAGAAGACAAATCCCAAGAGGATCAAGGAAGAGAACATCTCTCGCCAAGAAGGACTCAGTTGTTCATGTCGATCGATGGGTTCCGGCTGAGGTTAATGATCAATGGGAAGAACTTAAAGAGCAATTTATCAAAGGCTACTATATTTGGGGATTCTATCCTCGAGAGCAACCTATCGATCAAGCCTTTGATGAGTTCATGCTTATGTACAATTCAGAGCTGAGGGAACAGCTCAAGGAGATCATGAAGAGAGAGAATATTCCGTTTAGAGCTCCAGCTTTCAGGCGCATCCCACCTCCTAGAACTGCGCGCGGAGTTCTTTGTACAAAGGATATAGAGGATGAGATCAGAGCTGCAGCTTCTCGCTTCGACCTGAGTGTCGACCTAGCTGAAGACCACGAGGATGTCCAGACTCTGAGGAAGAGAATCTACTTATACTATGGTCTGCAACCTCCCATGGACAGATCTGCTAATTTCAGGGAACGCACTCAAGCCTTCAGGCGTCTGTAGTCTTTCTCTTTTCTATCTTTTCTAATAGTGATAGGAATCTGTACTTCATTGATTATATATATCAGTTCCTATTGCTTGTCAGACAATTACTCACTGTCTTTCAGCTCTTTGCATTGTGTTTTCACGACTGATCACTAAGTGATCTGACACACACTCACAGTCAGTTTCTCTGATTTTGCCTTGTTGGGATTTTGTATACTGGAAGCACTTTTTATGCTTGTATACAATGTGTTTTTATCCTTACCACTGTTTTATTCTCCTATCTGATAAATATGTATATTTGCACATGTTATCCTTTATCTTGTATAAAACTTAGATTTATGTGGTGTGTCGGGTATCATTGAAGACAACACAAATTGGTTGAACTGACAAGATATAAACAGTTAACACAGCTGAGACAACTTAAGGATGAAGTTGTCGGTTTAAGCTGCAGTTTAGATAAGAAGTGGCTTGTCTTAGCTGCTTGTCTTTACTGGTACACTTAAGGTGGTGTATTGACGGATCACAGTGAGATGTGTTTTCCTAACTGACATTAGTGGAAAACCAAGATCTCGGTGACTTTGCTGGTCTTAAGCTTGGTAAGACTTCAGCTGAGTGCATTTGGCTATCTATCACTTTGACCTACTATGGTGAACGTCCAATGAGCGACCGGATCTACGTATCTTGGGTGTTAGTAGTCATTTGTGGCTCAGGCTGGTTGTCTGTATCTTGCAGCCGTATCCCAGGAATGGGTTGATAATATCCCCTGAGGAACTCGAAAGGATTAGCACACTAAACTCGGCCGGTTGATTAAGTTCAGGTGTGTTAATAAGGTCGAGTGGTACTACTCAGGAATAGAAGATGTTAATTAATTTAAGCAGTCAGTAAGCTTAATTAATTAACGGATATTTCTATCTTAAATACGGAGATCGATTAAGTCTAAAATACAAGCCCTTGCTCAAATTGGGATAAAGGGGTAAGTCGGCACGGATTCTCTAGTGGAATGAATCTGTGTTAATTAATTAATTTTGCTCTGGGCTGAGCATGGATAATTAATTAATTGGAGGCCCAGCTTTATTTCTTGTATTGGATCCCTGATCTGGCCCAATTAGTTGCCTAGTAATTTATTATCTCTCAGAATTCATTATTAATAGATTAATGTATTTTACATTATTTAATAATGTTATTTATCTGGAATTAATTGGCTGGGCCAATTAATTGATAAATTAGTAGCCCAATAAATTAATTAATTATATTATGGGCTGATTTAATAGAAGCCCATTGGATTATAATTAAATTAATGGGCTACAAATATATTAATATTATATAGGTTTTTGAAGCCTATATATATTAGTATTACGTCGAAACTCACACAATTGATTCATAAAAATCGAGAGTGGCGTGAGTTTATAGAGAGAGAATAAATTTATTTTCTTCAGATCTCTGACCACCCAGAGGGAGAAAAAGGCCGGGACACAGATCAGAAGATCTGACACAGGAGCAAAAATCGGAGCCACGACAACACACCAGGAGGAAGGTAGCCTTACTGTAAACCCTATTATTCCTTCATGCCTATCTCCCACCTACTGAAGTATTGAAATTCCTTTATTTTTTCTTTCCCTCAGAATGTTGTAAGGGGGAAATTGTTGTCAGTAAGATAGCATCTTTTATAGACTTAAGAAGTTTAAGAGGTAGAGGTTTTGGCATCATTAATTAGGGGGAAATTGTTGGATATGAGTCAGTAGATGATACTCAGCTGTTGTTCGGTTAAAAGAAAATTGTGGGAAATCATAGTAGTACTATGGAATTGAAGATCCCAAAACCTAGCTGATATCAGTAGATCAGTATGTCGTTAGGATTAGCTGATGTATAGGTTAGACTTGATGTATTGTTTATTATTTTTGTCTAAGTCCTGTACGGGGTAATTGTTGAACTGATCTTCTGTCGAAGATACTTTTCAGAACCCCACGTTATCAGTGTAATCGCTTGTGTTCTTCAGTCAGCAGCTGATCTTCCACTCAGTCGAAGACAGCGCATCAGCTGACAAATCATCAGTAGAAGACTACTCCCAGCTGATAGTCATTAGCAGAAGAACAGAAACAAGCACAGTACCTTCGCAGTCGCTAGCTGACCTACTCAGTAGATGCCCTGTCAGCCGACTCAGCTGAAGAAGACAGAGACTTTTCAGTCTACTGTATCCTACGGAAAGCGACCCAGCTATTCAAGTCTTTTCGAAAAGTTCAGCAGAAGACATACGAGGTTGTTGAACGGTCAACTCTAACATTCTCACCAACTACAAACCTCAACCAATGAGAAGCCGACAACGCTCACCTACTCTACACAGTAAAGTTGCTCTCATGAACAGTGCATTAACTGCCCTGCTGCAACAAGTTCGAATTATGGCCGTTTTCTTTGGAAGCTTGTGACACGTGGCATCGTCGTCTCCAACAGACATATGCCATAACTCACAACTATAAATAGAGAAGTTTTTTGAAGCTCCGAACAACGGAATTTCGAAGGGACAAGCTCAAGTTCATAAACGCTCTAGAACACTCAAAGATCATCCAGAGGAAAACTTGCATACTTAGAAGATTTCTCAGTTTTTCTCTCTAGAGTTCTTAGATCCCTTTCTCCTCTAGACTAAGCTCATTGTCATATTTATAGCTTAGATTCGAAGGAGTTCACATTTAGTGAATTGCTCTTATTGTAAGAACTCCTTCTCAGTTGGAGAAAATTCCCTTCCCTTTCAGACTTAGGTTTGGATTGTAAAGTCGCTAAGGACTATAACTTAGAGGGAACTGTCCGATGAACGCATATCCCCGCCGAGGCTTGCTCAGAATAATCAACAAGTTCTCCTGCTTTGTTCAGGACCGTGGACGTAGGATCTTGCGTATCCGAACCACGTTAAATCGCTTGTGTTCTTTTACTGTTTTATTGCATAGCATTCAACTGACTTGAAAATCATAAGCTTGCATAAAACGTATTTTATAAAGCACAGCCAAAAGATTTAATTTGCTAAAACGTGTTTTCAAAAGAGACGAATTCCGGGCCTCACACTTTCCGCACAACGCTCTCCGACCGATTCTCAAAGTGCGACAACACGATCGGTAGGGAGAGAGCTCGTAGGCGACTCACTCGTCCCGCGATCGAAGGCTTATTTGGCACTGTTCATCAGTTGCAATCATCAGCTCAGCTGACCTTCATTGAGAAAAAGAAACTGAGCTCAGGTGTATTCACCCCCCCCCCTCTACACCTGACTTATCGTCTCCGGACCAACATAACCTTAGATGAGTAAGCTACGAGAAATGTGCAGAATGACACGTCGACCTCCTACCACAGGATGGTAACAGATCATGCTGGCAGAATTATAATGGCATGGATATTGAGGAGCCGCCAAATGATGAAGCAAGCAAAATCTATGAAATGTTGCAGGCAGCCAATACCGAGTTGTGGCCTGGTTGTGAGACCTACTCACAATTGTCTGCAGCAATTCAGATGATGAACTTGAAGGCATAGAATCATATGTCACAGAGGGGTTACGACAAGATGAGTCAAATGAGTAAAGATATGCTTCCCCAAGGAAATTTGATTCCTAATAACTTCAGCGAGTCTAAGAGATTGCATAGTGGCATGGGGTTGCCGGTCGAGAAGATTCATTGTTGTCTAAATTCTTGCATGATCTATTGGAGGGAAGATAATGAACTGGAGAGTTGTAAGATTTGCGGTACATCGTAGTATTTGGATTACAGTCCGAAATCGAGTAGGAAAGGGAAGAAAAAATTAGTAGCTGCGAAGAAAATGTGCTACTTTCCTATAGCCCCTAGACTCCAGCGAATGTATGCATCTAATGCAACTGGTCCTCACATGTGTTGGCATGCTTCATCAGTGGATGATGGAGTGATGCATCATCCTGCAGACTCTCCACCATGGAAGAACTTGGACTCGACGTTTCTTGATTTTGCCTCGGAGATTCGAAATGTTAGATTAGGTCTTTCTACAGACGGTTTCAAACATTTACTCAATTTGGGAAACCGTACTCTTTGTGGCCAGTTATTCTAACACCTTACAATCTGCCGCCTGGCATGTGCATGAAGCATCAATTTATGTTTCTAATGATGTTGGTGCCTGGACCTCGAAATGCAAAAAATAACTTGGATGTCTTTCTACAGCCGTTGATCGCCGAATTACTGGAGTTGTGGGAAGATGACGTTTCTGCGCATGATGTTTTGAAGAAGGGAAAAATTATTGTTCCGATGGACAGTTGGTGGAGATATGTGAAGTTGAGTACCCGGTTTACCAATCAAACGAACCATGTTGTTCAAGTGCTTATGGTTTGACCCGACTCCGAGAGGGACTTATGTAAATCCACAATAAAAGTTGGTTTCTATCGATCAAATGAAATTGTTGCGAAACTATGAACCATTTTTCATGGCATCACAAGCTCATCAACTATACTACTGCTCATATCCTAGTGTGAACAAATCTAGGAAGGTGTTGTTGGAAGCATGTAAAGTCAAACCGAGATTTAAGATAGAACTGCCAACTCAATCTTCATTAATGAAGCATTTTAAGAGGATGGCATACTAAACCTGCCAATACGGAGCGACGCTACACTAGAAATTGATATAACATTAACTCATCCACGTGAAACAGTAGAACTCGATGAGGAAGATGTTGACAAAGGAGATGATGATGAAGAAGAACATGCTGTGACCTCAGAAGGGGAGGACTTTAGTGATGACTAGTAATACTTACCGGTTTTAAAAGATAAATTTATACGAAATATTTAGAACTCTACTTGATTATGATCTTATTATTGTTGGATAATTAATGATTATTCGTTATTTTCAGGTATATGGCGCCTCTAAGAGGTCATGGTGGTAGGACTATATTAGCTTCTGTTGGGCGTGGAGCCACCCCTTCATCGTCTGAGCATGGGGGCAATCCTCCACCTATAGGGTCCATAACTGCTAGTAGTTCTACCGACTCTTGCTCAGTTGATAGCAGCCGCTGTTTCGAGATTTCAGCTGAGGGGTATGTAGTAATTGCTTTTATCTTTTTAAATATATCAGCTATAACTTGGTTAAACCACTTTTTAATAATAGGAGAATGCTTGAGCCATCTGGATTGGCTCAAACAATCTTGAGTGTTTCAAGAAGATTAATAACCCGACCGGGTTCACTTGGAAGCTGACTTTGAGGAATTTAAGGTAAGTTTTTTTGAAGTTCAAAATTTATAATTTAACATTCTAATGTATCTAAAATGTATCAATTTATAAATTGCAAAAGCACTTCTGCTGGCCTGCTGACTGGGACCAGGTCGTCTACCAGATGTGGCACAAGAAGAAGTCGAAGAGGTTCAATGATTGGCACTTCGAGTATTGCTACTAGAGGTTCAGTGATTGGCACCTCAAAAGCCAGACTACATCAACACAAAGAGGTGGGAAGCCCTCAATGAATACTGGATGCGGCTAGAGGTTGTCAGCGAGTCAAAGACAGCTTCCCAGTGCCGGAGGTCAGAGCTAGAGCCGGGCGCCGGGTGAGCAAGCATAAAGGAGGGTGTCAGTCAGCCCTACAGTACTCTCAGTCTACGGTAAGTCTCATTTTTAATAAGTTTTTAATCATAAAGTCTTGGATTTCACATAATTTTTTTTGAGCATGTGATGAATAAGCTTCCGAGAGGTGATGCTCCTTAGAGTCCAGAGTCTCCATTACAAAGGTGGAGACTTCTTGAACATGAAGGCGGCGAGACTTCTTGTAAGCACCCAATTACAATATATAGTATATTATTCTAGATTTGTTAATTTGACCTTGTTCTTCTTTTATGTTGTATTAGGCGGAGGTTGATCGGATTGCTGCTGAAGAAGGCCCCAACGCGGATAAAAACGCGATTTATCTTCAATTGGAAGGGGTTCGGGACAAGAATCAGCAGTCGTACGGTCTCGGGGAGGAAGGGAGTAGCTTCATGAATGCCGCCACCTGCTCTTCTACTTCTTCACTTGGGCCATCTCAGAACAACCTCGAGATTTTGCACCGGGGAGTCGGCAGCTAGGAGGGACCTCTAGCAGCAGATGGCTCAGATGTATGAGAAGATGGAGCAGATGATGACAATGATGGGCTCCTCTAGCCTATGAGACGCTTCTGACGAGAACCAATCCCCCCTCCCGCCTCTTTCTAATTTTCATATTGCTACTGAATACTTTAATTTGTAGATTTATATACATTTATTCGGTTTTAACTGAATAATTATTCTCTATTTTGGGTTTGGATTCGATAATATATGTGCTTGGTTGGTTGGTATTATATTGATATTGATACACGTTATCGAGAAATGGGTACGAAAAAACAAAAAAAAACTTAAAAATATATTACGATTATGGACCGAAATCAGTTGGTAAGCTAAGCTGATTATCGATGGAAATTTTTGTCAGTAAAATTAATGACAGATTGTATCCGTCGGTAAACTTTCGGTGAGAATGTCGCTGATAAAATGCCCGACGACATACTCCTGGTGGAATATTCCGTCGGGATTCCATCGATAATATTTGCCAACGGAAAATGTCCGTCAGAGAAGTTTACCGACAAAGTCTGACCCATTTCCACCTTTCCATCGGTATTCCGTCGGTAATTCCATTCCCAATGGAAATAACGGTATGCCGATGGAAAATTCCATCGGTAATCCGCAAAATTCTTGTTGTGATGCATTTTTCCTATCCACGGATTCAGTAGGTGCTGAGTAACCATTGTTGGGAGATGATTCAACAGGGATTTGTTTAGAAGATTTGGCTGATCCCAAAACCCTAATTTGATTTGTGAACTATTTCGTTGTAATAGTAACGCCTTAGTGTCTGAGAGTTTCAGACTCAGTAGACTTTCCTTCAGCATGGTCCAGGCTCAGAGTTCTGTCTGCTGATCTCTCAGTAGACTATCCGCCTCAGTACCATTAAGTGAAGACTCAGTAGTGCTGGACTCAGCAGGAGCAGCATACTGAGAGGTGTTCAGATTCAGTAGTGCTGGACTCAGTACGAGCAACATACTGAAAAGAGTCAGTAGAACTGGACTTAGCTGAGCAGTTCACTGAACTTAAAGTCGACCTTCAGTAGAGTTGGACTCAGCATGAGTATACTATTGAACCCAGGTCAGACTCAACAACGGCCTGACACTCTCGTGGATTGTTAGGTGATCTTATACGTTAAATCAGTAGAGTCGTCCGAGGTTGTTCACATCAGAGAAGTCAGCTTCAGTATCTGCCTAGAAGTCTGTGTGTCTCAACTGCTTTCTACGCCTCGACCAATGACGAGCAGCCAGCAGTCAAAGTTCTGGTAAAAGCTGCAAGTCAACAACTTTCCGGAAATGGAGGAAAAGACTCTGTGCGATTCCTTAAAAGAACCGTTAGCTACCCAAAGAGAGTGACACGTGGACAGTTCGTCTCAAACGGATCTATCCATATCTCACCTCTATAAATAAAGGGAAAATCAAATATAAGAAAAACATAGAACATAGAGCCATTACGAGTAATAAACGGACAAGTTACAAAACTTTCCGCAAGAACTTCAGAGAAACACTCAAAGTGAAAGGCGACAACCTTGCTCTAGGGAACCAAGCTGAATAGAATCAAAGCCTCTAGTATCCAAGTGATCGAACACGAACCCAAAGAGATTATTCCTCATTGTTCATCACTCTAGAAGCCAATTTCTTGTTCCCTTCCCTCTAACCTAAGCTCCACTGAAATATCTATAGCTTAGACCTGAAGGAGTTCATATCTTGAACTGTTCTTATTGTTAAGAACTCCTTCATCGTTGGAGAGTTTGTCAAATTTTACAGTTTGATCCTTGTAAACTGGGACTTGCTCAGTATAATCCTCAAGGCCAGTGTTTGTCCAGTGCACAAACCAACGACTAACTCAGTATAATAAAATAGTCTCATGATCTTTTCGGGACAGTGGACGTAGGATTGTTTGATATCTGAACAACTTTAAAATTGTTGTGTTCATTTACTATTGCAATGATTTCCTGTTCATAGCTGAAAACCGTTTTACAAAATCATAAAATAGAGTTTCAGCTAAGCTTACAACTGAACTGAATCGGGCCTACACTATTCCGCATACTACTAAACTCTGACTGAACGGTCCTGAATTCTGTCATCAGTCAGCTAGCTGACCTCAGTATAGACAATCACTTTGTCCACACGATCCAGAACAACTTGCTTGGTCTACTGAATTTATTTAGCTAGACACTCTCCTGAATTGGACTGTTCGCGTTTTAAGTTGAGAAAGTTTTTAGGTGTATTCACCCCCCCCCCCTACACCTGAACGTTTATCTCGGGACCAACAATTGCTATTAGAGCAAGAGTTCTTTAAGACTCTTGTTATCTGAAACTGGTCCACTTGAACGGATCCTGAAAACGTTTTCACTGCATATCATTCTTCATTCATATTATTATCTAACATGTCTGATATGTCAGGAATAAGGATGGTACTCATGTTCTTAGTAGAGAACTACGGGGTATGGCGAGTCAGAATGGAAGCTCATCTGACATCCCTCCACGACAGTATGGTCTTGGAAGACGGACCTATCGTACCCATGATCGATAGTGTCGAAGTCCAGGACCCAGTACAAGGAGGAGGAATGGTAACCGGGAAGAAAGTTCCAAAAGACAGAAGCCTCTTCACTCCAGAAGAGAAGAAGCTTCACAATCTAAACCGGGTTTCCAGGAACGCCATAATGACCTCCTTGAGCGACTCATATCTCGGAAGAGTTCAAGACTGCAAGTCAGCCAAAGAACTGTGGGATGCTCTAGCGCTACTGAGTCGGGGGACTCAGAAGATCAAAGCTAACAAGTTAGCGCTGGAACTCCAGAAGCTGGAGAGACTGTCTCTCATGCCCGGCGACACAATTGAAGATCTTAATGTCAGATTTACGGATCTGATGAACACCATCAACGGGCTGGGAAAGACTTTCTCTAAGTGAGAGATGAATCTCAAAATCTTGAGAGCACCGCCAGACGAACATTGCACTCCCTTTGCAAAATTGCTTAGACATTCTGACCTTGATATTGTTTCTCCTGATCATATATTTTCATAATTGAAAGCTGAGGAGTTCTAGTTCGGTCTACCACAGAGGAAACAGCGAGCTGAAGCAGACACTCAGATTGACATGCTTTTAAAGCATTAGTCAGCACAGCAGCTCCAGCATCTAGCAAAGTTGAGCCTTCAACCAGTGATCTATAAGAAGGAAGCTTAGCTAAGCGATATGCACTGCTTGCCATCAAATATCAGAAGGAAAAGGAGCGCCGCAGAAAACTTTCCAGAGTCGTCAGAGACTCAAAGAGTAAGTCTGAATACTCACCTAAGCGCACTCCTGAACCACATACTTCTGATTGGAGGAAACATGAGGATTCTGTACAGTCGAAAGACAGTGAAAACAGACAAAGCAGAGTCACCTCCTGCTACAACTCGAAGAAGCCAGGACACTACCAATACGATTGTCCAGAGCTCAGCACAGCTGAAAGAGCTGCACGGAAAGCTCGAAGGGATAAGTTCATCAAGATGCCGATGAACTCTCAGATGACTCAGATGAAGTCGATTCCTTCATGGATTCATCAGACAATGAAGCTGCCTTTATGGCCCAAGAGCTTGAAGATGCCGAAAAGTGTCTAATGGTAGGAGAAGAGGATGAGGTAAACTCTCAGGAACCATTTAACTCTTCTTCACATTGCACACAAGACACTGTTTCAGGTGCAGATGAGAATCTAGACGTCGCGATCGCCTATGAAGAACAACGCGACGAGCAGATTCAGATGAGTCTGCAGCTCAGTAAGACTCTTCAGGAGTTGGATACCCTGAAAGTGGAGAATCATAGACTTTCTCAGGAAAGTCAGGTTGTTACTGAGTCGGAAGGACTTTTTTTGAGACTTAGGGAGGAGATTAACTCTCTGATGGCCAAGTCTCAGCAACAAGCAGATCTGATCTCAGTACTGACCAAGGACTTGACTTAGAAGGATACTGAATTAAGTCTACTAAAGCAGAAGTTCTCAGGACTTCAGACCGAGCATGAAACTCTCAAGAAGAGTGACGATGTCTGGAGGAACCTGATGACAGAGCGGTACTTAGGAGCTCAGAAAAAGCTTGAGGCCATGCTAGCCAACAACAAGCCTAAACACTGCAAGGAGGGACTCGGGTTAAGCCATGGAGCTTCCTCATCTGCCCCCATACGCTCAGAGAATTGGCTGACTGATAGGTTTGTTCAAGGGGAGACAATCAATGCTGAATCATTGAACCCCCTAGCAAAGAACAAACAGAAGATGAAGGCCCCTCATCTAAACTATCAGAAATCTGACAAGAAGATTAGCTCAAAATCACCCCAGTTCAATCAAGGGGGAACCAACAGAGTCAAATGGGCTGATCAGTATGGACCTCCGCAGCTGACACATCCAGCTCAGTATGGGTCGTATTATTATGATCCCATAGTCAGAAGGGGTTCAAGAGTCAGAAGAAGAAGAAAAAGGCCGTTCAGAAGGCTAAGGTCACCAGTCCACCACCTCAGAAGATCAGGACTCCTGAACCTGTAAAGCCTCAGAAGTCAACATCAACTAGTCCAGTGGTGAAGTATGTTGATCAGAGTGGAAAGAAACTGTTTGAGACCACCAGGGTCGTAAGACAGATTTGGGTTGCCAAAACTAACGCATAAGGACTGAAAATAAAAAATAAAGGGTACCTGAATATAATTCTATTTTGCAGGTGCACAAGGACCCTTGGTACATGGACAACGGATGCTCAAGACACATGACGTACCAGAGGAGTCTACTGAAGAATTATATTACGGAAGAATGACACAGAATTGAGTTCGGAGACAACGCAAAAGGCTATACCAGAGGCTATGGAACACTTAGTATTTGAACCACCACAGTTCCAAGAGTATCATATGTTGAAAGACTTCAACATAATCTTCTCTCTGTTAGTCATTTTTGTGATAACTCGAATAGAGTGATTTTTGACACTAGTTTCTGTGATTTCATTGACAAATCTATAGGGAAAACAATGTTATTAGGTTCGCGTAAAAAGAATATATACATTGCTGACTGGAAATCAGGAGAACCTGAAGTATGCTTGCTGGCGAAGAACGACAACAAAATGGGGTGGGTCTGGCAAAGAAGACTCAGCCATCTCAACTTCAAGACGCTCAACCAGTTAGCTAGAAACGCTCTAGTGAGAGGACTGGGGAATGAAGTGTTCAGCAAGAAGACTTAGTGCGAGGCATGCCTGAAGGGAAAGCAAACGAAGAAGCAAAATCCACCAGTTCCATCACCTTCCACGGATGGAATCCTTCAGCTCCTGCACATGGACTTGTTCGGTCCAGTCTCTCATGTGACGATCAGAGGCAAGAAGTATGTTTTAGTGATCATTGATGACTACTCGCACAATAAATGGGTCATATTTATTGCCAACAAGTCTGACGTCAAAACAGGCCTACGCTTCTAAAAAAGCTCAGTGTCGAGAAGAACACAAAAATTAGAAAGATTCTTTTAGACATAGGAACAGAGTTCCTAAATTCGATGGTGGAAGAGTTCTGCAAAACTGAAGGAATAGAGCATGAGACCTCTGCTGCACGCACGCCTCAACAAAATGGGATTACTGAAAGAAAGAATAGAACACTCAAAGAGGGAGCAAGAACCCTGCTCGCAGACTCAGGACTCCCATCTAAATTCTGGGCAGAAGCAACTGATACTGCACGTTATACTCAGAACAGATCATTACTGACAAAGCAACATCAGAAAACACCATATGAACTATGGAACGGCAGGATGCCTTTCTTATCTTATTTCCATATTTTTGGGTGTTCGTGCTTTATCCACAAAATTGGAAAGGATCAATTAAAGAGTTTTGATAGCAAGTCTGACCAGGGAGTCTTCTTAGGATAGTCCCGGGTCAGCAAAGCCTTCAGAGCTTTTAACTACCTGACCCTTTGCGTGGAGAAAAACCCTCATGTTGTCTTTAATGAGTTTGATACTGAGAACAGGAGTAGAAACTCAAATTCAGAATCCGAGGACATCAATAAACAGCTACAGGGTCTAAGCTTAAACGATAATGTTGAAAAGATCCAGCTTTGTTGGGATGATGATTTAGAAGAGGAAAATGAAGTCAAGAATACTGAATCGCAGCCAACAGCAAACGTAGCTGAACAGATTGATTCTACTGAATAGAATCAATCCCAAGTAACTCAGGTCGATGAAGAAACCCAAGTGGTAACTGAAACCTCTATTGAGAATAACAACTCAGGAGTAACAAACGAAGTTCCTGAGCTGACTGCCCCTGAACCTGGTGACTCACTAGATCCAACTCTTGTCACTAAATTGCTTCAATCTTAGAATAGTACAATTGAAATGCCTAACTCACCTACTATATGTGTTGAACAAATTTCAGATGAAGAGATAAGACATCGTCGATTGTGGTTGGATGATCACTCTTCAGACCTTATCATTGGAGATCCTTCAGCAAATGTAAAGACAAGATCCAGATTCTATCAGGGAGAGAGTGTTCTATATTCGCAAGAGGAGCTGAATCAGTTCACAAGGAACGATGTATGGGAGCTTGTTGACAGACCCCGACATCAACATGTGATAGGAACCAAATGGGTCTTCAAGAACAAGCGAGATGAAAACAACGTCATAATAAGGAACAAAGCTAGACTCGTGGCAAAAACCTATTGTCAAGCCGAGGGGATAGATTTCGATGAAACGTTAGCTCCAGTTGCAAGATTGGAGGTAATCAGACTATTCCTTGCCTACGCAACACATCAACGCTTCAAAGTATATAGGATGGATGTGAAGACAACTTTCCTGAACGGCATACTGAAAGAAGAAGTCTATGTAGAACAGCCTCCCGGCTTTCAGCAGGGACATCAAGTGTATAGAGTCAGAAAGGCTCTGTACGGGTTAAAACAAGCACCCATGGCTTTGTACGATACCCTGTCTGAGTTTCTTCTTCAGAAAGGTTTTCAGAAAGGCATAGTAGACCGCAAACTATTCAGCATTCATCTTGACGACGACATCTTACTTGTGCAGATCTACGTAGATGAAATTATATTTGGATAAAAGAATGTCATCATGTGTCAGCAGTTCGAGAAAATGATGAAGGACAAATTTGAGGTGTCGATAATGGGAGAGATGAATTATTTCTTCGGATTCAAGTCAAACAATCAGAGAAGGGAACGTTCATCAATCAAGGCAAATACACTCGAGACCTCATCAAGAAATCCGGTTGCACATCCAACAAACCTATCAAGATCCCGATGAACACGAACATGAAAATCGATCATGATAAAGAGGGAGTATCAGTAGACCATACTGAATTTCGTGTAATTATTGGTTCTCTATTATATCTAACTGCTACTAGACCTGACATAACTTATGTTGTAGGTGTCTGCGCTCGATTTCAGGCGAATCCTAAGCAGAGCCACATGGACTCAGCAAAGAAGATTCTTCGCTATCTCAGAGGAACACCTGACATGGGTTTATGGTATCCAGCAGATGATAATATTGAACTAACTGGTTATTTTGATGCTGACTACGCGGGTTGCAGGATTGACCGAAAATCAACTTCGGGAACTTGTCAGTTCCTCGGCAGTAAGCTCTTCTCATGGTTCTCAAAGAAACAACATTTAGTAGCGATGTCAACTACTGAAGCTTAATACATGGCTGCCGGAAGTTGCTGCGCCCAAATCCTTTGGCTGAGACAGCAGCTACGTGACTATGACGTCATTCAGAATGAAGTGCCGATCTTCTGCGACAGTTCCAATGCCATTGCAATAACTCAGAACCCTATTCATCATACTAGATGCAAGCACGTGGACATCAGACACCGCTTCATGTGTGACCATGTCGAAAAGAAGGATATCAGAAACCAACTACACGAGGTATCAGCTGACTACGATGTTCAGCTGACAGGTTTGCGTATCTCTTTCAGTAGTCAACCCAGTATTTAATGCTGTTATGATTTTGATTCAGCATCGTATTCAATGCCTTAGAGAATGTCATTTATTATAAACGGTTTCATTAAATGCACGACATTCTATGCCAAGATTGCTAAACTCTGCATTGCATTAAATGCATGTCATGTCAACTTACTTCTATAGGTTATATACAACTGTAATTTGACTTAGGCGGCTAAGTTGATCATTAACTTTTATAAAATCAAATCTAGACCGTCCATCTATTAAAGCGGGATTTAAACTGAGTCGTTGATCAAAAACTGTTCATCTTCATGATCATATTTATCCAAGTATAAACTCTGAAACCGCCATTTTATACTCTCCTTTAAATCCTAAAAATCTCTGATATTAGAATTTCTCTCTTGCTAACTGCATTAACCATAATCAGAGATTATTACGGTAAATTTTCAGGCTTATTAGTATTTATGCTTACATATTATATTATTCAATACTAATACTGAATTCTGCAGATTCAGTTATGGCACAGTCAAGCGGTCTTATAGTTGTTTCTCCCGTAAACATGATAGAGATATTGGAGAAGGACAGGGTCTGGTGCGAGCCTATCATGGAGTTCGACCCTTGCGGGTTGGACACCATAGACGAGGTGTTTGATGCGCTCAGGGCATCAGGCCTCGAAGCATTTCTGTCAAGGAAACCGGTGTATTTCCTTCCCAGACAAATCTCAAAATTATACCTCAACTCCGAGGCAGTTGATAGCGATATCATTGGCAGATTCATTATTCATCACTAGCTGACCCCTCTAAAGTCGATGCTAAAATAAAGAAGATGTCTATTAAGCAGGCTCTTCGGAGGAATTTTAAGTTGCCAGCTGATGGAATCAGTATAGCAGGGTACAAGGAGGATCTTTTTTACGAGTACTTGGAGATCTTCTGTGGGGAGCCAACATCCTTGAGAGCAGCGTTCCCAAAGAACTCCATGTTGCCTCAGTACCGTGCCCTCGCCTATATTGTCACTCAAATCCTGACAAGCCAAGTGGGCTCCTTTGATCAGGTGTCTAGACCGAAGCTGCAGATGATGATGGCGAGATATGATAGAGCCAAGGTCAATTGGATTGAGTTCTTCCTCATGGAATTCCAGACACAGGCTACCAAATTTGATAAATCAACATGGTGTCTGATTGCCAAGGGAAAACTGCTGTATGGGATGAAATTGTCTGTGATGATTGAAGACCTTTGTGGAGATGACAACATCACGTACGTAGATAAGGGATACTTCAATCCCAAGAAGATCTGCTTCCACAGCAAAGTTGCTGCCCTTCATCAGATTGGGGCAGGGTCAACTGAAGTAAGTAAAGGGAAGAGGAAGACTTCCACACATACAAAGAAGGGAAGAGGAAGACTTCCACCCCTCAGAAGACCCCTCAGAAGAAACAGAAAATTTCTCCTGAGAATGCAGTAATTATACCTCCCTTCAGATTGAGAGACGATTCTGACTCGTCTGAGAAGACAGTCTCAGTGGAGAAGGTTGTCTCAGCTGAGAAGGCTACTTCAGCTGAGAAGGAAGCCTCAGCAGAACAGGGGACCGATCCTGAGCCTACAACTCCTATATCTCAATCCCCGCTGTAGGAACCCGTATTCTCCGTATTTTCTACTTAGTAATTTAGAAATATTCTTTTATATTATATTATACACATATCGTAGTAACCTAAGAAAATTCTACAAGAATTTCTAGCTCTGATTGTACCACTATACTAATAGAAGTTATAAGTGCACAATTTCGTATTATGTTACAATGGATATCACTCTATAATAATAGTTACGATATGTAATAATGAAGTGAATAAGTACGTATATTTGTTTCATGCAAGGGGAGGGGGGTACTACTCTCTAAGCTATTAATACCACGCCACCTTATGGGGTAGGTAACTAATGATGCGTGATGGTGTTATAAGAAGTTTAACTTCCATTTTCCAAGGAATAGAGGCCACATCACCGTATGTACAACTCATCTCTTCCTTACATGTCTTACGTGCAGCTAGATGGCTTAATTAGGTAGGTTATAGACTATCACTATCACTATATCATTACACCCTTAGCTCATTACCATAATTATTTCTATAAGAAAGATCTACCACCGATGAAGGAACTTGCTCAAGTTTTGTTCCAGCTACTTGCAAGAGCTCTTAGGGATTCTTGGAGAAAATATTATTTGCCAAGGTGTGCAAGCTTCGGTATTAATCTTCTCTCTTTCTGAAAATTTTTACAACTATGGTGCATGTATTAGTCACACTAAATGCGAAGCATGATTAATTGATGAATAAGTCTCTCTTTTCTTTTTGAGCCTTGTACTTAGGAATAAGAGATACTCAGCCATGAAATTGGGATTTAATAATGTGCCTATGCTCTCCCCATGATACCATTCGAGAGTCAATTCCTCTTGATTTATGCTATAAGAAAAAAAAAGAAAAAAAAGGGTCTCGTGTCTTGTAGAGAGAGTATGGTCAGTTTTAAGTAATTGATTACATGTGGAAATCTTACCATAGGAAGTAATCCTCTTAGTTTAATTTCTCTATTATGTTTCTCACAACTTAAATGTGCTTAGTGATGGATTGCATGTTACATGCATGGTGTTTCCTAGTGTAAACATATAAGGTCATAATAGATCTATCATAAGGTCCAAATAGGGTAGCAAGATCTCGTTTAAGAATCCTACTAGAGTGGACGAATTTTAGGCAGAACGAATTTTCGATGTTTTACGATTCCGCCATGAGTTTCAAAGCCCATTACTCAATCTTTTATTTATTGAAAAATTATAGAGACACACTTTAGGATGTCGTTAAGATTCTACAAAGTTTGGTGATTTTTGGACTATTATTTATATTTTTAAAGAATTTTCACTTCTTTGCTGCCGAAAAACCATGTATTCGGGATAGAGCTTAGTAAAATATTTATATCTCACTCCTCGAAAATGATTTTGACTTGATTCTTTTTTCTAAATACTCTACACACATATGGATTTGTAAAAACATTTATTTTGTATTTTTAATCCTTTCATGTAAAAGCTGTTTATAATAAACTTTCGGTTGTTAATCGGAAACATGCATTCGGTATAGTGGATTTTGGTGGAAATTATTCTCTATTTTCTGAAGCCGTCACTTACCTATAGAGATTGAGATTTTTATATGGTATTTCTATGCATGTACCCTAAGTGTGTGTTGAATATTAGAATTTGTAGAGCACTTTTGGTCCCACAACACGTAGCTAAGTTATAGTAGGACAAAAATTGTCCCTGTTCGTACTATTTTGGTGATAACTCCTAGAAGACTTATTATTTTGATATGAAATGAATTCTAGTATAAACTATATTCATTAATAAAGATATTTATAGAATATTATAATTTATGGAGAGAAACCATGGTCTGTGGAATTATTTCAAAATAGGTCTTCTGCACAAGTTTAACAGATTATAGCTACGACATGGATCTAACCTAATGACTATTAGGTATCGTTATATAAGTCCTGAATTGTACGCTTGCTGCTAGTTCAAGTCGTTAAAACTTAGGATATTGTTGTAGGACCTATCGTGGAAGAGCAATAGCCTCGATATTCGGGAATACGCGTAAATCAACTCATTGAATTTCGAGGTGGGTTTAGATTTTTTATAAAAAGTATGTTTGAGTTATTAAGCTCTGTTATTTACGCAAATTGTGGATGTTCATGTTTTTACTCTCTATTGGCTTAAATGATTCTACTTGAATGATATTGGCTTCGCCAATAAGAAAGGAAACGACCGGGCTCTAACTAGGCGAAAGGTTTTCTAGTTAGAGTTAGTGTACACAAATGTTACGAAGTTAGTCTTAGGTGAATGTGTTTCCCTAAGACTAACGAAGAGAAAAGGACGTAGAATGCACCAATAGTGGAGAAAAAGTAAGAATGGCCAAATGAAATATTTTGGTATTCATAGAATGCTCTTTTGTTTTAAAACTTTCTATGTTGTACCGTTTCACATGAACAGTCCATTTTCAAAGATTTGACTAATGTTTTTATCAAAGGCTTAACCCACGGAGTACATTAGTACTCAGCCCAAATGTTTTCAAAATGTTTTCAGGTTGAGAGGCAAATGGCGACGCAAAGAGCTGAGAAGGGGGTTAAATCGTGGATATTTTTACATTCTTTTAGAAATAAGTGATTCAAATACTTTATGTTTTATTAACTTTTGGGATTCTTAACTACCTTAGATTATGTAGAATATATATATATAATCATTTTACAAATAGTTAGTATTAAGTTATGTATTTTAAAATACAAGAATATTCCAGTTTCCGCAAGAAGGTATGAAAATACGTATTATAACATTCTTTTTGTGGCGACTCAACCTCTGTGATCCTTCGTTGGGGTCGGGGCGTTACAAAATGGTATCAGAGCATGGTTCTTGGCTCTGTGGTCAAATGTTTTAAAATCAGTTTGTTTAGATTTATACATAGGCAAAATCCTCAGCTCGTCGTCGCACTGCTCTCATCCAAGGTATGTTTAAAAGTCTTAAAAGAGATTTTTATAAGGTGGGCGAAAAAGAAATGTTGTGAAATGAATGTTGTCGTGTTGGGAGAGTCCACTCGACCGTAAGAATATGTTTCCACTGAGTCTCTTTGAGCTTACATGATGAATTTTAAGAAAAGTATATGATATTATATTATGATTTTATTTCATAATAAATGTTATGTTTCATTGTGTTGGACTTATGTGCCAATACAATTAGAAGGAAATGAAAGAAGCATGTGAGACGAACAAAAATGAAGTGTTGATTTCTTGCAAGTCTTAATGATACACGTGAATGAAAGTTAACTATGAAGTTGATGGATCTTATGGCTTGGTAGTGGAACACCTTAAAACGATGAAGGTTTAAGTAGTCATGCTTGAACACAAAAACATAGAAGTACTGCTTTTGAGTTATTTAGATGCTTTACTCCAATTCAAGATTAGTTTCACGTTATCACACAATTGTGTTATACGGTACGGAAAGAAACGAGTAAGCTAATGTATACTCCACAATAATACGAAGATGGCTTTCGCATTATGAGAAAGTTTCAACTCATAACTATAGGATCCATAAGGCCTTATTTTGCCCACTTCCGTACTACTGGACGGATCGTTACGGACCGCGAGACTTTTCAATATGTGGAAGAAAGAGTATTGCCACTACCATAGAGCGCAAGTGGAGAAAATACTAACAACATAGACATTATTTATGATGCTCAATAGAGAAAAATACTCCTATCTAGAGTCAGACAGAATTATCGTAACAGTTACTTATACAATGCTACTACGCTAGGTAGGTGGATAACCGCGACTGATGCGATTACAAAATGAAGGAGGCACGTGTGAAATTCTCATAATATCTCATTGTGTAACCACATACGATCATTTTCAAGAGACGATATAATACTTTTCAACAACGAGAGTGAGGAGGATAGAAATAAAGATTTCTGGGGATCACCATTAGATTCTAAGTAGCATAACTTCTTTTATTTCCTTTGACTTGTTCATTAAGCTGCCAAGTTTTCTTTCGACACCAATCTTCCAAACATATTTGACAGTGGAGTTTGGTCTTGTGTTCGGTAGTCCAAACTAACCTTGACGACCATATTCTTTTCTCGAACAAGGTATATACATTGTAAAGGCTTTCTTAGAGGCGATTTCTTTGTAATCAACTGCCCATGATCATGTTCGTCTTTACACTTGGTTATGTGTTGTTTAAATTTTTTTTCAATAACGCATCTTGATAATTGTGTCCTAAGTAAATGACTCATTTTTCTTTGAGAAGTGTCAAATAAACTTCTACCATGATTAATATCAGAGTATTTTGTTACGCTTTGATATTGAAGCACTTTTCTTGCAAGTCTAGACTAGAATCTCTAGACTTTTAAAGTTTTTGAATCATTTTGAGGAGTTCACACACCGCCTCAAAAGCAAGATTGTGATAATGTCAATAGTACTCAAGATTTTCAACTTTGTAATAAATTTTTGTCATGTTTGGGACTATGAGCCCATATAACCCTTGAATCTGAAAGTTTCCATCTTGAGTTTCTGACCTTTTGAGTCATTTCGTTATTTAAGATATCCAATTGTATTTCCTCACTCCTTGGTACTAAGTATATAGATAAGAATGATTAATGAATGATCAATGAATTTAGTCATATTGGATTTCTTAGAACATTATGGCCAAGAAGTTATAAGTTCAGGCAATGTATGATCTTCCCATAACAAGATAACCACAAGTAGATGATGTTATGATAAGGTTTTCAACCCTAACAACTTGTCGGTCTAAGCGACATTTAAATAGTTGATAGGATATGAAATGCCTATAGCAGATAGGAGTTAGTCGGATTTAACTTTGTGTTACGCATATGATATTATAAGATCATTCTTTTCAGAAGATGAGAATATTACCACATCAGAGAACTACGTCGTAAGAATAAACATATTGAAACAAAGTAAGAGTTGACACTACAGACTACGATGCGTCGCCGGTCTCGTTGATCAAGAACCTCGAAATCGACAAGGTTGTGGAAAAGCCCAAAGATGTGATTCACTTACACACAATTCACTAATGTATTTACCAGTCATCCAAATTCAATTCAAGTGAAGGCTCTTCAACTGCACTATCCGCAAAGCTGGTATAAAAATAACTTCCAAGACTCACTTGGATACCACGAGCGCTACTTCCTCACGATCTACAACTTCATTTACGCGCTGAGGTAGATACGACTTTAAGGCACAACCCTCGAAACGAATTAAAATTTACTAATGATATCACTGTTGACGATCCCTCAAGAGTGCAGATAGAGTCAGAGTAGTTCCAGCGGAGCATCTCCAAGAACTTAGTATGCTTAAAATAGTCGATTAAGATCACATGATGTTGAGCACAGTGATGCAAAGACAAGGGTGAGATCCAACTATTTTACGGTATCATATAATAAACATTGATACATCCGGACAATCGAATTTGAACGTTGAGGAAGAGGGCTTGATAAAGACTTGAACTTAAAGGAGTAGACGAGCAACTATTTAAACTAGTAACTGGTCATATTTTACTATAAGATTGACAAGGTTATTCCTTTTGTTGCGTACTTCTACTCATTTTCTTTTAACTAAAGAGTTATGTCACCTTGGTGCTAAGCTCACACACTATTTATATTGATACTTGATTCGAGATGATATTTGTATGTATTTGTTAGAACTCTGATGAAAATATCATTTAGTACAAATTGGCAGTGACATCCTTTCCTTTGAGCTCCTACTCATGTTCTTCTCTATAGGTGACTTTATCTCATTCTATATTGATCACAACTCATCCTGTAGTTTGATCCTTGATGATTATTCTACATATTATTTCTAAACTCGTTGATGTATTTATTTTGATTCATATATTCATGAAATCTTTTGCTTTGATGATATAGCCGGAATCCTTTGGTTTCATATTTTTCTCAGAATTCATCTCATTGCTTTGTCTTTGATAATTATCATTTCATATATTCTTTTGACCTCATTGAGGTTATCCTTTCATATACATATATAGAAAACCTTTTCCTTTTGAAATATATTCAGAATCATTTGGTGCTATATCTCCCTAAGAATCCATCTCAATACTTGATCACTGTTAATTATCATTACATATATTTGTTTTCATTCGATTGAAGGATCATGTGACAAAATCCATGATTAAGAGTGTTACCCTTTTCTTCTGGACCCAAATCATGTTCTTTTGGCTATATAATTTAGCCTTGTACTCCATGGGTCACTATCCATCTTGATGCTTGAACCCTACAATTATTTTGCTTATTCATTCTGATCTCATTGAAATATTTGACTGATTCATTTCATATGTGTAAGTCCTTCAAGGATATTGGATGTATATGTCGATATTATATCGGCATAATACCTATCTCATTACTTTGTCACAAACATTTATTACCTTATTGAAGTATCCTTTAATTTACGTATATACAAAACATTTTCTTTTGAAATCTTATTATAATGTATCTGACTTGAGAAAGACAAACGCAAGCTGGCAAGGAGATGAAGATTTATTGATTATAAGGATGATTGACGATTTCCCGAACAACAAACAACACTCTCATGTTCAACAAAAAAAATTGTGTCGCCTCAAAATAGACAACAAAATGAAGGACGAGATCAGAAGTCATAATATTGGAAATACGATCCACTAAAGAGATGCTAAGATACACCCAAATTCGAGAAGAAGTTCTTGTTGGGAAGAAATGAAGATGGGCGTAAAATTTTTATTTTCGTATCACGTTTCTTATTTTCATCAGGATAGAAACTACACGAAAGACTAGGTTGTTGCATGTTCGAAACTCCAAAGAATAAAGGAAGGTAAAATACGCTCTAGGGATATAGAACATTTTGAAGTTTTAAACAAATTAGTCCAGTAGCCTATAGGTTGGCTCTACCACCTAATATTGGAGATGCATATAATGCTTTCCACGTCTCTTAACTCCGAAAGTATATATATACGATCCTAAGCACGTGATCAAGCATGGAAATGTACAGATGAACCCGGACTTAAACTACGAAGAAAGACCAGTGCGAATCCTTGACCGCAAGGTTCAAGTGTTGAGAAACAAGCAAATATCATTAGTCAAAGTACTGTGGAATCATCATGATCAAGAGGAAGCTACATGGGAGTTAGAGCAGAAAATCAATTCGCTATATCCCGAACTATCCTATGAAGGTATGCAAATTTCGAGGACAAAATTTATTTTAAGGGAGAGGGAGTGTAGGAACCCGTATTCTTCGTATTCTCTATTTAGTAATTTAGAAATATTCTTTTATATTATAATATACACATCTCGTAGTAACCTAAGAAAATTCTACGAGAATTTTTAGCTCCGATTGTACCACTATACTAATAGAAGTTATAAGCTCACAATTTCGTATTATGTTACAATGGATATCACTCTATAATAATAGTTACTATATGTAATAATGAAGTGAATAAGTACGTATATTTGTTTCATGCAAGCATTGTTTTGAAACCCGGTCCGGACCGGCCGGTTCGACCGGTTTAGCCCGAAATCGGTCAAAAATCCGGGCCGAGTGACATGTTGACTCGTTTTCTCAATCGACCCGGTGTGACCCGGCCGGTTCGGCCGGTTGAACCAATAACCGGTGATCGGGTCAACTCGTTTTTTTTTTTTTTTTCTGTGTTATTTTATGTGTGCCATCTCGTCTTTCATTGTGCTAAGCGTAATTTTCTGAAGCAGTTAGGCTGAAAAAAGAAAGAAAAGCTTGAAAATTGGCTTTCAGATTTGTCCCAACCATTCAATCAATACGGAGATCAACTAGCAGTAGTGAGGGTAAAACCATGTCATCTTGATCAGTTTTTGCATTCATTCACATGATATAATGTAAAGATATAGTTGGCTGTCATAATGTTAAAAATAATGCATTACAAAACATTTTAAGTTTCGAGGCCAGCTCTTGGTTTTGATATTGAAGTAGTAGTCTTGGTCACTGGTTTTGAATAATTTTGCTTGCGCATAAACTAAAAATAGCTATATATTTATATAATTTAATTATATATTTATGACGTCACACCGAGTCGACCCACCGATTGAATCGGTTTGACCAATTAAATCAATAAAAAATATTTTTCCAAATCAATGATCGGACCGGTTTTAAGAACATTGCATGCAAGGGGAGGGGGGTACTACTCTCTAAGCTATTAATACCACGCCACCTTATGGGGTAGGTAACTAATGATGTGTGATGGTGTTATTAGAAGTTTAACTTCCCATTTTCCAAGGATTAGAGGCCACATCATCTCTTCCTTTCGTGTCTTACATGCAGCTAGATGGCTTAATTAGGTAGGTTATAGACTATCACTATCACTAATCATTACACCCTTACCTCATTACCATAATTATTTCTATAAGAAAGATCTACCACCGATGAAGGAACTTGCTCAAGTTTTGTTCCAGCTACTTGCAAGAGCTCTTAGGGATTCTTGGAGAAAATATTATTTGCCAAGGTGTGCAAGCTTCGGTATTAATCTTCTCTCTTTCTGAAAATTTTTACAACTATGGTGCATGTATTAGTCATACAAAATGCGAAGCATGATTAATTGATGAATAAGTCTCTCTTTTCTTTATGAGCCTTGTACTTAATTAGGAATAAGAGATACTTAGCCATGAAATTGGGATTTAATAATGTGCCTATGCTCTCCCCATGATACCATTCGAGAGTCAATTCCTCTTCATTTATGCTATAAGAAAAAAAAAAAAAAAAAGGGTCTCGTGTCTTGTAGGGAGAGTATGGTCAGTTTTAAGTAATTGATTACATGTGGAAATCTTACTACAGGAAGTAATCCTCTTAGTTTAATTTCTCTATTATGTTTCTCACAACTCAAATGTGCTTAGTAATGCATTGCATGTTACATGCATGGTGTTTCCTAGTAAAAACATATAAGGTCATAATAGATCTATCATAGGGTCCAATAGGGTAGCAAGATCTCGTTTAAGAATCCTACTAGAGTGGATGAATTTTATGCAGAACGCATTTTTGATGTTTTACGATTCCGCCATGCGTTTCAAAGCCCATTACTCAATATTTTGTTTCTTGAAAAAATCCAGAAAAATTATAGACACACTTTAGGATTTCGTTAAGATTTCTACGAAGCTTGGTGATTTTTGGACTATTATTTATATTTTTAAAGAATTTTCAATTCTATGCTGCCGAAAAACCATGCATTCGGGATAGAGCTTAGTAAAATATTTATATCTCACTCCTCGAAAATGATCTTGACTTGATTCGTTTTCCTAAATACTCTACACACGTTAGACTTTGTAAAAAGATTTATTTCGTATTTTTAATCCATTCATGTAAAAGCAGTTTATTATAAACTTTCGGTTGTTAATCGGAGACATGCATTCGGTATAGTGGATTTTGGTGGAAATTATTCTCTATTTTCTGAAGCCGTCACTTACCTATAGAGATTGAAATTTTTATATGATATTTCTATGCATGTACCCTAAGTGAGTGTTGAGTCTTAGAATTTTTAGAGCACTTTTGGTCCCACAACACGTAGCTAAGTTTTAGTAGGACAAAAACTGTCCCTGTTCGTACTATTTTGGTGATAACTCCTAGAAGACTTATTATTTTGTTATGAAACCAATTCTAGTATAAACTATATTCATTAATAAAGATATTTGTAGAATATTATAATTTATGGAGAGAAACCATGGTCTGTGGAATTATTTCAAAATAGGTCTTCTGCACAAGTTTAACAGATTATAGCTACGACATGGATCTAACCTGATGACTATTAGGTATCGTTATATAAGTCTTGAATTGTACGCTTGCTGCTAGTTCAAGTCGTTAAAACTTAGGATATTGTTGTAGGACCTATCGTGGAAGAGCAATAGCCTCGATATTCAGGAATACGCGTAAATTAACTCAGTGAATTTTGAGGTGGGTTTATACTTTTTATAAAAAGTATGTTTGAGTTATTAAGCTCTGTTATTTACGCAAATTATGGATGTTCATGTTTTTACCCTCTATTGGCTTAAATGTTTCTACTTGAATGATATTGGCTTCGCCAATAAGAAAGGAAACGACCGGGCTCTAACTAGGCGAAAGGTTTTCTAGTCAGAGTTAGTGTACACAAATGTTACGAAGTTAATCTTAGGTGAATGTGTTTCCCTAAGACTAACAAAGAGAAAAGGACGTAGAATGCACCAATAGTTGAGAAAAAGAAAGAATGGCCAAATTAAATATTTTGGAATTCATAGAATGCTCTTTTGTTTTAAAACTTTCTATGTTGTACTGTTTCACATGAACAGTCCATTTTCAAAGATTTGACTAATGTTTTTATCAAAGGCTTAACACACAGAGTACATTAGCACTCAGCCCAAATGTTTTCAAAATGTTTTCAGGTTGAGAGGCAAATGGCGACGGAAAGAGCTGAGGAGGGGGATAAATCGTGGATATTTTTACATTCTTTTAGAAATAAGTGATTCAAATACTTTATGTCTTATTAACTTTTGGGATTCTTAACTACCTTCGATTATGTAGAATATATATATATATATATATATATATATATATATATATATATATAATCATTTTACAAATAGGTAGTATTAAGTTATGTATTTTAAAATACAAGAATATTCAGTTTCCACAAGAAGTTATGAAAATACGTATCATAACATTCTTTCCGTGGCGACTCGACCTCTATGATCCTTCATGGGGGTCGGGGCGTTACACCCGCTCGACGTTCCTCCACTCAGCAGCGTTCCTTCTGCTAAGAAAACCAGGTCTCCAACTGATGTAGAAGACATGGAGACCAGCCCTGAAGCTGAGACCATTGGGCTTGAGGCAGAAGCTCTTCAGAACAGAGCCACTCGAGAAGTCTCTGAGGCCATTCCAGAAATCACAAGTCACACTAACTTGGTGACAGTAGCTCAGAAGGCCAGGCTTCAGATGCTGATAAGGTTCCAGGACTGGATCACTCTAGATCGTCTGATCCAATACCAGTCCTGTGAACGACTGAATACCGAGGAGCTGGAAATCCGCCAGCAGATAGGCTACTCCGAGCTTGTGGATATCAGCTCACTCGATGACCTAAGGGCGGCAATGCTGACACTTCTTGATGATCGCATGCCTTAGCAACCGTGCCTTCAGAGAATTCTCATCCCGATGATCAGGACCCATCCCATGATGCAGGACTTGAGAAGCTTGCTGATGGTACTCAACTGGAGGAGGGAGCTCAACCTCAGCTGACCTACTTGTCAGTTCCCTCCCTCCAGGTCAGTCGGTAGCTGGAACCTCTCGTGCTCTGGACTCAGAACAGCTTTTGTTGGAGTCTACTTTTGAGGTTACACCCAGCTCCAAAGGCCGACGATCTCAAACTGTGGCCAAGGCTCTGAAGAGTTAGGGGGCTCAGAACCAGGCCACCACATCTCAGAGTGAGGAAATCAAGGAGCTAAGACAACCATTCAGAATTCAACCATTCCTGATTTCAATACCATTCTCGCACACTCACTAGCCACTCAACGAGCTGAGTTCGGACGACAACAGGCATCACTGATGGTTGCCCAGACTTAAATTCAGGAAATATTCAAGGCAGCGCAGTCAGAGCCCTTCAACAACATCTCCACACTGACTCAGCCTATGAGCTCAGAATAGCATCGATTCAACAAGCCTGTGAGGAGAAGATAGATGCTAAGCTGAAGTCGATTCAGGAGATGTCGATTCCTCTCACCGCAAATATGGTGATGATTGGATAATAGAGAGGAACGATCTCCACCTGAGATTCGAGAGTATGCAGAAAGCCTTGGATAGGCTGGTTGCTGCATACTCAGCCTTGAACAGCAAGGTGGTTCCAGTCCCAACTCCAGGCGCAATATATGATGCCAAAAAGGGGGAAAGGACAGTGAGGGGGAAGAAGTCAGTATCTGGAGCAACTAAAACCAAATCAACTCCCACTGACCCCTCAGAAATAGATAAGGGTCAGGCTTAGGGTGTCTCTAACGCTGGAGATGTAGTGTGCACTGAGCCTGGCCCAAGTGGCTCAGGACCTAACGAACCCAAGGAATTAGCAACCCAAACTTCTGCCGAGCACATTAAAGAAGTTGCTGAATTCCTTGAGGAGGATTCAGAAGAGGAGGAAGAGCCTCCTCTGCCTCCACCAATGGCGGGTAAAGAGAAGAAGCGTTTGAAGATCCCCACCCCACTGAAGAAAGGGACGAAAAGATACACCAGTCCAGCTGAGCAAGCCCAAATTGAAGCTGACGAGAAGTTAGCAAGGGAGCTAGCTGAGGCTGAAGCTGCAAATAAGCCGAAGAAGGCTCCGGCTAAGGCCAAGACCAAGGTGTCAGGAAGGAAACCTGCTACTAGGCCTCCTCCTAGAAAGCTTAAGATCGGCGATGAAGCTGATAGAGAGAAGGAAAAAGAGAAAGAAGCTGAGCAGACTGAACAGACTGCAACTGAATCTCAGCAACAACAGCAGCATTAAGAAAGGAAAAGGGCTGAGCCAACTATAGATGAGATGATCAATTTCAGCATCATAGCCTTGGACAAAAGAGCTCAATATTATCAAATTGAAGAGTTCATGCGGCAAGAAGCCTTAGCTAAAGAGAAGGCTACTGAGAAAGCCAGAGAAGCAAAAAGGCTGAAGCCTAGACCACCACCACCGAAAGACACTGAAAGTACAGAAGAGCTAGGACACCAAACAATCAGAAGCTTCACAGATGGCCTCGGGTGGACAAGTGAATGCCGTGGGAAAAGACTCAGCAATGGGAGACACTGAAGGCAAAATTCATCAAAAGGTTCTATGTTTGGAAATTCTGGCCTGAGTCTCACAATAACAAAGGCTTTTGCTAACTGGCTACTCAAATGTGACATGGAGATGTATAATATGGTTGAGAAGGCCATTGCTGATAAGGAAGATGTTTAGACGCCTGCTCCCATAACTCTGCCACCTACTCAGTGTTGGGATTTTGTATACTGGAAGCACTTTTTATGCTTGTATACAATGTGTTTTTGTCCTTACCACTGTTTTATTCTCCAATCTGATAAATATGTATATTTGCACATGTTATCATTTATCTTGTATAAATGTTAGATTTGTGTGGTGTGTCGGGTATCACAGAAGACAACACAAATTGGTTGAACTGACAAGATATAAACAGTTATCACATCTGAGACAACTTAAGGATAAGTTGTCGGTTTAAGCTGCAGTTTAGATAAGAAGTGGCTTATCTTAGCTGCTTGTCTTTACTGGTACACTTAAGGTGGTGTATTGACGGATCACAGTGAGATGTGTTCTCCTAATTGACATTAGTGGAGAACCAAGATCTCGGTGACTTTGCTGGTCTTAAGCTTGGTAAGGCTTCAGCTGAGTGCATTTGGCTATCTATCACTTTGACCTACTATGGTGAACGTCATCGCGACCGGATCTACGTACCTTGGGTGTTAGTAGTTATTTGTGGCTCAGGCTGATTGTATGTATCTTGCATCCGTATCTTAGTAAAATGGGTTGATAATATCCCCTGAGGAACTCGAAAGGATTAGTACGCTAAACCCGACTGGTTGATTAAGTTCAAGTGTGTTAATAAGGTCGAGTGGTACTACTCAGGAATATAAGATTTTAATTAATTTAAGCTGTCAGTGAGCTTAATTAATTAACGGATATTTTTATCTTAAATACGGAGATCGATTAAGTCTAAAATACAAGCCTTTGCTCAAATTGGGATAAAGGGGTAAGTCAGCACGGATTCTCTAGTGGAATGAATTTGTGTTAATTAATTAATTTTGCTCTGGGCTGAGCATGGATAATTAATTAATTGGAGGCCCAACTTTATTTCTTGTATTGGATCCCTGATCTGGCCCAATTAGTTGCCTAGTAATTTATTGTCTCTCTGAATTCATTATTAATGGATTAATGTATTTTTACATTATTTAATAATGATATTTATCTGGAATTAATTGGTTGGGCCAATTAATTGATAAATATTAGTAGCCCAATAAATTAATTAATTATGTTATGGGCTTTTTATGTGGAAGCCTATTAGAAATATAATTAAATTAATGGGTTACATATATATTAATATTATATTGACTTTTAAAGCCTATATATATATCAGTATTCTGTTCAGAAACAGATTACACGAAATCATATACACACGCTACACGTGAGATTGTGCAGAGAGACGATAAATTTATTTTCTTCAGTTCCCTGACAACCCAGAGGAAAAAAAAGGCCGGGACACAGTTCAGAAGGTCTAACACAGGAGTAACAATCAAAGCCGCGACAACACACCAGGAGGAAGGTATCGGTTTCTAACTCTAATTATTCCTTCAATTGGTATCAGAGCCTGGTTTTATTTCGTCGTTATCGGGCTATTTTCGTGTTTGGGGCGGCCTGCGAGCCACTGTTTTTACCACGATGTAGCGTTTTTCTCGTGAGAAAATCCACGAGTAGATTATAGTACCTATTTGTTATGTGATTGTACTATTTTTTGAACTGTAATTGGTCTGGGAGGCACGAAATACGAAACGACGAAAATCTGATTTTCGCAGCGAAAACCCTAGTTTTCTAGGGTTCCGCCGCAAGATTTTTGGTGCGTCCGACGTCGGATCGACGATCAGCTTGAACCTATGGAATCCTCGTCTTACGAGATTCGCGTCGATAGGTTGTAAGGGATCATCCGATCCCAGATACGATTGGAATTGACGTCTGAAGTAGGCTGCTCGTTATGAATTCGTTCCGGCGAATCGTTTGAAATTCGGGAAATTAAGGAACTAATCTTGGCCAAAATCCGTTACCCGGTGGTCATGAGTGTTCCAATTACGTTTCCCCTCATTTAATTTATCGAATCGCGGCTCGAAAATGGAGAATTCAGGCGGCGAAAGGCAGAGAAAGGCGGAGGCGCGATTTATTGCGCAATCCCATCGCTGTGGCGGAAATCGCCGGCCGTTTGGCACGGCCCAAACGTCTGGACGACGTCAAGAGACGGCGGGCGCGGGTCTGGGAATTCACGGCGGCGCGCGGTCTGCAACTTGCAGACGCGGCCGCGCGTTCGTGGTTCGAGCGGCGCCGCCGCTGCGAAGCGCGGCGTCGGGCGCGCGCGCAGCGGCGGGAGGTGAAGGCGGCATCGGCTCGGCGTCGGCAAGAGCTGAAAGACGGCGGCGGCGGCTTCTTCTTGAGGTAGAAGACGATGACGTGGTCGCTGACGTGGCGCGCCACGTCAGCCCATGCTGACTGGCCTGCCACGTGTCTCCACGTGGCAGACCCCCTGATGACGTGGCGATGACAGTTTTCGATGTAGTTTTCAAATTCGAAGATTTTGAAGATCGAAGAGCTGTATTTTGATCGGGCTATGTAATAGTTAGGAATTATAAGCCCGATAACGACGTTTTAAATTTCCTATTTGCGCATTTATTTATTATTATGCTTAGAACTTTTTGAAGAGCTGTATTTTGATCGGGCCATGTCAGCGCGCCACGTCAGCGCCATCTTCAAGTTTCTGCCGCCGCTGCAGGCCGGTTCTCTGCCGGCCGCCGGCACCCAGGGGCGTGCCGGACGATGGCGAGTCAAGAATCGGCTGCCCCGCTCTGAGACCCGCTTGCAGCGGCGTAGATCTCGGCCGTCCCCAACCCTCTGCCACCATCTCCGCTGCCCCCTGATGTCGTCCAGACGTCTGGGCCGTGCCAAACGATCGGCAATGTCCGCCACCGCGACGGGTTCTGCGTGATGAATCGCGCCTCCGTGCCAAACGTCAGCTCCATCTTCAACGGGAGAGAGAGCTTGCGGCGGGTGGCGCCGCCGCTAGCAAACCACCGTCAGGCGCGGACCGTTGCCGCCGCCCCCGTCATCGCCACGACCGTGGCCCCTTGCCGCAGATGCTCGCCCGGCCGCAAAACGAGACCGCCGTCGTGCGCCGAAACTCGCGGCGGAAAATGCTGTCGCCGTGACCGAGATCCGCAACTTCCGCCGCTTCTCGACATCGTCGAGGTCCGCCCAATGAGGCCGATGCTTGCCCGGCTGGCAGACGCTCGGACCGCGCCGGATCCGAGCTGATCTCGGGCGCACCGCCACCGCGTGCCGCTGCGGGCAACGCTCGTGCCGCCGCCCGGCCGCCGAATGCCGCCCAGCTGGCCGCCATCAGGTGCGGCCCGCCTCCGCCTCCCTCCAGCCATTGTTTGATTCTGATGGGTAGCCCCGGTCGAGTCCAATTGCTCCGGTCAAACCCGAAAAACTAGGGTTTTTGACCGCCAATTTCTTCGTGTTCTCATCGCCGACAACGAACCAATCTGCTAAACCAATTACATAATCAAAACAGATACATAATAGTCACATTGGCCGTAGTCTACTCGTGGATTTATCTCACGAGATTACATATCCGGGATCAAAACAAGTGGCACACAGGCCGTCCCATAAATAGGAACCCGAGGACAACGAACAAGAAAAGAAAAAAAAGTATCTATACAATCGAAAAGAACGCAGAGCTAGGAATCTAGCTCTGATACCAGTTGTAGGGAAAGAGTCCCATACCTGAGTGCTTATCCTAGATACGATCTTTTCGAATCGGTCCAGAAAATATCTTCTAGACTGTTCCCATGCCCAAGCTTCTAACTCTGGATGGACGGAGATGCACGAAAGCTTACGACGAAACACTCGGACTCACTTTTTCCGGAACACACAACAAGAAGCTCGTTATGAGGAAATGGCCCCTTGCCCACTATTTATAAGGGCTTGGTCAAAACCCTAATGGGCCTTTGACCTCCAAGCCCAACCAATAGCTGAGAGGCCACTATCCCATTACCAATTGTTTTGGTCTATTAAAGGGCCAAACAATTCCAGGTAATTAAGTGACCTAGTGAGTCTGAGAGAAAATGTCGCATATGACTGGGCATATGTTCGGGCCAAACCAGGGACCTAATACAAGAAATAAAGACGGGACTCAAGTGAATTAATTTTCCATACTCAGCCCAGAGTATTATCACAAACATAGATTCATTCCACTAAAGAATCTATGTTGACTTACCCCTTTATCCCAAAAGTTGAGTCAGGGATTGTATTTTTAACTTCAGTTAATCTCCGTATTTAAGATATCGAATATCCATTAATTGATTAAGTTTACTGACTACTTAATACAATTAATATCTTATCCTTGAGTAGTACCACTCGGCCTTATTATCATACTTGAACTTAATCAACCTGCAGGGTTTAGCAAGATAAACCTTTCGAGCTCCTCAAGGGGATATCATCAACCCTAAAATGGGATACAAATGCATGATGCAGATAACCAGCCTGAGCTACACGCAACAGCGCTACCCAAGATACAGAGATATACGGTCGCGATGACCCTCACCCATAGTAAGTCAAAGTGATAGCTAGTCGCGAGCACTCAGCTGAAATCTCATCAAGCTTAAGATCAGCTGAGTCTCCGAGACCTTGGTTCTTCACACGAGTCAGATAGAAGAACACGTCTCACCGCGATCCATCAATACATAAAATGTATCAACATAGTGATGCAAGCTAAAACTCTAATGGAGAAATGCATTGGTTTGTGAATTGCAAATTAGGATAGAATTTTGGTATCAACTTGATAAAAACGGAAGTAGATAACAACGTCACTTAGTAGTAGAAAACATTACAGACTCTTATCGAAAATAAAGACAAACCCTACGAAACCCGTGAGATTTCGTCCTGATCAAGACTAACGTCTTGCCCCAAATACATAATAATCCAACATACATTTACTAGAGCACTCCTCCCTCTTTTATTTCCCCTATAACCTCCCACGACACACCCCAATACAAATACCATAAATACAAGATAATGTAACTGCATGATATAACTGCATGGTAACCGCATGCCACAATTAACCAATTGCATGTCCATGTCTGTAACCATCCTCCCCACGTCCACTTCCATGTATGTCGCTTCGACGTCCCCGACGTACATAGAAACGTTTGAATCGTCCACATGACGAATCAGCCACGCCGTCAATATCTCCAGCCGAACGCGAACGCTCCATATCAACTCCCTCCCTCTCAAAATCGCACTTGTCCTCAAGGAGGAAAGTGGGAAACTGATGAAGAAAATCCTCCAAATCCACCCTAGACGATTCCTCCTCGCGTCGATTTTTCCACCGAACCAAAACTTCGCGAGTTGTGCCCTCCGCTGACTCCTTAACTCGCGCTCGTAATATATCGTCCGGCTCAAAAATATCTCCCGAATCACACTCCAAAGAGATTGGCAATACGGTTCAATCGGATGATTTCTCACCACTTTCTTCAATTGAGTAACATGAAACACCGGATGGATGCGACTCCCAATCGGTAATTTTAGCTCGTAAGCTACGGATCCCACTCGACGAATGACTTCAAAGGCCCATAGAATTTAGTAGCCAATTTCGAATACATTTGAGATAACACCAATTTTTTACGATAGGGTTGTAGCTTCAGGAAAATGCAATCACCGACTCCGTATTCCACGTCACGTCGCCCCTTATTAGCTTGGACGCACATGCGTTCTTGCGCTCGCTTCAGATTATCCCGTAATTGAGTCAAGATTTCATCATGAGATAAAAGGACGTCGGATACCGCAGACACCCTACATTCCTCCGGTAAATACCGTATTAAATTCGGCGGCGAACGACCATATACAAGCTCGAAAGGGGTCGCCTTAGCCGCCGTCTAGAAAGCCGTGTTGTACCAATATTCTGCCCAAGGTAGCCAACCCGCACATTTCCGCGGGTGATTGGACGAGAAACAACGAAGATAAGTCTCTAAGACGCGGTTCAATACTTCCGTTTGACCATCGGTTTCCGGGTGATACGCGGTGCTGAATTTCAACTTAGTTCCCTGTGACTAAAACAATTCGCCCCAAAATGTGCTCACAAAAACGGGATCACGATCACTAACAATAGAGCCGGGTATCCCATGCAATTTGACCATGTGATCGACAAACTGTGCAGCAACACGCCGTGCGGTAATCGGCGATCGGAGGGAAATAAAATGTCCGTATTTTGAAAACCGATCAACCACCACCAATATGCAAGAATATCCCATGGATACTGGAAGACCAGTCACGAAATCCATCGAAATGTCTTCCCATATGCGAGAGGGGATCGGTATGGGTTGCAATAGCCCAGCCGGCGACTGAGCCTCGTATTTGGCTCGTTGACACGTTATACACTTTGCAACATATTCGCGAACTACTCCAAACATACCTTTCCAATAAACACTGGAAGAAATCCTTCGATACCTCCTTAAAACCCCCGCATGGCCCCCCGAGGGAGTATCGTGAAACTCATGCAAAAGAATAGGAATCCAGCGCGAATTTGGAGTTAAAACGAGCTGTCCCTTGTGTAGTAACTTCCCGTCGACGACGGCATAGGGCAGTCTAGAATGTGGATGCTGCTGAACCTCCGTCACGATATCCTTTAGACCCGGGTCGGCCTTCTGCTCTTGAATAATATCCGACAAATTCTCCCAAAGTGGCTTACTCAATGCTAAAAACGATCCCTGCCGGATCTCGGTTTCTTCATAGCAACGGGATAGCGCATCAGCAACCCTATTAGAAATTCCCGACTTAAACTCGATAGTAAAATCGTAGCCTAGTAACTTGGCTACCCAAACTTGCTGCGCCGGCGTGGCTACCCGCTGACTAAGCAAGTGCTTAAGGCTGTGATGATCCGTTCTAACCAAGAAATGGCAACCAATTAAATAGGGCCTCCAATGTTGAATTGCCAATACTAAGCTCATCAACTCTTTCTCGTATGCCGATGTCACGGAATTTTCGGCACAAAAACCCTTACTGTAGAACGCCACGGGATGCCTATCTTGCATTAAAACAGCCCCCACTCCCGAATTGGACGCATCACATTCAATGATGAAGGTTTTAGAGAAATCCGGCAAGCTTAATACGGGCGCCGTAGTCATCGCACCTTTTAGAGCCGTGAAAGCGCTTTCAACCTCGTCGGTCCATTTAAACTTCTCTATCGTAGCTTCCTTCTGCAACAAACTTGTTAAGGGTTTGGCCATTAATCCATAGCCTTTTATAAACCTTCGATAATAACCTGTTAAGCCCTAAAATCCCCGCACTACTTTCAACGATGACGGAGTCGGCCAATACAATACCACTTGTACCTTCGCCGGATCCATTGCGACCCCATTAGCGGATATTAAATGACCGAGATAGTCCACATGGTTTGCTCCAAAAGTACACTTTTTCTTATTTGCAAAAAATGAATTCCACCGTAATGCTTCCAAAACCGTCCGCAGATGTTCCAAATGCTTCTCCCACGACGAGCTATAAATCAGAATATCATCGAAGAATACCAACACCCCTTTGCGAAGATAGGGACGAAAAAGATCATTCATGGCCGGTTGAAATGTTGCCGGCGCGTCTGTAAGCCCAAACGGCATAACCAAAAATTCATAATGACCGTTATGTGTTCGAAAAGCAGTTTTTGGAATATCGGAGTCCGTCATCCTTATTTGGTGATATTCGACCCGCAAATCGATCTTCGAAAAAACCTGTGATCCTGCTAACTCATCTAGAAGCTCTTGTATCACGGGAATCAGATACTTATCCGGGATCGTAGCTTTATTCAATTCCCGATAATCTACGCAAAATCTCCAACTGCCGTCCTTCTTGACTAACAAGACCGGGCTAGAAAATGGGCTATAGCTTGGCCGTACGATCCCCTCAGCCAACATGTCCGCTACCAACCGTTCCATTTCATCTTTTTGTAACTGATTATACCGGTACGGCCTAACCGAAATCGCCCCAACCTCCGGCTTCAAGGTAATGCTGTGTTCCACCCCTCTCGCTGGAGGAAGGTCCGTTGGCTCCTCGAAAATTTCCTCAAACTGCCGCAGAACCGACTCCATCGCTGCTTGAGCCGGTGCCGATTCAAGTTCTCCCGAGAAAACCCAACTAGTTGCTACATCATACACCCAAGCCGCCATCTCTACCTCCTCCCACCTTTGTAAAGCCTTCAAAGTCGTTTGACATCGCAGCCGCGACCCGTCACCACTTAAACGCACAAGTTTACCATCGAGATCAAAAGTAATGTACAAATGCTCATAGTTGACACGCAATTCACCCAGAGTCCTAAGCCATGCTATACCGAGTATAATATCTACACCACTGAGAGGGAAAACATGACAATCCACCGTGATTGTCCCTGGTTCGAATTCAATGTTGATTCCCTTGCACAAACCCTCCGAGAAAACCCTATGTCCGTCGCCCAAACGGACCGGAAATACTCTAGACTCATCCCCCTGCAGCCCTAATTCCCGCACCAATTTATTAGATATGAAATTGTACGAAGCCCCACTATCCACTAGTATCACGACTTCCCTACCGTGCACAACCCCGATAAGCCGCAGCGTATCCGATCCCGAGAGACCAAACGCAGATAGCGCGTTCATGATTACCCCGTTTGCTGTCTTCGGCTCCCCTTCTTCAACTGGAGTCAAAACCTCATACTCTCCATTCTCGGATAAAACGACCTCTTCCAATTGATATGTTCCATATCATCCTCATCCACCAATAATACTTGTAAATTTTTTAATGCACAAACGTGATTAGTAAGATGTATGGCATCTTACATTTATAGCAGAGTCCCTTTCTGCGAAGTTCTTCCCTCTCATTGTTGGTCATACGATGGAACGGGGTCCGTCCGATGCTAGATCGCGATCCCGACGCTTGCTCCACCGGTGGTGCTGGTAATGCCAACGGAGCCGAACTTTGTATCGGCCGGGCGTACTGTAACGGGGCCTTACGAGTCGTCCAATGATCCCTGCTTCCGGTCGACATCCCCGTATTATTTCGAACTATAATTTTCGCCTTCTGAGCTAGCTTGATTGCCGAGGCGAAATCGGTTGGCTCTACGAACCATACCTAATCTCGAATTTGCTCCTTCAACCCCATGATAAATAAGTTGAGGATATTCTCCCATGTACCGTTTTCACTTGATTCGCGAGATGAGTGAATTGGTCGATATACTCGGAAACGTTGTTGTCCTGTCTCAATGCCGCTAATTTCGCAAAGGCACTGCCTTCACACCCTTCATCAAAATGCTCCATTAGTGCCTTCGAGAAAGCGGACCAAGTGTACTCCGGTACATCTGCAGTGAACCATCCGTACCAATTCAAAGCTGGACCCTCCATAGCTACGCTGAGCAATTGTCGTCTTTGCGCCGCGGAACTCCCGTATAACTCGAAATGATGATTAACTCGGGATATCCAACCCAGTGGGTCGTCCCCGTTAAAAATGGGTAAAGGGGGCAGAACTGTATGGCCGACATCATGACCCTCCGGACGTGTTTGTTCCTTCGCCAATAATGATTCTAGTTGCGCTTGAATTTGCACTAGCGTTGCATTTGCCTTCACGGAGGAAGCAGTCAAAGCTTCGAACAGTCCTTCCAGCGCAGACACTCTTCCTTCCATTGGTTTTGAAGTTATTTTACTGGTTCTCATCTCCACCATGCACGCGGGATCCGGCAGGTCGGACCAATTGATGCAAGCTAAAACTCTAAAGGAGAAATGCGTTGGTTTGTGAATTGCAAATTAGGATAGAATTTCGGTATCAACTTGATAAAAACGGAAGTAGATAACAACGTCACTTAGTAGTAGAAAACATTACAGACTCTAATCGGAAATAAAGACAAACCCTACGAAACCCGTGAGATTTCATCCTGATCAAGACTAACGTCTTGCCCTAAATACATAATAATCTAACATACATTTACTAGAGCACTCCTCCCTCTTTTATTTCCCCCATAACCTCCCACGACACACACCAATACAAATACCAGAAATACAAGATAATGTAACTGCATGATATAACTGCATGGTAACCGCATGCCACAATTAACCAATTACATGTACATATCCGTAACCATCCTCCCCACGTCCACTTCCATGCATGTCACTTCGACGTCCCCGACGTACATAGAAACGTTTGAATCGTCCACATGACGAATCAGCCACGCCGTCAATATCTCCAGCCGAACGCGAACGCTCCATATCACATAGACAAGTGACCAAGACAAGTCACTTCTTATCTACGTTGCAGCCTAAACCGGCAACTTGTCCTAAACTTGGCTTGGCTGTGATAACTGTTTATATCTCACTAGTTCAACCAATCACTACAGTCTTCTGTGATCTACTTCACACTGTATGATCTAACTCATGTGAGATAAAGGACTAAATTGTGCTATTATAATAATCAGATAGGAGAATAATAATAGTGGTAACAGGAAACATTGTATACAAGCAAATACGTAGACTGCTTTCAGTATACAAAACCTACACACATTTAGTCCTATCTTGAAGAGATGGCACCCTTTTGCTGCAGGTGTTGCTGTTGCCACTCTACATGTTTGTTACGGGAATGAGCTGAAGCAATTCATTTCAGGCATTACAGATTTGACATCAGATGCTGTGAAAATATTGAGAGCTGCAAATAAGTTTGAAAAAGATCTTGTCCAAATTGCAGTTGAAGACTCAGTAGATAGTGATGACGGTGGGAAGGCCATTATTCGTGAGATGCCTCCTTATAAAGCTGAAGGTGCAATAGCTAACCTTGTTAAAGCATGGATAAAAACAAGAATAGACAGTCTAAAGGAATGGGTTGATCGGAATCTTCAACAAGAGGTAGTTTTCATAATCTTTCATACCACTATCCTAATGGCAGATATACAAGCATGTGTACTTGAATAAATATCATATATCTTAATTTGCTAAAATTTTAGCGTTCCATCATTTTTATTCTTCTACAAATTTGTGGCCTTGCCAGCTGAGATAGATCGATTTTGTCTTCCTGGTACTCTACCACTCTTGTATTTCGTCTACTTGTATTTCAGTTGCTAATCCTTTTCTACTTCCTAGGTATGGAACCCACGAGCTAATCAAGAGGTGTTTGCTCCTTCAGCAGTGGAGGCTCTGCGAATAGTAGAGGAGACCATAGAGGCTTTTTTTGCGCTTCCAATACCAATGCATCCTGCATTACTTCCCGATTTAATTGTCAGCCTTGATAAATGTCTTCAATATTATGCAACTAAAGCAAAATCTGGCTGTGGTAATGTTGCTTTGCTCTAGAAAACTTCGTTCAGTGGTATCATTATTTTTAGCAATCAATCAATGAGAGTTTTCATGTGTAGGATCAAGAAACATGTATATCCCTACAATGCCACTCTTAACAAGATGCACCACAGGTTCAACATTCCAGTGGAAGAAAAAAGAGAAGTCAACCACCTCACAGAAAAGGAATCCTCAGGTGGCTACAGCTAATGGAGATAGCTCTGTTGGGGTGCCGCAGCTATGTGTTCGTACAAATTCATTGTATAAAATGCGTATGGAGTTGGAAGTTATTGAGAAAGGAATAATCAACCTATTGAGGAACTCAGAATCTGCTCGTGTAGAAGACTTTTCAAATGGGTTGGTGAAAAAGTTTGAACTCACCCCACCCACTTGTATCGAAGCGATCCCAAAGAATTGTCCGAGGGCCTCGCTTACAGAATCGTCTTCCACGATTCGAGCAACGTCTTATGGGATTCTTTATATATTGGTGATCTTTCATCCTCAAGAATTGAGCCTTTTCTCCAGGAACTCGAACGAAATCTTACCATCATAGCTGACACTGTTAATGAAAGAGTCCGGACGCGTATCATCGCCGACGTTATGAGAGCTTCATTTGATGGGTTTTTGTTAGTTTTGCTTGCTGGAGGTCCAACACGTGCCTTTTCTCTACAAGACTCTTCTATAATAGAAGATGATTTCAAGGCTTTGAAGGATCTCTTCTGGGCCGATGGTGATGGCTTGCCCGATGATATCATCGATAAATTCTCATCTAAAGTTAGAGGTGTGCTTCCACTCTTTAGAACAGAGACAGAGAGCCTCATAGATCGGTTCAGACGCCTGACCTTGGAAGCACACGGCTCGTCTGCTAAAACTCGACTCCCCTTACCTGCAACGTCGGGCCAATGGAGCCCTATAGATCTTAACACGTTGCTCTGAGTTCTGTGCTGCAGGAACGATGAAGCTGCATCAAGATTTCTCAAGAAGACCTATAACTTGCCCAAGAAGCTATCGACACCTTCGAATCCCGCATGGAGAAGATGAAGGTTTGCACGTTGAGTTTGTATTTTATTAGCCTTCATCTGCAACTGGTGCCTCTTGGATACCTATACTGGCTGCAACATTTTCTTGCGAAGATTCAGTGATGGATCTGAGCTTGGGGAAGGGAAGGCTTGATATTGGAAGGTTTGCATTTATTAATCTGCATAATTATTGAATATATATGTAGGCGTTAGATGAAGTGCAATACTGATTGATATTGTTAGAGTAAAGGGATTATAAGCGAAATTATAAGAATCAAACGAGAATCCAAATTAAACGAAAGCAAAGCAAACTCAATAAACGAGTCCCACGGAAGACGATGCTCCCGGCCAAGCGTATCTATACGCCGATAAAGATCCAAGACAAACCCTAAATAATCCTTCTCCTACTAGAACTAGGTTATTAAATACTAATGCCACGCAAAATAGGCCTCACGCGGCCAGCCCGTTACATGGGCTTAATTAAATAATAATCTAAACTTATGCTAATAATAAAAGTACTAATAATAATAAGCAATAATAATAATAATAGGCAATACTTGTATCACCGCCGCCATGCACCTTCTCTCTTCACCATCCACGTTGCCAAGCCATGTACGTCGGCCATCACGTAAGCTACGGTCCACTTCCTTCCACAACCGATCCTCTTCCTTCCACGACCTTCTTCGTTCTATGCCGATAGACTTTATCTCTAACAACTCCTCCACCCTTCCAAACAGCCTTGTCCTCAAGGCTGAAATTCAGAAATTGACTCGATAAATCGGATACACTAACACTTCGCGCACTCGATCATCGCCTCTCCAAACCCATTGCTCTCGTAGAATCCACTCCGGATAGAATTCCGGATCCACCGTCCATAACTCCTCGGGCAATTTATCCGCGAGCTCATGCTTTCCAAGGACCGCCTTAAGAAGCGATACATGAAATACCGGATGCAAATCTTTCAAAGCAACCTTTAGGTCTTCTATCTTTTCATCCAAGCGCAACATCTGAGCGCTGTGGGACTTTGAGACTGTACGTTGATGATTACAAATGATCGTAACCTCCTTGTTTGCATTCTGATAAACAACTAGTTTCTCAGTAATGTTGCCGCCTTTTGTCTCCATGCTTAGCGTGTCATCCAATGTAATAGATGCATTGTATGTACGGAAGACCTTAGCTGTGAGACCAGGCATCAATTCCTTTAGATGAGCGTTCAGTTTACTAGTGTCAAGTTTGTCAAACATATCATCACCACCTTTTTTCCCGCTTCTAAACTATTGGATGGCCTTGAACACACCAACTTCAACTTGGACTTCGTTCTGATACCTTATAGAATCTTTACCGAGGAAATCAAACTTCAGGGTATTTGGAGGTTCTGGTTCCACATTTTCAACTTTTAGCGTACAACAACCAACTGTATCAGCTTCATCATCATCCTTCTCACTGCCTGCCCTAAGAGCCAATTTGTCAATAAGATATGTTGCAACTGCTATCTGCTTCTTAGTAGGATATTTTCTTGTGAAGTCCTTGGTATAAGCAGTCCGGATACCTTGTATATAGTTCTTCAATAGCCTGGCTTTCTCATATTTCTCTTTATCGCTTTGTCCTTTCAAGGTACTACTTGCAGCAAGAAATACATATTTAAACTCCTTCTGGTTGATAGGGTCAATCCAATAGGCTAACCATGTAACCATGTTGTCATGCCTTATTTCTTTCCAGCTTTCGCTAGGTATAGGACACTCAGGAATTGGAGCATCCTTGCCGATATTGATGGTGATGTCACTTGAATGAATCCGTTTCTTCAGCTTCCCCATCTTTGGATGCTCACCCCGACCTCGGAACAAGCCAGGCGGTTCAACTCTGAAGTTTCCAACCCTCTCTTTCACTACGGCAAGAATGGCCCACATATATTTTTCCTCTAGTCTTAGTTTCTCTTCTTTCAAAGCTTTTTTCTCCATTTCCAGTTTGAATCCTGACCACCCCATGGTCGGGCTCGTCGCCCGTACCCATTGAAACCACGATAAGGCGTCACCTTCCATCGCCACAAGCGCCACATCCAGCCTACTCGCATCCAGCGTATTATACAGTTGAAAATTCTGCTCAACCCTTGTAAGCCAGACCTCCGCGCCGGACCCATCAAACATTGGTAACGAAACCTGCGGCGCGCCGGGCGAAGTGATTGCCGAGCTAGCCGCCGCCACAGGACCGGTAGAAATCGGTCCTTCCGCCGATTGATGATCATCCAAACTAGGGTTCGAAGGCGACCTGCCGTCGGAACCCTCTCCCGACTTGTGTCTCTCCGCCACCAAGTCCTTGAGCAAGTCACGTATGGAGGCGACAAAATCTTTCATAGTCGACAACTCCCCACTTAATTGCAAGTCCATTGGCTTTAATCCCTTCTCCAACTCATCCATTCTCGAATTGCATAGCCTGTTGTCGCGTATTAGACATCCGGCAGGTCGGACCAAATTGTTAGAGTAAAGGGATTATAAGCGAAATTATAAGAATCAAACGAGAATCCAAATTAAATGAACGCAAAGCAAACTCAATAAACGAGTCCCACGGAAGACGATGCTCCCGGCCAACATATCTATACGCCGATAAAGATCCAAGACAAACCCTAGATAATCCTTCTCCTACTAGAACTAGGTTATTAAATACTAATGCCACGCGAAATAGGCCTCACGCGGCCAGCCCGTTACATGGGCTTAATTAAATAATAATCTAAACTTATGCTAATAATAAAAGTTCTAATAATAATAAGCAATAATAATAATAATAATAGGCAATACTTGTATCACTGCCGCCATGCACCTTCTCTCTTCACCATGCACATTGCCAAGCCATGCACGTCGGCCATCGCGTAAGCTACGGTCCACTTCCTTCCACAACCGATCCTCTTCCTTCCACGACCTTCTTCGTTCTACGCCAATAGACTTTATCTCTTACAATTGTTAGAGTAAAGGGATTATAAGCGAAATTATAAGAATCAAACGAGAATCCAAATTAAACGAAAGCAAATCAAACTCAATAATAGAGTCCCACGGAAGACGATGCTCCCGGCCAAGCGTATCTATACGCCGATAAAGATCGAAGACAAAACCCCAAATGATCCTCTCCTACGATAACCACCCTAATAAATAGCAAACAAATTCGAAACCAATATGGAAAAGGCCTCACATGTGGCCAGCCCTTTACATGGGCTTAAACAACTACTTAATTAATAAACTATAATAAGAAACCATAATAATAAACTATATATAATACTTCCACCGCCAAGCTGCCACTTCTTTCCTTTCTCATGCACGCACCCGTTTCTCATGCACGCCACATTGTTAGTGATAAAGTCTATCGGCGTAGAACGAAGTAGGTCGTGGAAGGAAGAGGATCGGTTGTGGAAGGAAGTGGACCGTAGCTTACGTGATGGCCGACGTGCATGGCTTGGCAACGTGCATGGTGAGGAGAGAAGGTGCATGGCGGCGGTGTTACAAGTATTGCCTATTATTATTATTATTGCTTATTATTATTAGTACTTTTATTATTAGCATAAGTTTAGATTATTATTTAATTAAGCCCATGTAACGGGCTGGCCGCGTGAGACCTATTTCGCGTGGCATTAGTATTTAATAACCTAGTTCTAGTAGGAGAAGGATTATCTAGGGTTTGTCTTGGATCTTTATCGGCGTATAGATATGCTTGGCCGGGAGCATCGTTTTTCGTGGGACTCGTTTATTGAGTTTGCTTTGCTTTCGTTTAATTTGGATTCTCGTTTCATTCTTATAATTTCGCTTATAATCCCTTTACTCTAACAGATATATAGTACCTATATTCGTTTGTTCTTTAATGATGTTTTTGTGCTGTCTATACATAAAGTTGATGTTTGTTGTGCTATAGCCTACAAACAACACGAGAATGGCTAATCACCCTACCCTGCAGTCATATGCTAGGCACTTTAATTGTTATGTCATCCTAAGGGAATGGTCAAGAGATACGGCATAATAGAATACAATAGTTTTTTAGAAAATGAATATGTGGTTGGACAGTACAAATAAATTAATTTTTTATTTTTTTCTCATTAAGATTAGGTGGGTATCAAAACATATTTGATAATAATTTAATATTTGAAATGAATTGAGTGGAGAAAAATATTTGATACAATCGCATGTTGAGATTATACAACTACCATATAGACCATAGAGTCGCTAAGGCCCAGGCCCTGAGAGTCTTTGCACGCCCATTAAGCGTGGAGCAATACAGGAATGGCTTCCCTCTGAACAACCTCAAGAGTTCTTAAATCCTAAAATATGGAATTCGAATTTCTCTCATTCTATCATCTGTAGCTCACTAAATTATTGCAGACCTAATTTTCAGTAAAAGGCAAGTAAATATTTATTCTCTAAATCTTAACAAACTACAAATTTGAAAAGATATGGGAGTAATAATAGAAGAGAGCTGATATATACTAAATGAGTGATGCATGAGGGGTGGGAGAAGAGGCATCAGGCATGTGATTACTGAAAATTTGCTGCTGCTGCAACTTTTAAAATTTGTATTAAAGAAACATTTATATATAATTCGTAATAATAGAAAAAAGAAAATTAGCTGCATAAATTAAATTACTGTATAAATATATAGAATGTCATGAAAACCAACTCTTATATATGTGAAATTATACTATTTTTGTCCAACTAAGTTTCTTAGCCAATTAAATGAATCGGCAAGCAAGGTTGGATAGCAAATCTACGTAACTACTTCCTCCGTTTCACTATAAGTAACTCAATTATTTCCTGCATGGAAGTTAAGAAAATTTTATTTTGCGGTGCATATTTTTGAGTTTTTGGTAGTTAAATTTCGTCATACATTCTTTGTTATTTTTAGAATGAATCACTTATAATGGAACATATTAGTTAAAAAAGTAAACTATTTATAGTGGGACCGAGAGATAGAATTCTCTGCCATTATATTTTCATTAGTAGTTTTCATTTTCTCAATCAAATAATACGACTTATGTGGTTAAAATTCAATGGGATTTGTTATTTTGATACATATTTGTAAAAAATTTAAATTAAAACTATTCACCATCGACGCCTATAAATAAGAGAAGTCGCCATGTAGAGACGACACTGGAAACCCAATCTTTCTACGCACAAACTGTTAGCAATCAAAAGCAGAATCCAGTGAAGAACTAGCTTCCATTGAAGAACACCTTTAGTTCATCACTTAGAGTTTTTATCTTGTTCCTCCTCTCTTATCTAGGCAAGCTCATTGTAATATCTTTAGCTTAGAAACCTCGAGGAAGTTCACATCCTTGTGAAACCATTCTTATTTGTAAGAACTTCCTCTTAGTTGGAGAAGACTCAAACTCTTCAAGTTTGAACCCTTGTAAAAGTCACTATGACTATAAGTAGAGAATCTGTTTCGCGCACAGATCACTGAGAACTTGCTTAGTATAAATTTCAAGGTTCGCGTCTGTCCAGTAAACAGACGAACTGAGACTTGCTCAGAATAAATATATCAAGTATCCTGCGTTGGTCAGGAGAGTGGACGTAGGACCCAGCGTGTCCGAACCACTTTAAAAATCGCTGTGTTGATTTACTGTTTTATTTAACTAATCATAGTGCATACAAATCATATTTCACAAAACTCAGCATAAAAACCGGTGTTTTCTAACCGAGGCGTTTTATAGGCCTACACTTCCGCACATACTCTGATAATGAACGAATGTTCGACTGACTAAAGTCAGTAGAGCTGAACTCAGTAGAAATTTTTCTGCCCACGCGATCTGAAGCATATTTGGTTCTGACTCAGTTCAGTAGCAAACTCAGCTAGAGATGACTTCGTGTGTAAGAGAAATTTGTATTCAGGTGTATTCACACCCCCCCTACACATGAACCACGTCTCAGGACCAACAATTGGTATCAGAGCTCAGTGCTCTTAACTGATCATTGTTTTCTGAAACTGGTCTATCTCGAACGCAGATCTTAGAAAACCCGTTTTCGCTGCATCTTACATTTCTTCATTGCATCTAATATCCTGTATCTTTCAATGGCTGATATTTCAGGTATTAGGACTGTGCCAATGTTCTCTACTAAAAACTATGCTATATGGCGCGTAAGGATGGAGGCGCATCTGACTTCGCTGCACGACAGCATGACTGATGTTCTGGAGAAAGGCCCCATTGTTCCAATGGTAGACTCAGTCGAACTCGTAGTAGACGGAGCGGGCGGTGCCAGAACCGGACCTAAAGTTGCAAAGGACAAGAGCCTGTTCACTCCTGAACAGAAGAAACTGCACAACCTCGACCGAGTCGCTCGCAATGCTATACTGATGACACTCAGTGACTCTTATCTCGGGAGGGTGCACAACTGCAAGATTTCTAAGGAGCTATGGGATGCTCTCACAGTGCTGAGCCAAGGAACTCCACAGATTAAAGAGAACAAACTGGAGTTGGAGCTTCAGAAACTCGAGGCATTCGCTATGCTTCCAGGGGAGTCCATAAATGATTTCAACGCGGGATTTACGAATCAGCTCAACATCATCAACAGACTGGGGAAGACATTCAGCAACAAGGAGATCAACATCAAAATTCCACGAGCTCTTAGCAGGCCCAAGTGGTATTCTTTTGCTACGTGTATGAGGAGAACTGACCTGAGTTTTGTTACTCTCGACGATATATTTTCCAAACTTAAAGCATAGGAGTTCGAGTTCAACCTCCCACACACCCCCGGTGCTGAAGCTGAAGTGCCAATGGATCATGCTTATAAGGCATCAACTAGCACTCCCGGAGCAAGTCCCTCAGCAACAAGCCAGTCAGCTAGAAGTTCAGTGACCATACCCAATGCTGACAACTTGGCTGAGAAGTATTCTCTCTTTGCGGTGAAATACCAAAAGGAGAAAGAGATGTTTAGACGGAAGATGAAAAAGGCTTCCCAAAAGTTTCAAGGTAAGAGAGATAATAATCGCTCGAATAGTGAATCTAAATCTCTACCTGATTGCAGGAATGCTGAAGCTGCCCCAGTAGAACATAAGGATACACCCAGAAGGGAAGGCAGAACCTCAGCATGGAATCATCTGATGACGATGCTGCATTCATGGAAATTGAGACTGAAGATGCTAAATCGTGTCTAATGGCCGGAGAAGAGGCCGAGGTAAATTCTGAACCCACCATATAACCCTCTTCACCTGGCACACACGACACAAGCTCTGTTGTAGGAGAATCACTAGATGTGGTTCTTGCATACGAAGATTTGCTGGAAGAGCAAATTCAGATGAGCCAGCAGTTCAGCAAGCCCATTCAGGAGATGGAAATCCTGAAAGCAGAGAATCAGAGATTTTCAATGAGAAGTCAGGAATCTACTGAGTCTGAAGGTCTTGTTCAGAGATAGAATGAAGAGATTATCTCTCTGATGACTAAGTCTCTGATCAAGAAGCACAAATCTCAGTGCTGACCAAATACATCTCTGAGAAAGAGACTGAAATTGCTAATCTCAAGGAAACTCTCGCACATACCAAATCTGAACATGAAGCTCTAAGAGAGAGTGTTGAAGTGTGGAGAACCTTGATGACAGAACAGCATATTGGACCAAAGGAGAAGTTGGAGAAGCTTCTACGAGCACAGAGGCCACATGCCACCAAATAGGGGTGTAAGTGGTTCCGCTCCGAACTACGAAACCGGTCGGACCGAATCAAACCAAACCAAAAAATGTGGTTCAGTTCGGTTTCGCGGTTTGGTTCGGTTTATTTTTTTAGAAATAGTTTACATTCGGTTCGGTTCGCGGTTTCAAGAATTTTTGAACGGTTCGAACCGAACCGAACTAATATCCTATTTTTTAATTTTTTTATTTAATATTTGTCTTTCTTATATGAGAATATTGTTGGATTTAGATATTAGATTTAAGTTTAGATCAATTCTATTCTATACAAATGAAGAGAAAGGAGTAACAACTCTATACTTATGAGTTCGGAATGAGTGACATCTTATAAACTATTATTCTTGCATTATTTAAGATTTAAAAAATAAATAAAAAAATAAAAAAGTGAACCAATGAACCGAACCAAACCGAACCATTTATAAGCAGTTCGGTTCGGTTCGGTTCCGATATTGAAAAATCCATCAAACCGAACCGAACCGAACCATTTCTATGTGTTTGGTTCGGTTCCTAAAATACATAAAAAGTCGAACCGAACCGAACTGAACCGTTACACCCCTACCACCAAAGAAGGACTTGGGTACACATATGAAGCCTCCACTTCAGGACAGAAGAGCTCCAACAAGCTGAGTGATAGGTTTGTTCAGGGGATAACTCAACATCCTGATTACACATCCCCTCAGGCAAAGAATAAGCAGAAGATACAAGCACCTCAGTCTAGCAACAGGAAAATGACCAATGGTTCAAGCCCCAAGACACCAAGGTCAAAGTTAGGGGGAACCAAGAAGGTCAGGTGGGCTGAACAGTATGACCACCATCTACTGACTCACCCAACTTCATATTACTATGAGCCAAGATTCAAAGGCCCTAAGGTTCAGAAGAAGAAGAAGAAAGCTGAACCACAACAGACTAAGTAGTCAGCTACTCCAAGTTCAGTGGAGCAGACTACTGACAACAAGGGCGAGATGAAGTCTGAAGCTACCAGGGCTGTTAGACAAGTTTAGATCCTAAAATCTAACCATTAAGGACCCAAGCTGAACCCAAAGGGTACCTGAATCTATTTTTGTTTTGCAGGTGCAATATGACCCTTTGATTGTCGATAGTGGATGCTCAAGACACATAACACATGAGAAGAGCGTACCTACTATGTTCAGCAAGATGGAGCCAGAATTGAGTTCGGTGACAACTCCAAAGGTTACACAAGGGGATACGGAACACTGAAAATAGGAACTATAGTAGTTCCTAGAGTATCTTATGTTGAAGGACTTCAACATAATCTCCTTTCAGTCAGTCAATTCTGCGATAACTCCAATAAAGTGACTTTTGATGCAGGTTTTTGTGATGTTCTGGATAAATCTACAGGAAAAACTGTGTTATCAGGGTCCCGGCGAAGAAACATATATTATGCTGAATGGAATACCGCGGAGCCTGAAGCTTGCCTGCTAGCACACACGGGGTCAGATGACAAAATAGCATGGTTGTGGCATAGACGACTGAGTCATCTGAACTTCAAAATAATGAACAAGCTAGCTCGCGATGCTAAAGTCAAAGGACTGCCCAACGAAGTATTGAAGAGACACAAGAATTGTGAAGCATGTCTGAGGGGAAGCAAAGAAAGTCAAGCATTCCGTTTATTCCGTCGCCTTCCACTGATGGAATCCTTTAGCTGCTGCTCATGGATTTATTTGGGGCAGTCAATCCAGTGACGATCAGAGGAAAGAAGTATGCTCTTGTAGTCGTTGATGACTATTCGAGATATACTTAGGTGATATTCATCGCCAATAAGTCTTACGTCAAAGTTGAGCTGCCGAAACTACTCAATCGGCTGAGCGTCGAAAAGGATATCAAAATTCAGAGGATATGCTCAGATCGTGGAACTGAGTTTCTGAACTCAATGGTAAGAGAATTATGTGAGGCTGAAGGCATTGAACATGAGACATCAGCAGCACGCACGCCTCAGCAGAACGGACTTGCTGAAAGAAAGAACAGAACACTTAAAGAAGCAGGAAGGACGCTACTCGCAGACTCAGGTCTTCCCTTGAAGTTCTGGGCAGAAGCTACTGACACGACTTGCTACACCCAGAACCGGTCACAACTGACTTAGATGCACATGAAGAGACCTTATGAGTTGTGGCAAGGGAGAATTCCTTTTATTTCGCATTTTTATATCTTTGGTTGTCCGTGCTTTATCCACAACAATGGAAAGGACCAGTTAAAGGTCTTTGAAAGTAAGTCAGACCAAGGAGTCTTCTTAGGATACTCCAGGGTCAGCAAAGCTTTCAGGGTTTTTAACTACCGGACCCTTTGCGTGGAGGAAAGCCCCCGTGTTGTATTTGATGAATTTATTTCTGAGTACAGGAAGTCAAACTCTTAGCCAGAAGCTGAAGAGGTCAGAAGCAAGCTACAAGATCTAAGCTTAAAAGGCAGTACTGAAAAGATCCAGCTTTGTTGGGATAATGATTCAGATGATAGTCTTCAGCACCCAACAACAAGCAATGTAGCTGAGGAGATTGATTCTAGCAAACAGAATCAATCCCAGGTAATTATGGTCGATGAGGAAACCGATATGGTAACTGAGACCTCTACTGAGAATAACAAGTCAGGGGGAACTTCTGATGTTCCTGAGTTGAATGCCCTGAACCTGGTGACTCAGTAGATCCAACCCTTGTTACTGAATTACTTGCATACGTAACGAACGTATCTTCGAAATTCCTAATACTCCTACTATTTGTACTGAAACAATTCCAGATGAAGTAACAGGACGTCGTTGCTCATGGCTAGATGCTCATTCTTCAGATCTTATTATAGGACATCCTTCAGCTAGCGTTAAGACTCGATCCAAATTCTGTCAAGGAGAAAGTGCCTTGTATTCATACTTCTTGTCGACTGAAGAACCTCAAACTATTGAGGACGCGCTGAATGATGCTGACTGGATCACCGCCATGCAAGAAGAACAGAACCAATTTACGCGAAACGATGTATGGGAGCTTGTTGACAGACCTAGACATCAACACGTGATAGGAATGAAGTAGGTTTTTCAAGAACAAGCGTGATGAAAACAACGTCATCGTCAGGAACAAAGCTCGACTCATTGCCAAAGGATATTATCAGTCAGAAGGGATAGACTTTGACGAAACATTCGCCCCAGTCGCAAGATTGGAAGCTATTCCTCTATTCCTAGCTTATGCAACACATCAGTAGTTCACAGTCTATTAGATGGATGTGAAGTCAGCTTTCCTGAATGGCGTACTGAAGGAAGAATTCTATCTTGAACAACCGCCTGGCTTTCAGCAGGGACATCAGGTTTACAGACTTAAGAAAGCTTTGTATGGGTTAAAACAAGCACCCAGGGCTTGGTATGATACCCTCTCAGACTTTCTACTTCAGAAAGGTTTTCAGAAAGAAACAGTGGATCGCACACTATTCAGTATCAAGTCAGGCGAAGACATCCTACTGGTGCAGATCTACGTGGACGACATCATCTTTGGATCAAGGAATTTGACTATGTGTCAGAAATTCGAGCAGATGATGAAAGAAAAGTTTGAAATGTCGATGATGGGAGAGATGAATTATTTCCTTGGACTTCAAGTCAAGCAATCAAAGAAGGGAATATTCAGTAATCAAGCAAAATAAACTAGAGATCACATCAAGAAGTTCGGCTGTGAATCCAGCAAATCAGTTATGATGCCCATGAACACCAATCTCAAGATTGATCTTGAAAAAGAGGGAGTATTTGTTAACTCAATTGACTATCATGCTATTATTGGTTCTTTGTTATATCTTACAGCCAGCTGACCTGATATAACTTATGTTGTAGGTGTATGCGAGCGATTTCAGGCGAATCCCAAGAAGAGTCATATCGATTCAGCGAAGAGAATTCTTCGTTGCCTGAAGTGAACACCTGACGTTGGATTATGGTATCCAGCTGATGATAACCTTGAACTATTTGGTTATTCTGATGCTGACTATGCAGGTTGCCGAATCGACAGAAAGTCAACCTTAGGAACTTGTCTGTTCCTCGGTAGCAAGCTCATATCGTTGTTCTCAAAGAAAGAGCACTCAGTAGCAACGTCCACTACTAAAGCTGAATATATGGTTGCCGAAAGCTGTTGCGCACAGATATTGTGGCTTCGACAACAGCTGGGAGACTACGACATTCATCAAGATGAAGTGCCGATCTACTGCGACAGTACCAGTGCTATTGCAATCACTCAGAATCCAGTTCTACATACAAAATGCAAGCACGTGGACATTCTTCATCACTTCATCAGAGATCATGTCGAGAAAAAGGATATCAGAAAGAAGAAGATCCACACTGATAAGCAAAGAGCTGATATCCTGAACAAAGCTCTAGCTGAGACCAGATTCAATGATCTCTCAGTAGAACTAGGTCTTTTGGATCCCACTGATACGATTTAGTAGATGATCCGGAGAAGTACTGAGTAAGGGGGAACCTATATTCAGTACAGCTGAATACTCAGCATTTGTCAAACATGGTATCAGCTGACTATTAAATTCAACTTATGGCGATTCAACATGTCATAACATTTATTTCCCGCCATTAATGTTCATCGTATTGCACTGACTATGGCTTTTTCATTAAATACACGACTTTCCATAAACCTGACTGCGGCGCATTTAATGCATGTCACACCTTACCACTTAGGTGTTAGAGATAAGTAGGCGAGATTATAGGCGGCACAGTAATCATAACCTATTATAACATTTAATCTGAGCCGTTCACTGTTTTAAACCTGATTAATCTCAGTCGCTCAGCTGAAACCGCCTTAGATTCAAATCTGAGTATATATATTCACTCATCTCTAAACTGCCTTACTTTTCCGCCATTAAAGAAGAATTTGTGCGCTGCATTTACTCAAATACTTGAATTTAGACATCTGTTGCTTGTCGAACACTCTTTCTTCGGTAAGGAATCCTTATACTGAATCTGTAACACACTGTTTATTTTCGAAGAACTAATCCGTGTTTTTGCAGATCTCAGATACATCAATGGCTTTCGCACCGATCACAGACGTCGCTATTCCCATCGACATGGAAGATATATTATCCGGGAAGCGAGTCTGGTTCGAGCCCATTCTATTAGTCAGAACCTGCGGGGTAGACTGCATGGCGCCCGTTTTTTACGCCTTAGAGAGGTCGGATCTGCTTCCGATCCTCTCGCGTGCTCCGCGCCATCTACTCCCTCGTCAGATCGTGGAGTTCTTTCTCAACTACCGCGAAGACGATGACTCCAATGACATCTGCACCGTCATTATGAAGAGAGAAGTCCTCGCCAATCAGTGGGAGGATAAGGCTTCTCAGATCGTTATCTCGAAGAGCTTTCATGACAGTTTTAGCCTGGTCGACGAAGGGTCTTTAGTCGCTCGTTACAAGAAAGCGAAGATCAACCAGTATCTCTACCGATTAAGCGGCTTATCAGACTGCGTGTTCAAGGCAGCGTTGAATATCGTGGGTTGGCGTACGTGGTCAACAACATACTAACGAGTTCAGCAGGCTCGTACGAACAACTCCGTAGGATTCGCGTCTAACTGATGATGGGTATAGTAGACGCAACCAAGGTTAACTGGAATGCATTCTTCGGGCTGAGTTCAAGGCTCAGTCGCAGAAATTTGTCGACGCTGAGGAAGGAATACAGTTAGTCCAGAAGGGGAAACTGCTCTATGGGACTAAGGTCTCAATCATGATTGAAGACGAGGTCCCCCGAAATGTCTCGTTCGCCAATTCATTCTACTTCGATGTGAAGCTAATGAAGTTCACAATGACTGCCTCAGCCGGGAAGTCAATTGGGAAGGGACTAGCTGCTAAGCGTCCTTTGGAAATAGTTCAGTCCTCGGCTCCCATTCAGGCGAAGAGACCGAAGACGCTGAAGAAGCCTGTCTCTGATGTGCCACCCTCCTCTCCTATCTCTATAGAGGACTCAGAGTCTGGCACGCATGATATAACTATAAGGGACAAGGTTCAGACGGTCTTCATAGAGGAGACTCAGCCGGACATTCAGGCTGACACCCAAACAACTGAGGTTTCCTCTATACCTCTCTCAGTTCTTAACGCCCGTCTGAAGGCCACAGATGAGGTAGCTAAAGAGATACCAGAGATCGGGTTGTAACCCGATTTGGTGGATATCGCGATCCGCGCAAGAACTCAGATGCGGATCCGATTCTTCTAATGGGACTTGCTGAAGGAGACCATTAGGGTCAAGTCCCTATCCACTCTGCTCGAGGAGGAGCAGACACTAAAGGAGGAAATTGGCTATGAGGAGCGAGCTGACCTCTCTTCATTGGAGGACCTCCGTGTAGTGATGCTGATGTTGCTGCGCAACCGGACTCAAGGAGCTGAGCCATCTTCTACTCAGCCTCCTCCGTCTCCCCCTCCTTCACCTCCTCATGACGATCAGTCACAACCGCCTAAGGATGCAAATATGGGTGGAGCTGCTGAAGGCAACACACCCAAGAACGATCAGCCACAACAGCCATCTACATCAGGCCCGATCGTTCGGACTCCGTCTTCGACTCAGCCACTAAAGCGCCGATATCAATAAGCTGAGATCAAAGACATTTCTACCGAGTCCATCAACAAGGTCATCAAGCAACAGGCTCATAAGAACAGGAACCTCGCCGATGATGTGAATCAGAAGTGGAGCAGGTTCACGGAGGCCCAGACTAAGTCGCTGACCAGTTTTAAAGCTAAACTACTGAGGATCAACGCAACAAGTTATGTCGATGTAGACACGATCCTCGCCAAGGCACTATCAGCTCAGCGAACTGACCTAAATGCTCAATTCCAAATAATCTTACAGTCGCAAGCCAAATCGTTTTCTGAGGAAGTGGCGGTTGTAACAGGTCGCGTTCAGAAGGCAGTGGAGGAGCGGTATGGCTTCACAGCTTACAGTGTGACCAAGGCATTGGTTCAGCAGCATACCTCCTGCCAGACTATAGAGCAGAATGCATCTGCTGCAGTGGAAGACTACCTGACCAAATTTGATAAGTCAAAAGATGCTCTCCTGAAAGCTATTGATCAGGAGCACGATAGAAGGTGGGAGTCTTACACTGATGTCGCAATTGACATTGTTGCAGGAATGTCCTCTGTCAAGGACTCCATAGCTGAATTGACCAAGAAGGTCACTGCCCTGGCCACCCTCCTAGCTTATGCCAAAAAGGGGGAAGGGTCGAGAGCTGCTCAGCTCAGATCTAGTCTAAAGGCTGAAGATCAGCAGCAGGGCGGACTGAGCTCAGCAGCTGAGAAGGCAATTGTGTCGGCAGCTGAAGGAGCTACTGACCTAGCGGTGGCGGAGGTAACTACATTTCTTGAAACTTTGCCTGTTGAAGGTTCACTGCCTCCCACACCTGAGACTGATAATAAGGGTAAGGGCAAGGTACATGCTGAACCTAGCCCACCCAAAGCTTAGAACAAGCTGAAGTTCAGCTCGCGAGAAGAGCAGATTGCCTTTGATGAGCAACTCGCGAGGGAACTAGCTGAAGAAGAGGCTCGTCAGAAGCCTGCTGCAAAGAAGAAAAGAGTCCAGATCCGTTCTCCTGCTTCGGCAAGAACGCAGTTGACAACCTCCAAGCTATCTCGATCAACAGTAGCGGCTCGAGCAGCACCTGCTAGAGCTCAGCAGTCTCGAGCTCAGTAGACCCAGAAGTCCAAGACTGACCATGAAGGCGGAGCTTCAGATTCCAAGTCCAAATCTCAGTCGCCTGCTAAGTCGGAGGAACAACCTCATGTTCCTTCCTATGTCCCTTCCAAAGAGAAAGAACAAGAGATGAAAGAAATTTGGGACGCATATATTAGGGCTCTGAATAGGACAGCTGAGGCCAGGCAGATCAGAGATGCGCGAGAGAGAATTCGTCAGGCTGATCTGGAAGCCCTCAGGCTGAGGACCGAGAAAGAAGTTAGGGAGAGGGTACCAGTAAAGGATAGGAGTATCCCTCGTTCCTCCTGCTTCTTCAGGAGCAGAGAGCCCCTAAGTCAGGTGAAGCACATTGTTTACAAGCGGACTGACGACTGGGTGCCTCTCAAGCACAATAAACAATGGGAGCAGATGAAGGTGTAATTCATCAAGAGATTCCATGTGTGGAGGATTGGTAATGTAGATTCCTCTTCAGATCAAGTTTCTTATTTCAAAGATCTTCTGACCACCATGAATCCAACTCTCCTAGCTGAGATTCAGACTCTGCTTGACCATATAGGTTAACTGCTAAAGGCACCTCCCTTTCGGACTCTACCTCCTCCTATGACACATGAAGGCAATCTTTGCAAAAAGGAGATAGAAGAAGAAATCGAGAATACTATATACAGCAGAAGTCTGAGAGAAACTGATGAAGAAGAATTAGCTGAGATCAAGGCCTTGAGGAAGCGTGTCTACAAGAGTTATGACCCTGAACTCCCAGAGAAGAAGTCAGCAAATTTTCGGGCGAGGATGCAACAGTTCAAGAAGCAGAAGCCCAACTGATTCTTTTCTCTCTAGTCTAGCTTCTAGTGATAGATTGTCGTTGTACTGTAAATCTCTTTATCATATATGACAATATCACATTTTGGCCCTGACAATAACTCATTGTATCAGTCCTGATTCTGTGTGAATGTGCTGAACTTTTTTGTTATGTACTGAAAATTCTGATACATATCAGTAGAACCAGCATGTTATAACTGTGTTAACTGTAGCCATATGCCCTGATACATTCAACTATTCTTAACCGTCATAGTTTGGCTCTGATACATATCCTTTAATCATAAGTTTTCTCTTATATTCTTTACGTCTGATTGCTCTGAAATCTCATTTTCTTATCTTAGTCAGCTGTATTTGCTGACTGGAGCTTTCCCTTGTAATAGATATTCTGTTCAGTAGCTATTAGTCTTAACCTTAGCATGTTTTCTATGATAGAAGATGTAATAGGTTTTGGCATCATCAAATAAGCGGAAATTGTTGGGATAAGGATAAGGATTTAGTAGATGAATCTATAGATCTGATAGTCTTGATAGATTTGGATAGATTTGAAAGATCACAAAACCCTAGCTGAATATTATACCTTCGCATAGCCTAGTCGAGTTCAGTTGTTAGAACTCAGTAGGACGCAGTTCTGTAGCTGCAGGATTCAGTAGAAGACCTCACTCAGCTGAAGAACTCAGGATCGAAGAAGTTAGTTGGACAACAACCTTCAGCTGAATCTGCCCAGGAATTCATGCCAATGCACTGAATGCTCAGAAGAACGTCAGTAGGAAAAACACTTAAGTTGCAGGTCTGAGGATTCAGAGGAAGTCAACCTTGATGTTTGACAAGTCTCAACTGCCAATCTACCTCGACCAATAAGGAGCCGACAGCGACCATGTACTCTGACAAAAGCTGCTCTGAAACTGAAAAAGAGGAGAATATCTACAGTGTACCTGCTCGACAACGTTCAAATTAAAGGAGCCATTTTCCTTATCGTATCGACACGTGTCTAGACCTCCCTCCAACGGATCTATTCACCATCGACGCCTATAAATAAGAGAAGTCGTCATGCAAAGACGACACCGGGAACCCAAGCTTTCTACGCACAAACTCTTAGCAATCTCAAGCAGAATCCAGTGACGAACTAGAGTCCATTGAAGAACACCTTTAGTTCATCACCTAGAGTTTTTATCTTGTTCCCCTTCTCTTATCTAAGCAAGCTCATTCTAATATCTTTAGCTAAGAAACCTCGAGGAAGTTCACATCCTTGTGAAATTGTAAGAACTTCCTCTTAGTTGGAGAAGACTCAAACTCTACAAGTCTAAACCATTGTAAAAGTCACTATGACTATATGTAGAGAATCGTCTCGCGCACAGATCACTGAGAACTTGCTCAGTATAAATAACAAGGTTCGCGTCTGTCAAGTGAACAGACCAACTGAGACTTGCTCAGTATAAATATATCATCCTGCTTTGGTCAGGACAGTGGACGTAGGACCCAGCGTGTCCGAACCACTTTAAAAATCGTTGTATTGATTTACTGTTTTATTTAACTAATCATACTGCATACAAACCGTATTTCACAAAACTCAACATAAAAACTGGTGTTTTCTAACCGAGACATTTTATAGGGCATACACTTCCGCACACACTGTGATACTGAACAATTGTTTGATTGACTAAAGTTAGTAGAAGTTTTTCTGCCCACGCGATCTGAAGCATACTTGGCTCTGACTCAGTTCAGTAGCAAACACAGCTAGAGCTGACTTCGCGTTTGAGAGAAATTTGTATTCAGTTGTATTCACCCCCCCTCTACACCTGAACCACGTCTCAGGACCAACACAAATAAACTTTTAGATCACCTGGGCAAAGTGATTCCAAACACCGAACACTGTCAACTGACTTCAGTTAGTCTACAATACACTCAGTAGATTAACGAGTGCGGAATGTGTAGGCTCGATTTTAAGTTATTTCGAGTTGAAAAATGTTATTACTGAAATCGATTTAGATCAAGCTTGTGCGTAGATTCAGTTTTACTGAAAGTCTAACTTATGAGTTTTAGCAAATCGGTTTTATGCAGTGTGAACAACAAATCAATGAAAAAGTAAGTGTACATTCAGTTTTTAAAGTGATTCGGATACGCAAGATCCTACGTCCACTATCCTGAACAAAATAGGAGTTCTTGAATTTATTATACTGAGCAAGTCTTAGTCAATCTGTTCACAGGACAGATTCTCTAGTTATAGTGTTAGCGAATATACACAGTTTCAAACACAAGGTTTGAGTTATCTCCAACTAGGAAGGAGTTCCTACAATAAGAACAGTTCAATGATTATGAACTCCTTCAGTTTCTAAGCTTGTGATCTAACAAGAGTGGCTTTGAATAGAGATTGGGAACAGAGTGTCTCTAGAGAGATGAACTATAAAAGATGTTCTATGAAGTGAGTTCTTCGCTGAGTGAGCTTTAAGTTCGCTAGAGGTTGTCTGCTTTGAATGCTTGGTGTTCCCGGTCGTCTTCATTGTTTGAAGCTCGATCTCTATATACAGTCTTGACATGTGAATAGATCTGTTTGAGTGAACCTAGACATGTGTCAAAAGCCACAAGGAAAATGACCATCTTCAATTTTGAACGTTAATGTAGATATTCTCTCTTTTTCAGTCTTGAGGGCAGCTTTTGTCAGAACAAGGTACAGTGCTGGCAGCTCCTCATTGGTCGAGGTAGAATGGTAGGTGAGGCTTGTACAAACTCCAAAGTAGTTATAGAGTGGGTACAAGCCCAGTATACACCACATAAAGATTTGGGGGTGTCCTGTTTATGTTCTAAATAAGCAAGCCGACAAGTTGGAGCCACGTTCGGAGGTTATGTTATTCATAGGGTATCCAAAGGAAACGAAGGGTGGATACTTCTATGATCCTAAAGAACAGAAGATCGTTGTTAGTACCAATGCACGGTTCTTAGAAGAGGATTACATTAGTAACCACAAGTCTCGAGTCGACATCATCCTTAAGAAATTACAAGGTGGTCGAGTTCCACTTGAACAACTAGTTTTGCAAGATACACCACACTATTTAAGTTTCTAATCTTCGTGCCCCATAGAAGGAAGACACTTTCTATGGGACGGAGGGAGTATTATCTACTAGAGTACTCGTGTTCACTGGGCACGTAAGTCTCTCAGGTGGATGTTTACGGCTTTGCTCCCACTACTCAATAATAATAAAATATTTTTTTTTTGGAAAACCCATCTCACAAAACTAGTGGTTCAAAAGTATAAAAGTAAGCCACTCACGCGGACGTTTACTTATATAATTGTATCACTATTGTGTAGGGTCCATTCAAATGGAGGTACGGTTAAATATTTAGTTTACAATTTAATGGAGTCCAATTAAATATTTAATTTATTATTTGCTTAGTTTTTTTCTTCAAAAGGTTCATTTTGATTAATGCTAAACAACATAATAAAACGTGCTCATAAAAAATTAACATGCTTTTAAAAAAATGAATTAAATCATATTTTCATGCTTTTCTAAGCGCAATTAATCACATAATTGCATGTTAAAGTATAATAATTAAAAAAATACAAAAATAGGAATTAAAACGTCGTTATTAGGCTAAAAACACAAACAAAGATAATTTTTTTATTTATTACATTGTCGATCGAAATACAGCTCTTCAAAATCCCGAACTGGAAAGACTGCCAAATCGTCATCACATCAGCAAACTACCACGTAAGCTAGGGCTAACGTCAGCAACGCCAGAGCTGACATCAGCCCTCCTCCCCTACCCGAATCGCGTGCCGCCGCCTTTAGTAGGCTGCGCCGGTGCCTACCGTCGCTTGGAGACGTTGCCCGCGGCCTTGCAGCCCCATCCCCATCTTCTGACAGCCACAGCCACCGCCGCCCCGCTTGTTGCTGCCCGCACCTGCGCGCGCGACGGGCAGTTGTAATCGTAGTCGCGTGACCGTGGCTCCTGCTCCGCCTCTCTCTTCCCTCCAGCTATGACCAAGATGTCTGGGCCATGCCATACGGTCGGTGAAATTGACGCAATCACTGCAATATTACAGTATAAAATTATGCCTCCGTTGGCGCCAACACCGCCGCCCAATTCAACCCTTTTCGACCTGTGATTCGTTCAATTGAATGAGGGGAAATGTATTTCGAACACTCATAACAACCGTGTAATGGATTCCAGTCGAGAATAATCGATCAGAACCCCCTTAATTTTTGAATTCATCGTCGGAAAAACTTAAAGATAAGCAGGAAACTTCCGACGTTGATTCTGGTTGTATCCAAGGTCGTATGACCCCATACAACCTATTGACGCGAAGCTCAGGACTAGAGGAATCCAACGGTTCAGGCCATTCGTTGATCAAACACCAGACGCATCGGGAATCACCGACGCAAGATGCGGCGGAACATAGCCAAACTAGGGTTTTTGGCTAATTGGGACTCTTCATTATTGCCTCGAAATTCGTGCCTCACGGACCAAAATTTTAGTATAATAAACAGTACTAATAAAGCAAATTTTCCCTAACATCTACTCGTGGATTTTCTCTTGAGAAAAACGGTACAACAAGGTCAAAACTGTGGCTCGCAAGCAGCCCCAAAGCACGAGATTGTCCCATACGACTGAAATTATTAACAAACTGCCCTAAACATGCTCCTAAAAGTAAAAAATCAGATCCTAAAAACCTGGCTCTGATGTCAATTGAAGGATTGGGAGGACGGTATACCAGCGTCCTTAAATAGCCTCTGATTTTTGCTCGTGTCCGGAGCTTCTGGACTGTGTCCCGTTCCTTTCCTTCCTCCGCGTGGACAGAGATCTAAAGGAAATAAAATGCTCTCACGTTCTTAACTCACGTTCTCTCATGGTTTGAATGAGAATGAATAACAATGTAAATCATTATGAACGTGTGTGTATATACCATATAATATAATGTATAAAACTATTTTATTATAATTATGACCCATTAGTAATTATATTGCTAATGGGCTTCCAATAAATTAATATAAGTTCATAATATAATTAAGGGTAACCTATTGATCAATTATTTGACCCAGCCAATTAATTTCAGATAAATATTTTCCATATTATTAAATAATGTATAAATATATTAATCAATTAATAATAATAATTCCCGAGAGAGCAGAATAAATACTGGGCATCTATTTGGGTCAGACCAGGGATCCAATACAAGAAATAAAGTCGAGCCTCAAATTAATTAATTATCTATGCTCACCCCAGAGCAAAATTAATTAATAAACACAGATTCATTTCACTAGAGAATCCATGTTGACTTACCCCTTTCTCCCAACTTGAGCATGGGCTTGTATTTCAGACTTAATTGATCCCCGTATTTATGAAACAAATATCCGTTAATTAATTAAGCTCACTAACACCTTAAATTATTTAACATCTTATTATAAATTGAGTAGTACCATTCGACCTTATTAACACACTTGAACTTTATCAATTGAATGGGTTTAGTGTGCTAATCCTTACGAGTTCCTCAGGGTATATTCTCAACCCATTTAATATGGATACAGATGCAAGATGCAGACCAGCCCGAGGTACAAATAACTACTATCACCCAAGATACATTGATTCAATTGCGATGACATTCACCATAGTAAGTCAAAGTGATATATAGCTAAATGCACTCAGCTGAAATCTTATCAAGCTTAAGACAAAATTAAGTCATTGAGATCTTTGGTTCTCCACTAAGGTCAGTTAGGAAAACTTACTGAATGATGCTGACTGGATCACAACCATAAGAGGATTGACCTAGTTCGTCATAAATAAAGTCTGGGAGCTTGTTGATAGACCAACACACGAACATGTCATCGGGACTAAATGGGTCTTCAAGAGCAAGTGAGATGAAAATAATATCATCGTTTGGAACAAAGACAATATATGTTGCTTCTCTGCCAGTAGTGAGTCATCACCTTCAGTTGGGTGGTCAGATGGCGAAGGAACTTTGCGGGAGAGGAGGAGGACTTCACCTCCAGAAGATAGAGCATGGAAGATCTTAAGTCCTCGAAGGAAGCAATGTCTGAGGGTTCTCCAAACCCTATCAAAGACAATATATGTTGCTCCTCTGCCAGTAGTGAGTCGACAGGATGCTGCTGAATAAGATAAGCAAGAATGTCCCAGTTAAGGAACCTCAGCAGCATCTGAGTCCTTGCCCTGACGGCTACTTCTACCAGATCCTGATACTTGGCAATTTCAGGAATCTATTCAGCGACTTCGGATCCAGCCCTAAGTTTGGTCTGCTGAACTGTAGAAGGTAGCTCTGAGGAAACTTCAGTTGCTGGTTCATCTTCGTACTCCAGCTGAGTTTCTTCAGTACTTGCTCACTAGACCTTATCTTCGAGAGTGGCACCTTCAATGCTACTGTCCGCATCGAGTAAGTCTTCCCCCTGTGGAGGAGGCGGAGAAACAGCCTTAGACGCCCCTGACTTGGTCAGCTTCTTTCTTTTTGGCTGTTCGGTACCTGGAGGCAATTCAGTAGAAGGTCTTTTTAGTTCAGATCTACGACCGATGGACTTTTCAGCAGCTGTTTTCGACCTGAACATGATCAGTTTCTTGTCGGAATATTTCATGTCGCCAAAAGATGCATGTGATGATACTGAAGCTTCGATCAGTACTGAAACCTTAGTCCCGTACAAAAGTTTGCTCACACTAATTAGTCTTCTCTCTCCTGTGTCTTCGGCAACAAACTTCTGCGACTGAGATTTCAGTCCGAAAAGGAAGAACTTAGGTTAGTTAACCTTGACTCCATCCATAATAGCCATCATAATTGGAGTCTCGGTTTGGAAAGTTGATCGATTGATCCAGCAACGCTTGTGAGTATGTGGATAACGATGTACGCCAGGCCTCTGAATTCTGGCAAGAGCTGATTCTTCTGAAAAGCAGCTTTGAAGGAAATGTTATCCCTCCCACAGAAACGCCTGATATAATTGTTGAGCTCTACGTCTTTGTATCCAATGAGAGATATGCCATGGAAGGTCGAATATTGTCTTCAGACCTTCTAGCATGCTGATGTCGAAACCTCACTCATATACTTACGACAGTTACTTCAGCTTCTGTATCCTCCACCGGATGCATGTTGAAGTAGAACTCGACCACTTGTCTCGGAAGACAAGCTTGAGGATGCTTCGTCAGAAGCTTCTTCAGGCCCGAAGCTTCAAGAGCGGAGAAAACCGCCTCCAGGTATGGCAGTTTCGAGAGATGGAACTCTATAGTCGGTTCAAACATGACCCTGCTCCGAATAATTTCATCAATATCCGCAAGAGTCTGAACGATACTCGATTCCGATGCCATTTTCAATGGAAATCTGCAAAAAAGATGTTAGCACTTGAAAATAGAGTAAGTTAGTTGCAGACTTAAGAAGAAAAATTTACCGAATATAAGAGTGCTTGAGAGAATATGAGTACAGTTGAGAAGAAAAATCGAAGCTCTCTTAGACAATAATGGCAAAAAGTAAGTTGAGAAGGAAGCGAAAGATTTTATAAGATTTGAATTCCAAAGGGTTTTCAGATCTGATGGTTTAGATTAGATCTCGCTTTTTCCTTAACGGTTAGGATCTAATATTATAAACGGAATGATTACTAAGCCGCCCCTAATCTCGACCCACGTAAGATTTGCATAGATAGAGTAAGGTGAGATGACAGGCATTAAATGCGTTGTAGTCAGTTCTTAGGATAACGTACTTTAAATGAAAACGGTTTCTACTGAGTATATCCTTAAGAATTTATGGCGGGAAATAAATGTGTTTCATGCCACTGAATGTAAGCTACTGAACTATTAAATGCAAGCATGCCACTGAGTAAAATACTGAATATAATACTCAAACCTCTTCAGCTGAACCTGGTAGTCAACTGTTTACCAATTGCAAATCAGGAGGATCTTCGTGATATTGAGTGATCAGTTTTTGCTTATGTTCCCCCTTACTGTGTATTGTATGATTCACCCTACTAAATCAATGACTGATTTTGACTTACTGACTTTATCGTACTGAATATTTTTACTGATTCGAGTCAGTAGGATCCAGTAGACCTAGCTCGACTGACAGTTCTCTGAATCTATTCTCAGCCAGCGGCTTGGTCAGTATGTCTGCCCTTTGCCTATCAGTATGGATTTTCTCCATCCTGATATCCTTCTTTTCGACATTGTCTCGGATGAAGTGGTGTCGGATGTCCACATGCTTGCACCTCGTATGAAGAACTAGGTTTTGAGTTATTGCAATGGCACTGGTGGAGTCGCAGTAGATGAGAACTTCATCTTTAGTGATACCATAATCACGCAGTTGTTGTCGAAGCCAAAGGATTTGGACACAACAACTTCCGGCAGCCATATACTCAACTTTAGTAGTGGACGTCGCTACTGAATGCTGTTTATTTGAAAACCACAATATTAGTTGACTTTCGATCTATCCTGCATCCTGCATAATTAGCATCAAAATATCCAGTTAAAATAAGATTATCATCAGCAGGATACCATAACCCAGCGTCAGGTGTTCCCTTCAGGTATCGCAGAATCTTCTTTGCTTAGTCTAGATGACATCGCGTGGGATTCGCCTGAAATCCTGCACACACACCTACAACATAAGTTATGTCAGGTTTGCTTGCTGTTAAATATAATAAAGAACCAATTATAGCTCTATAGTCAGTAGAGTTAACAGAAGCTCCCTCTTTATGTAGATCGATTTTAAAAATTTTATTCATGAGGATCTTGACTAGCTTGCTTGAGTCACAGCCAAATCTCTTCAGGAGGTCTCGAGTGTACTTGCTTTGGTTGATGAATATTCCTTCAGTTGACTGTTTTACTGGAAAACCGAGGATGTAGTTCATTTCTCCCATCATAGACATCTCGAACTTCTCATTCATCATCTTCTCGAATTGTTGACATATAGTCACGTTCCTACAACCGAAAATGATGTCGTCCACGTAAATCTACACTAGTAGAATGTCATCGGCTGATTTAATGCTGAACAGAGTGCAATCTACTGTTCCCTTCTGAAAACCTTTCTAAAGAAGAAAGTCTGATAGGGTATCATACCAAGCCCGGGGTGCTTGTTTTAACCCGTTCAGAGCCTTTCTGAGTCTATAAACTTGATGTCCCTTCTAAAAGTCGGTCGGTTGTTCCACATAGACTTCTTCCTTCAGTACGCCGTTCAAATATGCTGACTTTACATCCATCTGATATACTTTGAATCTTTGATGCGTTACATAGGTCAGGAATAGACGAATGGCTTCCAATCTGGCGACTGGAGCGAAAGTTTCATCAAAATATATTCCCTCTGCTTGACAGTATCCCTTGGCAACAAGTCGAGCTTTGTTTCTTACTATGACGTTGTTTTCGTCACGCTTGTTCTTGAAGACCTACTTGGTACCTATTACGTGTTTGTGTCTAGGTCTGTCAACAAGATCTCAGACTTCGTTTCTGACAAACTGGTTCAGCTCCTCTTGCATAGCAATAATTCAATCAACATCATTAAGTGCATCCTCTATCGACTGAGGTTTTTCAGTAGACAAGAAACATGAGTATAAGGCACTTTCTCCTTGACATAATCTGGATTTGGTTTTTACTGTTTCTGATGGATCTCCAATGATGAGATAAAAGAGTGAGCGTCCAGCCATGATCGTCTGAGTTTGGCTTCTTCTTCTGAGATTACTTCTGTACAGTCAATAGGAGTATTAGGCATTTCAGTAGTGCTATTCTGTGAATGAAGCAATTCAGTAAGAAGTTTAGGATCTATTGAGTGCCTAGGTTTAGGGGCATTTCGCTCAGGAACATTATTCGTTCCCCCTGAATTGATATTTTCAGTAGAGGTCTCAATTACCACTAGGGCTTCCTCATCGACCATTATTACCTGATGTTGATTCTGTCAGTCGAATCAACAAGGTCAGCTACATTGTCTGCGGGATGGGTCTGAGTTTCTTCTTCCTCTGACTCATCATCCCAACCATGCTGGATCTTTTCAGTTTTGTCATTTAGTTTGAGATCATGTAGCTTGCTGCTGACATCTTCAGTATTTGTCTTATTAGGTTTCCTGTCCTCATTATCAAACTTATCAAAAATAACATGAGGGCTTTCGTTCATGCAGAGGGTCTGGTAGTTAAAGACCCTGAAGGAATTCTCCCTTTCCATAGTATCCTAAAAACATTCCTTGATCAGATTTGCTATCAAAGACCTTTAACAAATCCTTTCCATTGCTCTGGATAAAGCAATGACAGCCAAAAATATGAAAATTATAAATAGAAGGAATTCTCGCTTTCCATAGTTCGTATGGTGTCTTCATATGTTGCTTTGTTAGTAGTAAGCGGTTCTGAGTATAACAGGCGGTGTCAGTAGCATCAGCCAAGAACATTGAGGGTAATCCAGAGTCCGCTAGGAGCGTTCTTGCTGCTTCTTTTAATGTTATGTTCTTCCGTTCAGCAAGACCGTTCTCTTGGGGTGTACGAGCTGCTGAAATCTCGTGCTGAATCCTCTCAGTGTCGCAATACTCCTTTATGATTGAGTTGAGAAATTCAGTCCCTCTATCTGAGTGAATTCACTGAATCTTAATGTCTTTTTCCACACTGAGTATTTTCAGCAGTATCGGCAACTCAGTCTTGAATAATCGTCGATAACGACGAGGGCATACTTCTTGCCTAGTCACTAGAGAGACTGGCCCAAACAAGTCCGTGTTGAGCAGTTGAAAGATTCCATCAGTGGAAGGTGAAGGAATTGGAGGATTGTGTTTCTTCGTCTGCTTTCCCTTCAAGCATGCTTCACAATTTTTGTCTTTAATGAATGCTTCATTGGGCAGTCCTTTGACTATTGAGTCGTTTGCCAGCTTGTTCATTACCTTGAAGTTCAGGTGACTGAGCCTCTTATGCCACAACCATCCCGTTATATCACTTGATTTCATCTGGGCAAGCAAGCAAGCTTCAGGTTCGACGGTGTTCCAGTTTGCAACGTAGATGTTCTTCTTCCGCAAACCTGATAACACTATTTTCCCTGTAGATTTATCAATAACATCATAGAAACCAGCGTCAAAGGTAACTCTGTTAAGGTTATCACAAAATTGACTGGCAGAAAGGAGATTATGTTGAAGTCCTTCAACATATGTTACTCTTTGAACTGAAGCAGTCCCAATGTTCAGTGTTCCATATCCCTTTGTGTAACCTTTTGAGTTGTCACCAAACTCGATTCTGGGATCTTCTTCTTGTACATAGTAGGTCAGCAGGCTCTTTTGATAGGTCACGTGTCTCGAGCAGCCGTTGTCCATAATCCAAGGGTCCTGATGCACCGGCAAAACAGAAACATTTTTAGGTACCCTTTGGTTCAGTTTGGGTCCTTAAGCGTTATTCAATGGTTTTGCGACCCAAATCTATTTGGCGACCTTGGGGGTCTCAGACACTTTCTTCTTCTGAACCTTATTGTCAGTCTTCTTCTCCACTGAACTTGGAGATATTGACTTCTTGGCAGCTTTGGGTTCAGGAGCTTTCTTCTTCTGATGTTTTATGCTCTACTAGACCCTGGGCTCATAACAGTGCGAACCACATTGTGCAGGGTGCTCATACAGTAGTTCACCATACTGCTCTGCCCATGTGACCTTCTTAGTTCCCCCTGAATTCGATCGTGGTGTTCTGGAGTTAGAACTCTTGGTCAATTGCTTACTGCTCGGCTGAGGTGCAATAATTTTTGGTTTGTTTTTTGCCTGAGTGATGGGTTTAGTAGTTTGAACTTTCCCTCTGACGAACCTATCAGCCAGCATTCCTGAGCCTTTTAAGGTAGAGGTTAAGCTTCATGAGTGTAGCCAAGTCCATCCTTCATGGCAACTGGCCTATGGGCCCTGAGCATACTCTCCAACTTCTCCTTAGCTCCTAGGTATTGTTCAGTCATCAAACCTCGCCAAACTTCATCACTCTTCCGGAGTGATTCATAATCCTTTTCAACTTATGCAAGCTTCTGACTGAGCCTAGCTATCTCAGTATCTTTCTCAGAATTATCCTTAGTTAGAACTGATATCTGAGTTTTTTTAAGCTGAGACTTCTTCATAAGCGATTCAATCTCTTCCTTAAGTCTCACAATAAGATTCTCTGAATAAGTAGAGACCTGAAAATCAAAAGAAAGTTTTTGATTCTCAGCTTTTACTTGTTCCAACTCCTGAACAGTTCTACTGAACTCTCTACTCAACTGAATCTGCTCCTCCAGTAAGTTGTCCTATGCTTGAATTAAGTCTAGAGGTTCACCTGTAGCTGAGAAAGTATCATGTATGCTCTGTGAAGAGGAGTTTATATTTAATTTAGAGTTTACCTCAGCCTCTTCTCTAGCCATCAGGCAATGTTCAGTTGATGTTTTAGGACTTGATTCTCCGACCTCAACAGCTACAAATGCAGTTTCATGCTCAGAAGATTACATGAACGTGTCTTCCTCTATTGAGTCGTCGAATAGTTCTCCGGTGATGTAGGCCTGCCTCCTTCAGGCCAATTTTTCTCTTCTGGCCTGCCGTTCAGCTCCTTGGGCAGCTGAGAGCTCCGGACATTCATACTGATAATGTCCGTCCTTTTTGCAGTTGTAACACATAGTAAATCTGCCACCTTTTCTAGTTGAGCTATTGGATGGACTTGCAGCAGGCTCCGTCTTCCTGCAATCAGGAGAAGGTTTTGATTCTTCCCTTTTGTGATTATCTTTCTTACCTGAGGGAGAATCTCTGTGGTATTTCTTTATCTTTCTGGCTCTTTCCTTCTCCCAGTAAGTGCAAGAAGTTCAGTAGCAGGAGTCTCAGTAGATTTTGCTTCTGATACTGCAACTGTCTTGCTTGCTGAACCGGGATTACCTCCTGATGTGCTGACTATTGCTTTAAAATCATGGTCAATTTGAGTGTCAGCAGGAGCGCTAACGCACAGTTGGGGTAGACTATGCTCGAACTCCTCTGTCTTTAATTCTGAAAATATAACATCAGGGGTTAGAGCATTAAGATCAGAGCGACGTAAATAAGTAGCGAAAGGAAGCCACTTTAGTTAAGGCAGCGCTCTCAAGATCTTGGTGTTCATCTCTTTATTGGTGAGCAATCTCCCCAGCCCATTAATCACATTGATCTGGTTGGTGAATCTGTCGCTAAGCTCGCCAATGGATTCACTAGGCTCCATGGCAAAGTTGTCAAACTTCTAAAGCTCTAGTTCGAGCTTGTTCTCCTTGATCTTCGGGGTTCCTTGGCTCAGTACCGCCAGGGCATCCCAAAGTTCCTTTGTCGTATTACAGTCTTGCACTCTCTCGAGATGAGAATCACTGAGCGTTGTCAAGATTGCATTCCACGCCACCTGGTCAAGATTGTGCAATTTCTTTTCTTATGGCGTGAAGGCAGCTTTGTCTTTCGCAACCTTTGCCCCAGTTTGTGCTCCTACACCTCCCACAGTGGCATATTCCATGTTATCGATCATGGGAATGATAGGTCCTATCTCAAGGACGTCTGTCATGCTGTCGTGCAGCGATGTAAGTCGTGCCTCCTTTCTCACACGCCATACCATATAGTTCTCCAAAGAGAACATAGGTACCATCCAACATATCAGACATTATGGGTAAGAGTATAAGGATGTATGAAAAGATGCTTGTGCAGTGAAAACATTTTCAGGATCTGTTCGAGTAGACCAAAAGGGGAAAATTTTAGGATGGGGATTCAGTAGATGAATCTGTAGATCTGATAGTCTTGATAGATTTGGATAGATTTGATAGATCCCAAAACCCTAGTTGAATATTGTACCTTCGTATAGCCTAGTCGAGTTCAGTTGTTAGAACTCAGTAGGACAGAGTTCAGTGGCTGCAGGATTCAGTTGAAGACCTCACTCAGCTGAAGAACTCAGGATCGAAGAAGTCAGTTGGATAGCAACCTCTAGCTAAATCTGCCCAGGAATTCGTGCCCATGCACTAAATGCTCAGAAGAACGTCAGTAGGAAAGACACTTCAGTTGTAGGTCTGAGGATTCAGAGGAAGTCAACATTGATGTTTGACAAGTCTCAACTACCAAACTACCTTAACTAATAAGGCGCCGACAGCAACCATCTACTCTGGCAAAAGCTGCCCTAAAACTGAAAAAGAGGTGAATCTCTATAGCGTACCTGCTCGATAACATTGATCGTGCTCTCCAACGGACTCTATAAATAGAGAAGAGTCTCCAAGCTCAACGCACGGGACATCAAGGGAACACAATCTTACAAGCATACAACTCTCTAGCGCACTCAAAGCCAATCTAGAGAAGAACTTGCTTATTTGAATATCCTTAGTTCTTCTCTCTTGAGAATTTTTAGTTCCCCTTCTTTATCTATAAGCCTCACTGTAATATCTTAGCTTAGAACCTTCGAAGGAGTTCACATTCTCTGAATTGTTCTTATTGTAAGAACTCCTTCATTGTTGGAGATCATCCCCTCCCCTTCAAACTTCGGTCTGATTTGTAAATGTCGCTAAGGACTATAACTTAGAAGGGTCTGTCCAGTGCACAGATTCCTGGCTGAGGCTTACTCAGATTAAACAAGACCACCTATTCAGGAAGACTGTGGACGTAGGATCTTGCGTATCCGAACCACGTTAAAAATTTCTTGTGTCGTTTATTGTTGTTTTGCATTGCGTTCAAAATGTTTACAAAACCATCCTTTGCATAAAATGAACAAGAAAAGTGCACATGCCAAAATGGTGTTGGTTTGTATAAAAATGTTTTCAAAGAGACGAAGTCTACCGGGCCCCATAGTTATCCACACAACATTTTACATACTGAGCTTCTCATACTGACCTCTATTAGTAGAAGGGACTCAGCTGCTGAACCACTCTGACCCGCGATCAGAAGGTTTATCTGGTACTGAATTTATTCAGTAGCAAAACTCAGCACTCAACTGACCTTCGCGTTTGAGGAAAAACTTGTAATTAGGTGTATTCACCCTCCCCCCCCCCTTCTTCCCTTGATACTCGTCTCCGGACCAACAATTGGTATCAAAGCGATGTTCTTTTGATCATCGTTTTTGAAAAACTTATTGGTCTACTCAAACAGATCCAGAAAACGTTTTCACTGCACAAGCATCTCTTCATACATCCTTATACTCTTACCTATAATGTCTGATATGTCAGGTATTCGGATGGTACCTATGTTCTCTGGGGAGAATTATAAGGTATGGCGTGTTAAAATGGAGGCACACCTTACATCGTTGCATGATAGTATGACTGACGTCCTTGAGACAGGACCAATCATTCCTATGATCGATAGCGTAGAATATACTGTTGTGGGAGATGTAGGAGCACGAACTGAGCCGAAGGTTCCCAAAGAAAAACCTGCCTTCACGCTAGAAGAGAAGAAATTGCACCGAGTGGCGTGGAATGCAATCCTGACAACCCTTAGTAATTCTTATCTCAGGAGAGTGCAAGAATGCAAGACGGGAAAGGAACTTTGACGCCCTGGCTATACTGAGCTAAGGAACCCCGCAGATCAAGGAAACAAGCTCGAGCTAGAGCTTCAGAAGTTCGAAAACTTTGCCATGGAACCCAATGAATCCATTGACGAGCTTAGCCTCAGATTCACCAATCAGATCAATGTGATCAATGGGATGGGGAGAACGTTCACTAACAAGAATTGAAGACCAAGATCTTGAGAGCGCTGCTTTGACTGAAGTGGCTTCCTTTTGCTACTTACTTACGTCGCTATGATCTTAATTTTTTAACTCCTGATGTTATATTTTCCGAATTAAAGACAAAGGAGTTCGAGCATAGTCTACGCCAACGGTACGTTAGCACTCCAGCTGACACTTAAATTGACCATGCTTTTAAAGCCACGGTCAATACGTCTGGAACTAACCGCGGTTCAGCAAGCAAGACAGTCGCTACATCAGAAGCAAAATCCACTGAGACTCCTGCTGCAGAACGACACGCGCTTATGGCTCTTAAATATCAAAGGGAGAAGGAAAGAGTCAGAAATCTAAAGAAATACAACAGAGATTCTCCCTCAGGTAAGAAATATAATCACAAAAGGGAAGAATCTAAACCTTTTCTCCTGATTGTAGGAACACGGATCCTGCTGCCAGACCATCCAATAACACAACTGGAAAAGGTGGCAGAGTTATTGTGTGCTATAACTGCAAGAAAGATGGACATTATCAGTATGATTATCTGGAGCTCTTAGCTGCCTAACGAGCTGAACAGTGGGCCATAAGAGAAAAATTTACCCGAAGGAGGCAGGCCTACATCGCTGGAGAGCTGTCCGTCGACTCAAAAGAGGAAGATACGTTCATGTATTCTTCTGAAGATAAAGCTGCATTTGTAGCTGTTGAGGTCGGAGAATCAACTCTTGACACATCAACTGAACATTGCCTACTGGCGGGAGAAGAGGCTAAGGTAAACTCTAAACTAAATATAACCTCCTCTTCACAGAGCAAACACGATACTTGTTCAGCTACAGGTGAACCTTTAGACGTGATTCAAGCGTATGACGACTTGCTAGAGGAGCAAATTCAATTGAGCAGGGAGTTTAGTAGAACTGTTCAGGAGTTGGAACAGGTAAAAGCTGAGAATCAGAAACTTTCTTCTGATTGTCAGGTCTCTACTGTCTCAGAGAATCTCGTTGTGAGACCTAAGGAAGAGATTGAATCACTTATGACTAAGTCTTAACTTCAAGAAACTAAGATATCAGTTTTGACTAAGGACAATTCTAAGAAAGATACTGAGATAGCTAGGCTCGGTCAAAAGCTCGCAGAAGTTGAAAAAGACTATGAATCACTCAAGAAGAGTGATGAAGTATGGCGGTGGTTAATGACTGAACAATTCTTGGGAGCCAAGGAGAAGTTGGAGAGTATGCTTAAAGCACAAAGGCCAGTTGCCATGAAGGACGGACTTGGCTATACTAGTGAAGCCTCAACTTCTACCTCAAAAAGCTCAGGAATCATGCCTGATAGGTTCGTCAGAGGGAAAGTTCAAACTACTGAATCTGTCACTCCTCAGGCGAAAAATAAACAGAAAATTATTGCACCTCAGCCGAGCAATAAGAAACTAATCAAAAGTTCTAACCCCAAAACATCACGATCAAATTCAGGGGGAACTAAAATGGTCAGATAGGCAGAGCAGTGTGGTGAACCAGTGTATGTACATCCAACACAATATGGTTCTTAATACTATGAGCCCAGGGTCAGGAGGAGCATGAAATATCAGAAGAAGAAAGCTCCAGAACCCAAGACTGCCACGAAGTCAGTACCTCCATGTTCAGTGGAGAAGAACACTAATAAAAAGGTTTAGAAGAAGAGAAAGTCTGAGACCCCCATGGTCGCCAGACAGATTTGGGTCCCAAAACCACCGACTAACACTTCAAGACCCAAATTGAACCAAAAGGGTACCTAAAACTTTTTTTGTTTTGCAGGTGCATAAGGACCTTTGGATCATGGACAACGGCTGCTCGAGACACATGACATACTAGAAGAGCCTGTTGACCAACTATATACAAGAAGAAGGTCCCAGAATTTAGTTCAGTGACAACTCAAAAGGCTACGCAAGGGATACAGAACGCTGAACATTGGGACTGCTTTAGTTCCACGAGTTACATATGTTGAAGGACCTCAACATAATCTCCTTTCTGTCAGTCAATTCTGTAATAACCTTAACAGAGTTACCTTTGACGCTGGTTTCTGTGATGTTGTTGATAAATCTATAGGGAAAACAGTGTTATCAGGCTTGTGGAGGAAGAATATCTATCTGGAACACCGCCGAACCTGAAGCTTGCTTGGTTACCTAGAAGAAATCGAATGATAAAACAGGATGGCTGTGGCACAAAAGGCGCAGTCGCCTGAACCTCAAGGCAATGAACAAGCTAGCAAGGGACTCAAAAGTCAGAAAACTGCCCAACGAAGCATTCATTAAAGACAGAAATTATGAAGCATACTTGAAGGGAAAGCCGACAAAGAAAAGCAATACACCAATTCCGTCACCTTCCACTGATGGAATCCTTCAACTGCTCCACATTGACCTATTTGGGCCAGTCACTCCAGTGACTATAAGAGGTAAGAAGTATGTCCTCGTTGTTATTGACGATTATTCAAGATATACGTGGGTCATCTTCATAGCCAATAAATCTGATGTCAAGACTGAGTTACCAATACTGCTGAAGAAACTCAGTATGGAAAAAGACATCAAGATTCAGAGGATACGCTCAGACAGAGGGACTGAATTTCTCAACTCAATCATAAAGGAGTACTGCGATACTAAGGGGATTCAGCACGAGACTTCAGCAGCTCGCACACCCCAACAGAACGGTCTTGCTGAATGGAAGAACAGAACATTAAAAGAAGCAGCAAGAACACTCCTAGCAGACTCTGGATTACCCTCAAATTGTGGGCAGATGCTATTGCCTTCTATACTCAGAACCACTCACTACTAACAAAGCAACACATGAAGACACCATACGAGCAATGGAAAGGGAGAATTCCCTCTATTTCTCATTTTCATATCTTTGGTTGTCCTTGGTTTATCTACAACAATGGAAAGGATCAGTTAAAGGTCTTTGATAGCAAATCTGATCAAGGAGTGTTCTTATGATACTCCCGAGTCAGTAAAGCCTTTAGGGTCTTTAACTACCGGACCCTTTGCGTGGAAGAAAGCCCTCATGTTATTTTTGATGAGTTTGTTACTGAGGATAGGAAAGCTAATAAGACAAATACAGAAAATGTCAGCAGCAAGCTACAGGATCTCAAGCTGAATGATAAAACTGAGAAGATCCAACATTGTTGGGATGATGAGTTAGATGAAGAAGAAACTCAGACCCATGTCGTAGGCAATGTAGCTGACCTGGTTGATTCTACTGAACAAAATCAACATCAGGTAACACGGGTCGATGAGGAAGCCCCTGTGGTAACTGAGACCTCTATTGAGAATAACAACTCAGGGGGAACGATTAATGTTCCAGAGCGAAATGCCCCTGAACCTGGGAACTCAATAGATCCTAACCTTCTTACTTAATTGCTTCAGCCATAGAACAGCACTACTGAAAATGCCTAACACTAATAGAAGTAATCTCGGAAGAAGAAACTAAGCTCAAACGATCATGGCTAGAAGCTCACTCTTCTGATCTCATCATTGGAGATCCATCAGCAACTGTAAAGACAAGATCTATACATTGTCAAGGATAAAGTGCTTTATATTCTTGTTTTTTGTCAATTGAAGAACCTCAATCGATAGAGGATGCACTCAACGATGCTGATTGGATCATAAACCAGTTCATCAGAAATGAGGTTTGGGAGCTTGTTGACAGACCTAGACACCAACACGTGATAGGTACCAAGTGGGTCTTCAAGAACAAGCGTGATGAAAACAACATCATAGTAAGAAATAAAGCTCGACTTATTGCCAAGGGATACAGTCAAGCGGAGGGAATAGATTTTGATGAAACGTTTGCTCCAGTCGCCAGATTGGAAGCCATTCGTCAATTCCTGGCCTATGCAATGCATTAAAGATTTAAAGTATATCAGATGGATGTAAAGTCAGCGTTTCTGAACGACGTGCTGAAGGAAGAAGTCTATGTGGATCAACCGCCCAACTTTCAGCAGGGACATCAAGTTTAGACTCAGAACGGCTCTGTACGGGTTAGAACAAGCCTAGGGCTTGGTACGATACCCTATCAGACTTTCTTCTTCAGAAAGGTTTTCAAAAGGGGACACTAGATCGCACTCTGTTCAACATTAAGTCAGTAGATGACATTCTACTAGTGCAGATCTACGTGGACGACAAACGTGACTATATATCAACATTAAGAGAAGATGATGAAGGAGAATTTCGAGATGTCTATGATGGGAGAGATGAACTACTTCATTGGTTTTCAAGTAAAACAATCAACTAAAAGAATATTTATTATCCAAGCCAAGTACACTCGAGACCTCCTGAAGAGATTTGGTTATGACTCCAGCAAGCCAGTTAAGATCCCCATGAATACGAATTTTAAAATTGATCTAGACAAAGAGGGAGCTTCTGTTAACTCAACTGACTATATAGCTATTCTTGGTTCTCTATTATACTTAATAGCAAGCAGACCTGACATAACTTATGATGTAGGTGTATGTGCAAGATTTCAGACGAATCCCAAGCAAAGTCATCTAGACTCTGTGAAGAAGATTCTGCGATATCTAATGGGAACACGTGACGCTGGGTTATGGTATCCTGCTGATGATAATCTAGTTTTAACTGGATATTCTGACGCTGATTATGCAGGATGCAGGATAGATCAGAAGTCAACTTCTAGAACTTTTCAGTTCCTAGGAAGTAAGCTCATATCATGGTTCTCCAAGAAACAACACTCAGTAGCGACGTCCACTACTGAAGCTGAGTGTATGGCTGCAGGAAGTTGTTGTACCCAGATCCTTTGGCTTCAACAACAATTGCGTGATTATGGTATCATTCAAGATGAGGTGCCTATCTACTGTGACTCCACCAGTGCCATTGCAATAACTCAGAACCCAGTTCTTCATACGAGGTGCAAGCACATGGATATCCGACACCACTTCATCCGAGACCATGTCGAAAAGAAGGATATATCTATACAGATAGACAAAGGGCAGACATACTGACCAAGCTGCTAGCTGAAAACAGGATTCGAGAACTCTCAGTTGAGGTAGGTCTCCTGGATCCCACTGACCCGAGTCAGTAGAAAGATTTAATATGACGAGTCAGTAAGTCAAACTCAGTACTTGATTCAGTAGGGTAAATCATACAGCACTCAGTAAGGGGGAACGTGAGACGAATACTGATTCCTTAGTATCATGAAGATCTTCCTAATTTGAAATTGGTGAACAACTGATCACCAGGTTCAGCTGAAGAGGTTTGAGTATTATGTGCAATATTTTACTCAATAGCATGCTTGCATTTAATTTATCAGTAGCATACATTTAGTGGCATGATGTTGGGAGGTGATTCAGCAGTAGAATGTTTAGAAGATTTGGCTGATCCCAAAACCCTAATTTGATTGGTGAACCATTCATTTGTATTTGTAACGCCTTGGTCTCTGAGAGTTTCAGACTCAGTAGACTTGCCTTCAGCATGGTCCCAGTCTCAGAAGTTCTGTCTGGTGAACCTCAATAGACTATCAGCCTCAGTAGCATGGAATGAAGATTCAGTAGTGCTGGACTCAACATGAGCAGCGTACTGAAAGGTGTTCAGGAGTCAGTAGAACTGAACTCAGCAGGAGCAGTTTACTGAACTCAGAGTCGACCTTCAGTAGAGTTGAACTTAGCAGGAGTATACTACTGAACCCCTGGTCAGACTCAGCAATGGCCTGACAGTTTCCTTAACTGTCAGTGGTTTTCATAGAATAAATCAGTAGAGTTGTCCGAGGTCGTACACATCAGAGAAGTCAGACTTCAGTATCTTCCTTGAAGTCTGAATGTCTCAACATCCTTCTACACCTCGACCATTGACAAGCAGCCTGCCATCAAAATACTTATAAAAGTTGCAAGTCAACCATTTCCCTGAAAAAGTTAGTAGACTCTGCACGATTTCAAAAGAGCCCTTAGCTACCCAAATAGAGTGACACGTGGACAGTTCGTCTCCACCGGATCATCCATAGCTCACCTCTATAAATATAGAGAAAATCAAATCGAACAAAAAGAAAAAAACAACAAGACACACGACGTACAGGCTTTGAACAAACAAGAACATAAGCTTTCCGCAAAGAACTACAGAGAAAACAACCAACCACGAAAAGCACTCATACTGCTCTAGGGAACCAAGCTTTCATAAAATCAAAGCCTCTAGCATCCAAGTGAAAGAACATGAATCCAGAGATATTATTCCTCACTGTTCTTCACCCTAGAAGGACTTTCTTGTTCCCTTTCCCTCTAACCTAATCTCAACTGAACTTATCTATAGCTTAGAACCGAAGGAGTTCATCTCTTGAACTGTTCTTATTGTTAAGAACTCCTTCATCGTTTGAGAATCATTCAAACATATTTTGTTTGACGTTGTAAACTGAGACTTGCTAATATAATCACAAAGCTGTGTTTGTCCTGTGTACAAACCGACTGAGACTAACTCAGTATAATAAAATAGCCTCCTGCCATGTTTAGGATAGTGAACGTAGGATTTTGGATATCCGAACCACTTTAAAAGTCGCTGTGTCATTTACTGTTGCATTGATTTACTGTTCATTTAGAAAACTATTTACAAAATCATTCAACAGAGTTTCAATAAAAAGCTAAATTGAGTGCACTAATCTACTGAAACAGTTTTAATTAATAACGTTTTCAAACCAAACTGAATCAAGCATACAAAACTGAATCAAGCATACCCTATTACGCACGCTACTGAACTTCTACTGAACGATACTGGATTCTGACATCTGTCAGCCAGCAGACCACAGTATAGTCAGTCAGTCTGTCCACGCGATCCAAAACAGCTTGCCTGATCTACTAAATTCATTCAGTAGACAATCTCCGTAATCGGACTGTTCGCGTTCAAGTTTGAGAAAAAGCATTTCAGGTGTATTCTCCCCCCCCCCCCTCTACACCTGAACGTTTGACTCGGAACCAACAATTAGGATCAGAGCAGTCGTTCTTTAGAACTTTTGTTATCTGAAACTGGTCTACTCGAACGGATCCTTGAAAACGTTTTAACTGCATATTATTCTTCATTCATATCATTATCTAAGATGTCTGATATGTCAGGAATCAAAATTGTACCATGTTCTCAGTAGAGAACTACGAGGTATGGCTGGTCAGAATGGAAGCACATCTGACCTCCCTCTACGATAGCATGACAGAGGTCTTGGAAGACGGACCTATCGTACCTATGGTCGATAGTGTTGACTTTCAGGAACCAGCTCAAGGAGGAGCGGTGACCGCGAAGAAGGAGCCAAAAGACAGAAGCCTCTTCACTTCAGAAGAGAAGAAGCTTCATAACTTTGACCGGGTAGCCAGAAACACCATTTTAACCACGCTAAGTGACTTGTATCTCGGCAAAGTTTAGGACTGCAAGTTGGTGCTGAACTCCAGAAGCTGGAGAGTTGTCACTCATGTCCGGCGACACGATTGAAGATCTCAATGTCAGATTTACGGATATGATGAACATAATCAATAAGCTAGGAAAGACGTTCTCCAACCAAGAGATGAATCTCAAAATATTGAGACGCCCTGCTAGACGGACCATGGACCATTCGCTACACTTCTTAGACATTCTGGTCTTGATATTGTTTCTCCTGATCATATATTTTCATAATTAAAAGCTGAAGAGTTCGAGTTTGGTCTGCCACAGAGGAAGTAGGGAGCTGAAGCTGACACTCAAATAGACCATGCCTTTAAAGCATCAGTCAGCATAATGGCTCCAACGTCTAGTAAAGTTGAACCTTCATCAAGTGAATTACAAGAAGGGAGCATAGCTAAAACGATAAGCATTGCTTGCGATCAAAAATCAGAAGGAGAAGGATCGGCATAGAAAAATGTGTAGAGTCGTCAGAAACTCAAAGAGTGTTGGTCCCGAGATTAAACGTTCAGGTGTAGAGGGGGGGAGTGAATACACCTGAAAACAATTTCTCAACTTCAAACACAAACAGTCCTTTTCAGGAAAGCACCATACTGAACGAGTTCAGTAGACCAAATAAGTTGTTATGGATCGTGTGGCAGAGTGACTGACTTTACTGAGGCCTGCTAGCTAACTTGAGTCAGAATTCAGTACCGTTCAGCTAAAGTTCAGTATAGTGCGGAAATGTGTAGGCCCAAATTCAGTTGAGTTTAGAAAATGTTTTTAACAAAACAGTTTCAGTAGTTAGTGCGATCGATTAAGCTTGGCTGAAACTCAGTTGAATGATTTTAGAAAATACTTTCAGTATGCACAATAATCAATGCAACAGTTAAAGAGAAAAAACAAACACAGAACATAGGCACTTTTTAAAGTGGTTCGGATCCAACATCCTACGTCCACAGTCCCGAAAGATCAGGAGGCTATGTATTATACTGAGATAGTCTCAGTTGGTTTGTACGCTGGACAAACACTGGTCTTGAGATTTATATTGAGCAAGTCTCAGTTTTTAAAGGATCAAACTAAAGCGTTTGACAAACTCTCCAACTATGAAGGAGTCCTTTACAATAAGGATCAGTTCAGATATTGTTGGGTGATGATTCTGTCCTCAGCATAATCTTACTTAGTGGAAAATGATTCTATCTTCTATGCTGAACCATGCTCAGCAGCCTAGTGCTCTGAATGTTGAGAAGATTTGAAGATCCCAAAACCCTATCTGATTGGTGAACCATTCCGTTGTAATCGTTATTCTTGTCTCTGAGGTTTCAGACTCAGTAGACACTCTGCTTCTGATCAAGGCGCTCAGTAGATTATCTGCCTTAACACCAGAAGTAGAAGACTCAGTGATACTGGACTCAGCAGGAGCAGTATACTGAAAGAGTCAGTGGAACTGGACTCAGCAAGAGCACTTCGCTGAACTCAGAGCTGATCTTCAGTAGACTTTACTCAGCTATCTACCTACTGAATACGAGATCAGACTCAGCATCGGTAGACAGTCTTCTGAACTGTCAGATACTTTTGAAAGACAATCAACATTGTCAACACTGTCTCAACCACTCTATCCACCTCGACGAATGACAAGAACACACGTGTCTTCTCACCTGCTAAAGCTGCAGTCAACCTTTTACCTAAAAAGGTGGGAAAGTACACTGTTACCTACTTCAAAAGAGCCGTTTGCTACCAAAAGAGAGAGAAAGAAGAAGATCGTCTCCAACGGATCTTTTCCAATCTCTGCTCTATAAATAGAGGGACATTTCAAGAAGAGAAAAAAAAGGTGCATAAGCTTAAACGACGAAAACATACACAAGCACTAAAACGAGCTAGAACCAGAAAACCCTAAGTCTTCCGCAAGAACTTGAAGATCTATCTCCGGCGAGAGACTACCTTCTCAGCTCATAGGGAACCAAGCTAAACTGTTAGAAGAGCATCTAGTATCCAAATCGACGGTACACGAACCTAAAGCTTATTTCAGCTGTTCGTCGATCTAGAAGCTACATTCTCATTCCCTATCCCTCTAACCCTAAGCTCAACCGAATATACTTATAGCTTAGATGAAGGAGTTCATATTTGAACCCAATCCTTATTGTAAAAGGACTCCTTCATAGTTGGAGAAGTTTGTCAAACACTTTAGTTTGATGCCTTTATAAACTGGGACTTGCTCAGTATAATCCCCAAGCCACAGCTTTGTCCTGTGCACAAGCTGACTAAGACTAACTCAGTATAATAAATAGCCTCCTGAACTTTCGGGACAGTGGACGTAGGATCGATTGATATCCGAACCACTTTAAAAATCTGTGTCTTGTTATTGCTTTCTGATTACTGTTGCATTGATTTTACTGTTCCTACTAAAAATCTTCTTTAAAATCATACAACTGTCTCAGCATACTGAACTGTCTACTTGCTGAACTGAGACTTGTATAAAACGGTTTTTCCACTCAACTGATTAGGGCCTACACTTTTCCGCACCGTTGAACTCTACATGATTGATACTGAATTCTGACTCAGTCAGCTAGCAGATCTCAGTAGAGTCAGACTCTTTGCCACACAAGATTCAGAACAGCTATTTTGGTCTGCTGAATTATTTCAGTACGGCACTTTCCTGAACAGGACTGTTCGTGTTCGAAGTTGAGAAAATCGGATTCAGGTGTATTCACCCCCCCCCCCTCTACACCTGACCGTACACTCGGGACCAATAATTGGTATCAGAGCGGGAGTTCTTTAAGACTCTTGTTATCTTGAAACTGGTCTACTTGAACGGATCCGGAAAATCGTTTTCACTACATATCACTCTACATTCATATCATTACTTTTATATGGCTGATATGTCAGGAATAAGAATGGTACCCATGTTCTCGGTAGAGAATTATGGAGTATGGCGAGTCAGAATGGAAGCACATCTGACATCCTTCCATGATAGTATGACTGAAGTGCTTGTAGATGGACCTATTGTTCCCATGATCGATAGTGTCATGACTCAGGCCCCAGCTGAAGGAGGAGGAATGGTGACTGGGAAGAAGATCCCTAAAGACAGAAGTCTCTTCACTCCTGAAGAGAAGAAGCTTCACAACTTAGACCGAGTCGCCAGAAATGCCATACTGACCACTCTTAGTGATTCTTATCTTGGCAGGGTTCAGGAATGCAAAACTGCAAAGGAACTCTGGGACGCTCTAGCGCTACCGAGTCGTGGAACTCGAAAGATAAAAGCTAACAAGCGCACCGGAACTCTAAAAGCCTGGAAAGTCTCGTCTCTCATGCCTCGGTGACAAAATAGAAGATCTAAACGTCGATTTACGAATCGATGAATTCCATCAATGGGTCGGGAAAGACATTCAAGAACCGAGAAATGAATCTCAAGATACTGAGGGCACTGCCGGACGGACACTGGACACCTTTTGCCACCTTATTGCGACATTCTGATTTAGATGTTGTCTCTCCTAACCATATCTTTTCAGAACTTCAGGCAGAAGAGTTTGAGTTCGACTGACCTCAACGAAAGCAAAGAGCTGAAGCTGACAATAAAATTGACCATGCCTTCAAAGCATCAGTCAGCACATCATCTCCAGCGACAAGCAAGACAACGAGTAAGACTGAACCTTCACTCAATGATCTACAAGAAGGAAGTCTCGCTCAGAAGTATGCGTTGCTCGCTGTGAAGTATCAGAAGGAGAAGGAGAGGCGAAGAAAACTGACTAAAGCATACCGAGACACAAAAGGTAAGTCAGATTATACGCCAAAACGCACTTCTGACTCACAATCTTCTGAATGCAGAAAGAAGGATGACTCAGCACCATCAAAGGATAGTAAAAGCAAAGAAGAAAGAGTCATCACTTGCTACAACTGCAAAAAGCCAGGACACTATCAATATGATTATCCTGAGCTCAGTAGTGCTGAACCCGCAGCACGTAAGGCAAGGAGAGAGAAATTCGCCCAGAAGAGACAATCCTATATTGCAGGCGAAATCTCAGACGACTCAGAAGAAGTCGACTCCTTCATGGACTCATCTGATGATGAAGCAGCTTTCATGGCCTTAGAGCATGAAGCTGAAGGAACAACTGAAAAGTGCCTAATGGCAGGAGAAGAGGATGAGGTGCACAAAGATCCTTGGTATGTGGACAGTAGATGCTCAAGACATATGACTTACCAAAGGAACCTACTGAAGAATTATATAGGCGAAGAAGGACCCGAGTGAGTTTGGAGACAATGCAAAAGGCTATACAAGAGGATATGGAGCACTCGGCATTGGAGCGCCACGGTTCCTAGAGTATCATATGTTGAAGGACTTCAGATAATCTTCTCTCTGTTAGTCAATTCCGTGATAACTCGAATAAAGTGATTTTTGACACTGGTTTCCGTGATGTCATTGATAAATCCACAGGGAAAACAAGTGTTATCAGGTTCGCGTAAAAAGAATATATATGTAGCCGATCGGAACTCAGCGGGAACCACGAAGCTTGTTTGTTGGCGAAGAACGACAACCGTACAGGATGGTTTTGGCATAGGAGACTCAGCCACCTCAACTTCAAAACGCTCAACAAACTAGCAAGGAACACTCTAGCAAGAGGACTGCCGAATGAAGTATTCAGCAAAGACACTCAGTGTGAAGCATGTCTGAAGGGAAAGCAAACAAGGAATCAAAATCCACCTGTTCCATCTCCTTCCACTGATGGAATCCTTCAGCTGCTACATATGGATTTGTTCGGTCCAGTCTCTCCAGTGATGATCAGAGGCAAGAAATATGCTTTAGTGGTCATCGATGACTACTCGCACTACACATGGGTCATATTCATTGCCAACAAGTCTGACGTCAAAACAGAGTTACCAACGCTTCTGAAAAAGCTCAGTGTCGAGAAGAACACCAACATAATCAAAATTCGTTCTGACAGAGGAACTGAGTTCCTTAATTCCATGGTAGAGGAGTTCTGCAAAGCAGAAGGAATTGAGCATAAGACATCTGCTGCGCGCACCCCTCAGCAGAACGGGGTTGCTGAATGAAAGAATCGCACACTCAAAGAGGCAGCAAGAACTCTACTCGCAGACTCAGGACTCCCAACCAAATTCTGGGCAGAAGCAACTGACACTGCATGTTATACTCAGAACCGATCTCTACTGACAAAGCAGCATAAGAGAACACCATATGAACTATGGAACTGCAGGAAGCCTTCTTTATCTTATTTCCATATCTTTGGTTGTTCATGCTTTATCCACAATAATGGGAAAGATCAGTCGAAGACTTTTGATAGCAAGTCGGATCGGGGAGTTTTCTTAGGATACTCTCGGGTCGAGCAAAGCTTTCGAGTATTCAACTATCGGACTCTTTGCGTGGAGGAAAGCCCTCATGTTGTTTTTAATGAGTTTGCTACTGAAGACAGGAGCAATAACTCTAACTCTAAATCTGAGGACATCAGTAAGAAGCTACGAGGATATAAGCGTAAAAGACAAACCCGAAAAGATCCAACCTATGTTGGGATGATGATTCGGACAAAGAAACCGAAGACAAGTCTATCGAATCTCAACCGGCGGAACAAGTAGGCTGAAGCAGTTGACTCTCTCGAACGGAGTCAATCCCGTGTAACTCAGGTCGATGAGGAAACCTTAGAGGTAATCGAGACCACTACTCGAGAGTAACAACTCGGGGGGGAACATCTATTAATGTTCCCGAGCCGAATGCCCCCGAACACGGAAACTCGGTAGATCACACTCTCATTCTTGAATTGCTTCAATCTCGGAATAGTACGACTGAAATTCCTAACTCACCTACTATCTGTGTTGATCAAATTTCAGATGAAGAGCTGAAACATCGTAGATCGTGGCTAGATGCTCACACACCTAATCTAATCATTGGAGATCCTTCAGCAAAAGTCAAGACAAGATCCAGATTCTGTCAAGGAGAAACTATGCAGGAGGAACTGAATCAGTTCACGAGAAACGAAGTTTGGGAGCTTGTTAACAGACCCCGGCATCAACACGTCATTGGAACAAAATGGGTCTTCAAGAACAAGCGAGATGAAAACAACGTCATAGTAAGGAACAAAGCAAGGCTCGTGGCTAAAGGCTACTGTCAAGCTGAGGGAATAGATTTCGATGAGACATTCGCTCCAGTTGCAAGATTGGAGGCAATCAGACTATTCCTAGCCTACGCAACACATCAAAGATTCAGAGTCTATCAAATGGATGTGAAGTCTGCGTTCTCGAACGGCGTCCTGAAAGAAGAAGTCTATGTAGAACAACCGCCCGGCTTTCGGCGGGGACATCGGGTTCTGACGACTCGGAAAGGCTCTATATGGGTTAAAACAAGCACCCGGGGCTTGGTACGATACCCCGTCGAGTTTCTTCTTCGAAAGGTTTTCGAAAGCCACGAGATCGCACGTTGTTCAGCATTCGACCGGAAGATGACTTATTACTCGTGCGAGATCTATGTAGACGACATTATCTTCGGATCAAAGAACGTCGTCATGTGTCGGCCAGCTTTGAGAAAATGATGAAGGACAAGTTCGAGATGTCAATGATGGGTGAAATGAACTATTTCCTCGGCTTTCAAGTCAAACAATCTGAAAGGGGAACGTTCATTAACCAAGGCAAATACACTCGAGACCTCATCAAAAGATTCGGTTGCACATCCGGCAAACCTATCAAGATCCCGATGAACACGAATATGAAAATCGATCTTGATAAAGAGGGAGTATCGATAGACCAAACTGAATTTCGTGCAATAATTGGTTCCGTATTATATCTAACGGCTACTCGTCCCGACATAACTTATGTTGTAGGTGTCTGCGCTCGATTTCGGGGCGAATCCTAAGCGAGCCACATGGACTCAAGGCAAAGAAGATTCTCTCGCTACCTCGAGGCACACCTGACATGGGTTTATGGTATCCAGCTGATGATAATATTGAACTAACTGGTTACTCTGATGCTGACTATGCAGGATGTAGAATTGACCGAAAATCAACTTCAGGAACTTGTCAGTTCCTAGGCAGTAAGCTGATCTCATGGTTTTCAAAGAAGCAGCACTCAGTAGCCACGTCAACTACTGAAGCTGAATACATGGCTGCCGGAAGTTGTTGCGCCAAATCCTTTGGCCGAGACAACGAGCCTAAGAGACTATGACGTCATTCAGAATGAAGTGCCGATATTCTGCGACAGTACCAGTGCTATTGCAATCACTCAGAACCATGTACTACACACGAGATGCAAGCACGTGGACATTAGGCATCACTTCATTCGCGACCATGTCGAGAAAAAGGATATCAGGATGGAAAAGATCCATACTGACAAACAAAGGGCTGATATTCTGACCAAGCCTCTAGGCGAATCCGGATTCAAAGAACTTTCGGTAGAGCTAGGTCTGCTTGGACCCTACCGACCCCGGTCGGTAAGAAGAAGGTTCCAGGAGAGGATCATTCAGATAAGGGGGAATGATCACTCTCAATACCGAGTAAATTCGATGCGTAGAGACAGAAAACCATCTACAAGAGGTATCGGTGACTACCGTGTTCGGTCGACGGGTTTGCGTATCACTACTCAGTAGTAACGAATAAAACAGTGATGCATTTATAATGAAGATTCAGCATGCTATTAAATATCCTAAGTTTGTCATTTATTATTAACGGCTTATATTTAATGCACGACATTCCATACACAAGTTTGCTGAACTCTGCACGCATTTAATGCATGTCATCTCATAGTTACTACTTAGGCATATTTACAACTGGCTTTGACTTAGGTGGCATATGTGATCATTACTTAATATATCTTTTAATCTTGACCGTCCATCTCATAAAGCAAGTTTAAACTCTGCCTTTGATCGAAAACCGTTCACCTTCACGTTAAATATATATTTTCGATCATATCTTTAGAAACCGCCATTACCGCACTTCAAATCTTTTGCATCCGAAAATTCTAAGATCATTCCTTGCAATCCCCTCTTGCATATCCTTTCAGAATCTCTCTTTCGGTATGCTTATTACAACTGCTATACGAATTAATCTTCTTTTTCAGAATCGCTATACAAACTGCTTCTTTTAAATCGATACTGATAAATGCTAGTGTAATAGGTACAATGGCAAGTAAAAATATTTCGGTGTCTGCTCTAGTTAACATGCAAGAAATCCTGGACAAGGATCGTGTTTGGTTCAAGCCAACCATGGAGTTCAACGCCTGTGATCTCGATTATATGGACGAGATCTTCTCAGCTCTCAGAGAGTCAGGGCTTGAAAGTCTTCTTTCAAGGAAGCCGACGTACTTCCTCCCGAGGCAGGTGGCCAAAGTTTATCTTAATTCTGACTCAGTAGGCGGGGACATAATCGGAAGATTCGCCGTTCACGAGATCAAGGATGCTTTTCCGATTCTGAAGCAAATATCACTCAAGGAGGCACTAAAGAGAAGTTTTGATCTGCCTTCTGAAGGAGCCAGTACTGTGGGGTACAAGGATGATCTTGTAGATGACTATTTGACAATGTTCTGTGGAAAGCCCACGACCTTCAGAGCTGCTTTTCCTAAAAACAACATGCTGCCTCAGTACAGAGCTTTGGCCTATATTGTGACGCATCTACTGACCAGCCAAGCAGGCTCATTCGATCAAGTATCGAGGCTCAAGATCCAGCTCATGATGGCCATATACGATAGAGCCCAGATTAATTGGACGGAGTTCTTTATCCGTGAATTCATGGCTCAAGCGACAAAATTCGACAAGGCCGCTTGCACGCTGAGTGCAAAGAGCAAGCTTCTTTATGGACTGAAGCTGTCCATAATGATAGAGGATGTCTGCGGATCTGAACCAATCACCTACAGTGACAAGGAGTACTTTAATGTGAAGAAGGTCAGATTCCACAACAAGACTGTTGCTCTTCAGCAGATCGGGTCAGTTCCTCAGCCATAACTCAGCAGACTAAGCCTCAGCAGGCTACACCCTCGAAGAAGAGAACACCTCCAGCAAAAACTCCAAAGGCACCAGCTAAGAAACTGAGGAAAGCCATTCCGGACGTACCTACTGAACCTGAGGTTTCTCCTGAAGTTCCTGCTACTCAGGCTACTCAGCAACCTATTCAGCCTCAGCGGCTGATAGACGAGTCAGAATCATCTGAAAAGACTCAATCAGTGGAGAAGGCTGTCACCACTGAGGAACCCGTAGAAGTGGAACAAGGGGATGCTACTGAAGCACATAGCGAGGAGATTCAGCGTCTTGACAGCCCCCTCTCAGTTCCACCACTCAGCAGTGTACCTCCTGCTGAGACTCAGACGTCTCCCATAGACTTGGAGTCCGAGACAACATCTGAAGAAGAGACAATTGGGATGGAAGCTTCAGTGATCATATCCAGAGCATCCCGAGAGATTCTTCAACAGATTCCAGAGCTCGCTGACTACTCTGATCTGTTGCTCATTGCAAAATCAGCAAGGCTCCACATGTTGCTGTGATTTCAGGAGTGGCCCCAACTACAATGTCTAGTACTCCACCACTCCTGCCAGCAGCTTCATGAAGAAGAATTGAAGTTGAGGGAGCAAATAGGCTACTCTGAGCCTGCTGACCTCAGCACCATGGAGAACCTGAGGGTTGCTATGCTGGCAATGATACATGACAGGCAGCTAGCTACCGGGTCAAGACTTCGGATGGATCAGACCACGATGGTCAAGATCCACCCAGTGATTCAGGCCCTGGAAAGCCTGATGAGGAAAATCCCCAGGATAAGGATACACATGCTACTGATCAAGCTCAACCTCCACTCCGTATCCTTGGACCTGCGAAATCCACGGCTGGTGCTTCGTCCTCAGCAGAGCCCGCTCAGCTCTTGCTGGAGTCGACTTACGAGCGGCGCCCGGCCCAACCGCCAAGAGATCTCGATCCATAGCGAAAGCTCTCACCGCTCGGGGAATCCGGAATCGAGCTCTTGCGAAGGCCATCCACAAGGTGTGGAAACAGATCGCGCTAGCCACAACCACCGAGCTACGAGGGCCGAAAACATCCGTATCACAATCGCCCGCCCCTGTTGTCTCCGCAATCAGTATCGAAGCTTTGGCTAAGCGGCGAAGCAGTTTGATGATCAGCTCAGAATCATTCAGGAAGGACAAGCCAAACTTCTCGAAGCATTCCAGGCTTCAATGTCCACTCATATTGAGTCCTTCACTGAACAAGCCCAGGCCACGGAAATCCGTCTTGACAACATTCAACTGGTCGTGGAGGATAAGATTTCTGAGAGGCTGACAGAATTCAAGGCAGCAACTGACCTCTCCCATAAGCAATACTCGGACGAACTGACAAATGAGAGGAATGAGCTGCACTTGGCACTGACAAAGATCCATGACAGATTGGACAAACTATCAGCTGTCTACACACGCCTAGACAAGAAGGTACTCGTCCCTACCCCGGCTGTAATTGATGATGCCAAAAAGGGGGAAGGAAAAGAGAAGAGTACGGAAGGAAAAGAGAAGAGTACTGAGAAGCCGACCCCTACCACAACTGTCAAATTACTTAAGGGGACAGCTTCACTGAGATCTGAGAAAAAGACCAAGTCCGTGACTGAGATAAGCAGGACTGAGACTCAGACTTAGACAGAGGGTAAGGCCCAGGGTGTCTTGGTTGCGAGCACAGCTGAGACTGGCCCAAGTGGCTCAAGAACCCAGGCTACTCATGCAACCCAGACTCCGACTGATATTATCAAGGAGGTTGCAGAGTATGCTGAGCAGGAAGAGTCAGAAGAGGAAGAGGCTCCTCTCCCTTCACCTGTTCAGGGAAAAGGCAAGAAAGTGCTGATTCTCCCAACCCCTCCAGCCAAGAGAACGAAGAGATATATTTCAGCCGAGGAGGAGGCTCAAATTGCAGCTGATGAGAAGCTGGCAAGGGAGATTGCTGAAACAGAAGCTGCTAATAAACCAAAGTCTAAGCCTGTCAAAGGAAAGACAAAATCTCCAGCTCAAGGAGGAAGAAAGCCTGCTAGGATACCTCCAAGGAAACTGATTATCGAGGATGAAGAAGATAGGGAGAAGGAGAAGGAGCAAAAGCAGCAAAGCACTGAGAAGCAGGGTACGTCAAAAGAAAAATCAAGTACCCCTACTGAATCTGAAGACATTCCTCAGAAAGCCACTGAAGCCCAAGATGATGAAATTGAGGCCATATTCGACCAAATGAACAGATACCTATACAGAGGCGAAGAGGCTAGACAAGTTCATGTTGCCAGAGACAGAATCTGGGAGGCAGACCTTGAAGCACTGAGAAAAAGAACTGGGGAAGAGGCCAGGCTGAGAGTACCTTCAAAAGCTGATATTCCTTATCGATACAGAAGGTTCAGAAAGCAGCTGATCTGAAATTGCACAGATGGCCAAAGACAGACAATTGGATACCTGCTCAATTATTTCTGGAGGTTCTGGCCCAACATGACTTAGGCTGATGCCTACACAGAATGGATGATGATAAGTGAACCTGATCTATACATATACTTGCATAAAGCCGTATCTGAAGGTATAGAAGTCAGTGTTCCGGAGCCCAGAATCATACCTCCACCTAGAAGAAATGATGACTCAATCCACTTTTGGGTAATAGAAGCTGAAGTGAAGTATGCTGCATCGAAGAGAGAACTGGACGAAGATGAGCCGGCGGACTTTGCTTTGCATACTTGAAGCCGAGGAAGAACACATACCGGATGTATGGAGTGCCGCCGCCGAGACGCAATCTCAAGGATTCATGGACAGGATCAAGCAGTTTAAGGGCTCCTAGGCTTAGTTCTGATCTTCCTAGCTTAGCATGATTTGTAACTGTACTGATCTGAATAACTCATATATACAAATCTGATTTTGGCTCTGACAACCACTTGTTGTCTATTCAGCCGTGTTTGTATTATGCTTTAACACTCAGAATCACTAAAGTGATGACTGACTCACACACTCACTTTATTTACTTTCTTGTCAGTTTATTACTGTGTTAGATTCTGCTAGTCTAGTTTCTATGTAATGGGGGAAATTGTGTTTTGCCCTGTTCCCTCAGTAGTCTAGAACTGTTGGAACAACTCCACTGATCTTACTTGTAATAATGTAAGGAGCTTTGTTTCTGATAGTTTAGTGTTAGCATAGATGATAGGTTTTGGCATCATCAAATAGGGGGAAATTGTTGGGTGATGATTCTGTCCTCAGCATAATCTTACTTAGTGGGAAATGATTCTATCTTCCATGCTGAACCATGCTCAGCAGCCTAGTGCTCTGAATGTTGAGAAGATTTGAAGATCCCAAAACCCTATCTGATTGGTGAACCATTCCGTTGTAATCGTTATTCTTGTCTCTAAGGTTTCAGACTCAGTAGACACTCTGCTTCTGATCAAGGCGCTCAGTAGATTATCTGCCTTAACACCAGAAGTAGAAGACTCAGTGATACTGGACTCAGCAGGAGCAATATATGCTGAAAGAGTCAGTGGAACTGGACTCAGCAAGAGTAGTTCGCTGAACTCAGAGCTGATCTTCAGTAGACTTTACTCAGCTATCTACCTACTGAATACGGGATCACACTCAGCATCGGTAGACAATCTTCTGAACTGTCAGATACTTTTGAAAGACAATCAGCATTGTCATATACGAGGAAGAGAGAAGTCAGCTTCAGTTTGCCTTGAAGTCTGTGTTGTCTCAACCACTCTATCCACCTCGACGAATGACAAGAACACACGTGTCTTCTCACCTGCTAAAGCTGCAGTCAACCTTTTACCTAAAAAGGTGGGAAAGTACACTGTTACCTACTTCAAAAGAGCCGTTTGCTACCAAAAGAGAGAGAAAGAAGAAGATCGTCTCCAACGGATCTTTTCCAATCTCTGCTCTATAAATAGAGGGACATTTCAAGAAGAGAAAATAAAGGTGCATAAGCTTAAACGACGAAAACATACACAAGCACTAAAACGAGCTAGAACCAGAAAACCCTAAATCTTCCGCAAGAACTTGAAGATCTATCTCCGGCGAGAGACTACCTTCTCAGCTCATAGGGAACCAAGCTAAACTGTTAGAAGAGCATCTAGTATCCAAATCGACGGTACACGAACCTAAAGCTTATTTCAGCTGTTCGTCGATCTAGAAGCTACATTCTCATTCCCTATCCCTCTAACCCTAAGCTCAACCGAATATACTTATAGCTTAGACGAAGGAGTTCATATTTGAACCCAATCCTTATTGTAAAAGGACTCCTTCATAGTTGGAGAAGTTTGTCAAACACTTTAGTTTGATGCCTTTGTAACCGGGACTTGCTCGATATAATCCCCAAGCCACGGCTTTGTCCCGTGCACAAGCCGACTAAGACTAACTCAGTATAATAAATAGCCTCCTGAACTTTCGGGACAGTGGACGTAGGATCGATTGATATCCGAACCACTTTAAAAATCTGTGTCTTGTTATTGCTTTCTGATTACTGTTGCATTGATTTTACTGTTCATGCTGAAAATCTTCTTTAAAATCATACAACTGCTGTCTCAAAGATATCGAACCGTCTACTTGCTGAACTGAGACTTGTATAAAACGGTTTTTCCACTCAACTGATTAGGGCCTACACTTTTCCGCACCGCTGAACTCTACATGATTGATACTGAATTCTGACTCAGTCAGCTAGCAGATCTCAGTAGAGTCAGACTCTTTGCCACACATGATTCAGAACAGCTATTTTGGTCTGCTGAATTATTTCAAGACGGCACTTTCCCCGAACAGGGAGCGTTCGTGTTCGAAGTTGAGAAAATTGGATTCAGTTGTATTCACCCCCCCCTCTACACCTGACCGTACACTCGGGACCAACAGATATGAACTCCTTCATCTAAGCTATGGATATGATCTGCTGAGCTTCTGGTACTGAGGCAGGTAATCTACTGAGTGCCTAAACCCAAATGAAGAGTGTCTACTGAGTCTGAAACCTCAGAGACAGAACAACACATTACAACTGAATGGTTCATCAGTCAAAGTAGGTTTTGGGATCTTCAAATCTTCAGCAAATATTCAGAGCACTAGGCTACTGAGTCATCTCTTAACAAATTGTGAGAAGACTGAATCATCTCCCAACATTTTCCCCCTATTTGATGATGCCAAAACCTAACACTATGACTATCAGAAACAGAGCTCCTTACAAGTTTTACAAGTGGAGTCAGTGGAGTTGTTCTTCAAGTCCTAGACTACTGAGGGAATCAGGGAAGAAATATCAGAACCTAACAAAAGACTAAACAACAATTTCTCCCTGTCTAATAATATTTTCCCCCATCAATGCAATCTAACAGATCATAATCTAACAAGGTAAAAACTGACAGAATAAATATAGTTAGTGTGTGAGACAGTAATCACTTAAGTGATTCTGTGTGTTAAGCATAAAGACAAACAAGGCCATATAGATAATGAGGAATTATCAGGGCCGAACAACTGTGATGTTTTATATATATAAAGTACTTACATCAACTGCTATTCTAAGAACTAAGAAAACATAACAGAGAAGAAATACAGAAGCTATCTATCATCTGAACTGATGAATCCTATCTTTGAAGTCCTTTGATTTTGATTCAGGAAGAGGCAGTCCATACATTCTGTAAGTGATCTTCCTTAGCTTCAGTATCTCCGGCAAATCAGCAGGCTCATCTTCATCCAAGTGTCTTGCTTGGGCAGCATCCTTAATCTCTTTCTCAATTACTCCATAATGAACAGAGCCATCAAGTTTCAGTGGGGGAGGCATGATCCTTGGAGCTGGGACTCTGACATCAATTTTATCTGCTATGGCCTTCTGAACTCTAGCAAATATCTCTGGGTCGGTCTTCAGAAGCCATTCAGCAAATGCAATAGACTTGTGCATCTCAGGCCAGTATCTCCAGAAAATAGTATCTCTTGTTGTAGTCTGCCTTCAGTGACTCCCACCTCTGAGTTCTTTCCCATGGTATCCATTCGTCCACTCTGGGCCATCTATGAAATTTAAGATCAGTAGGCTTCCTGAGTCTTTTGTATTAATATGGAATATCTGCCTTCTCAGGAATCCTTTGGCTAGCTTCCTTCTCAGCCTTCAGCCTCAGAGCTTCTAAGTCTGCCAATCTGAGTCTTTCTCTTGCATTTCAAGCTCTTGTCTCTTCGAGGGGACATAGGAGGGTACATGTTCTTCTTCTTCTGAATCAGCAGGAGTAGATGATTTTTCCTTTGAAGTACCCTGCTGACCAGTTATCTGTTGTTGCTGCTCTTTCTCCTTCTCTTTGTCAGCCTCATCACTTATCTTTAATTTCCTAGGAGGCAGCCTTGTCCCAGGCTTCCTACCTCCTGCTGGAGCCTTAGTCTTGCCTTTGGCTGGCTTTTTCTTTGGCTTGTTAGCAGCCTCAGCCTCAGCAATTTCTCTGGCAAGCTTTTCGTCAGCAGCTATCTGAGCTTCCTCCTCAGGAGTGATGTATCTTCTTGGTCCTTTCTTTGAGGGAGGAGTTGGAAGCTTCAGTATCTTCTTACCTTTACCTTGCACTGGAGGAGGCAGAGGAACCTCTTCCTCTTCTGACTCCTCTTCTGCATACTCAGCAATTTCTTTAATTATGTCACTTGGTGTCTGAGTTGCTTGAGTAGCAGAGTCCTTGGGTCCTGAGCCGCTAGGGCCAGTCTCAGCAGGCACTACATCTCCTGCTGCTCAGACACCCTGGGCCTCGCCTTGTGTAAACTGAGTGGAGGGACCAGTGGGAACAGATTGCTGACTCTGAGTTTCTCCGGCCACTGTCCTCACTCCTCTTGGTACTCTCAGTACCTTCCCTTCTGTTATCTTCAGCTTTCCTTCCCCCTTTTTGGCATTAGCAAATATGCCAGGGGAGGGAATTTGCACCTTCTTATCCAGACTCTTGTAGGCTGCTGAAAGGTCGTCTAATGCGTACTGCAGCTTTGTGAGTCTCTCATGCAACTCATTTCTCTCCTCAATAAGTTGTTCGTTGTACTTCTTGTGAGAGGCATCGGCTGCTTTCTGGATATCTTGCAACTTCGGATCCACTCTCTCTTCCATAGCCTTCTGAATAGATTGAATTCTGAGCTCGGAGGCCTGGTATATGGAAGAGACGGATGCAGTGTGAGCTGACTGGGCGGCCTTGTAATCTTTCAGAACTTTTGTTTGACCTGCCTCCATCAACTTCAGTTACTCTTCGAAGTTGGCTCGTTGAGTGGCGAGTGCTTCAGTTAGGATCGTGGAGAAGTCAGGGGCAGGCGTGTTCTGAATTGTGGTTCTGAGCCCCTTGATCTCCGCACTGTGAGGCTGAGTGGTCTGCCTCCACGTCTTGTGGACGGCACGGGCGAGGAGTTGGTTCTGAGTTCCTTGACTCCTCAGGGCCCTAGCCACTGACTTCGATCGTCGGCAGACTCAAGTAAGAGCTAAGCTGGTTCTGCAGACTTCGAGGTACCAGTCGCCGACTGACCTGGTCCAAGGATGCTGAGTGGAGGTTCAGCAGTAGAAGTTGGAGCATCCTTGTCCAGTTGAGTACCCTCATCAGGCTTATCAGGACCTGAATCAAGGGGTGGCTCCTGACCATCGGGGTCAGACCCATCTGAGGGTGCCGTTGCTGAGACTGGTTGGCGATCATTCAACAAGGCTAGCATAGCAACCCTCAAGTCGTCCAAGGATCATATATCAGATGGCTCTAAGTAGCCAATCTTGTTCCTTATCATCAGCTCCTCCTTGTGGAGTTATTCACAGGAGTGGTGTTTGATCAGCTTATTCAGGGTAGACCACTCCTGGAACCTGATCAGCAAATGGAGTCTAGCCTGCCTTGCCAGAGTGACAAGATCATTGTGACTGGCTATCTCCGGAATATGTTCAGCTATCTCTCGGGAGGCTCTTGATTGCAGAGTTGATGCCTCCATCCCGATCGATTCTGACTCAGAAGCAGTCTCAGAATCTTCTACTTTAATGGGAGACTGTTGCTTCTCAGCAGACGGAATGCTGCTCAGTGTAGGAACATCCAAGGGGCTCTCAGTCATAGGGATCTGTTCATCTTCGACCCCTTGTTCCACTGTCTTGTCTCGTTCAGTGGAGACGGCCTTCTCCACTGACGTAGTCTTTTTTGAGGACTCAGACTCGTCCCTCAGGTGCAGAGGTGGTTCATCAACTACCTCTGGTACGACCTCACTGACTTTCTTCAGTCTCTTGGTCGGTGTTTTCGGAGTAGACTTGGGAGGGGACCTCTTCTTCGTAGGAGCAGAGGACTTCTGAGCTCCGGTCGTGGGATCAACAGGCCCTGACCTAATCTGCTGAAGGGCCGCTGCCCTGCTCTGGAAACGAACCTTCTTTAGATTAAAATACTGCTTGTCAGCATAAGTAATGTTGTTTGTTCCGCAGAAGTCCTCTATCATGACTGACAGCTTCAGTCCGTAAAGTAATTTTCCCTTTACTGATAGGCACTGGGAAAGCTTATCGAATTTCGCGGACTGCGTCATGAATTCTTTGAGGAAGAATTCAGTCCAGTTGATCTTCGCGTGATCATAAATGGCCATCATCATTTGTATCTTAGGCCTTGACACTTGATCAAAAGTTCCTGCCTGACTTGTCGGCAATTGAGTCACAATATAAGCCAATGCTCTAAATTTCGGGAGCATGGCGTTCTATGGAAACGCTGCTCTGAAAGAAGTTGGCTTCCCGCAGAAGATCTCAAGGTATTCATCCAATAAGTCATCCTTGTAGCCCACTGTACTGAATCCTGCGCTGGGAAGTTTGAAGCTTCTCTGAAGAGCTTCTCTAATAGACATCGTCTTTATCTCTGAAATGGCACGAGAGGGGTCGCCAACTGTATGGACGACATATCTGCATCGGATATCACCCTCTACTGATTCTGAGTTCAAGTATAACTCAGCAATCTGGCGCAGGAGGAAGTATATCAGCTTCCTCGACAGAAATCCCTCTAAGTCGGTCGCTCTTAGGGCATCGAAAATCTCCACCATGTACTCGAGTTCGCAGACGTCAAACTCTATCATGGGTTTGCACCAAATGCGATCCTTCTCCAGGATCTCTTGCATATCAAGGGGGATGTTAACAACTACTCCTGCTATGTTGTCTCCTGCAAATAGACAATATAAGTATCGAGAAGAAAATATTACAAATATAGTATACGATGCTGAATGATCATGAAGAATTTACCGAAGAGTTTTCCGAGTTTTTGAAAATGAGTTTGCAAGGAAACAGAAGCTTTTCTCAGAAAACTTAGGGTTTGTAAAGATTGCAGAGTGAAAATGGCGGTTTCTAAACTTTGAACGTGTTTATATATGTTAAAGAAGATGAACAGTTAATAATCCACGGTTCAGTATGAAATAGCTTTTTGAGATGGACGGCTGGGATTTAATGTTATAAAATAGGTAATGATCAATTTAGCCGCCTAAGTCAAAATACAGTTGTAAATAGCCAAAGAAGTAACTTGATTCGACATGCATTAAATGCACCGCAGAGTTCAACATACTTTACATAGAATGTCGTGTATTTAATGTAAACCGTTATATTAAATGACATTTCCTAAGGTATTGAATACGAAGCTGGATCTGAGTCATAAATGCTCATAATGTTTCATTGGCTACTGAGTAGAGATACGCAAACCTGTCAGCTGAACATCGTAGTCAGTTGATACCTCGTGTAGATGATTGTTGAGTCTCTACGTACTGAATCTACTCAGTACTGAGAGTGAACATTCCCACTTGTTGAATGCTCCTCTCCTGAATCCATTTACTGACTAGAGTCAGTAGGGTCCTGCAGACCTAGCTCTACTGAAAGTTCTCTGAATCTGGCTTCAGCTAGAGGCTTGGTCAGAATATCTGCCCTTTGATGGTCAGTATAGATCTTTTCATCCTGATATCCTTCTTTTCGACATGATCGTGAATGAAGTGGTGTCTGATGTCCACGTGCTTGCATCTTGTGTGAAGTACTGGGTTCTGAGTGATTGCAATTGCACTGGTGCTATCGCAGAAGATCGGCACTTCATTCTGAATAACATCATAGTCGCGTAGCTACTGTCTCAGCCAAAGGATTTGGGCACAGCAACTTCCGACAGCCATATATTCAGCTTCAGTAGTTGACGTCGCTACTAAATGCTATTTCTTTGAAAACCAGGAAATCAGCTTACTGCCAAGGAACTGACACGTCCCAAAAGTTGACTTTCGATCAATTCTACATCCTACATAGTCAGCATCAGAATAACCTGTTAGTTTAATATTATCATCAGCTAGATACCACAAACCCATATCAGGTGTTCCTCTGAGATAGCGGAGAATCTTCTTTGCTGAGTCCATATGACTCTGCTTAGGATTCACCTGAAATCGAGCGCAGACACCTACATCATAAGTTATGTCAGGTCGAGTAGCTGTTAGATATAATAATGAACCAATAATATCACGAAATTCAGTATGGTCTACTGATACTCCCTCTTTATCAAGATCAATTTTCATGTTCGTGTTTATTGGGATCTTGATTGGTTAGCCGGATGTGCAACCGAACTTCTTGATGAGGTCTCGAGTGTATTTGCCTTGATTGATGAACGTTCGCTTCTCAGATTGTTTGACTTGAAAATTGAGGAAATAATTCATCTCTCCCATCATTGACATCTCGAACTTATCCTTCACCATTTTCTCAAACTGCTGACACATGATGACGTTCTTCGATCCGAAGATTATGTCGTCTACGTAGATCTGCACAAGTAGGATATCATCTTCTAGTCGAATGCTGAATAATGTGTGGTCTACTATGCCTTTCTGAAAACCTTTCTAAAGAAGAAACTCAGACAGGGTATCGTACCAAGCCCTGGGTGCTTGTTTTAACCCGTACAGAGCCTTTCTGAGTCTGTAACCTAATGTCCCTGCTGAAAGCCGGGAGGCTGTTCTACATAGACTTCTTCTTTTAGCACGCCGTTCAGGAACGCAGACTTCACATCCATTTGATAAACTCTGAATCGCTGATGTGTTGCGTAGGCTAGGAATAGTCTGATTGACTCCAATCTTGTAACTAGAGCGAAAGTTTCATCGAAATCTATTCCTTCAGCTTGACAGTAGCCTTTTTCCACGAGTCTTGCTTTGTTCCTTACTATGACGTTGTTTTCATCTCGCTTGTTCTTGAAGACCCATTTAGTTCCAATCACATGTTGATGTCGGGGTCTGTCAACAAGCTCCCATACTTCATTTCTCGTGAACTGATTCAGCTCCTCCTGCATGGCTATGATCCAATTAGCATCCTTAAGTGTATCCTCAACTGACTGAGGTTCTTCAGTAGACAAGAAGCAGGAATATAATACGCTTTCTCCCTGATAGAATCTGGATATTGTCTTTACGCTTGCTGAAGGATCTCCAATAATCAAACTAGAAGAGTGAGCGTCCAGCCACGATCTACGATGTTTCAACTCTTCATCTGAGATTTGTTCAACACAGGTAGTAGGTGAGTTAGGCATTTCAGTTGTACAATTCTGAGCTTTTTCATAAGTGTTGGTAACTCTATTTTGACGTCAGACTTGTTGGCAATAAATATGACCCATGTGTAGCGCGAGTAGTCTTCTATAACCACTAAAGCATACTTCTTGCCTCTGATCGTCACCGGAGAGACTGGACCGAACAAATCCATATGTAGCAGCTAAAGGATTCCATCAGTGGAAGGAGATGGAACAGGAGGATTTTGATTCCTTGTTTGCTTTCCCTTCAGGCATGCTTCACACTGAATGTCTTTGCTGAATACTTCATTCGGCAGTCCTCTTGCTAGAGTGTTTCTAGCTAGCTTGTTGAGTGTCTTGAAGTTGAGATGGCTGAGTCTTCTGTGCCAAAGCCACCCTGTTATGTTGTCGTTCTTTGCCAACAAACAAGCTTCAGGTTCAGGTGAGTTCCAGTCAGCTACGTAGATATTCTTTTTGCGCGAACCTAACAACACTGTTTTCACTGTAGATTTATCAATGACATCACAGAAACCAACGTTAAAAATCACTCTATTCGAGTTATCACAAAATTGACTAACAGAGAGAAGATTATGCTGAAGTCCTTCAACATATGATACTCTTGGAACTGTTGCAGTTCCAATGCTGAGTGTTCCATATCCTCTGGTATAGCCTTTTGCGTTGTCTCCAAACTCGATTCGGGATCCTTTTTCAGTAGTATAATTCTTCAGTAGGTCCTTTTGGTATGTCATATGTCTTGAGCATCCGCTGTCCACACACCAAGGGTCCTTGTGCACCTGCAAAATAGAATTATATTTTGGTACCCTTGATTTTTGATTTTGGGTCCTTAGATGTTAGTTTTGGAAACCCAGATCTGTCTTACGACCCTGGTGGTCTCAGACAGTTTCTTTCTACTATGATCAACATACTTGACCACTGGACTGGTCGATGCTGACTTCTGAGGCTTTACATGTTCAGGAGTCCTGATCTTCTAAGTGGGTGGACTGCTGACCTTTGCCTTCCGCACGACTTTCTTTTTCTTCTTCTGACTCTTAGGTCCTCTCCTGACTATAGGATCATAGTAATATGACCCATACTGAGCTGGATGTGTCAGCTGCGGAGGTCCATACTAATCAGCCCACTTTGCTTTGCTAGTTCCCCCTTGACTAAACTGGGGTGATTTGATACTGATTTTCTTGTCAGAATGTTGATAGCTGGGATGAGGTGCCTTCATCTTTTGTTTGTTCTTGGCTAGGGGGTTCAGAATATCTGCATTGATGGTCTCCCCTTGAACAAATCTGTCAGCTAGCCGGTTTTCTGAGCGTACGGGGGCAGATGAGGAGGCTCCATGGCTGAATCCAAGTCCTTCCTTGCAGTGCTTAGGCTTGTTGCCTACTAGCATCGCCTCAAGCTTCTTTTCAGCGCCCATGTATCGCTCTGTCATCAGGTTCCTCCAGACATCATCACTTTTCTTCAGCAGTTCATGCTCGGTCTGAAGTCCTGACAACTCTTGCTTCAGTAGACTCAGTTCAGTATTTTTCTAAGTCAAGTCATTGGTCAGTACTGAGGTCTGATTTTCTTGGCCATCAGAGAGTTTATCTCCTCCCTGAATCTCAACACAAGTCCTTCTGACTCAGTAGCAACCTGACACTCCTGCGAAAGTCTCTAATTCTCCACTTTCAGGGTATCCAACTCCTGAAGAGTCTTACTGAGCTGCAGACTCATCTGAATCTGCTCGTCGAGTATTTCTTCGTATGCGATTGCGACGTCCAGATTCTCATCTACACCTGAAACAGTGTCATGTGTGCAGTGTGAAGAGGAGTTAAATGGAGCGTGAGAGTTTACCTCATCCTCTTCTCCTGCCATGAGACACTTTTCAGCGTCTTCTTCAAGCTCTATGGCTACGAATGTCGCTTCATCGTCGGATGAATCCATGAAGGAATCGACTTCATCTGAGTCGTCTGAGAGTTCACCAGCTATATATGCTTGTCGCTTCTTGATGAACTTCTCCCTTCGAGCTTTGTGTGCTGCTCTCTCAGCAGTGCTGAGCTCAGGACAATCATCTGATAGTGTCCTGGCTTCTTGCAGTTGTAGCAGGTAGTGGCTCTCTCTTCTTTGCTATCGCTGTCTTTTGACTGAGCTGGGTCCTCCTGTTTCCTGCATTCAGAAGTATGTGAGTTAGGAGTGCGCTTAGGTGTATATTCTGTCTTACCCTTGGAGTCTCTAACGACTCTTGAGAGCTTTTTACGCCTCTCCTTCTCCTTTTGATACTTCACGGCAAGCAGCGCGTACTTCTTAGCCAAGTTTCCTTCTTGTAAATCACTAGGTGAAGGTTCATCCTTGCTAGAGGTTGGAGTTGCTGTGCTGACTGATGCCTTGAAGGCATGGTCGACTTGGGTGTCAGCTTCAGCTCGCTGCTTTCTTTGAGGTAGACCAAACTCGAACTCCTCAGCTTTAATTTCTGAAATGATATGGTCAGGAGTAACAATATCTAAATCAGAATGTCTCAGTAAAGTAGCAAAGGGAGTCCAATGACCATTTGGCAATGCCCTCAAAATCTTGAGATTCATCTCTCGGTTGGAGAATGTCTTTCTCAGCCCGTTGATAGAGTTCATCAGATCCGTGAATCTGACGTTGAGATCTTCAATGGAGTCACCAGGCATGAGAGATAGTCTCTCCAGCTTCTGAAGTTCCAGCGCTAGCTTGTTTGCTTTGATATTCTGAGTCCCCCGACTCAGTAGCGCTAGAGCATCCTAGAGTTCCTTGGCGGACTTGTAGTCCTGAACCCTCCCGAGATAAGAATCGCTCAGAGTGGTCAGTATGGCGTTTCTGGCGACGCGGTCTAAGTTGTGAAGCTTCTTCTCCTCGGGGGTGAAGAGACTTCTATCTTTAGGGATCTTCTTCCTGGTCACCATTCCTCCTCCTTGTGCTGGGTCCTGAGTTACGACACTATCAACCATTGGAACGATAGGTCCGTCCTCCAGTACATTCATCATGCTGTCGTGGAGGGAGGTCAGATGTGCCTCCATTCTGACCCGCCATACTCCATAGTTCTCTACTGAGAACATGGGTACCATTCTGATTCCTGACATATCAGATATAGTAGATAATGATATGAATGAAGAATGATATGCAATGAAAATATTTTCTGGATCCATTCAAGTAGACCAGTTTCAGAATAACAAGAGTCTTAGAGAACTCCTGCTCTGATACCAATTGTTGGTCCCAAGATTAAATTTTCAGGTGTAGAGGGGGGGGGGGGTGAATACACCTGAAAATAATTTCTCAACTTCAAACACGAACAGTCCTTTTCAGGAAAGCGTCGTACTGAACGAGTTTAGTAGACCAAATAAGTTGTTCTGGATCGTGTGGCAGAGTGACTGACTTTACTGAGGCCTGCTAGCTGACTTGAGTCAGAATTCAGTACCGTTCAGCTAAAGTTCAGTATAGTGCGGAAATGTGTCGGCCCAAATTCATTTGAGTTTAGAAAACATTTTTAACAAAACAGTTTCAATAGTTAGTGCGATCGATTAAAGAGAAAAATACTTTTCAATAGTTAGTGCTGAAACTCAGTTGAATGATTTTAGAAAATACTTTCAGTATGCACAGTAATCAATGCAATAGTTAAAGAGAAAAAAACAAACACAGAACACAGGCACTTTTTAAAGTGGTTCGGATCTAACAATCCAACGTCCACTGTCCTGAAAGATCAGGAGGCTATGTATTATACTGAGATAGTCTCAGTTGGTTTGTACGCTGGACAAACACTGGTCTTGAGATTTATACTGAGCAAGTCTCAGTTTACAAAGGATCAAACTAAAGCGTTTGACAAACAATCCAACTATGAAGGAGTCCTTTACAATAAGGATCAGTTCAGATATGAACTCCTTCGTCTAAGCTATGGATATTATCTGTTGAGCTTAGGTTAGACGGATAGGGAACGTGAAAGTAGCTTCTAGAGCGACGAACGGTTAAGTAAAGACTTAGGTTCGTGTTCAGTCGCTTGGATACTAGAGGCTTTATAACTCTAGTTCAGCTTGGTTCCCCATGAGCAGGTATGTCGTCTTTCATCGGAGATTACTTTTTGAACTTCTTGCGGAAGACTTAGGTCGTTTTGAGTTGCTCATGAAAGCTCGTGTATTCTTGTTTGTGTCGTGAGCTTCAATTTGTCTTATATCCCTCTATTTATAGAGCAGAGACAAGGATAGATCTATTGGAGATGACGATCCTTGTGTCTCTCTCTTTTGGGTAGATAACGGCTCTTCCAAAGATTGGTGGCAGAGTACTTTCCCTCCATTTCTGGAAAGTTGTTGATTTGTAGCTTTAATCAGATGGTTGACAGCTGGCTGCTCGTCATTGGTCGAGGTTAAAGAAAGTAGGTGAGACAGAACAGACTTCAAGGTAGATCTGAAGCTGACTTCTCTCTTCCTCGTATGACTCTGCTGATTTAGACTTAGTAAATCCTAAAAGTTTAGAAGACTGTCTAGCCGTTGCTGAGTCTGATCTATATTCAGTAGCATGCTCCAGCTGAGTCGGCTCTACTGAAGATCAACTCTGAGTTCAGTGAACTACTTCTGCTGAGTTCAGTTCCACTGACTCCTTTCAGAGGCAGGTAATCTACTGAGCACCTGAACCCAAATGAAGAGTGTCTACTGAGTCTGAAACCTCAGAGACAGAACAACACATTACAACTGAATGGTTCATCAGTTAAAGTAGGGTTATGGGATCTTCAAATCTTCAGCAAATATTCAGAGCACTAGGCTACTGAGTCATCTCTTAACAGATTGTGAGAAGACTGAATCATCTCCCAACAAAGAGTAAGCCTGACTTCTCACTAAAACACACTCCTGACTCACAAACTTCTGAATGCATGAAACATGAGGATTCTGCACAGTCGAAAGACAGTGAGAGTAGAGAAAGCAGAGTCACCTCCTGGTATAATTGTAAGAAGCCAGGAAACTATCAGTATGATTGTCCTGAGCTCAGTACAGTTGAAAGAACTGCAAGAAAAGCTCAAACGGAGAAGTTCATCAAGAAGCGACAAGCCTATATTACCGGTGAACTCTTAGATGACTCAGAAGAAGTCGACACCTTAATAGATTCATCTGATGATGAAGCCTCCTTCATAGCCAAAGAGCTTGAAGAAGATACTGAGAAGTGTATGATGGCAGGAGAAGAGGATAAGGTAAACTCTCCAGAACCATTTAACTCTTCTTCACACTGCACACAAGACACTATTTCAGGTGCAGACGAGAATCTGGATGTCGCGATCACCTATGGAGAATTATTAGACGAGCAGATTCAGATGAGTCTGCAGGTCAGCAAGACTCTTCAGGAGTTGGATGCCGTGAAAGTAGAAAATCAGAGACTTTCTCAGGAGAGTCAGGTTGTTACTGAGTCGGAAGGAGTTGTTGTGAGACTAAGGGAGGAGATTAACTCTCTGATGATCAAGTCTCAGCAGCAAGAAGGTATGATTTCAGTACTGACCAAAGACTTGACTCGGAAAGATACTTAATTGAGTCTGCTGAAGCAGAAGTTCTCAGGACTTCTGACCGAACACGAAACTTTGAAAAAGACTGATGATGTCTGGAGAAACCTGATGACAGAGCGATACATGGAAGCTGAGAAAAATCTTGAGGCAATGCTAGCTAACAACAAGCCTGCAAGGGAGGACTTGGGTTCAGTCACGAAGCCTCCACATCTGCTTCCACACGCTTAGAGAATCGGCTAAGTGATAGGTTTGTTCAAGGGAAGACAATCAATGTTGAACCACTGAACCCCTTAGCAAAGAACAAGCAAAAGATTAAAGCACCTCATCCTATCTATCAGAAATTTGACCAGAAGTTCAGCTCAAAATCACCCCAGCACAAGCAAGGGGGAATCAGTAGAGTAAAATGGGTTGATCAGTAGGGACCGCCACAACTGACACATCCAGCTCAGTATGGGTCATATTACTATGATCCTATTATCTGAAGGGGTCCTAAAGGTCAGAAGAACAAAAAGGGTCGTTCAGAAGGGTAAAGTCAGCAGTCTACCAACTCAGAATATCAGGACTCCTGAACCCATGAAGCCTCACAAGTTAACTTCACCTAACCCAGCGGTGAAATATGTTGACAAAAGTGGAAAGAAATTATCTGCGACCACCAGGGTCGTTAGACAGATTTGGGTTTCCAAAACTAACGCTTAAGGACCCAAAATAAAAAATAAAGGGTACCTGAATATAATTCTATTTTGCAGGTGCACAGGGACCCATGGTGCATGGACAGCGGATGCTCAAGACACATGACGTATCAGAGGAGTCTACTGAAGGATTATATCATAGAAGAAGGACCCCGAATTGAGTTTGGAGACAACACAAAAGGCTATACCAGAGGATACAGAACACTTAGCATTGGAATCACCACAGTTCCAAGAGTATCATATGTTGAAGGACTTCAACATAATATTCTCTTTGTTAGTCAATTTTGTGATACTCTGAATAAGTGATTTTTGACACTGGTTTCTGTGATATTATTGATAAATTTACAAGGAAAATAGTGTTATCAGGTTCGCGCAAGAATAATGTATACATTGCTGACTAGAATTCAGTAGAACCTGAAGCATGCTTGCTAGCGAAGAATGACAACAGAACGGGGTGGCTCTGGCATAGAAGACTCAGCCATCTCAACTTCAAGACGCTTAACAAGCTTGCTAGAAACGCTCTAGTGAGAGGACTGTCGAATGAAGTGTTCAGCAAAGACACTCAGTATGAGGCATGCTTGAAGGGAAAGCAAACAAAGAAACAAAATCCACCAGTTCCATCACCTTCCACTGATGGAATCCTTCAGCTCCTCCACATGGATTTATTTGGACCAGTCTCTCCTGTGACGATCAGAGGCAAAAAGTATGCATTAGTGGTCATTGATGACTATTCGCGCTACACATGGGTCATATTTATTGCCAACAAGTATGACGTCAAAACAGAGTTGCCTACGCTTCTGAAAAAGCTCAGTGTCGAGAAGATCACCAAGATCAGAAATATTCGTTCAGACAGAGGAACTGAGTTAATGCGATGGTCAAAGAGTTTTGTGAAACTGAAGGAATAGAGCATGAGACGTCTGCTGCACGCACGCCTCAACAAAGTGGGATTGCTAAGAGGAAAAACGGAACACTCAAAGAAGCAGCAAGAACCCTGCTTGCAGATTCTGGACTCCCATCAAAATTTTAGGTAGAAGCTACTAATACTGTATGTCATACTCAGAACAGATCTCTACTGACAAAGCAGCATCAGAAGACACCATATGAACTAGGAACTGCAGGAAGCCTCTCATATCTCACTTCCATATTTTTGGGTGCTCGTACTTTATCCACGATAATGGAAAGGACCAGTTAAAGACTTTCGATAGCAAGTCAGACTAGGGAGTTTTCTTAGGATACTCCCGGGTCAGCAAAGTCTTCAGAGTTTTTAACTAGCGGACCCTTTGCGTAGAGGAAAGCCCTTATGTTGTTTTTAATGAGTCTGCTACTGAGAACAGGAGCAGAAACTCAAATTCAGAATCTGAGGACATCAGTAAGCAGCTAGGGGATCTAAGCTTAAGAGAAAATGTTGAAAAGATCCAGCTTTGTTGGGATGATGATTCAGAAGAGGATAACGAAGTCAAGACTACTGAATCACAGCCAGCAGCGAACATAGCTGAACAGATTGATTCTTCTGAACAAAATCAATCCCAAGTAACTCATGTCGATGAGGAAACCAATATGGTAACTGAGACCTCTACTGAGAATAACAACTCAGGGGGAACTATCGATGTTCCTGAGCTAAATGCCCCTGAACCTGGTGACTCAGTAGACCTAACTATTGTCATTGAATTGCTTTAATCTTAGAATAGTACAACTAAAAGGCCTAACTCTCCTACTATCTATGTTGAACCAATTTCAGAAGAAGAGACAAGACATCACCGTTCGTGGCTGGATGCTCACTCTTTAGATCTTATTATTGGAGATCCGTCATCAAGTGTCAAGACAAGATCTAGATTTTGTTAGGGAGAAAGCACCTTATAGTCCTGCATCTTGTCTACTGATGAACCTTAATCAATTGAGGATGCACTGAATGACGCTGACTGGATCAATGCTATGCAAGAGGAGCTGAATCAGTTCACTCGAAATGACGTCTGGGACCTTGTTGACAGACCCCGACATCAGCACATGATCGGAACCAAATGGGTCTTCAAGAACAAGCGCGATGATAACAACGTTCTAGTAAGGAACAAAGCTAGATTCGTGGCAAAAGGCTACTGTCAAGCCGAAGGGAAAGATTTCGATGAAACATTCGCTCCAGTTGCAAGATTGGAGGCAATTAGACTATTCCTTGCCTACGCAACATATCAACACTTTAGAGTATATCAAATGGATGTGAAGTCAGCGTTCCTAAACGTTGTTCTGAAAGAAGAAGTCTATATGGAACAGCCTCCCGGCTTTCAGCCGGGACATCAAGTATACAGACTCAGAAAGACTCTGTACGGCTTAAAACAAGTACCCAGGGCTTGGTACGATACCCTGTCTGAGTTTCTTCTTCAGAAAGGTTTTCAGAAGGGCGCTGTGGATCACACTCTATTCTGCATTTATCTAGGCGACGACATCTTACTTGTGCAGATCTACGTAGATGAGATTATCTTTGGTTCAAAGAATGTCATCATGTGTCAGCAATTCGAGAAAATGATGAAGGACAAATTTGAGATGTCAATAATGGGAGAGATGGACTATTTTCTTGGATTTCAAGTCAAACAATCAGAAAAGCGAATGTTCATCAATCAAGGCAAATACACTTGAGACCTCATCAAAAAGTTCGGTTGTACATCCGGCAAACCAATCAAGATCCCGATGAACACGAATATGAATATAGATTTTGACAAAGAGGGAGTATCAGTAGACCATACTGAATTTCGTGCAATTATTGGTTCTCTATTAAATCTTACTACTACTAGACCTAACATAACTTATGTTGTAGGTTTCTGCGCTCGATTTTAGGCGAATCCTAAGCAGAGCCATGTGGACTCAGCAAACAAGAATCTCCGCTATCTCAGAAGAACACCTGACATGTGTTTATGGTATCAGAGAATGATAATATTGAACTAACTGGTTATTCTGATGCTGACTACGCAGGTTGCAGGACTGACCGAAAATCAACTTTAGGAACTTGTTAGTTCCTCGACAGTAAGCTCATTTCATGGTTCTCTAAGAAATAGCATTCAGTAGCAACGTCAACTACTGAAGCTGAATACATGGCTCCCGGATGTTGCTGCGCCCAAATCCTTTGGCTGAGACAACAACTACGAGATTATGATGTCACTCAGAATTAAGTGTCGATCTTTTGCGATAGCTCCAGTGCCATTGCAATCACTCAATATGATGTCTCCATACTAGATGCAAGCACGTGGACATCAGACACCACTTCATTCGTGACCATGTCGAAAAGAATGATATCAGAATGGAAAAGATCCATACTTATCGTCAAAGGGCCGACATACTAACCAAACCTCTAGCTGAAACTAGATTCCGAGAACTTTTAGTAGAGCTAGGTCTGCTGGACCCTACTGACTCAAGTCAGTAAGTGGATTAAGGAGAGATAAGCATTTAGCAAGGGGGGATGACTACTCTCAGTACTGAACTCGTTCATTACACAGATATTCAGAAACCAACTACACGTGGTATCAGCTGACTACAATGTTCAGCTGACAGGTTTGCGTATCTCTTTCAGTAGTCAACCCAGTAATTAATGTTGTTATGATATTTGCTCAGCATCGTATTCAATACCTTAGAGAATGTCATTTATTACAAACGATTTCATTGAATACACGACATTCTATGCTACAAATGCTGAACTTTGCTTTGTATTAAATGCATGTCATATCTACTTACTCCTATAGGCTATTTATAACTTGATTTGACTTAGGCGACATGTTTACTCATTACTTTTTATATTATAAAATCTTGACCGTCCACTGATAAAAGCGGGATGAAACCCTAACTGTCGATCTTCAAAATGTTCCATCTTCAAAACTTATATATCGACGTATCTGTCAAAAAAACTGCCATTTACGCTCTGCAAAAACCTTGATCTCTTTGAAAACCCTAAGCTTACAACCTTCTTGCCTGCTTTCTTTGCATATTTTCAGAGATTTTCTACGGTAAACTTTAAGTTCTATAACACTCGTACTGACTTATTCCATTTTCAAGTTCTATTATTTGATTTTGTAGATTAAGATATGGAGAATATCAGCGTCATTGTTCCTGTTAACATGGTGGAGATCCTTGAGAAGGATCGTGTCTAGTTTGAGCCCATAATGGAGTTCGACTCCAGCGAGCTCGAGATGTTGGACGATGTGTTTGATGCTCTCAGAGCATCTGGGCTGGAACACTTCTTATCACAGAAGCCACCGTGTTTCCTCCCGAGTCAGATTTTTGAAATCTACCTCAACATAGAGGAGGTATATGGAGATTTATTCGGATCGTTCACTGTTCATCTCGTTTCTGAACCAACGAAAGCATACTCAGAAGTTAGAAGGATGTCAGTGAGGCACGCATTAGAGAGGAGTTTCCAACTGGCCAGTAGTGGGATGAATCCTTCTGGATACAAAGATGATCTCCTTGATGAGTATCTGACAACATTCTGTGGGGAGCCGACCACTTTCATAGCAGCGTTTCTGAAGAACAGCATGCTCCTACAATTTAGGGCCTTGGCGTATGTTGTTATGCAAATACTGACCAGCCACGGTTCTTTCGATCAGGTGTCCAGACCCAAGTTGCAAATGATGATGGCCATCTATGACAGGGTCAAGATCAACTGGACAGAATTCTTCCTGAAAGAATTCCAGACGCAGTCAGCAAAATTTGATCTATCTATTAGGCGTCTGAGTGCTAAGGGCAAGCTACTCTATGCGATGAAGGTGTCAACTATGATCGAGGATTTCTGTGGAGATGATTATTACATAAGCTGACAAAGCCTACTTCATTCCGAAGAAGATTAGATTCCACAGCCGCGCCAGTGCGCTTAAGCAGATTGGCGCGGGTTTAGCTGAAGAGAGTAAGGGGAAGAGGAAAGCCCCTACTCCCGTTAAGAAGGGTGCTACCCCTCAGAAGAAGCAGAAGAAGGCTTCTAAGACCACCGTGGTAGTAGCCCAGAGCGCTTCCAGACTGAGAGATGAGTCTGATTCTGCTGAGAAGATAGTCTTAGTAGAAAAGGCTACTTCAGAGAAGAAGGCAGCCTCCTCAACTGAAAAAGAGGACTCAGCAGAACAGCGGACTGCTCCTGAAGTTACTACTCCAACGTCCAGGTCTCCACTAGATGTACCTCCTATCAGCAGTCTTCCCTCTGCTGAGAAGCCAGAGTTTCCCATTGATGTAGATGAGATGGAGGCTAGCACTGAAGTCGAGACTCTTAGGTTTGAGATTGATCTGCTTCATGAAAGAGCAACCCAAGAGATCTCTGAATCTATTCCTAAAATCACTAGTCACTCTGACTTGGTGGATTTAGCCTACAGGGCTAGACTTCAGATGCTGTTCAGGTTCCAGGACTGGATCACTTTCGAGCGCCTGATCCGATTCAAGTCTGTAGAACTACTGAACTCCAACGAGCTTCAGATATGACAGTAGATTGGCTACTCAGAGCCTGCTGACGTATGCTCGATCGAGGACCTTAGGGCGGTAATGCTGGCTCTGCTTGAGGATTGGAATCCTTCAGCAACCATCCCTACTGAGGATTCTTCTGATCCCGATGATCCGGACCCACCCAGTGATGCAGGCCTTGAGAAGCCTACTGAGGGTTCTCAACTTGAGGAGGGAGCTCAACCCTCAGCTGATCGACCTATCAGCTCTCTTCCTCTTGGCTCGATAGCCATAGGAACCTCTCAGGACTCAGACCCAGGATAGCTTTTGTTGCGGTCTACATATGAGGTTGCCCCTGTCGCAAAATGCCGCAAGTTAAAATCAGTAGCCAAGGCGCTTAGGACGCAAGGGACACAGAATTGCCTCCTTGCGAGGAACGTCCATAAAGTCTGGAAGAAGACTACAACAGCTCAGTGCGAGGAACTCAGGGCACTGAAGACTTCAGTTCTAAATGCTCCTTTTCGTGACTTCTCTGCTATCCTCAAGGATGCTCTAGCCACACAGAAAGCTTATTTTGATGCTCAACAAGCATCCACTCAAGCTTCGATGACTGCTGCACATCTTCTCTTCTTGAATCATTCAAGGCAGCGCAGTCGGACCATCTGACCAGACTCTCCACAATCACTTAGGCTCATGAACTCATGATCCCTACTATTCAGAAGGAGTGTGAGGAGAAGATGGATGCTAAGCTGAAGGAAATCCAAGACCTTGTAGACTCCTCTCACCGCAAGTATGGTGAAGATCTCATTACTGAGAGGAATGATCTACACGAAAAGTTCGAAGGTCTTCAGAAAACTTTGGAGAAGCTCAATTCTGCCTATCAAGCACTGAATTCCAAAGTTGTCTTGCTTCCCACCCCTGGCGTATTGGATGATGCCAGAAAGGGGGAAAGGATAGGTAAAGGGAAAGGTCAGTTCAGGGGACCAAAGCTATATCTGCTCCCACTGACCTGATTCCACTGACTGAGGGGAAAGAGTTAGAGACGGGTATGGCCCAAGGTGTCTCAGGCACAGGAGATGTAGGTGCTGAGACTGGCCCAAGTGGCTCAGGACCCAAAGAGGCAGGAACAGGCACTTCTGACTCTCAAAACCACATTAAAGAAGTCTCCGAATTCCTGGAGGTGGACTCAGAAGATGAAGAAGAGCCTCCTTTGCCTCCACCAGTATCTGGAAAAGGGAAAGAAAATTCTGAAGGTTCCTACACCTCGCAAATCCCTAAAAAGATACATCAGCCCAGCTGAACAAGCTTAGTTCGAAGCTGACGAGAAGTTAGCAAGAGAACTGGCTGAGGCTGAGGCAGCGACTAAGCCTAAGAAGGCTCCCACAAAGGCCAGAACTAAGGTTCCTGCTAGGAAACCAACTAAGAGGTCTGCTGTAAGAAAGCTTACCCTCAGCGATGAAGCTGATAAGGAAAAAGAGAAAGAGAGGGAAGCTGAGAAGAAGAAAGCTACTGATTATCAGCAGCAAGGATAGAAAAAGAGAGTTGAGCCGACAATTGAAGAAATGATCAACTTCAGCATAATCGCTCTGGACAAAAGAGCCGAATATCATCATCTTGAAGAATACAGACGACAAGAAGCTCTAGCAAAAGAGAAGGCTGCTGAAGAAGCCAGAGAAGTTGAAAGGCTGACGCCAAGACCTCCTCCACCAAAGGACAGGGACATTCCATCTTCTTCAAAGTTCAGAAGAGGCCGCAGACCAAATGATCAGAAGATGCATAGGTGGCCTCAAGTTGACAAATGTATGCCCTGGGAGAAGACTCAGTTGTGGGAAACTCTCAAAGCTAAATTCATCAAACGCTACTACGTCTGGCAATTTTGGCCTAACTCTTCAAAGAACGATTCCTTTGCTGATTGGCTCTATAAGTGTGACTTAGAGATCTACCAAACAGTCGAGAAATCCATTGAAGATAATGTCAACGTTCAAACTCCAGCTTTCAGGACTCTGCCCCCAACTCAGAAACTAGACGGATCTCTATACACCGGCGTGATAGAAGGCGAAGTCAGGAATGCAGCTGTAGCTCTTGAGCTTGATTCTAAAGATTCAAGACATTCCGAAGATTAAGAAGCTGAGGAGAGATACTTTCAAGCTATATGGACTCCCTCTGCCCGAAGACAAATCGAAAGACTTTAAAGGCAAGGATTCAGCGCTTCATGAGATAGTCTTGATAGGTCTCTGTTTTGTTATCTTTTGTGTAGCAAGTGATGTATCTGTACTGAATTTCACACATACATATATACATCAATTGTTGCTTGGTCTGACAACCTCTTATTGTCACCATGGCCTACTTTGTCTTACTTTAACACTCAGAATCACCTAAGTGATTGCTGATTCACACATTCACTTCTTATCCGTGTTTGTCTGTTTTTACTAAGTTTGATTGATGTATAGGAGGAAATTGTGTTGGGAGAATTTTTTAATGAGATGATTCAGCAGTAGAATGTTTAGAAGATTTGGTTGATCCCAAAACCCTAATTTGATTGGTGAACCATTCCTTTGTATTTGTAACGCCTTGGTCTCTGAGAGTTTCAAACTCAGTAGACTTGCCTTCAGCTTTGTCCCTGGCTCAGAATTTTTGTCTGCTGAACCTCAGTAGACTATCCGCCTTAGTACCATGGAATGAAGATTCAGTAGTGCTGGACTCAGCAGGAGCAGCATACTGAAAGGTGTTCAGGAGTCAGTAGAACTAGACTCAGCAGGAGTTGTTTACTGAAATCAGAGTCGACCTTTAGTAGAGTTGAACTCAGCAGAAGTATACTACTGAACCCTTGGTCAGACTCAGCAATGGCCTTACAGTTTCCTTAACTGTCAATGGCTTTCAAAGAATAAATCAGTAGAGTTGTCCGAGGTCGTACACATCAGGGAAGTCAGCTTCAGTATCTGCATTGAAGTCTGAATGTCTCGACAACGTTCTACACCTCGACCAATGACAAGCAGCCAGCTGTCAAAGTACTGGTAAAAGCTGCAAGTCAACCACTTCCATGAAAATCTGCCGAGAAAACAACCAACCGCGAAAAGCACTCATACTGCTCTAGGGAACCAAGCTTTCATAAAATCAAAGCCTCTAGCATCCAAGTGAAAGAACACGAATACAGAGAAATTATTCCTCACTGTTATTCACTCTAGAAGCCCTTTCTTGTTCCCTTTCCCTCTAACCTAAGCTCAACTGAACTTATCTATAGCTTAGAACCGAAGGAGTTTATCTCTTAAACTGTTCTTATTGTTAAGAACTCCTTCATCGTTGGAGAATCGCTCAAACATATTTTATTTGACGTTGTAAACTGAGACTTGCTCGGTATAATCACAAGGTTGTGTTTGTCCTGCGTACAAACCGACTGAGACTAACTCAGTATAATAAAATAGCCTTATGCTTTGTTCAGGACAGTAGACGTAGGATTTTGGATATCCGAACCACTTTAAAAGTCGTTGTGTCATTTACTGTTGCATTGATTTACTGTTCATTCAGAAAACTATTTACCAAATCATTCAACAGAGTTTCAGTAAAAAGCTTAATTGAGTGCACTAATCTACTGAAACAGTTTCAGTTAATAACGTTTTCAAACCAAACTGAATTGGGCCTACACTATTCTGCACGCTACTGAACTTCTACTGAACGATACTGAATTCTGATATCAGTCAGCCAGCAGACTTCAGTATAGTCAGTCACTCTGTCCACGCCTTCCAGAATACTTGTTTGGTCTACTGAATTCATTCAGTAGACAATCTCCGTAATCGGACTGTTCGCGTTCAAGTTTGAGAAAAAAGTTTTCAGGTGTATTCAACCCCCCCTCTACACCTGAACGTTTGACTCGGGACCGACACATGAAACACATTTATTTCCCACCATAAATTCTTTAAGGAAACATTTAGTAAAACCGTACTTATTTAAAGCTCGTTATCCTAAGAACTGTATGTTGCGCATTTAATGCAAGTCATCTCACCTTACTCCAACTATGAAAATCTTACGTAAGTTGAGATTATAGGCGGTTTAGTAATCATTCCATCTATGACATTAAATCCTATTCCTATGAGAAAAAGTCGTATGAGAAAAAGCGTGATTTAGTCCTGAACCTTAGATCTGAAAAACCGCTTGGCATTCTGATCTATATATGATCCTTCACTTTCTCTCACATATAACTTTTGCCATTATCGTTTAAGAGAGCTTGAAATTCTGATTAACTGCATACTGATCTGATTCATCCTCTCTCAAGCACTCTTACATTTGGTAAATTTTCTTCTTTAATCTGCGAACTAACTTACTCTATTTTGGAGTGCTAACATTCATTTTGTAGATTTTAGATGAAAATGGTATCCCTTTCGAGCATCGTTCAGACACCTGCAGACATTGACGAGATCATTCGGAGCAGGGTCCTGTTCGAGCCGACCATGGAGTTCCATCTCTCGGAACTGCCATACCTGGAGGAGATTTGCTCCACTCTTGAGGCATCTAGCCTTAAGACGCTTCTGACGAAGCAACCTCATGCTTATCTTCCAAGACAAGTGGTTGAGTTTTACTTCAATATGCGTCAGGTGGAGGATACGGACGCAGAAGTAACTGCTGTGAGGCATATGAAGGAGGTTTCACCTCAGTCATGGGAGGATAACCACGTCAACATCAACATTCTTGAAGGGCTGAAGTCAGTATTTAACCTTCCTGACCACGGCGTATCTCCCATTGGATACAAGGACGCAGAGCTCAATGATTATATCAGGCGTTTTTGCAGGAGGGACGACATTTCCTTCAAAGCTACTTTTCCTAAGAGTCAGCTCCTGCCAGAATTCAGAGGCCTTGCGTATATAGTTATCCATATCCTCACCAGCACGGCCAGTTCTTTTGACCAGCTGACTCCAGATGATGATGGCAGTTATGGACGGAGCTGAGGTTAACTGGGCTCAGTTCTTTCTTTCTAAACTGAAAGCCCAATCACGGAAGTTTATTGCCGGAGACACAGGAGAGAGAAGACTAATTAGTGTGGGCAAACTTCTGTATGGGACGAAAGTTTCAGCGCTGATAGAAGCTTCAGTATCATCACATGCGTCTTTTGGCGACATGAAATACTTGAGTTAGTCTCAGTTAGTTTGTACGCAGGACAAACTTTTACTTTGTGATTATATTGAGCAAGTTTCAGTTTACAGGGTCAAACAAGAGTGTTTGAATATATCTCCAACTATGAAGGAGTTCTTAACAGTAAAAACAGTTCAGTAACTGAACTCCCTTCGGTTTAAGCTATGGATATTACAATGAGCTTAATGTTAGAGGGTGAGAACTGGAAAGGCTTCTAGAGTGAAGAACAAAGAGGATTAAACACTCTGGGTTCGTGTTCTTCACTTGAATAAACGACAAGTATTCTAGAGCTTTGATTCTTTGAATGCTTGAGTTCTCGTACGGTCGCTTATGTGATCGTGTAGTGCGACTTTGAAGATCACGACCTTCCCTCTATTTATAAGCGTGACTGTGAATAGATACGTTGGAGACGAACTGTCCACGTGTCACTCTATAACTAGGTAGCAAACAACTTCTTTTCGAATTCTGTAGAGTCCCCTTTCTTTGCAGAAAGTGGTTAACTTGCAGCTTTATGTTGGAGACTTGCCAGCTGGCTGCTTGTTATTGGTCGAGGTATAGAAAGTGGTTGAGACACTTGCAGACTTCAAGGTTGATACTGAAGCTGACTTTTCTCAGTTGTACGACCTCGGACAACTATACTTATATGACATTGAAGTCCACTGTCAGTTAAAGAAACTGACAGGCCGTTGCTGAGTCTGACCATAGGGTTCAGTAGTATACTCTTTCTGAGTTCAACTCTATTGAAGGTCAAGACTCTGAGTTCAGTAAACTACTTCTGCTGAGTCCAGTTCTACTGACTCCTGAACACCTTTCAGTATGCTGCTCCTACTAAGTCCAGCCACACTGAATCTTCACTCCATGACATTGCGGCGGGTAGTCTAATGAAGGACAGCAAACGGAACTTCTGAGCTGGACCATGCTGAAGACAAATCTGTTGAGTTTGAAAAACTAAAAAACAAGGCATTACAATTACAAAAGAATGGTTCACCAATCAACATAAGGTTTTGAGATCAGCCAAATCATTAACAACTAAACAACAACTGAATCATCTCACAACGCATATATTTTATTTAAAACTTAAAATAAGCTCAGCAATTTCCAAACATTATTTTCTCCACTTTCATCAACTTTCAATCCTTATTTTCAAACACCTATAAATTTTCAAATAAACACCTTTTAACCGCTTTCATTACTTATGAATAAATTTATTGATAAACTCCAACTACGCCAAATAAGTAATTAGTGAATATTTTTTGGTTTGAGGTTATTAACATATTCGAAGATTGAAGTGTTAAGAAGACTGAATTCATTCATCAGAATTAGAAAAGCATTTGCGAATGGAGAGTGAGGTGAATGAAGAATCAGTATCAGCGATCAAGGAGATGCGGCAGCAGCTGGAATCCCGCGCCGACAGCCTCCACGCCGCGCAGCTTGACCTCATTGTTTCCCTTCAAAGCAGAAGCCTCGTCCCCGACCTTGTTTCGTCTCTCGACCTCTCTCTCAAAGCTATCTCTGCTTTCAATACCAAACCCTTCACTCCTCTGTCTCAGATTCTCCCTCCCCAACCAGTTTTAACAAAACCCCTTGCCATCTCTAAAACCAACAATCCCAAATTGCCCTCTTCTGCCTCCCTTTCCAGGCCTTCTCCTAGGACGCTCATTGAGGAGAGCGGCGGCCCGCTTTCCGTCGTTAGGTCCATGGTCGCCGTCTGTTTGCTGGAGAGGGTACCCTTCAATCCCATAGATTCGTCGACCGTCTTGAGGAAACTGGAGAACGACTCTTCGGCCACGGTGGCGGAGAGGGCGGCGCTAAGAGAGCTGGGGGGCGACTCGGGGGCCATTATCGCGGTTGAGATGGCGTTGAGGTCGATGGTAGAGGATAATGGTGGCGTGGAGTTGGAGGAGTTCGTGGTTAGTGGTAAGTCGAGAGTGATGGTTATGAATATTGATAGAACTAGGCTTTTGAAAGAGTTGCCTGAGACTAAGCAGTCAAATAGGATTCGGGGGATGCCGGATATGTGGATGGGAGGGCGGATGGTGATGTTGGGGCCGGGGCCAGGGCCAGGGCCGAGGGGTATTGGGATGATAGGGGGGGTCCCTAGAGGTGTAGGCGTGCCACCCCCAATGCAAAGGCAGCTCAAGCCAAGGACGGAGGAGGAGGATATGAAGGATCTTGAGGCTTTATTAAATAAGAAGAGTTTCAGGGAATTGCAGAAGTCAAAAACTGGAGAGGAGCTTCTCGACCTCATCCACCGCCCAACTGCTAAAGAAACTGCTGTGGCTGCTAAGGTTTCTATTCTCTTCTCATTTCATCACGTCCGTAATTACTTTAGAATGCAAATATAACTAGGACTCTTACTTATGCTCACTTAGTCACTCCATGTTTATGATGGATTAAAATTTGTTTAGAATTCAAATGATAACTTATTTGCCAATAATTAACCTGTATCTCTTGCTTTAAAAGTGTATGTTGTTTTATCTTCTCTACAATATGTTTGTAATTTCATTGCTCATGTGTTGAGCTTTACAAGTACCTTTGGCTTCGTGCTTTATACTTCTGATATAATTCTAATCACCTTTACAACGCTGCTGATTTTTTATCCTATTTAGTTTAAAAGCAAAGGTGGTTCTCAAGTAAAAGAATACTGCTCAGCGTTGACAAAAGAAGATTGCCGACGCCAGTGTGGTTCTTTCATTTCTTGTGATAAGGTGAGTGTGTATATAGTACATGGTGGGGCCTTTGAGGAGAACTTCTCTCCTATTATTTTAGATGATGTCAATCATAATGTCCCGCTCACTATGAAGATTTTAGAAGAACGATTTGTGTTTTAAGATTATAGAAATGCCTTTTTATACTGTCATATCTAACATATTTGTCATCTTCTTTTACATAGGTTCATTTCCGACGCATAATTGCTTCCCACACAGATGTGAATTTGGGGGATTGCTCATTTCTTGATACCTGCCGTCACATGAAGGTGGATTTTGTCAAACCTTTTCATTTCCTATGCAGGTTTATCTGTGGAATCGGAATATTGATACTTATTCTCAATAACGTTGACAGACATGCAAGTATGTCCATTATGAGCTCGACTCAACTCCTGATGTATCACCTATGATGATGGGGCAAGCTACCTTAACTCCCCCAAAGCCGTTGAAGCCTCAAAGTGCTCATTATTGCTCAGAAGTGGAGCTTGGAGAACCACAGTGGATTAATTGTGACATAAGATCTTTTAGAATGGATATTTTAGGTCAATTTGGAGTTATAATGGCTGATCCACCATGGGATATTCATATGGAATTGCCTTATGGAACTATGGCTGATGAGGAAATGCGAACTCTTAATGTTCCTGCATTACAGACTGATGGTCTGATATTTCTTTGGGTCACGGGGCGTGCAATGGAACTTGGACGTGAATGGTATGCATCTCTCGAATGTCCACTTAATTACTTGAATGGATATATGTCTTGAATGGTATTCATATTAATCCATTTCAATTTCTTGCTTGTGCAGTCTGGATCTCTGGGGGTACAATCGTGTTGAGGAGATCATCTGGGTGAAGACAAATCAGCTTCAACGAATTATCAGAACAGGTCGTACAGGCCATTGGCTAAACCACAGCAAAGAGCATTGTCTTGTCGGAATAAAGGGTAACCCTGAAGTAAATAGAAATATTGACACTGATGTGATTGTTGCTGAAGTTCGTGAAACAAGTCGTAAACCAGATGAGGTTAGTCACCAACTCTCCTATAAAATATACACCTGGTTACCTCCCCCATATATGGCGGCTTACGATAATGATGAAAATTGACTTGTACCTTTTTTACTTCCTTTAGCCTTATATTTGAAAGTTCTCTGATAAAGGTTTAAAAATACCATTGATTCCTATGAATAATTCCCGTTTCTGTTCCATTTCCTAGAAAAACGATTCAAAATCTTTGAATCAATCTTGGCCACTGATTCTTACGCATCGGTCAAAGACTCCTGACTCAAATGCTTGGGTTTCGAATCCCGTTCTAGGAAGGAATCTTTTTTTTTCATTTTTTTAAAAAATCTCATAATCTCCAACTCCTTATCAATTAGTATTGGACTTCACGTATACATCTCTTATAAACTTTATAGTTATACGAAGGCAGAACTTTTTACCTATCATCGCCTTTTTTGCGATTGAGCTACGGTGTATATGGAAGTTGTCAAGTATGTGTAGTGGTGAGTTCATAACACTTTAATAAATGTTACTTTAGTATTTTTCAAGAAAGTAGGTGGGTGGCATAGGTGGATCAAACTTTAATTCCTAATTATTTTTGGCTTGGTTAGTGGCTTATTGATACTTAGTATGGATCCGCATCGGTACTTTCGTTCTGCGATACCACACAAAAACGCATCAATTCACAAATTGGATTTTTAAAACTTCGCTCTGATTACGCTACAACATCCCCTAAAGTGACACCTTTGCCTGTACATATGTGTATGATGTTTAAATTTCTCTTAAGGTGTAGATGTAATGAATGTTTGTGACTTATATGACTTATATAGTTTACTTGTTCAAGTTTTTGTCTATCCAGAATATAGGTAAACATATCCAGATTCACTGTCAACGTAGAATTATTATTGAATTTGATTAGTGATTAGAGATGTGTTCTGCACGACAAACACATAAGGCTTCCCAGTTTAATCCAGATCAATGATGTTGTGGCATTGGTTCCATCTTTTCAACTGTACTAATCTTACTTTCTACATCCTTTCTTAGTTCAAATTGAAAATGTAGATTATATCTTACCGAGGATCAGATTGCACTACTATATGGTAGCTAACTAGATTATATGCAACATAAGCATTGAAAATTGCCAAAGGTAAAGTGGAAAAAACAATAATAATAGGAAAAAATTAAATACAAGTGTTTTAGCCATTTTGAAAATAATATGCCCTATTAAATTCGAGAACCTGAGTTTTAAACCCTAAACTCCTAAATTCTAAACCCTAAATTGAAGGGTATCTTCATCTCTTGATTCTTAAAGTTGCTAAAAAACACTCCCTCCGTTCCATTAATATTGTCTTATTTTCCTTTTTGAGCTGTCACAATAACATTTTCCTCGTTTCCTTTAATGGCAAAAATACTCTACATTCAAAAATGAGGTGAGCCCCTCATTATTCACTACCCACCCCACATTCTTATACACTCTCTCGCTCCAAAAGTTTCTCTCTCACACGATTTCGTTCCGCTACAAACTCAAAAAATTATGATTTTTAACTTGTTGAAAACTTTAGATTATTTCTTTAAATACAACATAAAAAAAATTGGAAAAATAAATTAATCAATTGCATCAATTATGCCTTAATAAAATTTGGGTGAATTCTCATTTCTTCCCACCAACCATTCCTCGAAAATTGTGTTAATTTCTTAATACAATTAAAATACATAAAATATACAACTAAATCAATTTTCTTGGTCTCCGTGTCGAAAAGAAACAAGATGATATTAACGGGACGGAGGGAGTATCTTTTAAAGTTGGTGGCTAAAAAAGATGTTTATAAACTTTGGGTGGCTACTTTCCTCATTGTCACTGTATGTTTCATTGGCTATCATAGACATTTTTATATGGGAAAAATTTCCTCGGTAGTTGTAAGTTGATACCCAAGGGTTAGTTAGACCATTTGCTGCCTATCTCGTGATTAATCTTGATTAGCGTAAGCATTTGGCATATCGTGAAGAATTACTTAGCTGCCTGTTTTTGTGGTCAAAGGCCCTAACGTTGATCCAAATTTTATTGAGTTATTCTCATGTGCATATTCCTAAAATATTTAATGATGTTGTATAGATGTACGCCATGCTGGAGAGGATAAGTCCTAGAACAAGAAAACTAGAGTTATTTGCTAGGATGCACAATGTCCAAGCTGGGTATGTTTTTTCTATTTCCTGTTAGATTTTATATTCAAAATTGCAGATATTTGTTAATAAGAAAGTAAATGGTTTTAGATGTGATTCAACTTTTATTGCTGCATCATATGGAAATAAAACTTGGATCCTGATGTTGCTGATCTCTGGTCTAGAATATTTAACTGCCACTTTTGCAGATAAATAGTATTCATGTTATTACGGGATAGAGACATGAAATTATTGCACTTGGAAATAATACTTTGCATATGATGCTGCTTAATTCTGTCACGAAGTCTCATCTAAAGCCTTGGTCACCAGGTTTTCTGTTAGAGTAAAAGGATGTTGAAGAGCAAAACTTACGAATATTAAAACTAAAATTCTAATTATTAATAATCAAAAGCGAAAGAAACGAAAACAATACTCAAATGAGTCCCACGAAGATATTCTCTTCGGCCAAGCGTCACACGCCGTGATGATCAAGAAGTAAACTCGAGATGCTTTTCCTACCCTATCACCACTAATATTTATACTAGAGGATTCCTATCTAATTATGGCAATTGATAACTAAAAGGAATTGGCCTTATATGGCTTGCCAGTTATATGGGCCTTATTTAAATAATAAACCAATTATAAAACATAAACCTTAATTAAAACAAAACCCTAATTATGTCTTCTTATTCTTCATGCATACGTCCATTGCTTTCATGCATGCCGCCGCGTTTCCGTCGCCTGCTCGCGTTTCCGTCTTCGGTTCCCGTGTTTCGATTCCTTGATTTTCTCCGATACACCACGTCCCTAACAATTCCTCCATCCTTCCAAACGACTCTTGTCCTCGCGCCGAAATTGGGAATCGACTTGTTAATTCTTCCACTTCAACCCACGTCGCATCGTCTTCCGATTTCCCGCGCCATTGAACTAGCATTTCACGTACACGGCCGTCTCCTCTCCAAACCCAACGGTCTCGTAACACCCACTCCGAACGAAGTCCGGATCCACCGCCCATAATTCATCGGGTAACTTGTCCTCCGCCTCGTGTTGTCCGATCGCGCTTTAAGAAGTGAGACGTGGAATATGGATGTAAGTGACAACCCTCCGCAAAACGAATCCGATAAGCCACAAGCACCTATTCGCGCCTCAACCACAAAAGGTCCGTAATACCGAGCAACCCTAACTTAGCATTTTTGCGTCCGAAGAGTGATTTCGCCGATAAGGCCTTAGTTTCAAAAATACTTGTTGGCCGACTTCATACTCCACGTTCCGCCGATGCTTGTTTGCTCCCCCGAATCATATAATCCCGAGCTCGTGCAATGTGCTCCTTTAAATGACGAAGCGCCCCGTCTCGGGCTTGTAACTCCTCGGCGACGGCCTTGACTCGTACTTCGGCCTAAGGAACCCTACTGTAGTAGGCGGCGGACGTCCATACACAATTTCAAACGGCGACGTTCCCGTTGATGAATGAAAATTCGTATTATATGAATATTCCCGCCCAAGCCAACCACCGACTCCATTGTCTTGGTCGTTCAAGCGAAGCATCTCAAAAATGTTTCTACACACCGATTGACTACTTCGTTTGTCCATCCGTTTCGTGGATGATATGCCGAGCTCATGCGCAATTTTGTTCCTACTGCTTTAAACAAGGGCCCGCCAAAATTCACTACGTAAGATAGGGTCACTGGCCCAATACGATCGAGGTAGGAAACCCATGAAGCCGAACAATTTCTCGCACGAATAAATTCGCTACGCTCCTAGCCGTGTATGGATGCTTTAATCCGCAAAAATGCGCATATTTTGATAGTCTATCAACCACCACCATCACACGCCGTAGTCCCCCGATCGTGGTAACCCTCCGATAAAATCCATGCTCACATCCTCCCACACTCGTGTTGGGATTGGTAAGGGTTGTAACAACCCTGCCGGGCCCGAAGTTTCGTATTTATGCCTTTGACATACTAAACACTCGACACAAATCTTGTAACATCTTTTATCATGCCCGGCCAAGACACGCATTGAGCTAATCGGCGGTATGTTCGATATGCACCCGAATGGCCACCGATAGCCGCTGCATGAAATTCCAAAAGTAATCTAGGTATAAAGGAAGAGTTCTTCGCGATTACTAACTCCGCTTTGTAGTATAATACTCCATTAATCATGCGGTAATGAGTGTATTGTGAGGATCCTATAGCCGCGCGGCTTCATATATTTTTCCAAGTTGTGCATCTTTTTTTACTTCATCCGTAACAATTGTCCAACCCATCCAAATCGGAAGCGTGATCGCCGCCAATTCTTTCTCCTCTTCGCCTTTTCGCGATAAGGCATCGGCCACCTTGTTAGCGACCCCGCTTATATTCGATATCAAATTCGTACCCCAATAATTTTGCCACCCAATATTGCTTGAGCCGGCGTCGAAACCGATTGATTCAAGAGGAACCTTAAACTCTTTTGATCGATCCGTACAATAAATTTACGACCAACCAAATACGGCCGCCAATGTTGGACCGCAAGGACTAATGCCATCAACTCCAACTCATAAGCCGACTTCGCAAGACTACGCTCCGACACCGCCTTTGCCGAAATAAGCCAACGGCCTTCCCGATCGCATTAATACCGCGCCTAGACCGCGTCCCGAAGCGTCACATTCTACCACGAAAGTTTGGGAGAAGTCGGGTGTGGCTAACACCGGCCGCTGCTGAGATGCCTTTTGCAACGATGAAACGCCGTTCCGGGCCGCATCCGTCCACGTGAATCTTGAAATTTTGTCCTTCTTTAGCAGCTCTGTTAACCCTCTCGCTATCTGACCGTAATTCCGAATGAATCGACGGTAATACCCTGTTAATCCTAGGAAACCGCGAACTCCCCGTACCGAATGAGGAATCGGCCATCGTAGTACTGGCTGAAATCTTTCCCGATCCATCCGTACTCCTTGAGCCGAGACAATATGACCCAAATATTCCACCTCAACTTGTCCCCACGCACACTTCTTTGGATTAACTACATACGAATCTCGCTTGAGTAACTCCATCACTATTCGGAGGTGTTCCACATGCGAATCCCAATCTCGGCTATACACAAGTATGTCATCGAAAAATACCAACACAAATTTACGCAAGTGGGCCCGCAACAAGTCATTCATCGCCGATTGAAACGTGGCCGGTGCGTTAGTCAAGCCGAACGGCATCACCAAAAATTCGTAGTGTCCTGAATGAGTTCGAAATGCCGTTTTCGAAATATCTTCTGGTGCAATTCTGATTTGATGATACCCTGACCGCAGATCGAGCTTAGTAAACCACTTAGCACCGTTTAATTCATCAAGCATCTCTTGAATTACGGGAATGGGGTATTTGTCTGCAACTGTATGTTTATTCAATTGACGATAATCCACACAAAAACGCCAACTTCCGTCCTTTTTACGAACTAGTAAAACCGGACTAGAATACTGACTCGAACTAGGTTGGATAATTCCCGCTTCTAGCATTTCACGAACAAGCCTTTCCATCTCATCTTTAGCCGAATGATCAGATCGATACTGGCCGAACCGAAATAGGCGCAGCTTCCCGTTTTTAATGGGATGTGATGATCTACACTCCGTTGAGGCGGCAACCCGTGAGGCGGTAGCATTACTTTAGGAAATTCCCTCTCCATTCGAATCCTCAATTTTTCGCCATCGGATTTTGAAATGGTCAAACCCTAGGCCGATGAATCCAATTCTCCGATCCGTCGCCCACTATGTAACGATGGGTCTTGATTATCAATCCATAACCACCAACATTCCGTCTCCTCGCCAAACTTAAGTAATCGTGCATAGAAGCTTCCTTGCGAACGAGTGACGAATTCCCCCTTTAACACCACCGTTTTGCCTTCATAAACAAATTTCATCGTCATTTGTTCCCAATTAGCTCGTACATCTCCGAGCGTTCGCAACCAGGAAACCCCCAGAACTATGTCGACCCCACCTAACTCAAACACATAGCAAGTTAACACAAACTCAGTACTCTGCACTTTTAACTTTATGTTCGTACATACGCCTAAAATTGCTGAACGCCGGCCGTCTCCCAAACGGACCGCTGATCGTCCCGTAAGATCCGGGATCAACTGAAGAGCATCTGCTACCCTAGAAGAAATAAAATAATGGCTCGCCCCACTATCGATCATGACACACACTGGTTGCCCCACGATTGTGCCCGTCATCTTCATCGTCTGCGGCCCGTCCAAACCCTGCGCGGCTAAACTGGTTAACTCCAAGGAATTTGATTCTGGCTCTATCGCCGATTTATCCTCACCATCTGCCGCCAAAAAATACTCGTCTTCTACGAAGTCCCCGTCGTTGTCGTCGACATCCGAAATCATCAGCACCTGTAAATTCTTATCAGCGCATCTATGAGTTGGTGACCATTTTTCGTCACAACGAAAACACTTTCCCCGCAAAGACGTTTGGCGGCATATTCGCGTTGTGTAATTTGTCTGACGTGTCGATTCCGCCCCTAGACCACCATTTCTCGCCGTCGACCCGTAAGATGATGTAGAGTCCCGCGATTGGTCCTTAATTCCGCTACGCTGGACCGTCCCTATTGAAGGTGTTGGAGCAGATGACACATATGCCGACGCACCCGACCTAGATTTTGCGGTATAACTCGTTCGCTGGCCAATGTTAACCGAATGCTCGAATCCCCCCAAAACTTTGACCTCCCGCTCAATCTCCTTAGCAAGATGTATAGTATCGAAAGCGTACGAGCATCGCGCGATCTAATCTTCAAACGGATTTCGTCTTTCAAACCATTAAGAAAGAGCCCGAGGCAATACCTTTCATCCAAGCCCGAACATGAACCATGCGAGCAATGAACACCGTAACATACTCCCCCACCGAGTGCGTTTGTCGTGTTTGAACTAAAGTCTCAAACGGGTTAGCTAACGGATTGGAACCGAACATCCGTACCATTTCCAACTTGAATCCGACCACCCCATCGATGGACCGGTTGCTCGAACCCATTGAAACCACGGAAGTGCGTCCCCTTCCATGGCCGCGGCGCCACATCCAACCTATTCACGTCCGGAGTATTATGTAATTGAAAATACTTGCTCAACCCTAGTCAACCATCCCTCGGCGCCGGTGCCATCAAATGTAGGGAGCGTGACTTGTGGTGCACCGGGCGCCGGGTTCGCCGTACTTGACGTTGTCTCCGGATCGCCGATTTGCGGCCCTTTCGCCGATCCTTGTCCATCCGAGTTAGGGTTTGGCGCCGAAGTAGGGTTCGGCTCCGTGATTAGGGTTCACCGGTGGAGTGCGGGCTCGATGAACCCTCGCCCGTCTGAGCCTTAGATGCCACCAAATCCCGAAGCACCCGCGCATAGATGCCATCGTGTCTTTCATCGTCGTTAATTCGTTCGATAGACGAACATCCATAGCCTTCAATCCCTTCTCCAACTCATCTAGTCGTGTGTCCACCGTTGTTGTCTCGTGTTGGCCATCCGGCAGTCGGACCAATTTGTTAGAGTAAAAGGATGTTGAAGAGCAAAACTTACGAATATTAAAACTAAAATTCTAATTATTAATAATCAAAAGCGAAAGAAACGAAAACAATACTCAAATGAGTCCCACGAAGATATTCTCTTCGGCCAAGCGTCACACGCCGTGATGATCAAGAAGTAAACTCGAGATGCTTTTCCTACCCTATCACCACTAATATTTATACTAGAGGATTCCTATCTAATTATGGCAATTGATAACTAAAAGGAATTGGCCTTATATGGCTTGCCAGTTATATGGGCCTTATTTAAATAATAAACCAATTATAAAACATAAACCTTAATTAAAACAAAACCCTAATTATGTCTTCTTATTCTTCATGCATACGTCCATTGCTTTCATGCATGCTGCTCGCGTTTCCGTCGCTGCTCGCGTTTCCGTCTTCGGTTCCCGTGTTTCGATTCCTTGATTTTCTCCGATACACCACGTCCCTAACATTTTCATTAGGGGAATATTCTCACACCCTATTTTCATACAATGAAATGATAGAGAACTTGATATATTATTTAACTTGAGGGAAGAGGTGGTTGCTTTCTTTAGAGTATTAATTATATATTCTAGGCTGAGAAAAACTAATTTTACAATGTTGATTTCATGCCTGAGGGGTTCTGTAGAATTGTTGATACTATGGTACTGTTGGACCTTAAGAACAGGTTTGTTTACACATGTTAACGTTACCAATTCCTTACAATCAAATATTAAAACTTTCCCTGTGAAGAGTTCCTAACAAGTAACCAGATAAACTGTACGCACCTTAATCTATATTAGTTGTCAGAGCTGATATCTCTCTCTCTATCTTTGATTTGGAGGTGATTAAAGTAAGAATTGAAATATGCATATTTGAAATATAACTGAAAGAATACTCCTACTAACAAATGTTTCTTGGATTGATGCAGTTTTTCTTAATAAATGTGTAAACCCTTTTCAATGTCAGCCTAGATTTATGAACTTCTTTAGGTGCAAAGGTTGTGGCGGCTAGCTAGTCCGCTACTATTTAGCAATTACCATTACTGTGTAGGTTTAAAATCCTAATTAGGACTCGATCTATTTTCCCATAGCACGGCAATAATAATGTTCTTTGTTCATACCTTTGTTCATAAACTCATAACAAACAATACAAATTGTAATTAAAAAAATTACATAATATCATAACCAATTCTTTAAATTACCCAAATGGAGATCATAAATTAGATTCATTAAAATAGCCTAAATCCTTACGCACTACACGCATACGTACACTAATGTTTCTTCTCGAATCAGTATGCTACTAATTGCTATGCTCCAGTTAAAAATAACACACTGCTGTAGTATTAACCATTAACAACCTAAATAATTGACAGCCTCGAGGAAAATTAGGCTCAAGTGTCATCAATAAGAGAAATAAGTTACTTCGTAAATTCATAAAAAGTTCGTAACAAACTTCACAAATCCCATGATGTACAGCAATTTATTCAACTTCGATGTACGTTTCTTCTCTTTCAGCACACTTGATTGAACTTACTCAAATTACATTAGCAACTAAGTCCTAGAGCTCTTATTGCGAGTGACTTGAGTTTTGTTGCTCGTCAGTTTTGTTGGTATTTTTTGCTGCTCGTGCCGTGCGAGCAACTTGTGTTACGTGCTGTCCTCTTTCAGTTATTGTTTACTAAATCCACTAGGGGTTAAGATGGTTGTATTTCAGACTGCTTTGGTCCCTATTCTATTTTCTTCAAATGTCAAGCGTGCTTCTGCTAACCATTAGTGATGGTTCTCCAACTCTTTTCTAGCCTTGATAAAAGCAAATCCTTAGATTCCTTAACCCTCCAAAGTACGTATAATAAATCTGCACAAGACTAATTTCCAGGCAGAACGGAGTAGCCAAGAAAATAAATAGGTAACTGGATACTCATTTATTCCACACCATACACAATGTGACGACCATATAATTTTGTATCACCTGCTCCACCATTGTCATCAGCAAGTTAACAGTGATTATTTTTCAAACTTGTAAATAAGATCTATCCAATTGAGGGGTGTGCACGAGAACGATCAATCTGTGGGGTTGTGCAGAGAGGTGGATGGAACTTAGAAAACTTAGTGATTAGCAGCATTTAGACAAATGTGGGGTTGTGCACGAGAACGATCAATCTGAGCCTCAGTAATTATACGTGTCCTTGTTCTAAATAGAATTAGGCAATATGCAATGGAATTTATCAAGAAGAGAAGACAAAATGTTTGCATATATTTCTTCTTTGAGAGCAGACAAAGTAATTACATTTTTAGTCGATGCTATAATGTGAAATTGACATATTGCTTTTATTCTCAGAAGATTTTGACTGAAAGATGATGTGTTGATCCGCAGGTGGTTATCCCTTGGTAATCAGTTGCAAGGAGTTCGATTGGTAGATGAAGGGCTACGAGCAAGATTCAAGGCAGCATATCCTGATGTGGACGTGCAGCCATCGTCTCCCCCGAGGCCAGCTCCCATGGAAGTGGATCCTCCATCTAGAATTCAATTTGTTGAAGGTGAGGCAAAATCACCCTTTACCGAGCCCACAACAGCCTATGCATTGGAAGCCAAAGCTGTGAGTGCAGATGGAGATATCACCAACTAAATTGATCATTCAACTCTCTTGACTTGTACCAAATGTATTTAATGATATGACCAGGTTAGTATATTTTAAGTGTTCACCACAATCTCTGATGGAGTTTTTGCACACCAGCAGGTTGATTTTGTACCATTCCATTTGTGAGTGTTTAAAGGAAAGGAAACCATTACATCATTTCCACTCCTACTCCAAAATGTTATAAAATTTCGTTTCAACTATGAAATCCTCTTCAACCGTATTTTACAATTATGAGTAGAGTACTGAATGGACTCTATATTCTACTTATACTATTTGATTTGGAGGGTATAAAAATGACAATTATTAGATGACTGTCATCATTACACAATCGGAATTTCGTTCTTATTATGTTGTGCTATTTTGTTTTAATATGTATCAATGAGAAATTATGTAAATACAAGTATATACAGCTAAGAATGTGCTTGAATTTCACAAAGAAGATATTTAGTTCTTATATAGGTATATATTTTGTGTATGTTGAAAGATTTAAGATCGATGTAACATAATCTCAATTGGCTCCTTAAAAACCTATAATTAATTTAGGGATAATGTGCAATATGACCTTAAACTTATGAGTGGAGAGAAAAAATATTTATGTTTTAGCGTAAATATACTCTTGAAATTTATAATAGAGAACATATATGCCCTTACTTACTTTATGTTTAGTGCAAAAATATACAAATATACCCTTGTACCTATATATGTTTTTTTCTATTGCTTCGCAGCTTGTTCGATTTTCCGTCTGCATATATTTGTTGACTTTCCTAAAAGTTTTTTGGGTCATTTTTCAGCAACATATCGATGTAATAGTAATTGGACTGCCGATTGTTTGTCTGATTCTTTTCGTGATAATGATGAACAATGTTTCTGAATTGACAAATGTAAATATTGTTTAGGTTTGAGTCATCCAATAATAATTTTCATTATTATGATTTAGATTACTTGTGATTTTGCATTATTAATCAGATTAATTTTTCATTACAATTAAAAGAAGACACCCAATAATAAATAATTTTTCAGTACAGTTTCTAACCATGATATTTATTTCTCTAAAGTTGATGGTCATCAATCTGAACATTATATGAATTTACCTGTGTTTTCTGATATTAAATATGCTAAAATTCTTAGGTAAATCTCATCCATAGTTGTATGTTCGAGACAAAAAAAAATGTACCCTGAAACTATAGCTTAATCAAAATCTCGTTCAATCCATGAATCCATCTAACCTTAAATTTTATTTCTTGATGGAATAGATATATCACGACTCAATGCTCCGGTCAGACATAAAATTAGTGGAGAAATGAGATAAAAAATGCAGCTCTTATTTCTTGTAACTTGTTTGATGATTTATAGGATTTTTTTGTGTTCTCGCAATGTTTCAATTAGTTATTTTATTTTAGGAGAAATTTACCTAAAGGTAAAAGAAATTAGTAAAAAATTGATGCAATGGTATATTTGTACATTTTACTCCAAAATGTACATTAAGGACATTTTTGCTCTCCACCATAAAATTTAAGAGCTTATTTGCATCTTATCCCATTAATCTATAATATTCAATGTAAATTTGACGAATGTGAACTCTTGGAAAACGAGAAATACTATACTTTTGTTAACATTTCTAAAAATACAAGTAAAATAGTATATTAGTCCATACTTAAGTATTTATGTTCTACGTGGAAACGAGTTTAATTTGCACAATATACCTATAATAAAAGTTACCCCCATTTATATATTACTAGGAAATAGTAGTATATTATATTTCGTAATTTATTAATTTGGAAAGACGAGTAGTTCAGAAAGAGAAAGGAAGGTTTTAGGGGAACAAATTATCGTATGCTCTGCTCCTAATTGACAGTATTTATTCAGGAGAAAAGCATAAATTATGGCTTGGGAAAATAAAAGCGTATGTTGTAATAAATAGACAAGGAAGATGTTCTAATTTGGCTGTAGCTATTTAGGGAATTAAGGATGGCAAGATGTTTCATATTTAATTTATTTATATGGAAAAAGGCTTTCTCTTAAATTAAAAAAGACCTGGTTATATTTCTTTGTTTGATTTTGAATACATGAGCAAACGTAGAATTATATGCTTTTATTGGAAAATAATAATCTTTTTGTACAGAGATTATGCTTTAGATAGTCATATTCTCTTCCATATTTTCAATCGCCGCCACCTTATTGAATGAAATGTAACTTTTTACGTGGCATTGTTAAAAACATGATTTAGATTTTAGATTGTTAAAAACCTTTTAGATGTCTAATGTACGTACATTAGACATTATGCTGATTGCTGAGACCATACTCAACTATTAATATTATTAATTCTAGTCAGAGGTAAACTAATACACTTTACACATGATAATGAGATACATTGTCTCATTGTCCAATTTATATGCATAAATGAAAGCTTATTCTCATCTAAATACTCCAATTTTTTTCAAATTCTCCTTTTGCATACGAATTTTTAATTTAATCCATAAATACATCAACTCTTGATTTGTTTCAAATTGTACACATCAAAAATCCGATGAAATCAAAACTGATGTATGTGGTTGCTGACATGTTGGGTGAATCATAATCGATCTTATTTGATTTTCAATAAAATACACAAACTCTTTACAGTTTTTCTTTTTTCACATGAACTTTAAATTTAATTTATTTTTACACACAATAGAAATTTAGATTTTTTTTAATTATTGCATATTTCTAATAAAACTTTTATAATGAATAACCGAATAAGTTCAACAAACCGATTAAATACAAGGTAATAAACTGGTATTTAAGATTTTAAGATTTCGTTCAACTTAATCGGTTAAATTTTAAATTTTAAGATTAAATTTTAAGTTTTTTTTAAAATTCTTTCTTTATATTTAATCAGATTGTTCAAATTAATTCGGTCATTCATTATAAATTTTTTATTAGAAATGAATATTAATTAAAAAAATCTAAATTTCGATTGTGTGCAAAAACAAATTAAATTTAAAGTTCATGTGCAAAAAGGGAAACTTTAAATAGTTTGTGTATTTTATTGAAAATCAAATAAGATCGATTATGACTCATCTGACATATCAGTAGCCACGTCACGCCGAAAAATGTCACGTCAACTTTGATTTCGGAATTTTGACCTGTGTGCAATTTAAAACAAATCAAGAGTTGATGTATTTATGGGATAATTGAAAGTTCGTGTGCAAAAAATAAAATTGAAAAAAGTTGGTGTATTTAGAGGAGAATAACTCTAAATAAAATATTAATAATAATATTAATAATAATAATAATAATAATAATAATAATAATAATAATAATAATAATAATAATAATAATAATAATAATAATAATAATAATAATATAATGCTTTCATATTTAATTTAAAAACTTAAAATAACTTATTCATAGGTTAACAAATCTCAACTAGAATTTGCCCTGTTTGCAAAAGGGGTTTAAATAAGTACTTATGAAATAAATGCTTATGTTATATGTACTTAAGTTGAATAAGTTGTTTGCGTTTCGATACATTTATGTATAAGCACTCAATTACAGAAAACTAAGATATAGTTTAAAAAATTATTGTCATAGAAATTTGATATGAGAATCTATTTTCATGAGTTGTTTTGACTTATTTTTATAAACTATTCCTACTAGGTTATGAAAATACTGTAAGCTGAAAACAACTTATTTCGTAAGGTCTCCCAAGCGCGAGTATAAACACTTATTTTCTAGAATAAGGGGGTGTTTGGAGTAGCTGAAGCTTATTGATAAGTTCTGAAAGCTGCTGAAAGCAGCTTATTTGAAAATCAGTTAGTATTTGGAAATAAATGCCGAAAGCTGCTGAAAGTGGGGAAAATAGTGTTTGGGAATACTGCTGATAGAAGTAGCATATTGTTACTTTTTAAAAGAAATGTCTGTTTTGCCCTTAATATTACTAATTATTATTTATAATAAATAATAAAATTCAGAAATAATTGTTATTCAATATTTATTTTTTCTTACAATTTCAATGTAATACTATAAAATACTAAATTAATCTAAATATTATATATATTATAAAATTGTATCATAATAAATATAGTATACAATTATATGTTAAATAATATTTATTTGTATAAATTCATCATATAAACAAAATACATAAAAATTCCTCCATAAATTTTTGAAGAATTGAGAGAGAGAAGAGAAGAGACGCGGCGGATGTGATAAAAATGTATTCTCACAAAGTATTAGGGTTGGGGATAGTTCTGGAATTAGATAAAATTTTTTGGGGTAGTTTGGTCCGAAAAAAGCATAAGCTATAAGCTGAAAGCTAGAAGCTGGGGTGGAGCAGCTTCAGCTGATTCTCTATTTTAGACCCAATTTTAGAGAATCTCAGCTTTAAGCTGGAGTCCCAAACACCCCCACATCAGCTTAAAGCTGAAGCAGCTTACACAAAGCTGTTCCAAACACCCACTAAGGTGAAATATGTTGCTGATAAACTCTTCCAAACGAGTCCTGTTGGTCCCGAGATTAAACGTTCAGGTGTAGAGGGGGGGGGGTGAATACACATAAAAATAATTTCTTAACTTCAAACACGAACAATCCTTTTTCAGGAGAGTGCCTTACTGAACGAGTTCAGTAGACCAAATATGCTGTTCTGGATCGTGCGGCAGAGTGGCTGACTTCACTGAGGCCTGCTAGCTGACTTGAGCCAGAATTCAGTACCGTTCAGATGAAGTTTAGTATAGTGCGGAAGTGTGTAGGCCCAAATTCAGTTGAGTTTAGAAAACATTTTTAATAAAACAGTTTCAGTAGTTAGTGCGATCGATTAAGCTTTGCTGAAACTCAGTTGAATGATTTTAGAAATTCTTTCAGTATGATCAGTAATCAATGCAACAGTTAAAACAGAAAAACAAACACAGAACACAGGCAGTTTTTAAAGTGGTTCGGATCCAACAATCCCACGTCCACTGTCTCGAAAGATCAGGAAGCTATGTATTATACTGTGATATATTCAGTTAGTTTGTACGCTGGACAAACACAGGTCTTGAGATTTATACTGAGCAAGTCTCAGTTTACAAAGGATCAAACTAAAGCGTTTGACAAACTCTCCGACTATGAAGGAGTCCTTTACAATAAGAATCAGTTCAGATATGAACTCCTTCGTCTAAGCTATGGATATGATCTGCTGAGCTTAGGTTAGAGGGATAGGGAACGGTTAAGAACTGTTAAGAATAGACTTAGGTTCGTGTTCAGTCGCTTGGATACTAGAGGCTTTATAACTCTGGTTCAACTTGGTTCCCTATGAGTAGGAATGTCATCTTTCGCCGGAGATTACTCTTTGAACTTCTTGCGAAAGACTTAGGTCGTTTTGAGTTGCTCGTGAATGCTCGTGTGTTCTTTGATTTTCTAGGTGTACGTAGGTGAGCTTCAATTTGAATTGTATCCCTCTATTTATAGAACAGAGACAAGGATAGATCCGTTGGAGACGACGATCCTTGTGTCTCTCTCTTTTGGGTAGCTAACGGCTCTTTCAACGAATGGTGGCAGAGTACTTTCCCTCCATTTCTAGAAAGTTGTTGACTTGCAGCTTTAATCAGAAGGTTGACAGCTGGCTGCTCGTCATTGGTCGAGGTTCAAGAAAATAGGTGAGACAGAACAGACTTCAAGGTAGATCTGAAGCTGACTTCTCTCTTCCTCATATGACTCTGCTGATTTAGACTTAGTAAATCCTGAAAGTTTAGAAGACTGTCTAGCCGTTGCTGAGTCTGATCTATATTCAGTAGCATGCTCCAGCTGAGTCGGCTCTACTGAAGATCAACTCTGAGTTCAGTGAACTACTTCTGCTGAGTTCAGTTCCACTGACTCCTTTCGCATATTGCTCTCGCCGAGTCCAAGATCACCGAGTCTTCTTCTTCTGGTACTGAGGCAGGTAATCTACTGAGTGCCTGAACCAAATGAAGAGTGTCTACTGAGTCTGAAACCTCAGAGACAAAACAACACATTACAACTGAATGGTTCATCAGTCAAAGTAGGGTTTTGGGATCTTCAAATCTTCAGCAAATATTCAGAGCACTGGGCTACTGAGTTATCTCTCAACAGATTGTGAGAAGACTGAAATAATCTCCCAACATTTTCCCCCTATTTGATGATGTCAAAACCTAACACTATGACTATCAGAAATAGAGCTCCTTACAAGTATTACAAGTAGAATCAGTGGAGTTGTTCTTCAAGTCCTAGACTACTGTGGGAATCAGGGAAGAAATATCAGAACCTATACAGACAACTAATCAGCAATTTCTCCCAGTCTAACAACATTTTCCCTTATCTACAAGCAATCTAACAGACTAGAATCTAACAAGGTAAAAATTGATAGAATAAATATAGTGAGTGTGAGTCAGTAATCACTTGAGTGATTCTGTGTGTTAAGCAAAACGACAAACAAGGCTATATAGACAATGAGGATTTGTCAGGGCCGAACAACAGTGATGTTTTATATATATAAAGAACTTCAGTACTGATACATCAACTGCTATTCTAAAAAAAAAAACAGAACATAAGAGAAATACAGAAACTATCTATCTCCTGAACTGCTGAATCCTGTCTTTGAAGTCCTGTGATTTTGATTCAGGAAGAGGCAGTCTATACATTCTGTTGGTCCGGAGACGAGAGTCAGGTGTAGAGGGGGGGGGTGAATACACCTGAGTACTGTTTCTTTTTCTCAAACGCGAAGGACAGCTAAGCTGTAGGTTGCTACTGATGAACAGTGCCAAATAGTAACCTTCTGATCGCGGGTCAGAGTGTGCCAACTACTGAGTCTCTCCTATTGAGTCTTGATTCTCAGTCGCTGACTTAGTGCGGATAAGTGTGTAGGGCCCGGAGATTCGTCTCAGTTGAAAACATGATTTTCACAAGTTAAACAATTTTGGCTAGTGCACTTTTCGAATACGTTTTATGCAAGATATGAGTTTGTAAGATATTTGTATGCGATGCAATAAAATAGAAAACAACACAAGCAATTTTTAACGTGGTTCAGATGCGCAAGATCCTACGTCCACGGTCCTACTGAACAGGAGGTCTTGTTGATTAATCTGAGCAAGCCTCAGCAAGGTATCTGTGCACTGGACAAACCCTTCTAAGTTATAGTCCTTAGCGACTTTTACAAATCAAACCTAAGTTTGAAGGGGAGGGGATTTTCTCCAACTATGAAGGAGTTCTTACAATAAGAACAGTCACTAAAAGTGAACTCCTTCGAGATTCTAAGCTATAGATATAAACGTTGAGCTTAGATAGAGAAGAGGGATCTAAAGGCAGAAACTCTAGAGAGAAGAACTAAAGATATTCTGCTAGGCAAGTTCTTCGCTGGATTATCTTGAATGCGCTAGAGTTGTTTCGAAAGCTTGAGCGTTTTGTCCCTTTTGATATCCCGTGCGTGGAGCTCGGATTTGCTTCTCTATTTATAGTTGTGACCCAGGCATTTGCCCGTTGGAGAGGACGATGCCATATGTCACAAGCGTCCAAGGAAAATGGCCATATGTTCGAACTGTTGCAGCAGAGTTGTTGGTTAGTGTGCATGAGAGCAACTTTAGTTGGTCAGAGCAGGTAGTGCTTTGACGGCTTCTCATTGGTCGAGGTTCGTGGTAGGTGAGATATGTCAGACATCGGTCTTCATCGGATTTGACTCTCACTCATCCTCTTATGATCTTCTGCTGACTTTCAAATGATGTTAAAAGCTGGGTTGTTTCCTGTCGGATACAGTAGACTTGATGCAGTCTCTGTCTTCTTCGTCTGAGTCGGCTGATAAAGATGTTCTACTGAGTGTAGTCAGCTGATGACTCTGAAGGTACTGAGCTTTGTATAGAGAGTTCTTCTACTGATGTCGGTCAGCTGATGAGATGTCTTCTACTGAGCGAAGATCAGCTGATGACTTGAGAACACAAGCTCTTACACTGATGACGTGGGGTTCTGGAAAGTAAGCTTCCTACTGAAGATCAGTCCAACATTTTACCCCGTACAGGACTTAGACACAAACGATAATGAAAACAAAATCAGTCTAGCCTATTACATCATTTAGTCCTATCGACACTAGACTACTGATACAAGCTGGGTTTTGGGATCCTCAATTACATAACATGAAACACTATGATTTCCCCCAATATTGTTTTACCCAATAAATTGATAAGTATCTTCTACTGACTCATAACTTAACAATTTCCCCCAAATTGATGATGCCAAAACCTCTATAAATTCTAAGAATATAAGTCCCAAACTACTGACATAATAAAGACTTCAGTAAAACTGAGCAAATAACTTAAGAAAGTCAGCAGCTGAAAGATAGGCACATCAGAGAAACGGTTATGTGTGAGTGTGTGTCAGACCACTTCAGTGATCAGTTGTGATGAAGACAAAACAAACAAAGCCGTAAGACAATGAGTGATTGTCTGGCCAGAAGAAAGAACTGATATATATAAGAAATGGATTACACAATTCCTAACTTCTATACAAGAGATAAAGATCTACTGCTATTGCCTGAAGTTCTTGGTCTTGCTCTTGAAATCAGCAGACTTGGCAGCAGGTGGATCCAAACCGTAGGATTTGTAGATTCTAGCACGGAGTGTCTGGATATCCTCATCTTCAATCTCCTTGGTGCAAAGTACACCACGAGAGGTCATGGGAGGGTTCAGTTTCCTGTAAGCAGGAGCAACGAGAGGCAGCTTCTCCTTGGCTAGGATCAGTTGAATTTGCGCTCTGAGGTTGGCATTGGATTGATGAAGGAATTCATCGAAGAGTTGATTTTTCGGAACCTCAGTCGGATAGCATTGCCAAACGTAGTATCCTTTGATGAACTCTATCTTCAGTTCCTCCCACTCCTCGTTCAGATTCCAAGGTATCCATTTGTCTACATGGCGGTCAGGAGTTTTCTTCTGATAAGTGGCTCTGGGAGCACCTCGCCTGTAGTACTTGGAATACCTGGGTATATGTTTTCTCCAGTCGAGAACTGGTTCATTGGCCATCTTGTCAGTCAGCTCTACGATCTTGGCCAAATCTTCCAGTCTCTTTTTCTCTCTGAGGGCCGCAGCTCTAGTGTCTCCTCTTCGGAGATTCAGTCCCTACTGCGTTGCCTCCTAGGTGGCTCTATCTTCTGCCTCCTACTCAGCAGTAAGTTTAGGAAGATCTTTCATCCTCTGAGCAAGGGGCTGAAGGTCAGTGTCAGAAGCAGCCTGCTCATCCTGAGCCTTTTTCTTCTTCTGCTCATCCTGAGCCTTTTTCTTCTTCTGCTCATCCAGGAGCTTTCTAGGTTGGCTCTTGGATGCTCTGACACTAGGCTGTTTCGTCTTCTTTTTGACCTTCTGAGCCTCTTCTTCAAGCTGTCGCTCATGATCAAGCTCGTCCTGGAGCTTCTGAGCGACTTGCTTGTCATACGCCTCCTGCTCCGTTTTAGTTTTGAATTTGGGCGTAGGGGAAGGCGGAGGAGTTGATTCAGTAGCCTTTTCCTTCCCTGACCTTTGTGGTGGCAGTTGCTCGTCCTCTTGGTCTACGAACTACGACCTCTTCAATGTGTTGAGCCGAGGATCCTTCTCCTGATCCTGCAGCCGGCTCATCCACCTCAGTTGTTTGGACAATAGGGAGTTGGACAGTGGGAGGGGGAACTGAGCTGGTTCCAGCTTGTGCAGCTGAACCTTCCCCCTTGGCAACAATCCTTGCCTCTGCTTCTTCGCCCACCTGAGCCGTTTCCGCCTCTACCCTATCTTCCCCCTTTTTGGCATCATCAGCCAGGGACAGACGAGTGTGGATGGAAACCACTTCCTTTTCTAGATTGAAAAGAATAGTCTTTATGGAAGTGGCGGTGGTGTCGAACTCTCTGACTGCATCACAATAATGCTCCCAGTCAGCTTCTTGGCCAGCACGAATCTGCTGAATCTGGGCTCCTGTCTCCTGTATTTGCTTCAGGAGTGATGCGTGTAGAGAAGCAGTCATCTCTGCTTGGATGAGCTTGAGGGCCGCCGCCTGAATCTCAATGGCCTTCTGAACGCTGGAGGTGGCCATCTTATTGCGCTCATCCATAGCTTTTTGGACTGTGGCGAGGCTCTGAGTCAGCTGCTCAGAGAACATCTTCTGTTGAGCTTGAAGGAGCTGCTGACTCTGAGCGACTAAGTCCGCCTTCTGAGCTGCGAGTGCGGTCTCAACTATCTCCTGAATATTAACAGATGAAGTAGGAGCTTCGGAGACCTTCTTCACTTCGCTGGCAAGTCTGTCTGAGACTTAGTATACTGTGCCCACTTCAGGTGGACATCCTTAGCGAGGAGACGATTTTTGTCTCCCTGCTTCTTGATGGCTCTGTTGACAGACTTGGAGGATACGGAACCGATAGGTTGGGCCTGATAAGAGCTAGTCCGAGCCTCTGCTCAGATGCTGCGAGTTGTTGCTCTCGACTGGGTTTTGAGGCAACCGGGGATCACTTGATGTAGATGGTGGAGGTGGTGATTTGCCCTTCTCGCTGGGAGTTTTACCCTCAGCAGATCCTCCCTAGTCTGCTTCCTTAGGTGGTGCCTGATCCTCATCATCATTGTTATCATCGTTGTCGTCGTCATGATGGGATGGCTGCGATGGGCTGCTGACATGTTGTTCGGAGGATCTCAGACTGAGAAGATAATGCATAGCTGCTCTCAGATCCTCGAATGAGGCTAAGTCAATGGGTTCCCCAAACCCAATCACTGACTGTAAGCTCTGCTCTTCCGTCAGCAAGGACAGCGCTGACTGCTGCATGATTAGCTCTTCGAGAATGTCTCAACTTAGGAACCTCAGCATCATTTGCGTCCTGGCCCTGATCGCAATGTCGACCAGATCCTTGTGTTCAGAAATTTCGGGGATCTCTGCAGTCACCTCTCCTGTGGCTCGGAGATGAGCCGACTGCAATGTCGTCCATTCAGGAGATATCTCCTCAGCCGGTTCAACTTCTTCCGACTGAGTCTCCTCAGAACTAATACGCTGTACTTTGTCTTTCAGGGTCGTGCCCTCTATACCAGTATCAACGTCCATTATGCTTTCCTCCTGAGGTGGTGGAGGAGAAGCAGGCTTTGCTGGAACCTCAGACGTTCCAATCTTTGTAAGCCTCTTTTTCTTTGGTGGGTCGGCGCGTAGAGGCAGTTTAGTAGTAGACCTCTTCAGTGCAGCTAGTCCACGGCCGACCGACTTCTCAGCAGCGGCTCTGGTTTTGAACTTTATGAGCTTGTTGTCGAAGTATCGAGAATCAACAAATGATGCATGATTCGATACTGAGTCCTCGATACGTATGGACATCTTCGTCCTATACAATAGTTTGCCCACACTAATTAATCTTCTCTCTCCTGTAGGTGTGGCGACAAACTTCTGTGCCTGAGCCTTGAGCTTAGTCACATAGAACTCCATCCAGTTGACCTGGACATCATCAATGATCGCCATCATCAGCTGAAGTCTCGGCCTAGACAGTTGATCGAATGAGCCAACGGCGCTTGTCAGTATATGAGTAACGATGTAGGCGAGCCCGCGGTACTCTGGCAACAACTGATTCTTCGGCAGCGCGGATTTGAAGGAGATATCGTCTCTCCTGCAGAAACGATGAACATAGGAGTTGAGCTCCTTCTCCTTGTATCCGACCGGAGAGATCCCATGGGCAGGAAGATCGAAGGACGCCTTCAACGCTACCCGGATGTTGATATCGGAATGGCCTAACTCCCATTTCTGAGTCACCTCCCTCATGTATGCGAACTGGGATACCTCGCCGTCTGTACCTTCCACCGTCCGCCAGTTGTAATAGACTTTGGCCACTTGGCAGGGGAGATACGACTTGGGATGCTTCGTGATCATAAGCTCGAGGCCGGACGCTTCCAGAGCCGAGAATATGGGCTCAAGGTAGGGAAGGTCCGCCTGGTGGAGGACCATCGTCGGCTCAAACTGAATCTTCGATTTGACGATTTCCTCAACATTGGGTGGGGTCATAACGATCGCCATGAATATCTGCAAAAAGCTCGTTAGCACTTGAAAATAGAGTAAGTTAGTTTGAGTTTTAAGTAGAGAATGAAGAAATTACCGTAATCGAAGAGCTTTGAGTGAAAGTCAGAAGCAGTTTAGAAGGTAAAAACTGAATGCAGTAAAAGCTCTAAGAGTGAAAATGGCGAAAAGATAGATTAGAGGAGAAGGCGAGTGATTTTATTTGAAGATTAAGATCAACCGGTTTTAATCGGATGGTTGTGATGAAATCTCGCTTTTTAATGACGGCTGTGATCTGATGTTATAAATGGAATGATTACTAAGGCCGCCTCTAACCTAGACCCACGTAAGATATGCGCAGTTAAAGTAAGGTGAGAAGGCATGCATTAAATGCGTTGCAGGCAGCATTAAAGTCTAAGCCTTTTTAAATGAAAACGGTTTCTACTGACTTAAACCTTAAAAACTTAATGGCTAGAAATAAATGCTCATTAATCTACTGAGTGCAAACGACTGATATAATAAATGTGAGCATGCTTCTGAGAATAGTAAGTATTTAAACTATGCAAACCTCTTCAGCTGAACTTTTATGATCAGCTGGTTACCGTTAAGACTCAGGAGGACATTTGATGTGCTGATGACCACGTTCCCCCTTACTGTGTACCGTCTGATTCACCTGACTGAATCAAGGTATTGAGTCTTCTGACCTGTCTTACTGTTTCCTTCTACTGACTCGACTCACTAGGATCCAGTAGACCTAGCTCAACTGATAGTTCTCTGAACCTGTTCTCAGGTAGTGGTTTGGTCAGTATCTCTGCCCTTTGCTTGTCAGTATGGATCTTTTTCATCCTGATATCCTTCTTTTCGACATGGTCTCTGATGAAGTGATGTAGGATATCCACGTGCTTGCATCTCATATGAAGAACTGGGTTCTGAGTTATAGCAATCGCACTGGTGGAGTCACAGTAGATGGGCACTTCATCCTGAGAAATACCATAATCTCGCAATTGTTGTCGAAGCCAAATGATCTGGGCACAACAACTTCTAGCAGCCATATACTCAGCTTCAGTAGTGGACGTTGCCACTGAATGCTGTTTCTTTGAAAACCATGATATCAGCTTGCTGCCTAGGAACTGACATGTTCCAGAAGTTGATTTTCGATCTATCCTGCATCCTACATAATCAGCATCAGAATAACCTGTTAGTATAAGATTATCATCAGCAGGATACCATAACCCTGCGTCAGGTGTTCCCTTCAGATATCGTAGAATCTTCTTTGCTGAGTCCATATGGCTTCGCTTGGGATTCGCTTGAAATCTTGCGCATACACCTACGACATAAGTTATATCAAGCCTGCTTGCTATTAAATATAGTAAAGAACCAATAATAGCTCTATAATCAGTAGGGTTAACAGAAGCTCCCTTTTTATCTAGATCGATTTTGAAATTTGTATTCATAGGGATCTTGATTGGCTTGCTTGAGTCGCAGCCGAATCTTTTCAGGAGGTCTCGAGTGTATTTGGCTTGATTGATGAATATTCCTTCAGGTGATTGCTTTACTTGAAATCCAAGGAAGTAGTTCATCTCTCCCATCATAGACATCTCGAACTTCTCCTTCATCATTTTCTCGAATTGTTGACATATAGTCATGTTTCTGCAACCAAAAATGATGTCATCCACGTAGATTTGCACTAGTAGGATATCATCTCCTGACTTTATGTTGAACAGGGTGCGATCTACTATTCCCTTCTGAAAACCTTTATGAAGCAGAAAGTCTGATAGGGTATCATACCAAGCCTTGGGTGCTTGTTTTAACCCATACAGAGCTTTCCGAAGTCTGTACACCTGATGTCCCTATTGAAAGCCGGGCGGTTGTTCAACATAGACTTCTTCCTTCAGTACGCCGTTCAGAAACGCTAACTTTACATCCATTTGATATACTTTAAATCTTTGATGCGTTGCATAGGCTAGGAACAGACGAATAGCTTCCAATCTGGCGACTGGAGCGAAAGTTTCATCAAAGTCTATTCCTTCTGCTTGACAGTATCCCTTGGCAACAAGTCGAGCTTTGTTTCTAACAATGACGTTGTTTTCATCTCACTTGTTCTTGAAGACCCACTTAGTGCCGATCACGTGCTGATGTCTAGGTCTGTCAACAAGCTCCCAAACTTCGTTTCGAACGAACTGGTTCAGCTCTTCTTGCATGGCAATGATCCAGTCAGCATCGTTGAGTGCATCCTCTATTGTTTGAGGTTCTTCTATGGACAAGAAACAAGAGTAGAGTGAGCTTTCTCCTTGGCTTAATCTAGATCTCATCCTGATTGTTGCTGATGGATCTCCTATAATAAGATCAGTAGAATGAGCATCAAGCCATGAACGTCTGAGTCTGGCTTCTTCTTCTGAGACTACTTCTGCACAGTCAACATGAGTGTTAGGCATTTCAGTAGTACTGTTCTGTGACTGCAGTAGTTCAGTAAGAAGGTTAGGATCTACTGAGTTTCCAGGTTCAGGGGCATTTAGCTCAGGAACATTAGTCGTTCCCCTAGAGTTTATATTCTCAGTAGAGGTCTCAGTTACCACTGGGGCTTCCTCATTGACCGTTGTTACCTGATGTTGATTCTGTTCAGTAGAATCAACTAGGTCATCTACATTGCCTATGGGATGGGTCTGAGTTTCCTCATCGTCTGACTCATCATCCCAACAATGCTGGTTCTTTTCGGCTTTGTCGTTAGTGCGAGATCCTGTAGCTTGCTGCTGACATCTTCAGTATTTGTCTTTTGGCATTTCCTGTCCTCAGTAACAAACTCATCAAAGACAACATGAGGGCTTTCTTCCACACAAAGAGTCCGATAGTTAAAGACTCTGAAGGCTTTACTGACTCAAGAGTATCCTAAGAATACTCCTTGATCAGATTTTCTATCAAAGACCTTCAACTGATCTTTCCCATTGTTGTGAATAAAGCAAGGACAACCAAAAATATGAAAATGAGAAATAGAAGGAATTCTCCCTTTCCATAGTTCGTAAGGTGTCTTCATGTGTTGCTGTATAAGCAGTGAGCGATTCTGAGTGTAGCAGGCAGTGTCAGTAGCATCAGCCCAGAACTTTGAGGGTAGTCCAGAGTCTGTTAGGAGCGTTCTTGCTGCTTCTTTAAGTGTTCTATTCTTACGTTCAGCAAGTCCATTCTGCTGAGGGGTGCGAGCTGCTGATGTCTCGTGCTTGATTCCCTCCTTTTCGCAGTACTCTTTTACTACTGAGTTGAGAAATTAGTTCCTCTGTCTGAGCGAATTCTCTGTATCTTGATGTCCTTTTCCACAATGAGCTTCTTCAGCAGTTTCGGTAACTCAGTCATAACATCAGATTTGTTGGCTATGAAGTGACCCACGTATATCTTGAATAGTCGTCAATAACGACGAGGGCATACTTCTTGCCTCTTATAGTCACTGGCGAGACTGGCCCGAATAGGTCCATGTGTAGTAGTTGAAGGATTCTATCAGTGGAAGGTGACGGAATTGGTGGATTGCTATTCTTTGTCTGCTTTCCCTTCAAGCATGCTTCACAATTTCTGTCTTTGATAAACGATTCATTGGGCAGTCCTCTGACTTTAGAGTTCTTGGCTAGCTTGTTCATAGTCTTGAAGTTCAGGTGACTGAGTCTCTTGTGCCACAGCCATCCTGTCTTATCACTAGATTTTGTCTGAGCAAGTAAGCTAGCCTCAGGTCCTGCGGTTTTCCAGTTTGCAATATAGATATTCTTTCTCCACGAACCTGATAACACTGTTTTCTCTGCAGATTTGTCAACAACATCACAGAAACCAGCGTCAAAGATAACTCTATTCGGATTATCACAGAATTGACTCACAGAAAGGAGATTATGTTGAAGTCCTTCAACATATGTTACTCTTGGAACTAATGCAGTCCCAATGTTCAGTGTTCCGTATCCCCTTATATAGCCTTTAGAGTTGTCACCAAACTCAATTCTGTGACCATCTTCTTGTACGTAATTGGTCAGCAGGCTCTTTTGATAAGCCATGTGTCTTGAGTAGCCGCTGTCCACAATCCAAGGGTCCTTATGCACCTGCAAAACAGAAACAGTTTTAGGTACCCTTTGGTTCAGGTTGGGTCCTTAAGTGTTAGTGGGTGATTTCGGAACCCAGATCTGTCTTGGGACCTTAGAAGTCTGAGACTTCTTCTTCTGAACCTTGCCAGTCTTCTTCTCCACAGGACTTGGAGATAATGACTTTCTAGCAGTTTTGGGTTCAGGAGTTTTCTTCTTCTGAGGCTTTGTGCTCCTCCATAATAGTATGAACCATACTGTGTTGGATGCTCATAGAGCGGTTCATTGTACTGCTCTGCCCATCTGACCTTCTTGGTTCTCCCTGAATTCGATCGTGGTGTTCTGGGGCTAGAACCTTTGGTCAGTTGCTTCTTGGTTCTCGGCTGAGGTGCAATCATCATCTGTTCGTTCTTCGCCTAACGTGTTGATTCAGTGACCTGAACTTTTCCTCTGACGAACCTATCAGCCAGCATTTCTGAGCTTTTCGATGTTGAAGTGGAAGCTTCATGAGTATAGCCAAGTCCTTCTTTCATGACCGTTGGCCTTTGAGCTCTGAGCATACTTTCCAACTTCTCCTTAGCTACTAGGTACTGTTCAGTCATCAGTCCTCGCCAGACCTCATCACTTCTCCGAAGTGATTCATAATCCTTTTCGACTTCTGTGAGCTTCTGACTGAGTCGAGATATTTCAGTATCTTTCTCAGAATTGTCCTTGGTCAGAACTGATATCTGAGTTTCTTGAAGCTGAGACTTAGTCTTAAGAGATTTAATCTCTTCCTTGAGTCTCACAACTAGATTCTCCGAATCAGTAGAGACCTGACAATCAGAAGAAAGTCTCTGATTTTCAGCCTTTACCTGTTCCAGTTCCTGAATGGTTCTGCTAAACTCTCTGCTCAGTTGAATCTGCTCCTCTAGTAGATCATCGTATGATTGTACCACGTCTAGAGGTTCATCTGTGACCGAGCACGTGTCGTGTGTGCTATGTGAAGAAGAGGTTATATAAAGTTTCGAGTTTACCTCAGCCTCTTCTCCGGCCATCAGACAATATTCTGCACTTGATTCAGGGTTTGACTCTCCGACCTCAATGGTGACAAATGCAGCTTCGTCTTCAGAAGAATAAATGAACGTATCTTCCTCGATTGAGTCATCGGATATCTCTCCGGCGATGTAGGCCTGCCTCCTTCCGGAAAATTTCTCGCGTCTGGCCTACCGTTCTGCTCTTTGAGCAGATGAGAGTTCGGGACAATCGTACTGATAGTGTCCCTCCTTCTTGCAGTTATAGCACACAGACGATCTGCCACCTTTTCCAGCTGAGTCGTTGGATGGACTTGCAGCAGGTTCTGCGTTCCTGCAATCAGTAGAAGGTTTAGATTCTTCCCTTTTTCGATAATCCTTTTTACCTGAGGGAGAATCTCTGTGGTATTTCTTAAGCTTCCTGACTCTTTCCTTTTCTCTTTGATATTTGAGAGCCATGAGTGCAAGCTGGTTAGTAGCAGATGTCTCAGAGGACTTAGCATCAGTCGTAGCTACTGCTTTGCTAGAAGAAATAGGGTTGGCTCCAGTCTTGCTGACTGTTGCTTTGAAAGCATGATCTATTTGTGTGTCAGCTGGAGCATTGGAACATCGTTGGGGTATGCTGTGCTCAAATTCCTCCGTCTTCAATTCTGAAAATATAACATCAGGAGTTAGAGCATTAAGATCTGAGCGATGTAGATAAGTAGCAAAAGGAAGCCACTTCAGTCGAGGTAATGCTCTCAAGATCTTCGTGTTCATCTCTTTGTTGGTGAATGACCTCCCCAGCCCGTTGATCACATTGATCTGGTTAGTAAATCTGACGCTTAGCTCGTCAATGGTGTCATATGGCTCCATGGCAAACGTATCGAACTTTTGTAGCTCTAGCTCGAGCTTATTTTCTTTGATCTGCGGGGTTCCTTGGCTCAATACAACCAGGGCATCCCAAAGTTCTTTTGCCGTCTTACAATCTTGCACCCTCCCGAGGTGTGAATCACTGAGCGTAGTCAGGATTGCATTCCGTGCAACTGGGTCGAGGTTGTGCTCCTTTTTCTCTTCTGGCGTGAAGGCAGATTTGTCTTTTGCAACTTTGGCACCTGTCTGTGCTCCTACACCTTCCACAACTGTAAATTGTACGATGTCGATCATGAGAATAGTGGGTCCTGCCTCTAGGACGTCCGTCATGCTGTCATGCAGCGATGTAAGGTGCGCCTCCATTCTTACGCGCTATACCGTATAGTTCACTATGGAGAACATCGGCACCATCCGAATACCTGACATATCAGACATTATGGGTAAGAGTATAAGGATATATGAAGAGATGCTTGTGCAGTGAAAAACATTTTCAGGATCTGTGCGAGAAGACCAGTAGTTTCAGAACCGATGATCAGAAGAACACCGTTGCTCTGATACCAATAGTTGGTCCGGAGACGAGAGTCAGGTGTAGGTTGAGGTGGGGTGAATACCCCTAAGTACTGTTTCTTTTTCTCAAATGCGAAGGACAGCTGTGTTGTAGGTTGCTACTGATGAATAGTGCCAAATAGTAACCTTCTGATCGCGGGTCAGAGTGTGCCAACTACTGAGTCTCTCCTATTGAGTCTTGATTCTCAGTCGCTGACTTAGTACGGATAAGTGTGTAGGGCCCGGAGATTCGTCTCAGTTGAAAACGTGATTTTCACAAGTTAAACAATTTTAGCTAGTGCACTTTTCGAATACGTTTTATGCAAGATATGAGTTTGTAAGATATTTGTATGCGATGCAATAAAATAGTAAACGACACAAGCAATTTTTAACGTGGTCCGGATACGCAAGATCCTATGTCCACGGTCCTACTGAAAATGAGGTCTTGTTGATTAATCTGAGCAAGCCTCAGCAAGGTATCTGTGCACTGGACAGACCCTTTTAAGTTATAGTACTTAGCGACTTTTACAAATCAAACCTAAGTTTGAAGGGGAGGGGATTTTCTCCAACTATGAAGGAGTTCTTACAATAAGAATAGTCACTAAAAGTGAACTCCTTCGAGATTCTAAGCTATAGATATAAACGTTGAGCTTAGATAGAGAAGAGGGATCTAAAGAAAGAAACTCTAGAGAGAAGAACTAAAGATATTCTGCTAGGCAAGTTCTTCGCTGGATTATCTTGAATGCGCCAGAGTTGTTTCGAAAGCTTGAGCGTTTTGTCCCTTTTGATATCCCGTGCGTGGAGCTCGGATTTGCTTCTCTATTTATAGTTGTGACCTAGGCATTTGCCTGTTGGAGAGGACGATGCCATATGTCACAAGCGTCCAAGGAAAATGGCCATATGTTCGTATTGTTGCAGCAGAGTTGTTGGTTACTGTGCATGAGAGCAACTTTAGTTGGTCAGAGCAGGTAGTGCTTTGACGGCTTCTCATTGGTCGAGGTTTGTGGTAGGTGAGATATGTCAGACATCGGTCTTCATCGGATTTGACTCTCACTCATCCTCGTATGATCTTCTGCTGACTTTCGAATGATGTTAAAAGCTGGGTTGTTTCTTGTCGGATACAGTAGACTTGATGCAGTCTCTGTCTTCTTCGTCTGAGTCGGCTGATAAAGATGTTCTACTGAGTGTAGTCAGCTGATGACTCTGAAGGTACTGAGCTTTGTATAGAGAGTTCTTCTATTGATGTCGGTCAGCTGATGAGATGTCTTCTACTGAGCGAAGATCAGCTGATGACTTGAGAACACAAGCTCTTACACTGATGACGTGGGGTTCTGGAAAGTAAGCTTCCTACTGAAGATCAGTACAACATTTTACCCCGTACAGGACTTAGACACAAACGATAATGAAAAAAAAATCAGTCTAGCCTATTACATCATCTAGTCCTATCGACACTACACTACTGATACAAGATGGGTTTTGGGATCCTCAATTACATAGCATGAAACACTATGATTTCCCCCAATATTGTTTTACCCAATAAATTGATAAGTATCTTCTACTGACTCATAACCCAACAATTTCCCCCTAATTGATGATGTCAAAACCTCTATAAATTCTAAGAATATAAGTCCCATACTACTGACATAATAAAGACTTCAGTAAAACTGAGAAAATAACTTAAGAAAGTCAGCAGCTGAAAGATAGGCACATCAGAGAAACGGTTATGGGTGAGTGTGTATTAGATCACTTCAATGATCAGTTGTGATGAAGACAAAACAAACAAAGCCGTAAGACAATGAGTGATTGTCTGACCAGAAGAAAAAACTGATATATATAAGAAATGGATTACACAGTTCCTAACTTCTATACAAGAGATAAAGATCTACTGCTATTGCCTGAAGTTCTTGGTCTTGCTCTTGAAATCAGTAGACTTGGCAGCAGGAGGATCCAAACCGTAGGATTTGTAGATTCTAGCACGGAGTGTCTGGATATCCTCGAGATCGTCGGGCAGTTGAGAACTAAGATTATGATAGCGTGCCGCTGAGTCAACCTCATCTTCAATATCCTTGGTGCAGAGTACACCACGAGAGGTCATGGGAGGGTTCAGTTTCCTGTAAGCAGGAGCAACGAGAGACAACTTCTCCTTGCCTAGGATCAGTTGAATTTGAGCTCTGAGGTTGGCATTGGATTGATGAAGGAATTCATCGAAGAGTTGATTTTTCGGAACCTCAGTCGGATAGCATTGCTAAACCTAGTATCCTTTGATGAACTCTATCTTCAGTTCCTCCTACTCCTCGTTCAGATTCCAAGGTATCCATTTGTCTGCATGGCGGTGAGGAGTTTTCTTCTGATAAGTGGCTCTGGGAGCACCTCGCCTGTAGTACTTGGAAGACCTGGGTATCTGTTTTCTCCAGTCGAGAACTGGTTCATTGGTCATCTTGTCAATCAGCTCTACGATCTTGGCCAAATCTTCCAGTCTCTTTTTCTCTCTGAGGGCCGTAGTTCTAGTGTCTCCTCTTCGGAGATTCAGTCCCTGTTGCGTTGCCTCCTAGGTGGCTCTATCTTCTGCCTCCTATTCAGTAATAAGTTTAGTAAGATCCTTCATCCTCTGAGCAAGGGGCTGAAGGTCAGTGTCAGAAGCAGCCTGCTCATCCTGAGCCTTTTTCTTCTTCTGCTCATCCAGGAGCTTTCTAGCTTGGCTCTTGGATGCTCTGACACTAGGCTGTTTCGTCTTCTTTTTGACATTCTGAGCCTCTTCTTCAAGCCGTCGCTCATGATCGAGCTCGTCTTGGAGCTTCTGAGCGACTTGCTTGTCATACGCCTCCTGCTCCGCTTTAGTTTTGAATTTGGGCATTGGGGAAGGCGGAGGAGTTGATTCAGTAGCATTTTCCTTCCCCGACCTTTGCGGTGGCAGTTGCTCGTCCTCTTGGTCTACGAACTAAGTGACCTCTTCAATGTGCTGAGCCGAGGATCCTTCTCCTGATCCTGCAGCCGGCTAACACACCTCAGTTGTTTGGACAATAGGGAGTTGGACAGTGGGAGGGGGAACTGAGCTGGTTCCAGCTTGTGCAGCTGAACCTTTCCCCTTGGGAACAATCCCTGCCTCAGCTTCTTCGCCCACCTGAGCCGTTTCCGCCTCTACCCTATCTTCCCCCTTTTTGGCATCATCAGCCAGGGACAGACGAGTGCGGATGGAAACCACTTCCTTTTCTAGATTGAAAAGAATAGTCTTTATGGAAGTAGCGGTGGTGTCAAAATCTATGACTGCATCACAATAATTCTCCCAGTCAGCTTCTTGGTCAGCAAGAATCTGTTGAATCTGGGCTCCTGTCTCCTGTATTTGCTTCAGGAGTGATGCGTCTAGAGAAGCAGTCATCTCTGCTTGGATGAGCTTGAGGGCCGCTGCCTGAATCTCAATGGCCTTCTGAACGCTGGAGGTGGCCATCTTATTGCGCTCATCCATAGCTTTTGGGACTGTGATGAGCTTGAGGGCCGCCGCCTGAATCTCAATAAGAACAGTCACTAAAAGTGAACTCCTTCGAGATTCTAAGCTATAGATATAAACGTTGAGCTTAGATAGAGAAGAGGGATATAAAGAAAGAAACTCTAGAGAGAAGAACTAAAGATATTCTGCTAGGCAAGTTCTTCGCTGGATTATCTTGAATGCGCTAGAGTTATTTCGAAAGCTTGAGCGTTTTGTCCCTTTTGATATCCCGTGCGTGGAGCTCGGATTTGCTTCTCTATTTATAGTTGTGACCCAGGCATTTGCCCGTTGGAGAGGACGATGCCAAATGTCACAAGCGTCCAAGGAAAACGACCATATGTTCGAATTGTTGCAGCAGAGTTGTTGGTTACTGTGCATGAGAGCAGCTTTAGTTGGTCAGAGCAGGTAGTGCTTTGACGACTTCTCATTGGTCGAGGTTTGTGGTAGGTGAGATATGTCAGACATCGGTCTTCATCGGATTTGACTCTCACTCATCCTCGTATGATCTTCTGCTGACTTTCGAATGATGTTAAAAGCTGGGTTGTTTCTTGTCGGATACAGTAGACTTGAAGCAGTCTCTGTCTTCTTTATCTGAGTCGGCTGATATAGATGTTCTACTGAGTGTAGTCAGCTGATGACTCTGAAGGTATTGAGCTTTGTATAGAGAGTTCTTCTACTGATGTCGGTCAACTGATGAGATGTCTTCTACTGAGCGAAGATCAGCTGATGACTTGAGAACACAAGCTCTTACACTGATGACGTGGGGTTCTGGAAAGTAAGCTTCCTACTGAAGATCAGTCCAACATTTTACCCCGTACAGGACTTAGACACAAACGATAATGAAAACAAAATCAGTCTACCCTATTACATCATCTAGTTCTATCGACACTACACTACTGATACAAGCTAGGTTTTGGGATCCTCAATTCTATAGCATGAAACACTATGATTTCCCCCAATATTGTTTTACCCAATAAATTGATAAGTATCTTCTACTGACTCATAACCCAACACATTCTGTAAGTGATCATCCTTAGCTTCAGTATCTCCGGCAAATCAGCAGGTTCATCCTCATCCAAGTGTCTTGCTTGGGCAGCATCCTTAATCTCCTTCTCAATTACCCCATAATGAACAGAGCCATCAAGTTTCAGTGGGGGGGCATGATCCTTGGAGCTGGAACTCTGACATCAATATTATCTGCTATGGCCTTCTGAACTCTAGCAAATATCTCTGGGTCACTCTTCAGAAGCCATTCAGCAAATGCAATAGACTTGTGCATCTCAGGCCAGTATCTCCAAAAATAGTATCTCTTGATGTAGTCTACCTTCAGTGACTCCCACCTCTGAGTTCTTTCCCATGGCATCCATTCGTCCACTCTGGGGCATTTGTGATTTTTAAGGTCAGTAGGCTTCCTGAGTCTTCTGTATTTGTAGGGAATATCTGCCTTCTCAGGAATCCTTTGGCTTGCTTCCTTCTCAGCCTTCAGCCTCAGAGCTTCTAGATCTACCAATCTGAGCCTTTCCCTTGCTGCTTCTATTTTGCCTTGCTTCTGCTCCTTTGTATAGATACCTCTCCATCTGATCCCAAATTTCTTGCATTTCAAGCTCTTGTCTCTTCGAGGGGACATAGGTGGGTACATGGTCATCTTCTTCTGAATCAGAAGGAGTAGATGATTTTTCCTTTGAAGTGCCCTGCTGACCACTTGTCTGCTGCTGCTGCTGCTCTTTCTCTTTTTCTTTGTCAACCTCATCACTCAGCTTTAATTTTCGAGAAGGCAGCCTTGTCCCAGGTTTCCTACCTCTTACTGGGGCCTTAGTCTTGCCTTTTGCTGGCTTTTTCTTTGGCTTGTTAGCAGCCTGGCAAGTTTTTCATCAGCAGCTATCTAAGCTTCCTCCTCAGGAGCGATGTATCTTTTAGTTTTCTTTGAGGGAGGAGTTGGAAGCTTCAGTATCTTCTTGCCTTTACCTTGCACTAGAGGAGGCAGAGGAACCTCTTCCTCTTATGAGTCCTCTTCTGCGTACTCAACAATTTCCTTGATTATGTCACTGGGAGTCTGGGTTGCTTGAGTAGCAGAGTCCTTGGGTCCTGAGCCGCTTGGGCCAGTCTCAGCAGGCACTACATCTCCTGCTGCTGAGACACCCCGGGCCTCGCCTTGTGCAGTCTAAGTAGAGGTACTAGTGGGAGCAGATTTCTGACTCTGAGTAGCTCCAGTCACTGTCCTTACTCCTTTATGTACTCTTAGTACCTTTTCTTTCCCTTCAGTTGTCTTCAGTTTTCCATTGCTAGTCTCAGCAGGCACTACATCTCCTCCTGCTGAGACACCCTGGGCCTCGCCTTGTGCAGTCTGAGTAGAGGAACTAGTGGGAGCAGATTTCTGACTCTGAGTAGCTCCAGTCACTGTCCTTACTTGATGCAAACGAAAGTAAAAAATTTTATAGTCACGGATCAATTCACGATACAAGCTGTAAATTCACGAAACAAACGCACAACTCTCCGTTCCAATAGATTAATTAGCCACACACATGAAATATAATAAAGTTGCAATTGAGAACCCAACTTGATTACGAAAATTAATTCACACCAAATTGCCGACAACACGATAAACTAGAGCAATATATAAATCTTCAATTCGACACCAAAAGGAAAACGATGAATCAAGAAAGAAACTTTACGTAAACGCCGTCCTACGAAACCAAAACGGATTCGTCCTCAAGACTCAAAGTCTTTCCCAAAAATATCCAAATCCCAAAACATCCTAATACTAGGGTTCTCATCCCTTTTATAAGACGGAAGCCCACAAACTTATTGACTCGAAATAAAACAAGACACGAAATAAATAAGCCCAACATTACGAAAATAATAATATAAAGCTTGCATGAATATTAAACCACGATCGCGCATGCAACCACGATCGCACCTCTCCTTCTTCACGTCTCCCCTCCTTGGCCAATACTAGCTCGCCGAACATAGAACCTCGTAAATCTCTTATCCCGGGCCGCCGCCGACGTCTTGTCATCCTCCGCCACTTCTTCCGACTGCTCCACATCAATTCCCTCCCTCTAAAAGACCGCCTTGTCCTCAAGGCGAAAATTTGGAAATTGATTCCACATTCGATCATGCGCTTTCTCTAAAGTCAGCCGTAATTGTCGAAGTATGTTTCCAAACCGCCATTTCCACATCATCCCATTTTTGTAATATTTTTGTAACGCTTTGAGAGGACGCAAACGAGTATCGTCGCCCATCAATTTAACAAGTCGCCCATTGAGCTCGAACATGATATATAAACGTTCATAATTTACCCGCAACTCGCCTAATGTCTTGAGCCATGCAATCCCTAATATAAGATCTACGCCGCTAAGTGGAAACACATGGCCGTCCATGGTAATCGAGCCCGACTCGAATTGTACGGATACATCTTGACATAATCCTTTCGAAAAAATGAGGGTCCATCGCCTAATCGCACCGAAAAAAAATTATTTTTATTCGCATGCAACCCTAAGTCCGTAGCCAGCTTGTTCGACAAAAAATTATGTGACGCACCGCAGTCCACTAAAATAATGATCTCTCTCCCCTTCAGTACACCAATGAGTTTAAGAGTCTCTGAACCCGACAATCCAAGAATGGACAGGGTATTAAAAATAACTCCGATTTGTGCCTTGGGTCCACTTTCCTCGACTGGAATTAACATCTCATAATCACAACTTTCTGTGAGAACCACCTCTTCTAACTCCAACTGCTCAGTATGATCTTCATCCACCATCAAAATCTGCAAATTTTTAACCGCACAAACATGATTTGTGGGGTGATACGGCAATCAACACTTGAAACACAAACCCGTCTGTCGAAGCTCTTCTCTCTCGGTCTCCGTCATGCGACGGAACGGAGTCCGAATGATTCCAGATCGCCCGCTTGGATTAGCCGAGGTCGGCGGCGCCGACAATGCCAATGGAGCTGGCGTTGGGTTCAAAATAGGTCGTGCATATTGCAGCGGAGCTTTACGCGGAGTCCATTACTCCGTATACCCACCCGTCATACGTGAGTTATTCCGTACCGTAATTTCTACCTTCCGGGCCAACTTTATAGCCGTCGAAAAATCTGTCGGCTCTACAAACCAGACTTGATCCCGTATAGGTCCTGTAAGCCCATAATAAACAAGCTCAAAATATTCTCCCTCGGTACCGTTTTGACAAGATTAGCCAAGTTCGTAAATTGATCGATATAATCTGAAACATTGCTTGTCTGTTTTAACGCCGCTAACTTGGCGAAAGCGCTGCCTTCACAGCCTTCATCGAAGCGCTCGGCCAAAGTCTTTGAGAACGCTGGCCATGTATACTCTGGCATCTCCGCCGTAAACCACCCATACCAATTCAACACAGGGCCTTCCATTGCTACGTCGATAACTGTCGTTTTTGCGTCGCCGAACTCCCATACAACTCCAAGTGATGATTAACCCTAGATATCCACCCTAACGGATCATCGCCATTAAAAATCGGTAACGGAGGCGGAAGCGTCTGCCCGTCTCTAGGCCCTCGGTATGCGGCTGTTCTTTCGATAATAGGGCTTCCAATTGCGCCTGAATTTGCGCCAGTGTATCAATAGTCTTGACCGATGTCGTCGTCAAAATTTCCAATTTCCCTTCTAACGCCGATACTCGTCCCTCCATGATAGATTGCTGATTTTGACTGGCTCTCGTTTCTATCATACACCGTCAGATCCGACAGGTCGGACCAAATTGATGCAAACGAAAGTAACAATTTTTATAGTCACGGATCAATTCATGATACAAGCTGTAAATTCATGAAACAAACGCACAACTCTCCGTTCCAATAGATTAATTAGCCACGCACATGAAATATAATAAAGTAAGGAATTGCAATTGAGAACCCAACTTGATTACGGAAATTAATGCACACCAAATTGCCGACAACACGATAAACTAGAGTAATATATAAATCTTTAATTCGACACCAAAAGGAAAACGATGAATCAAGAAAGAAACTTTACGTAAACGCCGTCCTACGAAACTAAAACGGATTCGTCCTCAAGACTCAAAGTCTTGCCCAAAAATATCCAAATCCTAAAACATCTTAATACTAGGGTTCTCATCCCTTTTATAAGACGGAAGCCCACAAACTTATTGACTCGAAATAAAACAAGACACGAAATAAATAAGCCCAACATTACGAAAATAATAATATAAAGCTAGCATGAATATTAAACCATGATCGCGCCTCTCGTTCTTCACGTCTCCCCTCCTTAGCCAACACTAGCTCGCCGAACATAGAACCTCATAAATCTCTTATCCCGGGCTGCTGCCGATGTCTCGTCATCCTTCGCCACTTCTTCCAACTGCTCCACATCAACTCCTTTAGGTACTCTCATTACCTTTTCTTTCCTTTCAGTTGTCTTCAGTTTTCCTTCCCCTTTTTGGCATCAGCAAATAAGCCAGGGGTGGGAATCTGCACCTTCTTATCCAGACTCTTGTAGGCTGCTGAAAGGTCGTCTAATGCGTACTGCAGCTTTGTGAGTCTCTCATGTAGTTCGTTTCTCTCCTCAGTAAGTTGTTCGATGTACTTCTTATGAGAGGCATCGGCTGCTGTCTGGATATCTTGCAACATCTGATCCACTTTCTCTTCCATAGCCTTCTGAATGGATAGAATGCTGAGCTCGAAGGCCTGGGAGATGGAAGAGACGGATGCAGTGTGAGCTGACTGGGCGGCCTTGTAATCTTCCAGAAGTTTTGCTTGGCCAGCCTCCATCAACTTCAGTTGCTCATCGAAGTTGGCTCGTTGAGTGGCGAGTGCTTCAGTTAGGATCGTTGAGAAGTCGGGGGCAGGCGTATTCTGAATGGTCGTTCTGAGCCCCTTGATCTCTGGACTCTGAGCCTGAGTGGTCTGCCTCCACGTCTTGTGGACGGCACGGGCGAGGAGTCTGTTCTGCGTCCCTTGACTCCTCAAGGCCCTGGCCACTGACTTCGATCGTCGGCTTTTAGGGCTGGGCGCTACCTCGAACGCAGACTCAAGTAAGAGCTGAGTTGGTTCTGCAGATTTTGATGTACTAGCCTCCGACTGACCTGGTCCAAGGATGCTGAGAGATGGTTAAGCACTAAAATTTGGAGCATCCTTATCCAGTTGAGTACCCTCATTAGGCTTCTCAGGGCCTGAATCACGGGGTGGGTCCTGACCATCAGGGTCAGACCCATCTGAGGGTGTCGTTGCTGAGACTGGTTGGCGGTATTCAACAAGGCTAGCATGGAAGCCCTCAAGTCATCTAGGGAACAAATGTCTGAAGGCTCGGAGTAGCCTATCTTGTCCCTTATCATCAGCTCCTCCACGTGGAGCTGTTCACAAGAGTGGTGTTTGATCAACTTATTCAGGGTAGACCACTCCTGGAACCTGATCAACATATGGAGTCTAGCCTGTCTTGCCAGTATGATGAGGTCAGTGTGGCTGACTATCTTCGGAATATGTTCAGCCATCTCTCGGGAGGCTCTTGATTGCAGAGATGATGCCTCCATCCCGATCGATTATGACTCAGAAGCAGTCTCATAATCTTCTACTTCAATGGGAGACTGTTGCTTCTCAGCAGACGAAATGCTGCTTAGTGGAAGAACATCCAAGGGGCTCTCAGTTGTAGGAACCTGTTCAGCTTCGACCCCTTGGTCCACTGTCTCATCTCCTTCAGTGGAGACGGCCTTCTCCACTGATTGAGTTTTCTCCGAGGACTTAGCCTCGTCCCTCAGCTGCAGAGGTGGTTCAGCCACCACCTCTGGTACGACCTCACTGACTTTCTTTAGTTTCTTGGTCGGCGTCTTGGGAGTAGATTTTGGAGGTGACCTCTTCTTCGTAGGAGTCGAGGTCTTCTGAGTTCCTGACTTGGGATCAGCAGGCCCTGTCCCAATCTGCTGAAGGGCCGCTGCCCTGCTCTGGAATCTGACTTTCTTTGGATTGAAATATTATTTGTCACCGTATACCACATTGTTAGCTCCGCAGAGGTCTTCTATCTTGACAAATAGTTTTGTTCCATATAATAACTTTCCCTTGACTGACAGGAAGTTGTCTGAGCGATCGAACTTGGCAGCCTGAGTCATAAACTCCTTCAGGAAGAATTCAGCCCAATTGACTTTTGCATGATCGTGAATGGCCATCATAAGCTGAATCTTCGGTCTTGAAACTTGGTCAAACGAGTCGGCCTGACTCATCAGAATCTGAGTCACTATGTAGGCAAGAGCGCGATACTGCGGAAGCATAGCATCTTTGGGAAGGCAGCTCGGAATGTTGTAGGCTTCCCGCATAATACTTCCAGATACTCGTCCATGAGGTCGTCCTTATATCATAGTGTGGTGAACCTTTCGCTTGGAAGTTGGAAGCTTCGCTGAAGCGCTTCCTTGATGGACAACAGCTTGATCTCAGAAACGACGCAAGCGGGGTCTCCAAGAATATGTGTGACACATCTGCATCGGATGTACCCTTCTACTGACTCGGAGTTCAGATACAGTTCAGCTATCTGGCGAGGGAGGAAGTATGATGGGTTCCTAGACAGGAACTTCTCCAGACCGGTCGCCCTCAGCGAATCAAAGATTTCCTCCATGAAATCTAGATCGCAGGAGTCAAACTCCATCATCAGCTCGAACCAGACACGATCCTTCTCGAGGATCTCTTTCATGTTCGCCGGAACCATAACATCTCTTCCTGCCATATTTAGTAATCTGCAAGGACAAGAAATCAATTTCGAACGAAAAATATTAAAATTATCATATACGATACTGTATGATCATGAAAGATTTACCAAAGATTTTCTGAGAGTTTTGAAAATGAGTTTGCAAGGAGATAGAGCTTTTCTCAGAAAACTTAGGGTTTGTAAAGATTGCAGAGTGAAAATGGTGGTTTCTAACTTTGAACGTGTTTATATATGTTAAAGAAGATGAACAGTTAATAAATCCACAGTTCAGTTTGAAATAGCTTTTGAGATGGACGGCTAGGATTCAATGTTATAAAATAGATAATGATCAATTTATACGTCTAAGTCAAAATACAGTTGTAAATAGCCAAAGAAGTAACTTGATATGACATGCATTAAATGCGCCGCAGAGTTCAGCATACTTTACATAGAATGTCGTGTATTTAATGTAAGTTGTTATATTAAATGACATTTTCTAAGGTATTGAATACGAAGCTGAATCTGAATCATAAATGCACATAATATTTCATTGGCTACTGAGTAGAGATACGCAAACCTGTCAGCTGAACATCGTAGTCAGCTGATACCTCGTGTAGATGGTTGCTGAGTCTCTACGTACTGAATTTACTCAGTACTGAGAGTGAACATTCCCCTTGCTGAATGCCCCTCTCCTGAATCTACTTACTGACTAGAGTCAGTAGGGTCCAGCAGACCTAGCTCTACTGAAAATTCTCTGAATCTGGCTTCAGCTAGAGGCTTGGTCACTATATCTGCCCTTTGATGGTCAGTATGGATCTTTTCCATCATGATATCCTTCTTTTCGACATGATCACGAATGAAGTGATGTCTGATGTCCACGTGCTTGCATCTTGTATGAAGTACAGGATTCTGAGTGATTGCGATTGCACTGGTGCTGTCGCAGAAGATTGGCACTTCATTCTGAGTAACATCATAGTCGCGTAGCTGCTGTCTCAGCTAAAGGATTTGGGCGCAGCAACTTCCGACAGCCATATATTCAGCTTCAGTAGTGGACGTTGCTACTGAGTGCTGCTTCTTTGAAAACCATGAAATCAGCTTACTGCTAATGAACTGACACGTTCCAGAAGTTGACTTTCGGTCAATTCTACATCCTGCACAGTCAGCATCAGAATAACCAGTTAGTTCAATATTATCATCAGTTGGATACCGTAAACCCATGTTAGGTGTTCCTATGAGATAGCGGAGAATCTTCTTTGCTGAGTCCATGTGACTTTGCTTAGGATTCACCTGAAAACGAGCGTAGACACCTACAACATAAGTTATGTCAGGTCGAGTAGCTGTTAGATATAATAATGAACCAATAATAGCACGAAATTCAGTATGGTCAACTGATACTCCCTCTTTATCAAGATCGATTTTCATGTTCGTGTTCATCAGGATCTTGATTGGTTTTCCGGATGTCCAACCGAACTTATCGTACCAAGCCCTAGGTGCTTGTTTTAACCCGTACATAGCCTTTCTAAGTCTGTAGACCTGATGTCCCTACTGAAAACCGGGAGGTTGTTCTACATAGACTTCTTCTTTCAGCACGCCGTTCAAGAACGTAGACTTCACATTCATTTGATAAACTCTGAATCTCTGACGTGTTGCGTAGGCTAGGAATAGTCTGATTACCTCCAATCTTGCAACTGGAGCGAAAGTTTCATCGAAATCTATTCCCTCAGCTTGACAGTAGCCTTTTGCCACGAGTCTTGCTTTGTTCCTTACTCTAACGTTGTTTTCATCTCGCTTGTTCTTGAAGACCCATTTAGTTCCAATCACATGTTGATGTTGGGGTCTGTCAACAAGCTCCCATACTTCGTTTCTCGTGAACTGATTAAGCTCCTCCTGCGTGGCTATGATCCAATCAACGTCCTTAAGTGCATCCTCAACTGACTGAGGTTCTTCAGTAGACAAGAAGTAGGAATATAATGCGCTTTCTCCCTGACAGAATCTGGATCTTGTCTTTAACCTTGCTGAAGGATCTCCAATAATCAAATCAGAAGTGTGAGCGTCCAGCCACAATCTACGATGTTTCAACTCTTCATCTGAGATTTGTTCAACATAGATAGTAGGTGAGTTAGGCATTTCAGTTTTACTATTCTGAGATTGAAGCAATTCAGTTACTAGAGTTGGGTATACTGCGTCACCAGTTTCGGGGACATTTAGCTCAGGAACTTCATTTGTTCCCCCTGAATTATTATCCTCAGTAGAGGTCTCAGTTACCACTTAGGTTTCTTCATCGACCTGAGTTACCTGGGATTGACTTCGTTCAGTAGAGTCAATCTGTTCAGCTACTTCTGCTGCTGGCTGAGATTCAGTAGGCTTATCTTTAGTTTCTTCATCTGAATCATCTTTCAGGCTCTTTTCAACTTTATCTTTTAGGCTCAGATCCTGTAGCTCTTACTGATGTCCTCAGAATCTCAGCATCAACAAGCCTCCTCATCTTTTGTTTGTTCTTGGCTAGGGGGTTCAGAATCTCTGCGTTGATGGTCTCCCTTTGAACAAATATATCAGCTAGCCGGTTTTCTGAGCGTACGGGGGCAGATGAGGAGGCTCCATGGCTGAATCCAAGTCCCTCCTTGCAGTGCTTAGGCTTGTTGCTTGCTAGCATCGCCTCAAACTTCTTTTCAGTGCCCATGTATCGCTCTGTCATCAGGTTCCTCTAGACATCCTCACTTTTCTTCAGCAGTTCATGCTCGGTCTGAAGTCCTGACAACTCTCGCTTTAGTAGACTCAGTTCAGTATCTTTCTGAGTCAAGTCATTGGTCAGTACTGAGATCTCATTTTCTTGATGCTGAGACTTGGCCATCAGAGAGTTTATCTCCTCGCTCAGTCTCAACACAAGTCCTTCTAACTCAGTAGAAACCTGACTCTCGTGAGAAAGTCACCGATTCTCTACTTTCAGGGTATCCAACTCCTGAAGAGTCTTATTGAGTTGCAGACTCATCTGAATCTGCTCGTCGAGTAGTTCTTCGTATGCGATTGCGACGTCCAGATTCTCATCTTCACCTTAAATGGTGTCGTGTGTGCAGTGTGAAGAGGAGTTAAATGGAGCGTGAGAGTTTACCTCATCCTCTTCTCCTGCCATGAGACACTTTTCAGCGTCTTCTTCAAGCTCTACGACCATGAATGCCGCTTCATCGTCGGATGAATCCATGAAGGAATCAACTTCATCTGAGTCGTCTGAGAGTTCACCAGCAATGTATGATTGTCGCTTCTTGATGAACTTCTCCCTTCGAGCTTTGCATGCTGCTCTCTTAGCAGTACTGAGCTCAGGACAATCATACTGATAGTGTCCTGGCTTCTTGCAGCTATAGCAGGTAGTGACTCTCTCTTCTTTGCTCTCGCTGTCCTTCGACTGAGCTGAGTCCTCCTGTTTCCCGCATTCCGAAGTATGTGAGTCAGGAATGTACTTAGGTGTATATTCAGTCTTACCTTTGGAGTCTCTGACGATTCCGGAGAGCTTTCTACGCCTCTCCTTCTCCTTTTGATACTTCACGGCAAGCAGAGCGTACTTCTTAGCCAGGTTTCCTTCTTGTAAATTACTGAGTGAAGGTTCAGCCTTGCTAGAGGTTGGAGTTGCTGTGCTGACTGATGCTCTGAAGGCATGGTCGACTTGGGTGTCAGCTTCAGCTCGCTGCTTTCTTTGAGGTAGACGAAACTCAAACTCCTCAGCTTTAAGTTCTGAAAAGATATGGTCAGGAGTAACAATATCTAAATCAGAATGTCTTAGTAAGGTAGCAAAGGGAGTCCAATGACCGTCTGGTAGTGCCCTCAAAATCTTGAGATTCATCTCTCGGTTGGAGAACGTCTTTCCCAGCCCGTTGATAAAGTTCATCAGATCCGTGAATCTGACGTTGAGATCTTCAATGGAGTCACCAGGCATGAGAGACAGTCTCTCAAGTTTCTGAAGTTCCAGCGCCTGCTTATTCCCATTGATCTTCTGAGTCCCCCGACTCAGTAGCGCTAGAGCATCCCAGAGTTCCTTGGCAGACTTGCAGTCCTAAACTCTCCCGAGATAAGAATCGCTCAGAGTGGTCAGTATGATATTTTTGGCGACCCGATCTAAGTTGTGAAGCTTCTTCTCCTCCGGGGTGAAGAGACTTCTGTCTTTAGGGTTCTTCTTCCCAGTCACCATTCCTCCTCCTTGTGCTGGGTCCTGGGTTATGACACTATCAACCATAGGAACGATAGGTCCGTCCTCAAGTACCTTTGTCATGCTGTCGTGGACGGAAGTCAGATGTGCCTCCATTCTGACCCGCCATACTCCATAGTTCTCTACTGAGAACATGGGTACCATCTGATTCCTGATATATCAGACATAATAGATAATGATATGAATGAAGAATGATATGCAGTGAAAACATTTTCTGGATCCATTCAAGTAGACCAGTTTCAGAATAACAAGAGTCTTAGAGAACTCCTGCTCTGATACCAATTGTTGGTCCTGAGATTAAACGTTCAGGTGTAGAGGGGGGGGGGGGTGAATACACCTGAAAACAATTTCTCAACTTCAAACACGAACAGTCCTTTTCAGGAGAGTGCCTTACTGAACGAGTTCAGTAGACCAAATATGTTGTTCTGGATCATGTGGCAGAGTGGCTGACTTCACTGAGATCTGCTAGCAGACTTGAGTCAGAATTCAGTACCGTTCAGATGAAGTTCAGTATAGTGCGGAAATGTGTAGGCCCAAATTCAGTTGAGTTTAGAAAATGTTTTTAATAAAACAGTTTCAGCAGTTAGTGCGATCGATTAAGCTTTGCTGAAACTCAGTTGAATGATTTTAGAAATTCTTTCAGTATGATCAGTACTCAATGCAACAGTTAAAATAGAAAAATAAACACAGAACACAGGCAGTTCTTAAAGTGGTTCGAATCCAACAATCCTACGCCCACTGTCCCGAAAGATCAGGAAGCTATGTATTACACTGAGATAGTCTCAGTTGGTTTGTACGTTGGACAAACACTGGTCTTAAGATTTATATTGTGCAATTCTTAGTTTACAAAGGATCAAAGTAAAGCGTTTGAGAAACTCTCCAACTATGAAGGAGTCCTTTACAATAAGGATCAGTTCAGATATGAACTCCTTCGTCTAAGCTATGGATATGATCTGCTGAGCTTAGGTTAGAGGGATAGGGAACGAGAAGGTGGCTTCTAGAGCGACGAATGGTTAAGAATAGACTTAGGTTCGTGTTCAGTCGCTTGGATACTAGAGGCTTTATAACTCTGGTTCAGCTTGGTTCCCTATGAGCAGGTATGTCGTCTTTCGCCGGAGATTAGTCTTTGAACTTCTTGCGGAAGACTTAGGTCATTTCGAGTTGCTCGTGAATGCTCGTGTGTTCTTCAATTTTCTAGGTGTTCGTAGGTGAGCTTCTATTTGAATTGTATCCCTCTATTTATAGAGTAGAGACAAGGATAGATCCATTGGAGACGACGATCCTTGTGTCTCTCTCTTTTGGGTAGCTAACGGCTCTTTCAACTTATGGTGGCAGAGTACTTTCCCTCAATTTCTTGAAAGTTGTTGACTTGCAGCTTTAATCAGAAGGTTGACAGCTGGCCGCTCGTCATTGGTCGAGGTTAAAGAAAGTAGGTGAGACAGAACAAACTTCAAGATACATCTGAAGCTGACTTCTCTCTTCCTCGTATGACAGCTGATTTAGACTTAGTAAATCCTGACAGTTTAGAAGACTGTCTAGCCGTTGCTGAGTCTGATCTATATTCAGTAGCATGCTCCTTCTAAGTCGGCTCTACTGAAGATCAACTCTGAGTTCAGTGAACTACTTCTGCTGAGTTCAGTTCCATTGACTCCTTTCAGTATACTGCTCCTGCTGAGTCCAGTATCACTGAGTCTTCTTCTTCCGGTACTGAGGCAGGTAATCTACTGAGTGCCTGAACCAAATGAAGAGTGTCTACTGAGTCTGAAACCTCAGAGACAAAACAACACATTACGACTGAATGGTTCATCAGTCAAAGTAGGGTTTTGGGATCTTCAAATCTTCAGCAAATATTTAGAGCACTGGGCTACTGAGTTATCTCTCAACAGATTGTGAGAAGACTGAATCATCTCCAATAAGGCCTATATAATATTTTGGCAAATTAAATTTTTTAGTCCCCAAACTAAAAAATTTTGGATGAATCGGTCTTTCTGTTAAATTTTTTGTTAGTAAACTGTTAGTTAACGATTTTTAAAGGGCATTTTTGGTATAATATTATTGAGGACCAAAACGTCCAAATACTGAAAGATTGAGAACCAATTTGGCTAATTTTTTTTCTTATTTTTTTCTTATTTATTTTTCAAATCAAAAAATATTTTAGTAATTTGTGGAGGTACTGAATCAACTCCCAACAATTTCCCCCTATTTGATGATGCCAAAACCTAACACTACATACTGTTAGAAACAAACTCCTTACAAATATTACAAGTGGAATCAGTGGAGTTGTTCTTCAAGTTCTAGAGAACTAAGGGAGTTCAGGGAAGAAATATCAGAACCTATACAGAAAAATTAACAGCAATTTCCCCCTTACTAAGAACAATCTCCCCTTAATGCATCTATCAAACCAGAATCTAAAAGCTAAGCAAAAACTGATAAACACAGATATAAATATTCAGTGAGTGTGTGAGTCAGTAATCACTTGGGTGATTCTGAGTGTTAAGCATAAAAGAACAAGGCCAAGTAGACAATAAGGTATTGTCAGGGCCGAACAACAATGATGTTATATATCAGTACAGTACATCAACTTGCTATTCTAAAGAAAAGAAAGACAAAAAAAAAAAAATGAAGCTATCAACTATCTCCTGAACTGCTGAATCTGCTCTTTAAAATCTTTAGACTTCTCTTCAGGAAGCGGCAGTCCATACATCCTCTATGTATCTTTTCTCGCCTTCGATTCGTGCCATATCAGCAGGATCACTCTCATCGAGATAAGTGGCTTGAGCAGCACTCTGAATTTTTCCTACAATGACCCCAATATGTAGAGAACCATCAGGCTTTAGTGGGGGAGGCAGAGGTCTTGGAGCTTGAACCCTGACATCAACCTTCTCAGCTAGGGCCTTCTGAACTCTTGCGTATATCTCTGGATCACTCTTCAGAAGCCACTCAGCAAAGGCTATTTATTTGTGCATGTCAGGCCAATACCTCCAAAAATAGAACCTCTTAATGAAGTGAGCTTTCAGCGTCTCCCACCTCTAAGTCCGTTCCCATGGCATCCAAGTGTCAACTCTGGGCCATCTATGGATTTTGAGGTCTGTGGGCTTCCTGAGTCTTCTGTACTTGTATGAAATTTCAGCCTTCTAAGGAACCCTCTGACTTGCTTCTTTCTCAGCCTGATCTTAAGAGCCTCTAGGTCAGCGAGTCTGAGCTTTTCTCTTGCTTCACTAATCTGCCTGGCTTCAGCTCCTCTGTCCAAGTATCTCTCCATCTGATCCCAAATCTCTTTCATCTCTTGCTCTTGAGCCTTAGAGGGGGCATATGATGGAATGTGCTCTTGTTCCTCTTCTGAATCAACAGGTGTTGAAGATTTGGATTTTGAAGTGCCCAGCTGACCAGTTTGCTGCTGCTGCTGTTCTCTTTCCTTCTCCTTGTCAGCTTCATCGCTGAGTTCAGATTCCTAGGGGGTAGCCTTGTCCCAGGCTTCCTTCCCCTCTGAACTTTGGTTCTGCCTTTGGCAGGCTGTTTCTTTGGCTTATTGGTAGCCTCTGCCTCGGCATCTCCCTTGCCAGCTTCTCATCAGCTGCAATCTGAGCCTCTTCCTCAGGAGATATGAACCTTCTAGTTCCTTTCTTTTTGGGTGGAGTAGGGAGCTTCAGTATCTTCTTCCCTTTCCCCTGAACTGGAGGAGGTAGAGGGACTTCTTCCTCTTTAGAGTCCTCCTCTGCATACTCAGCAACTTCCTTAATAATATCACTAGGAGTCTGGGTTGCTGATTCTTTGGGTCCTGAGCCACTTGGGCCAGTCTCAGCAGGCACTACAACTCCTGCTGCTGAGATACCCTGGGCCTGACCCTGTTCTTGGTCCTGGGGAGCAGTGGGAGTGGGAGCTGATTGCTGAGTTTGAGTAGCTCCTGCTACTGTCCAGGACCCCTTTGGTGCCCTTGGTACCCTTTATCTACCTTCCCCCTTATTGGCATCAGCAAATAGGCCAAGGGTAGGTACCTGCACCTTCTTATCCAGACTGGTATAAGGTGAGGCTAGCTTATCCAAAGCATCCTGCAGTTTGACAAGTCTCTCATGGAGTTCATTCCTCTCATCTGTGAGTTATTTGTTGGGATTTTGTATACTGGAAGCACTTTTATGCTTGTATACAATGTGTTTTTGTCCTTACCACTGTTTTATTCTCCTATCTGATAAATATGTATATTTGCACATGTTATCCTTTATCTTGTATAAAAGTTAGATTTGTGTGGTGTGTCGGGTATCACAGAAGACAACACAAATTGGTTGAACTGACAAGATATAAACAAGCAACACGAATCGAGACAACTTAAGGATGAAGTTGTCGGTTTAAGCCGCAGCTTAGATAAGAAGTGGCTTATCTTAGCTGCTTGTCTTTACTGGTACACTTAAGGTGGTGTATTGAAGGATCACAGTGAGATGTGTTCTCCTAACTGACCTTAGTGGAGAACTAAGATCTCGTTGACTTAGCTGATCTTAAGCTTGGTAAGACTTCACCGAGTGCATTTGGCTATCTATCACTTTGACCTACTATGGTGAACGCCAAATGAGCGGCGGGATCTACGTATCTTGGGTGTTAGTAGTTATTTGTGGCTCAGCCGGTTGTCCGTATCTTGCATCCGTATCCTAGTAAAATGTGTTGATAATATCCCCCGAGAAACTCGAAAGGATTAGCACACTAAACCCGACCCGTTGATTAAGTTCGTGTATGTTAATAAGGTCGAGTGGTACTACTCAGAATATAAGATGTTAATTAATTTAAGCAACAAGGAGCTTAATTAATTAACGGATATTTCTATCTTAAATACTGAGATCGATTAAGTCAAAATACAAGCCCTTGCTCAAATTGGGATAAAGGGGTAAGTCAAGACGAATTCTCTAGTGGAATGAATCGTGTTAATTAATTAATTTTGCTCGGGCCGAGCATGGATAATTAATTAATTGGAGGCCCAAACTTTATTTCTTGTATTGGATCCCCGATCCGGCCCAATTAGTTGCCTAGTAATTTATTATCTCTCGAATTCATTATTAATGGATTAATGTATTTTTACATTATTTAATAATGTTATTTATTCGGAATTAATTGGTCGGGCCAATTAATTGATAAATATTAGTACCCCAATAAATTAATTAATTATATTATGGGCTGATTTTATAGAAGCCCATTGGAATATAATTAAATTAATGGGCTACAAATGTATTAATAATATATAGGTTTTTGAAGCCTATATATATTAGTATTATGTTCAGAAACTCATACAATTTCATTCTTAATTTTTGAGATTAACGTGAGGGACAGAGAGAGTTATAAATTTATTTTCTTCAGATCTCTGACCACCCAGAGGAAGAAAAAGGCCGGGATACAGATCAGAAGATCTAACACAGGAGCAACAATCGGAGCCGCGACAACACACCAGGAGGAAGGTAGCCTTACTATAAACCTATTATTCCTTCAATTGGTATCAGAGCCTGGTTTAGGCTCTGATTGTTGCTGTTAGATGCATGATTAGGTTTCAATTCCGTCGTTATCGGGCTATTTTTTGTGTTTGGGGCGGCCTGCGAGCCACTGTTTTGACCCCGTTGTAATGTTTTTCTCGTGAGAAAATCCACGAGTAGTTGATAGGACCAATGTGTTACTGTTTTTGTACTGTATTTTGGTCCGGGTTGCACGAAAATCGAGGCACGATGCGCAGAAAGACGGAAAAAAGGCGGAACCCTAGTTTTCTGGCAGAACACGAGCGCCTGATTGCAGAGGCGCGTGCGGGCGCGTGCAGAATCATTTATCCGATCCGTTCAGACAGATTTGTTCGCCTTCTCGTTAGCTTCGTCTGGATAGGTCGCACGACCCATTAAGATTTCCGGTTTGTCCGGAATTACGTCAGGAAGGAGAAGTGGTCGTGCTGTCCAGAAAAGTCCCCATTCGAGCGAAAACCCTAGTTTGGCTAGGGTTCCGCCGCATCTTGCGGCGGAGATTCCCGGCGTATCCGACGTCGGATCGACGATCGGCTTAAACCGATGGAATCCTCATCTTACGAGCTTCGTGTTGATAGGTTGTAATGGATCATCCGATCCCGGATGCGACCAGAATTGACGTCTGAAGTAGGCTACTCGTTATGAATTCGTTCCGGCGAATCGTTTGAAATTCGGGAAATTGAGGAACTAATCTCGACCGGAATCCATTACCCGGTGGTCGTGAGTGTTCCAATTACGTTTCCCCTCTTTCAATTGATCGAATCGCGGCTCGGAGAGGATGAATTTTGAGCGGCAAAGGGCGGCGGAGATGGCGGCGCACGGCGATGCGTTTTCTCGCGTTTGAGGAGCCGGCGCCGGCTGTTCTTCACGGCAGACATCTGGGAGACGTCAGGGATGACGAAGCAGACGGCGGGAGGCGGCGCGAGGTTTCGGCTGCCGCGCGCAGCCGACGGGCGCAGATTTCGCGGCCGCGCGCTCCCACCCGATTTCACGCGGCGGCTGCCGGTCTGGGGAGGTCGCGGCACCGGCCGGGAGGCGGCGGCCGTTGACGGCACGCTGGCGATGCCGGACGGGGCGGCGGCGGCGCGATGGTGATGAAGAAGACGATGCCGACGTGGCGCACCGACGTGGGCGCACCACGCCGGGCCATCTCGCCGACCGGCTCGCCAGCAGTGTTTGCCACGTGTCTACCACGTGGCGCACCCCCCGATGACATGGCAATGGCAGCTTTTTCCAAAGCAGTGTCGCAGCTTTCCGCATTCGAAGATTTTTGAAGATTTTGAAGATCTGTATCATGATCGGGAAATGTAATAGTTAGGGATTACGTGTTTTTAAGCCCGATAACGATTTTAAATTTCATATTTGCGTATTTATTTTTACTTATGCTTTAGCATGCGATTATGTGATTAATTGCGCTTAGAAAAACATGTAAATAGGATTTATATCGTTTCTAAAAGCATGTTTTATTTTTCGCGAGCACGTTTTATTATGTGCGTTTAGAAATTGCATGCTTTAGGAATTATGTGGGATTGCATGATTCGTTACAAACCTTTTGAACAAGAAGACTAAGCAATTTTAAAATTAAATGTTTAATTAGATTCCATTAATTTGGATATAAAACAGTTAATCGGACCTCCATTAATTGGACTCTACACGAAAGTAGTAAGATTATGTAAGTAAACGTCCACCTGCGTGGCTTGCTTGCATTTTTGAGCTACCGCTTTGTGAGATGAGTTTTCCAAAACAATATTTGATTATTATTGAGTAGTGGGAGCGAAGCCGTAAACGTCCACTGCGTGGCTTGCGTGCCTAGTAAACACGAGTACTCTAGAAGATAATAATTAAATAGGATGGCTAATTAGATCAAATTGAATGCGGCATGGTTCGAGTAAGTATGTCAATTTCGAGAATTTGATTCTATTTGGTCAAATTAATGGTCAATGCTTAGATGTCACCGCAGTACAATTCACTTCCCTCAAGTCCCTTCCCGTGTTTTAATAGTGACATGGTCCAGAATATCGAACTATTAATTTCATTCGTCTCAAGAACCTAGACGTGGATTGAAATTAAAGAGCTAGGTAAATAGCTTGGTTTAGGGTTACGCTAGTAAACGCCCACCGCGTGGCTTGCTAGTGGAATTCTTAGAGTCGTTCGAGGTTTTTAACATCATTGTTTTTCAAAAGGTTACAATGATAGTTAATTACGAATTATGTGCAAATATTAATTCATATATGTTTTAAAAATTATATTTTTTTCGTATATGTCTCGTTCGAAATTTTTCAAGTTCCTAAACAAGCTCACCAATCAAACCCTAATGGGTTTAACAATTTTTTTAAATAATTTTACAAAGTGGAAGAGATATCTTACCGCTCCCAATAAAAGCTCCGCAAAGGTCCTATAAGAACTTTTGTTTAAGGACCGCTATGTCTAAGAACGAGTTTACTATGAGTATGTCACTCAAATCTTTGGTAGCGGTCAAAGAAGTTATAGGAAAGGGCAAGAGTGCTCAAGTCTTGAATATCCCTAGTAGTTCAAGGAATCCTCCGAAAGGCGGAAACCGTAAAAAGAGCAGTAAAGGGTGGACAATTCAAGAAGAGCAAGAGGGAGTAAGAAGACGGTCCTTATCGGCGGCATGCGAATGCCAAAGAAGAAAGGAAGGTTCTTCAATTATGGTAATAAAGGACACCGGGAAGAGTTATTATCCGTATGTCAAGGCAAAAACAGAAAAGAGACGCGAGTCGCTCTCGTGAATCGAAACTGCTCGTTTCCTCTTCTACCCACGAATGGGTAATGGATTCGGGGCAACTGATCATGTTTGTTACACCTTGCAAGGTTTCTTGCAGAAAAGGCAATTGAGCAATGGTGAGGTGGTAGTCTCAATGTGCAATGGATCGAAAGTTCCTGCAATTGTCATTGGAGATTTACATCTATCTTTTGATAGTTCTGTTTTAGTACTTAAAGATGTTTAATATGTGCCTGAGTTTAGGCGAAACATAATTTATGTTTCAAAACTCTGCACCATGAATGGTTATAAATCAAGTTTTGATAGTGAAGTTTCTATCATGAAAGACGATGAATTTATCTGTGGTGGACCATTAAACGGATCTTTATATACTATTACTTGTAAACCGCGTAATTCTGTTAATATTGCTTCCTTATCATCAAATCCTAAGAAGAGGAAAGAGTCTTCTAAGGTAAACCAAACTTATCTGTGGCACTTAATACTAGGTCACATCAATCTTAACAGGACTTAGAGGTTGGTGGAATATGGATCAGTGGAGTCTCTCCAAGATTGAACCATTTCCAACTTGCGAAACCTGTTTGGAAGGAAAGATGATGACTAGGCCTTTCAAGGCAAAGGGTTATAGAGCCACGTAAGTATTAAGTTTAATACATTCCCGACTTGTGTGGGTCTATGTCTACACAAGCTCGTGGAGGGTATGAGTACTTCGTCACATTTACCGACGATTACTCGAGGTATGGATATGTTTACCTTCTTCACCACAAGTCGGATTGCTTTGAAACCTTTAAGGAATTCAAGGCGTAGTGGAGAGGAAGTTAGGTAAAGAAATCAAAACACTGCGATCTAATCGTGGTGGGAAATACCTATCCAACGAGTTCAAGGACTACTTGACGTAATGTGGGATTACATCCCACCGACAAAGACCGGGCACGCCTCGCCAGAATGGTGTGTCGAGAGAAAGAATCGAAGTCTCTTAGAGATGGTTCGGCCGATGATGAGTTATGCAACTTTGCTAGTTTTCTTTTGGGGATATGCCCTAGAGACCGCAACATACTTGCTGAATCGTGTGTCTTCCAAGTCGGTACAAAAGATCCCTTTCGAGTTGTGGAGCGGGCACAAACCCAAGATGCACCACTTAAGGATTTGGGGGTTATCCCGCTTATGTGCCGAATAGGCAAAGCCGACAAATTGGAATCACGTTCGAAGTGATGTTGTTCATAGGGCATCCGAAGAAAACGAAGAGTGGATACGTTTATGATCCTAAAGAACGTAAGATCGTTGTTAGCCCTAACGCCGGTTCTTAGAAGAGGATTACACTAGTAACCATAAATCTCGAGTCGACATCATCCTTGAAGAATTACAAGGTGGTCGAGTTCCACTTGAACAGCCAGAGTGCAAGATAGTACTCCACGAGTAACCGCACAACTGTTAACACAGCCTCCTAACACCGTTCGACGTAGTGGGAGGGTGATATTTACACCTGATCGGTATGTTCACCGGGGAGACGTTTGATTATCTCCCGGCATGAACAAGATACCGTGGATCCCCCGGACTTACAACGAAGCAAATGGGAGATGTAGATGCACCATGGACTCGAAATTTGAGTCCATAACTCGATATGGATGTATACGAGATCACCGAACTACCCGAGGGCTGCAATGCTATTGGTAGTAAGTGAGTATACAAGAGAAAGAGAGAGCACCGAATGAAGAGATCATGGCGTTTAAGGCCAGGCTAGTGGCGAAGGGTTTTACCCGTAAAAGAAGGTATCGATTATGAAGACACCTTCTCGCCCGAGCAATGATCAAGTCCATTCTCCGATTCTCCTTGCCATATCACTCACATGAACCTAGATATCCGGCAAATGTATGTTAAAACCGCATTCCTAAACGGTCACCTTGAAAAAGGTAGGGACATCTACATGAAATAGCCAGATGGTTATGTGAAGGAGGGCGAAGAGCATCTAATTTGGAAGCTTAAGAAGTCTATTCATGGACTTAAGCAAGATTTCCTGTTATGGCACCGCTGCTGACGAAGTAGTCAAATCCTACGGATTTGTATCCCGTCCCTAACGAGGTGTGTGTAACGTATTTGTGTTAACGGATCCGTGGTGTTTCTTGCATTTTACGTAGATGACATCCTTCACATTAGCAATAATGTTGAAGTGTTATCAGACGTAAAGACGTGGTTATCCGAGCAGTTTCAAATGAAGGACTTAGGTGAAGCCGCTTACATCCTCGGGGATCAAGGTTATTCGAGATCGCCTAAAAAAGGATGTTATGCTTGTCACAAGTGTCCTACATTGACACCGTTATTGCTCATTTTAGCATGCAAAAGCCAAGAGAGGTTTAGTACCTTTCGTACATGGCATTTTTCTATCCAAGAATCGCCCTAAAAACGCCCCGAAGAGATAGAAAATATGAGGCAAGTACCATATGCTTCCGCGCCGTAGCCTCATGTATGCGATGCTTTGTACAAGAGCAGATATATCTCATACGCCGTAGGCATGGTCTCAAGATATCGCCTAACCCCCGGAAAGGAATACTCGGATCGCGGTCAAGTATATTCTAAAGTACCTTAAACGGACTAGAGATTATAGGCTTGTTTACCACGATACGCCTAAGTGTCTTTGGGTTATACGTAATCGGATTTCCAGTGGCCGACCCGCCGACGAGAAGAAGTCTACCTCGGGTTATGTGTTTACCTTGGGAGGTGGAGCCGCTTTCATGGAGGAGTGCAAAGCGTAAATGCATTGCGGACTCAACCATAGAAGCAGAGTATGTGGCCGCTTCAAGCTTCGAAAGAGGCGCTTGGCTCAAGAATTTCCTCCAAGATCTTTATATTGTTCAGAATTTGCCTAAGGCGATCACGATTTATTGTGATAATGCGGGTGCAAAGACAAATTCTAAGGAACCTAGATCTCACAAGCCGTCTAAACACATAGACAAGAAGTACCATATTATATGAGTATTCGTAAATCGAGGTGACTCGGTGATTGACAAAATCGAACCGAAGTCAACCTAGCTAATCCTTTCACGAAGAGCTTACCACTCCCGCTTACGAGAAGCATGTTCGTGGCTTTGGGATGGTAGAGATGCCCCACTTAGGACTACGTAAAACTTTTGTATAAGTGGGAGAAGATGTCGTGATAGATGGGATAGATAGCTAAGATATAGTTGGGTACTAGTTTGTACCTAGATAGCCGAGATATAGACACATTGTATACTAAAAGTTTACTTTAGTATAAGTGGGAGAATTGTTGGGATTTTGTATACCGGAAGCACTTTTATGCTTGTATACAATGTGTTTTTGTCCTTACCACCGCTTTTATTCTCCTATCTCGATAAATATGTATATTTGCACATGTTATCCTTTTATCTTGTATAAAAGTTAGATTTGTGTGGTGTGTCGAGTATCACGTAAGACAACATAAATTGGTTGAACCGATAAGATATAAACAAGCACACATGTACCGAGACAACTTAAGGATGAAGTTGTCGCTTAAGCCGCAGCTTAGATAAGAAGCGGCTTGTCTTAGCCGCTTGTCTTTACCGGTACACTTAAGATGGTGTATTGAAGGATCATAGTGAGATGTGTTCTCCTAACCGACCTTAGCGGAGAACCAAGATCTCGGTGACTTAGCCGATCTTAAGCTTGGTAAGACTTCACCGAGTGCATTTGGCTATCTATCACTTTGACCTACTATGGTGAACGCCAAATGAGCGGCGGGATCTACGTATTCGGGGTGTTAGTAGTTATTTGTGGCTCAGCCGGTTGTCCGTATCTTGCATCCGTATCCTAGTAAAATGGGTTGATAATATCCCCCGAGAAACTCGAAAGGATTAGCACACTAAACCCGACCGGTTGATTAAGTTCAGTGTGTTAATAAGGTCGAGTGGTACTACTCAGAATATAAGATGTTAATTAATTTAAGCAACAAGAGCTTAATTAATTAACGGATATTTCTATCTTAAATACTGGAGATCGATTAAGTCTAAAATACAAGCCCTTGCTCAAATTGGGATAAAGGGGTAAGTCAAGACGGATTCTCTAGTGGAATGAATCTGTTAATTAATTAATTTTGCTCTGGGCCGAGCAATGGATAATGAATTAATTGGAGGCCAGCCTTTATTTCTTGTATTGGATCCCTAATCCGGCCCAATTAGTTGCCTAGTAATTTATTATCTCTCGTAATTCATTATTAATGGATTAATGTATTTTTACATTATTTAATAATGTTATTTATTCGGAATTAATCGGCCGGGCCAATTAATTGATAAATATTAGTAGCCCAATAAATTAATTAATTATATTATGGGCTCGATTTTATAGAAGCCCATTGGAATATAATTAAATTAATGGGCTACAAATATATTAATAATATATAGGTTTTTGAAGCCTATATATATTAGTATTCCTGCTTCGTAAACTCATACAATTTCATTCTTAATTTTCGAGATTAACGTGAGGGACAGAGAGAGTTATAAATTTATTTTCTTCGATCTCTCGACCACCCGTGAGGAAGAAAAAGGCCGGGATACGCATCAGAAGATCTGACACAGGAGCAACAATCGGAGCCGCGACAACACACCAGGAGGAAGGTAGCCTTACTATAAACCTATTATTCCTTCATTATTCACTGTATTTCTTCTGAGAGGTCTCCACCACAGTCTGAATAGATTGCAACTTGAGATCTATTTTATCTTCCATGGCCTTCCGAATTGTCTGGAGTCTGAGCTCAGCGGCCTGACTCATGGAAGAAATAGACTGTGTATGAGCTGACTGAGCTGCCTTGTAGTCTTCAAGAAGTTTAGTCTCGCGCAGCCTTCTATCGCCTCCGCCGCTTCGACCCAGCTCTCTGAGTGGCTAGTGCATCAGTCAAGATCGTAGAGAAGTCAGAGGCTGGGGTATTCTGAATTGACGTTCTGAGCCCCTTAATCTCCGCACTTTAAGCCTGAGTGGACTGCCTCCACATCTTATGGATGGCGCGGGCAAGGAGTCGGTTCTGAGCACCTTGACTCCTGAGGGCCCTTGCCACTGTCTTCGATCGTCGGCTCCTTGGCCGGGCGCTACTCGAAAGCGCACCCAAAGAATAATGAACCGGGTCCGCTGGACCGAGAGGTGAGGTACCACCGGCGACCGTCCCGGGAGGGAGGATGCCGAGAGGTGGTTCAAGAGCTGTAGTTGGAGCATCCTCCTCCACCGAGTTCCCTCAACAAAGCTTCTCGTGGCCTCGAATCATGGGGCGGGTCCTGATCGTCGGGATCTGACCCATCTGAGGGAGCGGCTGCTGAAGTGGGTAGAGGGTCGTTCAACAGAGCGAGCATAGCCGCCCTCAGATCCTCAAGGGAGCCGTTATCAGCAGGCTCGGAATAGCCTATCTTCTCCCGAATTACCATCTCCTCCTCATAGAGTTGTTCGCAGTAGTGGTGCTGGATCAACCTATTCAGTGTTGACCACGCCTGGAACCGAATGAGAGTATGAAGCTTGGCCTGTCTTGCCAATATAACCAAGTCCGAGTGACTAGCTATTTCTAGGATGGCTTTTGAAACTTCTCGGGAGGCTCTTGATTGTAACGCTGATGCCTCCATCCCGATAGTTTCTGACTCTAAGGCAGTCTCCGGATCCTCAACTTCTATCGAAGACGTTTGTTTTTCAGCAGATGGGATGCTGCAGAGTGGTGGAATGTCCAAGGGGATCTGAGTAGGAGAGACCAGATCAACTTCTACCCCTTGATCCAGTGCCTCACCCTGTTCAGTGGAGACGACATTCTCCACTGACACTATCTTCTCTTAGGACTCTGCCTCGTCTCTGAGTTGTAGAGGAGGTACAACCACAGCTTCACTGACCTTCTTCAGCTTCTTGGCCGGTGTCTTCTGAGCTACTTTGGGAGGTGACCTCTTCTTTTATGGAGTGGAGATCTTCTGAGAGCCTTGCTTTGGCTCAGCAGGCCCTGAGCCAATCTGCTGAAGGTCTGCTGCTATGCTCTGGAACCTCACCTTCTTAGGGTTAAAGTACCCTTTGTATGCATAGACTACATGATCAGCTCTACAGAGATCATCGATCATTACGGAGAGCTTCTGTCCGTATAGGAGTTTTCCCTTCACGGCTAGGCAGTTGGTGGATCGATCAAATTTTGCTGCTTGAGTCATGAACTCCTTTAAGAAAAACTCTGTCCAGTTTATCTTCGCTTGATCATATATGGCCATCATCATCTGAATCTTTGGCCTCGATACTTGGTCAAATGACCCAGCCTGACTCGTCAGAATCTGATTCACGATGTAGGCTAAGGCTCTGAACTTCGGGAGCATGGCATTCTTTGGGAAGGCGGCTCTGATGATGGTAGGCTTCCCGCAGAATATCTCCAAGTATTCTTCCATGATGTCATCTTTGTAGCCCACTATACTGAATCCCTCGCTCGGAAGCTGAAAGCTTCGCTGAAGAGCTTCTTTGATCGACATCAGCTTGATCTCTGGCACAACACGGGCGGGGTCTCCAATCTGATGAGTGACAAAACGGCATCTGATATCACCGTCTACTGATTCTAAGTTCAGATACAACTCAGCGATCTGACGCGGAAGGGAGTATGACGACTTCCTTGAGAGAAAGGCCTCCAGCCCTGACGCCCTCAGCGCGTCAAATATCTCTTCCATGAAGTCAAGGTCGCAAGCGTCAAACTCCACCATACCCGATCCTTCTCGAGGATCTCATTCATATCAAGCGGAACACTAATGTCCCTTCCTGCCATGATTTATAATCTGCAAAGGAAAGATATCAGTATCGAAAGAAAAATATTATCGAGAACTTATACAATGCTGAATAATATTAAGATTTACAAAAGATGTTTATGAGAGATTGTAATAGAAGTTTGCAAATAGACAAGTGCTTTCTCAGAAATTCTAGGGTTGGAAGATTTTGCAGAGTAAAATGGCAGTTTCTAAACTTTGAACGTGTTTTTATATGATAAAGAAGATGAACAATTATTAATCCACTCGCTCGCCAATCGCTTTATGGATGGATGACTAAGATTTAATGTTATAAAATAGGCAATGATCAATTTAGCCGCCTAAGTCAAATTACAGTTGTATATAGCCAAAGAAGTAACTTGATTAGACATGCATTTAATGCGCCGCAGAGTTCAGCATACTTTACATAGAATATCGTGTATTAAATGTAAACCGTTATATTAAATGACATTTTCGAAAGCATTGAATACGAAGCTGAATCTGAATCATTAATGCATAGAATATTTCATCGGCACCGAGTAGAGATACGCAAACCCCGTCACCGAACATCGTAGTCACCGATACCTCATGTAGATGGTTGCCGAGTCTCTACGTACCGAATTAGTTCGCATTGAGAGTGAACATTCCCCCTTGCCGAATGCTCCTCTCCCCGAATCCACTAACCGACCGGGAGTCGGGCAGGGTCCAAAGCAGACCCAGCTCTACCGAAAGTTCTCCTCGAATCGCGCTTCGCCTAGAGGCTTGGTTAGAATATCTCGCTTCTTTGGCGGCCGGCATGGGATCTTCTCCATCCCGATATCCTTCTTTTCGACATGATCACGAATGAAGTGGTGTCTCGATGTCCACGTGCTTGCATCTAGTATGAAGTACAAGGTTCTCGAGTGAATGCAATCGCACCGAGCCGCGCAGTAAGATCGGCACTTCATTCCCGAATAAGATCATAGTCGCGTAGGCCGCCGTCTCACCAAAGGATTTGGGCGCAGCAACCTCCGGCAGCCATGTATTCAGCCTCAGTATTTGACGTTGCTACTGAATGTTGTTTCTTTGAAAACCACGAAATCAACTTACTGCCAAGGAACTGACAAGTTCCAGAAGTTGACTTTCGCTCAATTCTACATCCTGCATAGTCAGCATCAGAATAACTAGTTAGTTCAATATTATCATCTGCTGGATACCATAAACCCATGTCAGGTGTTCCTTTGAGATAGCGGAGAATCTTCTTTGCTGAGTCCATGTGACTCTGCTTGGGATTCGTCTGAAATCGAGCGCAGACACCTACAACATATGTTATGTCAGGTCGGGTAGCAGTTAGATATAATAATGAACCAATAATAGCACGAAATTCAGTATGGTCTACTGATACTCCCTCTTTATCAAGATCAATTTTCTTATTCGTATTCATCGAGATCTTGATTGGTTTGCCGGATGTGCAACCGAACTTCTTGATGAGGTCTCGAGTGTATTTACCTTGATTGATGAATATTCCCTTCTCAGATTGTTTGACTTGAAAACCGAGGAAATAATTCATCTCTCCCATCATTGACATCTCGAACTTATCCTTCATCATTTTCTCAAATTGTTGACACATGATGACGTTCTTCGATCCGAAAATTATGTCATCATTTTCTCAGATTGTTGACACATGATAAGATGTCGTCTTTCAGTCGAATGCTGAATGATGTGCGGTCTACTGTGCCCTTCTGAAAACCTTTCTGAAGAAGAAACTCATATAGGGTATCGTACCAAGCCCTGGGTGCTTGTTTTAACCCGTACATAGCCTTTATGAGTCTGTAAACCTGATGCCCTTGCTGAAAGCCGGGAGGCTTTTCTACATAGACTTCTTCTTTATAACATTAAATCCTAGCCGTCCATTTCATAAAGCAGATTTAAACTGAACCGTGGATTAATAACTGTTCACCTTCTTGATCATATATAAAACCCGTTCAAAGTTAGAAACCGCCATTTTACTCTGCAAACTTTTCAACCCTAAAATTTTCTGAGAAAGCATTCGTTCCTTTGCAAACTTCTAATACAATCTCTCAGAAATACTTTGGTAAATCTTAATATCTATTCAGTATCGTATATGTTCTTGATAATATTTTTCTTTCGATACTGATATTTTCTTTTGCAGATTATAATCAGGGCAGGAAGGGACGTTCTTGTTCCAGCAGATATGTAGGAAATCCTCGAGAAGGATCGAATATGGTGTGAGCCCATAATGGAGTTTGACGCGTGTGAGTTGGATTTTATGGAAGAGATATTCGACGCACTGAGGGCTTCAGGACTGGAAGCCTTCCTCTCAAGGAAGCCTTCATACTTCCTTCTGTGTCAGATCGCTGAGCTGTATCTCAATTCTGAGTCAGTTGATGGGGACATCAGATGTCGTTTCGTCATTCATCATATAGCTGACCCCGCTCATGTTGTATCGGAGATTAAGCAGATGCACATCAAAGAAGCTCTTTAGCGGAGCTTTCAGCTTCCGAGCGAAGGATTCAGCACCGTTGGGTACAAGGACGACATTATGGATGAGTACCTTGAGATATTCTGCGGGAAGCCTAGCACTTTCAGAGCCGCCTTCCCAAAGAATGCCATGCTCCCGAAGTACCGAGCTTTAGCCTACATCGTCACTCAGATTCTGACGAGTCAGGTTAGGTCATTCGACCAAGTGTCAAGGCCAAAGATTCAGATGATGATGGCCATCTATGACCATGCGAAGATAAACTGGACTGAATTCTTCTTGAAGGAGTTCATGACTCAGGTAGCTAAATTCGTTCATTCCTCCAACTGCCTAGCCGTCAAAGGGAAGCCCCTATATGGAATGAAGCTCTCCGTAATGATTGAAGATCTCTGTGGAGCTGACCATGCAGTATATGCAGACAAAGGGTACTTCAACCCTAAAAAGGTGAGGTTCCAGAGCAGGGCAGCAGCCCTTCAGCAGATTGGTTCAGGGCCTGCTGAGCCCAAGCAAGGATCTCAAAAGACTTCCACACCTTCTAAGAAGAGGTCACCTCCCAAAGCAAACCAAAGACCAAGAAACGTAAGAAGGTCACCGAGCCGTGATAGTACCTCCCCCGCAACTCGTAGACGAGGTAGAGTCTTCTCGAGAAGACAGCCAAATGGAGAAGGCCGTCTCCACTAAACAGGTGAGGCAAGGGACCAAGCGGGTAGAAGCCGATCCTATCACTCCTACTGCACCCTCCTCGACATTCCACCACTCAAGAAAGCATTCCATCTCGCCGAAAAGAAGCATCTCTCGATAGAGATTGAGGATTCGGAGATCGCTTCGCAGTCGAAACCATCGGATGGAGGCATCAGTGCTACAATCTAGAGCCCCCCGAGAAGTTTCTGCACTCATCCTGTAGATAGCCACTACTCGACTTAGTTACATTGGCAAGATAGGCCAAGCTTCATACTCTAATCTGGTTCCAGGCGTGGTCCACACTGAATAGATTGATCCAACACTACTCCTGCGAACAACTCCATGAGGAGGAGCTTATGATCCAGGAGAAGATAGGCTATTCCGAGCCTGCAGATATTTGCTCCCTGGATTATCTGAGGGCAGCTATGCTAGCCATGCTGAACGATAGATTCCCAGCTTCAGCAACCGCTCCCTCAGATGGGTCTGATCCTGACGATCAGGACCCGCCCCATGATTCAGGCCCTGAGAAGCCTGTTGACGAATCTCAACTGGAGGAGGATGCTCCAACTACAACAATTGCTGAACCTCCACTCAGCATCCTCCCACCAAGACAGTCGATCGCTGGTACCTCTTAGTCCGCGGACCCAGTACAGCTATTGCTGGGGTCTGCTTTTGAGGTAGCGCCCAGCCCGAGAAGTCGACGCTCGAAGACTGTGGCAAGGGCCCTCAGGAGTCAGGGTGCTCAGAACCGACTCCTTGCCCGTGCCGTCCACAAGACGTAGAGGTAGTCCACTCAAGCTCAGAGTGCGGAGATAAAGGAGCTCAGAATGTCCATTCAGAATACTCCAGCTCTGGACTTCTCTACAATCTTGACTGATTCCTTAGCCACTTAGAGGGCCGAGTTCGAACGGCAACAAAAGCTGATGGAAGCTGCCCAGGCCACACTTCTTGAAGAATATAAGGCACTAGTCACCACACCGCATCCATATCTTCCCCGACTCAGCCTCGTAGCTCGACCTGCACGATTCGAAGGCCTTGGAAGATAAAATGGATCAGAAGTTGCAATCAATTCAGAGTGTGGTGGAGAACTCTCAGAAGAAATACAGTGAAGAACTTACAGATGAGAGGAATGAACTCCACGAGAGACTTGTGAAACTGCTGTATGCTTTAGATAACCTTGCCTCAGCCTATACCAGTCTGGATAAGAAGGTGCGGGTACCTACCCTCAGCCCATTTGCTGATGTCAAAAAGGGGGAAAGGGCACCAAGAGCACCAAGGGGAATCAGGACAGTGACAGGAGCAACTCGTACTCAAAGAATCGTGGTCGTGCCCGTGGTGTCTCAGAGCCAGGGGCTATAGTGCCTGCTGAGACCGGCCCAAGTGGCACAGGACCTAAAGAATCAGCAACCCAAACTCCAAGTGATATTATCAAGGAGGTTGCTGAATACGCAGGAGGATTCTGAAGAGGAAGAAGTTCCTCTACCTCCTCCAGTTCCGGGGAAAGGGAAGAAGATACTGAAACTCCCTACTCCAACTAAGAAAGGAACCAGAAGGTTCATATTTTCCTGAAGAAGAAGCTCAGATTGCAGCTGATGAGAAGAAGGCAATAGAGATAGCCGAGGCAGAGGCTGGCAACAAGCCCAAGAAACAGCCTGCCAAAGGCAGAACCAAAGTTCAGAGAGGAAGGAAGCCTGGGACAAGGCAACCCCCGAGAAATTTGAAGATCAGTGATGAAGCTGACAAAGAAAAGGAAAAAGAGCAGCAGAAGCAGCAGACTGGTCAGCAGGGTACATCAAAATCTAAATCTTCAACACCCGCTGATTCAGAAGAAGAGCAAGAGCACATTCCATCTTATGCTCCCTCCAAGGCTCAAGAGCAAGAAATGAAAGAGATCTGGGATCAGATGGAGAGATATCTGGACAGAGGAGCTGAAGCCATGCAGATAAGTGAAGCAAGGGAAAGGCTCAGACTCACTGACCTAGAAGCTCTAAGGCTCAAGGCTGAGAAAGAGGCAAGTCAAAGGATTCCTGAGAAGGCTGAAATTCCTTACAAGTACAGGAAGCCCACTGACCTGAAAATCCACAGATGGCCCATAGTTGATATTTGGATGCAATGGGAACAAACTCAGAGGTGGGAGACACTGAAAGCTGACTTTATTAAGAGGTTCTACATTTGGAGGTATTGGTCTGACATGCACAAGTCGATAGCCTTTGCTGAGTGGCTTCTGAAGAGTGATCCAGAGATATATGCAAGAGTTCAGAAGACCCTAGCTGAGAAGGTTGATATCAAAATCCCAGCTCCAAGACCTTTGCCTCCGCCACTGAAGCTTGATGGTTCCCTATATATTGGGGTCATTGAAGGAGAGATTAAAAGTGCAGTTCAAGCCAATGACCTCGATGAGACTCATCCTGCTGACATGGCACAAATACAAAAGCTAAGAAGAGATACATACAGAATGTATGGACTACCGCTTCCTGAAGACAAGTCCAAAGATTTTAAAGAGCGGATCCAGCAGTTTAGGAGATTGATGATAGCTTCTCTGTATTTTGTTTTCCTTTCTGGAATAGCAAGTTGATATAATGTACTGATCTTTTCTGATATATATATATATATATATATATATATATATATATATATATATATATATATATATATATATTTAACATGACTGTTGTTCGGCCCTGACAATACCTTATTATCTACATGGCCCTGTTATTTATGCTTAACACTTAGAATCACACAAGTGATTACTGACTCACACACTCACTAAATATTTATATCTGTGTCTGTCAGTGTTTACTTAGCTTGATAGATTCTAGTTTGATAGATGTATTAGGAGGAGATTGTTGTTAGAAAGGGGGAAATTGCTGTTAGATTTCTGTATAGGTTCTGATATTTCTTCCCTGAACTCCCTCAGTAGTCTAGAACTTGAAGAACCACTCCACTGATTCTACTTGTAACATTTGTAAGGAGTTTGGTTCTGACAGTTTGTAGTGTTAGGTTTTGGCATCATCAAATAGGGGGAAATAGTTGGGAGATGATTCAGCACCTCCACGAATTATTGGGAGATGATTCGGTAGCCTAGTGATCAGTAGATTTGAAGATCCCGAAACCCTACTTTGATTGATGAACCATTCATTTGTAATTGTTTGTTCTGTCTCTGAGAGTTTCAGACTCAGTAGACACTCTTCGACATGGTTCAGGCATTCAGTTCTGTCCGCTGGTTCTTCAGGAAGACTACACCCTCAATGCCATAAGAAGAAGACTCAGTAGTACTGGACTCAACAAGTGCAGTATACTGAAAGGAGTCAGTGGAACTGAACTCAGCAGGAGTAGTTCATTGAACTTATAGTTGATCTTCAGTAGAGCTGAACTCAGCAGGAGTATTGTACTGAACATAGATCAGACTCAGCAACGGCCAGACAGTCTTCTGACTGTTAAGATATCTCATAAGTCAAATCAGCAGAGTCATACGAGGTATAGAGAAGTCAGCTTCAGATCTACCATGAAGTATGTTTGTCTTACCTACTTTCTTCAGCCTCGACCAATGACAAGCAGCCAGCTGTCTACTTTCTGATTAAAGCTGCAAGTTAACAACTTTCCAGAAATGGAGGGAAAGGACTCTGTCACCACACTTTGAAAGAGCCGTTAGCCACCCAAAAGAGAGAGACACATGGATTATCGTCTCCCACGGATGTATCCATGTCTCTGCTCTATAAATAGAGGGAAGATTTGAAATTGAAGCTTACCTAGAAAAAACGAAGAACACAAGAGCATTCACGAGCAACTCAGAATCGACTTAAGCTTTCCGCAAGAACTTTATAGAGTTATCTCCAGCGAAAGGCGACATACTTGCTCAAAGGGAACCGAGCTGAATCAGACCATAAGCCTCTAGTATCCAAGCGATTGAATATGAATCCATAGTTTATATTCGTCGCTCTAGAAGCCACTTTCTCGTTCCCTTCCCTCTAACCTAAGCTCAGCCGAACATATCTATGGCTTAGAATGAAGGAGTTCATCTTTGAACTGATCTTTTTTGTAAAGGACTCCTTCATAGTTGGAGAGTTTGTCAAACACTTAAGTTTGATATCTTGTAAACTGAGACTTGCTTAGTATAAATCTCAAGACCAGTGTTTGTCCAGTGCACAAACCGATTGAGGCTAACACAGTATAATAAAATAGCCTCCTAATCTTTTCTGACAAAGCTGACGTAGGGATTGTTGGATCCGAACCACTTTGAAATTGCTTGTGTTGTGTTTTTACTATAGCATTCATTACTGTTCATACTGAAAATATCTTTTCAAATCATTCAACTGTGTTTCACCATAGCTTAACAAATCGCACTAATATACTAAAACAGTTTTCTTAAAAACATTTTCTAACTCAACTAAATTTGGGCCTACACATTTCCGCACTATACTGAATTTCAGCTGAACGGTACTGAATTCTTACCTAAGTCGCCTAGCGTGCCTCAAGAAGTCGGCTCACTCGCCACGCGATTCGTAACAGTTTTTTGGCCTACCGAACCTCGTTCGCACGACATCTTCTTGAATAGGACTGTTCGCGTTTTAAGTTGAGAAAGTGTTTTCAGGTGTATTCACCCCCGCCCCCCCCCCTCTACACCTGAACGTTTATCTCGGGACCAACAAAACCACTGTAGGTTCCTACATCACTAAAGAAGTCCCTGAAACGATACATCAGCCCAACCGAACAAGCTCAGATAGAAGCTGACGAGAAACTGGCAAGAGAGTTGCTGAGGCTGAGGCTGTAAACAAGCCGAAGAAGGCTCAGACAAAGGCCAGGACTAAGGTTCCTGCTAGGAAACCAACAAAGAGGCCTCCTGTCAGAAAACTCATTCTCAGCGATGAAGCTGACATAGAGAAGGAGAAAGAGAAGGAAGCTGAGAAGACAACTACTGAATCTCAGTAGCAGCAAGGACAGAAGAAAAGAGCTGAGCCGACGATTGATGAGATGATAAACTTTAGCATAACTGCCTTGGATAAAAGAGCAGAATACTATCAGCTGGAAGAATATAGACGGCAAGAAGCTCTAGCAAAAGAGAAAGTTGTTGAAGAAGCCAGAGAAGTAGAAAGGCTGAAGCCAAGACCTCCTCCACCGAAGGACAGGGACATTCCATATAAGTACAGAAGAGGCCTCAGACCTAATGATCAGAAGATGCATAGGTAGCCTCGTGTCGACAAATGGATGCCCTGGGAAAAGACTCAGCATTGGGAGACTCTTAAAGCTGAATTCATCAAGCGCTATTATGTCTGGCAATTTTGGCCAGAATCACATAAGGACGATGCCTTTGCTGATTGGCTTTTCAAGTGTGATCCAGAGATCTACAATATGGTTGAGAAAATGATTAAAGATAAAGTCAATGTTCAGACTTCGACTTTCAGGCCACTGCCCCCACCTCAGAAGCTAGACGGATCTCTTTACACTGGTGTGATTGAAGGAGAAGTCAGAAGAGCAGCCTTACCTCTGGATCTAGATCGTAACGATTCTGAAGACAATCAGAAGATTCAGAAGCTCAGGAGAGACACCTTCAAGATGTATGGACTCCCTCTGCCCTAAGATAAATTGAAAGACTTTAAGGCAAGGATTCAACGCTTCAGGAGATAGTCTTGTTAGGTCCTCTCTATTTTGATTTTCATTGTGTAGCAAGCGATGTATTTGTACTGAACTTTTCTCTCATATATATAAACATCTTTGCTGCTTAGCCTGAAAACATCTCATTGTCTACATGGCCTATTTTGTTTAATTTAACACTCAGAATAACCTAAGTGATTACTGACTCAGACACTCACCGCTTATCTGTGTTTGTCTATTTTTGCTAGGTTTCATTGATGTCTAGGAGGAATTTGTGTTGGGAGAATGTCTTTAATGAGATATTCTGTAAACTCCTAACAATCCTTAGTAGATTAGAAACTAGATGTACAACTCCATTGATTCTTCTTGTAATATTTGTAAGGAGTTTTGTACCTGATAGTTTATAATGCTAGCTGATAGTGCCAGGTTTTGGCATCATCAAATAGGGGGAAATTGTTAGGAGATTATTCAACAGTAGACTATTTAGAAGATTTGGCTGATCCCAAATCCCTAATTTGATTGGTGAACCATACCTTTGTATTCGCAGGAGCAAAGATACCCAAGGAGTCGGAGAACGGGACTCTTCAAGAGCAGTTTACTGAACTCAGAGTCGACCTTCAGTAGAGTTGAACTCAGCAAGAGTATACTATTGAACCCCTGGTCAGACTCAACAACGGCCTAACAGTATCCTTGACTGTCAGTGGTCTTCAAAGTTAAATAAGTAGGGTTGTCCGAGGTCGTACACATCAGAGAAATCAATTCAGTATCTTCCTTGAAGTTTGAATGTATCAAGAACTTTCTACACCTCGACCAATGACAAGCAGTCAACTGTCAAACTACTGGTAAAAAGCTGCAGGTCAACCACTTTCCTGAAAAAGATAGTGGACTCTGCACGATTTCAAAAGAGCCGTTAGCTACCCAAAAGAGAGTGACACGTGGACAGTTAGTCTCCAACGGATCTATCCATAGCTCACCTCTATAAATAGAGGGAAAAACAAATCGAAGAAGACATGGAACATACGAGCATTAAACGAACAAGAACATAGCTTTTTTGCGAAGAACGGAAACGAAAACAACCCAACATGAAAGGCACTCATACTGCTCTAGGGAACCAAACTTCATAGAATTAAAGCCTCTAGCATCCAAGTGAAAGAACATGAACCCAAAGAGATTATTCATGATTGTTCTTCACTCTAGAAGTCCTTTCTTGTTCCCTTTTCCCTCTAACCTAAGCTCAACTGAAAATATCTTTATCATAGAACCGAAGGAGTTCATCTCTTGAACTGTTATTACTGTAAAGAACTCCTTCACTACTGGAGAATCGTTCAAATAATTTTTGTTTGATCTTTGTAAACTGAGACTTGCTCAGTATAATCACAAGGCCGTGTTTGTCCAGTGTACAAACCAACTGAGACTAACTCAATATAATAAAATAGTCTCCTGATCTGTTCATGACAGTGGACATAGGATTTTGGATATCCGAACCACTTTAAAAGTCGTTGTGTCTTTTGCTGTTGCATTGATTTACTGTTCATTCTGAAAACCGTTTATAAAATCATTCAACAGAGTTTCAGTAAAAAGCTTAACTAGGTGCATTAATCTAGTGAAATAGTTTTCATTAATAAGGTTTTCAAACTCAACTGAATCGGGCCTACACTATTCCGCACGCTACGAACTCTTATTGAACGATACTAAATTCTGACATCAGTCAGCTAGCAGGCCTTAGTATAGTCAGTCACTCTGTCCACGTGATCCAGAACAACTTGCCTGGTTTACTGAATTCATTAAGTAGACAATCTCCGTAATCGGACTGTTCGCGTATAAGGATTATTCAAAGTTCGCAGTTCTCACGTTAAGTGTGGATCCTCACCAGATCCACACCATATATATATATGGGAATGATCTTTTGTGAACACCTTCTTATCATGTGAAAAATATACAATACACTATTAATGCAAATTTAGTTCATTTTACAGTTGATAATAGGGGTTCCGATCCGAACCGCGAAACCGACGGAACCGAACCGAACCAAACCAAAAAATGCGGTTCGGTTCGATTTCGTGGTTCGGTTTGGTTTATATTTTTCGAAACCGTTTACAATCGGTTCGGTTCACGGTTCCAAAGGTTTAGAACCGCTCAAACCGAACCGAACCAATGGAACCGAATGAAATATAAAGATATTTGTTAATACTACATACTACTTACTAGGTATGGGTATAGTAGGTAATTGATACATATGTAAATACGTAATTAAAAAATTAAAAAAGAGATGTTAATACTACAATTACACTAGGGCAGTAGGGCACGCCGCACAACTGAGTCCTGACTACACCACTCTTCTGTCTTCTCAATTTTCATTTCAATCTTTTTTCTCTTTTCTCAATTCATTCTCAATACTATTTTCACTTTTTCTACCAAAGCGTAAAAGTTGAACAAGTCCTCCATCCGTATGAATTTTTTCTGGGAGTTCTTAGTTCATCCATTTACATGGAGTCATGAAGTTGTTTCATTTTGCTACTGCCTATGTGGATTGTGGAGTCATGAATTTGTTTCCCCTAGTTTGAGATTAACTATTGTAGCTATGTTAAGTATATTTATATTTTGTTAATATTTTGGAGCCCTAGTTGGAGATTAACTTTTGTAGTTATGTTTAGTATATTTATATTTTGTTAATATTTTGGGGTTGTCGTGCTTGGATTTCATTCACGTTAAGCATGTATGGAATATTATGGTTCGAAAATATCTATTTAGGATTTAAAAAAATTAGAATCGATGAACCGAGCCGAACCGAACCATTTCTAAGCGGTTCGGTTCGGTTCGGTTCCAAAAGTAAAGTACACCTTAAATCGAACCGAACCAAACCACTTTCATATGTTCGGTTCGGTTCCTAAATTGTACTAAAAACCGAACCGAACCGAACCGTTACACCCCTAGTTGATAATACTGCACTTTTTCGTGTGCACTTTAAAGTTGATAATAGTGCACTTTCTGTAATGCACTTTTAATATAAATGTAATGCACTTTGCAGTTCATAATACTGAACTTTTTGTAATGCCCTTTCCAAATGATAATGATGCACTTTTCTTCTTTCATAAAGTGTATTATCATCAATCGTAAAGTGCATCACAGTTGTAATACATTTTCACATTATAAGAAGGTGTTCTCAAAAGAATCGCCTCCCCTATATATATGAGCTCAAATGAGAACGCTTCTTGTTTAGGGAATTAAGAACAAATAGTAGATGATTGATCGAGCGATCAGAATGTTCGGATTGTGAGTTCACTTTAAAAAAATAATTCAGTGCACTTTCTGTACAATTTAACTGCATGAAGGGAATTTTTTTAATCTTCTAGCTTATGTTTAATTTGACTGCATTTCTTCCTTCTCTTCGCCGTGGAAACATCTTTTTATCTCGCCTCGCGACCGCAACTTCAAATTTCAAGCTCGAAATCTCTCATTGTTCAAGATATTGTAAGAGGTTAGTTGAATCATACTTCAATTTTGTTGTTTTTCGCTATATACCCGTATCTAAGCATCTATTTTGTCTTTATTAAGTTTTACTATTTGCCCTAATTGGCGGTAATTGATGGATTGCTATATTTTGTTTGAATGTTACTTCGAGTCCTTGTAGCTTAATGTGTATGTTTCTTGATTTCTTGTACCTTAATGTGTATTAATTTCGAATTCAGTTCTTCAATCTTGTTTGGGAGAAATGTGCACATATGGTCTGATGTTCATTGCTCACAAGTTTATTCAAGCTGCTTTCATCTTTTTCGTCTCGCATTAGATTTCAGTTGCTTAAAATCTTTCTTTGAATTCAATGGTGGTAGTTGTTCAAGATTCTCATTTTGGTTTATGCATTTAGTTTCTGTGTTAAATTCACTTTTTTTTAAAATAAATGCATATTATTTTTTTCTTAATCCATTTTTAATGAAACTTCATTTCGTGTATCATTTTATTGGTATTGTAGATGGTACGATAAACTTAGTGTCCGATATGTTGGTGAGATGTATCATTGTATCGGTATGGTAGATGGTAACGTAGACTTAATGTTTGCTATGTTGGCAGATTTGAAGATTCTATCTAAGAAATTCTCTAACTTATGCTCCAAGGACTCCACTAGCAAGGGTAAGCGTAAGGTCTTCAAAGATTTCTACAAAGTGATTCAATTCATGAATCGGTCTTCATTTTGTCTCCTAATTCGATGAAAATGAAAGGTAGTGGTAGCCGTATAAAGTCGAGAGGTTGGAGAAGGCAATTGTTGGGAGTTGATTCAGTAGCCTCGTGCTTAGTAGATTTGAATGATCCCAAAACCCTACTTTGATTGATGAACCATTATGTTGTATTTGTTTGTTCTATCTCTGAGAGTTTCGCACTCAGCAGACACCCTTCCTACATGGTTCAGCGTTCGCTCTCGTCTCGCCGATTCTTCGCAGACTATCGCCCCGCACTACATGAGAAGAAGACTCGCAGTACCGGACTCAAGCAGAGTAGTATACCGAAAGGAGTCGCTGGAACTGAACTCGCCAGAGTAGTTCATCGAACTCATAGTTGATCTTCGCAGAGCCGAACTCGGTAGGAGTATGCTACCGAAAATAGATCGACTCAAAGAACGGCCGGACGCTTCCCCGACCGTTAGAAGATCTAATACGTCAAATAAGCATAGTCATACGAGGTATGGAGAAGTCAGCTTCAGATTTACCTTGAAGTCTGTTTGTCTCACCTACTTTCTTTAGCCTCGACCAATGACAAGCAGCCAACTGTCTACTTCCTGATTAAAGCTGCAAGTCAACATATTTCCGGAAATAGAGGGAAAGGACTCTATCACCATACTTTGAAAGAGCCGTTAGCTACCCAAAAGAGAGAGACACATGGATCATCGTCTCCAACGAAACTTTCCATGCCTCCCATCTATAAATAGAGGGAAGATTTCAGATCGAAGCTCACGACACATACAAGAACACATGAGCATTTACGAGCAACTCAAAATCGACTTAATGCTTTCCGCAAGAATTGCAAAGAGTTATTCCAAGCGAAAGGTGACATACCTGCTCAAAGGGAACCGAGCTGGATTAGATAATAAGCCTCTAGTATCCAAGCGACTGAATACGAACCTAGAGTTTATACTTAACCATTTGTCGCTCTAGAAGCCACTTTCTCGTTCCCTTCCCTCTAACCTAAGCTCAGCAGACCATATTTATACCGTAGATCGAAGGAGTACATTCCTGAACTGTTCTTTATTGTAAAGAACTCCTTCATAGTTGGAGAGTTTGTCAAACACTTCAGTTTGATACTTTGTAAACTGAGACTTGCTCAATAAAAATCTCAAGACCACGGTGTTTGTCCAGTGTGTAAATCGACTGAGACTAACTCAGTATAATAAAATAGCCTCCCCGATCTTTTCGGACAAATGGAAGTAGGATTGTTGGATCCGAACCACTTTAAAATTCTATGTGTTCTGTGTGCTCTGTTTTTACTGTTGCATTGATTACTGTTCATACTGAAAATATCTTTCAAATCATTCAAATGTGTTTCAACAAAGCTTAAAAGATTGCACTAATGTGCTGAAATAGTTTTCTTAAAAACGTTTTCTAAATTTGGGCCTACACATTTCCGCACTCTACTGAACTTCAACTGAACGGTACTGAATTCTGACCTAAATCAGCTAGCAGGCCTCAATGAAGTTAGTCACTCTGCCACGTGATTCAGAACAGCTTATCTAGTCTACTGAACCTATTCAGTACGACATCTTCCTGAAAGGGACTGTTCGCGTTTTAAGTTGAGAAAGTTTTCAGGTGTATTCACCCCCCTTCTACACCTGAACGTTTATCTCGGGACCAACAATTGGTATCAGAGCAGGAGTTCTTTAAGTCTCTTGTTATTTGAAACTGGTTTACTTGAACGGATCTAGAAAACGTTTTCACTGCATATCATTCTTCATTCATATCACAATTTTCAATGTCTGATATGTCAGGAATCAGGATGGTACCCATGTTCTCAGTAGAGAACTACGGGGTATGGCGAGTCATAATGGAGGCACATCTCGACTTCCCTCCACGACAAAGCATTTACGTAGGTATCGGAAGACGGACCTATCGCTCCGATGATTGATAGTGTCGAAACCCGTGATCCAAAGACAAGGAGGCAAAGATGGTGACCGGGAAGAAGATCCCTAAAGATAGAAGCCTTTTCACCCCTGAGGAGAAGAAACTTCACAACTTAGACCGGGTTGCCAGAAATGCCATACTGACCACCCTGAGTGATTCCTATCTCGGAAGAGTTCAGGACTGCAAGTTCGTGAAGGAACTCTGAGACGCTCTAGCGCTACAGATACAGGGGACTCAGAAGATCAAAGCGAACAAACTGGCGCTGGAACTTCAAAAGCTGGAGAGACTGTCTCTCATACCTGGCGACACGATTGAAGATCTTAACGTTAGATTTACGGATCTGAAGAACACCATCAACGGGCTGGGAAAGATATTCTCCAACTGAGATATGAATCTCAAGATATTGACTGTCGAACGGAGATTGGACTCCATTCGCTACATTGCTTAGACATTCTGACCTTGATATTTTTTCTCCTGATCATATCTTTTCAGAATTGAAAGCTGAGGAGTTCGAGTTCGGCCTACCCCATAGGAAGCAGTGAGCTGAAGCTGACACTGAAATCGACCATGCTTTCAAAGCATCAGTCAGCACAGCGGCTCCCACGTCTAGCAAGGTAGAACCTTCACTCAGTGATCTATAAGAAGGAAAACTAGCTAAGAAATACGCACTACTTGCCGTGAAGTATCAGAAGGAGAAGGAGAGGCGCAGAGAACTTTCTAGAGTCATTAGAGACTCCAAGGGTAAGTCTGAATATACACCCAAGCGCACTCCTGAATTGCATACTTCTGATTGCAGGAAACAGAAGACTCACTCGCCGAAAGACAAGCAGAGCAAAGAAGATAGAGTCACAACCTCGCTACAACCGCAAGAAGCCGTGACACTATCAATATGATCGTCCCCGAGCTCGCATCGCCGAGAGAGCAGCACGAAAAGCTCGAGGGGAGAAGTTCATCAAGAAGCGTCAAGCATATATTGCCGGTGAACTCTCAGACGACTCAGAAGAAGTCGACTCATTCATGGATTCATCAGACGATGAAGCGGCACTCATGACCGTAGAGCTTGAAGAAGATGCTGAAAAGTGTCTTATGGCAGGAGAAAAGGATGAGGTAAACTCTCACACTCCATTTAACTCCTCTTCACACTACACACACGACACTGTTTCAGGTGCGGAAGAGAATCTGGATATCTAGATCGCGTATGAGGAATTACTAGACGAACAGATTCAGATGAGCCTGCAGCTTAGTAAGACTCTTCAGGAGTTGGATACCCTGAAAGTGGAGAATCAGAGACTTTCTCAGGAGAGTCAGGTTGCTACAGAGTCAGAAAGACTTGTGTTGAGACTCGTAGAGGAGATTAACTCTCCGATGACCAAGTCTCAAAGATCAAGAAGATCGATCTCGCATCGACCAACGACTTGACTCGTGAAGGATACTAAACCGAGCTCATCAAGCAAGAGTTGTCAGGACATCAGACCGAGCATGAAATGCTTAAGAAGAGTAATGATGTCTGGAGGAATCTGATGACAGAGCGGTACATGGGCGCTGAAAAGAAGCTTGAGGCAATACTATCCAGCAACAAGCTTAAGCACTGCAAGGAGGGACTTGGATTCAGTCATGGAGCCTCCTCATCTGCCCCCGTATGCTCAGAGAACCGGCAAGCTGATAGGTTTGTTCAAGGGGAGACTATCAATGCTGAGATCCTGAACCCCCTAGCAAAGAACAAACAGAAGATGAAGGCACCTCATCCTAACTATCAGCATTCTGACAAAAAGATTAGCTCAAAATCACCCCAGTGCAGTTAAGGGGAAACCTACAGAGTTAAATGGGCTGATCAGTATGGACCTCCACAGCTGATACATCCAGCTCAGTATGGGTCATATTACTGTGATCCTATAGTCAGAAGAGGACCTAAAAGTCAGAAAAGGAAGAAGAAAGCCGTTTAGAAGGCAAAGGTCAGCAGTCCACTAATTCAAAAGATCCGGACTCCTGAACCAGTGAAGCCTCATAAGTCAGCATCGACCAGTCCAGTGGTCAAGTATGTTGATCAGAGTGGAAAGAAACTGTCTAAGACCACCAGGGTCGTGAGACATATTTGGGTTTTCAAAACTAACATCTAAAGACCCAAAATCAAAAATAATGTTCAAGACATATGACAAACCAGAAGGACCTATTGAAGAATTATACTACCGAAGAAGGACCCAAAATCGAGTTTGGAGACAATGCGAAAGGCTATACCAGAGGATATGGAACACTCAGCATTGGAACCGCTACAGTTCCATGAGTATCATATGTTGAAGGACTTTAGCATAACCTTCTCTCTGTTAGTCAATTTTGTGATTACTCGAATAGAGTGATTTTTTACGCTGGTTTTTGTGATGTCATTGATAAATCTACAGGGAAAACAGAGTTATTAGGTTCGCGCAAAAATAATATCTATGTAGCTGACTGGAACTCAGCTGAACCTGAAGCTTGTTTGTTAGCAAAAAACGACAACAGAATGGGGTGGCTCTGGCACAGAAGACTAAGCCATCTCAACTTCAAGACGCTTAACGAACTAGCTTGAAACGCTCTAGCAAGAAGACTGCCGAATGAAGTATTCAACAAAGACACCCAGTGTGAGGCATGTCTGAAGGGAAAGCAAACAAAGAAGAAAAATCCGCCTATTCCATCGCCTTCCACTGATGGAATCCTTCAGCTGCTACATATGAATTTATTCGGTCCAGTTTCTCCAGTGACGATCAGAGGCAAAAAGTATGCTTTAGTGGACATTGATGACGACTCCCGCTACACATGGGTCATATTTATTGCCAACAAGTCTGACGTCAAAACAGAGTTGCCCACGCTTCTGAAAAAGCTCAGTGTCGAGAAGAACACCAAAATTATAAAGATACGTTCAGACAGAGGAACTGAGTTCCTAAATTCGATGGTGGAGGAGTTCTGCAAAGCTGAAGGCATAGAGCATGAGCCTTCTGCCGCGCGCACGCCTCAACAAAATGGGGTTGCTGAAAGGAAGAACAGAACACTCAACGAAGCAGCAAGAACCCTGCTTGCAGACTAAGGACTCCCAACCAAATTCAGGGCAGAAGCAACTGACACTGCATATTACACTCAGAATAGATCTCTACTGACTAAGCAGCATAAGAAGACACCATATGAATTATGGAACATCAGGAAGCCATTCTTATCTTATTTCCATATTTTTGGGTGTTCGTGCTTTATCCACAATAATGGGAAGGATCAGTTAAAGACTTTTGATAGCAATTCAGACCAGGGAGTTTCCTTTGGATACTCCCGGGTCAGCAAAGCCTTCAGAGTTTTTAACTACCGGACCCTTTGCGTGGAGGAAAGCCCACATGTTGTTTTTAATGAGTTTGCTACTGAAGACATGAGTAGAAACTCAAAATCAGAATCTAAGGACATCAGTAAGCAGCTATAGGATCTGAGCCTAAAAGATAAAGTTGAAAAGATCCAGATGTGTTGGGATGATGATTCAGAAGAGGAAATTGAAGATAAGACAACTGAATCTCAGCCAACAGCAGAAGTAGTTGAACATATTGACTCTAGTGAACAGAGTCAATCCCAGGTAACTCAGGTCGATGAAGAAACCCAAGTGGTAACTGAGACCTCTACTGAGGATAATAATTCACGGGGAAAAAGGAAGTTCTTGAGCTGAATGCCCCTGAACGTGGTGACTCAGTAGACCCAACTCTCGTAACTGAATTACTTCAATCTCAGAATAGTACAACTGAAATGCCTAAGTCACCTACTATCTGTGTTGAACAACTTTCAGATCAAGAGTTGAAACATCGTCGATCGTGGCTGGACGCTCACATTATATTCCTGCTTCTTGTCCACTGAAGAACCTCAGTCAGTTGAGGACGCACTCAAGGATGCTGATTGGATCATAGCTATGCAGGAGGAGCTGAACCAGTTCAGAGAAATGAAGTATGGGAGCTTGTTGACAGACCCCAGCATCAACATGTGATCAGAACTAAATGGGTCTTCAAGAACAAGCGAGATGAAAACAACGTCATAGTAAGGAACAAAACGAGACTAGTGGCAAAAAGGCTATGTCAAGCTGAAGGGATAGATTTGGATGAAACTTTCACTCCAGTTGCAAGATTGGAGGCAATTAGACTATTCCTAGCCTACACAACACATCAACGCTTTAGCGTTTATCAAATAGATGTGAAGTCTGCGTTCCTGTATGGCGTGCTGAAAGAAGAAGTCTATGTAGAATAGCCTCCCGGCTTTTAGCAGGGACATCAGGATTATAGACTCAGAAAGGCTCTGTACGGGTTAAAATAAGCACCCAGGGCTTGGTACGATACCCTGTCTGAGTTTCTTCTTCAGAAAGGTTTTCAGAAGGGCATAGTAGACCGCACATTATTCAACATTCGACTAGAAGACGACATCTTACTTGTGCAAATCTACATAGATGACATACTATTCGGATCGAAGAACGTCGTCATGTGTCAGCAGTTTGAGAAAATGATGAAGGATAAGTTTGAGATGTTGACGATGGGAGAGATGAATTATTTCCTCGATTTTCAAGTCAAACAATCTGAGAAGGGAACCTTCATCAGTCAAGGCAAATACACTCGAGACCTCATCAAGAAATTCGGTTGCACATCTGGCAATCTAATCAAGATCCCGATGAACACGAATATGAAAATAGATCTTGATAAAGAGGGAGTATCAGTAGACCATACTGAATTTCGTACTATTATTGGTTCATTAATATATCTAACTGCTACTCGACCTGACATAACTTATGTTGCAGGTGTCTGCGCTCGATTTCAGGCGAATCCTAAGCAGAGTCACACGGACTCACCAAAGAAGATTCTCCGCTATCTCAGAGGACCACCTGACATGGGTTTATGGTATCCAACAGATGATAATATTGAACTAACTAGTTATTCTGATGCTGACTATGCAGGATGTAGGATTGACCGAAAGTCCACTTCTGGAACTTGTCAGTTCCTTGGTAGTAAGTTGATTTCATTGTTTTCAAAGAAACAGCATTCAGTAGCGACGTCAACTACTGAAGCTGAATACATGGCTGCCGGAAGTTGCCGCGCCCAAATCTGTTAGCTGAGACAGCAGCTACGCGACTATGACGTCATTCAGAATGAAGTGTCCATCTTCTGCGACAGCTCTAGTGCAATTATAATCACTCAGAACCCTGTACTGCATACTAGATGCAAGCATGTGGACATCAGACACCACTTCATTCTTGATCATGTCAAAAAGAAGGATATCAGGATGGAGAAGATCCATATTGACCATCAAAGGGCAGATATTCTGATCAAGCCTCTAGCTGAAGCCAGATTCAGAGAACTTTCAGTAGAGCTAGGTCTACTGGACCCTACTGACTCTAATCAGTAAGTGGTTTCAGGAGAGGAGCATTCAGCAAGGGGGAATGTTCACTCCCAGTACTGAACTTATTCAACACATAGAGATTCAAAGAACCATCTACACGAGGTATCGCCTAACTACGATGTTTAGCCGATGTGCTTGCGTATCTCTACTCAGTAGCCATTGAAATATTTTATGCATTAATGATTCAAATTCAGCTTTGTTTTCAGTGCCTTAGAAAATGTCATTTAATATAACGGTTTACATTTAATACACGGCATTCTATGTTAAGTATGCTGAACTCTGCGGCGCATTAAATGCATGTCTAATCAAGTTACTTCTTTGGCTATATACAACTGTAATTTGACTTAGGCGGCTACGTTGATCATTACCTATTTTTTAACATTAAATCTTAGCCGTCCATCTCATAAAGCAGATTTAAATTGAACCGTGGATGTAGAACTATTCATCTTCTTGATCGTATAAAACATGTTCAAAGATAGAAAAACCGCTATTTTACTCTGCAACTCTTAAAACCCTAGAATTTTCTGAGAAAAGCATCTATTCCTTGCAAACAACTCTTACAATTTCTCAGAAATCACTTTGGTAAATATTATGCATATTCAGTATCGTATATGTTTCTTGGTAATATTTTTTCCTTCAATGCTGATATCTTCTCTTGCAGATCAACATAATGGCAGGAACAGTCATCACTCCGGCCAATATGGCAGAAATCCTTGAGAAAGACCGTGTTTGGTGTGAGCCAATCATGGACTTCGACGCCTGCGAATTGGACTTCATGGAGGAGATCTTCGAAGCGTTGAGGGTTTCAGGTCTAGAAGCCTTTCGGTCCCGGAAGCCATCCTACTTCCTTCCGCGACATATTTCAGAGCTCTATCTGAACTCTGAATCCGTAGATGGCGATATCCGAGGTCGATTCAAGTAGATGTACATCAGAGAAGCTCTTCAGCAGAGCTTTCAGCTTCCCAGCACTGGTTTTAGCACTGCTGGTTATAAGGATGATCTCATGGATGAGTACTTAGAGATCTTTTGCGGCGAGCCTACGACGTTCAGGGCTGCCTTCCGAAAGAACGCAATGTTGCACAAGTATCGAGCACTGGCCTACATAGTTACTCAGATCCTGACTAGCCAGGCAGGGTCATTCGATCAGGTATCCAGACCAAAGATACAGATGATGATGGCAATATATGACCATGCACAGATCAATTGGACATAATTCTTTTTGAAGGAGTTCATGACCCATGCCGCCAAGTTCGATAAGACCTCAAAATGTCTAACTATCAAGGGCAAGCTTCTTTATGGGATGAAGCTGACAGTTATGATAGAAGATCTTTGTGGTGTTGACCACATTATTTATGCTGATAAATGGTACTTCAACCATAAGAAGGTCAGGTTTCAGAGCAGGGCAGCAGCCCTTCAGCAGATTGGTTTAAGGCCTGTTGAGCCCAAGAAAGGCTCTAAGAAAACCTCCACTCCGACCAAGAAGAGGTCACCTCCTAAGACAGCTCAGAAGACACCGACCAAGAAGCAGAAGACGGTCACTAAAGCTGTAGTTGTACCTCCTCTTCAACTGAGAGATGAGACAGAATCTTCAGAGAAGACTGTCTCAGTGGAGAAGGTAGTCTCCACTGAAAAGGGAGAGGAAGTGGAACAAGGGTCAGGAGCTGAACCTATTACTCCGATCACTCAGACCCCATTAGACATTCCACCTCTCAGTAGCATCCCGTCTGCTGAGAAAGAGATGTCTCCGATAGAAGTCGAGGACTCGGAGACAGCTTCAGAAGCAGAGACCATCGGGATGGAGGCCTCAGCTCTTCAATCCAGAGCCTCCCGAGAAGTTCAGAAGCCATTCCTGAGATATCGAGTCACTTTGACTTGGTCACTCTTGCTAGACAAGCCAGGCTTCATATTCTTATAAGGTTCCAGGCATTGCCTACTCTAAATAGACTAATCCAACACCACTCCTGCGAACTGCTTCATGAAGAAGAGCTATTGATCCGCAAGAAGATAGGCTACTCAGAGCCTGCGGATCTCTGCTCTATAGATGACTTGAGGGCGGCAATGCTAGCCTTGCTGAACGACAGAGTTCCATTTTAAGCAGCTGCTCCCTCAGATGGGTCTGATCCTGATGATTAGGACCCGCCCCATGATTTAGGCCCTGAGAAGCCTGTTGAGGGATCTCAACTGGAGGAGGGTGCCCCACTAACTACAACTGCTAAAATCCCACTCAGCATCCTCCCTCCAAGTCAGTCGGCAGATTGTACCTCACAGACCGCGGACCCAAAGTGCCTTCGCCGGGTCCGCATTGAGGTAGCGCCTCACCAAAACCCGACGCTCTAAGACTGTGGCCAAGGCACTCAAAACTGAGGGTGCTCAGAACTGAATTCTTGCCAAGGATGTCCACAAGACGTGGAAGCAGTCGACTCAGGCTCAGAGTGAGGAGATAAAGGAGCTCCGCACTTCTATTCAGAACACACCAGCTCCGAATTTCTCTACCATACTGACAGATGCTTTAGTCACCTAACGAGCCGAGTATGAGAAGCAACAAGCACTGATGGAAGCTGCTCAGAAGAAACTTCTTGAAGATTATCAAGCAGCCCAGTCAGCCCATGTTGAATCCATCTCTTCCATGACTCAGGCCTCAGAGCTCAGACTCCAGAACATTCAGAAGGCTCTGGTATCAAGCAGCCCACTCAGCCCATGCTGAATCCATCTCTTCCATGACTCAGGCCTCAGAGCTCAGACTCCAGAACATTCAGAAGGCTCTAGAAGAGAAAATGGACAATAAGTTGCAATCGATTCAGACCGAGGCGGAGTCTTCCCACAAGAAATATGACGACGCACTTACTAAAAAAGAAATTGAACTCCATGAATGCCTCGAGAAGCTGCAAACAGCCTTGGATTAGCTGGCGACTGCTTATGAAAGTCTGAATGAGAAGGTGCAGGTACCACCCTTGGCCCAATTGATGATGAGAAAAAAGGGGGAAAGGGAAAGGATACCAAAGGCACCGAGGGGAATCAGGTCAGTAAGGGGAGCAACTCAGACTCAACAATCTGCTCCGACTGAACCCCAAGGTCAGGCCCAGGGTGTCTCAGCAGCAGGAGATGTAGTTCCTGCTGAGACCGGCCCAAGTGGCTTAGGACCTAGAGACTCAGCAACCCAGACTCCAAGTGAAATCATCAAGGAGGTTGCTGAATATGCTGAGGAGGATTCTGATGAGGAGGAAACTCCTCTGCCTCCTCCGGTGGCAGGTAAGGGGAAGAAAGTTCTGAAACTCCCAACCCCACCGAAGAAAGGAACCAAGAGGTTTATAACCCCTAAGGAGAGAGCTCAGATAGAAGTTGATGAAAAGCTTGCTAGGGAGTTAGCTGAGGCAGAGGCTGCTAACAAGCCCAAGAAAGCCCCTGCTAAGGGCAAGACCAAGGTTCAAGGGGGAAGGAAGCCTGGATTGAGGCCACCCCCTGGGAAACTGAAAATCAGCGATGAGGCTGATAAAGAGAAAGAGAAGGAATAACAGGAGCAGCAGACTGGTCAACAGGGTGGATCTAAGTCAAAATCACAAACACCTGCTGAATCAGAAGAAGAGCAAGAGCATGTTCCATCATATGCCCCTTCTAAAGCCCAAGAATAAGAAATGCAAGAAGTATGGGACTTGATGGAAAGGTATCTAGACAGAGGAGCTGAAGCCAGACAGATCAGTGAAGCTAGAGAGAGGCTCAGACTCGCAGATCTAGAAGCTCTAAGGATCAGGACTGAGAAAGAGGCTAGAGAGAGGTTCCTGAGAAAGCAGAAATTCCCTACAAATACAGAAGACTCAGGAAGCCTGCTGATCTCAAGAATCACCGATGGCCTAGAATTGATACATGGATGCCATGGGAGCAGACTCAGAGGTGGGAAACGCTTAAAGTTGAATTTATCAAGAGGTATTACATCTGGAGGTACTGGCCTGACATGCACAAAGCTACAGCTTTTGCTGAGTGGCTTCTAAAAAGCGACCCTGAGATATATACCAGAGTTCAGAAAGCCCTAGCTGAGAAGATAGATGTCAGATTCCCAGCCCCTAGACCTCTGCCCCTTCCCCAGAAGCTCGATGGATCATTGCATGTTGGAGTTATTGAAGGAGAGGTCAGAAGTGCAGTCCAAGCCCATGATCTTGATGAGTCAGATCCTGCTGATATGCTGAAGATACAGAAGCTCAGAAGAGACACGTTCAGAATGTTTGGAATGCCCCTGCCTGAAGAGAAGTCCAGAGAATTCAAAGCGCGGATCCAGCAGTTCAGAAGATAGACATTAGCTTCTTTGTATCTTGTTTTTGTTTTCTCTAGAATAGCAACTGATGTACTGTACTAAATATTCTCATATATGTAAAACATCATTGGTGTTCGTCCCGACAATATCTTATTGTCTTCATGGCCTTGTTATTTATGCTTATCACTCAGAATCACCTAAGTGAGTACTGACTCACACACTCACTGAATTTATTTGTCTCTATCTATTTTTAGTTAGTTTGATAGATTCTTTCTTGATTGAGAGATTTATGAGGGAACTTATTGCATAAGATTTTCTGGGGGAATTGTTGTTAGAAAGGGGGTAATTGTGGTTAGATTTCTTTATAAGTTCTGATATTTTCTTCCTTGTACTCCCTCAGTAGCATAGAACTTGAAGAACAACTCCACTGATTCTACTTGTAATATTTGTAAGGAGTTTGTTTCTGACAGTTTGTAGTGTTAGGTTTTGGCATCATCAAATAGGGGGAAATTGTTGGGAGATGATTCAGTAGCTTAGTGCTCAGTAGATTTGAATGATCCCAAAACCCTACTTTGATTGATGAACCATTCTTTTGTATTTTTATGTTCTGTCTCTGAGAGTTTCAGACTCAGTAGACACCCTTCCTACATGGTTCAGACGTTCAGTTTTGTTTGCTGATTCTTCAGTAGACTATCAGCCTCAGTACAATGAGAAGAAGACTCGAGTAGTCGGACTCAGCAGAACAAGATATCGAAAGGAGTCGGCGGAACCGAATCACAGAGTAGTTCACCGAACTCGTAGTTGATCTTCGCATGCCGAACTCGGTAGGGGAGTATGCTACTGAACATAGATCAGACTCAACAACGGCCAGACAGTCTCCTTACTGTTAGAAGATCGAATAAGTCAAATAAGCAGAATCATACAAGGTATAGAGAAGTCAGCTTCAGATCTACCTTGAAGTCTGTTTGTCTCATCTGCTTTCTTCAGCCTCGACCAAAGACAAGCAACCAGCTGTCTACTTCCTGATTAAAGCTGCAAGTCAACATCTTTTCGAAAATGCAGGGAAAGGACTCTGTCACCATACTTTGAAAGAGCCGTTAGCTACCCAAAAGAGAGAGACACATGGATCATCGTCTCCAACGGATCTTTCCATGCCTCTCATCTATAAATAGAGGGAAGATTTCAAATCGAAGCTCACGACACATAGAAGAACACATGAGCATTTACGAGCAACTCAGAATTGACTTAAAGCTCTCCGCAAGAACTTCAATGAGTTATTCCAAGCGAAAGGCGACATACCTGCTCAAAGGGAACCGAGCCGAATCAGATCATAAGCCTCTAGTATCCAAGCGACTGAATACGAAACTGTTCGTCGCTCTAGAAGCCACTTTCTCGTTCCCTTCCCTCTAACCTAAGCTCAGCAGACCATATCTATAGCTTAGTCCGAAGGAGTTCATTCCTGAACTGTTCTTTATTGTAAAGAACTCCTTCATAGTTGGAGAGTTTGTCAAACACTTCAGTTTGATACCTTGTAAACTGAGACTTGCTCAGTATAAATCTCAAGACCAGTGTTTGTCCTGTGTACAAACCGACTGAGACTAACTCAGTATAATAAAATAGCCTCCTAATCTTTTCGGGACAGTGGATGTAGGATTGTTGGATCCGAACCACTTTAAAATTCTCTGTGTTCTGTGTGCTCTGTTTTTACTGTTGCATTTATTACTGTTCATACTGAAAATATCTTTCAAATAATTCAGCTGTGTTTCAGCACAGCTTAAAAGATTGCACTAATATACTAAAACAGTTTTCTTAAAAACGTTTTCTAACTCAGCTAAATTTGGGCCCACACATTTCCGCAGTTTACTGAACTTCAATTGAACGGCATGCACTCGACCTAAGTCGCCTAGCGTGCCTCAGTGAAGTCGGTCACTCGCCACGCGATTCGTAACAACTTATCCGGTCCATCGAACCTCGTTCGCACGGCATCTTCCCCGAAAGCGGACTGCTTCGCGTTTTAAGTTGAGAAAGTTTTCAGGTGTATTCACCCCTCCCCTACACCTGAACGTTTATCTCGGGACCAACAACAAAAAATAATGCAAGCAAACCAAAAAGAAAGTGCAACAAATGCAAGATAATGGTCAATCATGATACACGCAATTGCGATGAAACAAGTGAAGACGGATGTGTCTGTTTTTGACATTTTTCTTTTTTCTCTTGTTTTACTATTTAACATTTTTCTCTTGTTTTTTAGGTTTCTGTTAGTTATTGAACTGGATGATGTGGTATGTTTAATATTCGAATGTGTTGCTACATGCAACTGATGTTAAATAGTGTGCAACGATTCTTTGAAAAAAGTGCAGTTAATTTATGATATTCATGAATATGAGATACGTATATGTACAGTGAATTGTTGTCACATTAACAATGCTGGCATTTTAGGTATAAAGTAGACTTATTTTACAAGTAAAATAAAACTTAATACACGTAATACAAATGTTATAAGTACTAGCATTATTATACTAGTCTTAAACTTTAAAAACACAGTGAAATTCAAAGATAATTCAGATAAGCAAAACACAGATTATCGCAATTTGATCAATGCACTACTAACAACTCCAAGTCCTAATGGAGGAAAAATCTGTCCACATCAATCTTGTTCTCACTGCATACTTTCTCGTAATATGTAATGGCTTTCTACAATTGTTCTTCCATGATTTTCTTTTCTTTACAACTGAGTAGTCGATGAAAATACTTCACCCTCAACAAGGCGAGCTGTTGCTTTCCTTTCTTTTTAGGCCTGTTTTCCAGTTGCTTAAAATATCCCTCCTAAACGTCTCCATATGATTCATCATATATATATGATGCGTCATATATACACTGTTGTTGGGTGATGATTCTACCCTCAGCAGTGTCGATAATAGTGGGAAATGATTCAGTCTTCTATGTTGTGAAACAGTCACTAGCCCTGTGCTCTGAATGTATTTATGAAGATTTGAAGATCCCAAAACCCTATATTGATTGGTGAACCATTACGTTGTATTTTATTTTGTTCAGACTCAGCAGACCCTCTGCTCTGGTTCAGGCACTCAGTAGATTATCCGCCTCAGCACCAGAAGTAGAAGACTCAGTAAATACTGGACTCAACAGGAGCAGTATACTGAAAGGAGTCAGTAGAACTGGACTCAGCAGGAGTAGTTCACTGTACTCAGAGCTGATCTTCAAGTAGAGCAGACTCAGCAGGAGAATGCTACTGAATCAGAGATCAGACTCAGCTACGGACAGAGTCTTCTGACTGTTAGAATCTTTGAAGTCACCTTTCAGCGGAGTCAATACGAGGAAGAGAGAAGTCAGCTTCAGATCCCCTTGAAGTCTGTTCTGTCTCAACCACTTTCTGAACCTCGACCAATGACAATCAGACACGTAACCTATATCTACTTAAAGCTGCAAGTCAACCACTTTCCAGAAAAGGAGGGAAAGGACACTGCCACCATACTTCAAAAGAGCCATTAGCTACCCAAAAGAGAGAGACAAAGGATCGTCATCTCCAACGGATCTATCCTAATCTCTTCTCTATAAATAGAAGGATAAATCAAATTTGAAGCTTACGAGAAAAACGAACACGAATACGCGAAGAAAAAGCGAACTACCAAGAACACACAGAGCATTCAAACGAGCTAATCCGAAAAGCCTAAGTCTTTCGCAAGAAGTTCGTAGAATCTATCTCCGGCGAAAGACTACATTCTGGCTCATAGGGAACCAAGCTTAACCTTTTCATACAGCCTCTAGTATCCAAGCGACGATACACGAACCCAAAGCTATATTCAGTTGTTCGTCCTTCTAGAAGCCACCTTCTTGTTCCCTATCCCTTTAACCTAAGCTCAATAGCATATATCCATAGCTTAGACGAAGGAGTTCATCTTTGAACTAATCCTTATTGTAAACGACTCCTTCATAGTTGGAGAGTTTTTCAAACACTCAGTTTGATAACCGTGTAAACTGAGACTTGCTTAGTATAAATCTCAAGACCAGTGTTTGTCCAGTGTACAAACCAACTGAGACTACCTCAGTATAATAAATAGCTTCCTGATCTTTCGGGACAGTGGATGTAGGATTTTTTGTGTCCGAACCACTTTAAAAATCTCTGTGTCATGTGTTCTGTTCTTAACTGTTGCATTGATTTACTGCACATACTGAAAAACCTTCTTTGAATCATTCAACTGAGTTTCAGCAAACTAAATAGACTGCACTAATCAACTGAAACTGTTTTGATAAAAACGCTTTCTAACTCAACCGACCGGGGCCTACACTATTCCGCACTACCGAACTCTATCTCGCAAGATACCGAATTCGACTCTCGCCGCCCAGCGTGTCTCGCAGAGTCGGGCCACTCGCCAACACGATTCAGAAGAGCTTATCTGGTCTGCTGAACTTGTTCAGTATGACATCATCCTGAAAAAGGACTGTTCGTGTTTAAGTTGAGAAAATCGGTTTTAGGTGTATTCACCCCCCCCTCTTCTACACCTGAACGTGCTCTCGGGACCAACAATTGGTATCAGAGCGGGAGTTCTATAAGACTCTTGTTATTCTGAAACTGGTCTACTTGAACGGATCCGGAAAAATGTTTTCACTGCCTATCATTCTTCATTCATATCACTATTTATCATGTCTGATATGTCAGGTATAAGGATGGTACCCATGTTCTCATTAGAGAATTATGGTGTATGGCGGGTCAGAATGGAGGCTCATCTGACCTCTCTCCACGACAGCATGACAGAGGTTCTAGAGGACGGACCTATCGTTCCCATGATCGATAGCGTCGTAGCTCAGGATCCAGCAGATGGAGGTGGAATGGTGACCGGGAAGAAGATTCCCAAGGAGAGAAGTCTCTTCACCCCAGAGGAGAAGAAACTTCACAACTTAGACCGCGTCGCCAGAAACGTCATACTGACCACCCTGAGTGATTCCTATCTCGGGAGAGTTCAGGACTGCAAGTCTGCAAAGGAACTCTGGGATGCTCTAGCACTACTGAGTCGGGGGACTCAGAAGATCAAACCAAATAAACGTGCGCTGGAACTCCAAAAGCTAGAGAGATTATCACTCATGCCTGGTGACACCATTGAAGATCTCAACGTCAGATTTACGAATCTGATGAACTCTATCAACGGGCTGGGAAAGACATTCTCCAACCAAGAGATAAATCTCAAAATTTTGAGGGCACTGCCAGACGGTCACTGGACTCCTTTTACTACCTTATTACGTCATTCTGATTTATATATTGTTACTCCTGACCATATCTTTTACGAACTTCAAGCAGAGGAATTCGAGTTTGGCATACCTCAAAGGAAACAGCGAGCTGAAGCTGATACTAAAGTCAACCATGCCTTCAAAGCATCAGCCAGCACAGCATCTCCAGCGTCGAACAAGGATGAACCTTCACTCACTGACATACAAGAAGGAAATCTAGCCAAGAAATACGCACTGCTTGCCGCAAAGTATCAGAAGGAGAAGGAGAGGCGCAGAAAAGTGACTAAAGCCCTCAGAGAATCCAAGGGTAAGTCTGAATATACGCCAAAGCGCACTCCTGACTCGCATACTTCTGAATGCAGGAAAAAGGATGACTCAAAGACAACGAAAGACAAGGGAAAGTAAGGAAGAAAGAGTCACCACCTGCTATAACTGCAAGAAGTCAGGACACTATCAGTGTGACTGTCCTGAGCTCAGTACTACTGAACGAGCAGCACGTAAAGCAAGAAAGGAGAAGTTCATCAAGAAGAGACAAGCATACATTGCTGGTGAACTCTCAGATGACTCAGATGAAGTCGACTCCTTCATGGATTCATCTGATGATGAAGCGGCTTTCATGGCCCTAGAACTTGAAGCTGAAGAAGATGCTGAAAAGTGTCTCATGGCAGGAGAAGAGGATGAGGTAAACTCTCATAAACCATGTAATTCCTCCTCACACTGCACACACGACACTCTTTCAGGTGCAGATGAGAATCAGGACGTTGCGATCGCATATGAAGAACTACTCGACGAGCAGATTCAGATGAGTTTGTAGCTTAGTAAGACTCTTCAGGAATTGGATACCCTGAAAGTGGAGAATCAGAGACTTTCTCGGGAAAGTCAGGTCTTTACTGAGACAGAAGGACTTGAGTTGAGACTCAGGGATGAGATAAACTCTCTGTTGGCCAAGTCTGAGCATCAAGAAGATCAGATCTCAGTCCTGACCAAAGACTTGACTCAGAAAGATACTGAAGTGAGTCTACTAAAGCAAGAGTTGTCAGGACTTCAGACTGAGCATGAAATGCTGAAGATATGTGATGATGTCTCGAGGAATCTGATGACAGAGCAATACATGGGTGCTGAAAAGAAGCCGGAGGCTATGCTAGCAAGCAACAAGCCCAAGCATTGCAAGAAAGGACTTGGATTCAGCCAGGGAGCCTCCTCATCTGCCCCCGTATGCTCAGAAACCCGGCTAGCTGATAGGTTTGTTCGAGGGGAGACCATCAATGCAGATATACTAAACTCCCTAGCCAAGAACAAACAAAAGATGAAGGCACCTCATCCTACCCATCAGCAATCTGACAAGAAGATCAGCACCAGATCACCCCAGTTCAGTCAAGGAGGAACCAGCAAAGCAGAGTGGCTGATTAGTATGGACCTCCTCAACTGACACATCCAGCTCAGTATGGGTCACATTACTATGATCCAATAGTCAGGAGAGGACCCAAAAGTCTGAAAAAGAAGAAAGTCGTGCAGAAGGCAAAGGTCAGCAGTCCACCCACTCAGAAGATCCGGACTCCTGAACCAGAAAAGCCTCAGAAGTCAGCAGTAACCAGTCCAGTGGTTAAATATGTTGACATAAGTAGAAAGAAACTGTCAGAGACCACCAGGGCCGTGAGACAGATATGGGTAACCAAAACTAACATCTAAGGACCCAAAATAAAAAATAAAGGGTACCTAAGTATAATTCTGTTTTGCAGGTGCACAAGGACCCTTGGTATGTGGACAACGGATGCTCAAGACATATGACGTACCAAAAGGACTTGCTGAAGAATTATCCTACTGAAGAAGGACCCCGAATCGAGTTTGGAGACAATGCTAAAGGTTACACCAGAGGTTATGGAACACTCAGCATTGGAACTGCAACAGTTCCAAGAGTATCATATGTTGAAGGACTTCAGCATAACCTTCTCTCTGTTAGTCAATTTTGTGACAACTCAAATAGAGTGATTTTTTACGCTGGTTTTTGTGATGTTATTGATAAATCTACATGGAAAACAGTGTTATCAGGTTCGCGCAAGAAGAATATCTATGTAGCTGACTGGAAGTCAGCTGAACCTGAAGCTTGTTTGTTGGTGAAGAATGACAACAGAATGGGATGGCTTTGGCACAGAAGAGTCAGCCATCTCAACTTCAAAACGCTCAACAAATTAGCTAGAAACACTCTAGCAAGAGGACTGCCGAATGAAGTATTCAGCAAAGACACTCAGTGTGAAGCATGTCTGAAGGGAAAGCAAACAGAGAAACAAAATCCACCTGTTCCATCTCCTTCCACTGATGGAATCCTTCAGCTGTTACATATGGATTTGTTCGGTCCAGTCTCTCCGGTGACGAACAGAGGCAAGAAGTATGCATTAGTGGTCATTGATGACTACTCGCGCTACACATGTGTCATATTTATTGACAACAAGTCTGACGTCAAAACAGAGTTACCAATGCTTCTGAAAAGGCTCAGTGTCGAGAAGAACATCAAGATTGTCAAAATACGTTCTGACAGAGGAACTGAGTTCCTTAATTTCACGGTGGAGGAGTTCTGCAAAGCAGAAGGAATAGAGCATGAGACGTCTGCTGCACGCACGCCTCAACAAAATGGGGTTGCTGAGAGGAAGAATCTTACACTAAAAGAAGCAGCAAGAACCCTGCTCGAAGACTCAGGACTACCAACCAAATTCTGGGCAGAAGCTACTGACACTGCATGTTACACTCAGAATCGATCTCTACTGACAAAGCAGCATAAGAAGACACCATATGAACTATGGAACGGTAGGAAGCCTTCTCTATCTTATTTCCATATTTTTGGGTGCTCGTGCTTTATCCACAAGAATGGGAAAGATCTGCTGAAGACTTTTGATAGCAAGTCAGATCAGAGGGTGTTCTTAGGATACTCCCGGGTCAGTAAAGCATTCAGAGTCTTTAACTATCGGACTCTTTGTATGGAGGAAAGCCCTCATGTTGTTTTCAATGAGTTTGCTACTGAAGACAGGAGCAAAAACTCTGAACCTGAATCTGAGGACATCAGTAAGCAGCTACAGGATCTGAACTTAAAAGATAAAGTCGAAAAGATCCAGCTATGTTGGGATGATGATTCAGATGAGGAAACTGAAGACAAATCTACTGAATCTCAGCCAACAACAAGTAGTGAGCCAACGTATTGACTCTCCGAACGTAGTCAATCCCAGGTAACTCAGGTCGATGAAGAAACTCCAGTGGTAACTGAGACCTCTACTGAGAATAATAATTCAGGGGAACTAATGATGTTCCTGAGCTAAATGCCCCTGAACCCGGTGACTCAGTAGATCACACTCTTGTAACAGAATTGCTTCAATCTCAGAATAGTACAATTAAAATACCTAACTCACCTACTATCTGTGTTGAACAAATTTCAGATGAAGAGTTGAGACATCGTAGATCGTGGCTGGATGCTCATACTTCTGACCTAATTATTGGAGATCCTTCAGCAAGCGTAAAGACAAGATCCAGATTCTATCAGGGAGAAAGCGTCTTATATTCCTGCTTCTTGTCTACTGAAGAACCTCAGCCAGTTGAGGACACACTGAAAGACGCTGACTAGATCATAGCCATGCAGGATGAGCTGAATTAGTTCACAAGAAACGAAGTTTGGGAGCTTGTTGACAGACCCCGACATCAGCATGTGATTGGAACTAAATGGGTCTTCAAGAACAAGCGTGATGAAAACAATGTCATAGTAAGGAACAAAGCAAGACTCGTGGCAAAAGGCTACTGTCAAGCTGAATGGATAGATTTTGATGAAATGTTCGCTCCAGTTGCAAGATTGGAGGACATCAGACTATTCTTAGCCTACGCAACAAATCAAAGATTCAGAGTTTATCAAATGGATGTGAAGTCTGCTTTCTGAACGGCGTGCTGAAGGAAGAAGTCTATGTGGAACAGCCTCCCGGCTTTCAGCAGGGACATCAAGTATACAGACTCAGAAAAGCTCTGTATGGGTTAAAACAAGCACCCAGGGCTTGGTACGATACCCTATCTGAGTTTCTTCTTTAGAAAGGTTTTCAGAAGGGCATAGTAGACCGCACTTTATTCAGCATTCGACTGGAAGATGACCTATTGCTTGTGCAGATCTATGTAGATGACATCATCTTCGGCTCGAAGAATGTCATCATGTGTCAGCAGTTTGAGAAAATGATGAAGGATAAGTTCGAGATGTCAATGATGGGAGAGATGAACTATTTCCTCGGCTTTCAAGTTAAACAATCTGAGAAGGGGACGTTCATTAATCAAGGCAAATACACTCGAGACCTCATCAAGAGATTCGGTTGCACATCCGGCAAACCAATCAAGATCCCGATGAACACAAATATGAAGATCGATCTTGATAAAGAGGGAGTATCAGTAGACCAAACTGAATTTCGTGCTGTAATTTGTTCTTTATTATACTTAACAGCTACGCGTCATGACATAACTTATGTTGTAGGTATCTGTACTCGATTTCAGGCGAATTCGAAGAAGAGCCACATGGACTCAGCAAAGAAGATTCTCCGCTATCTCAGAGGAACACTTGACATGGGTTTATGGTATCCAACTAATGATAATATAGAACTAACTGGTTATTCTGATGCTGACAATAGAGGGTGTAGAATCGACCAAAAATCAACTTCTGGAACGTGTCAGTTCCTCGGCAGTAAGCTAATCTCATGGTTCTCAAAGAAACAGCATTCAGTAGCGACGTCAACTACTGAAGCTGAATACATGGCTACCGGAAGTTGCTGCGCCCAAATCCCTTGGCTGAGACAGCAGTTACGCGACTATGACGTCATTCAGAATGAAGTGCCGATCTTCTGCGACAGTATCAGTGCCATTGCAATCACTCATAATCCAATACTTTATACGAGATGCAAGCACGTGGACATCAGACACCACTTCTTTCGTGACCATGTCGAAAAGAAGGATACCAGGATGGAAAAGATCCATACTGACCATCAAAGGGCTGATATACTCACCAAGCCTCTAGCTGAAGCCAGATTCAGAGAACTTTCAGTAGAGCTAGGTCTGCTGGACCCTACTAACTCTAGTCAGTAAGCGGATTCAGGAGAGGAGCATTCAGTAAGAGGGAATGTTCGCTCTCAGTACTGAGTAAAATCAGTACGAAGAGACAGCAACCAACTACACGAGGTATCAGCTGACTACGATGTTCAGCTGACAGGTTTGCGTATCTCTACTCTAGCCTATAGAACGATTCTGTGCATTTATGATGAGATTCAGCATCGCATTCAATGCTTTAAGAAATGTCATTTAATTTTTAACGGATCATATTTAATACACGACATTCTATGTACAAGCATGCTGAACTCTGCCACGCATTTAATTCATGTCGTATCAAGTTACTACTTAGGCTATTTACAACTGGCTTTTGACTTAGGCGGCTAATTTGATCATTGACTATTTTATAAAACTTAATCCTAGCCGTTCATCTAAAAAGCGCGTTCAAACTGAACCATTGATCTTTAACTGTTCATCTTCTCTAAGATACATATATTCGAGTTCAAATCTTTGACACCGTCATTCCATATTTGCTATATCTCAAAAACCCGAGATTTTCTGTGATAATTACTTCCTTTCTATCCAAATTCTCTCCAAAATATTCAAATTTTTTTTGGTAATTCTTCAATGATTATTAAGTATCGTATGATCTTTATTTCTCTTATATGTTAATCGATACTGACCTGTGCTCTGTATGCAGATTACAAAAATGACAGGAATTCAAGTAGGTGCTCCGGCAGACATGCAAGAGACCCTCGAGAAGGATCGAGTCTGGTGTGAACCGGTCATGGAGTTCGATGAGTGCAATCTAGATTTTATGGAGGAGATATTCTACGCACTCAGAGAAACAGGTCTCGAAGGATTTCTGACCAGGAGGCCGACTTTTTTTCTTCCGCGCTAAGTCGCTGAGATCTACTCCAACAATGATTCAGTAGATGGAGATACTAGAGGAAGATTCGTCGTCCATCCAGTACACAATCCCTCACGGAACGCGATTGAAGTGATGCAAATGTCCATCCGCGAAGCCCTTCAGAGAAGCTTCAACCTCCCCAACTCAGGACACAACATACTCAACTACAAAGATGACTTAATGGATGAATACCTCACTGAGTTCAGCGGAAAGCCAACCGTTTTTAGAGCTGCTTTTCCCAAGAACGCTATGCTCCCTCAGTACAGAGCACTAGCTTACATTGTGACTCAGTTGCTGACGAGTCAAGCAGGCTCGTTTGACCAGGTATCTAGGCCCAAACTGCAACTGATGATGGCAATATATGATACGTCCAAGATCAACTGGACAGAATTTTTCATCAAAGAATTCACACTGCAGTCAGCCAAATTTGATAAAGCATCTAACCGGCTGAGCGCCAAAGGAAAGCTCCTCTATGGACTCAAACTCTCACTGATGATAGAGGATTTTTGCAAATCTGACAAAGTCACCTTCGCTGACAAAGAATACTTCAACGTAAAGAAAGTCAGATTTCAGAATAGGTCAGCAGCCCTTCAACAGATCGGCTCAAGGCCCGCTGCACCTACGAGTGAGACTCAGCAGACCTCGACACTGAAGAAGAAGAGGACCCCACCGAAATCCACACCAAAGACGCCAACCAAAAAGCTGAAGAAGGTCAGCCGGGTTGCGGCCACTGAAACTACAGTGGAAACACAGGCCGTCATTGCTCAGCCACCACTTCAACTGAGAGACAAGCCTGAGTCTTCTGAGCGGACTCAATCAATGGAGAAGATCGTCTCCACTGAATATGTAGAGACAATGGACCAAGGGGTCCAAGCTGAAGAGATCCAATCTGAAGTCCAGACTGAAGAAGTCCAAACCCTGGATAGCCCCTTGGACGTCCCTCCACTCAGCAGTATCCCTACTGCTGAGTAACAGGCATCTCCTATCGAAGTCGAGAGCTTGAAGACTGCCTCAGAAGAAGAATCTGTCGGGATGGAAGCCTCAGCGCTCATATCCAGAGCCTCTCGGGAGATTGCTGAGATGATACCGGAGATCGCCAACCACTCAGACCTTGTTACATTAGCGAGGCAGGCAAGGCTCCATATGCTGATCAGGTTCCAGGAATGGCCCAATCTGAAGCGCCTTGTCCTCTACCATACCTGTGAACAGCTACATGAAGAAGAGCTGCTGATAAGAGAGAAGATTGGCTACTCAGAGCCATCTGACCTCGGCACGCTCGAGGATCTGAGGGCGGCTATGCTTGCATTGCTGAATAAGAGACAACCCGACTCAGCACCCGCACCCTCAGATGGGTCTGACCCCGATAGTGAGGACCCACCCCATGTTTCAGGCCCTGAGAAGCCTGATGAGGGAACTCAACAGGACAAGGATGCCACTACATCTCCTGCTGACCCTCCACTCAGCATCCTTGGTCCTGGACAGACGGTGGCTGGTACTTCGAAGGCAGTTGATCCTGCTCAGCTTCTTCTCCAATCTGCTTTCGAAGTAGCACTCAGCCCAAAGAGCCGTTGCTCAAAAACTGTGGTCAGGGCACTGAAGGATCAAGGCACACAGAATCGCCTTCTTGCCCGTGCCGTACACAAAACTTGGCGGCAAACCACTGAGGCACAGAGTGCAGAGCTGCAGGGACTCCGTTCAGCCATTTCTTCATCTCAGGTCCCTGACTTCTCCGGCATTCTGAAGAATGCCTTAGCTGCACAAAAAGCTGAAATCGAGGCTCAGCTTAAGACTATTCAGGAAGGCCAGGATCAATTGCTGAATCAATACAAGGCCGCTCATACTGAATCAGTCACAGCCACCTCTCAAGGCAATGCACTCAGACTCCAAACTGTACAGAAGGCCCTTGAAGAGAAGGTTGAACAGCAGCTGAAACAGTTCAAGGCTATAGCAGATCTCTCACACAAAGAATAGAGCAATCAGCTTACCAACGAGAGAAATGAGCTGCATGAGGCGCTGACCAAGATCCACGCTAGACTAGAAGATCTGTCAGCCTCCTACAAAAGCTTGAACAAGAAGGTATCTGCTCCAACCCCAACCCTACTTGCTAATGCTAAAAAGGGGGAATGTTTGGCTAAGGGGGAAAGTCTAATAGAAAAATCAATTAAGGGCGAAGCTGCCAAGGAGCTAATACTAAAGGCTCCGAAGAGAGCAAGCTCAGTAGCAAGGTCAACAACTCAGACATCCGCCCCTACTGCACCTACTGAAACTGGCGAGGCCCAGGGTGTCTCAGCTGCAACTGCAGCATCAACTGAGATAGGCCGAAGTGGCTCAGGAGCCAGAGAAGTCGCGACTCAGGCAACTCAGACTCCTCTCGATATCATTAGAGAAGTTGCCGAGTAAGCTGACGAGGAGGACTCAGAAGAGGAAGAAGCTCCTCTTCCACCTCCTGTTGCTGGCAAAGGCAAGAAAGTACTGAAACTTCCAACACCTCCCTCCAAGAAGAAAGGACCTAGGAGGTTTATAACCCCGGAGGAGGAGGCTCAGATAGCCACTGACGAGAAGCTGGCAAGGGGGATTGCGGAAGCTGAAGCAGCCAAAAAGCCTAAACCAAAGCCTGTCAAAGGCAAAACCAAGGCTCCAGCTGGAGGCAAGAGAACAAGGTCAAGGCTGCCTCCCAGAACACTTAAACTCAGCGACGAAGCTGACAAGCAAAAAGAGGAGCAACAGCAACAAAAGTCTACTGAGCAGCAGGGCACCTCTAAAGAAAAATCTTCTACTCCTGCTGACTCAGAAGAAGAGCCACCTCACAAGCCTTCCTATACTGCCTCTAAGGAACAAGAACAGGAAATGGAAATGATCTGGGCTCAGTTAGACAGATACTTGTACAGAGGTGAAGAGGCCATGCAGATTGAACCAACCAGGGAAAGATTACATATAGCAGACCTTGAAGCCCTCAGGCTGAGAACAGAAAAGGAAGCGAGTCAGAGGATCCCCTCAAAGGCTGATATCCCTTACAGATACAGAAGATTCAGGAAGCCTACGGATCTGAAGACTCATAGATGGCCTAGAACTGATGAATGGATGCCAGTAGAATTCACTCAGAGATGGGAAGCGCTGAAGATATAGTTCATTAAAAGGAACTACTTCTGGATATTCTGGCCTGACAAGCGCAAGGTAGAAGCTTACACTGAATGGATGATGAGAGCCGACCTAGACATGTATGCCAGATTGCAGAAAGCTGTCAATGAACATGTTGAAGTCAGAGTTCCAGATCCTAGAATCTTGCCACCCCCACAGAGACTTGAAGGATCCGTTCACTATGGTGTTATAGAGAAAGAAGTGCAGGACGCTGCTGAAGCCAAATTTCTTGATGAAGAAGATCCGGCGGACTTTGCTGAGATACTGAAGCTGAGAAAAGTCACCTATCGCATGTATGGAGTGCCTCTCCCTGAATCTCAATCCCAAGATTTCAAAAACAGGATTAGGCAGTTCAAATGACTCTTTGCTTCTGTGTTCTCTTTGTATCTTTTTCTTATTTTCTAGCTTAGCAGAGATGTAACTGTACTGAACTTCTTTACATATATATAATATATCTCTGTTTGGCTTTGACAATATCTTATTGTCTGAACAACCGTGTTTATTTATGCTTAACACTCAGAATCACTGAAGTGATTACTGACTCACACACTCACTGTCTGATTACTTATTGTCAGTTGTTGCTTAGCTAGATTCTGATAGACTTGATAGATAAAGGGAAAATATTGTTAAGACAGGGGGAAATTGTTGCTCAGACTGTATTTATTCTGACCTTCTGCCCTGATCCCCTCTGTAGTCTAGGACTTGAAGAACAACTCCACTGATCCTACTTGTAATACTTGTAAGGAGCTCTGTTTCTGATAAGTCATAGTATTAGGTTTCTTGTTTAGCTATTAGGTTTTGGCATCATCAAATAGGGGGAAAATGTTGGGTGATGATTCTACCCTCAGCAGTGTCGATAATAGTGGGAAATGATTAAGTCTTCTATGCTGTGAAACAATCAGTAGCCCTGTGCTCTGAATGTATTTATGAAGATTTAAAGATCCCAAAACCCTATATTGATTGGTGAACCAATACGTTGTATTTTGTTTTGTTCAGACTCAGCAGACCCTCTGCTCTGGTTCAGGCACTCAGTAGATTATCCGCCTCAGCAACAGAAGTAGTAGACTCAGTAAATACTGGACCAGTAGGAGCAGTATACTGAAAGAAGTCAGTAGAACTAGACTCAGCATGACTAGTTCACTGTACTCAGAGCTGATCTTCAAGTAGAGCAGACTCAGCAGGAGAATGCTATTGAATTAGAGATCAGACTCAGCAACGGACAAAGTCTTCTGACTGTTAGAATCTTTGAAGTCACCTTTCAGCAGAGTCAATACGAGGAAGAGAGAAGTCAGCTTCAGATCCCCTTGAAGTCTGTTTTGTCTTAACCACTTTCTGAACCTCGACCAATGACAAGCAGACACGTAACCTATATCTACTTAAAGCTGCAAGTGAACCACTTTCCAGAAAAGGAGGGAAAGGACACTACCACCATACTTCAAAAGAGCCGTTAGCTACCCAAAAGAGAGAGACAAAGGATCGTCGTCTCCAACGGATCTATCCTAATCTCTTCTCTATAAATAGAGGGATAAATCAAATTTGAAGCTCACGAGAAAAACGAACACGAATACGCGAAAAAAAAACGAACTACCAAGAACACACAGAGCATTCAAACGAGCTAATCCGAAAAGCCTAAGTCTTCCGGAAGAAGTTCGTAGAATCTATCTCCGGCGAAAGACTAAATTCTGGCTCATAGGGAACCAAACTTAACTTTTTCATACAGCCTCTAGTATCCAAGCGATGATACACGAACCCAAAGCTATATTCAGTTGTTCGTCGTTCTAGAAGCCACCTTCTTGTTCCCTATCCCTCTAACCTAAGCTCAATAGCATATATCCATAGCTTAGACGAAGGAGTTCATCTTTGAACTAATCCTTATTGTAAAGAACTCCTTCACAGTTGGAGAGTTTTTCAAACACTCAATTTGATAACCGTGTAAACTGAGACTTGCTCAGTATAAATCTCAAGACCAGTGTTTGTCCAGCGTACAAACCAACTGAGACTACCTCAGTATAATAAATAGCTTCCTGATCTTTTGGGACAGTGGACGTAGGATTTTTTGTGTCCGAACCACTTAAAAAATATTTGTATCGTGTGTTCTGTTCTTAACTGTTGCATTGATTTACTGTTCATACTGAAAAACCTTCTTTAAATCATTCAACTGAGTTTCAGCAAACTAAATAGACTGCACTAATCAACTGAAACTGTTTTGATAAAAACGTTTTCTAACTCAACTGAATTGGGCCTACACTATTTCGCACCACTGAACTCTATCTGCAAGATACTGAATTCTGACTCTCAGTCAACTAGCAGGTCTCAGTAGAATCAGTCACTCTGCCAACACGATTCATAACAGCTTATCTGGTCTGCTGAACTTGTTTAGTATGACATCATCCTGAAAAAGGATTGTTCGTGTTTAAGTTGAGAAAATCGGTTTTAGGTGTATTCACCCCCCCCCCCTCTACACCTGAACGTGCTCTCGGGACCAACAACTGCTATCATTGATGTTTGATCGATCGCCCCATTTGATAATCAAGATATTATAATATGCTATTTTGGAAATGCAGTCCTCTTTTCCCGAATAAATAGAATAATATGCAAGTATATGTATCAATTTCACATGTTCATGCAATGCCTAAAGGGTGCAACAAATAGTCACAGAAAGAGTACTAAAATTCCTAAATTGTGCAGCTAATCTTAAATAAAAGTGCAGCTAAATATATAAAATTGTGCACTAAAAGAATCAGAATTGCAAAAACAGATTCCAGATATGATTCACTTTTTCAATGTTTATGTGCAGTAACTTTAAAAAAAAGTGCAGTAAATGTATCCAGATTGTGCACTAAGAATTAAATTACATTGCAAACCACCATCCGCTACTTATGTGCACTAAAGATTCACATAAAGTGCACTTGTTAAATGCAATTTGTGCAGTCATTGAGAGTTTACCGTCATTGTCTTCAGCTTCTTCGGATTGTCTACCATCATTATCTTCACCCTCCCCGGCAACATCATCTTCCGATGAAGGACGTTTCTCCCGCCTAGCTTTCTGCACCGTTCTTTTATGTGCAATGAGTGTTGTCGTATCCATCTCATCATCTTCTCACTTCTTTGCCATCTAACGTATTGAACAAAATCAATTGCAAATCCTCAATCGTTTCTTTAAGTTGTCTACAATTAAGGAAGATGAAACCAACATTGCAAAAATGAACTAAGCTTTATAGAATTAGGAACCTTGCCTTATAATTCTAATGGAGAATCATCATGTCCTAGAGCAAAATTAAAATGAGTTCCTACTCTCATTTTCCGCCGGTGAATTGTCGTGTCCGACGCTTCATCGTGTACGGCGAATCGTGGTGTTTGCCTAATTCAATCGTTACCAGCGACTCACCTCAATTGATTTCAAATTTTAACTCTTTGACCGACGTGTTTCTTCAAGAATCTCAATCTTACGAAGTAATTTTGGCAATATTGATCTCCCTAGCTTTTGATTCAGATGAAATTGAAAGATTGGGGCAGTTTTCGGCTATTTTCGTGGCTCGTCGCCGAGGAGAGAAAGGGGAGGAATAGATTTTCAAATAATTTGAAATTTAGAACGCTCAAGATTTCCACCCTAATTTATAAGGCTGTGATTTCCCTATATTACCCTTCGTGTACTTATTTTCCAAAGAAAAAGTACCAAATTTTCCGTTGCTTAATATTCAATCTCAACCGTAGATTGGTTCGATCCAATGAATTCATATTTGTTTTTAATTCCTATAACAAGGGGCGTTCTCACTTGTATGTACACACACACACACACACACACACACACACACACACACACACACAATATATATATATATATATATATATATATATATATATATATATATATTTGGGAAGGATCAATTGGGAACAAAAACTTAAAGTAGGAAATAAGAAGAAATAAGGACCTTTGGATGTTGAGATTAATGGTTAAGATTGAAGCATTGTTGGTTCATAGATGAGTCTTCAGGTGTTGGGGGGGGGGGGGGCTGAATACACCAAGGTCCAAGTCTCAACTCAAACGCGAAAATCAATATTGTATTGAGTTTACTTATTGAAGAATTTAGCTCGCCAAGTAGGCTTTCGAATCACGTGACCAGCGACTCACCTCAATTGATTTCTAATTTTAACTCTTTGACTGACGTTTTCTTTAAGAATCTCAATCTTACGAAGTAATTTTGACAATATTGATCTCCCTAGCTTCTGATTTGGATGAAATTGAAAGATTGGGGCGGTTTTTGGCTATTTTCGTGGCTCGTCGACTGGGAGAGAAAGGGGAGGAATAGATTTTGAAACAATTTGAAATTTAGAATGCTCAAGATTTCCACCCTAATTTTTAAGGCTGTGATTTCCCAATATTACCCTTCGTGTACTTATTTTCCAAAGAAAATATATCAAATTTTCCGGTGCCTAATATCCAATCTCAATCGTATATTGGTTCGATCCAATGAATTCATATTTGTTTTTAATTCCTACAACAAGGGGCGTTCTCACTTGTATGTATATATACACCGGACATCATGAAGAACGTTCTAACTTTTGTTGTTCCAGCTCTAGTTTATTTTCTTTTATCTATGGAGTCCCCTGACTCAGTAGAGCTAGTGCATTCCAGAGTTCTTTAGCTCTTTTGCAATCATGTGCTCTTTTGAGGTAAGAGTCACTGAGCGTAGTCAGTATAGCGTGTCGAGCTACTCGGTCAAGGTTGTACAGATTCCTTTCCTCTGATGGGAAGGATTTTTTTTATCTTTTGGAACCTTCACGCCGATGGTAGCTCCTCTGCCCCCAACAACGACAAATTGAACACTTTCGATCATCAGTAGAATGGATTCGATCCCCAAAACTTCAGTCATGCTGTCATGGAGCGACGTCAAGTGTGCCTCCATTCTAACTCTCCAGACACCATAGTTCTCTACTCATAACATCGGAACCATCCTTATACCCTACTTATCAAACATGGTAGAAAAAGCGTATATGATGAATGAAAGAAATCCTAATGTAATGAAAAACGTTTTTCAGAATATGTTCGAGTAGACTACTGTGTCTCAAATATGGTGATCAGAAGAACAGTACTCTGATACCAATTTTTGTTTCAGAGACGTGTCTTCAGGTGTAGAAGGAAGGGGGGGGGAATACACCTAAGTCTAAGTTTTAAATCAAACGCGAAAGTCAATATTGTACTGAGTTCGCATACTGAAGAATTTAACTCAAAAAGTAAGCTTTTTGATCGCGTGGGCCGAGTTATTCTTACTACTGAATACTATTCACAAACTGAAGTCAGTAAGTGTTTCAGTACAAGAATTTGTTCGTAATAGTCTCTATTTGAAAAACCGTTGTTACTCACAACAATTTCAGTTTATACTTGCGAGTGTCTTAGTCTGTTTTACTGGAAATCTTGTGTTATGGTTTTTCAAAGAATTTTGCATGCAAGATGAACAGTAATCAATAAAATAGTAAAGTGACACACAGTTTTTAAAGTGGTTCGAATATGCAAGATCCTACGTCCACTGTCCTGATTACCAAGAGGTGTTGAATAGATTATACTGAGCAAGTTTCAGTGGATTCGTGCACTGGATAGATCACTAGTTATAGTCTAATGACTTTACAAGGGTTCAAACAGGAGGTTTGGGATTTTCTCCAACTATGAAGGAGTTCTTACAATAAGAATAGTTCGAAGATGAACACCTTCGGTTTCTAAGTTTATCATGTAACAAGGAATGCTAAGATTATAGAGAATGGGAACCTAGTTACTCCAGAGAGAAGAACTATACCAGATTTCTAACGGTTTTGAGAGTTCTTCTCTTTGTATGCTTTAAGGGTGCTACAACTTTGATTGCTTTAAATGCTTTGTGTTGCCGGTGTCTTCAAAGCTTGAAGATAGTCTTGACTCATGAGTAGATCCATTGGATGGGACCTAGCCACATGTCAAAAGCAACAAGGAAAACGACCATCCACATTTGAATGTCATTGTGGAGATTTTCTATTTTTCAGCTTGAGCGGATCTTTAAACTTAGGACAAGTACAGTGCTGACAGCTCCTCATTGGTTGAGTTTGTTGGTAGGTGAGGCTTGTTCAAACTTCAAAACTCATCCTGAGTTGACTTCCTCTGATACCTTGGATACTTTACTGAGTGATGTGCTACTCTGATTTTTCTTAAAGATTCAGCGTGTTGGCCGATCCTTTGGTACTGAATCACAACACTCATTATGTAGATTCAGCTGAATCGTTCTTAGTCTTCAAACGACTAAGTCTAGCAACTGTTGAGAAGGATAATTTTCTAAAACGAACAACAACTACTGAACTCTATCTAGTCCATTGAGATCCTACTTGTTGAGCTCAACTAAACTATATATCTATTACATTATATTGGTTCATCACTCAGCTAAAGGTTTTGGGATCTTCAAATCTTTTATTAAATCATCACCCAACGAGCCTTTTTTTAATTTTCTTTTCCACATTTCTTTATTCTTTAGGGCTTTTTGGACAATTTTCTTTTCTATTCAAACAAACACTTGCTCCATCTCCATTTACGTGAGACCTCCTTTCCTTTCTTGAACAAATCGTTCATTCAACATTCATGAAGAAAATCATCATTTAGCATTGAATACTGTTCACTGACTGTGGTCAGTAGACAAGCGACTCAGTATGAAAAGTTGTGCGGAATTGTGCAGGCCCAATTTTAATCATCTCTTCTGAAAATTTTTCGTTATTTTAAATAGTTTCAGCTTATGCTTGTACGTGTCTTAAGCAGTATTACTGAAAATCCATAGGTATTGATTTTTCAAAATACATTGACATGAAATAGTAGAGAAACACATGGAATTTTTAGAGTGGTTCGAATACGCAAGATCCTATGTCCACTTTCCTTTTTCCAGGAGGCCTTGATTAGATTACACTGAGAGGGTCTCAGTGGATCCGTACACAAAACATATCACTCTACAGTTCTAGTGACTTTACAGGCTTTTCAAACACGTCCAACTATGTAGGAGTTCTTACAATAAGAACAACTCCAAGATGAACTCCTTCGGTTTCTAAGCTTATGATCTAGCAATGAAAACTTAGTGTATAGAGAAGGGAACTAAGTTAACTCTATAGAGTAGAACTATATCAATGATCTATCGGTTCAGTGAGTTCTTCGTTGTGAATGCTTGAGAATGCTAGAGCTTGACTGCTTTGAATGTTTTGTATTCCCGGTGTCTTCAACACCTGAAGATTGATCTCTACTTATAATCTTGACTCATGAATAGATCAGTTGGAGGGAACCTAGACACATGGCAAGAAATGACAAGTAAAACGGTCATCTTCATTGAAATGTTACTGTAGAGATTCTCTCTTTTTCAGCTTGAACGAAGCTCCATGTCAGTGCAAGTACAGTGTTGACTACTCCTCATTAGTCTAGGATCGATTGTAGGTGAGGCTTGTTCAAACTCCAAAATTGATACTAAGTTGACTTCCTTTGATACGTCAGACACTTTACTGAAGGGTCCTCCACTGACATTCTCTGAAACTTCAGCATTTATGTCGATGCTTCGTACTGATTCCACAACACTCATTCTGTATATCTGTAGAATCCTGTCGATTCTTCAAAGGCTAGGTACCAACAATTGCTGACTAGAAATAATATACTGAGTCTAGCAAAACCTACTGAACGCTATCTACCCTACTGACCTTTTAATATGCTGAGCTCAACTAAGCAATACATCTATTACATTATGTTGATTCATCATTCAGCTAGGGGTTTTGGAATCTTCAAATCTTATAATAAATCATTACCCAACAGTAAGTGTCATCCTTTCAAGTTACTGATTTTGTCGATTGTGAATCTCATTTTTAGCTCCTTCAATTTACTGTTCTGTTTGGTTTTTCAATTTATGTTTTGAGCTCATTTAATGGGTAAGTAACATGTAATGGATAGTTGATAATTCACCCTCAATTTGTTGAGCGATTTTGTTGTTTTGTTCGATTTATTGGTTGGTGCTTCAACTACAGTATTTCTTCTCTTCTTTTCCTCATTTTTGTAATTGATTTCTAATTGTAAAGTTTGTATAAAGTTGAATGCATTGTTCTGTCTTATTGTCTTCTTTTCTTCGATTTTATTCACTTATAAGTTATATATGGTTCACCTTATCTGCACTTTTGATTCACTTACACATTACATCTATTACACTTGAGTAGTATTTAATTGGGAGCTGCATTTAGGAAGGCGAGCAAACCGAAAAGGAAGTGTAGTAAATGCAAAAAATGATCAATCACGATGCTCGCACTTGCCCGCAAGGAAGAAACAACCACAATTGAAATCATAACAATGAATGTACCTTTCCATTCATGTTATTTCATAATGTTTGAACTACTTTAATGATTTGAAGGATCTTTTGTCTTGCTTATATTTATTTTTGGCGAAGAACATGATTAGTTAATGAATCATTAAGTGTATTACTTTTATATGTAGAAGTGTATTGGTTGATTATACTATTAAAGTGTATTGTATCTGCAATTGACTATGCAGTGTAACTGGAAGTAATTAAGAGTTTATGAGTCACAACCAGAAAAAACAAATATACATAACCAATTACAATTTCAACAATGTTGTCTACCACATGTTCTAATAATCTGACATAGACACTAACATTGGATACATTAAGTAACAAATACATTGTCCACATCACAAACATCCACACTAGCTCATCACCATACTTTCTACATTCATATCAAGGGAGGGCACGATCCCTTTAAAAGCTTCCTTTGCTTGATTCAGAAGTTCGGCACTCAACACGTTCTTCTCTCATGTTACAAAAAGATACGTCAAAGATGCTTTACAGATAGAGGGCGTATACCATATCATTATTAGTACATTCCTCAACATTTTATGTTGATGCATATGCCGCCTCACCCCCTTCTTCCTCCTCCCTGCCTTCATCTTCCATTTGTCCATAACCTTTGTCAGCTTGTACTGCCCCCTCAGCCTGACCCACACCCTTGTCCTCAGTTGACTCAACTCCACCTTCCCTGCTTCTTCATTCTCATCATCATCCACCTCTTCTCCAGGATGATAAAACAATGAATGGACCATGTTGTATGTCGTAGTAGTGAATAATAAAAACCATATTACTATTGCAAGAAATCAGTTAAAACCATTATTGCAATATAAAACAATCAACCATTATAAAGGATTCTCTCTGTAAAAGGCGTATTATAAATAAGCATAAAAGTGTAATAAAAAAGTAAAGCAAGTGCATTGTAAATCAACTGCTTGATATATTTTAAAAAAAGTTACAGTTTTCCATTATTGCTATATAAAAAAATAAATCAATATAAAACAATGAAACGGGAATAGGCTATATTGTATGTCATATGTTAGAATTATCAAAACCATAGTACTACTTCATGAACTCTATGAAATCCCTTATTGCTATATAAAACAATAAACTATTATAAATGATTCTCTCTATCAAATGTGTATCATAAAGCAGCTTCATAGTGTATTAAAAAAATAAAGGAAGTACTCCCTCCGTCCCGCTATTTGTGGCCACGTTCTTTTCGGCACGGGAATTAAGAGAGTAGATGATAAAGTATGAGAGAAAGAGTAGATGATAAAGTATGAGAGAGAAGATGAGTAAGATAATGAGAGAGTATGAGAGAAATGATGATAAAGTAGGAGAGAGAATGTAATAAGGTAGGAGAGAGAAGATGATAGAAGAGAAGATATGATAATATTTTTTTACCAAATAAGGAAAGCGACCACAAATAACGGGACACCCCTTTCGGGAAAGTGAGCCACAAATAGCGGGACGGAGGGGGCATATTGTAACCCTAGCCCGATGAAGACCTTACCATTAAATACAATAAGCTCATACAATCATCTTTCAATCCAATTGTAATGAAACCACGATAATCAGCTTTGCTTCGAAATGAAATACATACCATAGTGGGGAATAAACTAACCCGTAATTGTAATGCCCCAATTTTCATATACTTTACAGGGGACGTCACTTCATACATGACTTTCAAGTAAAATAGATTTTAAGAGGGAACAACTTTCATTAAAAGGGGTTTTCATTCAGAAATATCATAAACAGCGGAAGTTTTAAAATAATAAAACATGTAAATCTATTAATTTCATGAATCTAAAAAAATGATGAAAAATGCAAATTTCATAACAAGACTTAATTTAATGCAATAAAATAGTTTTCGAATCATTTCATGTTTGACCATCACCATCAGCCACCTCAAGCATTTATGGGACCATGATCTGAAAATGTGAAAATATAAGGGGGGTGAGCACGACGACTCAGTGAGGTCAAACATTATCCAAATTATAAATTGTTGGTCCCGAGATAAACGTTCAGGTGTAGAGAGGGGGGGGGGTGAATACACCTGAAAACTTTCTCAACTTAAAACGCGAACAGTCCAATTCAGGAGAGTGCTGCTGAATAAATTCAGTAGACTAGGCAAGCTATTCTGGATCGCGTGGACAGAGTGACTGACTATACTGAGGCCTGCTAGCTGACTAATGTCATAATTCAGTACCGTTTAGTAAGAGTTCAGTAGCGTGCGGAATAGTGTAGGCCCGATTCAGTTGAGTTGAAAACGTTTTTTATTAAAACTGTTTTAGTAGTTTAGTGCACTCAGTTTAAGCTTTGTTGAAACTCTGTTGTATGATTTTGTAAAATGGTTTTTAGTATGAACAGTAAATCAATGCAACAAATGAACACAACGATTTTAAAGTGGTTCGGATATCAAACAATCCTACGTCCACTGTCCCGAAAAGATTAGGAGGCTATTTTTTTATGCTGAGTTAGTCCCAGTTGGTTTGTGCACTGGACAAACACGACCTTGAAGATTATACTGAGCAAGTCCCAGTTTACAAGGATCAAACTATAAAGTTTTACAAACTTCTGTAACGATGAAGGAGTTCTTAACAATAAGAACAGTTCAAGATATGAACTCCTTCGGGTCTAAGCTATAGATATTTCAGTGGAGCTTAGGTTAGAGGGAAGGGAACAAGAATTGGCTTCTAGAGTGATGAACAATGAGGAATAATCTATTTGGGTTCGTGTTCAATCACTTGGATACTAGAGGCTTTGATTCTATTCAGCTAGTTTCCCTAGAGCAAAGATGTCACCTTTCGCGTTGAGTGTTTCTCTGAAGTTATTACGGAAAGCTTGTAACTTGTTCGTTTATTGCTCGTAATCGCTCGTTCTTGTGTTCTTCGATTTGATTTTCCCTCTATTTATAGAGGTGGGCTATGGATAGATCCGTTGGAGACGAACTGTCCATGTGTCACTCTCTTTAGGTAGCTAACGACTCTTTTAAGGAATCGTGCAGAGTCTTTTCCTCCATTTCTAGAAAGTTGTTGACTTGCAGCTTTTATAAAAACTTTGATAGTTGGCTGCTTGTCATTGGTCGAGGCGTAGAAAGTAGTTGAGACACACAGACTTCAAGGCAGTTACTGAAGCAGACTTCTCTGATGTTAACAACCTCGAACGACTCTACTGATTTAATCATATAAGATCAACTGACAATCTAGGAGACTGTCTGGCCGTTGCTGAGTCTGACCTGGGATTCAATAGTATACTCCTGCTGAGTTCAACTATACTGAAGGTCGACTCTGAGTTCAGTGAACTGCTCCTGCTGAGTCCCTTTCAGTATGCTGCTCCTGTTGAGTCCAACACTACCGAATCCTTTCAGTATGTTGCTCCTGCTGAGTCCAACACTACTGAATCTGAACACCTCTCAGTATGTTGCTCCTGCTAAGTCCAGCACTATTGAGTCTTCACTCCATGGTACTGAGGCAGATAGTCTACTGAGGGATCAACAGACAGAACTCTAAGCCTGGACCATGCTGAACGAAAGTCTACTGAGTCTGAAACTCTCAGAGACTAAGGCGTTACTCTTAAAACGAAAAGGTTCACCTATCAAATTAGGGTTTTGGGATGAGCCAAATCTTCTAAACAATCTACTGCTGAATCATCTCCCAACATAAAACTATAAAGAATTTAACATGAGAGATTAGACATGCTAGCCTGGAGGCTTAACCCGAAGGTTTTACTGCGTAAATGTCTGAGAACTAACCTGAAGGTTTTACTGCGTGAATTGCCCAAAGGCTAACCCGAAGGTTTTACTACGTGAATAGCTCGAAGGCTCTGCCTGTACTGAATAATGCACGAGAAAAATTGTATAGTGTATAATAAGGATAAAAGAAAAATCTCACCTTAAAATTGATACTGACACAATTAAAATTGATCCTAAAACGTGAATATCACACATAAAATATCTATTTTAATCATAAAACATAATATAAAATTTTCTCCTAAAAATTTAATACAATAATAAATATTATATCATTTTATAAATCCTAGTAGGTTTAGGAAATCCAAAATAAAAATAAATATTATTGTTGTCTCATAATTCTAACATGATTTCTATCTCAGTAATGAACAATATAATCATAATATGATATAAATAAACACATTCAAAGTGAATTTACATAACAACAATGATTTAATGACAAAAATAATAGATGCTTTAATTTTCATTTAAATTTCTATGCCGCGACTTACAGAACTTACACACGTGTCATCATGCATGATATATAAATGCTTATTATTATTATTATTATTATTATTATTATTATTATTATTATTATTATTATTTATTTATTTTTTATTTTTTTAATTAAAAATTTCGGGTGTTACATTAATCTTCAAATCGGGTGCCGATCCTTCGATTTTTCACTCTTAACGCCTTTCACGCAACCACTCAAATGATCTACACCCTTAACACTTTGATAGCAAGAACGACATCCCCAAATCCCGCGTCTTTGACACTACCGCTCATCCTAGAGCGACGTCTACACTCAAAACCCGCATCTCAACCAAGAAATGTGTCCCTTAATTACCTGGATCTATACTCTAAACCCATCGCTCAACTAAATACGTCGCCCCATAAACCGGATTTACAACTGAAACCCGCCGCTCAACCAAGAACATTGTCTTCGTCAAAGAGGAGAGAAATTCCTGTATGTCGTACTTATTAGCGAAATTGAACCACAATAGCTTAATTGCTCCAATTCGATCAATCTAACGACTGTAAGATGTTTCTATTTTCTACTATAGCTCTTGTTTGCATAGGAACCTGACCCAATATATGTATATAGGCTTTGGTTCAATTGAGAACATGGTGCTAAGAGTAGAAGTGAGAACAAATCTGACCTCTTAGATCACGAGATGAGGGTTGGGATTGTGCAGCTTTTTTTTTTTCCCTTTCTCTAATAAAATTAAGGGTAATTTGGGTATGAATGTTAAACACATTTGTTCTTCCTCGCCTCCCCTATTCGTTAGTTCTTCCCTCTTTCTTCAAGACTTTTGAATCCACTTGCAAAATCACGAAATCTGGGCGACTTCTATCCTTCAAACGTTCATTCAATGACAACATCGGTATATCATAATTAGAACAACTTTCAATTTGTCAAGAAAATTTTGCACGCTGCTACGAAGTTTGAAGCTCGATGGTTAAGTTTTTAGTTAAGTTTCTTGCTATGTCAATTGTTGCAATTTGTTGCTCGATTCATTTCTGAAACACGTTCTTTAACGGTAGCTTACTTAGTTTCGCATATTTGAAGAAATAAATCACCAAATGTGGTGGATTTTTGAAATTATTTGTACCCCATGTCTATTGCTCCAACTTATGGTGGATTTGTCATGTTCGATTTAATGAGTTTGTTCAAATTCGGAAGGGAGCCTCGATTTGTCATGTTCGTTTATGAACAATTATGTTTTGGTTTTCATTTCGTATATGTATTCGTCAAGCACCTGTGATTCACTTTCTTTACTTTAATGATTCACCATTTTGTTATTTTTTATACATCTTACTGTTGATGTTTTCGAGGCTTACGTAGTTGTTGAATTGTAAGAATTGGTTCAAAATAAATTGAAATTTGTTTGGATGCTTGTTTGAGAAGACACATGATAGTTGTTCAATAGTTTAGTATATGAAATGAGATTCTCCTTTTTATGTGTTGTTTTTAGGTTTGTCCGTACTCTCTGTGATTCACTTTATATACATTTATATTTCACTTTACAGTTATTTTATGATACACATATCATTGGAAGTTTTGTTTGAAATAATGAGAACTCTTTTTATGCAATTGGTAGTAGTGGTTCCGATTTTCTGGAAGACAGTACAAGTGTATCTTATATATCTACATGTCCGGATGAAATAAGCCTTCAATTGGTCTAAAATTTCTATATTTAGATGATGAAGTTCATTTATATAAAATATTGTGACTTCAATGTACGTCTAGGCACCCGTCGCACGAGAATAATATTGTTGTTGGTCCCGAGTCAAACGTTCAGGTGTAGGGGGGTGAATAAACCTAAAAACCTTTTTACTCAAACTCAAAACGCGATCAGTCCGTTTCACGGAAGATGTCTACTGAATTGATTCAGTAGATCAAGAAAGTTGATCATGATAGCGCGGATAGAGTGACTGACAGTACTGAGGTCTGCTAGCTGACTGATGTCAGAATTCAGAACCGTTCAGCAGAGGTTCAGCAGCGTGTAGAATTGTGTAGGCCTGATTTTAGTTTGTTTTGAAAACAGCAATTGTATGATTTTGTAAGGACAATTTCAGTATGAGCAATTAATCAATGCGACAAGTAAACGACACGTCAGTTTTTAAAGTGGTTCGGATATGCAAGATCCTACGTCCACTCGTCCTTAACAACACAAGATACTATTTTATTATATTGAGTTAGTCTCAGTTAGTTTTTACGCAGGACAAACTTTTACTTTTGATTATACTGAGCGATTCTCAATTTACAGGGTTAAACAAGAGTGTTTGAATATATCTTCAACTCTGAAGGAGTTCTTAACAGTAAGAACAGTTCAGTAAATGAACTCCTTCGGATTAAACTATGGATATTACAATGAGCTTAATGTTAGAGGGTGAGAACGATAAAGGCTTCTAGAGTGAAGAACAAAGAGGATATATCAACTCTGGGTTCGTGTTCTTCACTTGAATAAATGATAAGTATTCTAGATCTTTGATTCTTTGAATGCTTGAGTTCTCGTATGGTCGCTTATGTGATCGTGTAGTGTGACTTTGAAGATCACGACCTTCCCTCTATTTACAGGCGTGACTGTGAATAGATCCGGATGAGATGAAATGTCCACGTGTCACTCTATAACTAGGTAGCAAACGGCTTCTTTTCGAATTCTTTAGAGTTCCCTTTCTTTGCAGAAGGTGGTTGCCTTGCAGCTTTATGTCAGAGACTTACCAGCTGGCTGCTTGTTATTGGTCGAGGTACAAAAAGTGGTTGAGACACATGCAGACTTCAAGGTTGATACTAAAGCTGACTTTTCTCATTGTACGACCTCGGACAACTCTACTGATATGACATTGAAGTCCACTATTAGTTAAAGAAACTGATAGGTCGTTGCTGAGTCTTACCATAGTGTTCAGTAGTATACTCATGCTGAGTTCAACTCTACTGAAGGTCAAGACTCTAAGTTCAGTAAACTACTCCTGCTGAATCCAGTTCTACTGACTCCTGAACAACTTTCAGTATGCTGCTCCTGCTGAGTCCAGCCATGTTGAATCTTCACTACATGGCACTGCGGCGGGTAGTCTACTGAAGGACAGCAAACGGAACTTCTGAGCCGGACCATGCTGAAGACAAGTCTGCTGAGTCTGAAAAACTCAAAGACAAGGCGTTACAATTACAATGGAATGGTTCACCAATCAACATAGAGTTTGGGATCAGCCAAATCATTAACAATTAAACAACAGTTGAATCATCTCCAAACAATTTCCCCCTATTTGATGATGCCAAAACCTATCACTATCAACTATCTAACACTATCTAAGAATATAAAGAACTATCTGATACAAGCTCCTTACAAATATTACAATGTGAAACTATGGAGAGTATCTTCAAGTCTTCTGAATTAAGCAATAACCAAACACACAGATAATCAGTGAGTGTGTGAGTCAGTAATCACTTAGATGATTCTGAGTGTTAAGTAAAAACAAAGCAGGCCATGGAGACAATAAGGAATTATCAGGCCAAGTAACAATTGATGTATTAATAGATAAGAAGTTCAGTACAGTTACATCAAATGCTACCCTAGGAAATACAACAGACACAGACAAAACAAGACTACTTCCTAAAAGATTTAAAACGCTGAATCCTTGCATTGAAATCATTCGATTTATCCTAGGGCAAAGGAAGTCCATACATCTTGAATGTGTCTCGCCTCATCTTATGAATCTTCGGAATATCTTCTGGATTAGTCGGTTCAAGTTTAAGAGTTGTAGTTGTTGTCCTAACTTCCTTCTCAATCATGGCTGTGTAGAAGGATCCATCAAGCTTTTGTGGTGGAGGCAGAGTTCTGAAAGACGGAGTCCTTACAGGAATATTTGCATCAAGGGCTTTCTGAACTATTTCCTATATTTCAGGATCATTCATCTCTATCCATTTAGCAAACATCTCAGCTTTGCTGGAGTCGGGCCAAAGCTGCCATATATAGTATCTTTTGATGAACTCAGCTTTAATCGTCTCCCAAGCCTGAGTCCTTCCCCAGGGCATCCAGTCATCTACAAGAGGACATCTGTGATTTTTCTGGTTATCAGGTTTGCGGCCCCGTCTGAAGAATTTAGAAGTTATTGGGATGTCCCTGTCCTTAGGTGGAGGGGGCCTAGGCTTTAGTCTATCTGCTTCTCTTGCGTCTTCAGCCGCCTTCTCCTTGGGTAAAGCCTCTTTCCATCTGATCTCTTCGAGTTGATGACATTCAGCTCTTCTATCAAGTGCTCTTATGCTGAAGTTGATCATCTCGTCGATAGTAGGCTCAGCTGGCTTCATCTTTGTTTGCTTGGATTCATCAGCTTGTTTCTTTTCAGCTTCTCTCTCCTTTTCTTGTCCGTCGTCATTGTCATCTCGAAGAGTAGGCTTTCTGGCTACCTGCCTCTAAATGGGCTTTCTGGCAGGCACCGTCGTCCTAGCCTTCGCATGGGCCTTCTTAGGCTTATTTGCAGCCTCAGCCTCAGCAATCTCCCTAGCAAGCTTCTCGTCAGCATCAATCTGTGCTTGCTCAGCTTGGTTAATATATCTTGTGGGACGGGGTGTAATTTTCAGAATAGATTTCCCTTTCCCAAATATAGGTGGAGGCAAAGGAGAATCTTCAGCATCTGACTCCTCTAGAAACGCGGTCACTTCTTCAATATACTTCTATGGTGGTTCAGAAGTACCGGTTTCAGCCTCTTTGGGTTTTGAGCCGCTTGGGCCTGTCTCAGCTGCTACATCCCCTACTGAGTCACCCTGGGCAATAACCCGAGCTACTTTCTTCCCTTTAGGCTACTCGCTTTGAATTAATTCTGCATTGATCTTCTGAGCCTGAGCCTTTACCCCCTTAATCTTTTCAGCATTAGACCTTTCCCCCTTGGTCATAAGCTTTTCAATCTTGGATCTTTCCCTCTTTTTGGCATCATCCAATGGGGTTAGGGTGGGAAGTGTAACTGCCTTGGTGCTGAGCTTGTGATAAGACCGGGATACCTCATCCAAGGTCTTCTGAAGAGTTTTGAACTTCAGGTGTAGATCGTTCCTCTCAGTGATGAGTTCTTCAGCGTATTTCCCAGTTCTTCAATCTTCGTCAGCTTTGTGTAGATCTTCAGCTCACACTCGTCCTGAAGTGCTTTGATTCTCTGCTCATGAGCTTGAGTGTGCTGAGAGATCTGGTACTGAAGCTCAGACTGAGCTGCCTTGAAGGAATCAAGAATAGAAGCTTGGGCATCCTTCAGTAGCTTCTGATCCGACGCTTGCTGAGTGTCGAATTCATCTCTTTGTGCGGTGAGTGCATTTGTGAGAATGTAGCTGAAGTCAGGACCAAGAGGGATGTTCTGAATAGAAGTCTTCAGTACCCTGACTTCCTCGCACTGAGCCGCAGTAGTCTTGTGCCATATCTTGTGAACATTTCTGGCAAGGAGACGATTCTGAGTCCCCTGCTTCAGAAGGGTCGTGGCTACCGCTTTCAACTTTCGGCGCTTTGCAACAAAGCCAACCTCATATGCTGACCCCAACAACAGCTGTTCTGGGTCAGCAGGGCGAGAGGTGCCTGCTGCTGCCAAACCAGGAAAAGGTGGGGAGTGAGAGAGATCATCAGAAGGGTGTGCTCCCTCCAGCTCCTGTTGAGTACCCTCAGCAGGTTTCCAGTTCCTACATCACTGGGTGGTTCTGGGTCATCCTGAACTGCTGAACCTTCCATAGGGTTGGCCACTTGTTGGGAGATGATTCAGTCTTCTCACAATCAGTTGAGACATAACTCAGTAGCCCTGTGCTTTGAATACTTACTGAAGATTTGAAGATCCCAAAACCCTATCTTGGTTGGTGAACCATTCAGTTGTAACCTGTTATGGTTTGTCTCTGAGGTTTCAGACTCAGTAGACACTCTGCATCTGGTTCAGGCGCTCAGTTTATTACCTACCTCAGTACCAGAAGCAGAAGACTCAGTAATACTGGACTCAGTAGGAGCAGTATACTAAAAGGAGTCAGTAGAACTGAACTCAGCAGGAGAAGTTCACTGAGCTCAGAGTTGATCTTCAGTAGAGCCGACACAGCAGGAGCATGCTACTGAATAAGAGATCAGACTCAGCAACGGCTGAATAGTCCTCTGACTGTCAGATTCTCTAATGTCAAATCAGCAGAGTCTATACGAGGAAGAGAGAAGTCATCTTCAGATCTCCTTGAAGTCTGTTCTGTCTCACCTACTTTCCTGTACCTCGACCAATGACGAGCAGCCACCTGTCCTATATATGTTAAAGCTGCAAGTCAACAACTTTCCAGAAATAGAGGGAAAGGACACTGCAACCATACTTTGAAAGAGCCATTAGCTACCCAAAAGAGAGAGACAAAGGATCGTCGTCTCCAACGGATATATCCTGATCTCTGCTCTATAAATAGAGGGATAAAAATCAAATTGAAGCACACGAGCAACCTAGAAATCAAAGAACACACAGAGCATTCAAAAGAGCAAGGCATAAACGTCCTAAGTCTTCCGCAAGTAGTTCAAAGAAATAATCTCCGGCGAAAGATTACATATCTGCTCATAGGGAACCAAGCTGAACCAGAATTAAACAGCCTCTAGTATCCAAGCGACTGAACATGTACCCAAGTTTATACTTAGCCGTTCGTCGCTCTAGAAGCCACTTTCTCGTTCCCTATCCCTCTAACCTAAGCTCAACTGTTCATATCTATAGCTTAGACGAAGGAGTTCATAGTCGAACAGATCCTTATTGTAAAGGACTCCTTCATAGTAGGAGAGTTTCTCAAACACTTAGTTTGATACCCTGTAAACTGAGACTTGCTCAGTTTAAATTTCAAGACCAGTGTTTGTCCAGTGTACAAACCGACTGAGACTATCTCAGTATAATACAGAGCCTCCTAATCTTTTGGGACAGTGGACGTGAGATTGTTGGATCCGAACCACTTTAAAAATCGCCTGTGTTCTGTGTTCATTATTTACTGTTGCATTGATTTACTGTGCATACAGAAAATTATCTTTCAAATCATTCAACTGAGTTTCAGCAAGCTTAATCGACTGCACTAATATACTGAAACTGTTTTGATAAAAATGTTTTCCTAACTCAACTGAATTTGGGCCTACACATTTCTGCACTACTGAACTTTGTCTGAACGGTACTGAATTCTGACTCTAGTCAGCTAGCAGGCCTCGGTAAAGATAGTCACTCTACCACGCGATTCAGAACAGCTTATTTGGTCTGTTGAACTCGTTCAGTACGATACTCTCCTGAAAAGGACTGTTCGCGTTTTAAGTTGAGAAATCGGTTTTCAGGTGTATTCACCCCCCCCCCCCCTCAACACCTGAACGTTACTCTCGGGACCAACACCACTGAAGTAGGATATCTATCTTCAAGTAATGCCAGCAAGGCCGCCCTAAGGTCGTCAAGTTAGCTGACGTCAGTAGGCTCTTCTTAGCCTATCTGCTGACGAAGCTGTAGCTCGTCGGTGTTCAGAATTTCTGAGGACTTGAATCTGATCAGTTGCTTGAGGGTGAACCAGTCCTGGAATCTGAAAAGCATCTGAAGCGTTGCCCTCACTGCAATGTCGACCAAGTCAGAATGATTGGCGATCTTAAGAATGTGCTTAGAGATATCTTGGGCTGCTCTGGATTGAAGCAATAAAAGCTCAAACCCAAGATTCTCGGCTTCAGTTTCAGCCTCCAACTCATCTACGTCGATAGGAGAGCGATCTTCCTCAGCAAAAGGTAAACTGCTGAGATTTGGTATGTCCAGTGGGGAGGGGGAAGTAGGAGTAGTGACATGAGGTGAGGTCCTCTATTCCACTGAACCTTCTTATTCAGTGGAAGGAGCCTTATCTGCTGAGGCATCCTTCTCAGCAGAATTTGCCTTCTCTTTTGAATCAGCTTTCTCTGCTGACTCAGTGTCCTCGTCACGCAACTGAGGGACAGTAGGGGCTACTACCAAGGCTTGCTCTACTGAAGCCTTCTTCTTCTTCTGAGGGGTAGCACCCTTCTTCAAGGGGGGGGGGGCTTTCCTCTTGCCCTTTCCCTCTCCGACACCAATGCCAATCTACTGCAACGAGCTGGCTTGGTTGTGGACTCTGATCTTCTTAGGATTGACATACTCCTTGTCAGCGATGTAATCGGATTAGCTCCACCGAAGTCCTCGATCATGACTAAGAGCTTCATGACAAATAGCAATTTGCCCTTGGCACTAAGTCGAGAAGCTGACCTATCAAACTTCACCCCTTGCGCCTGAAACTCCTTGATGAAGACGTCGGCCCAGTTGATTTGCGCTCTATCATATATGGCCATCATCATCTGCAGTTTCGGCCTAGAAACCTAATGGAATGAGCCAGCCTGGCTTGTCAAGATCTGCGTCACAATGTATGCCAAGGCCCTGAATTGCGGAAGCATGTTGTTCTCGGGAAATGCAGATCTGAACGATGTAGGCTTCCTGCAAAAAATAGTGTCAGGTAGTCATCTAATACGTCGTCCTTATATCCGGCAGGACTGATGCCCTCTGAAGGGAGTCTGAAGCTTCTGATAAGGACTTGCTTCAGCGACATCTTCTTCAAAATCGAAGATGCCTTGGTTGGATCTTGAATCTCATGAACTTTGACTGTTCCAACCAAGCCCCCGTCTTCCTCCTCTAAGTTAAGATACACCTCGACTATATGAGGAAGCAGGAAGAATGAAGGTTTCTTCGAATGTAACAACTCCAAGCCAGGATGCCCGCAGGGCATCATAAATCTCTTCTAGAAACTCCAAGCCGCTGGAGTCAAACTCCGTAACAGGCTCACACCATACTCTATCCTTCTCCAGGATCTCGACGATATCAGAAGGAGAAATAACGAGTAGATTCATCATGATTATCGGCAAAATATAGGATTAGCACTTGAAAGTAGAATTAGTCAATAAGTTCTTTAGAAAATAAGTGTTACCGTAAAATTCTCTGAAACAGGTGGAAAATATGTAGTATGCACAAAGATTTTCAGAGATTTTTGAAGGTAATGCAGAAACGACAATGTCGAAAATGGCGGTTTGTGGAAGATCACGTCGATATATAGTTTATTTTGAATGTGAAACATTTTTTGATCAACGTTTGGGATTAAATCTTGCTTTTTCAGTGGACGGTCAAGATTTTATAATATAAAAAGAGTAATGATGACCATGCCGCCTAGTCAAATCTCAGACAAATTTAGTTGTTTAGAAGTAAGATGATACGACTCGCATTGAATGCAAAGTAGAATTCATCATAGAGAACATAGAATGTCGTGTAATAAATGAAAATGATTTTAATTAAAGACATTCTTTAAAGCATTAAGTGCGATGCTTGGAGAACCATGAAATAGCTTGCTACCGAGGAACTAACACATCCTTGAAGTTGAATTTCGGCCGAGCCTGCAACCTACATAGTCAGCGTTAGTATAGTCAGTTAATTCAAAATTATCATCTACTGGATACCATAACTCTCTATCAGGTGTGCATTTGAGATAGCGGAGAATCTTCTTTGCTGACTCCATATGGCTCAGCTTAGGATTCGCTTGAAATCGAGCGCAGACAGTTACAGCATGAGTTATGTCAGGTCGACTAGTAGTTAGATATAATAATGAACCAATTATAGCATGATAGTCAGTACATGCTACTAATACTCCCTCTTTGTCTAGATCAATCTGGAAGTTTGTGTTCATAGGGATTCTGACTGGTTGGATGAACTTGCCTCCGAATTTATTGATAAGTTCCTTAGTATATTTGGCTCAGTTTGTTTAACTTGAAGGCCAAGAAAGAAATTCATCTCACCCATCATTGACATCTCAAACTTTTCCTTCATCATCTTCTCAAATCTTTGACATATGGTCACATTCTGAGAATCGAAGATGATGCCATTCACGTAGACTTGCACTAAGAGTATGTCATCGTTCAGTCGAATGCTAAATAGTGTTCGGTCTACGGTGCCTTTGCGAAAACCTTTCTAAAGCAGGAATTCTGATAGGGTATCATACCAAGCCCTAGGTGCTTATCTTAACCCATACAGTGCTTTCCTGAGTCTGTATACTTGATGTCTCTGCAGAAAGCCAGGAGGCTGCTCCACGTATACCTCTTCCTTCAGTACGTCGTTCAGAAATGCAAACTTCACATCCATCTGATAGACTTTGAATCTCTGATGTGAGGCGTATGCGAGGAAAAGACGAATAACTTCCAGTCTTGCAACTAGGGCAAATGTCTCATCAAGGTCTATTCCCTCAGCTTGACAGTAGCCCTTGGCAACTAATCGAGCCTTGTTTCTGACTATAACATTGTTTTCATCCCACTTGTTCTTGAAGGCCAATTTTGTTCCTTTGACATGTTGGTTTTGGGGGTCTGTCAACAAGCTCCCCAACCTCATTGCGAACGAATTGATTCAGCTCCTCTTGCATGACTATAATCCAGTCAGCCTCGTTCAGTGCCTCCTCAATATTCTGAGGTTCTTCAGTAGACAAGAAACAGGAGTAGAGTGCACTCTCGCCTTGTCTGAGACTAGCTCTGGTCTTAACGCCGGCTGAAGGGTCACCAATGATCAGCTTAGCAGAGTGAGTATCTAACGAAGAACGTTGTTTCCTTGTCTCTTCTTCTGAAACAGATTCATTGCAAACAGTAAGAGTATTAGGCATTTCAATAGTACTATTTTGAAACTGAAGAAGTTCACTGACAAGTTGAGGTTCTGATGAATTCTCTACTGCAGGGGTTTAGAACATAATTTGTTCCCCCTGAGTTGGTGCATTCAGTGATGGTCTCAGTACCAATTTCGGTATCTTCATTGACCAATACCTGGATTGATTCTGTATGCTAGAATCAATCTTCTCAGCTACGTTCAGTGTGGGTTGATTCTGACTGTCTTCTTCGGCTGAATCATCATCCCAACACTTGTGTATCATTTATAAATCTTCGTTTAAGTTCAGATTCTGTAGCTTCTAGCTTACATCTTCAGAATTTGAGTTGCTTCTATTCATTTTCTCAGTAGCAAACTCGTTAAAAACAACATGAGGACATTCCACCACGCAAAGGGTCCAGAGGTTGAAAACTCTGAAAGCTTTACTGATCATGGAGTATCCTAAGAACACTCCTTGGTCTGATTTGCTTTCAAAATTCTTCAACTTATCATTTCCATTATTGTGAATGAAACAAGAACAACCGAATATAGGGAAATAAGATATAGAAGGAGTTTACCCGTTCCATAATTCAAAAGGCCTCTTCATGTGCTTCTTTGTCAGTAAAGAGCGATTATGAGTGTAGCATGTTGTGCTCGTGGCTTCTGCCCAGAACTTCTGTGGTAGTCTAGAGTCTGCGATTAAGGTCCTTGCTGCTTCTTTTAGTGTTCTTTTGTTCCGCTCAGCAAGTCCATTCTATTGAGTCGTGCGTGCAGCAGACGTCTCATGTTCTATTCCTTCAGTATCGCAGAACTCTATCACCATTAAGTTCAGAAACTCAGTACCGCGATCAGAACGAATCTTCTTAATCTTGGTGTCCTTCTCGACACTGAGTCTCTTTAGTAGCCTCGGCAAAGCTGTATTGACATCAGACTTATTGGCGATAAAAAGTACCCACGTATATCTGGAATAGTCATCGACCACCACTAGTGTGTACTTCTTGCCTCTGATCGTCACATGAGAAACTGGCCCAAAAAGGTCCATGTGAAGAAGCTGAAGGATTCCGTCAGTAGAAGGTGACATAATTGAACAATGGCTTTTCTTGGTTTTCTTTCCTTTCAAACATGCTTCACACTCTTCTTCCTTTTTGAATACTCGCTTGGGCAGTCCCCTGACAAGAGATCCATTCGCAAGTTTGTTCAGCACCTTAAAGTTGAGATAACTGAGCCTTTTGTGCCACAACCACTCAGTTATGTCTCCATTCCGTGCTATCAAACAAGCTTCAGGCTCCACGGATTTCCAATTAGCCACATAGATGCTCTTCTTCCATGTTCTTTATAACACTGTTTTACCAGTAGATTTATCCAGTACATCACAAAAACAAGTGTCAAATGTCACTCTTTTATTGTTATCACAAAATTGACTAACAGAGAGGAGGTTATATTGGAGCCCTTCACATAAGATACTTTTGAAACTATGGTGGTTCCAATATTCAGTGTTTTGTATCCTCTCATGTAGCCTTTGGCATTGTCGCCAAACTCTATCCTTGGTCCATCTTCAGTGATATGATCTATCAACAGTGTTTTCTGGTACGTCATATGTCTGGAACATCCGCTATCCACGTACCATGGGTCCTTTTGTACCTGCAAAACAGAAAATCACACTTAGGTACCCTTTATGTTTCTTTTGGGTCCTGAGGATTTAGTGGTTTTGAAATCCAAATCTGCCTGACTACTTTTGAAGTCCCGTCCTGACCTGTCAGCATACTATACTGTTGGACTAAGTGGTGTTAACTCTTTCTACTTCAGAGGTTCTACAGTCCTTTGGTCGAGGTACAGAAAGTGGTTGAGACACATGCAGACTTCAACGTTTTATAGGGCCTACACTTCCGCACACACTCTGATACTGAACGACTATTCAACTGAATTAAGTCAGTAGAGCTGAACTCAGTAGAGGATTTTTTGCCCACGTGATCTGAAGTATATTTGGCTATCTGACTCAGTTCAGTAGCAAACTCAGCTAAAGCTGACTTCTCGTTTGAGAGAAATTTGTATTCAGGTGTATTCACCCCCCCCCCACACACACACACACACTTGAACCACGTCTCAAGACCAACACTGCTAACCTTAGAGGATTTAGTAACAACTGATCAATGATAACAAGGTTAACAGCTTATAAAAGATAGGCATACCAGAAGAAATCAGGACATGTGAGTGTGTGTAAGATCACTTCAGTGATCAAAAAGTGTTAAAGTAAAGTAACACAGCCTTAAAACAATGATTAGTTGTCTGGCTAACAGCAAAAACTGATTTATTAATGATATGGCATGAGGAGTACAGTCAGTTATGCTAGCTATTACAAGAGATGAGAAGGAGAAAAGCTGAAGCTGCTAACACCTGAATTTCTTGATCTTTGCCTTGAAGTCAGCAGACTTTACAGCAAGAGGATCCAGCCCATATGAACTGTAAATTCTTTCCCTCAGCTCCTGGATGGGGACAAGATCATCTGTCGTCTGAATATCATGATTGTTGCGACGAACTGTTGTCTCCAGCTCTTCTTCAATCTCCTTTATGCAGACGACGCCCTGAACAGTCTCAGAAGGATTTAGTGGGCGATAGGCTGGAGCTATGAATGGTAGTTTTTCTTAGAATAACAAGAGATTAATCTGAGCTCTGAAGTTAGGGTCGTGATGGTATAGGAACTGATCAAATAGATCGACCGCCGAGACTTCTTCTAGATAGCACTCCCACACATAGTATTCCTTGATAAAATCATCCTTAAGTTCTTCTCACTCCTCGTTCAGGTTCCAAGGAATCCATTTGTCGAGGCGGCGATGCAGAGTTTTCTTCAAATGAGGCTTCTGAGCACCGCGCCTGAACAACTTGGAAGTCCTCAGAATCTGCTTGCTGAAGTCCAAGATAGGCTCTCTGGCTGCTTGTTCAGTCAGCTCTATGATCTTGGCCAGATCAGCCTATCTCTTCTTCTCTCTCAGTTCAGCAGGACGTCTTTCTCTGGATCTGAGGTTGAGGCCTTTCTGTACAGCGTCCCATGTGGCTTTGTCCTCTGCTTCTTGCTCTGCAGTAAGTTTTGGAAGATTTTCAGCCTTTGAGTGAGAGGAAGATTGTTGGTGTCAGAGTCATCTGTAGGCTCAGGAGCAGATTCCTTTGCAGCTTTCTTCTTCTGCTGAGCCAGAATCAATTGAGCTTGACTCTGTGACACCCTAGCCTTAGGAACTTTAGGCTTCCTCTTCAGCTTTGCCTCTTCCTCTATCCTGACTTCATAGTCAAGATTGTCCTGCAACTGTTGTGCCACTCGTTAGTCATGCTCTTCCTGCTCTTCTCTGCTTTTGAACTTAGGCGACGGAGATGGAGGAGGGGTGCTCTCAGTAGCAATCTCCTTTCTGGGCCTTTTGGATGGCAGGGGCTCCTCATCCTCTTCGGAGCCTTCGACAAACTGGCAACATCATCATCTATATGTGCATGAGCTGAGGATCCTTCTCCCGATCCTCTAGCCTGCACAGTCTGCTGCTGCTGAGGCTCAGATGGCCCTGCTGCTGGAGCTACGGGCTAAGCCTGAGGCTCTGATGGCCCTGCTACTGGAGCTACGGGTTGTGCCTCTCCTTAGATAGAGGGTAGGGGGAGAGAACTGGTTCCAACCTGTACTGAACCTTCCCCATTGATCTGTACCCTCTCTGCTGACTCCTTCAGTACTTCCTTCCCTTTTTCGTCCCTCTTTTTGGCATCATATGCCGAGGTTAGGAAAGCTTTAATTGTTGCTACTTCATACTGGAGGGTGTAGACAGACGTCTTGATCTGAGTGGAAGTTGTGTTGAAGTCCCCGACCGCATCACAATAATGTACCCAGTCATCCTCCTTATCCTTCCTGATCTGTCGGATTTGGGCATTTGTCTGATTTCGCTGCTGTAAGAACGATGCATCGTGGGAGTCTTTCATCTCCTTCTAAATGAGCTTCAGGGCTGCCACCTGAGTTTCAAGTGCTGAGGTGACACTTGAACTGGCAAACCTGTTCCTCTCATCCATCACAGTCTGGACGCTGGCCAGTGCTGCAGACAATTGCTCTTCCAGCAATTGCTGACACTAAGCGGCCAGGTTCTCCTTCTGAGCTGCTAGCGCAGTCTCGACGATCTCTTGGAAATTCGGAGGAGTAGCTTCAGAGATCTTCTTGACTTCGCCAGTAAGAGTGTCAACCCGCTCTGTCTGAGCCTTCGTGTACTGTGCCCATTTCAGGTGCACATCCGTAGCCAGGAGACGATTGTTGTCTCCTTACTTCCTGATAGCTCGGTTGACAGGCTTTGAGGATACGGTACCTATTGGTTTGATCTAATAGGAGGAGGTACAGATCCTCTGCTAAGAGGCAGCGAGTTGTTGCTGTCTTGAAGAAGACACAATAGGGGCAGCACCGGATTCTAGAGGAGGAGGTGGTAAGTCACCCTTCTCACTGGGAGTCTTGCCCTCAGTAGAGTCTCCCTTCTCTACATCCTTGGGAATGGTATCATCATCATCACCATCCTGGTGATCTGGCGGCAAAGGTCCTCTGGCAGGAGAGGAGGAGGACCTGAGCTCTAGGAGATAGAGTATGGCCGATCGCAGGTCCTCAAAGGAAGCAATATCATTGGGTTTCCCAAACCTGATCACAGTTTGAATATGTTGCTCCTCTGCCAGGAGCGAATCCACAGCATGCTGCTGAACGAGGTCACCGAGGATATCCCAGTTCAGGAACCTCAGCAGCATCTGGGTCCTTGCATGAACGGCCACGTCTACTAGATCATGATGCTGAGAGATCTCAAGAATCTGTTCAGAGACCTCTCATGTTGCTCAGAGTCGGGTCAGCTGAACTGTAGACGATTGTTTAGAAGAAACTTCAGTTGCTAGCTCATCTTCTTCTTCCAACTGAGTTTCCTCTGTACTTACGCACTGAACTTTGTCCTTCAACGTGGCACCTTCAATGCCAGTGTTAGCGTCCTGTAAGTCTTCCACCTGAGGGGGCGGTGGGGAGACAGCCTTAAGCTTCTGTCTTGGTTAGCTTCTTCTTCTTGGGTTGTTCGGTGTGTGGAGGTAGATCAGTAGATGATCTTTTCAGCTCGGCTCCACGCCCGATGGACTTCTTAGCTGCTGATTTTGTCTTGACTTTTATCAGCTTCTTATCGAAATACTTCATGTCGCCAAAAGATGCATGACTCGTCACCGAGTCCTCTATCAGCACTGAGATCTTCGTCCCATACAAAATCTTGCCCACACTAATCAGTCTTCTCTCTCCTGCTTCGATGGCAACAAACTTTTGAGCTTGAGCTTTTAGCTCGGACATGAAGAACTGAGCCCAATTCACCCTGACTCCGTCCATTATAGCCATTATTATTTGGAGTCTGGACTTAGACAGCTGGTCGAACGAACCAGCAGCGCTCGTGAGGATGTGGATCACGATGTACGCTAAGCCTCTGTACTCCAGCAGAAACTGGTTCTTGGGGAATGCGGCTTTGAAAGAGACGTCGTTCCTTCCACAGAATCGATGGATGTAGTTGTTGAGTTCTGCCTCTTTATAGCCGATGGGAGAGATGCCACTGTCAGGGAGTTCGAAAATAGACTTCAGCCCTTCCAGGACGTTGATGTCGACATGGCTCTCCTCCCATTTCTAAGGGGAAACCTCCCTCTTATACCAAATGACGGTCACCTCTGCGTCCGTGTCCTCAACGGGAGGAGATTAACTCTCTGATGGCCAAGTCTCAGCATCAAGAAGATCAGATCTCAGTACTGACCAATGAATTGACTCAGAAGGATACTGAACTGAGTCTACTGAAGCAAGAGTTGTCAGGACTTCAGACCGAGCATGAAACGCTTAAGAAAAGTGATGATGTCTGGAGAAATCTGATGACAGAGCGATACGTGGGCGCTGAAAAGAAGCTTGAGGCCATGCTAGCCAGGAACAAGCCTAAGCACTGCAAGGAGGGACTTGGATTCAGTCATGGAGCCTCCTCATCTTCCCCCGTACGCTCAGAGAACCGGCTAGCTGATAGATTTGTTCAAGGGGAGACCATCAACGCAGAGATTCTGAACCCCCTAGCCAAGAACAAACAGAAGATGAAGGCACCTCATCCCAGCTATCAGCATTCTGACAAGAAGATTAGCTCAAAATCACCCCACTTCGGCGAGGGGAACCAACAGGAGTTAAATGGGCCGATCGAGATGGACCTCCACAATGACACATCCAACTCGAGATAGGTCATATTATTATGATCCTATAGTCAGGAGAGGACCTAAAAGTCAGAAGAAGAAAAAGAAAGCCGTACAGAAGGCAAAGGTCAGCAGTCCACCAATTCAGAAGATCAGGACTCTTGAACCTGTGAAGCCTCAAAAGTCAGCATCGACTAGTCCAGTGGTCAAGTATGTTGATCAAGGTGGAAAGAAACTGTCTGAGACCACCAGGGTCGTGAGACAGATCTGGGTTTCCAAAACTAACATCTAAGGACCCAAAATCAAAAATAAAGGGTACCTGAATATAATTCTGTTTTGCGGGTGCACAAGGACCCTTGGTATGTGGACAGTGGATGCTCAAGACACATGACATACCAGAAGGACCTACTAAAGAATTATACTACTGAAGAAGGACCCCAAATCGAGTTTGGAGATAACACAAAAGGCTATACCAGAGGCTATCGAACACTCAGCATTGAAACTGCCACAGTTCCAAGAGTATCATATGTTGAAGGACTTCAACATAATCTTCTCTCTGTTAGTCAATTTTTTGATAACTCGAATAGAGTGATTTTTGACACTGGTTTCTGTGATGTCATTGATAAATCTACAGGGAAAACCGTGTTATCAGGTTTGCGCAAAAAGAATATCTACGTAGCTGACTGGAACTCAGCTGAACCTGAAGCTTGTTTGTTGCCGAAGAACGACATCAGAACGGGGTGGCTCTGGAAAAGAAGACTCAGTCATCTCAACTTCAAGACGCTCAACAAACTAGCTAGAAACGCTCTAGAAAGAGGACTACCGAATGAAGTATTCAGCAAGGACACTCAGTGTAAAGCATGTTTGAAGGGAAAGCAAACAAAGAAACAAAATCCACCTGTTCCATCGCCTTCCACTGATGGAATCCTTCAGCTGCTACATATGGATTTATTCGGTCCTGTCTCTCCGGTGACGATCAGAGGCAAAAAATATGCTTCAGTGGCATTGATGACTACTCACGCTACTCATGGGTCATATTTATTGCCAACAAGTCTGACTTAAAACAGAGTTACCTACGCTTCTGAAAAAGCTCAGTATCGAGAAGAACACCAAGATTATAAAAATACGTTCAGACAGAGGAACTGAGTTCCTGAATTCGATGGTGGAGGGGTTCTGCAAAGCTGAAGGCATAGAGCATGAGACGTTTGCCGCACGCACGCCTCAACAAAATGGGGTTGCTGAAAGGAAGAATAGAACACTAAAAGAACCAGCAAGAACCTTGCTCGCAGACTCAGGACTCCCAACCAAATTCTGGGCAGAAGCAACTGACACTGCATGTTACACTCAGAACAGATCTCTACTGACTAAGCAGCATAAGAAGACACCATATGAACTATGGAACGGAAGGAAGCCTTTCATATCTTATTTCCATATTTTTGGGTGTTCGTGATTTATCCACAATAATGGGAAGGATCAGTTAAAGACTTTTGATAGCAATTCAGACCAGGGAGTCTTCTTAGGATACTCCCGGGTCAGCAAAGCCTTCAGAGTTTTTAACTACCGGACCCTTCGCGTGGAGGAAAGCCCTCATGTTGTTTTTAATGAGTTTGCTACTGAAGACAGGAGCAGGAACTCTAAATCAGAGTCTGAGGACATCAGTAATCAGCTACAGGATCTGAGCCTGAAAGATAAAGTTGAAAAGATCCAGCTGTGTTGGGATGATGATTCGGAAGAGGACACTGAAGATAACACAACTGAATCTCAGCCAGCAACAGAAGTAGCTGAACAGATTGACTCTACTGAACAGAGTCAATCCCTGGTAACTCAGGTCGATGAAGAAACCCAAGTGGTAACTGAGACCTCTACTGAGGATAAAAATTCAGGGGGAAAAAATGAAGTTCCAGAGCTAAATGCCCCTGAACCTGGTGACTCAGTAGACCCAACTCTCGTAACTGAATTACTTCAATCTCAGAATAGTACAACTGAAATGCCTAAGTCACCTACTATCTGTGTTGAACAAATTTCAGATGAAGAGTTGAAACATTGTCGATCGTGGCTGGACGCTCACACTTGTGACCTAATTATTGGAGATCCTTCAGCAAGCGTAAAGACAATATCCAGATTCTGTCAGGGAGAAAGCGCATTATATTCCTGCTTCTTGTCTACTGAAGAACCTTAGTGAGTTGACGACGCACTCAAGGATGCTGATGGGATCATAGCTATGCAGGAGGAGCTGAACCAGTTCACGAGAAACGAAGTATGGGAGCTTGTTGACAGACCCCGGCATCAACATGTGATTGGAACTAAATGGGTCTTCAAGAACAAGCGAGATGAAAACAACGTTATAGTAAGGAACAAAGCAAGACTCGTAGCAAAAGGCTACTGTCAAGCCGAAGGAATAGATTTCGACGAAACTTTCGCTCCAGTTGCAAGATTAGAGGCAATCAGACTATTCCTAGCCTACGCAACACATCAGTGATTCAGAGTTTATCAAATGGATGTGAAGTCTGCGTTCCTGAACAGTGTACTGAAAGAAGAAGCCTATGTAGAACAGCCTCCTGGCTTTCAGTAAGGACATCAGGTCTACACACTCAGAAAGGCTCTGTACGGGTTAAAACAAGCACCCAGGGCTTGGTACGATACCCTGTCTGAGTTTCTTCTTCAGAAAGGTTTTCAGAAGGGCACAATAGACCTCACATTATTCAGCATTCGACTGGAAGACGACATTTTACTTGTCCAGATCTACGTAGATGACATAATCTTCGGATCGAAGAACGTCATCATGTGTCAGCAATTTGAGAAAATGATGAAGGATAAGTTCGAGATGTCAATGATAGGAGAGATGATTTATTTCTTCGATTTTTAAGTCAAACAATCTGAGAAGGGAACATTCATCAATCAAGGCAAATACACTCGAGACCTCATCAAGAGTTCGGTTGCACATCCGGCAAACCAATCAAGATCCCGATGAACACGAATATGAAAATTGATCTTGATAAAGAGGGAGTATCAGTAGACCATACTGAATTTCGTGCTATTATTGGTTCATTATTGTATCTAATTGCTACCAGACATGACATAACTTATGTTCTAGGTGTCTGTGCTCGATTTCAGGCGAATCGCAAGCAGAGTCACATGGACTCAGCAAAGAAGATTCTCCGCTATCACAGAGGAACACCTGACATGGGCTTATGGTATCCAGCAGATGATAATATTGGACTAACTGGTTATTCTGATGCTGAGTATGCAGGATGTAGAATTGACCGAAAGTCAACTTCTGGAACTTGTCAGTTCCTTGGCAGTAAGTTGATTTTGTGGTTTTCAAAGAAACAGCACTCAGTAGCAACGTCAACTACTGAAGCTGAATACATGGCTGCCAGAAGTTGCTGCGCCCAAATCCTTTGGGTAAGACAGCAGCTACGCGACTATGATGCCATTCATAATGAAGTGTCGATCTTTTGCGACAGCTCCAGTGCGATTGCAATCACTCAGAACCATGTACTTCATACTAGATGCAAGCACGTGGACATCAGACACCACTTCATTCGTGATCCTGTCGAAAAGAAGGATATCAGGATAGAGAAGATCCATACTGACCGTCAAAGGGCAGATATTCTGACCAAGCCTCTAGCTGAAGCAAGATTCAGAGAACTTTCAGTAGAGCTAGGTCTGTTGGACCCTACTGACTCCAATCAGTAAGTGGATTCAGGAGAGGAGCATTCAGCAAGGGGGAATGTTCACTCTCAGTACTGAATAAATTCAGTACGTAGAGACTCAGCAACCATCTACACGAGGTATCACCTGACTACGATGTTCAGCTGACAGGTTTGCGTATCTCTACTCAGTTGCCAATGAAATATTCTATGCATTAATGATTCAGATTCAGCTTCATATTCAATGCCTTAGAAAAATGTCATTTAATATAACGGTTTACATTTAATACACGACATTCTATGTAAAGTATGCTGAACTCTGCGGCGCATTAAATGCATGTCTTTTCAAGTTACTTCTTTGGCTATTTACAACTGTAATTTGACTTAGGCGACTAAATTGGTCATTGCCTATTTTATAACATTAAATCCTAGTCGTCCATCTCATAAAGAAGATTTAAACTGAGTCGTGGATTTATAACTGTTCATCTTTATTATCATATAAAAACACGTTCAAAGTTTAGAAACCACCATTTTACTCTACAAAATTTAACAACCCTAGAATTTATGAGAAAAGCTTTCGCCTATTTTGCAAACTTCTATTCCAATATCTCAGAAACATCTTTGGTAAATCTTAATGATTATTCAGTATCGTATATGAACTTTATAATATTTTTCGTTCAATACTGATCTCTTTTCTTTGCAGATTATAAACACATGGCAGGAAGGGATGTTATTGGTCCTATAAACATGATAGAAATCTTTGAGAAAGACCGCGTGTGGTTTGAGCCGATCATGGACTTTGACGCGTGCGAGCTAGATTTCATGGAGGAAATATTTGACTCGCTGAGGGCATCAGGGTTGGAGGCTTTTCTTTCTAGGAAACCTTCTTACTTCCTCCCATGCCAAATCGCTGAGTTGTATTTGAACTCAGAATCTGTAGAAGGAGATATCAGATGCCGACTCGTTATTCATCATATTGGAGACCCCGCCCGTGCTGTACCAGAGATAAAGTTGATGTCTATCAAGGAAGCTCTTCAGCGAAGCTTTCAGCTTCCGAGCGAGGGGTTCGGTACAGTGGGTTACAAGGACGACATTATTGACGAATACTTGGAAGTATTTTGTGGGAAGCCAACCGCGTTCAGAGCCGCCTTCTCAAAGAATGCTATGCTCCCCAAGTTCATAGCCTTGGCCTATATCGTGACTCAGATACTGACGAGTCAGGCCGGCTCATTTGACCAAGTTTCGAGGCCTAAGATTCAGTTGATGATGGCCATACATGACCATGCGAAAATTAACTGGGCAGAGTTTTTCTTGAAGGAATTCATGACTCAGGCGGCAAAGTTCGATCATTCCACCAACTGCCTGTCTGTCAAGGGAAAACTCCTATACGGCACGAAGCTCTCAGTTATGATTGAGGACCTATGTGGAGCTGACAATGCCGTATACGCTGACAAGATGTATTTCAAGCCGAAGAAAGTGAGGTTCCAGAGCAGGGCAGCGGCCCTTCAGAAAATCAGCTCAAGGCCTGCTGAGCCCAAGCCAAGCTCTCAGAAGACCTCCACTCCATCCAAGAAGAGGTCACCTCCGAAGACAGCTACAAAGACACCGACCAAGAGACTGTAGAAGGTCAGTGAGGCTATAGTTGTTACTCCTTTACAACTCAGGGACGAGGCTGAATCCTCTGAGAAGACTGTGTCAGTGGAGAAAGCCGTCTCCACTGAACAAGGAGAAACTGTGGACCAAGGGGTTGAAGCTGATCCGATCTCTACTACACAAATCCCCTTGGATATTCCACCACTCAGCAGCATCCTATACACTGAAAAACAACCGTCTCCGATAGAGGTTGAGGACTCGGAGACTGCTTCAGAGTCAGAGTCAATCAGGATGGAGGCTTCAACATTACAATCGAGAGCCTCCCGAGAAATTTCTGAAGCAATCCCGGAGATAGCCAGCCATACATATTTGATAATAATTGCGAGGCAGGCTAGGCTCCTCCATGAGGAGGAGTTGATGATTAGGGAGAAGATAGGCTACTTAGAGCCTGCAGACATATGCTCCCTAGAGGATCTGAGGGCAGCTATGCTCGCCTTGCTGAACGATCGTCTACCCACTTCAGCGGCGGCTCCCTCAGATGGGTCTGATCCGGACAATCAGGACCCACCCCGTGATTCAGGCCCTAAGAAGCCTGATGAGGGAACTCAACTGGAGAAGGATGCTCCTACTACATCTGATGAACCACCTCTCAGCATCCTTCCTCCAGGCCAGTCGGCGGCTGGTACCTCTAAGTCAGTGGACCCTGTACAACTGTTGTTGGGGTCTGCCATGGAAGATAGGCCATGGAAGATAAAGTGGATCAGAAGTTGCTATCTATTCAGACTGTGGTGGAGACCTCTCAGAAGAAGTATAGCGAAGAACTCACAGATTAGAGGAATGAACTCCATGAGAGGCTTGTCAAACTGCAAGATGCCTTAGACAAACTTGCCTCAGCTTACACCAGTCTAGATAAGAAGGTACAGATTCCTACCCTTGGCTTATTTGTTGATGCCAAAAAGGGGGAAGGTAAGGAAAAGGTACCCAGAGCACCAAGGGGAGTAAGGACAATGGCAGGTGTTGGGATTTTGTATACTGGAAACAAATTTTATGCTTGTATACAATGTGTTTTGTCCCTACCACTATTTATTCTCCTATTTGATAAATATATATATTTACACATGTAATCCTTTATCTTGTACAAAAGTTAGATTTGTGTAGTGTGTCGGGTATCACAGAAGACAACACAAATTGGTTGAACTGACAAGATATAAACAGTTATCACGGCTGAGACAACTTAAGGATAAGTTGTCGGTTTAAGCTGCAGTTTAGATAAGAAGTGGCTTTTCTTAGCTGCTTATCTTTACTGGTACAGTTAAGGTGGTGTATTGATGGATCACAGTGAGATGTGTTCTCCTAACTGACCTTAGTAGAGAACCAAGATCTCGGTGACTTAGTTGGTCTTAAGCTTGATAAGACTTCAGCTGAGCGAATTTAGCTATCTATCACTTTGACCTACTATGGTGAACGTCATTGCGACCGGATCTACGTATCTTGGGTGTTAGTAGTTATTTGTGGCTCAGGCTGGTTGTCTATATCTTGCAACCGTATCCTAGTAAAAGGGGTTGATAATATCCCCTAAGGAACTCGAAAGGATTAACACACTAAACCCGGCCGGTTGGTTATGTTCCGGTGTGTTAATAAGGTCGAGTGGTACTACTCAGGAATTTAATAAGATGTTGATTAATTTAAGATGTCAGTGTGCTTAATTAATTAACAAATATTTCTATCTTAAAATACGAGGATCAATTAAGTCTAAAATACAAGCCCAGACACAACATTTGGCAATAAAGGGGTAAGTCAGCATAGATTCTCTCGTGGAATGAATTTATATTTGTGAATTAATAATATCAGGGCTGAGTATGGAAAAATTATTTCACTTAAGGCCCTGCTTTATTTCTTGTATTTGGTCCCTGCTCTGGCCCGAACAAATACCCAGTTGTATTTGACAATTTTCTCACAGACTCACTAGGCTACTTTATTACCTGGAATTGTTCGGTTCTTTAACGGATTAAAACAATTGGTAATGGAGTAAGTTGGGCTTGGGAATAATAGGCCCAATACTACTTTGGTCCATTAAAGCCCAATTATATTTGAGCCCATTAAGGCCCAATACTATTTGGGCCCATTAAGGCCCAACACTATTTGAACCCTTCTCTCTATAAATAGGAGGCTAGGGCTTCACAATTTCATACTAAGTTTCCGATATTCCGAGCAAAGTTTCGTCGAGGCATTCCTTAAGTGAAACAGTGCTTGGAGAGTTAGAACTGGTGAGTAGTGAGTTTTTGGTCAAGGGCTCTCTAGCATCTTCGTCCATCCGGAGTTGAGAGCTCGGGCACGGGAACAGTCCAGAAGACCTTTTCTGGACCGAGTCAAAAAGATTTAATTCACGAGAAACAATCAGAGTTGCAACAACATACGGAGGAGAAATGTATAATTTATTTTCATCAATTGGTATCAGAGCCTGGTTTAGGCTCTGATTGTTGCTATTAGGAGCATGATTAGAGTTTAATTTCGTCGTTATCGGGTTATTTTTCGTGCTTGGGGCGGCCTGCGAGCCACTATTTTGACCCCGTTGTAATATTTTTCTCGTGAGAAAATCCACAAGTACATAATAGGACCTATTTTTTATGTGATTGTACTGTTTTTGCACTATATTTGGTCCGGGAGGCACGAAAAACGAGACGAAGATGGAACTAGAATTTTCGCAAAAAAACCTTAGTTTGCTAGGGCTCCGCCGCATCTTGCGGCGGCGATTCCCGGCTCTCCCGGTGTCTGATCGACGATCGGCTTGAACTTATAGATTCCTCATCTTATAGGCTTCGCATCGATATGTCGTAAGCGGTCATCCGATCCCGGATATGACTGGAATCGATGCCGGAAGTGAGCTGCTCACCATGAAATTTTTCCGATTTATGGAAATTGTTAGACGATTTAGGTCGGAATCCGTTCATGGTGGCCGAAAATTGTCCAAGGATCATTACCCATGAATCAATTAAATGAATCGCGGCTCGGAAGAGGTGAATTTTGGCGGAGGAGCTCGCCAGCGACGGGCTGCGAAATTTCGCAGCACCAGATCGCGGCGGCGGCTCTCCTGCCCGGATCAGAAGTCTGGAGGACGTCAGGGGGCAGCGAGAATGGTGGTGGAGGGCCGGGGACGGCCGGGGAAGGCGCGGCGGTGCGCGCCTGCGACGTTAGTCGCGCGCGCGCGCAGCGCAGACTGCGCGCGCCCGCGGGCGGCGTCTCGGCGCGGGCAACAAGTTCCGGCGTCGTCCGGCGCTTCCCTGTGTGTGGGCGGCCGGCCGAGAACCGGCCTGGAACATCGGCGGTGGCGGCGGCAGTTTATTGAAGAAGATGATGATGTGGTGGCTGACGTGGCGCGCCACGTCATCCCTAGCTGCCACGCGTATGCCACGTGTCTGCCACGTGGCAGATGCCCCCTGATGATGTGGCGCGATGCAGTTTCCAGATTCGAAGATTTTGAAGATCGAAGAGCTGTATTTTGATCGGCCTATGTAGTAGTTAGGAATTACGTGTTTTAAAGTCGATAACAACGTTTTAAATTTCCTATTTGCGCATTTATTTATTATTATGCTTTAGTATGCGATTATGTGATTAATTGCGCTTAGAAAAGCATGAAAATAGGATTTACGTCGTATTAAAGCATGTTTACTTTTCGCGAGCAGGTTTTATTATGTGCGGGTAGAAATTGCATGCTTTAGGAATTATGTGGTGATGCAAGATTCGATACGAACCTTTTGAAGAAAAAGACTAAGCAAATAATAAATTAAATATTTAATTGGATTCCATTTAAATAGGAAATTAAATATTTAACCGGACCTCCATTAATTGGACCCTACACAAAAGTGGAACAATTATATAAGTAAACGTCCACCTGAGTGGCTTGTGTGCCTAGTAAACACGAGTACTCTAGCAGATAATAATTAAATAAGATGGCAAATTAAATCAAATTGAATGCGGTATGGTTCGCGTAAGTATGCCAATTTCGAGAATTTGACGTTAATTCGGTCAAATTAATGGTCAAAGCTTAGATGTCACCGCGGGTACAATTTCCTGAGAAGTCTCTTCCCGCATTTTAATATTAATAGTGACATGGCCCAGAAATATCGAATTATTAATTCCATTCGTCTTGAGAACCTAGACGTGGATTGGAATTAAAGAGCTAGGTATATAGCTTGGTCTAGGGGTACACGAGTAAACGTCCACCTGAGTGGCATGCGAGTGTGATCTCTAGAGCTATTCGAGTATTTAACATCATTGGTTTTTCAAAAGGTTACAATGATGGTTAATTACGAATTGTGTGCAAGTATAACTTTCTTACATGTTTTTATTTTTCAGATATGTCTGTTCAAATATTTTTCGAGTTTCAAAGCAGTGTCACCAACCATACCCTAACGGGTTTAACATTTTTAAATAATTTCATAGAGTGGAAAAGATATCTTACCTTCCCAATAAATGCTCTGAAAAGGTCCTATAAGAATTTCTGTTTTAGGACCGCTATGTTTAAGAACGAGTTTACTATGAGTATGTTACTCAAAACTTTGGTAGCGGTTAAAGAGGTTATAGGAAAGGGCAAGAGTGCTCAAGTCTTGAATGTCCCTGTTAGCTCAAGGAATGCTCCGAAAGGCGGAAACCAGAAAAAGAGCGTAAAGGGTAGACATTTCAAGAAGAGCAGTGGGAGTAAGAAGACGGTCCTTACCGGCGACATGCGAATGTCAAAGGAGAAAGGAAGGTTCTTCAAGAGTGGTAAGAAAGGACACTGGAAGAATTATAATCTAGATGTCAAGGCAAAACAGAAAGAGACGCGAGTCGCTCTTGTAACTGAAACTGTTTTGGTTTCCTCTTCTACCCACGAATGGGTAGTGGATTCGGGGGCAACTGATCATGTTTGTTACACCTTGCAATGTTTCTTGCAAAAAAGGCAATTGAGTGATGGCGAGGTGGTAGTCTCAATGGGCAATGGATCGAGAGTTCCTGCAGTTGCCATTGGAGATTTACATCTATCTTTTGATAGTTCTATTTTAGTACTTAAAGATGTTTTATATGTGACTGAGTTTAGGCGAAACATAATTTCTGTTTCAAAACTCTACATCATGGATGGTTATAAATCAAGTTTTGATAGTGAAGTTTCTATCATGAAAGACGATATGTGGTGGGTCATTAAATGGATCTTTATATACTATTACTTGTTATCCGCGTAATTCTGTTAATGTTGCTTCTTCATCATCAAATCCTAAGAAGAGGAAAGAATCTTCTAAGGTAAACCAAACTTATCTGTGGCACTTAAGACTAGGTCACATCAATCTAAATAGGATTCAAAGGTTGGTGGAATATGGATCATTGGAGTCTCTCCATCTTGAACCATTTCAAACTTGCGAACCCTGCTTAGAAGGAAAGATGGTGACTAGGCCTTTCAAGGCAAAGGGTTATAGAACCACAGAAGCATTAAGTTTGATACATTCTGACTTGTGTGGGCCTATGTCTACACAAGCTCGTGGAGGGTATGAGTACTTCATCATATTTACTGATGATTACTCGAGGTGTGGATATGTGTACCTTCTTCGCCACAAGTCGGATTGTTTTGAAACCTTTAAGGAATTCAAGGTAGAAGTGGAGAAGAAATTAGATAAAGAAATCAAAACACTACGATCTGATCATGGTGGGGAATACCTATCCAATGAGTTCAAGGACTACTTGACAGAATGTGGGATTACATCCCAGCTGACAGCATCGGGCACGCCTCCACAGAATTGTGTGTCAGAGAGAAGGAACCGAACTCTCTTAGAGATGATTCGGTCCATGATGAGTTATGTAACTTTGCCAGTTTCCTTTTGGGGATTTGCCCTAGAGACTGCAGCATAATTGCTTAACCGTGTGCCTTCCAAGTCGGTACAAAAGACCCCTTTTGAGTTGTGGAATGGGCATGAGCCTAGTTTGCACCACATACGTATTTGGGGTTGTACTGCTGATGTGCTAAATAGGCAAACCGACAAATTGGAATCACGTTCAGAAGTGATATTGTTCATAGGGTATCTGAAGGAAACGAAGGGTGGCTACTTTTATGATCCTAAAGAACAGAAGATCGTTATTAGCACTAACGCTCGGTTCTTAGAAGAGGATTACATTAGTAACCATAAGTCTCGAGTCGACATCATCCTTGAGGAATTACAAGGTGGTCGAGTTCTACTTGAATAGCCAGTTGTGCAAGATAGTACTCCACGAGTAACTGCACAATCTATTAACACAGCGCCTGACACTGTTCGATGTAGTGGGAGGGTGATATTTACACCTGATCAGTATATGTTCACTGGGGAGACGTCTGATCATCTCCCGGCAGATGAACAAGATATTGTGGATCCCTGGACCTACAACGAAGCAGTGGGAGATATAGATGCAGATTCCTGATGATTCGCCATGGACTCAGAATTTAAGTCCATAACTGATATGGATGAATACGAGATCACTGAACTACCTGAAGGTTGGAGGGCTATTGGTAGTAAGTGGGTATACAAGAGAAAGAGAGGACCGAATGGAGAGATCATGGCGTTTAAGACCAGGCTAGTGGCGAAGGGTTTTACCCAGAAAGAAGGTATCGATTATGAAGAGACCTTCTCGCCTGTAGCAATGATCAAGTCCATTCGGATTCTCCTTGCCATAACAGCTCACATGAACCTAGAGATCTGGCGAATGGATCAAGACCGCATTCCTAAACGGTCACCTTGAAAAAGGTAGAGACATCTACATGAAACAGCCAGAAGGTTATGTGAAGAAGGGCGAAGAGCATCTAGTTTGGAAGCTGAAGAAGTCTATTTATAGACTTAAGCAAGCCTCCCAGTTATGGCACCAACATTTTGACGAGGTAGTCAAATCCTATGGATTTGTATCATGTTCTAATGAGGTGTGTGTGTACCGTATTTGTGTTAACAGATCAGTGGTGTTTCTTGCACTTTACGTAGATGGCATCCTTCTCATTGGCAACAATGTTCAAGTGTTATCAGACGTAAAGACGTGGTTATCCGAGCAGTTTCAAATGAAGGACTTAGGTGAAGCTGCTTACATCCTTGGGATCAAGATCCGAGATTGCAAGAAAAGGATGTTAAGCTTGTCATAGGCATCCTACATTGACACTGTAATTACTCGTTTTAGCATGCAAAATGCCAAGAGAGGTTCAGTCCCTTCCAGACATGACATATTTCTATCCAAGAATCAGTGCCCTAAAACGCCTGAAGAGATAGAAAGTATGAGGTTAGTACCATATGCTTCCGCTGTCGGTAGCCTCATGTATGCGATGCTTTGTACGAGACTAGATATCTCATATGCTGTAAGCATGGTCTCAAGATATCAGTCTAACCCTGGACAGGAGTACTGGACTGCGGTAAAGTATATTCTCAAGTACCGTAAAAGGACTAGAGATTATAGGCTTCTTTACCAATCAGACAATCTAGTGCCTTTGGGTTATACAGACTCGGATTTCTAGGCTGACAGACACGAGAAGAAGTCTACCTCGGGTTATGTGTTTACCTTGGGAGGTGGAGCCATCTCATGGAGGAGTGCAAAGCAGAAATGCATTGCGGACTCAACCATGGAAGCAGAGTATGTGGCTGCTTCATAAGCTTCGAAAGAAGCCGTATGGCTCAAGAATTTCCTCCTAGATCTTGATATTGTTCCGAATTTGCCTAAGACTATCATAATTTATTGTGATAACTCGAGTGCAGTGGCAAATTCGAAGGAACCCAGATACCACAAGGCGTCTAAACACATAAACAGGAAGTACCACATCATACGAGAATTCGTAGATCGAGGAGACGTGGTGATTGACAAAATTGGAACCGAAGATAATCTAGCTGATCCTTTCACTAAGAGCTTACCAATCCTGGCTTACGAGAAACATGTCCGTGGCTTAGGAGTGGTAGAGATGCCCCCTACTTAGGACTGCAGAAACTTTTGTATAAGTAGGAGAAGATGCAGTGATAGATATGATCGATAGTTGAGTGCTAGTTAGTACCAGAACTGACAGATAGGATAGGATAGATAGTTGAGTGCTAGTTAGTACCAGAACTGACACAGTGTCCGGTATCACAGAAGACAACACAAATTGGTTGAACTGACAAGATATAAATAGTTATCACAGCTGAGACAACTTAAGGATAAGTTGTCGGTTTAAGCTGCAGTTTAGATAAGAATTGGCTTGTCTTAGCTGCTTGTCTTTACTGGTACACTTAAGGTGGTGTATTGATGGATCACAGTGAGAAGTGTTCTCCTAACTGACCTTAGTGGAGAACCAAGATCTCGGTGACTTAGCTAGTCTTAAGCTTGATAAGACTTCAACTGAGCGCATTTGGCTATCTATCACTTTGACCTACTATGGTGAACATCATCGCGACCGGATCTACGTATCTTGGGTGTTAGTAGTTATTTGTGGCTCAGGCTGGTTATCTGTATCTTGCAACCGTATCCTAGTAAAATGACTTGATAATATCCCCTGAGGAACTCGAAAGGATTAGCACACTAAACCCGGCTGGTTGATTAAGTTCAGGTGTGTTAATAAGGTCGATTGGTACTACTCAGGAATTTAATAAGATGTTGATTAATTTAAGCTGTCAGTGTGCTTAATTAATTAACGGATATTTCTATCTTAAATACGGGGATCAATTAAGTCTAAAATACAAGCCCATACTCAACATTTGGGAATAAAGGGGTAAGTCAGCATAGATTCTCTAGTGGTATATATTTATATTTGTGAATTAATAATACCAAGGGCTGAGTATGGAAAAATTAATTCACTTATGGCCCTGCTTTATTTCTTGTATTAGGTCGCTGGTCTGGCCCGAACAAATGCCCAGTTGTATTTGACAATTTTTTCATAGACTCACTAGGCTACTTTATTACCTGGAATTGTTCGGTTCTTTAACGGATTAAAATAATTGGTAATGGAGTAAGTTGGGCTTGGGAATAATAGGCCCAATACTATTTGGGCCCATTAAGGCCCAACACTATTTGAGCCTAATATTATTTGAGCCCATTAAGGCCCAATACTATTTGGGCCCATTAAGGCCCAACACTATTTGAACCCTTCTCTATAAATAGGAGGCTATGGCTTCACAATTTCATGCTAAGTTTCCAAGATTCCGAGCAAAGTTTCGTCGAGGCATTCCTTGAGTGAAACAGTGCTTGGAGACTTAGAACTGCTGACTAGTGAGTTTTTGGTCTAGGGCTCTCTAGCATCTTCGTCCATTCGGAGTTGAGAGCTCGAGCACGGGAACAGTCCAGAAGACATTTTATGGACCAAGTCAAAATGATCTGATTCACGAGCAACAATCAGAGCTGCAACAACATACGTAGGAGAAAGGAATAATTTATTTCCCTCATTTCCATCAGCAGGAGCATCTTAGACTCAGCAATCAGCTCCCACTGCTCCCACTGCTTATCAAGAACAGGGTGAGGCCCAGGGTGTCTCAGCCGCAGGGGCTGTAGTGCCCGCTTAATAACCACTTAGAGGGTACTTAGTATTATTTTGTCAGTAGTTCTTGTAATAGGACTTATCTGTTTTATCGGTAATGGGGGAAATCATAGTGATTTTATACTACGGAATTGAAGATCTCAAAACCCGTCTTGTACCCTTAGTGTTTGTATTTTCATTATCGTTTTTGTCTAAGTCCTGTAAGGGGTAAGTGTTGGTATGAACTTCAGTAGGAAGTTACTTTCCAGAACCCCACGTCATCATTGTAAGACCTTGTGTTCTCAGGTCATCAGCCGACTTCGATCAGTAGAACATCTCTCATCAGCTGACCCACATTAGTAGAAGAACACAGAATCAAAGCTCAGTACCTTCAGAGTCATCAGCTGACATCGCTCAGTAGAAGATCCTTTATCAACAGACTCAGACGAAGAAGATAGAGATCGTATCAGATCTACTGTATCCGACAGGAAACGACCCGAGTTTTAACATTATTCGAAAGTCAGCAGAAGATCATACGAGGATGAGTGAGAGTCAACTCAGATGAAGACTGATGTCTGACAAGTCTCACCTACCCCAAACCTCGACCAATGAGAAGCAGTCTAAGCTCTCATGCACAGTGACCAACTACTCTACAACAACATTTCGAACATATGGCCGTTTTCCTTGGACGTTTGTGACACGTGTATGTGCAAGATTTCTGGCGAATCCCAAGTGAAGTCATCTGGACTCAGCGAAGAAGATTCTGCGATACCTGAAGGGAACACCTGATGCAAGGTTATGGTATCCTACTGATGATAATCTGATACTAACGGGTTATTCTGATGCTGATTATGCAGGATGCAGGATAGATCGAAAGTCAACTTCCAGAACATGTCAGTTCCTAGGCAGCAAGCTGATATCATGGTTCTCAAAGCAACAGCATTCAGTGGCGACGTCCACTACTGAAGCTGAGTATCTGGCTGCTGGAAGTTGTTGTGCCCAGATCCTTTGGCTTCGACAACAACTGAGAGATTATGGAATTACTCAGGATGAAGTGCCCATCTACTGCGACTCCACCAGTGCGATTGCTATAACTCAGAACACAGTTCTTCATACGAGATGCAAGCACGTGGACATTCGACACCACTTCATCAGAGACCATGTCGAAAAGAAGGATATCATGATGGAGAAGATCCATACTGACAAGCAAAGGGAAGACATACTGACCAAACCACTAGCTGAGAACAGATTCAGAGAGTTATCAGTTGAGCTAGGTCTACTGGATCCTACTGACTCGAGTCAGTAAGTGAAGTTAGTACGACAGGTCATAAGTCAGACTCAGTACTTTGATTCAGTCGGGTGAATCATACAGTACACAGTAAGGGGGAGCATGGTCATCAGTACCACAAAGATCCTCCTGAGTCATTACAGTAACCAGCTGATCGTAACAGTTCAGCTGAAGAGGTTTGCGTAGTTAAAATATTTAACATTCTTATAAGCATGCTGGCATTTATTAAATCAGTCGTTTGCATTCAGTAGCATGATGTGCATTTATTTCCCACCATTAATTTTTAAGGTTTAAGTCAATAGAAACCGTTCTCATTTAAAAAGCTTAGCCTTTAATGCTGCCTGCAACGCATTTAATGCATGTCTTCTCACCTTACTTTATATGCGCATATCTTACGTGGGTCTAGGTTAGAGGCGGCTAATGTAATCATTCCTTTTATAACAGTAGATCACAGCCGTCATTAAAAAGTGAGATTTTATACCAGCCGTTCGATTGAAAACTCTTGATATTCAAATCTTATAAAATCTACTCTTTTCTCTCTAATCCTATCTTTTACGCCATTTCGAACATTAGAGCTTTCTGAGAATTCAGTTTTACTCTCGATTCTCTCTCAAACTGCTTACTCTTTTCAACTCAAGCTCTGTGTTTACGGTAAATATTCTCAACTATCTGCAAATCCTTGAACTAACTTACTCTATTTTCAAGTGCTAACGAGTTTCCTGCAGATATCTATGGCGATCGTTTAGACCCCGCACAACATTGAGGAGATCATCCAGTCAAGGGTTCTCTTCAAACCGACGATGGTTCTCCATCAGGCAGAGCTCCCCTACCTCGAGCCCATCTTCTCGGCTCTAGAGGAGTCAGGCCTGACGCTTCTAGTAACGAAGCAACCCCGATCCTATCTTCCATGCCAGGTGGCCGAGCTACATTATAACTGCCATTCTGTAGAAGATACGGATGGAGAAGTTTCGGAGATTGCTTATATGAGGGAAGTGGCCCCTCAGAAGTGGGAATCCAGCCATGCCGACATCAATATCAGGGCGGCGCTGAAATCCTCCTTCGATCTTTCGAGTTACGGGATTTCTCCCGTGGGCTACAAGGAGAAGGATCTGAACGCCTATGTCCACCGCTTCTGTAGAAGGGACGACATCTCCTTTAAGTCCGCGCTGCCGAAGAACCAACTCCTGCCGGAGTACAGAGGGCTCGCGTACATTGTTATTCACATCCTGACGAGCGCCATAGGTTCTTTCGACCAGCTGTCCAAGCCTAGACTCCAACTGATGATGGCGATAATTGACGGAGTCCAGGTGAATTGGACGGAGTTCTTTGTGGCCGAGCTGAAGGCTCAGGTGCACAAGTTTGCACCCACTAAGTCTGGAGAGAGGAGACTAATTAGTATGGGCAAGCTACTGTATGGGACCAAGGTGTCCATATTGATCGAAGATTCAGTAACGAATCACGCATCCTTTGCTGATTCGAAATACTTCAACAAAAAGCTCATCAAGTTCAAGACAAGAGCAGCGGCTGAGAAGTCAGTCGGACGTGGAGCCATTGAGCTCAAAAGATCATCTACTAATCTGCCTCCATGGGCCGACCAGCCGAAGCGGAAGAAGCTCTCCAAGGCTGGAGCTTCTGAGGCCCCCACAAAGCCTGCTTCCCTTCCACCACCTCAGGAGGAGGACATACTGGACGCTGATACCGGGATACAGGGTGCCACCCTCAAGGACAAGGTACAGCGGGTCAGCTCGGAAGAGACTCAGCCGGAGGCAGTTGAGGACCCGGCTGGTGAAGTCTCGTCCGAATGGTCGATGATGCAGATTACTCGTCTCCGCGCTACAGGAGAAGTTGCTGCACATATTCCTGAGATCTTGTCTCATCAGGATCTGGTCGACATTGCGATAAGGGCCAGGACTCAGATGCTGCTGAGATTCCTGAACTAGGATATTCTTGCAGAGCTGATTCAGCAGCATTCTGCATTGTCCCTTCTGGCAGAGGAACAACATCTGCAGTCAGCTATAGGGTTTGGGGAATCCGGTGACATTGCATTCTTCGAGGACCTGCGCTCAGCCATGCTTTATCTACTGGAGCTGAGGTCCTCCCAGCAAACAGCCAGAAGCCCATCGCCGCCTTACCATCATGACGATGATTACAATAATGATGAGGATTAGGCGCCACCCAAGGACGCAGATCAGGGAGAATCCACTGAGGGTAAATCTCCCAGCGAGAAGGGTGAGTCACCACCTCCACCTCCTACATCAGGTGATGCCCCAGTTGTTTCGAAGCCCAGTCGAAAGCAACAGCTCGCAGCCTCAGAGCAGAGGCTCGGAACCTCATCCTATGAGATCAAACCTATAGGTTCCGTGTCCTCAAAGTCTGTCAACCGTGCAATAAGGAAGCAAGGAGACAAAAACCGTCTCCTAGCTAAGGATGTCCATCTGAAGTGGACACAATATACAAAGTCTCAGACGGAGACTGTTGACAGACTGGCGAGCGCAGTCAAGAAGGTCTCGGACTCTCCAACTCCTAATATTTAGGAGATCGTCCAGACTGCGCTGGCCGCTCAGAAGGCGGACTTGACTGCGCAGAGTCAGCAGATGCTCGAAGCTCAACAGAAATCTTTTTCTGAGCAGCTGACACAGAGCCTAGCCACAGTCCAGAAGACCATGGATGAGCGAAATAAGATGGCCACCTCCAGCGTACAGAAGGCTTTGGAGAATCAGGCGGCTGCTTTAAAGCTCATCCAGGCAGAGATGACTGCCTCACGCGACGCATCGCTCCTGAAGCAGAGACAAGAAACAGCGGCCCAAATTCGCCAAATCCGCAAGGATCAAGAGGCTGACTGGGAGCATTATTGCGATGTCGTTGGCAACTTCAACACCACCACCGACTCCATTAAAGGTTCTCTCTTCAAACTTGAGAAGTTGCAGCAATCCGTGCCCTTCTGACCCCGGCTACTGATGATGCCAAAAAGGGGGAAGAAAGGGCTGGGACAGCTCAGGTGGGTGGTGAGTCTGAGGTGAGGGAAGTTATCAAGGGGAAAGGTTCAGCTGCTCAGGCTGGAACCAGCTCAGTTCCCCCTCCCATTGTCCAAATCCCTCAAGTCCAAGCAACTCAGCTGCCTGAGCCAGTCGGAGGATCAGGTGAAGGATCTTCGGCTCAGGCACAGCACATTGAGGAGGTTACACAGTTTGAGGACCAAGAGGACGAGCCCCTGCCACCGCAAAGGCCCGGGAAGGAGAAAGCAACAGAGTTTACTTCACCTCCTTCCCCGACGCCCAAATTTAAAACTCGAGCGGAGCAGGAGGAGCATGATAAGCGAGTGGCTCAGCTCCTCCATGATGAGCTGGACTATGAGATGAGGTTGGAAGAAGAGGCTCAGAAAGCCAAGAAGAAGAGACAGCCTAAAGTCAGGATGTCCAAGAGTACAGCCAAGAAAATCTTGGATGAGCAGAAGAAGAAGGCTCAGCAATCTGCTGATGAGCCGGCTGACTCGGACACTAACAACCTGCCACTTGCTCAGAGGATGAACAAAATTCCTACTCTTACACCTAAGGAGGAGGCAGAGGACAAGGCGACCTGGGAGGCAACGCAGCAAGGGCTGAATCTCCGGAGAGGAGATAGAAGAGCTGCGGCCCTTAGGGAGAAGAAGAGGTTGGATGACTTGGCGAAAATTATCGAGCTGACTGATAAAATTGCCAAGGAGCCAATCCTCGACAAGAGCAAGCAGGTGCATAGGACTTCCAAGTTCTTCCGGTGAGGTGCACAGAAAGCGTATCTGAAGAAGACTCTGCACCACCGTTTTGACAAATGGATGCCATGGAACCTGAATGAGGAGTGGGAGGAGCTGAAGATCGGATTCATCAAGGCATAATACGTATGGCAGTGCTATCCTGCTGAGGTACCGGTTGCTGATCTCTTCGACGAATTCATATATTCAGTACGATGCCAACCTCAGAGCACAGATCAAGCAAATTCTTTCCAAGGAAGCTGCCACTTGTTGCCCCTGCCTACAGACAGCTGACTCCGCTCATGACCTCTCAAGGAGTTTTGTGTACGAAGGAGATTGAAGATTAGGTCGAAGTTGTTGCACATCACAATGATCTAGATCCTCTACAGCCTGATGATCTCAAGGATATCCAGACCCTCAAAGCCAGAATCTACAGATCTTATGGGTTGGATCCTCCTGCTGCCAAGTCTGCTGAATTCAAGGTCAAAATCAAGAAGTTCCGACGATAGCAGTAGATGTTTCTCTCTCTGTATGGGAGCTAGGGCTGATTGTAATCATTTCTCATACATATATATCAGTACCTTGTTTTAGCCAGACAACTACTCATTGTCTTATGGAAGTGTTTATTTACTTTGTCATAACTGATCACTGAGGTGATCTGACACACACACACATAACCTATTTCTCTGATATGCATATCTTTTAGCTGCTGATTACCCTACTTTATTTGCTCAGTTTTTACTGAAGTTTCTTTAGGTCAGTAGTTTTGTACTTCGAATTTATAGTAGTTTTGGCATCATCAATTAGGGGGAAATTATTGGGTTATGAGTCAGTGGTTGATCTTAATAACCACTTAGAGGGTACTTAGTATTATTTTGTCAATAGGTCTTGTAATATGACTTATTTGTTTTATCGGTAATGGGGGAAATCATAGTGATTTTATAGTATGGAATTGAAGATCCCAAAACCCGTCTTGTACCCTTAATGTAGTGTTGATAAGACTAGATGATGTAATAGGCTAGACTGTTTGTATTTTCATTATCGTTTTTGTCTAAGTCCTGTAAGGGGTAAGTGTTGATTTGAACTTCAGTAGGAAGTTACTTTCAAGAACCCCACGTCATCGTTGTAAGAGCTTGTGCTCTCAGGTCATCAGCTGACTTCGATCAGTCGAAGATCTCTCATCAGCTGATCCACATCAGTAGAAGAACACAGAATCAAAGCTCAGTACCTTCAGAGTCATCAGCTGACTTCGCTCAGAAGAAGATCCTATATCAGCAGACTCAGACGAAGAAGACAGAGATCATATCAAATCTACTGTATCCGACAGGAAACGACCCGAGTTTTAACATCATTCGAAAGTCAGCAGAAGATCATACGAGGATGAGTGAGAGTCAACTCAGATGAAGACTGATGTCTGACAAGTCTCACCTACCATAAACCTCGACAAATGAGAAGCAGTATAAGCTCTACGTGCTCTGACCAACTAAAGTTGCTCTCATGCACAGTGATCAACTACTCTGCAACAACATTTCGAACATATGGCCGTTTTCCTTGGACGTTTGTGACACGTGGCATCGTCCCCTCCAACGGACAAATGCCCGGGTCACAACTATAAATAGAGAAGCCTTTCCGAGCTCCACGTACGGGATATCAAAGGGATTACACGCTCAAGCTTTCGAAACACTCTAGCGCTTTCATGAAGATCCAACGAAGAACTTGCTCATTAGAATATTTTTAGTTCTTCTCTCTAGAGTTTCTTTCTTAAGATCCCTCTTCTCTATCTAAGCTCCATTGTTATATCCATAGCTTAGAACCTTCGAAGGAGTTCACATTTCGTGACTGTTCTTATTGTTAGAACTCCTTCATAGTTGGAGAACATCCCCTCCCCTTCAAACCTCGGTTTGGATTGTAAAGTCGCTAAGGACTATAACTTAGAAGGGTCTGTCCAGTGCACAGATACCTTGCTGAGGCTTGCACAGATTAATCAACAAGACCTCATGTTCAGCAGGACCGTAGACGTAGGATATTGCGTATCCGAACCACGTTAAAAATCGCTTGTGTCATTTACTGTTTTATTGCATTACATTCAAACTATCTTACAAACTCTACTTTGCATAAAACGTATTTGAAAGTGCACTAGCCAAAATTATTTGGTTTGCGAAAAACACATTTTCAAACTGAGACGAAGTCCATCGAGCCCTACATACTTATCTGCACTAACTCTCCGGCTGAGAATCAAATACTGACAGAAGTCAGTAGGAGAAACTCAGTAGTTGAGTCACTCTGACCTGCGATCAAAAGGTTACTATTTGGCACTGTTCATCAGTTGCAACCTACAGCTCACCTGTCCTTCGCGTTTGAGAAAAAGAACTTGTACTCAGGTGTATTCACCCCCCTCCCCCCCCTCTACACCTGACACTCGTCTCCGGACCAACAGATGCTTTTGAGGGAAACTGTTGTTAGGAAAGGGGGAAATTGCTGTTAGACTTTTGTATAGGTTCTGATATTTCTTCCCTGACTCTCTTAGTAGTCTAGAACTTGAAGAACAACTCCTTGATTCTACTTGTAATAATTGTAAGGAGCTCTGTTTCTGATAGTTTATAGTGTTAGGTTTTGGCATCATCAAATAGGGGGAAATTGTTGGGAGATGATTCAGTAGCTCCACAAATTATTGGGAGATAACTCAGTAGCCTAGTGCTCAGTAGATTTGAAGATCCCAAAACCCTACTTTGACTGATGAACCATTCTGTTGTAATTTGTTGTTCTGTCTCTGAGAGTTTCAGACTCAGTAGACACTCTTCATATGGTTTAGGCGCTCAGTTCTGTCCGCTGGTTCTTCAGCACACTATCAGTCTCAGTACCAGAAGAAGAAGACTCAATAGTACTGAACTCAGCAGGAGCAGTATACTGAAAGGAGTCAGTGGAACTGAACTCTGCAGGAGTAGTTCACTGAACTCAGAGTTGATCTTCAGTAGAGCTGAACTCAGTAGGAGTATGCTACTGAACATAGATCAGACTCAGCAACGGCTAGACAGTCTTCTGACTGTCAAGATATCATAAGTCAAATCAGCAAAGTCATACGAGGTATAGAGAAGTCAGCTTCAGATCCACCTTGAAGTCTGTTTGTCTCACCTACTTTCTTCAGCCTCGACCAATGAGGAGCGGCCAACTGTCTACTCTCTGATTAAAGCTGCAAGTCAACAACTTTCCAGAAATTGAGGGAAAAGACTCTGCCACCATACCTTGAAAGAGCCGTTAGCTACCCAAAAGAGAGAGACGCATGGATCGTCGTCTCCAACGGATCTATCCATGTCTCTGCTCTATAAATAGAGGGAAGATTTCAAATTGAAGCTCACCGAACAACACAGAAAAGAACACACGAGCATTCACAAGCGACTCAGAAATAATTTAAGCTTTCCGCAAGAACTTCATAGAGTAATCTCCAGCGAAAGGCGACATACTTGCTCATAGGGAACCAAGCTGAATCAGATCATAAAGCCTCTAGTATCCGAGCGACTGAATATGAATCCAAGTCCATACTTAACCGTTCGTCTCTCTAGAAGCCACCTTCTTGTTCCCTATCCTCTAACCTAAGCTCAGCAGACTATATCTATAGCTTAGAACGAAGGAGTTCATCTTTGAACTGATCCTTATTGTAAAGGACTCCTTCATAGTTGGAGAGTTTGTCAAACACTTTAGTTTGATATCTTGTAAACTGAGACTTGCTCAGTATAAATCTCAAGACCAGTGTTTGTCTAGTGCACAAAACGACTGAGACTAACTCAGTATAATAAAATAGCCTCCTGATCTTTTCAGGACAGTGGACGTAAGATTGTTGGATCCGAACCACTTTAAAATTGCTTGTGTTCTGTGTTTTTACTGTTGCACTGATTACTATTGATACTGAAAAATATCTTTCAAAATCATTCAACTGAGTTTCAGCAAAGCTTAACTGATCGCACTAATATACTGAAACTGTTTTCTTAAAAACGTTTTCTAACTCAACTAAATTTGGGCCTACACATTTCCGCACCATACTGAACTTCAGCTGAACGGTACTGAATTCTTACTAAAGTCAGCTAGCAGGCCTCAGTGAAGTCAGTCACTCTGTCACTCGATTTAGAACAGCTTCTTTGGTCTACTGAACTTGTTCAGTACGGCATCCTCCTGAAAAGGACTGTTCGTGTTTTAAGTTGAGAAATTATTTTCAGGTGTATTCATCCCCCCCCCCCCTTCCTCTACACCCGAACGTTTAATCTCAGGACCAACAGTGTCTTCAACCCAGCAGAAATTAAGTAAGCTACCATCCAAAAAACGTTAATGTAAAATGAATCAACCACCAAATTGCAACAATTGACACAACAAGAAACTAATTGCAAACTTACCCATTGAGTTTCTAACGTTGGGGCAATGTGCAAAATTTTCTTTAGAAATTGAGGGTTGTTCTAATGAGGATATATCGATGCTCTCATCGAATGAATGTTTATAGGATAGAAGTCGCCCAAATTTCGTGTTTTTGCAGGTGGATTCGAATGTCTTGAAGAAATAAGGAATATAGAGAACACACATAAATCTTGAAATAAAGAGGAGAGGAAATGTGTTTATAAAAACCTCGTACCCAAACTACCCTTAATGAGTTAAAAAAGGGAAAGAAAATAAAAAAAGCTAGACAATCTCAATCCTCCATCTCGTAATCTAACGGCTCAAAATTATTCACTTCTCACTCTAAGGGCCTTATTCTCATTTGAACCAAAACCTCTCTCTATATATATATATATATATATATATATATATATATAATATGTCAAATTGCTAATTCATTGATATTCCCGGAATCTTCTACTATATTTTTTTCATACTCGGGATTCATGATTGGGAAGTCCCCTTTTTTAATTTTATTATTTGTCCATGTGCATAAGCAGGAGCGGATACAAATATAAATTTAAAGAGCAAATAGAAAATTGTAAATTTACAGTGGGTGATCCATTATAATTAAGGGACGAAATACCTAATTTTTAAAAAATAATATAAAGAAAAATCGAGTAAATCCCATAATTTGGGAGAGGGAGGCGCATCCATCCCTTGCATGGATTATGATACCAATATGTACCGATGAAATGAAGTATATAAAATAGGAGTCACTGTTAGTGATAAAACATTAAAGTGTAGATCAAATTATTTCTAGGAAAGTGTTATATAATGCTGAAATAAAATATTGGAATATATCTCTCTATATACATTTTAATAGTCGAGTATATGTTGATTAATGCAAAATTATCATTATCATACTACAGGAATAGAATATGCAATTACTATACAGTAATTCCTAGTGATTTAAATTAAAAGTCTTAAGACATTTAAAGCTCTAACTCCACGAAATATAGAGCATTAATATTAGCCATTTATAGTGAGCAGACCAAGATTTCCGGTGGAAAAAATCAGCATAATTTGACTTCAAATATCAAACTGCTTCCTCTTTGTTTTCTTAGTTTGGAAACTTTCAAGTCATCATAATGACCTAATTTAACCCTAAACTTCAGTTTAATTGGATGTTGACCGTGCAATCTAGCTAACTTCTTTCATTTTTTTTTGTTACAAAATAAAATGAATGAGTTTTTACCGATGTATGTGAAATGTATATATATTGAAAATTAGAAGACGTGACATAAATTTTATAACATCATATTAAGTTAATACTTACATTGTATCTCCATATTTATCCAATATTAAACCCTTATTTTGTTTATTCATGTCCATATTATCTCATTGAGAATCAAAATACAGAAAAGAAAAAGAAAGAACTATTCTTTACTGAGAATAGCCAAATTTTCCACCCATGAGAAGAAGCCTTCACATCTCTTCCACGTGCACATTTGACAGGACTAACATTCGAAAATCTCCTAATATTGCCAAGCAAATAAACAAACAAAACTAGATATATTTCAATATTCTAATGGTAGTTTGGATCGTCTTATATATGAAAAAACTTCACAATTTTCAGTTTTACCAATAAAAATTCTAGCTAGTACGTTGCATATGGTTGAAGCTTATATTTTCCAAATAATTTACATCTATTAAATATTACTTCTCCCTCCTACAATTCTTGTTAAACTTTCCTTTATAGTTGTTTCACTGGTTTCATTTCTAAATAGTAAATTATTACAAATATTTTATTTGAGATCCTTACATCTTTACATACAATTAACAGCTATCCTAAAATATTGTTTCGAAAATTTTTAGAGAAAGAATTGTGACATGATGGTAGTAGTAATATATATAGAAAGGTTTCTCAATAAAAAGAAAGAAAACAATGTTTTTGGTCTAAATTTATTTTCCAGAAATGGTTTAATTTATAGGACCCCAATTTAGGAAAAACTTTAAAAAAACAAAAACGAAATATTGATATATGAAAACGGCAAACAATTGATCTCCACGCGTTCCGGTTGCGTGTGGAAGTCTTCAATTTGGAGTTGGCTGCAGAATTTAAAGACAAACCTCACCACCACTCCAACACTAGTGTGCTGTCCAAACATGACTCCTGCTCTTATTCTTTCCTTCTTTTTCCTCCTCCTGCTGCAGCACCGGGCCAGCGCAGGCGGCGGCAAGTGGGATCTGCTCCTCTCCAACACCGGCATATCGGCCATGCACATGCAGCTCCTCCACACAGACCGCGTCGTCATGTTTGACCGCACCGATTTCGGACCCTCCAACATATCCTTACCCGACGGGAAATGCCGCAGCGATCCTAACGACACCGCCCTGAAGATCGACTGCAGCGCTCACTCCATCGAATACGACGTCGCTACAAACTCCATCCGCCCCCTCATGGTGCTCACCGACGTATGGTGCTCCTCCGGCGCCGTCATACCCGACGGCACCCTCGTACAAGCTGGAGGGTACAACGACGGCGACCACGCCGTCCGACTGTACAAGCCTTGCAGAGATAGATCCTGCGACTGGCAAGAAATTCCAACTGGCCTTACCCAGAGAAGATGGTACGCCACCAGCCAGATTCTGCCGGACGGCCGCCAGATTATCATCGGCGGGAGGCGGCAGTTTAACTACGAATTCTATCCGAAATCCTCTCCGGCCGACGGGTCCCACAGTCTGCCCTTTCTGGTGCAGACTAATGATCCGAGGATCGAGAACAATCTCTACCCTTTTGTTTTCTTGAATGAGGATGGGAACTTATTTATCTTCGCCAACAATCGAGCGATATTGTTCGACTACACCAAGGCGGCGGTGGTCAGGACTTACCCGACAATCCCGGGTGGGGATCCGAGGAGTTACCCGAGCACGGGTTCTGCAGTTTTACTTCCATTGAAGAGCAATGGTGGAGCTGAAGTCTTAGTATGCGGCGGTGCGCCTAAAGGAGCTTATGTTAAAGCGAACAATGGTGAGTTTGTTGAGGGTCTCAACACATGTGGGAGGATCCGGATAAACGACTTGAATCCTAACTGGGTCATGGAGTCAATGCCATCGGGGCGGGTGATGGGTGATATGGTGACCCTACCAAATGGTAATATTTTGATTATCAACGGGGCGGGTACGGGTACGGCTGGATGGGAACTGGGTCGGAGCCCCGTTTTATCACCGGTTATCTACTACCCGAATAATCCGGTTGGGTCAAGATTCGAGGTGCAAAACCCGACTTCCACCCCCTCGGATGTACCACTCGAGTGCGATATTACTTCGTGATGGTCGAGTTCTGGTTGGGGGCAGCAATCCTCATATATATTATAATTTCACTAAGGTTCTATTTCCCACGGATTTAACTCTCCAATCATTTTCGCCTTCCTATTTGGATCCGCAGTTGGCACATCTTCGTCCCCTCATTTCACCCCTTTCCAATCCTATGCTCGGCTATCGAAAACAGATATCCATCCGCTTCAGCGTTTCTCCAGGGAGCATGAATAATAGCCGTTCGATCATGGTTACAATGATTTCTCCATCATTTAACACTCACTCATTTTCTATGAACCAAAGACTCTTAATTCTTGACCATGGAGATGTAGTGCCTGTTTCAAGATCCACATTCCAAGTTCGGGTCACTACACCGGGCTCGGGTATTCTTGCACCGGCTGGGTATTATCTTCTATTTATGGTTCACAGAGACATTCCAAGTGAGGGCATCTGGATCCATATCCAATGACTGATTCGGGCCAAGGCCAACCCCTTCTGCTCACTTTATACATGCATCTTACATATTTTACTTAATTTGTGTAGAAATAATTTGTTTCATTTACATGAGAAATAAATGTATACTTGGTCAACATTATAGAAATTGAACGTGTACGTATAATATATTCCATCCATCCTATTATTTATATCTCACTTTATATATTTCCACCACTACTTTATACTACCTCCGTCTCATAGAATGTGTCTCCTTTTTATGGGGCACAGAGTTTTAGGGGAGTTATTTTAGTTGGTAAAGATTTGAGGCCCATACAATTAATAAATTATTTAGAATTGGTTGTTAGATAGAGAGGTGGGACCCATGAAATTAATTAATTTTTTTGAATTGATTTGAGTTGGTAAAGGTGTAGGACTCACTTCCTTTTTAGGAAAGGAGACACTTTCTATGGGACACCCGAAAAGGAAAGGGAGACACTTTCTATGAGACTGAAGGAGTACATTTCTACAAACCGTCTTAATCTCCGTGTCGAATCCTTATGAGACATAAATAATGAGACGAAATGAGTATCTAAATTATTTTATACTAGAAAGTTAAAATTCGTATTCGTGACGTTTCGAGTTGGAATTAGATAAATTGGTGTAAAATCATAAATACTAATATGTCTGATTTTATTTACTAATCCAGTGTATTAATTGGTTGACAGGTCATGAAAATTGAAAGCTGTCTGGTTAAGGTGGTATTACTTTAAAAACTTTAAAAAAAGTTAATTCAAAAAAATATTTGAAAAACTAGTTAAAAATTAATTTACAATTGGATGAATTAGTCTTTAAAATTATTATTAGTTAATTTTTTTGTTTTTAATTAAATTTTTTTCGTTACCAAATATATTATTTGAAAAAAATTAATCTTTTTGGAAAAAAAAATTGAATTTTTTTTTATGAAAAGATTATAATTTTAAAAATATTTTTTTTAAAAAAAAGTTCAAATTTAATTTAAATATTTGATGAATTTAATTTAAATATTGGATGAATTAGTCCCTAAAAAGGGAAATGAGACAATTTCAATGGAACGGTCCGAAAAGGAATATTGGATAAGTTCAATAGGACGGAGGGAGTAATTTTTCTTATGGGTGGCTCATGCACACCATCACTAGCCAACCTGTTCACAACATCTTATTGTTAGGGGTGTAACGGTTTGGTTCGGTTCGGTTCGGTTTCTTATGCATTTTAGAAACCGAACCAAACACATACAAATGGTTCGGTTCGGTTCAATGTGTTTTTAAATATCGGAACCGAACCGCTTTTAAATGGTTTGGTTCGGTTCGGTTTACCGGTTCACCTTTCTATTTTTTTATTTATTTTTTAAATCCTAAATAATGCAGGAATAATAGTTTATAGGATGTCACTCGTTCCAAACTCATAAGTATAGAGTTGTTAGTCATTTCTCTTCCTTTGTATAGATTAGAATTGATATTAACTTAAAATCTAATATCTAAATCAAATATGTTGGTCCCGAGTGTACGGTCAGGTGTAGAGGGGGGGTGAATACACCTGATTCGATTTCTCAACTTCGAACACGAACAGTCCTATTCAGGATGGTGTCGCGATCAAACGTTCGGCACAGACCAAACAATGCTCCGAATCGTGTGCGGCAAAGAGTCTGACTCTACTGAGACCTGCTAGCTGACTGAGTCAGAAATTCAGTATCTACAGTAAGAGTTCAGCGTGCGGAAATGTGTGTAGGCCCAAATCAGTTGAGTGGTGAAAACGTTTTATGAAAGTCTCAGTTCAGTAGATATAAAGTTCAGTATGCTGAGACAGTTGATTGATTTTAAGAAATGATGTTCAGTATGAATAGTAAAATCAATGCAACAGTTAAGAAAGCAATAGAGACACAGGATTTTTAAAGTGGTTCGGATATCGCTCAAATCCTACGTCCACTGTCCCGAAAGATCAGGAGGCTATTATTTATCCCGAGTTAGTCTCGCCGCTTGCGCTTGGCACCGGGCAAAGTCGCGTCTTGGTTTTTAGGTCGATCCAAGTCTCAGTTTACAAACATCAAACTTAGAAGTGTTTGACAAACTTTCTCCAACAGTGAAGGAGTCCTTATACAATAAGGATCGGGTTCAAAGGTGAACTCCTTCGTCTAAGCTATAGATAAGAACGGTTGAGCTTAGGGTTAGAGGGATAGGGAATATGAGTGAGTAGCTTCTAGATCGACGAACAGCTGAAGGTAGGCTATAAGATCGTGTAACGTCGATTGGATACTAGAGGCTTTGTATGTCGGTTCGGCCTTGATTCCCTATGAGCTAGAATGTAGTCTTTCGCCGAAAGATTGTTCTTCGAGTTCTTGCTAAGACGTAGTTCTTTGGGTTCTTTGCTCGTTGAATGCTTTCGTGATTTTTGCTCTAGATACGTGCATTCGGTGCATTCGGTTGTGCATTCTTCTTGAATAATCCCTCTATTTATAGAGCAGAGATTGAAATAGATCCGTTGGAGACGATCTTCTTCTCTCTCTCTCTTTTGGTAGCAAACGGCTCTTTTTGACGTAGGTAACAGTGCATTTTCCTCCTTTTCCAGAAAGTGTTGACTTGCAGCTTTAGTAGGTAGGATGACACGTGTATGCTTGTCATTTGTCGAGGTGAATAAAGTGGTTGAGACAGAACAGACTTCGAGGCTAATTGAAGCTGACTTCTCTCTTCCTCGTATATGACTATGTTGATTGCATTTCAAAAAGATCTGACAGTTCAGAAGACTGTCTGCCGTGCTGAGTCTGATCCTGTAGTCAGTAGGTATAATACTGAGGTACACTATCGAAGGTCGGCTCGAGTTCGGTGAACTACTCCTGCCGAGTTCGGGCCGATCGACTCTCTCGCATATCGTTGCTCTCGCCGAGTCCAAGATCACTGAGTCTTCTACACTGGTGCTGAGGCAAATAAGCTACTGATCGCTTTGACCAGAGCAGAGTGTCTACTAAGTCTGAAACCTCAGAGACAAACAATATATACAACGGAATGGTTCACCAATCAGATAGGGTTTTGGGATCTTCAAATCTTCAGACAAGTACAGAGCTTAAGGCTACTGAGCTTAAGATCAGTGTCTAAGACCGAATCATTTCCCACTAAGAGTAACAGTGCTGAGGATGGAATCATCACCCAACAATTTCCCCCTATTTGATGATGCCAAAACCTATCATCTATGCTAAACACTAACTTACTCAAGAACAGAGCTCCTTACATAATTACAAGAAGGATCAGTGGAGTTGTCTGGTAAGTGCTAGACTACTGAGGGAGACAGAGCAGAACAATTTCCCCCTTTACAACAATTTCCCCCATGGGCAATAATTACCCTCTATGAGAAATAACTCTATGAGAGTCTAGTCTATCAGAAATCTAACCGAGCAAAAACTGACAAGTAAATAAACAAGTGTGTGCGTCAGTAATCACTTCAGTGATTCTGAGTGTTAAAGCATAAAGCAAACACGGCTATTTAGACAACAAGTAGTTGTCAAAGCCAAAAAGCAGATTGTTTATATATGATAGTCAGTTAAGTACAATACAAAACTTGCTAAGCTAAGAAGAGAACTAAGGAGGAGAACCCTTAAACTGCTGAATCCTATTCATGAAACCTTGAGATTGATCTTCGGGCAAATGGGACTCCATACATTCCCGAACGTGTTCTTCCTCGGCTTCAAGTATTCGGCGAAGTCTGCCGGATCATCTTGTTCTAGACCTCTCGTTCATCGCAAGCATTCTTCACTTCTCGTTCAATCACTCCGAGATGGACTGAGTCGTCTTGTCTTCTGGGTGGAGGAATGATTCTTGCTTCAGGAATGCTGACTACTACCCCTTCAGTTACGGCTCTGTGCAAATATGGGTAAAGATCAGGTTCAGTAACAGCCATCCACTCGACGTAGGCATCATCAGCCTTAGACATTTCAGGCCAGAATCTCCAGAAATAATTTCTCTTGATAAACTCAATCTTGGCCGATTCCCATCTCTGATTGAACTGAATAGGCATCCATTCGTCTGATCTCGGCCATCTATGTGTTTTCAGATCAGTTGGCTTCCTGAACCTTCTGTATCGGTAAGGAATGTCAGCTTTCGAAGGAACTCTCAGCCTGGCCTCTTGCTCAGTACGAATTCTGAGTGCCTCGAGGTCTGCCAAATGTATCCTCTGCCTGGCAGCCTCTAACTGTCTAGCTTCCTCTCCTCGGTAGAGATATCTCTCCATCTGAGTGAATATTGCTTCAATTTCTGCATCTTGCTCTTGAGGCTTCTGAGGAGCTTGTTCAGCGTCAGCAGAGGTACTATATTTGTTTTTGGACGTACCTTGCTGCTGAGTGCCTTTTTGCTGTTGTTGTTGCCTCTCCCTATCTTCATCATCCTCGATTATGAGTTTTCTGGGAGGCAACCTAGCAGGCGCTTTCTTCTTTCCACCGCGTGCTGGTGCCTTTGTCTTTCCTTTAGCAGGCTTAGACTTTGGCTTGTTGGCGGCTTCAAGCATCGGCAATCTCCCTAGCGAGCTTCTCATCGCCCGCTATCTCGAGCCTCCTCCTCGGAGTAAATATATCTCTTGGTTTTCTTCTTTGCTGGAGGGGTCGGGAGATCTATTACTTTCTTACCTTTTCCCTGAACAGGTGGAGAGGAACCTCTTCTTCATCATCTGAGTCCTCATTCTGTTCAGCATACTCTGCAACCTCCTTGATGATATCAGTAGGAGTCAGGGTTGCATGAGTAGCCTGGGATCCTGAGCCACTTGGGCCGATCTCAACTGTGCTCGCAGTTGGGACACCGTGGGCCTCACCCGTCTGAGTCTGAGTCTGAGTCTGAGATGACTTCAGTGTAGCTTTCTGACTCAGTCAGCTAGCAGGTCTCAGTAGAGTCAGACTCTTTGCCGCACACGATTCGTAACATGCTTTGGTCCGCCGAACTGCTTTGATCCGGACACCATCCTGAATAGGACTGTTCGTGTTCGAAGTTGAGAAATCGAATCAGGTGTATTCACCCCCCCTCTACACCTGACCGTACACTCGGGACCAACAAAATAACATTCTCATATAATAAAGACAAATATTAAATAAAAAAATAAAAAATAAGATATTGGTTCGGTTCGGTTCGAACCGTTCAAAAATTCTTGAAACCGCGAACCGAACCGAATGTAAACGGTTCCTAAAAAAATAAACCGAACCAAATCGCGAAGCCGAACCGAACCACATTTTTCGGTTTGGTTCGGTTCGGTTTGATCGGTTTCGTGGTTCGGAGCGGAACTACTTACACCCCTACTTATTGTAATGTTTTTATGATGTGTTGACGGAAAATAATATGCCCTCCTGTTCATAGATCTTTTCTCATTTCTTTTCGGTGTAGTTATCAAGAATAGTTGTTAGTTGTGTGAAAAATTGGGGCTCCTCAAATTGTGTGCAAATCCTAGCCACAAGATATTGTTATTTTAGGAAACGGGGCAAGATTTATGAAACCTTCCGAAAAGGAAAACGAAGCAAGATCATGAGACGAAAGGAGTATTAAATTGTTATTGAAATTATTAAGTGTATACAGAACTTGTTAGTGATCTCTATTCCGTGCTACTTGTAGAGAATACGAGCAAGAGTCCCATGCATGATGTTTGATAAACCCATCTTTTATTGGCTACTCCCTCGAGAATAAACATAATACATGTTCTAGTACCAAAATTCATTGGTAATTAGGCTACATACAATCAACTGGAACATGATATTACAAGAGAATAATAGAGTATAGAAGATACTCTCAAATTCCATAGAATGAGTCTCCTCTTCTATTTTAGGTTGTCCCAGAATGTGTTTATTTTTCCAAAACTGCTAAATTATTACAAACTCTTTACTTGTGGGATTCACTCATTTATATAACTTTACACTCTACTTTCAACTCTTCTTAATAATCGTACCTAAAAGAATGGTGATAATTCTATGGGACCAGGGAATATAAAAGATAAACTTTCTCGATTACTAATTCTTAACTTAATTTCGTTGCAGCTTATGCATTTAAGTGGGCAATCAAGTCGAGTCTCCTCTTCATAAGTAAAACGACTTTATCCTTTTTGGAACAAACTACTAAAAAATGTTTGAGCAGGTTGAAAATAAGGAGCATTAGAATTACGTCACTCATGCTCTTATAAGAGTGTATAAGGAGATAATTATTTTTTTTCAAAACAAATATTTATATTATATTATTACTATTAAATTGATGTGAGACAATAAATAGGTACTTCATTACACCCCTTCACATGTGAATCAAACAAATTCATACACAAATAGTAGAATTTTGGTCGCTCACCCCTTCAAAAGCCTTAAGGGGGATTGATGTGAGATAAACAGTGACTTCAGTTCGCCCCTCATGAGTCTGGCCAATGAACAGGACTTCAACAAGTAAAACTTCAATATATGAAGTGTATTCTTCTGAAGAATATCATGAAATATGATACTATTTAACTTTTAACTACTTTCCACTATAGTTTATCGACATTGATCACCATTACCCATCCTTTACGACTATTCATTTGTAACTCGAGTCAATTCAACCTTCTAATAAATTATCAATTTTTTTTCTTCTCTATATACTCAACCCACAACCTAAATTTTTATTTCAAATAATAACATCAATTTAACCCAAGTTATATTTCCTTTAAGTTTTATTTTTATCTAAGCATTGTTATAACGATATTACATATTGGATGACTATATCCACTTAGTGTTTATAATTGTATTTAGTTTATATTAAATTTTTAGTTTAATTATTATGGTCATTATTTCACAATTTAAGTTTTTCTTTATTTTCTTATAAATAATAAGTTATAAATATGCCATAATAGCACTACTCCGAAATTTTATGTAGATCAATGATGAATATATTTTTTTTTCGAAAGTTGTGTTTTTTTTAATTTATATTGAGAAATTCTTCAAAAGTTGTGTATTTTTTTAAAAAAAGATTTTTATATTGAGAAACTCGCAACCACTACTTTTGGTGTGTACAGGGTAAATTCACACATAGCGGCTTCAATGGAATTTGAATCTATAAATTTTGGAGACAAACTTAGCACCTTAACCGTTATGTCATCCCATGAGAACATTGATGAATATATCTATTTCCTATTGATCTATCATCTACTTACGTAGCTGATATGTCCAAACCATTTCTAATGAAAACGATACCCAGAGGCCTGAATGGTCCCTTTAAGTTCGGTTGATTAGTGATTACTATCCGTCTTTGTTAAACAATTTTAATTGCACATGGCCATAATGCTAATATGATTATGTACTTACAAAGTTTTAGGTTATGTTGGTCCAACGAAAGGAACACTCACGTTCTCATGTTTGATTTTGTTCGTCTTTGAGTGCACGTTTTTAATTTAAATGTATTAATGTTTACATGTAGTGGTAGAACACTAAAGGTCGAGCATGTCATACATTGATACATTAATCCGACTAGAGTACTTTATATGGATCTCTTGCATGGTTTATATATACTATTACACATGGACAAAGTTTATTTGTACATAATTTAGAATATATTCCTGATTATTGAAAAAAGATTTGTATAAAAAGAATTTATTATTATTATCAAAAGTTATACTAAGTTGCAAGTTGTCAGTTTGAAAAAAGATGTACTCCCTCCGTCCCGCTAAAAACGTCGCAGTTGACTTCGGCACGGAGATTAAGAAATTTTAATTTAGTGTGTATTTTATGAGTTTTAATTGTATAAAGAAAATGACACAGTTTTCGAGGAGTGGTTGGTGGAAAGAAATGAGAATTATCCAAATTTTTGCAAGACTAGTGAAAGGCAATCGATTTTTATTTTTTATATTTTTTATATTGTATTTGAAGAAATAATCTAAAGTTTTCAAAAAGATAAAAATCATAATTTTCTGAGTTCGGAGCGGAACATAATCGAGTGAGAGATAGATTTTTGAAGAGAGAGAGTATAAGAATGTGGGGGTTGAATAGTGAGTAAGGGGGACCCACTTCATTTTCTATTTAAAAGTAATTTTTACTATTTTAGGAAAGAGGACAGAAATAGCGGGACAGCCCGACTAGGCAAGTAGGACAGAAATAGCGGGACAGAGGGAGTATATGTCAATGTAGATAACACTCATATTCCTGGTCCAGAAACATACATGTTTTTTTTGGAAGTTATATACACTTGGTTTTTGCTTGAACGCGGGAGTCAGTACGATTGAATAAATTTATCAAAAAATTGGTATACTTACCATACCGAAAATATATCGAAAATGCCGACTCTATCCATATACCCTGATTTTCAGCATGGCATGATATCGTACCGATTTTCTTGATACGGTAATGATATGAATTTTCATATATTGAGGTATATCGATCCATATCGACAGTCAGACATCAATATATTTATTGTTATATAGTAGTATTAAGTATTTCGAATTTTTATAGTTTTTTATGATAATATATATTATCTAATATTTTACAATAATAAATAACAATAATAATGTAAAAAAATATTAGAATTATAAATGAAAATATAAATAGTACTCCACACACGTATTATATATTTATTTATTTAAATATGAAATATATATTAAGTTTTTTTATTTTATTAAATGATATCTATACACGTTTTATATATCTATAGATTTAAATATATATATAAATGTGTTTTTAAATAAATAATATTGGGATATACCTTTAAATCCCAATATACCATGATATATCGATATACCGTCAAGATTCAATATACCATGAATACTTGATATACCGTATTTTATAATATACCGAAAATCGATACGGTATATCAGTAATACGATATGGTATACAATTTGATAAATTTCAATACCGAATATTTGGTATACCGAGCATCGCCCTATATACCATGAAAGTTGTAATGAACGAGTCAAACGGTTAACTTGACAAAAAGCCCGTTTATCGCCTGTCCTGAAACCCGAATAAGAGAAACAAAGTTAAAGCTTGACATGTTAGTAAATTCTATTTATAACAATTTTTCCACTATAGTCCCCTAAATTAATTTCCAATAAAAATACCATGTACAGTACAATTCATTTAAGCACTAATTACGTATAAAGGGTTTAAACCTTAAAAATATTCAGTAAATTAAATCGAATTCCATTTCAGATTAAAACAGCCAAATTAATATGTTGGATATAAAACAAATTACTGGGCACATATGTTATATTTAGCGCTGTCCTTAATTAACATGTATACACACTAATAATATTTTTAAAATTATTAAGTGGTAAATTTTATATACATAATCTCGTCCTCGAGAGTCTCAAACATTTTGTATTTGTTTTTGAGTATAATGTCAGAAATAATCACTTGTAGAGCTGTAAATGCAATAATAGTCACTTCAATTCTCTAATTGCAAAACTAACCACAGGGTCGAAAATACCCCTAATCAATGTTAATATTAGGTAATAATTTTAGTTATGCTAATAATTTATAACAAAAAGAATGAATATGGTAAATAATTAGATATTGTATATATAATTAGTTAATGTACAATATATAATTTATTTATAATGATTTAAGGATAAACATTAGTAAATGATTACATGATGTATATAATATTAGTAGTTAGACATGTTTTTTAGGAGTGAAAATGTACTTTTGACTATTATTGCATTTATGGTAAAACTTGACTATTTTTGCATTTAGTTGTTGTGGTTTGACTATTCTTGCACTTTCCCCTTTCGTTTTTCGTATGCAACGGTGGATACAAGGGGCGCTCAAGTACGGCTGCCTCCAAATATTTATATGCAAAACCGGATCCAAAGGGGGGCAGTGGGTGCGGCTGCCCTCGAATTTTCCCGTATTACTACTACTAGTTTTATATTTTTTATAATTTATATCTTTGTTCCATTTTAATTTTCGAGTTCGCTCCTTTAAATTTATCATCCTACCCTTAAGTTAAATATTAAAAATTATTGTGAATATGACAATTAGCTCTGAAAAATATTAAAATTTAAATATTAAGTGCACGAACTTTAGTGGAGGTTTTAAAACATGAAGTTTGTATGTATATCTATTTTGATAAGGTTGCACATAGAATTGATATATTATTTTTGTGCTTTTTTTTTCTTGAATTTCCTCCAATCACATGTAGGCACTAATATTTTTTAAATAAATCACAAGGAATATAGTAGATGAATAACATAATGTCCCTAAATAACAAAATACTAAGTATAATTAAACCTAAATAGAAACGAACGCCCCTAAAATAATTTCTCGAGGGCTCCGCCCTCGAACCCCTGTGCAACACCATTAATCCCCTTATAAATTCTCACCCCCTAACTCGAAATCCTAAATCCACCCCTCTTATATATATATTTTTTTAATTTTCTTGGTATTCCTTCTTCCTGAAATTCTACATTTCAATTCTTTTTTTATTGAAATTTAAATTTCGCCCCTTTTCCCCTCATTATCCTGAAAGATCATTCTCGTCTATGCATATCTTCGTCATGACTCCAGGTTAGTTCTTCTGCCTAGATCTCGAATAATCATATTTTAGCGTGTGTAATTTTGATATGTAGTTATGCTCTAGTTTCAGATCAATAATCTTATAATAAAATACTCTTGAAGAGAGTAGATTATGTGAGAACTTACATTTAATATGAGAATAAAAAATCATACATAATCATTATATGTTTATGCATAATGGTATATATTTTATGCAAAAAATCTATAATGTTATATTATACATAATCCTTATATGTTTTATGTAGAAATGCAAAAGTATAAAATTACAAATATTTTTTATAAAATATATAAGAATTATGCATAATTCATCATTTTCACATTAAAAGTTTTATCTATATCGACACCCTACTCGTTAATCTATTAAATATACTACGTCATAAGACCATAATATTTCCGTCACTCTATCAGAATGAACAGCCGATAGAATTACATCGATTGTCAGTTTTATTCATATGGTCCCACATTAAAGTTGTATCTATTTTGGTTGATTCATGTGAATGCGAGTCTAGCTAAGTCCTACTACTTATATATACATATTGAAATTCCATATTTTAGTAAGCAGTCTATCTAGATTTTTGATTGTTAAGTTAGAAATATAATATGGTCTTGCCAGACCTTTATGCGTACGCTTCATCTATTTCCCATTTTGGTCTGCCTTAGTCATTTTGCTTTTTGTTTCTTCTAACTTGTTACTTTTCTTATTTAATTACTACATATTATACTTGCGCGTTTAATATACCGTCTGAGTGACGGTGGAAAATTATTATAAGACCCAAACTGATATAATAACGCAAAATTGTACTCCATCCATTACATATTACTAACTTTTTTTTTTACCATACTATTAAAAATGTTTATTTTTAAAAAAGATAAAAACTGTGTAGACAATAGTAACCAATTAAAAGTCAAATAATATACATTATAAAACACATTTTTTCAATTCACGTGTCCAAAAGAAATAGGACGATAATAACGGAATGAATGTATTAATTAAAATAAATAAATAAATAAAGGGTTTAATTTATAGTTTTAAAAAACTTAGAATTTACTTCAAAATTAGACAATGTACCGTAATAAATCAGTATAACTTCACATGTTTAATGATATATAATGTGAACAAAAGCATGCTGTAGTTATGGAAAAAACAAAAACTAGACTCACGGGTTGTAAATGAGGCCTCAAATCCCAATCACTGTCTGTGGCATTATGATGATGAGATCAATGTCAATTTGTTAAAACCGCAATCAGTATCTCATTTAAAATTATTATTATGACAGACTGATTTCTGCCTTGCAACATCACTAGTAGCTGGAGTACCCAACATCAAGCATATCGTTGTCAGGATTACAATGAAAAGATGTTGCTTAGATATAAAGGAATAAATAAATGTTGATCTATCAATATACTATACTCACTCCGTCTTGAATTGATGTCTATTTTTTTTTTCACATATATTAAAAAAATGAATAGATAAAAAATTATATTTTTCCCATAAGCTTTGGTATTGAAATTTGATCAAATTGGAGTAAATTACTAAAAGTTTATGTGGCATATTTATGTTTTCTACTCCCTCTGTCCCGCTATTTGTGGCTCACTTTCCCGAAAGGGGTGTCCCGTTATTTGTGGCCACTTTCCTAATTTGGTAAAAAATTATTATCATATTTTTTACTCTCTCATTTTATCTCTCATACTTTATTACATTATCTCTACTACTTTATCATCATTTCTCTCATACTGTCTCATTATTTTACTCATATTCTCTCTCATACTTTATTATCTACTTTCTCTCTCATACTTTATCATCTACTCTCTTAATTTCCGTACCGAAAAGAACGTGACCACAAATAGCGGGACGGATGGAGTATTAGAGAAGTGGAATAAAATAGTCTTTTTCCCTATTAGGCCCATTAAAGTTAGTGCAAAATATTTAATAGATACAAAAAATATTATAATAGGCATATCAATTTGGGACAGATAAAAAAGGAAACTACGCATATCAATTTGGGACGGGGAAGTATTAAAATAATACAAGATAGTGGTAATATACACTGTTGGTTAAAAATATTATAACAAATATATATATATAGCCATCCACTAAAATAAAACACAAATCTAGCAATTGTATTACACTTTTTCTGCAGAATTGTAGTTGGCGTCGATTTCTGTCTAACCAGCGAATATTATGTTAAAATGTGTTAGAGGGCTGATGGAGGGCTGATGGGACAAACGAAGGTCGATGGAAGGGCCGAAGGAAAACAATTTCCTTAAGAAAAACTGTAATTTTTATCAAAGGGCAGAAACCCCTCGACCCAGCCTTCGGCCCTGATCGTATTATTTGAAGGGCCGGAAATCACCAAGCGAAAAAATTGAATTTTATTACTGGCAAAAAGAATATAACCGTTGTCAAGGCTGAAATTCACCCACCACCCGAAATTCACCCACCACTCATAATCCTGCTACCGCCTCCCACACGCCCACCGCCAACTAGACGCCCGCCGCAGTCTGCTGATCACCGCCGCAGCACGCCCATCCCTGCCGCCATGTCTTCCGGCGAAACTCAAGTTCGTATTTGCGATTCTTTGTCTGAATTTCAATGATTTGTCTTCTTTTTCGATAGAATTTATGTTAGAAGCCACGATTCGTTAATTGAATTGAAGATCCTATGCATTTTCTATTTCAGGCGATTTATTATATTATTTTCCGGCGAATTATGTTGAATTTCATTTATAGACGAAATTAATGTTGAAATTGGGTTGGGTCTATGTTGAAATATCGAATTTAGAATGAATTTGCTTTGAATTGGGATTGCAGCGAGACTTTATGATTGATAAGATCTATGCAATTGGAGCTGATGGAGGGCCGAAGGCAGGGTCGAAGGAGAGTATACTCCATCGGCCCTACCTCGGTTGAATTGTGCATAAGAGTCCCTCATCCCGGGTTGGCTTTCGGCCCATCAGCCCTTCCTTCGGCCCTCCCTTTTGCGCTACCTTTGGCCCTCTCTTCGGCCCTCAATCGGCCCTCTTTACTAATTAATTCTATTTTTGTACAACCTGCAGCCCGATTATATCTGACTATCGATTAGAGAAAAAACTACTAAAGTTACTACATATTGGAGAGATAGTTTATCCGAACTGATTAAGAAGACTCTTTCAAGACGGGGGGGTTATTTAGTCTATCGGTTTAGAAACGGATAGTTTGGGCATATGCTCAGCTGGAGGAAGGGAAACAATTTTGTCTTGGCTTTGCATCAGCTGATGTGCTATGAGGTGCTGGCACCGCCCGGGGAGGTTCGTTTTCACATATCAGGACGAGAGCTTAGATTTTCGCAGGTCGAGTATACACTCGTGACTGGATTGTTATTCGACACCTCTTCTTTTGATCCAAAGGCACGTCGCGAGCTTGGAAAGTCCGGAGTATACATGAGACTAACAAAAGGGAAAGCAGTAACATGAGGCGATTTGCTGAATATCTGGAAAAATGATAAGCGCGATGACCTCTCTGAAGATGATCATCTGAAGGTGGCCAATGTATTGGCATTGATGTGTTTTTTTCTTCACACCTGCCGAGACGAAGAAGGTTGAGACGTGGGTGTGGGTCCTGATATATGATTTAGACGTGTGGAACGCTTTTCAATGGGGGTCCTACACATACAATGCCCTCCTCCACTACTTGAGCTTTACACCGAAGCGAGTCGATTTAGTGAAATTGAAATATAATCTATATGGGCCATTTTGGGCCCTTTAGGTACGAATCAATATTTAATAGTGTTTCAATTTATTATTTATTGAAAAATTTATACTTATCGTGATCTTTAATCGTATTGTAGATTTGGGCATACGAGGCGATACCAGATATGGTCCGACTGTGTGTCCGCTTTGTGAATGACGGATGTATGCACCGTTGTATTAAGTGGGTATTTATGACGCCACCAGATACGGAGTGGATCGGTTTCTTCGCATCACCGGTAAATAATATTTTATATATTTATTATAAATTTCAGAAGTATAAGAGTGTATTATAACTTGTGATTAAAACTTTTGGAACAAATGCAGACACCTCCCCATTAGACTCTCTCGCTTACTGCCGAGGAGCAGCTTACGGACTACTAGAGAAGGGTGAATGGAGATAATTTGGTCGGTGTATCATTTCCCACACTGACCTTGTACAACCGAGGCGAGTTAATGAGGATGGCAGTGTATGGGCTCCTACGTCGGCAGCAGAAGAAAAAATCAAAGAAGAAACGTGCATCGGTGGAGGGAGAGTCACTTGGGCATCGTAGGGATGAAGATGTCACTGTGCCTACGTATGAATGAATTATTCGGGCTATACATGAATGGTTCAACAAGCGCGATGATGATTTGTTGAAGAAAGTGGATGAGCGGTGGAACGAACGCGATAATCGCTTTTTCAGCAAAGTAGGGAAATTGATCAAAAATGTGTTTGGACACGGCAAAGGCAGATGATCCACTTCTATGAGTTTTCAATCGTGAGACATAGACTATATTGGTCACCATTCAGAGGAGGAAACATCTGCACCGCGGGGGAGGATTGTCAATGTACATCAGTGGCCGAGCTGGAATCAAGCCGAAGGACAGTCACGGGAAGATGAGGATTACACGACGAATCTCGATGCAGATCCTTGTGATGCGGCTACTTGAATGGTTTACCGGGGCATTGATCAGGGGCGTCATAGTATATATGAGGAGAGATGTGTTTGGGTCCCTAGACGTTGGGAGCCACTCCTTCGTTCTGGTCCACGCGACCCACCGCCTATACATGTATATTAACTTTGTTGGGTAATTTTTAAAATTGAACTTGTGTCGTAAAATTTGACTATGCGTGTTTGTCATGAATGCAGCCACATCAGTCGAGCGGTTCTGACTTTTTTGATACAGAGCATCTACGACGATTATATGAAACTCAACCTCTGGAGCAGGTAATTGAACAAAGCACTGTGGTACAAACTTGATTTGAAGATTTGTATTTTCTAATATTTTATTAATATATTATATTTGCAGCCCTTAGTGAGTCGACGATACAATCCTAGCGGAGTTCCACACGTGCTAGATCCCGGCAACATACCGAGATGGAATTTTGAGGAGTTAATGCTCACTGGTGCTTCTGCAAAGGTTACGGTTTTGCAGTGTGAGCTTTCGCACGGTTTTTTAAATAACATCCTTGATACAACGTACGACATGCGGCATATGATGGTTGGTATGTACGTATCCTACCTCCGACATAGGCTTCAGGACAAAGACCGTAATGTGATGGCCACTGCTTATTCACACTACACCGTCAAAGCAAACTCGACAGTTTTTATAACTATAGTTTTTTCAATTCTAATTCTAATTCTACAAATCTGAGTTAAAGAGTTTTTCAATTCTAATTCGCCTGACAATGTGTTTGGTTTTTTATAGACGACGCTAGTGGACGCTTGGAATTCAAAGATTTATGGACCAAATAACGAGTTTCACGAGAGGTTCGATGTTAGTTACAACAGTTGGATCCCTAATCCGAGTTTGCTTGAGGCCATGTTTGGAGCGGATCAGAGATTTGGTGTCTCAAAGATGTCGTGGTTCAATGCGAAATTCGTAAGTTATACTATTTCGTCATTTTCGATTAATCAGTTGAAAAATATTTGGAAAGCACTAATTTGAGTAATTATAGGTCATCTTCCCGGTGTTGGCCGCCTCCCATTGGGTCGCAGTCCGATTGTGTATCAAGACTTAGACGCTTGAGTTCTATGACTCACTCAACAAAAATCGTTGCGAGCAGATATTTGAGTTGAGGAAACAAAATTTGAGGTTGCTCCGTAAACTGATAGAACGTTTGTTAGATGTACGTATTTCAAATTCTTAACTTTTAAGGTTTGATTTATTCTAAAAAATATTTGTAAATTTCTTTAATAGGCTTCTAGTTGTTGGATGATGAATACATTCAAGCTATCGCATCTGGGAACGTGGAGTCCCCAGTTTGTCCTGATGCTGCGGGATGTCCAGTTCAAGCAAGAGGACTCGAACAATCGTAGACCATTTACATGTATGGCAATGGAGAGTCTAATCACAGGATTTCCTACACCAATTGGGGTAACCGAAAATCCAACATCAAAGTCTATCGGGAGTGGATGGCCTGAAAATGTTTTGAGCAATGCTACACCGATGACTAGATTTTTTGTAGTATAATTGTATTTTAGTTGTTGCAGACATTATTATAATACACTAGTTGTTTATTAATTGGCTAAACACTAACATCATTCTATTTCATTTGTCATTTCTAATGTAAAAATATTCCCAACGGACAAGGGTCGATGGAGGGCTGATAGGTGAAGCCATCCATCGGCCTCAGCCGATCAAGGTTGTGTAGTGTTGCTTCTCGGCCCGACCGAGAGAACTCCCTTGGCCACTCAACACAATATCCATACGGAGTAGGGCCGATGGAGGAACTATTGGTTAAGCCATCCATCGGCCTCGGCCCCCTATGGTTGTGTATTGTTCCTCTCGACCTGGCAAAGTGAACTCCCCCGGCCACTCAACACAATTTCCACACAGAGTAGGGCCGATGGAGGGCTGATTGGTTAAGCCATCCATCAGCCTCGGCCTTGTATGGTTGAGTATTATTCCTCTTGACCCGAGCGAGAGAACTCCCCGCCCACTCAACATAATTTCCACACGGAGTAGGGCCGATGGAGGGCCGATTGACTAAGCTATCCATCGGCCGCGACCCCGTATGGTTGTGTATTGTTCCTCTCGGCCTGACTAAGAGAACTCCATCGACCACTCAACATAATTTTCACATGGACAAGGGTCGATGGAGGGCCGATGAGTTAAGCAATACATCGGCTTCGGCCCCACATTGTTGTGTTTTCTTGCAAAATTAAAAGACTAAAAATAGCAATTAATTCTTACGGATGGGGTCGAGGGAGAGTCGATAGAGAGTTAACCCTAGGCCCACCTTAGGCCTAAAAAAATAGTACAGATGATGAGTACAAAGAAAACCATAATTGAAAACACGAGACTTCACTCGTTATTTGTCGTTCCTGAGTCGGGACATCTTCGCCTTGTGTAACCTTCTTCTTCACAGTTACCACAGTTTTTTAGGGCTCAACGGTGCGTTCTAGATGTACTAGCTTCTACTCCGGAAGGACGACGGCTGTTTCTCGGATGTCTGGCTTTTCGCATAATTATTAGTGGAAGAACAACCACCCTCTATCTCCAATGGGACACTCCACTCATTCCGAGGAGGTAAGGGATTAACCACACCAACATATATCTCCTTCCACGTCGCCGATGTGTAATAATCATTAATACAATTGTACAAATTTTCCCGATGATGATAAAGAACGGCGACAACGTGACTACACGACAATAGGTCGATTTGCTAGATGCCACATTCACACATTTTGTCTCGAAGATTAACCCTTCACTGTCAGTCACCTTCATCGACCTTGTATTTGTCAGTAGTCACCTGCGTAATCGTAAGCTTCCGAGCCATATCAACTTCGTTCCGCATCCTGAACTCAGAAGCCTCTATCAACGGACTGTATATGGAATTTGCCTTTACTCGTCATATATCGAACCATGACTCTATCATATGGTGAATTTCCTCGAGCATAGCAGGAATTGGAAGTCATCTAGTCTCTAGTAGTCGAGAATTTATTGACTCGGCAACATTCGATGTTAGTAGACTGTAACGACTACCTTCACTGAACAGTTTGGGCCACTTCTCCGATCTGATTTCCTTCAACTTTTCGTAAATAGCCGATTTTCCCCAACAGATAGTGTTCATAGCCTCATGGAACTATGTCAACCGATAAGCATAAGCCGCTTGATAGAATGACGGATGACCCAATCACCGTGTCTCGCAAGCTTATTAGAGAGATGGTAGTAACAAAGGTCGTGTTGTGCGTCTGAAAAAACGTCTCTTACCGCATTCGCTATGCTTTTATGTTGGTCTAAAACAATCATTAAACTGTCATCCGTTGCAAATGCGGCCCTCAGTCGTATCATAAACCACTTCCACGAAACATCATTTTCAATCGGACCTACAATAAAAGCGAGTGGGAATATTTGCTTGTTCGCATAAAAAATAGCAGCGACGAAAAAGATTCCCTTATTTCTCCCTTTCAAGTGTGTCCTATCCACCACAATAAACTTCCGGAGGTTGGCTAACCAAGGGGCACTTGAAACATCAAGCACCAAAAATAAATGTCGAAAACAATCATCCTCGCCAACATCAGGATTCGTATAAGTGCCCGGATTTGTTTGTTCCAAAGAAATGCGGTATTGAGGCAGCTTGCTAAACGACTCTGCATGTCCGCCGTAAATCATTGAAATAGTTGTTTTGAGTGCTCGGAGGGCCACCCCGTAGGTTGCTTATATTCCAAACTTATCTAATAGATCCACCTGAATATCAGCCGATATCATTAACTTGTCTGACGGCGCATTCTACGAGCTATATAAGCTGTTACAGCCTTCGACCGCATATTTCGTTCGCCAAGCGCGGATAAATCAGTTGTACAAGTGTGGTCTGCAACCCATTTAGTCACTTTCCAACATTTTTCACCTCTACAGTATGCCCGCAGCTAGAAGGAACAATCAACACATCTTCTGCACAAATATTCCAACCGGAAAGCATTCGAACGTTGCACTCTAAAATCCGCATCGTTTTCCAAATGGAATAGAGCGATGTCAGCATAAAGTTCATCTTTCGAGCTGAACATCAATCCTTCCCGTAAACTTCCGTCTACTACATTATTCAGGTTCTGTACCACTACTGAATCGGATAATCAATGGGAACAATAGGAAGTAGCCAGTTGCTTGTTGTTTCTGTGTTATCATATATAGTCTCGTCGTTCATTGGAGGATGATTGACTGGAACGAGCAAAGACATAAGTTGACTCACGCCACCCCCACAACAAAATCCATGTAGCAAAATCTTGTAACGAACAATTAATCAAGGCGGGAGGAATATCTATAGGGAAAGAGTCCCATACCTGAGCGATCGTCCTAGAATACGATCTTTTCGACTCGGCCCAGAAAAGATCTTCTTGACTGTTCCCGTGTCCAAGCTTCCAACTCCGGATGGACGGAGACGCACGAAAGCTCACGACAAAAACAATAGGACTGACTTTTTCCGGCACACACAACAAAGAAGCAGGTTATGAGGAAATGGCCCCTTGCCCAGTATTTATAAGGACTTGGTCAAAACCCTAATGGGCCTTTGACCCCCAAGCCCATCCAATAGTGAAGGGGCCACTATACAATTACCAATTGTTTTGGCCCATTAAAGGGCCAAACAATTCCAGGTAATTAAGTGACCTAGTGAGTCTGAGAGAAAATGTCGCATATGACTGGGCATATATTCGGGCCAGACCAGGGACATAATACAAGAAATAAAGTCGAGCCTCAAGTAAATTAATTTTTCATACTCAGCCCAGAGTATTATTAATTCACAAACATAGATTCATTCCACTAAAGAATCTATGTTGACTTACCCCTTTATCCCAAAAGTTGAGTCAGGGCTTGTATTTTCATCTTCAGTTAATCCCCGTATTTAAGATATCGAATATCCATTAATTGATTAAGTTTACTAACTACTTAATACAATTAATATCTTATCCTTGAGTAGTACCACTCGACCTTATTATCATACTTGAACTTAATCAACCTACAGGGTTTAGCATGATAAACCTTTCGAGTTCCTCAAGGGGATATCATCAACCCTAAAATGGGATATGGATGCATGATGCAGATAACAAGCCTAAGCTACACGCAACAACACTCACCCAAGATACAGAGATATACGGTCGTGATGAACCCTCACCCATAGTAAGTCAAAGTGATAGCTAGTCGCGTGCACTCTGCTGAAATCTCATCAAGCTTAAGATCAGCTGAGTCTCCGAGACCTTGGTTCTTCACACGGGTCAGATAGAAGAACACGTCTCACCGCGATCCATCAATACATAAAATGTATCAACATAAACAAGTGACCAAGACAAGTCACTTCTTATCTACTTTGCAGCCTAAACCGGTAACTTGTCTTAAAGTTGCCTCGACTGTGATAATTGTTTATATCTCACTAGTTCAACCAATCACTACAGTCTTCTGTGATCTACAACACACTGTATGATCTAACTCACCTGAGATAAAGGACTAAATTGTGCAATTATAATAATTAGATAGGAGAATAATAATAATGGTAACAAGAAACATTGTATACAAGCAAATACGTAGACTACTTTCAGTATACAAACCCTACAATTCTCCCACTTATACTTAAAGTAAATCTTAAGTATACAATGTGTCTCAAAATTATATATACTAGCTATCACTTCTCCCACTTATACTAAGATTTCTGATTAAGTGGGGGGCAGTCGACACAATCTTAGACCTCGAACATGCATCTCGAAGGGCCCTTGTGGTAGAGTCTTAGTGAATGGATCTGCTAGGTTATCCCCGGTTCCTATCTTCTCAATCACTACGTCTCCTCGGTGTACAAATTCTCATATAATGAGATTCTTACGCTCTATGTGTTTAGACACCTTGTGTGATCTTGGTTCCTTAGAGTTTGCAACTGCACCAAAGTTATCACAATAGACCGTGATACACTTAGGCAAACTAGGAACGATCTCGAGATCTAGGAGGAATGACTTGAGCCAAACTGCCTCTTTAGAAGCCTCGGAAGCAGCAACATACTCTGCTTCCATAGTAGAGTTAGCAATACACTTTTGCTTGACACTTCTCCATGAAATGGCTCCACCTCCAATGGTAAACACATAGCTCGAGTTAGACTTCTTTTCATCTCTGTCTGCTTGGAAATCCGAATCTGAATAACCCACAGGCACTAGATCATCAGACTGGTAAACAAGCCTATAATCTCGAGTCTGTTTCATGTACTTGATAATATGCTTGACCGCAATCCAGTGAGCTACAGGGTTAGACTGACATATCGAGACCATGCCAACGGCATAATAGATATATGGCCTCGTGCATAACATAGCGTACATGAGACTTCCGACAACGGAAGCATAAGGAACTAGTATCATGTCCTCTATCTCCTTCGGTGTCTTAGGATACTGATCTTTAGATAGAGGAACGTCGTGCCTGAAAGGTAGTAATCCTTTCTTGGCATTCTGCATGCTATAGTCCCGCCTCCAACAGCCCACAAACGCAGCCGACAACGGAAGCATAAGGAACTAGTCTCATGTCCTCTTCTTGGCATTCTGCATGTCGCTGATGCCACAGTCCCGCCTCCAGTAGCCCACCAACGCAGCCGGGATGGACGCCCGCCAAAGAACGAAGCAGATCCGGTGGATCTGCAAGTCGCCGTTGCGAGCAGCGCGCGCACCGCCGCGGGCCGCCGTCTGCCGCCCAGCCTACCACCGCGAGCTGCGGCTTGCCACCTCCTCCGTCTACACAATGTCCGATTTCGATGGGTATTTCCGGAGGAGCTCAATTCCATCAGTCAAACCCAAAAAAACTAGGGTTTTTGACTTATTCCAAACTTCGTGTCCTCGTCGCCAACAACGAACCAATCGGCAAAACTAATTACATAAACAAAGCAGATACATATTATTCACATTGGTCGTCGTCTACTCGTGGATTTATCTCATGAGATTACATATCCGAGATCAAAACAAGTGGCACACAGGCCGTCCCACAAATACGAACCCGACGACGACGAACAAGAAAATAAAGCATCCATACAATCGAAAAGAACGCAGAGCTAGGAATCTAGCTATGATACCAATTGTAGGGAAAGAGTCCCATACCTGAGCGATCGTCCTAGAATACAATGTTTTCGACTCGGTCCAGAAAAGATCTTCTGGCCTGTTCCCGTGCCCAAGCTTCCAACTCCGGATGGACGGAGACGCACGAAAGCTCACGACAAAAACACTCGGACTCACTTTTTTCAGCACACACAACAAAGAAGCAAGTTATGAGGAAATAGCCCCTTGCCCACTATTTATAAGGGCTTGGTCAAACCCTAATGGGCCTTTAACCCTAAGCCCATCCAATAGTGAAGGGGCCACTATACCATTACCAATTATTTTGATCCATTAAAGGGCCAAATAATTCCAAGTAATTAAGTGACCTAGTGAGTCTGAGAGAAAATGTCGCATATGACGGGGCATATATTCGGGCCAGACCAAGGACCTAATACAAGAAATAAAGTCGGGCCTCAAGTGAATTAATTTTCCATACTCAGCCCAGAGTATTATTAATTCACAAACATAGATTCATTCCACTAAAGAATCTATGTTGACTTACCCCTTTATCCCAAAAGTTGAGTCAGGGCTTGTATTTTTAACTTCAGTTAATCCCCGTATTTAAGATATCGAATATCCATTAATTGATTAAGTTTACTGACTACTTAATACAATTAATATCTTATCCTTGAGTAGTACCACTCGACCTTATTATCATACTTGAACTTAATCAACATGCAGGTTTAGCATGATAAACCTTTCGAGTTCCTCAAGGGGATATCATCAACCCTATAATGGGATATGGATACATGATGCAGATAACCAGCCCGAGCTACACGCAACAACACTCACCCAAGATACAGAGATATACGGTCGTGATGACCCTCACCCATAGTAAGTCAAAGTGATAGCTAGTCGCATGCACTCAGCTGAAATCTCATCAAGCTTAAGATCAGCTGAGTCTCCGAGACGTTGGTTCTTCACACGGGTCAGATAGAAGAACACGTCTCACCGCGATCCATCAATACATAAAATGTATCAACATAGATAAGTGACCTAGACAAGTCACTTCTTATCTACGTTGTAGCCTAAACTTGTAACTTGTCCTAAAGTTGCCTTCAACCAATCACTACAGTCTTCTGTAATCTACAACACACTGTATGATCTAACTCACGTGAGATAAAGGACTAAATTGTGTAATTATAATAATCAGATAGGAGAATAATAATAGTGGTAATATGAAACATTGTATACAAGCAAATACGTAGACTGCTTTCAGTATACAAACCCTACAATATCTTGATCCGCATCATCATCAGATGATGAGTCCAAATCTGCCTCACGATCTAAATCCGTCTCCACACGAACATTCATTTGGGGAGCCCGAACGTCAGCATACTTCTGCTTCCTTGCCCCGTAGGACCTCGAAAATTAGAAATATCTTTTAGTAATTCATTCAGGTTGGGGACAACAAATTAAGGATTTTGCACTTCAAGATACACAAGAAACACAACCGGCTCTACATCGATAGAGTACAACCACATAAGATCAATATCATGACCCAAAATGGCCTTCATCATCCTGCTGGTTCATCGGGAAGCGGAAGTATATTAGATGAAGTAGTTGAATGGAAGGGAATAAGTACTGAGCCACCGATCAATGCTCGATCGGACATATACAAGAGAAATGTTGTTTGAAGGAATGTAAACTATGAACTCATGGCCACCGACAAATTTTGACTCATCATCAAATTCGCCGTTCAATTTAACATTAATCGATCGAAAATCGGCCATATTTTTCAAATGGATGTGAGGAATTGAAAAGAGTAGAAGGAAAATTGAGGAATTTTATCTGTGAATGATCATGCATGGAGTTCCTCGTTCTCATAAGCAAATTCTACGTAAAATTTTCCCGTGATCCAATTATCAATCAAATCTTCTACAAAGTACACATGTTGTCCCTCAACCCTCGATCGACCCACCATCGGGCCTACAACGCTGACAAGTGAATATCATGGCCGACTAGTCATTTGAGCAGAAAAAGCTAATTGAAACTGCAACTTCTGTAGGCCCTCCATCGGCCCTGAAACGCTGGCATATGAATATTTATCCGACTAGTCATTTCAGTAGAAGAAGCTGAATTGAAACTACACCCCCATCGGCCCTTCATCGTCCCTTCTGCACTTTTGCTGTTAAAACCTTCCATGTTGTGTCGTGTCGAAGTCTATCTCAAAGAAAAGGAGCGTAGGCCGATGGAGAGCCTATGGTATATTCGGCCCCATCGGCCCTGGTAATTGCTTGTGCAGATTTAAGTAGCTCGACCGATGGACTTGCTCGGTCTTTGTTTTTTCTCTCAGCCGATGGACAACGTCCTTTAACCCCCCATCGGCCCTCTGCGTTTCAAACGAAAAAAATAGTTCATGGCACAAATTCCTTCAACACACATCATCCAATGACTGAGGAGATGTGATTGAGGACAAAATTTCTAGATTTGTGTTTTTATTTAGTTATAGGCTATAGTTGGTTTTTATCTAGTGTGTATGACTAGTTTTAGAAATCTCTCAAAATAAATTATGAATATATAATTAGTACGACATAAAATTTTTAGGAGACAAAAGGCAAATTGGATTTTTTAGTCCCCAAACTATTTGTGTTTGGCCAATTTGGTCCCTTATTTATTTTTTATTCCATCTATCCCATAGATTTAGTCTAGTATTCCTTTTCGGGTTTTCCCATTGAAATAGTCCTGTTTCATTTTTTGGTAAATTATTATACACACTTTTTTTGAGGGACCTACCACTTTATACAAATTCTACACATATCAACAACTCTCCTTAAAAACTGAACCGACAAGAAAGTAGACTATATCTATGGGACAGAGGGAGTAGTTAATTGGTCCCTAAATTATAGAATTTTGGATGAATTGGTCCTTCTGTTAAATTTTTTGTTAGTCAACTGCTAGTCAGATTTTTAAAGGATATTTTCGGTATAGTTTATTTGAGGACCAAAAGGTCTAAATACTGAAAGATTGAGTACCAATTTGGCCAAATTTTTTTATTTTTTCAAAAATCGAAAAATATTTTAGTCATTTTGATTTTTTTTAAGGTTCAACTAGGCCAATTTTAAATAGGTTGAGGATCATTCCCACTATTTATAATATATTTGGGGATCATAGTCGCCAAATTTTATTACACCGTAACCAAATTTGCGAGATTGGTCCTCAACTAATTTAAAAAAAATTATTACTCCGTAACCAAAATATTTTTAGGTTTTTAAAAAATTTAAAAATTAAGTAAGAAAATTGACCAAATTGGTGCTCAATCTTTCAGCATTTTGACGTTTTGGTCTTCAATAATATTATACCGAAAATGCCCTTCAAAAATCGTTGACTAACAGTTGACTAACAAAAAAATTAACATAATGAACAATTCATCTAAAATTCTATATTTTGGAGACCACTTAACTAAAAAATTATAAATAAGGGACCAAATTGACTAAACACAATAGTTTGAGGATTAAAAATCCAATTTATCGGAGCCAAAACATGAATTCATTAAAGCAACTCCCACCCCACCCCCCACCCCCACCCCCACAAAAAAAAAAACAAGCAAACATGGTTAGTATATTATATAAAATTTTATTATTATTATAATTATCATATTCCTTCAATTATATATTTTTTTATGTTCAATAAGTATTGCATAAAATAATTCTTCAAAGACAATTAATTACTTAAATTGACTGTTTATTCAAGAAAATTGTTACTCCACATAATTTGTAATGTTTATGTTGAGAGATGATTCAGTAGCCTAGTGCTCAATAGATTTGAATAATCCCAAACCCCTACTTTGATTGATGAACCATTGAGTTGTATTTGTTTTGTATCTGTCTCTGAGAGTTTCAGACTCAGTAGACATCATTCCTACATGGTTCAGGTGTTCAGTTCTGTCTGCTGATTCTACAGTCGACTATCAGCATCAGTACCATGAGAAGAAGACTCAGTAGTGCTGGACTCAGTAGGAGCAGCATACTGAAAGGAGTCAGTGGAACTGAACTCAACAGGAGTAGTTCACTGAACTCAGAGTTGATCTTCAGTAGAGCTAGACTCAGCAGGAGTATGCTACTGAACATAGATCAGACTCAGTAACGGCCAGACAGTCTCATGATTGTTAGTAATCTTATAAGTCAAATCAACAGAGCCATACGAGGTATAGAGAAGTCAGCTTCAGATCTGTCTTGAAGTCTGTTTGTCTCACCTACTTTCATCAGCCTCGACCAATGACGAGTAGCCAGCTGTCTACTTTCTGATTAAAGCTGCAAGTCAACACTTTTCCGAAAATGGAGGGAAATGACTCTGCCACCATTCTTTGAAAGAGTCGTTAGCTACCCAAAACAGAGGGACACATGGATCATCGTCTCCAACGGATTTCTCCATGCCTCTCATCTATAAATAGAGGGAAGAATTCAAATCGACGCTCTCCTAGAAATCAAGAACACATGAGCAATTACGAGCAGCTCAGAATCGACTTAAAGCTTTCCGCAAGATCTTCAAAGAGCTATTCCAAGCGAAAGGCGACATACTTGCTCAAAGGGAACCGAGCTGAATCAGACTCTAAGCCTCTAGTAGCCAAGCGACTGAATACAAACCCAGAGTTTATACTTTACCGTTCGTCGCTCTAGAAGCCACTTTCTCGTTCCATTCCCTCTAACCTAAGCTCAGCAGACCATATTTATAGCTTAGATCGAAGGAGTTCATCCCTGAACTGTTCTTTATTGTAAAGAACTCCTTCATAGTTGGAAAGTTTGTCAAACACTTCAGTTTGATACCTTGTAAACTGAGACTTGCTCAGTATAAATCTCATGACCAGTGTTTGTCCAGTGCACAAACCGACTGAGACTAACTCAGTATAATAAAATAGCCTCTTGATCTTTTCGGGACAGTGGACGTAGGATTGTTGGATCCGAACAACTTTAAAAATCGTTGTGTTCTGTGTGCTTTATCTTTACTGTTGCATTGATTACTGTTCATACTGAAAATATCTTTCAAATCATTCTACTGTGTTTCAACAAAGCTTAATAGACTGCACTAATATACTGAAATAGTTTTCCTAAAAACGTTTTCTAACTCAACTGAATTGGGCCTACACATTTCCGCACTCTACTGAACTTCTACTGAACTGTACTGAATTCTGACCTAAGTCAGCTAGCAGGCCTCAGTGACGTCAGTCACTCGGCCACGCGATTCAGAACAGCTTATCTGCTCTACTAAACCTGTTCAGTACGACATCTTCCTAAAAAGGACTGTTCGCGTTTTAAGTTGAGAAAGTTTTCAGGTGTATTCACCCCTTCCCCCCCCCTACACCTGAACGTTTATCTCGGGACTAACAGTTTAACATATGTAATTAATATTTTTTAATATATTAATACTCATTCTATAATATTCTTTGTACTCGGACATGTGGTACACTCCTTGTTAGTTGCTGCAATGATATGTTCAAAACGGAATAGACTTCCGATCGATACCCTTTTTCTGAAGGCTAATAATTAATTAAATTGTTGGGTTGTAAGTCACACGTGCTAAAGATCAACACTCTTATGGTGTGATACATATAAAGATACACAATTGTTATACAACTAAACTTTGTGTTTGATTTGTGGGGGTCGCCCCATCTACTTGCATGCAATTTAATTTGTGATTATGACTTGGTATCTACAAATCAATGACAATGAGAGCTTAATTATTACCAGTTTTGTACGTTGGAGTTGTAGTAGTTGGAATATCATTTCCTTAATTAGTTTTTTCTCAAATTCTAAATGCTACATTAATTACCCAGATGAGCTTTCCCTTTCTAAAGGAATTTCACAATCCGCATATTAGCAAATTGGTGTGAACAATAGTTAAGGTCCAGCGTAAGCGTTTAAGTCGTCACTTTAGACCCCTACGCTACAAAATTTCGACACTTTTCTGGTGCGACACAATTTATGCCTATGAGAATGCTATAAAACGCCAAAACAAAATAAGTTATTTCAGCACCATAGAACACCATCTTAAGATGCTAGAGGAGCAGATTAGTTGCTTTGGAAGGTGGTGCTACCTATAAATGCTTAAACGATATACTAAAAACACCTTGTAATAGTAGCAAAAATCATCATATATCATCCATAAAAACTACATTCACCATATAATAGTTGTTAAACTCATGCCACATCATCCAAAAAATACTAAATTCACCACATTATAGTTGGTAAATTTATAATACATGTCAAATGAAATTAAAAACAATACCAATTGTTGCACATATCACGCATCTTAAGTCTTCTATTTCACATCAAACTAATATATTTGAACCGACTATGTATCGAGTACTAGTGTACAACATGGACTACATCAAAAAATTAATTTATTCATCCAGACTCTTATTTATTTCCTCTCGTCTATCCATTATTTTATCCTGTTTAACAATCTTTTTCTTCATGTACATGAATTATCGTGTTTAACAATCTTTTCTTCATGCACATGAATCATCGTCTCTTATTTAGCCATTTTTGCCTCTTGTCTGTGAATCATTTCTCTTGTTTAGCCATGTTTACTTCTTTTCATTTTAGCCATTTTTGCCACTTTTCTCTTGTTTAGCTATATTTTCTTCTTGTTTTTAAATTAATTCTCGATTCTCAACCACCTCTACTTGCAAGCAATTAAGTTCTTAATCCTTATGAAATAGTTGACGAAGTAAAAACTTTGTACTTAAATATTGTGGCCCCAATCCAAAGCCAATAACTCTCTCTTTTTTTGTTGGTTCCATACACTCAGTCAAAGTTTATACCCCTCATTCATGCATGGATCTTATAAAGACAAATTCTGTCGCTCGAACATTTTTTCCCATCTCCTACAATATGGCATAATAATAGATTGTTAGGATTTTGTATACTGAAAGCAGTATTTTTGTTTGTATATATATCACAGAAACCAGCATCAAAAGTAACTCTATTAAGATTATCACATAATTGACTGACTGGAATGAGATTATGTTGAAGTCCTCCAACATAGGTTTCTCTTGGAACTGCGACTATTTCGATATTCAGTGATCTGTATCCCCTAGTATAGCCTTTGGAATTGTCCCCAAAATCAATTCTTGATCCTTCATGTTAGACATAGTTGGTCAGCAGATTCTTCTGGTATGTCATGTGTCTCGAGCATACGTTGTCCACGATCCAAGTGTCTTGTGTACCTTCAAAGCATAAATAAATTTAGGTACCCTTTATTTTTAGGTTGTGTCCTTAGATGTTAGTCATTTTTGGAACCCAAATCTGTGTGACAACTCTGGTGGTTTCAGATATCTTATTTCCTTTGATGTCTATGTATCTGACTACTGAACTATGAAATACTGACTTCTTAGTTGTTTATGGTTCATGAACTTTCTTCTTCTGAATCTTAGGACTTCTCATGACCTTGGGCTCATAATAATATGATTCATACTGAGCTAAATGAGTCCATTGTGTTTGACCATACACTGTTCAACCCATCTCAGTTTCTTTGTTCCCCCTTGGTTGGATCGGGGAGTTCTAGGGCTTGAACTTCTTGCTTTTGGCTGATAGCTAGGCTGAGGTACCTTAGCTTTCTGTTTGTTCTTGGTCTGGGGGTTGATAGGACAGTATATTGGGTTGCCCCTTAGACAAACCTATCAACCAACTTTACTAAGCCTCTATTAGTTGAAGTTGTTACTTCTTATGAATATCCAAGTCCTTCTTTGGTGAAGGCTAGTCTCTGAACTCTTATCATCCCTTCAAGCTTCTCTTTGACTCCTAGGTATTTCTCAGTCATCAATGCTCTCCACACCTCGTCACTCTACCTGAGTGCCTCATAGTCTACTTTAACTTCTGAGAGCTTCTGACTAAGACTAGCAATTTTACTATATTTCTCAGTAATGTCTTTAGTCAGCACTGAGATATGATTTTGTTATTGTAGAGACTTGGTCATCAGAGATTCAATCTCCTCATTTTATCTCACAACAAGTGCTTACAGGATTTCCATTTCCTGAATTGTTTTGCTGAATTGCATGGTCATCTGAATCTGTTCCTCAAGGATATCTTCGTATGGTAGAACCACGTTTAGAGGTTCTCATACAGCTGAGCATGTGTCGTGTGTGCGTGGCGAAGAGCAATTTACATTTAAACAAGAGTTTACCTCATCCTCTTCTCCAGCCATTCGACATTTTTCAGTATCTTCGACTTCTATAGCTATAAATTCAGCTTCATTATTAGATGAATCCATAAATATGTCCTCTTCACTGTAACAATCTGACAACTCTCCAGCTATGTAGGCCTGCCTTTCTGCCCTTTCTGCGGTTGAGAGCTCTGGACAGTCATACTGATAGTGTCCAGACTTCTTGTAGTTGTAATACAATGAGGATCTACCTTCTTTTTTGACTGTATCTTTAGACCGTGTGGTAGTATTCGTGTTTCTACATTCAGATTGAGAGTTAGACTCATTTTTCTTATTTGAGGTATCATTCTTACCTTGTGAGCCTTTAGCAACTCTCTTCAGTTTTCTGACTCTATTCTTCTCCTTCTGATATTTCGAGGCCAATAGGGCGTAGCAGTCAACAAGGTTTTCAGCATTAGGATTTGACATTGTGCTTGCTACTGAATGACTTGTGGTTGAAGTACTGACTATTGCTTTATAAGCATGGTTCGTTGGTGTGTCTGCAATTGGCTGCAGAGTTCGTTGTGAAAGGTTGTACTCGAACTCTTCAGCCTTGAGTTATGAAAATATATGTTTAGGAGAAAATGAGTTAAGATCAGAACGTCGTAAATAAGTGGAGAATGAACACCACTTAGGTCTAGGCAATGCTTTGAGGATCTTCATGTTCATTTCTTTGTTGATGAAAGTTTTTCCCAGCCCGTTGATGGTGTTGATCAGCTTCATAAATCTGATATTGAGATCTTCAATCTTTTCACCAAGCATCATGAAGAACATTTCGTTGTACTTCTGTAGTTCCAGCTCCAGTTTGTTGTCTTTAACCTCTTGAGTTCCCCGACTTAGTGGAGCTAGAGCGTCCTAAAGTCCCTTCACAGTTTTGCTGTCATGCACCCTTCCAAGATAAGAGTAACTAAGCGTAGTCAGTATAACATTTTGAGCTACTCGGTCAAGATTGTGCAACTTTCTTTCTTCTGATATGAAGAAGTTTTTGTCTTTTGGAACCTTCTTCCATGTGACATCACCTCTGGTTCCTTCAATAGCATATTCGACGCTCTCGATCATGGGCACAAAGGGTCCGGTCTCCAAAACTTCTGTCATTCTGTCATGGAGCGACGCAAGTGTGCCTCCATTATAGCTCCCATAGTTCTCCATTGAGAGCATCAGGACCATCCGTATACATAACATATCAGACATGATAGAAATTGAGTATAGCATGAATGAACGCACCTGAGTACAAGTTCTGACTCAAACGCGAAAGCTAGTTTTATACTGAAATTGCTTGTTGAAGAATTCAGCTCGCCAAGCAAGCTTTCTGATCGCATGGGTAGAGTGTTTCGAGTTACTGAACACTATTCACTAACTAAACTCGATAGATAAGCGACTCAGTACAAGAAGTTATATGGAATTGTGTAGGCCCGATTTTAATCGTCTCTTTTGAAAAAGGTTGATAATTAAAAACAGTTTCAGTTTATGCTTGTGCGTGTCTTAGATACTTTTATTGAAAATCTAGAGTTATGATTTTTCAAAGCGGTTTGAATGTAGGATGAATAGTAAGCAATAAAACAGTAAAGTGATGCACAAAATTTTAAAGTGGTTCTGATACTCAAGATCCTACCTTGTTGGGAGATGATTCAGTCTTCTCACAATCAGTTAAGATATAACTCAGTAGCCATGTGCTCTGATCATTCACTGAAGATTTGAAGATCCCAAAACCCTATCTTGACTAATGAACCATTCAGTTGTAACCTGTTTGTTTTTATCTCTGAGGTTTCAGACTCAGTAGACACTATTCATCTGGTTCAGGCGCTCAGTAGATTACTTGCCTCAGTACCAGAAGTAGAAGACTCAGTGATAATGGACTCAGCAGGAGCATTATACTGAAAGGAGTCAGTGGAACTGAACTCAGTAGGAGTAGTTCACTGAACTCAGAGTTGATCCTCAGTAGAGCCGACTCGGCGGGGAGCATGCTGCGAACGCAGAGATCAGACTCAACAATGGCTGGACAGTCTTCTGATTGTCAGGATTCTCTAAAGTCAAATCAGCAGAGTCAATATGAGGAAGAGAGAAGTCAGCTTCATATCTCCTTGAAGTCTGTTTTGTCTAACCTACTTTCCTGAACCTCGACCAATGACAAGCAACCAGCTGTCCATATTATGATTAAAGCTGCAAGTCAACAACTTTTCAGAAATGGATGGAAAGGACACTGCACCCATACTTCGAAAGAGCCTTTAGCTACCCAAAAGAGAGAGACGCAAGGATCGTCGTCTCCAATAGATCTATCATTGCCTCTACTCTATAAATAGAGGGACACAATTCAAATTGAAGCTCACGAGTGAACCAACGATACACAAGCGAACTTCAATCACAGAGCATTCAAAGAGCAACTCACAAACGTCTTAAGTCTTCCACAAGTAGTTCGAAGAAGTAATCTCCCGGTGAAAAACGACATACATGCTCATAGGGAACCAAGTCGAACCGGGAATTATATAACCTCTAGTATCAAAGCGACTGAACACGAACCCAAGTCTATACTTAGCCGTTCGTCGCTCTAGAAGCCACTTTCTCGTTCCATATCCCTCTAACCTAAGCTCAACTGATCATATCTATAGCTTAGACGAAGGAGTTCATATCTGCACTGATCCTTATTGTAAAGGACTCCTTCATAGTTGGAGAGTTTCTCAAACACTTAGTTTGATACCTTGTAAACTGAGACTTGCTCAGTATAAATCTCAAGACCAGTGTTTGTCCAGTGTACAAACCAACTGAGACTACCTCAGTATAATACATAGCCTCCTGATCTTTTGGGACAGTGGAGGTAGGATTGTTGGATCCGAATCACTTTAAAAATCGCATGTGTTCTGTGTTCGTTATTTACTGTTGCATTGATTACTGTGCATACTGAAAATATTTTTAAAATCATTCAACTGAATTTCAGCAAGCTTAATCGACTGCACTAACATACTGAAACTGTTTTATTAAAAACGTTTTCTTAACTCAACTGAATTTGGGCCTACACATTTCTGCACTACTGAACTTTATTTGAACGGGTCTGAATTCTGACTCTAGTCTGCTATCAGGCATCAATAAAGTCAGTCACTCTACCATACGATTCAGAACAGCTTATTTGGTCTACTGAATTTGTTCAGGACGACACTCTCCCGAAAAGGACTGTCCGCGTTTAAAGTTGAGAAATCGGTTTCATGTGTATTCACCCCCCCTCTACACCTGAACGTTTACTCTCGGGACCAACAATTGGTATCAGAGCGGGAGTTCTCTAAGACTCTTGTTATTTCGAAACTGGTCTACTTGAACGGATCCGGGAAATGTTTTCACTGCATATCATTCCTCATTCATATCATTATTCACTATGTCTGATATGTCAGGAATCAGGCTGGTACCCATGTTCTCAGTAGAGAACTATGGAGTATGGCGGGTCAGAATGGAGGCACATCTGACCTCCCTCCACGACAGCATGACAGAGGTTCTAGAGGACGGACCTATCATTCTAATGGTTGATAGCGTCGTAGCTCAGGACCCAGCACAAGAAGGAGGAATGGTGACCGGGAAGAAGATCCCCAAAGATAGAAGGCTCTTCACCCCTGAGGAGAAGAAGCTTCACAACTTAGACCGAGTCGCCAGAAACGCCATACTGACCACTCTGAGCGATTCCTATCTCGGAAGAGTTCAGGACTGCAAGTCCGCGGTGGAATCTGGGATGCTCTAGCGCTACTGAGTTGGGGGACTCAGAAGATCAAAGCGAACAAACTTGCGCTGGAACTTCAGAAGCCGGAGAGACTGTCTCTCATACCTGGTGACTCCATTGAAGATCTCAACGTCAGATTCACGGATCTGATGAACTCTATCAACGGGCTGTGAAAGACATTCTCCAACCGAGAGATGAATCTCAAAATTTTGAAGGCACTGCCAGACAGTCACTGGACTCCCTTTGCTACTTTATTGCATCATTCTTATTTAGATATTGTTACTCCTGACCATATCTTTTCAGAGCTTAAAGTTGAGGAGTTCGAGTTTGGTCTACCTCAAAGGAAGCAGCGAGCTGAAGCTGATACCCAAGTCGACCATGCCTTTAAAGCATCAGTCAGCATAGCTGCTCTGACGTCTAGCAAGGTTGAACCTTCACTTAGCGATCTACAAGAAGGAAACCTGGCCAAGAAGTATGCGCTGCTTGCCGTGAAGTATCAGAAAGAGAAGGAGAGGCGCAGGAAGCTCTCAAGAGTAGTCAGAGAATCCAAGGGTAAGACTTAATATACACCTAAGCGCAGTCCTGACTCACATACTTCTGAATGAAGGAAATAGGAGGACTCAGCTCAGTCGAAAGACAGCGAAAGCAAAGAAGAAAGAGTCATTACCTATTATAACTGCAAGAAGCCAGGACACTATCAGTATGACTGTCCTGAGCTCAGCACTGCTGAAAGAGCAGCACACAAAGCTCGAAGGGAGAAGTTCATTAAGAAGCGACAAGCATATATTATCGGTGAACTCTCAGACGACTCAGATGAAGTCGACTCCTTCATGGATTCATCAGACGATGAAGCGGAATTCATGGCCGTAGAGCTTGAAGCTGAAGAAGACGCTGAAAAGTGTCTCATGGCAGGAGAAGAGGATGAGGTAAACTCTCACGCTCCATTTAACTCCTCTTCACACTGCACACACGACACTATTTCAGGTGCAGATGAGAATCTGGACGTCGCGATTGCATACGAAGAACTACTCGACGAGCAGATTCAGATGAGTCTGCAGCTCAGTAAGACTCTTCAGGAGTTGGATACCCTGAAAATGGAGAATCAGAGACTTTTTCAGGAGAGTCAGGCTGCTACTGAGTCAGAAGGACTTATGTTGAGACTCAGGGAGGAGATAAACTCTCTGATGGTCAAGTCTCAGCATTAAGAAGATCAGATCTCAGCAATGACTTGACCCAGAAAGATACTGAACTGAGTCTACTGAAGCAAGAGTTATCTGGACTTTAGACCGAGCATGAATTACTGAAGAAGAGTGATGATGTCTGGAGGAACCTGATGACAGAGCGGTACATGGGCGCTGAAAAGAAGCTTGAGGTGATGCTAGTAAGAAACAAGCCTAAGCATTGCAAGGAGGGACTTCGATTCAGCCATGGAGCCTCCTCATCTGCCCCCGTACGCTCAGAAAACCGGCTAGCTGATAGATTTGTTCAAGGGGAGACTATCAATGCAGAGATTCAGAACCCCCTAGCTAAGAACAAACAAAAGATGAATGCACCTTATCCCGGCTATCGGCATTCGACAAGAAGATCGTGCACCAAATCACCCCGGTTCGGTCAAGGGGGGAACAAGCAAAGAAAAGTGGGCTGATCAGTATGGACCTCCTTAGCTGACACATCCAGCTCAGTATGGGTCATATTACTATGATCCTATAGTCAGGAGAGGACCTAAAAGTCAGAAGAAGAAAAAGAAAGTCGTATAGAAGGCAAAGATCAGCAGTCCACCTACTCAGAAGATCAGGACTCCTAAACCTGTAAAGCCTCAGAAGTCAGCATCGACCAGTCCAGTTGTCAAATATGTTGATCAAAGTGTGAAGAAATTGTCTGAGACCACCAGGGTCCTAAGACAGATCTGGGTTTCCAAAACTAACATCTAAGGACCCAAAATCAAAAATAAAGGGTACCTAAATATAATTCTGTTTTGCAGGTGCACAAGGACCCTTGGTATGTGGACAACGGATGCTCAAGACATATAACATACCAAAAGGACCTACTGAAGAATTATACTACTGAAGAAGGACCCCGAATCGAGTTTGGAGATAACGCAAAAGGCTATACCATAGGTTATGGAACACTCAGCATTGGAACCGCAATAGTTCTAAGAGTATCATACGTTGAAGGACTTCAGCATAATCTTCTCTCTGTTAGTCAATTTTGTGATAACTAGAATAGATTGATTTTTGACACTGGTTTTTGTGATGTCATTGATAAATCTATAGGGAAAACAGTGTTGTCAGGTTCGCGCAAAAAGAATATCCATGTAGCTGACTGGAACTCAGCTGAACCTGAAGCTTGTATGTTGGCAAAGAACGACAACATAACAGGATGGCTCTGGCACAGAAGACTCAGCCATCTCAATTTCAAGACGCTCAACAAATTAGCTAGAAACACTCAAGCAAGAGCACTGCCGAATGAAGTATTCAGCAAAGACACTCAGTGTGAAGCATGTTTGAAGGGAAAGCAAACAAGGAATCAAAATCCTCCTGTTCCATCTCCTTCCACTGATGGAATCCTTCAGCTGCTACATATGGATTTGTTCGGTCCAGTCTCTCCAGTGACGATCAGAGGCAAGAAGTATGCTTTAGTGGTCATTGATGACTACTCGCACTACACATGGGTCATATTTATTGCCAACAAGTCTGACGTCAAAACAGAGTTACCAACGCTTCTGAAAAAGCTCAGTGTCAAGAAGAACGCCAAAATCATCAAGATACGTTCAGACAGAGGAACTGAGTTCCTGAAATCTATGGTAGAGGAGTTCTGCAAAGCAGAAGGCATAGAGCATGAGACGTCTACCGCGCGCACGCCTCAACAAAATGGGGTTGCTGAAAGGAAGAATAGAACACTCAAAGAAGCAGCAAGGACCCTACTCGCAGACTCAGGACTCCCAACCAAATTCTGGGCAGAAGCTACTGATAATGCATGTTATACTCAGAACAGATCTCTACTGACAAAGCAGCATAAAAAGACACCATATGAATTATGGAACGATAGGAAGCCTTCTTTATCTTATTTCCATATTTTTGGGTGTTCGTGCTTTATCCACAATAATAGGAAGGATCAGTTGAAGACTTTTGATAGCAAGTCAGACCAGGGAGTCTTCTTAGGATACTCCCGAGTCAGCAAAGCCTTCAAAGTCTTTAACTATCGGTTGCGTGGAGGAAAACCCTCATGTTGTTTTTAATGAGTTTGCTACTGAAGACAGAAGCAGGAACTCTAAATCTGAATCTGAGGACATCAGTAAGCAGCTATAGGATCTGAGCTTGAAAGATAAACTTGAAAAGATCCAGCTATGTTGGGATGATGATTCAGATGAAGAAACTGAAGATAAGTCTACTGAATCTCAGCCAGCAGCAGAAGTAGCTGAACCGATTGACTCTACAAAACAGAGTCAATCCCAAGTAACTCAAGTCGATGAAGAAACCCAAGTGGTAACTGAGACCTCTACTGAGGATAATAATTCAGGGGGAACAAATGATGTTCCTAAGCTAAATGCCCCTGAACCTGGTGACTCAGTGGATCATACTCTTGTAACTGAATTGCTTCAATCTCAGAATAATACAACTGAAATGCCTAACTCACCTACTATCTGTGTTGAACAAATTTCAGATGAAGAGTTGAAACATCGTAGATCGTGGCTGGACGCTCACACTTCTGATCTGATTATTGGAGATCCTTCAGCAAGCGTAAAGACAAGATCCAGATTCTGCCAGGGAGAAAGCGCTTTGTATTCCTGCTTCTCGTCTATTGAAGAACTTTAGTCAGTTGAGGATGCACTTAAGGACGCTGATTGGATCATAGCCATGCAGGAGGAGTTGAATCAGTTCATGAGAAACGAAATTTGGGAGCTTGTTGACAGACCCCGGCATCGACATGTGATTGGAACCAAATGGGTCTTCAAAAACAAGCGAGATGAAAACAACGTTATAGCAAGGAACAAGGCAAGACTCGTGGCAAAAGGCTACTGTCAAGCTGAAGGGATAGATTTCGACAAAACGTTCGCTCCAGTTGCAAGATTGGAGGAAATCAGACTATTCCTAGTCTACGCAACACATCAGAGGTTTAGAGTGTATCAAATGGATGTGAAGTCTGCATTCCTGAACGGCGTACTGAAAGAAGAAGTGTATGTAGAACAGTCTCCTGGCTTTCAGCAAGGACATCAGGTCTAAAGACTCAGAAAGGCTCTGTATGGGTTAAAACAAGCACCCAGGGCTTGGTACGATACCCTATCTGAGTTTCTTCTTCATAAAGGTTTTCAGAAAGGCATAGTAGACTGCACATTATTCAGCATTCGACTGGAAGACGATATCCTACTTGTGCAGATCTACGTAGATGACATAATCTTTGGATCAAACAGCGTCATTATATGTCAACAGTTTGAGAAAATGATGGAGGACAAGTTCGAGATGTCAATGATGGGAGAGATGAACTATTTCCTCGGTTTTCAAGTCAAACAATCTGAGAAGGGAACGTTCATCAATCAAGGTAAATACACTCAAGACCTCATCAAGAAATTCGGTTGTACATCCGACAAACCAATCAAGATCCCGATGAACACGAACATGAAAATCGATCTTGATAAAGAGCGAGTATCAGTAGACCAAACTGAATTTCATGCTATTATTGGTTCATTATTATACTTAACAGCTACTCGACCTGATATAACTTATGCTGTAGGAGTCTGCGCTCGGTTTCAGGCGAATCCTAAGCAAAGTCATATGGACTCAGCAAAGAAGATTCTCCGCTATCTCAGAGGAACACCTGACATGGGTTTATGGTATCCATCTGATGATAATATTGAACTAACTGGTTATTCCGATGCGACTATGTAGGATGTAGAATTTACCGAAAGTCAACTTCTGGAACGTGTCAGTTCCTTAGCAGTAAGCTGATTTCATTGTTTTCAAAGAAACAACATTCAGTAGCGACATCAACTACTGAAGCTGAATATATGGCTGCCGGAAGTTGCTGCGCTCAAATCCTTTGGCTGAGACAGTAGCTACGCGACTATGACGTTATTCAGAATGAAGTGCCGATCTTCTGCGACAGTACCAGTGCAATTGCAATCACTCAGAATCTTATACTTCATACGAGATACAAGCACGTGGACATCAGACACCACATCATTCGCGATCATGTTAAAAAGAAGGATATCAGGATGGAAAAGATCCATACTGACCACCAAAGGGCAGATATACTGACCAAACCTCTAGCTGAAGCCAGATTCAGAGAACTTTCAGTAGAGCTAGGTCTGCTGGACCCTACTGACTCCAGTCAGTAAGTGGATTCAGGAGAGGAGCATTCAGCAAGGGGGAATGTTCACTCTTAGTACTGAGTAAATTCAGTACGTAGAGACTCAGCAACCATCTACACGAGGTATCAGCTGACTACGATGTTCAGCTGTCAGGTTTGCGTATCTCTACTCAGTAGCCAATGAAATATTCTGTGCATTTATGACTCAGATTCAACTTCGTATTCAATGCCTTAGAAAATATCATTTAATATAACGGTCTACATTAAATACACGACATTCTATGTAAAGTATGCTGAACTCTGCGGCGCATTTAATGCATGTCGTATCAAGTTACTTCTTTGGCTATTTACAACTGTATTTTGACTTAGGCGGCTAAATTGATCATTACCTATTTTATAACATTGAATCCTGGCCGTCCATCTCAAAAAGCTATTTCAAACTGAACTGTGGACTATTAACTGATCATCTTCTTTAACATATATATACACGTTCAAAGTTTAGAAACCGCCATTTCTACTCTGCATATTTTCGAACCCTAGCTTTTCTGAGAATATCCTTGCCTCCTTGCAACCTTATTTTCAAAAAAAAATCTCAGAAAAATCTTTGGTAAACTTTTCATGATCATTCAGTATCGTATATGTTAGTTTCAATATTTTTCGTTCGATACTGATCTATTGTTCTTGCAGATTACTGAATATGACAGGAACTCACGTAATCGTCCCTGATGATGTACAAGAGATCCTGGAAAAGGATCGAGTCTGGTGCGTGCCCATGATGGAGTTTTTAATGTTTGTGAACTCGACTACAAGGAGGATATATTCTACGCTCTCAGAGAGACTGGCCTCGAAGGTTTTCTGTTGAGGAAGCCATCCTATTTCCTCCCCCGCCAGATAGTTGAGCTCTATCTAAACTTGGAATCAGTTGAGGGGGACATCCATTGCCGTTACATAGTTCATTCAGTTGGAGACCCCTCCCATGCAATTACTGAGATCAAACAGATGTCGATCAGAGAAGCCCTTCAGAGTAGCTTCCAACTCCCCAGTGAGGGATTCAGCACCGTAGCCTACAAAGACGACCTGATGGACGAATACCTATAAGAATTCTTTGGGAAGCCTACCACGTTCAGAGCAGCATTCCCGAAGAATGTCATGCTTCCTAAGAACAGAGCGCTGGCCTACATAGTGACTCAGTTGCTGACGAGTCAGGCCGAGTCCTTTGATCAGGTGTCAAGGCCGAAGCTTCAGCTTATGATGGCCATACATGATCGTGCAAAGATCAACTGGACCGAATTCTTCTTGAAAGAATCCATGATGCAGTCCGCCAAATTCGACAAGAAAAGTTTTTGCCTTGCTGTGAAGCGAAAACTGTTATATGGACTGAAACTATCAGTAATGATAGAGGATTTCTACGGAACGGACAACATCACCTTTGCTTACAAGCAATACTTCAACCCAAAGAAGGTCCGGTTCCAGAGTAGGGCAGCGGCCCTTCAGCAGATTGGATCAGGGCCTGCTGATCCCAAGTCCGGAGCTCAGAAGACCTCCACTCCCACTAAGAAGAGGTCTCCTCCTAAATCTACTCCGAAAACTCTGACCAAGAGGCTGAAGAAAGTCAGTGAGTTCATACCGGAGGTAGTGCCAGAGGTCGTGGTTGCTGAACCACCTCTGCAACTGAGGGATAAATCTGAGTCATCCGAGAAGACTCCGTCAGTGGAGAAGGCCGTCTCCACTGAGCGAGGCAAGACAGTGGACCAAGGGGTCCAAGCTGAATCAATTCCAACATCTCAGAGCCCTTTGGATGTTCCACCACTGAGCAACATACCTTCTGCTGAGAAGCAGCCGTCTCCCATAGAAGTTGAAGATTCGGAGACTGCTTTTGAGTCAGAATCCATCGTGATAGAGGCTTCAGCTCTTCAATCAAGAGCCTCCCGAGATATTGTTGAAAGGATCCCAGAGATAGCCAGCCACACTGATCTCATCTTACTGGCAAGGCAGGCTAGGCTCCACATGCTAATCCGATTCTAGGAATGGCATAATCTGAACCGCTTAATCAAACACCACTCCTGTGAACAACTCCACGAGGAGGTACTAATAAGGAGTAAGATTGGCTACTCAGAGCCATCAGACATATGCTCCTTAGAAGACTTGAGGGCTGCCATGCTAGCCATGCTGAACGACCACCAACCCATTTCAGCATCGGCACCCTCAGACGGGTCTGACCCCGATGGTCAGGACCCACCCCGTGATTCAGGCCCTGAGAAGCCTGATGAGGGAACTCAACTGGACAAGGATGCTCCCACATCTACTGTTGAACCACCTCTCAGCATCCTTGGTCCAGGACAGTCGGCGGTTGGTACCTCGAAGTCAACAGAACCTTCTCAGCTGCTACTTAAATCTGCCTTCGAGGTAGCACCCAGCCCGAGAAGCCGACGCTCGAAGTCAGTGGCCAGGGCCCTGAGGAGTCAAGGGACTCAGAACCGACTCCTCGCCCGCGCCGTCCACAAGATGTGGAGGCAGACCACTCAAGCTCAGAGTGCGGAAATCAAGGGACTCAGGACAACCATTCAGAACACACCTATCCCTGATTTCTCCACGATCCTGACTGACGCACTCGCCGCACAAAGAGCCGACTTCGAAGAGCAACTGAAGATGATTCAGGCTGGCCAAGCAAAACTTCTTGAAGATTATAAGGCCACCCAGACAGCTCATACTGAATCAGTCTCCTCCATCTCTCAAACCTCTGACCTCAGGCTCCAATCTATTCAGAAGGTAATAGAAGAGAGAGTGGATAAACAGTTGCAGGATATCCAGACAGCAGCAGACGCCTCTCACAAGAAATACAGCGAACAACTCACTGAAGAGAGGAACGAGCTGCATGAACGACTGACTAAGCTGCAGTATGCCTTGGACGATTTAGTAGCAGGATAAAAAAGTCTGGACAAGAAGGTATATGTTCCCACCCCTGGCGTATTTGTTGATGCCAAAAAGGGGGAAGGAAAAGGAAAGATACAAGAAGGAAAGGTATCGAAGGTACCGAAAGGAGTGAGGACAGTGGCAGGAGCAAAGAGTCGACAAAGCTTGCTCCCAGCTTGGTCCCTCAACTCGATCAGTGAGTCCCATGGTGTCTCAGCAGCAGGCGATGTAGTGTCTGCTGAGACCGGCCCAAGCGGATCAGGACCCAAAGACTCTACTACTCGGCAATCCCAACTCCATCTGACATTATCAAGGAGATTGCTGAGTACGCAGAAGAGAAGTCAGAAGAGGAAGAAGTTCCTCTGCCTCCTCCAGTTGCCAGAAAAGGTAAGAAGATTCTGAAGCTTCCAACCCCTCCCTCTAAAAAGAAAGGACCTAAAAGGTATGTTACTCCGAAGGAAGAAGCTCAGATTGCTGCCGATGAAAAATTAGCAAGAGAAATTGTTGAGGCAGAGGCTGCAAACAAGCCAAAAAAGAAGCCAGCCAAAGGCAAAACCAAGGCTCCAGCAGGTGGAAGAAAGACTGGACCCAGACTGCCTTCCAGAACTCTGAAACTGAGGGATGAGGCAGATAAGGAAAAAGAAAAGGAATAGCAGCAGACAGCTGGTCAGCAGGGCACTTCAAAAGAAAAATCCACAACTCCTGCTGATTCAGAAGAAGAACCTCATGTACCCTCCTATGTTCCCTCGAAGGAACAAGATCTAGAAATGCAAGAGATTTGGGCTCAGATGGAGAGGTATTTGTATAGAGGAGAAGAAGCAAGACAGATAGAAGCAGCTAGAGAAAGGCTCAGACTAGCAGACTTAGAAGCTCTAAGGCTGAAAGCTGAAAAAGAAGCAAGCCAGGGGATTCCTGAAAAGGCAAACATTCGTTACAGATACAGAAGATTCAGGAAGCCTACTAACCTCAAACTCCACAGGTGGCCAAGAGTTGATGAATGGATGCCATGGGAAAGAACTCAAAGGTGGGAGTCACTGAAGGCTGATTACGTAAAGAGATATTACTTCTGGAGGTACTGGCCGAAAAGCACAAATTTGTCGCATTTGCTGAATGGCTTCTAAGGACCGACGTAGAAATATTGCTAGAGTTCAGAATGCCATAGCAGACAAGATCGATGTTAGAGTCCCAGCTCCAAGAATCATGCCGCCCCCACTTAAATTAGATGGCTCTGTTCACTATGGAGTTATTGAGAAAGAGATCAAAGATGCCGCTGAAGCCAAATGCTTAGAAGAAGATGATCCGGTGACTTTTCGGAGATGCGGAGGCGAGGAAGATCACATACAGAATGTATGGACTGCCCCTTCCTGAATCTAAATCGAAGGACTTCAAAGACAGGATTAAGCAGTTCAGATGATAGTTAGCTTATGTGTTTCTTGTGATTTCTGTTATGTCTTTCCTTAGTATAGTAGTTGATGTAACTGTATTGACAATTCTTCATATATATAAAAAAACAATCACTGTTGTTGGCCCTGACAATTCCTTATTGTCTATATGGCCTTGTTTGTTTTTGTGCTTAACACACAGAATCACTCAAGTGATTACTGACTCAGACACTCACTGAGTAATGTTATATTCTGTCAGTCTTTACTTAGTTAGATTCTGATCTGTTAGATTGCTTGGATGGGGTAAATGTTGTTAGAAAGGGGGAAATTGCTGATTAGTTTTCTGTATAGGTTCTGATATTTATTCCCTGATTCCCTTAGTAGTCTAGGACTTGAAGAACAACTCCACTAATTCTACTTGTAATACTTGTAAGGAGCTCTGTTTCTGATAAGTCATAGTGTTAGGTTTTGGTACCATCAAATAGGGGGAAAATGTTGGGAGATAATTCAGTCTTCTCACAATCAGTTAAGACATAACTCAGTAGCCCTGTGCTCTGATCATTCACTGAAGATTTGAAGATCCCAAAACCCCTATCTTGACTGATGAACCATTCAGTTGTAACATGTTTGTTTTTGTCTCTGAGGTTTCAGACTCAGTAGACACTCTTCATCTAGTTCAGGCGCTCAGTAGATTACCTGCCTCAGTACCAGAAGTAGAAGACTCAGTGATACTGGACTCAGCAAGAGCAGTATACTGAAAGGAGTCAGTAGAACTAAACTCAGCAGGAGTAGTTCACTGAACTCAGAGTTGATCCTCAGTAGAGCCGACTCGGCAGGAGCATGCTGCGAATAGAGATCGAGACTCGGCAACGGTGCGGACGATCTTCGTCTGTCAGGATTCTCTAAAGTCAAATCAGCAGAGTCAATACGAAGAAGAGAGAAGTCAGCTTTAGATCTCCTTGAAGTCTGTTTTACTTTCCTGAACCTCGACCAATGACAAGCAGCCAACTGTCCACATTCTTATTAAAGCTGCAAGTCAATAACTTTCCAGAAATAGAGGGAAAGGACACTGCAACCATACTTCGAAAGAGCCGTTAGCTACCCAAAAGAGAGAGACACAAGGATCGTCGTCTCCAACGGATCTATCCTTGCCTGTACTCTATAAATACAGGGACACAATTCAAATTGAAGCTCACGAGTGAACCAACGATACACAAGCGAACTGCAAACACAGAGCACTCAAAGAGCAACTTACAAATATCTTAAGTCTTCCGCAAGTAGTTCGAAGAAGTAATCTCCGGTGAAAGACGACATACTTGCTCATAGGGAACCAAGCTGAACCAGAATTATATAGCTTCTAGTATCCAAGCGACTGAATACAAACCCAAGTCTATACTTAACCGTTCGTTGCTCTAGAAGCCACTTTCTTGTTCCCTATCCCTCTAACCTAAGCTCAACTGATCACATCTATAGCTTAGACGAAGGAGTTCATATCTGAACTGATCCTTATTGTAAAGGACTCCTTCATAGTTGGAGAGTTTTTCAAACACTTAGTTTGATACCTTGTAAACTGAGACTTGCTCAGTATAAATCTCAAGACCAGTGTTTGTCCAGTGTACAAACCAACTGAGACTACCTCAGTATAATATATAGCCTCCTAATCTTTTGGGACAGTGGACGTAGGATCGTTGGATCCGAACCACTTTAAAAATCGCTTGTGTTCTGTGTTCGTTATTTACTGTTGCATTGATTATTGTGCATACTGAAAATATTTTTGAAATCATTCAACTGAATTTCAGCAAGCTTAATCTACTGCACTAACATACTGACACTGTTTTATTAAAAACGTTTTCTTAACTCAACTGAATTTGGGCCTACATATTTCCGCACTACTGAACTTTATCTGAACGGTACTGAATTCTGACTCTAGTCAACTAGCAGGCATCAATAAAGTCAGTCACTCTACCATACGATTCAGAACAGCTTATTTGGTCTACTGAATTTGTTCAGGACGACACTCTCCTGAAAATGACTGTTCGCGTTTAAAGTTGAGAAATCGGTTTTCAGGTGTATTCACCCCCCCCCCCTCTACACCTGAACGTTTACTCTCGGGACCAACATACGTCCACTGTCCTGTTTCCAGGAGGTCTTGATTAGATTATACTAGTCTCTCAGTGCATTCGTGCACTAGACAGATCTTAGTGACTTTATAGGGGTTTCAAACACGAGGTTTCAGATTTTCTCCAACTATGAAGGAGTTCTTACAGTAAGAATAGTTAGAAGATGAACTCATTTAGTTTCTAAGCTTATAATCTAACAATGAAGGCTTAGACTATAGAGATGGGAACTAGGTTAACTCTAGATAGAAGAACTATATCAATGATCTATCGGTTCAGTGAGTTCTTTGCTGGGTATGCTTTGAGAATGCTAGAGCTTGATCACTTTGAATGCTTTGTGTTCTCGGTGTCTTCAACGCTTGAAGATCAATCTCTATTTATAGTCTTGACTCATGAAATAGATCCGTTGGAGGGAACATAGACACGTGGCAAGAACGACAAGCAACATGGTCATCTTTATTTTTGAATGTTACTGTAGATACTCTCTCTTTTTCAACTAGAGTGCAACTATATGTCAGCGCAAGTATAGTGTTGACAACTCCTCATTGGTCGAGGTTTGTTGGTTGGTGAGACTTATTCGAACTCCAAGATTGATACTGAGTTGACTTCCTCTGATACTTTAGCCACTTTCTTGAATGGTCCTCTACTTGATATTCTCTAAAATCTTTAGCATGTTAGGCGATGCTTTGTACTAATTTACAACACCTGTTCAGTAGATTCGGCTAAGTCCTACTAAGTCTTTAGAGAACTGAGTCCCAGCAACTGCTGACCAGAAATAATCTACTGAGTCAAACAGCAGCTACTGAACGTTATCTAGCCTACTTGAGCTCCTAACATGCTTGAACTCAACTAAGCTATACATCTATTACATTGTATTTGTTGGTCCCGAGAGCACGTTTAGGTGTAGAGGGGGGGGGTGAATACACCTAAAACCTATTTCTCAACTTGTAACACGAACAGTCCCGTTCGGGGAGTGTGCCGTCTTGAAAGAGTTCGAGCGGACCAAATAGTTGTTCCGAATCGTGTTAAGCGAAAGAGGTACCGACTCTTTTGAGATCTCGCTAGCCGACTAAGTCGAATTCGGTAACTTCGGATGGAGTTCGGTGGTGCGGAAATGTGTAGGCCCAAATCGGTTGAGTGGAAAAACGTTTTCTTAAAAATAGTTTCGGTTCGGAAGAGTGAATCGAGATAAGTATCTTTGAAACTTAGTTGAATGATTTTAAAGATATGATATTCAGTATGAAGAGTTAAAATCAATGCAACAGTAAATAAGAGACACAGAGATTTTTAAAGTGGTTCGGATGCACAGGATCCTACGTCCACTGTCCCGAAAGGTCAGGAGGCTATTTATTATCCCGAGTTAGTCTCAGTCAACTTGTACACAGGACAAAGCCGCGTCTTGGAATTTATACTGAGCAAGTCTCAGTTTACAACGGGTATCAAACTAAAGTGTTTGACAAACTTCTCCAACTATGAAGGGGTCCTTTTACAATAAGGATAAGGTTCAAAGGTGAACCCCTTCGTCTAAGCTATGGATAAATTCAATTGAGCTTAGGGTTAGAGGGATAGGGAACGAGAAAGTGGCTTCTAGATCGACGAACAGCTGAGTTGTAGCTTTGAGTTCGTGTATCGTCGATTTGGATACTAGAGGCTTTTACATCTGTTTAGCTTGGTTCCCTAAGAGCTAGAAGGTAGTCTTTCGCCGGAGAATGTTCTTTAAGTTCTTGCGGAAGACTTATGCGATATTCTATTTTTGCTCGTTTTTCCGTTTTCTTGCTCGAGAGTGTGTTGGCTCGTTCTTTGCTTTTTGGCTCTCTGCATGCATAAAAAAACTTGAATCATCCCTCTATTTATAGAGAAGAGATTAGGAAAGATCCGTTAGAGACGATGATCCCTTTATCTCACTCTTTTGGTAGCAACGGCTCTTTTGAAAAAGGTGACAGTGTCCTTTCCCTCCTTTTCCGGAAAGTTGTTGACTTGCAGCTTTAGCAGGTAAGGACAGGTGTTGGCTTGTCATTTCCCGAGGTTTTGCGAGTAGTTGAGACGAGCAGGACTTCGAGGCATAATGAAGCGACTTCTCTCTTCCTCGTATTTGACTATGCTAATTGTTGTTCAAAAGATCGACGGTTCGAAAAAGCGCTGCCGTTATCGAGTCCGATCCCGTAGAGAGTACCGAATTTACTCTGCGAAGGTCGGCTCTTAGTTCGATGAACTACTCTGCCGAGTTCGGTTCATTTGAGTCTTTCGATATCTTGCTCTCGCCGAGTCTAGTACATGCGAGGCTTCTACATCCGGTGTTGAGGCCGATAATCTCTTATTGCCCTGAACCGGTGCGAGTGTCTCACGAGTCCGAATCCTCGAGAGACAAAAACAATTACAAAGGAATGGTTCACCAATCAGATAGGGTTTTGAGATCTTCAAATCTTCATGGGATCACTCAGGGTATAAGCCTACTGAGTGCATTTCAGTACGGAAGATAGAATCATTTCCCACTATGTAAAACCGTGCTGAGGACTGAATCATCACCCAACAGTATTGATACATCATTCAACCACGGGTTTTGGAAACTTCAAATCTTATACTAAATCATCACGAAACATGTATCTTCATTTTAAGAATTAGGCCGTTATAATAATTAATTTCCACGAGTAGAAATGTGAGAATCTTTTTTTAAAGGACCAAATACTAAATTGTTATTCTATTCATCTGATAAAAAAGTCTTTTATTCCATTTCGGAATTTCACACGTAACGAGTCATCTTTTCCATTTGACAAATTACTGCAAAAGTATTATTTAAATAACTCATAATATACACACAACAAACAATTTTAATTAATAACGCTACTTAATAAAAAGAAGACGAGGGAGTATTAATTAAAGATGGAAATATTATTTTGTGAAGAGTGAAATAAGAATTTGAAAGTAAGCAGTAATTTGCATAAACACAAAACATTGAACTCTTGAACGGTTGGATCCCTCATAAAGCTGCCTGAACCGCGCTCCATTAGAAATATTCCTGTCAACATCTGATGGAAAACGAAAGTAAGAGAGGCTACGCATGGGCTATTTCAGCCGGATTTAGCGCTGCTCTTGCCGCCATTTCTGCTAAATTCTTTTCATCCCAGGTAAATTTCAACTAAGAACCGTTACTTCATTCATTAGTCCATTCTGGTTGAACTTGATAAATAGGCGGTGGGAACTAGGTTTAGGATATATTCAATTGCAGTTCATGTCTTGCCTTGTTCTTGATGTCGCTTGAAAATTGTACTGTTTGTATTTATAATTGTTGCAAGTGATTACTGAATCCCCTTACAAGTGGAGTGAAAATGGCTCTCTCCTTCTCGAATTTTCGTATACGGTCAAATCCAGTCAGAAGTCGAAGAAAAAAATGAATCAATCTCTGTCATACCCCATGTATGCTGTGCTGATTGTCTAATTTGCTTCCGATGACATGCGTGCATTTTAAAATAGTAAGAGTTACAATATTCTACTTGAAATAATATCTGGAGCTCATGATCTCATGAGTAGCTACTTGATCAGAAGATTGATTTGTGATTTCGAAGCTCAATTGTACACTACACCCCAACTATTTCGGACCAGGTTGAGTTATTATATATATTTAGGGAATATAAGCTCGAATTTGATGGCACAATCGTTGCCAGTTCTCCAACTGGCACCTTTCGAATAATTACTTGCAGCACGTGTTGGCAATGTTTTTTAATCCTCAATTGACTGAAAACCATATGCACGGTCTGGAAAAGTGCAGTCTGTAGGGCATGACGATATGTTCACCAAAAATGTATTTTTACTGATAAAATACATGAAGAAAGTACGACACTTGATGGTACTATATGTTCAAGGAAATATGACATGTTTAATCATTTATAAGTTAATAATAATCATTAAGGAGAAATGAAGCCTCTATAGTTATATGACAGACTTTCTCTTCTTTCATTCTAAAGTAATATAAAGCTTTTCATGCTGCACCTTATTAACACACATGCTTGGCCATGCTCCAGCAAATTTCATATAGTTGACTGACGGTCAATTTCATGATGCTATTGAGATACATGGTCCTCTTCTACACCATTAACTTACTTGATCAATGTCTTTATTAGTGTCAACTTTTTCACCACAGTTATCAATCTTAGTCACTAAGTGCCGTGGATTTGGTAGATACGGAATAAGAATAAATTTCCAGTTGGTGAGATGATGTTTTCCATTATATTGCTTTAGACAGTAATATGTGGTATCATTTCCATTGAGATATCCTACCTTAGTATTCTTATGCAGTTATTGCAAATACATGCATATGAATCGATGATGATAACACTATTGAATCATCTGTCGGTTTTTCCAATGGCTAATCATTTGTTTGCAGAATATTGATTATTATTCTGTATATATTGCGTGCAATGATTCTAATTGACATCTTCAACATTACAGTTGAAATATTTGCTGGTCGTGCTTTTCAATATTACAATGTGGGGATGTTATGTTAATAGCATGAAGTCTCTCTCATCCTTGCAAGCTACGGGTACAAACTTTGCAACAAACTTTCTATCTTCTGGAATGTCTGGATATTTTCTCTTTGACGAAACACTACCTTTTAAGGTATGTTTTTCATTCAGTAAGCTAATGCTCATTATTTTCCAACATACTTAAAAAGTTTTCTGGTTCCCTACATGCAGTATGATTAGAATTTAGATTGCTGCATAAGCCATATACATTGACAATCTATTCCATTTGTACCTTAGTGACTAAGAATCTTTTTGTCCTCTATGACCAGGTAATGAGTGGGTCTGACTGTAACTTAATTAATTTTCAAGAAAAAACTTAATGATAAAATCTTGAGCAAACCACTAGTAGATACCCATTTTGTCTCCCTATAAGTTCTTGCAAATATTGATGCTATATGTTTAGGGAGACACTAGCTTAAAACAGCAAACCGGCTGTCATGTAAAGCTGCTGAATTTATGGAATGTGATTGCCAAACTGAATTTATTGATTTGGTGAGGGTATTGGGAAATAAATGACTTACTGATCTTGTGAACAATACATAGATTAACTATGAAAAACGGTCAAAGTAGTGGTATCTCTAATCCATTTTGTCGTTTAAGAAATTGACTTATATGAATTAAAGTTGAGTGTTAGTGTATATTTTTTAAATCCTCATAATTGAAAAGGAGGAAATTAGTGACCCTTGTTATCTGCCGAACTGCATCTTGTGTTGAAGTCTCGCCATATTTTGAGTTATTCATGCATGGAATGGTGGGATACTCGATCCTGTTTCCAATTACCTATTTCATTAATGAGACAGAAAATATGGCCACACATGTTTATTTCGCGAATTGTAATTTTTAAAAATAATAATTTGCTATGTATATCACACATAGACTTCCATATACATAGTTGAAGTAGTGACTACTGACCACTGTTACTATCTAAACTGAATATGATGTCTACCGAAGTATGTAAATGTATAAGATAATTGATAAGTTATTCTACACTCTCCCTTAAGCTAGAGAATATTTATAAAGGATCAATTTCCTCCCAATAATAAATGATTGATTAGTTAGGAAAACAGTAACTTGGTTGGACATTGAACTAAATGGAGCGGATATAACTTGGTGCAATACATACTCATAACGTAATGACAATCAAAATTAATATGTTTAGTCCTCTCTTGAAAAACTCAATTATTTGCAATTTGAATGGCCGTTTGGTTATCAAAAGACATAAGGTTCATAGTGGGTGAACCTCAATTGCTCAAGTAGATTTTCTAGTATGCAAATCATCGCAGTCAAGAGCCATGACTTTATAATCAACATTGACAGAAGATGTAGCAACAATATTTTGTTTGTACTAGCATATTCAGCATCTGGTGATCATTGTTTCTAAATATTGCCCTACATAAGTATTCCAGTTTCTTTTAGGCGTAGAACTGTTAGAGTAAGTGGGAGTTCGTCAAATGAACTATTTTAGTGAAACAATGAGATATTGAGATAAGAAATAAACTAAATAACAACCTCTTTTATAATTCATAGGCTCTCTGGAAACCCAAATCCTTATAAAACTCTACCAAGGAATCCTAATCCTAGTCTGGAAGACCCAATCTGTAACAACTCATTCCCCTTCCAATAGCCTTGTCCACAAGGCTGAAATCAGAAATCCACCTGCACTCCTTAGGGACCAAGGTGTTTGAATCATCTCCAAGCTTAACTGTGGTGTGGACGTTTTCATCTAAATGGGAAAACAATTCTTTATTTCTGCTTATGTGAATACTGCAAGCTGAATCTAGTAACCACTGATCTTCATTTTTATCAACAGCTACGACATGACTCTTTGTAAGTGCCATCTTTATTTCATCTTCAGTTTCTGCAATTCGAGCATGGCTGTCTCTAGTATTCGATACTATAGTACGACATTCACGACTGTAGTGACCATACCTTTCACAGTGCTGACACTGGATATGAGATTTACATTCAGATTGAAGGTGTCCATATTTTTGACATTTATGGCATTGAATACTAGTTTCGCTTTGAAATGTACCGCTACCTTGTTTACCTTGGCTTGAGTCAGCCTTCAAATTCCCCCCTCTACCTCTGAAATTCTAGTCTCTTTGAAAATCATTACCCTTCGTTGTGTAGGTCCATTGTTTTTCACATTTGTTTGAGCCTTTAAAACCTGCTCAAATGTGCCACTTGATCTCTCGTTCGTCGCCTCTCACTTGAGACCAAAGATGCTTGTAAATCATTTAGTGTGATTGTAGTTAGATCTTTTGCTTCCTCAATGGCTACTATCACATAATCATACCGAGATGAAAGTGTACGCATAATTTTCTCCACAACTTCTTTCTCTATGTCATCGTTGTTTGATTTTATTCGATGACGAGTTTGTCAATTCGTGAAAAAGAATCACGAATACTTTCATCTCTTCCTTGCTCCATCAGCTCAAACGGACGTTTTAAGCCCTGCAACCTCGTCCTTTTGGGGTCAGCACCTTCATATGTTTTGAGCAAAATTCCTCAAGCCTCTTTTGCTGTTGTGGCATGAAATTTTTTCTCAAACACAGACAATTCCACTGATTGACAGATTAGAAATGAAGTTTTTTCGTTGAGCATATGATCTTTCTCAACTTATTTTTCGTCAGCTTTCTCTTTATCTCCTTCAGCTGGTTCAACAAAACCTTTCTTGAGAATTTCTCCATACCCGCTTGTTTTTAAACTCAGCGAAATTCGATTTTCTGTCGAACTTGTATATGGTTGTTTGAACTTGACTGCTGGAACTTGCTACAATTTTAACACAACTAGGTCTGATACCTGATGTAGGCTGGTAGAAATTTTGATTGTTTTGTAAAAGGTAAAGTTATTGAAAAGTAAACACGCAAAAACACACTGCAATTTTCTCTCCAAAACCTCAAAGAGCTCGCTGGAGCTTCACTTCTTTCTTTCTTCACTGAAAAACTAATTAACATCATTGTACAAGAGACTATCCTATTTGTAGGACCTCGACATTAAAATATTACAAGAAACTAACTTCTTCATGGAGTAAATCTATATTAACCACTAGTTCTATTAGGCACTGCCTCACAAAAGTATGGTGACTTCTAATTATTTGTAGAATGGCAAAGTTTAATTATCTAACAAGATTCAATTCATAAACTAATAAAGTGATATTTTATAAGGACTACTAAATAAGCATCAGTAATTGTTATCTGCTCTTTGCCGAATTATTTAACCTGAACAAGTTGTAATTGTTTATTCCTTAGTTTCTATTTGTAGTCACTTCTGAAATCAAGTATGCCACTATAGTGGTTTGCAGGTGCTGCACTGATTGTAATCGGCGTTATAGTTCTAAGCAAGTCAAGCAATGAAACGAAAACACATACGAGTTAACAGCAGGTCCTATGGCTGTTGATTTGATGCTCACCCTGTTAGTTGATTTTCAAATGTGGATGGAAGCAGATGATAGATGGCTACAGAAGGCTGCGAAGTTGAGAATGAACCAAAAAACTCTGCTGACTATAGGCAGCTTAGCATGCTGGCCCATATCTTTCAGAGTTATAATTTTATTTTTGGTATTTGGAACAATGAGGAATTATTTTGCCTTCATTCTGCTTAAATTCGTATTTAATACAATTCTATTCGATTGGTGGGTTTCATTACATTGATGAACGTCTATGTCACCTTCTATTCAATTACTCCCATCTATCCAGCTATTATTGTCCAATTTTTTTTGGACACGGAGATTAAGAAATTTTATTTATGTGTTTATTTTATGAGTTTTAATTATTATAATTCGAATTCTATTAATGCATAGTTAGTTGAGGTAATTGATTTTTTTTAAAAACAATTTAAAGTTTCCAAAAAGTGAAGAATAATACTCCCTCCGTCCCACTCATACTTGTCTTGTATACCATATCGGGGCGTCCCACTCAAACTGTCCTATTTCCATTTTGGAAAATAATAAGAGAAACAAATCAGTTATTAATGTAACCTAATTACACCATTAACTCACTAATGGTGCACAAATTATCTACGCCTTTTTTATTTTGGCACCCTATCATTATCTCTCTCTATCCCCCCAAACCCTAGATCTGCCGCCTCCTCTCTCAAATCGAACTCTGCCTCGCTCCATTCTTGCGCGATGATGAAAAAAAACACCGTTGCCCTCCGCCTCCCCCTCGATGATGGAAGCCCTCCTCTCGAATCTACCTTCTCCGAAAGTTTGGGAGTCGCCGATGATCTTTCTGAGTCTGAGACGATGGACGAAGAGTGTGAAAGGGTGGAAGAAACTCTTCTTGGTGACCAGTCTTGTGTTGCCGATGGGCTTTTTGAATCCAGCTATTCCTCTGAAACGGTGGACGACGGGTCTGAGAGGGTGGAAGAAACTCGTCCGACCGATGGGTCTCCTGTAGTCGATCGGGATGAGAATGGCGGTGAAATGGCAGAGAGATCCCGTCTGAGCACATTGGCATCCCAAAAGAGCGAGCTTGGTCGCGATTTGGAAAGGATGACTGAGAAGGAGTTCATGGAGAACTTGATGCGGATTTGGTGCCCAGCCTACTTTAATTTGGTGAGATCTTCTCCGAATGAACTTTCTTAATTTATAACTTGTTTGCGGAGTTGGTGCCCTGCCTTCTGATTTATGCCAATTATTAGTATGAGTGGTTGGGGTATGGGCTTTGAGATGATGAAATTGTGCTCATATTGGTGTCATTCATATAGTAATTGTTGTTTGTTGCCTCCTTGCTGCCGGCTTATGAAATTATGGTAATATTTGTTGCCTCGCCGTCCCGTTGAAATTATGGTCATATTCGGTGCCCTGCCTTCTGATTTTAAAGTTGCATGTTTAATGTTCATACATAAACATCTTTACAAAAGACTTGGACACTACTCCTATACAAAGCTACAAACGATTTGGCCACCACTGCTATTTAAATCTACAAAAGACTAGTGATGCTATTGCTATTTAAGTCTAATTTGGCCTTTTAAATAACAGTTCAGTCTTCAACAAATAAACCTAGTCTGTTTTGAAGTTGTTCAAGTTCTAGACGAGTGTCATTCTCAAGCATATAATGAATGCACTCTTTAACAAGTTCAGTTGGTACTTCCAAGTCCGTTGGAAGTCTTGATTCTCTAATTAGGGCATCCTTCCTCATATGAGGGAGTTTGTAACTTGATTTTGGCCCTTCACCCTCATGATCTCCATCATGCAAGCTTGCGAGCTTATGAACACCTTATTTAGAGTCATAGGAGATAATTCTTCATAAGAAGAAATAACCGCATTCACAAGCTTTGCTCGACATTTAGGCATTTATTGGTTACTTGGATTCTTTGAATAGCTATAATCCATCCCAAATCGTTCACATTTGTGTCTGGGGAATTTGGGGGTTGATTAATCAATCTGATGTCAAAGCCATCTGCACTAGCAACACACCTAAAATCCTCATCACAGTCTTTAATATGAGGCCTAGCATTGTCTTGCTGAATAAATATCATTTTGCTTTCTGTTGAGGGCCATTTTGCCTTGATGGCTGGTACAATCTGCATTTTGTATCATATAAATAAACATTATGATTTGATATAGTAGGTTTTTTTGGTTAAGCGCATTATGTATAAACGCATGCTTGAAAAAATGCATTATATGAAAAATCTGCATTATATGTAAAAACTGCATTACTCATACTAAAAACCTGCATTATATGCATACTGCTCCATACTAAAAACTGCATACTCATACTAGTTACAGTTTTAAGTCACTCATGTAATGTACATAGTTGAATGACATATAAGGGTAAATTGCAGTGAGTACATAACTTGTTCGATCTCCATACCTGGTTGATCAAGCATGTTTTCACGACTTCTTTTGTTATAGATTGAATCGGCTTAGTCTCCAAAGTGCCTTTAGGTCTATTTTTGCTGCCTCTAACTGCTGGGATTTGTTGTGTGAATGGAAAAATACCAATTTTGCCATCAAACACAACACATCCATTTGCATCAAAAATAGGTCGGCATACCCGCACATAAACATCACCTTTGTGAGGAATTTCTTGCTTTTACATGTGCGGTGTGGTTCGGCCTCGCCGGGAGTAAGGTAGAATCGATGCGATGCACGTGTAATGTAAAACCATTTCTCGTCTATGTGGATGGTATTGTGCATGCTCTTAAACTTCAATATGTTAAGTACTCTATCAAACTCTAGAGCCTCTATAGAAAATCTAAGTCTAAGAAGTTTATTTGGAGCAGTTAGATTAGGACGAATGACACTAGTATGAGCTTTGATCAAGCCTCGAGTTGCCCACCTTCCTACTGTGCTTTTGCTTACCTTAATACCGTCTGCAAGATTTCGTATTGTACTTCTTTTATGCAATTCCAAGCTTTGAATGAGCTCCAAGTCGACGTGAATTCGGGTTTTGCTTACTCTATCAACTTTACCGCTTTTAAGCCGGATAACTTGCCCTTCTTCTTGTTGTTTTTTTGCTGTAGCCCAAAGACGGCTGACGGTTCGTGGCGACACTGCGTAGATGACAGCTGCTTCGGTGATCTTCCCTTTCAACACTTTACCCGCATTGCAGTTTCGTAGAAGAAATTGGACAATGCCATTCCTCTCGTCGGTTGACAAGTTTTTGCTTCGCATAACTCTCATATTAATTTTAGTGATGCTTTTGTAATGAATGTTTGTACTCCATTTCTCGTTTGTAAAGCCCCTATATATAGATAAGTAAAGGTGGGAAATTTGAAACTTAATTTGATTTCACTTGAATTTCGAAGAAGCTTTTATTTGGAGGGAGTATCGGATTTGGCGCTGTCCCCCCCCAAACCAAATGTGATTCTTCTGATTTTTAACACATCACCTCCGTGTTAAAAATTGAAGTACTATTCACAGCCAAAAAAAAAAAAAAAACCATGACAGCAAAAAAAAATGGCGATCAAATAAAAAAAATTAAACAGTAATATAATTTTGGCTTTTACAATTAGTTGGAGTCATTTGAATTAAGAAAATTAATTATATTGAGGGCCACAAGCATTAACAACACAATACCCACTTTATTAAACTCCGTGCCAAACTTCAACATGACAAAATGAGTGGGACGGAGGGATTAAATTTTTGAGTTCGTAGTGGAACAAAATAGTGTGCGTGAAAGAGAGTTTTGGAGAGTATAAGAATTTGGGGATGGGTAGTAAATAAGGAAGAGCTAACTTCATTTTAGGATGATAAATTGGCTTAAATGATCCCCATATCGGTAATTTTTTGCCAAATTGGTCTCAAATCCGAATTTCTTGGCTAAATTTGTCCCTAAAATTTTAGATTTTGTTGAAATTAGTCATTGCGTTAATTTTTTCGTCAGTCAACGGTTAGTCAATGTAATTTTAAAAGATATATTAAAATATTAAGAGAGTACATTCGTAATAAAATTTCGGAGGACTTCCGACAAAAAATATGTGCACAAAAATTTACTTTAACACCAAAATAATTTTACCATAAAATTTATTGAGGACCAATTTGACCATATTTTTATTAGGGACCAATTTGACCAATATTTTGATCAAGTTTTTAACTCAATTTTGAGAATATATTAAGAATTAGAATAAAAATGAATTAATTTTTGACCAATTCATTTAACTACGTGTATCCTATTTTTAAAAAAAAGGCCAATCTGGCCAAAATACGGGATAAAAAAATTTCTTGGAGTAAAGATTTCATTTTTTACCCTAATTCTCAAATATATTCCCAATTTTGAGGTGAAAAACAGTGGTTGTTGTAAATATATTTTAGATGACATATACTGAAATGACCATGAAAATCCTAAAAGCTCATGAGCCCATCTTGTATTCTATAAATAGAGGTCTCCACCCTCATAATAATATACATCTGATTCCTGCTCTCTATATTATTCTCTACTTCTATTTAGCTTATAACACGTTATCAACACGATTGTTCTCTTATTTAAAATCACTACTTCGTGCAAGCCGTCAACTAGTCAAGAGAAACATGTTTCTCCATTACCGCCGCCAATCATCAAGAACTACCGCAGCCAATCATCAAGGAGGTAAATATATATAAATATGAGTTTCTTAACTTATTCATGATAATGAAAAAATGAATTTCCTTATGAGAGAACAACTCATATCGTCGTTATTGCCCATATTTGGTAATTGTTGTTTTAATATTGTTGGTTAGTTCTTGGGGTAATGTATGTCGCCGATTTAATCCTTGGGATTTATTTATATATTAATCAATTCTTGTTCCTGAAATAGGACAATTTATAGTCCTGAAGAATATTATATGCTCTTGAAGATCAATTTCAAAACATAGTTTCAACTTGAATTGTTGCACCAGAAGTAGCACAATCAATATTCTTGAAGAATATTTCATGCTCTTGAAGAGCATTTACTCTACATAAGCTTTTATTTATTTTCTTGTTTATTTAATTTAATGTTAAATCACAATTATTACTCTCGAAGTAGCAACAATCTATATTCCTGAAGAATATTACATGCTCTTAACGAGCAATTCAAACTTACTTATTGAAATGATTTAATTGTTGGTCCAGAAGTAGCACAATTTAATATTTCTGAAGAATATTACACACTCTTGAAGAATTATTAATATTATCTATGTATTTACTAGATTAAGTTTTTTTTATTCATGCACAATGTATAATATTTATATCTATATATATACATACAATCTTAATTTGTTGCTCCGGAAGTAACACATAATTAATAATACTGAAGAATATTACGTACTTTTGATGAGCAATTCATAAAATATGTCTTATTGATGGGTGAATCTTGGTTCTTGAATTGTTATTATTGTTTCTCCCGAAGTAGCGCAATTGATATCCCCAAAGAATACGATACGATTGGGTTTTTCGAAAATATTAACCTTTCGCCTGAAGCAATTTAATATAGACTAAAATTGTTGCTCCTGAAGTAGCACAATTTGTATTCCTGAAGAATACTACATGTTCTTGAAGAACGATTCAAGCTCTTGATTTTAACAAATGTTGTATGTTTATAACTCTAATTGTTGATCTTAAAGTAGCACACTTAACTCTACATGTTCTTGGAACAACTAAAACTTGTCATTTTGAAATCATATATCACAACAACCTTACTTTAATTGTTGCTCATGAAGTAGCACAACTAATATTCTTGAAGAATATTACACCTTCCTAAAGAACATTGTATATTTAAAGGTGTTGGTCCCGAGTGTACGGTCAGGTGTAGAGGGGGGGGGGTGAATACACCTGAATCCGATTTTCTCAACTTCGAACACGAACAGTCCTTTTCAGGAAAGTGTCGTACTGAAATAATTCAGCAGACCAAATAGCTGTTCTGAATCGTGTGTGGCAAAGAGTCTAACTCTACTGAGATCCGCTGGCCGGCGAGTCGAGTCGGTATCAAACGGGTAGAGTTCGGCGGTGCGGAAAAGTGTAGGCCCTAATCGGTTGAGTGGAAAACCGTTTTATGCAAGTCTCAGTTTAGCAAGTAGGCGGTTCGGTATCTTTGAGATAGTTGTATGATTTTAAAGAAGATTTTCGGTATGAACGGTAAAATCAATGCAACAAGAATCGAAAAGCAATAACAAGACACGAGATTTTTAAAGTGGTTCGGATATCAATCGATCCTACGTCCACTTGTCCCGAAAGTTCGGGAGGCTATTTATTATACTGAGTTAGTCTCGGTCGGCTTGTGCAAAGGACAAAGCGTGGCTTGGGGATTATACTTGAGCAAGTCCCAGTTTACAAAGGCATCAAACTAAAGTGTTTGACAAACTTCTCCAACTATGAAGGAGTCCTTTTACAATAAGGATTGAGTTCAAATATGAACTCCTTCGTCTAAGCTATAAGTATATTCGGTTGAGCTTAGGGTTAGAGGGATAGGGAATGAGAATGTAGCTTCTAGATCGACGAACAGCTGAAATAAGCTTTAGGTTCGTGTATCGTCGATTTGGATACTAGAGGCTCTTCTAACAGTTTAGCTTGGTTCCCTATGAGCTGAGAAGGTAGTCTTTCGCCGGAGATAGATCGTCAAGTTCTTGCGGAAGACTTAGGGTTTTCTGGTTCTAGCTCGTTTGAATGCTTGTGTATGTTTTCGTCATTTAAGCTTATGCGCATTTTCTCTTCTTGAAATGTCCCTCTATTTATAGAGCAGAGATTGGAAAAGATCCGTTGGAGACGATCTTCTTCTTTCTCTCTCTTTTGGTAGCAAACGGCTCTTTTGAAGTAGGTAACAGTGTGCTTTCCCACCTTTTTAGGTAAAGGTTTGACTGCAGCTTTAGCAGGTGAGAAGACACGTGCGTTCTTGTCATTTGTCGAGGCGGATAGAGTGGTTGAGAAAGCACAGACTTCAAGGCAAACTGAAGCTGACTTCTCTCTTCCTCGTATATGACAATGCTGATTGTTTTTCAAAAGTATCCGACGGTTCGGAAGACGTCTACCGATCTTGAGTCCGATCCCGTATTCGGTAGGTAGATAGGCGAGTAAAGTCTACGAAGATCGCTACGAGTTCGAATGGCTTGCTCTGCCGAGTTCGGTTCCATCGACTCTTTCGATATCTTGCTCTGCTGAGTCCAAGATGTGCGAGTTTTCTACTTCAGTGTTAAGGCGGATAATCTACTGAGTGCCTTGATCAGAACAGAATGTCTACTGAGTCTGAAACCTCAGAGACAAATAACGATTACAACGGAATGGTTCACCAATCAGATAGGGTTTTGAGATTTTCAAATCTTCTCAACATTCAGAGCACTAGGCTGCTGAGCATGGTTCAGTATAGAAGATAGAATCATTTCCCATCGAGTAAGACTATGCTGAGGATAGAATCATCACCCAACAAAAGGTATGTTATAATTTAAAGTATTACCTAATTAAATGTGAGATCCGGTAGATCTCAAAATTAGAGTGGTAGCAAGAGTTCCTCTACACTTGACAACTGCATTTCTAATATTCTATTGTGCCTTAATTTCTTTTCAAAAATAAATATGAGATCCTGTAGATATCAAAATTTGCAATTTATTGCATTTATCTTGAATAAAATTAAATTGTTTCTCTAGAAGTAGCACAATTACATTCCTGATGAATGGCCATATTGCGAGAGTAACATTACTATCACATTTTTGTGGAAAATATCTCAAATATAGCAATTTTTATATATTATTTAACATTTGCTCATGAAGTAGCATCATTTATATTTCAGAAGAATATTAAATGCTCTTAAAGAGCAACTCGTATTTTCGATGATATATGTTATTTCTGAATGAAAAACATTACTTATGTCTCGTTGACATTAATGCACTCTTGATATGATGTTCATATGCCAATAAAAGGCATGGGGGAGACAATAATATAATGAAATGATTGCGTAAAGATATTAATGACTTGTCCTCCCTAAAGCTCAAAACGAGTAGATGGCTCTTAAACTGCAAGATTTTAAAATTTAGTGCATCGACATCAATTAAAAGCCCCCAAAGAGCTTCTATCATTCTATCAAATGATACTAAATTAACTATTGAGCATGTTCTTTACTCTTGTAAGTCTAGAAGACACTTACTAAGTTTTAATGATATCCGCTGCAGTGAATACCATATTGAAATAATATAAGAAAGTAGTGATACATATTCTTGTATAATTTATTTTGTATTTAGTCAGAAGCTAACAAAAGAAAAGTTTCCACATTACCATCTTAAATGTATTACACATTTATGAAAACAAGTGAGACAAACCATGAACCGGAAGTTCAAAGGGCTTTATGCTTTAACATCATAGTTTTGGACATTTACGAGCAACTATAATGCGCAACATAATTAAAAATTTATATGGGCGCAACACAAAGATCCTGAAGAATCTCTTAATAAAAGAATTTTCATGATTTGCTTGATTTCTAGAAGAAATGTAGCACTTGTTAGAGCTACTAATTCATATAATAAAGAACTCAATTCCCTCAAGAAGATTTATCTTGATAAGAGCTAGTAAGTTTATTAAACTCCAAGTTCCTCCTAAAGATGATTTATATTATTAAATAATTAGTTGCTCATATCCATACTCAAAATGATATTTGTCCGTATAAAAACGATCTCACATTAAAATTGTTATTATGATGAAATAACATTTCCAACATTAGTTGGAACATATGTCACATTTGGATTCCTAAAGTAATCAATGTGAAATCTACATTCAACAAAAAGCACAAGAAAAAACTAGTCACGTTTGGATTCCCGAAGTAATCAATGTGAACAAGAAGTCGAAAGACTCACTTGTAAAAGATTGCAAACCAACTTCTTGATGCTTTTAATTTTTGTATATAAAAAAGTGACAATGTTATACATTTGCTGTAAATACCCCCGTAAGAATAAATGTCCCCGAAGGAAAAGTACAAATGGTAGCAAATGAATATAGAGTTCATAAAAGATATGGTCGACCAATTGGTTCTAAAATAAATTTTGTGTCTAAGAAAAGGGGCACAATATATGAACCAAACAATGATGATAATGATTAATCAATCAAATGAAGTTCCTGAATAACTACAAGCGTCTGAAAATATTGATATTTCACCTTTTAATATGATTCTTGAAATAATAATAGAGGATCTTGAACGATGATCTATAAGATATTTTCAAGATAGAAATAATTGACCAAAGAGGAAATAAGTCATACAAGGTGAATTAATATTCCCTAGAAAGCCGGAAAAAATTTGGACCTGTAGTTCAAATCCGAAAAAAATACCCCCGAAGGATATAAATGTGTCTTTGTTAGAAAGAGAAATGAAAATTGCGAGATATAGGGCAATACTCGTAACACAAGTCTCTCTCAAAGATCGAGAATCAATTATAAAAACTCTCTAACAATTGACGCTAAATTTTAGAGTTTTGATTAATCTAGTTATATCATAGAGGCTTGATATGCGCCTTATGAATGTAGTAAATGTCTATCTATAAATATATACTTAAAAATCCCTGAAGGATTTAACTTGTTTGAATCACGTAAGTCATAAATATATTTTTAAGTAAACTGCAAAATCGTTGTAAGAACAACGCATATCTCTTGAGAGAAGAATACAAAAGTGAAGATATTTGCTCATATGTTTTATAAAAGAAAACTGATAGCAAAATTGTTTATATTATTACTTGAATTTGATTAGAACTCCTGAAGAGTTTAATACTTGAAATATTACCTATATACTCCGTCAAGATGTCATATATAGGGCCACTAGTTGTGGACTATTTTATTGATTGATATGTTGATCCAACTTACGTCATTGTCGGCATTAGGGGGATATATGAAATATGAATGATAGAATGCCGCAAATATCTGGTTGCATTAATTATTTAGATTCACGCACTATAAACTAGAACTTCGTCAAGTTATTTAATGCAAAATGAAAGAACTTGTTGGGAGATGATTCAGTAGCCTAGTGCTCAGTAGATTTGAATGATCCCAAAACCCTACCTTGATTGATGAACCATTCAGTTGTATTTGTTCTGTCTTTGTCTCAGAGAGTTTCAGACTCAGTAGACATCCTTCCTACATGGTTTAGGCGTTTAGTTCTGTCTGCCGGTTCTTCAGCAGACTATCAGCCTCAGTACCATGAGAAGAAGAATCAGTAGTGCTGGACTCAGCAGGAGCAGTATACTGAAAGGAGTCAGTGGAACTGAACTCAGTAGGAGTAGTTCACTGAGCTCAGAGTTGATCTTCAGTAGAGCTAGACTCAGCAGGAGTACGCTACTGAACATAGATCAGACTCAACAACGGTCAGACAGTCTCCTGATTGTTAGAGATCTTATAAGTCAAATCAGCAGAGTCATATGAGGTATAGATAAGTCAGCTTCAGATCTGCCTTGAAGTCTGTTTGTCTCACTGTTGGGAGATGATTCAGTCTTCTCACAATCAGTTGAGATATAACTCAGTAGCCTAGTGCTCTGAATATTTGCTGAAGATTTGAAGATCCCAAAACCCTATCTTGACTGATGAACCATTCAGTTGTAATGTGTTATGTTTTGTCTCTGAGGTTTCAGACTCAGTAGACACTCTTCATTTGGTTCAGGCGCTCAGTAGATCACCAGCCTTAGTACCAGAAGAAGAAGACTCAGTGATACTGGACTCAGTCGGAGCAGTATACTGAAATGAGTCAGTGGAACTGAACTCAGCAGGAGTAGTTCACTGAACTCGGAGTTGATCTTCAGTAGAGCCGACTCAGCAGGAGCATGCTACTGAATAGAGATCAGACTCAGCAATGGCTAGACAGTCTTTTGACTGTCAGGATTCACTAAGTCTAAATCAGCAGAGTCAATACGAGGAAGAGAGAAGTCAGCTTCAGATCTACCTTGAAGTCTATTCTGTCTCACCTACTTTCTTGAACCTCGACCAATGACAAGCAGCCAGCTGTCCATATTCTGATTAAAGCTACAAGTCAACGACTTTCCAGAAATGGAGGGAAAGGACACTGCAACCATACTTTGAAAGAGCCGTTAGCTACCCAAAAGAGAGAGACACAAGGATTGTCGTCTCCAACGGATCTATCCGTATCTCTGCTCTATAAATAGAGGGATAAAATTCAAATTGAAAAAAATAACCCACCCAGAAATCGAAGAACGCACGAGCATTCATGAGCAACTCAAAACGTTCAAAGTCTTCCGCAAGAAGTTCGAAGAGTAATCTCCGGTGAAAGACGACATACTCGCTCATAGGGAACCAAGCTGAACCAGAATTATAAAGCCTCTAGTATCCAAGTGACTAAACACGAACGTAAGTCTTTACTTAACCGTTTGTCGCTCTAGAAGCCACTTTCTCATTCCCTATCCCTCTAACCTAAGCTCAGCTAATCATATCTATAGCTTAGACAAAGGAGTTCATATCGGAACTGGTCCTTATTGTAAATGACTCCTTCATAGTTGGAGAGTTTTTCAAACACTTAGTTTGATACCTTATAAACTGAGACTTGCTTAGTATAAATCTCAAGACCAGTGTTTGTCCAGCGTACAAACCAACTGAGACTATCTCAGTATCATACATAGCTTCCTAATCTTTCGGGACAGTGGACGTAGGATTGTTGGATTCGAACCACTTTAAAAATTGCCTGTGTTCTGTGTTCGTTTTTCTGTTTTAACTGTTGCATTGATTACTGTGCATACTGAAAATATCTTTAAAATCATTCAACTGAGTTTCAGCAAGCTTAATCGATTGAACTAACATACAGAAACTATTCTGTTAAAAACATTTTCTAAACTCAACTGAATTTGGGCCTACACATTTCCACACTACTGAACTTTATCTGAACGGTACTGAATTCTGACTCTAGTTAGCTAGCAGGCCTCAGTAAAGTCAGTCACTCTGCCACGCTATCCAGAACAACTTATTTGGTCTACTGAACTTGTTCAGTACGACACTCTCCTGAAAAGGACTGTTCACGTTTAAAGTTGAGAAATCGGTTTTCAGGTGTATTCACTCCCCCCCCTCTACATCTGAACGTTTATTCTCGGGACCAACACTCACCTACTTTCTTCAGCCTCGACCAATGACAAGCAGCCAGCTGTCTACATTCTGATAAAGCTGCAAGTCAACATCTTTCCAGAAATGGAGGGAAAGGACTCTGCCACCATACTTTGAAAGAGCCGTTAGTTACCCAAAAGAGAGAGACACATGGATCATCGTCTCCAACGGATCTTTCCATGCCTCTCATTTATAAATAGAGGGAACAATTCAAATCCAAGCTCACGACACATACAAGAACACACGAGCATTTACGAGCAACTCAGAATCGACTTAAAGCTTTCTGCAAGATCACGACACATACAAGAACACACGAGGATTATCTGGTCTACTGAACCTGTCCAGTATGACATCTTCCTGAAAATAACTGTTCGCGTTTTAAGTTGAGAAAGTTTTTAGGTGTATTCACCCCCCCCCCTCTACACCTGAACGTTTATCTCGGGACCAACAGAACTAAAGTTCCTCATAGACAAAATAACTCAATTGATACTCATTAGCATCAGAAGCGTGAGAGATTTATTGGTGCTAAGAGATAAGAAGTCCGCGGAATACAAAATTAGAACACATCACTCCAAATTCTATCTAAAGAGGATATGTGAATCATTATGTACAAAAGTACTTGAGGAAATCAACTCATGCCTAAAGACAAAGTTAGAATCAAAAGACTTAGGTTGAACTAATAATTGTGTCAACCTGCAGATCGAGCATCTCCTTGATGGAGTTACGAGAATTGACCTACCTGAAAGGTCTTTAAAGAGATTTATAGTTTCACATCCACATAGCTACCTAATGGTTGCTTCAATCACTTGAAGTGGATGGAGACTCATTTAGACCTATAGAAGATAACAAAGATGAGGACCAGAAGTTCATTACTTATGTGCAATTGGAGAATTTGAAATGATATTGACCATCCTTTGTTATTTTCGAGACAAATATGATATTGGTCTATTTATGAGAGTAATGATATATTAACATATTTCATGCTATTATCTATCATGATAATTAAACTTGTGTTGCACATATTAGTATAAACGTTAAAGATAACATTAAAGATTGTTATCTTGAGGGGAAGTAACAAATTGTAAATAATCCTGAAGATTAGACTGACTCCTAAAGGTCAAATGACCCTTAAGGTCAAATGGTTGTACTCTTTTTTCCTTTCTAAGTTTTTTCCCAAAGGGTTTTCCTAGTTAAGATTTTTAACGAGGCATCCAATGCACCAAACGAGTAAATGAGTCATTGAGATTGATTCATAAAAGAACCAATTCAACATATGATCTCCAAAAGAGTGTCGACATCAACTTCCAGCAAATTCGTTCAAGTGACAATCTAGCGGATTCTTTTACAAAAGCATTACCAATGTCTACATTCAAGAAGTTGGTACACGAGATCAATATGCGACGACTCAAGGATCAACAATGACTATATTGAGGTGATCAGCTGTACTCTTTCTCCTTCGACCAGTTTTTATCCCAATGAGTTTTTCTGGCTAGGTTTTAACGAGACAACAGTTTCTTTTATGGATGGTCAATCAAGGAGGATTGTTGTAAATATATTTTATATACCATATATTGTGATGACCATGAAAATCCTTAAAGTCCATGAGGCTATCTTGTACTCTATAAATAGAGGTCTACACCCTCATAATAATATACATCTGATTCTCGCTCTCTATATTATTCTCTACTTCTATTTAGTTTATAACAATGATAAAAATATTTGACAAATTGGTCCCTAGTAAAAAGATTGGCCAAGATGTCTTCAGTAAAGTTTTGGGCAAATTTTTATTTTTTGGCTGACTTGGTCATCCAAAATTTTATTCCAAAAATACCCTCTTAATATTTTAATAATTTTTTAAAATAGCTTGACAAAAAAATAAATGGAAGGACCAATGTGGCCAAAATTGAAAATTTTGGTGACCAATTTAGTCAAGAAATTCAGATTGGAGACTAAATTGGCAAAAAATGCAGATTTTGGGACTATTTATGTCAATTTGCCTTTTAAAATTAGGAGTTAATGTTTCTCATTTTTTAAAATAGGACAATAGTAGCGGAAGAGGCCGATAGGGTAATAATGGGGGAATGAAGGGAGTAGATTTTTTCCTAAAGAAACACTCGAAATGGTTCTATTCGAGCTGAGCTCAATATTTTTCTTAATGTAACTTTTTGATGTGATGATACACCCTGAATAGGCGTAGCAAACAGAGCAGTTGTATGCCTTTGTGTCGGGAAGTGTGCTTTTATTAAAGAAGAAGACGTTTGGTATTGTATTTTGTTGTTGTATGTATTAACATCCAAGGGTCCTTTTTTGTTGCAACTTGCCAAGAACGCTTGTACTACCGCTTTCTGAACCATATTTCCTAAGCTTTTGAGACAGTGTATCTGATTCTTTTCTCTTCAGTCTTTCAAGGTTTATTATTCAATACTACTTCACATTTTTCTTTTAGTTAAAATAACAACATTGTATGATAGTCTGATGGTCACTGATTCAGGAAAGAAATGTTCAAGATGATGAAATAGCGACCAAGCCATGGAATATGTTAGCACAAGCTGAAAGGAACCCATGACAAGCAGGGGTTATTCGATGGTTCTTCTTCATAAGGATCAACGATTTGTGTCCTCTATGAATGGCATATAATAGTTGATGGATATCAAGAATAAGGTTATCAAAATACAAGTAGATCTTAAAGAAATACTAATTTTAATCTCAAACTTAGTAAAGAAGAGGCTCAAGTCCAGTCACTGTAGTGAAGGACATAACGATAGAGAATATTTAAGTTGCATGAGAATATTTAAGTTGCATGACTTGCACTTTGTCTTGAAATCTTAGGAAACAATTACACAAAAATGGGAGAGTTTATTCAGAAAGAGATCAACCATTATGAAATTATAGATCAATTATTCACAAACTGTTACTGTTCCGGAGCGTTTTGTCACAGACAACTCGCTTGGCCATAAAAGTGGTCCACACCATGTGCACAAGTAATCCACAGAGCTTTGCCATGAAAATTGATATGTGTTGGTCCGGAGACGATAGTCAGGTGTAGAGGGGGGGGGGTGAATACACCTGATCACAGTTTCTTCTTCTCAAACTGAAGGACAACTGAGCTGTTTAGTGCAACTGATGAACAGTGCCAAATAGTAACCTTCGATCACTGGGTCAGAGTGGGTCAGCTACTGAGCTCTCCTACTGACTTTTGTCAGTCGTTCGAAACTCAGTCGGAGACGTTGTGCGGATAAGTGTGGGGCCCGGAGATTCGTCTCAGTTTTGAAAAACGCTTTTCACAAATCAAGTTCTTTTGGCTGTGCGCTTTTGAAACACGTTTTATGCAAACATATGATTTTGAACAGTTATGATATGCAATAAAACAGTAAATAACACAAGCGATTTAACGTGGTTCGGATACGCAAGATCCTACGTCTACGGTCCTGACAATGGCAGGATAACTTGTTGATTATACTGAGCAAGCCTCAGCAGGTATCTGTGCACTGGACAGATCCTTCTAAGTTATAGTCCTTAGCGACTTTACAATTCAAACCGAAGTTCGAAAGGGATGGAATAATCTCCAACTAAGAAGGAGTTCTTACAATAAGAACAATTCACAGAAAGTGAACTCCTTCGAATCTAAGCTATAAATATGACAATGAGCTTAGTCTAGAGAAGAGAGGGATCTAAATACTCTAGAGTGAAGAACTAAGAATATTCTAAGAAAGCAAGTTCTTCTCTGGATAATCTTTGATTTTACTAGAGTGTTCAAAGCTTGAGCGTTTTTCCCTTTTTTTTTATTCCGTGTGTGGAACTTCGAATTTCTTCTCTATTTATAGTTGTGAGCTATGGCATATGTCCGTTGGAGACGACGATGCCACGTGTCACAAGCTTCCAAAGAAAACGGCCATAATTTCGAATTTGTTGCAGCAGGGCAGTTAATTACTGTACATGAGAGCAGCTTTACTATATAGAGCAGATATGGCGCTGTCGGCTTCTCATTGGTCGAGGTTTGTGGTTGGTGAGAATGTGTCAGAGTCAAAGTTGACTATTCAAACAACCTCGTAAGATCTTCTGCTGAACTTCGAAAAGACTTGTGCGACTGGGTCGTTTTCTGTCGGACACAGTAGACTAGATAAGTCTATGTCTTCTTCGATTGAGTCGGCTGACAAAGAATACATTTACTGAGTAGGTCAGCTGGTGACTGCGAAGGTACTGAGCTTTGCATATGTTCTTCTGCTGATGGCTTATCGGCGATGGGTCAGTCTCCTGCGAGGTGAAGATCAGCTGCTGGCTGAAGAACACAAGCTCTTACAAAGATGACGTGGGGTTCTGGAAAGTAACTTCATCAGAAGATCAGTCCAACAGTTTACCCCGTGCAGGACTTAGACAAAAGATAATCAAAATAAACAAGTCTAACCTATACATCATCTAATTCTATAGACACACTGCACGACTGATATCAGCTGGGTTTTGGGATCTTCAATTCCATGGTACTACTATGATTTCCCCCAATATTCTTTTAACCGCTAGACAGCTGAGTACCATCTACTGACGCATAACCCAACAATTTCCCCCTAATTGATGATGCCAAAACCTCTATTTCTAACCATCTAGCCTCTATTCTAAAACAAGGAACGGAGAGCTAATCTACTGACAACAATTTCCCCTTGATTTATCAGAAGACAATCAAGATTATCAATAAAACATCAGGTCAGTAGGCGAGATATAGGCAAAATCAGAGAACGATTATGTGAGTGTGTGTCAGATCACTTAGTGATCAGTTGTGAGAAAACACAAACAAAAGCCATGAGACAATAAGTAATTGTCTGGCAAGCAATAGGAACCAATATATATATAGACAGAGAGTACATGGGCCCTATTACTATTACACCAAATATGAGATAAGAGATCAAGTCTGACTTCTGAAATTCTTCGTGCGTTTATTAAAGTTAGCAGACTTGTCAGCTGGAGGGTCCAGGTAGTAATACTTGTAGACTCTTGAGCGTAGAACCTGGATTTCCTCATAATCGTCTGGATCGTACATATTCAGACATAGATGAACATCAGCTTCTTCTACTTCTCTCTCAATCTCTTTTGTGCACAGCACGCCGCGAGTAGTCCTAGGAGGAGGGATTCGCCTGAAGGCTGGAGCTCTGAAGGGTATTTTCTCTTTCTCCATGATCTAGCGGATCTGATTTCTGAAACCCATATCGAATCGACTGATAAGTCCATCAAAGTGTTGATCAACTGATTTGTCAGTCTCATAGATACCCCAAACATAGTATCCCTTAATAAAGTCTTCTTTCAGTTCCTCCCACTACTCGTTAGGCTCGGCTGGCACCCATTTATCCACATAAGGTGTAGGCTCCTTCTTGATATAAGGTGCCCTTCTGAACTTGGATCCTCATGGAATCTGCTTCCTTGGATCAGCTTTTGGCTTTGCGGATAGGCTAATCATTTTAGCCATTGTCAGCTATCCTTTTTTTCTCTCTAAGAGCCGCTGCCCTTGTATCTCCTCTCCTGAGATTTAGTCCCTACAGCGTGGCTTCCCAAGTAGCTCTGTCCTCTGCCTCCTGCTCAGGTGTGAGATTAGTCGGGTAATAACTCTGTGCAGTTGGCTGGACCTCAGACACTAAGGCCTTGGCTAGCTCCTCCTGAGCTTTCTTCTCATCCTCAGCCTTCTTGGTCTTAGACTTTCCAATAATAACTTTCTTTGGCTTCTTGCCTTTCTTAGCCTCTTCCAGCTGATGCTCATGATCAAGCTTATCTTGATCCTGAAGTTGTTGAGCAATCTGAAGATCATAGGCTTCTTGCTTCGCTTTTGATTTGAACTTGCGAGCCGAGGAAGATGGAGAAATGGGTTCAGTGGCGATCTCCTTCCCCGATCTCTGAGGTGGCAATACTTGAGGCTCTTCTTCTTCTTCTTGATCCAAGAATTTTGCGATTTCGTCTATGTGCTGGGCAGATGAGATGGGAACTGTCTCGATCAGGCTGCGCCTCGAGAGGGTGTATTCCGGCCGATAGGGCTGGCTGGCCCGGGTCCCGGCCTGAGCGGCTGACCCTTCTCCTTGAGCTGTACTGGCCCCTTCCCTCTTACTTCCTTCCTCCACCAATTCGACCACAGCCGGTTTCGCCTCAGTTTCTTCCTTTACTTCTCCTTCCCCCTTTTTGGCATCATCTGCCTTAGAGAGGTGAGAGCGGATGGCTTTGATTTCTCGTTCAACATTGTAGGCTGATTCTTTAATGAGAGTGGCAGGTGGATTCGAAGTCTTTGACGAGGTCACGATACATTTCCCAATCTTTTCCTTGATCGGCTACGAATTGCTTAAGGCTGCGCGGTGACTCCTCGACGGAGTTTCGAGCAAAGCCCCGATCGTGGGAATCTGTCATCTCTTTCGAATGGCCTTAAGGGCCTCCGCTCGTTGTTTTATAGCAGTTTGTAGGCAGGAGGTGGCCAATTTATTCCTTTCTTCCATTTCGGCCTTGACTGAAGCAAGAGCCTGAGCCAGCTGGTCAGAGAAAATCTTCTGCTGAGTTTGAAGGAGCTGCTGACTCTGTGTTTCCAAATCTACCTTCTGAGCTGCTAAGGCAGTCTCAATTATCTCCTGAATATTCAGCTGAGGAGTAGGATCTTCTGAGACTTTCTACACGCCTTCAGCCAGTCGGGTTACACTAGCCGTTTGAGCCTTAGTATACTGGGCCCATTTTGTATGAACATCTTTGGCTAAGAGGCGATTTTTGTTCCCTTGCCGTCTTATGGCCTTGTTCACCGACTTAGAGGTGACGGTACCAATTAGTTGTATCTGATACGAGCTTGTTCCGATCCTCTGCTCAGAAATCACGAGTAGTTGCTCTCGACTGCGCTTCGAGGCACCCGGGGCATCACCTGATGTGGACGGAGGTGGTGATTTGCCCTTCTCGCGGGGAGTGGGACCCTCAATAGAGCCTCCCAACTCTGCATCCTTGGGTGATGCCTGTTCCATCTCCTCATCCTTATCTCCATTATTCTCATTATCAGGAGAAGATGGTGGCGAATGACTGTCGCCGGGCACTGAGGTGCGCAAGCTCAGCAGATAGAGCATTGCCGCCCTCAAATCTTCGAATGTTACCAGATCAGCTGGTTCCCTGAACCCAATTGCTGACTGCAACTCTTGCTCTTCAGCAAGTAATGAAAGAGCTGTCTGAGTCCTGATGATCTCTTCGAGTATGTCCCAACTCAGGGACCTCAGCAGCATCTGAACTCTAGCCCTTATGGCTATTTCCACCAGATCTGAATGATCAGATATCTCAGGGATCTGTGAGTGGACTTCACTTGTGGCTTGGAGGCGAGTAGAGTGGATGGTCGTCCACTCATAGGAAGTCTCTTCAGTCGGAGTCCTGACGTCCGACTGAGTCTCCTCGGAGCTGATCACTAGTACCTTATCCTTAAGTGTGGCTCCCTCAATTCCTGTGTCGGAGTCAAGAATGTGTTCTTCAGTAGGAGGAGGAGAGGCTGGTTTAGCTTGTTCTACTGGCATCTCAGCAGGTCCAGTTTTAGTCAGTCTTTTCCTTTTCAGAGGGTCGGCGCGAGGGGGAAAAACAATAGCTGATCTTTCTCTCTTCTGATCAAGCGGCCCTCGCCCAACAGACTTCTCGGCAGCTGCTTTGGTTTTGAATTTTATTAGCTTGCTGTCGAAGAATTTGGCATCGGTAAATGAAGAATTCCTCGCTACTGATTGCTCGATCAGTATGGACATCTTGGTCCCATACAGTAGCTTCCCAACGCTAATCATCTTCTGCTCACCAGTGGGTAAGGCGGTGAACTTTTGCGCCTGAGCCTTCAGCTCGGCTACGTAATAATCTGTCCAGTTCACTTGGACTCCGTCGTCTATAGCCATCATCAGCTGAATACGTGGCTTAGACAGTTGATCATAAGATCCTGCGGAGCTCGTCAGAATATGTGAAACAATGTAGGCGAGCCCTAGGTAGCAGCAGGTTCTTTGGTAGAGCAGTTTTGAAACTGATGTCGTGCCTCCCACAGAACTTCTGAACATACGTGTTCATCTCCTTCTCCTTGTAGCCAATAGGAGAAACGCCACTGTCTGGGAGATCAAACGCCAGTCCCAATGCATCTCGGATATTGAAGACGCGCCGACTCACATCCCACGAGTTTAGGATAACCTCCTTCATATACGAGAAGGAAGATTCTTCTCCTCCGGATGTGAGAGTCCTCCAGTTGAGGTATACTTCCGCAACTTGCCTCGGCAAATACACCCTAGGCTGCTTGGATACGAGCCATTCAAGTCCAGATTGTTCAAGTGCCTCGAAGACAGGCTCAAGGTATGGAAGATCCACTTGGCGAAGCGCCATGGTGGGTTTCGAACTGAATCCGTGAGAGTATGATCTCATTCATATCGAGGGTTCATGAACATTCGCCATTAAAATCTGCAAAACAACTTGTTAGCACTTGAAAATAGAGTAAGTCAGTAGAGCTTTAAGCAGAATTTAATACATTACCAAGTAGTTTAGAGCTTGTGGATGCTAGAAATCAGATAGGTTTGGAGATTTGAAGAAAAACTGATTTACAGAAAGAGCACTAAAGTTGGAAATGGCGGAAAATGAGTCGAGTAGAGAAATTGAAAGGTTTTGTAAGATCAAGCTTAATAACCGTTTAGATCGAACGGTCAGGATTTAATCTTTCAATGTTATCTGCGGCTGAGATTAAATGTTGTAAACTGAATGATTACAAAGCCGCCTTTACTATAGACCCACATAGGATGATGCGTAATAAGGGTAAGTGAGAAGACATGCATTAAATGCGCTGCAGGCAGCATTAATTACCAAATCAATTTGAATGAGAACGGTATCTACTGACCATTCCTTAAAGAAATTGATGGCGGGAAATAAATGCTTCTTAACTACTGAATGCGAGCGACTGATATAATAAATGCAAGCATGTCAACAAAAACGTTAAGTATTCAATACTACGCAAACCTCTTCAGCTGAACTTTTATGATCAGTTGGTTACCGTTAAGTATTAGGAGGATGGTTGACGTGCTGAAGACCACGTTCCCCCTTGCTGTGTACAGTATGATTCTCCCAACTGTATCAGTGTACTGATCATCTGACCTGTCATACTGGTTCCTTCCGTCTGATACCAATTGTTGCCAATTGCGGTTATCAGTAGTTGTCCTCTACTGACGTGACTTAGTAGGATCCAGTAGACCTAGCTCAACTGATAGTTCTCTGAATTTGTTCTCAGCTAGTGGTTGGTCAGTATGTCTGCCCTTTGCTTGTCAGTATGGACTTTCTCCATTCTGATATCCTTCTTCTCGACATGGTCTCTGATGAAGTGGTGTCAGATATCCACGTGCTTGCATCTCGTATGTACAACTGGATTCTGAGTTATTGCAATAGCACTTGTGGAGTCACAGTAGATGGGCACTTCATTCTGAATGATACCATAATCTCTCAGTTGTTGTCGAAGCCAAAGGATCTAGGCACAGCAACTTCCAGCAGCCATATACTCAGCTTCAGTAGTGGACGTTGCTACTGAGTGCTGTTTCTTTGAAACCATGATATCAGCTTGCTGCCGGAACTGACATGTTCCGGAAGTCGACTTTCGATCTATTCTGCATCTCGCATAATCGGCATCGAGAATAACTTGTCGGTATAAGATTATCATCGGCGAGGATACCATAACCCAAGTCGAGGTCTTCCTCTTAGATATCGCAGAATCTTCTTTGCTTGAGTCTAGATGACTTCGCTTGGGATCCGCTTGAAATCTTGCACATACACCTACAACATAAGTTATGTCGAGTCGGCTAGGCTTGTTAAGTATAATAAAGAACCAATAATAGCTCTATAATCGGTAGAGTTAACGAAGCTCCCTCTTTGTCTAGATCGATTTTAAAATTTGTGTTCATGGGGATCTTGACCGGCTTGCTCGAATCGCGACCAAATCTTTTGAGAAGATCTCGAGTGTATTTAGCTTGATTGATGAAGATTCCTTCGGTGATTGCTTCACTTGAAATCCAAGGAAATAATTCATCTCTCCCATCATGGACATCTCGAACTTCTCCTTCATCATCTTCTCGAACTGGCGGCATATGGTCTCGTTTACGCGGCCGAAAATGATGTCGTCCACGTAGATTTGCACCGGTAGGATGTCATCTCCCGACTTTATACTGAACGGGTGCGATCTACTTGTCCCCTTCGAAAACCTTTACGAAGTAGAAAGTCGATAGGGTATCGTACCAAGCCCCGGGTGCTTGTTTTAACCCATCTGAGCTTTCGAAGTCCGTACACCCGATGTCCCTACTAAAAGCCGGGCGGTTGTTCCACATAGACTTCTTCCTTCAGTACGCCGTTCAGAAAAGCTGACTTTACATCCATCTGATATACTTTGAATCCTTGATGCATTGCGTAGGCTAGGAAAAGACGAATGGCTTCCAATCTTGCGGCCCGGAGCGAAAGTTTCATCAAAGTCGATTCCTTCTGCTTGACTGTATCCCTTGGCAACTAGTCGAGCTTTATTTCTGACGATGACGTTGTTTTCATCACGCTTGTTTTTGAAGACCCACTTAGTACCGATCATATGCTGATGTCTAGGTCTGTCAACAAGCTCCCAAACTTCGTTTCTGATGAACTGGTTCAGCTCTTCTTGCATGGCGATGATCCAGTCAGCATCGTTAAGTGCGTCCTCTATCAACTGAGGTTCTTCTGTAGACAAGAAACAAGAATAAAGTGAGCTTTCTCCTTGATTTAATCTCGATCTTGTTCTTATCGTTGCTGATGGATCTCCTATTATGAGATCTGAAGAGTGAGCGTCAAGCTATGTACGTCTGAGTCTGGCTTCTTCTTCTGATACTACTTCTGTAGAATCAGTAGGAGTGTTAGGCATTTCGGTAATGCGTTCCGAGATTGCGGCGGTTCGGTAAGAAGGTTAGGATCTACTGAGTTTCCAGGTTCAGGGGTATTTAGCTCAGGAACATTAATCGTTCCCCCTGAGTTTATATTCTCAGTAGAGGTCTCAGTTACCACTGGGGCTTCCTCATGGATCGTTGTTACCTGTTGTTGATTCTGTTCAGTAGAATCAACCAGGTCAGCTATATCGCCTGTTGGTTGAGTCTGAGTTTCTTCATCATCTGACTCATCATCCCAACAATGCTGAATCTTTTTTCAGTTTTATCAGTCAGTCCTAGATCCTGTAGCTTGCTGCTGACATCATCAGTATTTATCTCTGTAGTTTTCCTGTTTTCAGTAACAAACTCATCAAAAACAACATGAGGGCTTTCCTCCAGGCAAAGAGTCCGATAGTTAAAGACTCTTAAGGCTTTACTGACTCGGGAATATCCTAAGAATACCCCTTGATCAGATTTGCTATAAAAGACCTTCAACCAATCTTTCCCGTTATTGTGGATAAAGCACGGACAACCAAAATTATGAAAATGAGAAATAGAAGGAATTCTCCCTTTCCACAATTCGTATGGTGTCTTCATGTGTTGTTGTGTAAGTAGTGAGTGATTCTGAGTGTAGCAGGCTGTGTCAGTAGCATCTGCCCAGAACTTAGAGGGTAGCCCAGAGTCTGCTAGGAGCGTCCTTGCTGCTTCTTTGAGTGTTCTGTTTTTGCGTTCAGCAAGTCCGATCTGTTGAGGAGTACGCGGTTTTATTCATATTCCGATCAAAAACTTTATTTCTTATAAAGGGATTTATGATGAAGAGGATGAGCTTCAAGAGAATGGTTCGAAAAATTGAGCGTTTCTTATCACAACCCTTAGCAGCTGATGTCTCGTGCTGAATTCCCTCTTTCTCGCAGTACTCTTTAACTACTGAGTTGAGAAATTCTGTTCCTCTGTCTGAGCGAATTCTTTGTATCTTGATGTCCTTTTCCACACTGAGCTTTTTCAGTAGTTTAGGCAACTCAGTCATGACATCAGATTTGTTGGCGATGAAGATTACCCATGTATATCTCGAGTAGTCGTCTATAATGACAAGGGCATACTTCTTGCCTCGTATAGTCACTGGAGAAACTGGCCCGAATAAATCCATGTGCAGCAGCTGAAGGATTCCATCAGTGGAAGGTGAAGGAATTGGTGGATTGCTTTTCTTTGTCTGCTTTCCCTTCAAGCATGCTTCACAATTTATGTCCTTGATGAACGATTCGTTGGGTAGTCCCCTGACTTTAGAGTTCTTGGCGAGCTTGTTCATAGTCTTGAAGTTCAGGTGGCTGAGTCTCTTATGCCATAGCCATCCTGACTTGTCACTGGATTTCGTCTGTGCGAGCAAGCAAGCCTCAGGTTCTGCGGTATTCCAGTTAGCAACGTATATGTTTTTCTTCCGCGAACCTGATAACACTGTTTTCCCTGTAGATTTATCAACAATATCACAGAAACCAGCGTCAAAGATTACTCTGTTAAGATTATCACAAAATTAACTGACAGAAAGGAGATTATGTTGAAGTCCTTCAACATATGTTACTCTTGGAACTGAAGCAGTCCCAATATTCAGTGTTCCATATCCCCTTGTGTAGCCTTTAGAGTTGTCACCAAACTCAATTTTGGGACCATCTTCTTGTATATAGTTGGTCAGCAGGCTCTTTTGGTACGTCATGTGTCTTGAGCACCCGCTGTCCACTATCCATGGATCCTTATGCACCTGTAAAACAGAAGCATTTTTAGGTACCCTTTGGTTCAGTTGGGTCCTTACATGTTAGTGGGTGATTTCGGAACCCAAATCTACCTCGGAACCTTAGAAGTCTGAGACTTCTTCTTCTGAACCTTGTCAGTTTTCTTCTCCACAGGACTCGGAGATACTGACTTTCTGTTGATGATTTTAGGTTCAGGAGTTTTCTTCTTCTGAGTCTTTGCGCTTCTCCTGACCCTGGGCTCATAATAGTACGAGCCGTACTGAGCCGGGTGCTCGTCTGATGGCTCATGGTAGTGCGTTTCCGCCCATCCGACCTTCTTGGTTCCCCCCCGAATTTGATCGCGGTGTCCCGGGGCCGGAACCTTTGGTCAGCTGCTTGTTGTTGCTCGGCTGAGGTGCAATCATTTTCTGTTTGTTCTTCGCCTGAGGTGTGGTGTCAGCTGCTTGCACCTTACCTCTGACAAACCTATCAGCCAGTGCTTCTGAGCTTTTTGAGGTAGAAGCTTCGTGGGTATAGCTAAGTCCTTCTTTCATGATAGTTGGCCGTTGTGCTCTGAGCATACTTTCTAGCTTCTCCTTAGCTCCAAGGTACTGTTCAGTCATCAGTCCTTGCCAGACCTCGTCACTCCTCCTGAGTGAGTCATTATCTTTCTGTACGTCTGAGAGCTTCTGACTGAGCTGGGCTATTTCAGTCTCTTTCTCAGAATTGTCCTTAGTCAGAACTGAGATCTGAGTCTCTTGAAGCTGAGACTTAGTCATAAGAGATTCGATCTCTTCCTTGAGTCTCGCAACTAGATTCTCTGACTCAGTAGAGACCTGACAATCAGAAGAAAGTCTCTGATTTTCAGCCTTTACCATCTCCAGTTCCTGATTCGTTCTACTGAACTCTCTGCTCAGCTGAATCTGTTCCTCTAGCAGATCGTCGTATGCTTGTACCACATCCAGAGGATCATCTGTGACCGAGCACGTATCGTGTGTGCTGTGTGAAGAAGAGGTTATATTAAGTTTGGAATTTACCTAAGTCTCTTCTCCGGCCATCAGACAGTATTCAGCTGTTCCTTCAGGAACTGTTTCTCTGACCTCAACTGCTACAAATGCAGCTTCGTCCTCAGAGGAATACATAAATGTATCCTCCTCAAGTGAGTTATCGGATATCTCTCCGGCGATGTAGGTCTGCTTTCTTTGGGTAAATTTTTCTCTTCTGGCCTGTCGTTCTGCTCGTTGAGCAGCTGAGAGTTCGGGACAGTCGTACTGATAGTGTCCCTCCTTCTTACAGTTATAACAGGTGGATGTTCTGCTGCTTTTTCCAGTGAAGCTTTGGATGGACTCGCAGCGGGCTCGTGTTCCCGCATTCGGTAGAAGGATTAGATTCTTCCCTTTTCTGATAATCTTTCTTACCTGAGGGAGAAACTCTTTTGTATTTCCTCAGCTTTCTGACTCTCTCCTTTTCTCTCTGATATTTGAGAGCCATCACAGCCAGCTGGTCAGTGCCTGAAGTCTCACAAGATTTTGCTTCGATAGTGGCCACTGCCTTGCTTGAGGAAATCAGTTTGGATCCGGTCTTTTGGCGATTGCTTTAAAAGCATGATCAATCTGTGTGTCAGCTGGAGCGCTGGAACACCTTTGGGGTAGACTATGCTCAAATTCCTCCGTCTTTAGTTCTGAAAATATAACATCAGAAGTTAGAGCATTTAGATCAGAGCGACGTAAATAAGTAGCAAATGGAAGCCACTTCTGTCGAGGTAGCGCTCTCAAGATCTTTGTGTTCATCTCTTTGTTGGTGAACACCTTCCCCAGCCCGTTGATGATATTGACTTGGTTTGTAAATCTGACACTAAGCTCGTCAATGGTCTCACTGGGCTCCATTGCATAGGCTTCGAACTTCTTAAGCTCTAGTTCGAGCTTGTTTTCTTTGATCTGCGGGGTTCCTTGGCTCAGTACAGCCAAAGCATCCCATAGCTCTTTTGCCGTTTTGCAGTCCTGCACCCTCCCGGGATGAGAGTCACTGAGCGTTGTCAATATTACGTTTCGCGCAACTCGGTCGAGGTTGTGCAACTTTTTCTCTTCAGGCGTGAAGGCTGATTTGTCTTTGGGAACCTTAGCACCGATTTGTGCTCCTTGACCTCCCGCAGTAGCGAACTGAACGCTATCAATCATGGGAATGATGGGTCAAGTCTCCAGGACGTCCGTCATGCTGTCGTGCAGCGATGTGAGGTGTGCCTCCATTCTTACACGCCATACCGTGAAGTTCTCTATTGAGAACATCGGCACCATCCTGATACCTGACATGTCAGACATTATGCGAACGGGTATAAGGATGAAAGAAGAGATGCTTGTGCAGTGAAAACGTTTTCAAGGATCGGTTCGAGAGAACCGGTAGTATAGAACCGGAAATCAGAAGAACACCGATGTTCTGATACCAATTGTTGGTCCGGAGACGATAGTCAGGTGTAGGGGGGGGTGAATGCACCTGATCACAGTTTCTTCTTCTCAAACTGAAGGACAGCTGAGTTGTTTAGTGCAACTGATGAACAGTGCCAAATAGTAACCTTCGATCACTGGGTCAGAGTAGGTCAGCTACTGAGCTCTCCTACTGACTTTTCTCAGTCGTTCGAAACTGAGTCGGAGACGTTGTGCGGATAAGTGTGGGGCCCGGAGATTCGTTTCAGTTTTGAAAAATGCTTTTCATAAATCAAGTTCTTTTGGCTGTGCACTTTTGAAACACGTTTTATGTAAACATATGATTTTGAACAGTTATGATATGCAATAAAACAGTAAATAACACAAGCGATTTAACGTGGTTTGGATACGCAAGATCCTACGTCCACGGTCCTGACAATGGCAGGATAACTTGTTGATTATACTGAGCAAGCCTCAGCAGGTATCTGTGCACTGGACAGATCCTTCTAAGCTATAGTCCTTAGCGACTTTACAATTCAAACCAAAGTTCGAAAGGGATGGAATAATCTCCAACTAAGAAGGAGTTCTTACAATAAGAACAATTGACAGAAAGTGAACTCATTCGAATCTAAGCTATAAATATGGCAATGAGCTTAGTCTAGAGAAGAGAGGGATCTAAATACTCTAGAGTGAAGAACTAAGAATATTCTAAGAAAGCAAGTTCTTCTCTGGATAATCTTTGATTTTACTAGAGTGTTCAAAGCTTGAGCGTTTTTCCCTTTTTTTTTTATTCCGTGCGTGGAACTTCGAATTTCTTCTCTATTTATAGTTGTGAGCTATGGCATATGTCCGTTGGAGACGACGATGCCACGTGTCACAAGCTTCTAAAGAAAATGGCCATAATTTCGAATTTGTTGCAGCAGGGCAGTTAATTATTGTACATGAGAGCAGCTTTACTATATAGAGCAGATATGGCGCTGTCGGCTTCTCATTGGTCGAGGTTTGTGGTTGGTGAGAATGTGTCAGAGTCAAAGTTGACTATTCAAACAACCTCGTAAGATCTTCTGCTGAACTTCGAAAAGACTTGTGCAACTGGGTCGTTTTCTATCGGACACAGTAGACTAGATAAGTCTATGTTTTCTTCGACTAAGTCGGCTGACAAGGAATACATTTACTGAGTAGGTCAGCTGGTGACTGCGAAGGTACTGAGCTTTGCATATGTTCTTCTGCTGATGGCTTATCAGCTGATGGGCTGTCTCCTACTAAGGTGAAGATCAGCTGCTGGCTGAAGAACGCAAGCTCTTATAAAGATGACGTGGGGTTCTGGAAAGTAACTTCGTCAGAAGATCAGTACAACAGTTTACCCCGTACAGGACTTAGACAAAAGATAATCAAAGTAAACAAGTCTAACCTATACATCATCTAATCCTATAAACACACTCCACGACTGATATCAGCTGGGTTTTGGGATCTTCAATTCCATAGTACTACTATGATTTCCCCCAATATTCTTTTAACCACTAGACAGCTGAGTACCATCTACTGGCTCATAACCCAACAATATGTCATAAGCATATGACAAAATTGAATGGACTTTCCTCAACAGTGTTGCGACTCGCAAGGGCTTTAGTCTCCCCTTTTATCAATTTCATCATGTTTTGTATCTCCATTGTAACGTACTCTGGTGTCGTTAATTGAAAACCTTCGACTCCTTTCATACCCCCCCCCCCACCCCTATATGGATCTGACAAGGCAATTCAGTTTACCTTATATTTTCATATTTTGTAGTGAAGCTTTCACGACGATGCTGAGATGGCGACCTTTCAAAGTTTTCTTCTTGGGGTTGAGTGTACCATCAATACACCACTATAAGATTGCTATTGAACTTAAAACGCGAAAGTCAACTTTAGCTGAAGATTGCTACTGAACTTGTCAGTTAGCCTAATATGTTTTCTCAATCGCATGGGCCGAGATTCTCCTACTGAGTACAGTCCTACTCAGTGAACAGTAGTTCAGTACAAGAGTTGTGTGAAAAGTCATTTTATGCATGTTTGATTAAAACTCAGTTGTATGCAATATGAATAGTTAATCAATGCAACAGTTAAAAACAACACAAGCAGTTTTTAAAGTGGTTCGGACACGCTAGGTCCTACGTCCACTGTCCTGAACTAAGTAGGAGTTCTTGTATTAATTATACTGAGCAAGTCTAGTTGATCTGTTCACATGACAGATTCTAACTTGTTTGTTTATATTTAGCAAGTCTCAGTTATCTGTACGCATGACAGATATCCACTTATAGTCGTAGTGACTTTACACTTCTTAACCTTTGAAGGTTAGAATTTCTCCAACTATGAAGGAGATCTTACAAGAAGACCAGTTCAAAAGATGAACTCCTTCTAAGTTCTAAGCAATTGATAGTATAATGAGCACGCTTAGATATAGAAGGGGAACTAAAGGATCTCTAGAGAGAAGAACTAAAGAATGATCTTCAAATGAGCAAGTTATTCGCTTTGTTTGATTTTGAGTTCGCTAGAGTATGTTTGCTTGAAAGCTTGTGTTCCCGATGATCTTTCTGCATGAAGACCTTCTCTATTTACCATCTTCGATTTGTGAATAGATTCGTTTGAGAGAGTCTAGCCACGTGTCGAATAAGAGAAGAAAAACGGCCATATTAATTTGAACATTGAAGTAGAGATACTGTAGAGATTTCCTCTTTTTTCGTTTTTGAGCTACTTTATGGCAGAGTAGGTAAAGTGATGTCGGTTCCTTATTGGTCGAGTGTATGAGAGTAGGTGAGGCTTGTTCAAACTCCAAGGTAAGATGAGTTGACTTCCTCTGAATCTTCGGACCTTCAACCGATGTATATTCTACTGACATTCATCTGATTAAAACAATACGCATGCTCGAAATCCTTTGCAGATTCAGTTGGTCGATAGCTGTCCAACTGACTTCCTCGATGCTGAGGTCTCCGGTTGAGTGCAGAATCTTGTACTGAACGTACATCTACTGAACTCTAGCCTACTGAGTTCCTAACAAGCTGAACTCAACTAAGCAATTACAATATCGAAGATTCATCATTCAACTAGGGGTTTTGGGATCTTCAAATCTTATCATACTGAATCTCATCCCAACAACTTATGTCGATTTTACTATTGAATTGATTACTATTCATATTGCATAAAACTGACTTTAATCAATCAGCATAAAACGGGTTTTCAAACTGAGATGAACATATTTTTTTTTGGGCCTACACTTCCGCACCCAATATTTGATACTGAACCTGAAGGAAATATAAGTTTAGGAATCGATACCTTCCTCCTTCGTATGTTGTTGCAGCTCTGATTGTTGCACGTGTGTCAGATCTTGTGATCTGTGTCCCAACCTTTTTCTCCCTCTAGGTGGTCAGAGAACTGGAGAAATAAGATTTCTGTCTCTCACACTCTCACGCTGTGCGTGTGTAATTTTGTGTATGTGTCTGTACTGTTTATGAACAGAATATTGTAGCCCACTAATTTAATTATATATCTAATGGGCTTCCACATAATTAGCTCATAATATAATTAATTAATCCACTGGGCTACTAAGATTTATCAATTAATTGGCCCAGCCAATTAATTCCAGATAAATAACCTTATTAAATAATGTAAAAATACATTAATCCATTAATAATGATTTATAAGAGACAATAAACAACTAAGCAACTAATTGGGCCAGATTAGAGATCTAATACAAGAAATAAAGCTGGGCCTCAAATTAATTAATTATCTATGCTCAGCCCAGAGCAAAATTAATTAATAAACACAGATTCATTCCACTAGAGAATCCATGCTGAGTTACCCCTTTATCCCAAATTCAGCAAGGGCATGTATTTTAGACTTAATCGATCTCCGTATTTAAGATACAAATATCTGATAATTAATTAAGCTCACTGATAGATTAAATTAATTAACATCTTATATTCCTGAGTAGTACCACTCGACCTTATTAACACACCTGAACTTAATCAACCGGCCGGGTTTAGTGTGCTAATCCTTTTGAGTTCCTTAGGGGATATTATCAACCCATTTTACTAGGATACGGTTGCAAGATACAGACAACCAGCCTGAGCCACAAATAACTACTAACACCCAAGATACGTAGATCCGATCGCGATGACGTTCACCATAGTAGGTCAAAGTGATAGATAGCCAAATGCACTCAGCTGAAGTCTTAACAAGCTTAAGACCAGCTAAGTCACCGAGATCTTGGTTCTCCACTAAGGTCAGTTAGGAGAACACATCGCACTGTAATCCATCAATACACCACCTTAAGTGTACCAGTAAAGACAAGTAGCTAAGACAAGCCACTTCTTATCTAAACTACAGCTTAAACCGACAACTTATCCTTAAATTGTTTCAGCTGTGATAACTGTTTATATCTTGTCAGTTCAACCAATTTGTGTTGTCTTCTGTGATACCCAACACAGCACACAAATCTAACTTTTATACAAGATAAAGGTTAACATGTGAGTATATATATATTTATCATATAGGAGAATAAAATAGTGGTAGGGACAAAACACATTATATACAAGAATAAAATCTACTTCCAGTATACAAAATCCCAACAATTCTCCCACTTATACTAAAGTAAACTTTTAGTATACAATGTGTCTGTTCTAGGTACAAACTAGTACTCAACTATCTCTCAACTATCTATCCTATCTATCACTGCATCTTCTCCCACTTATACAAAAGTTTCTGTAGTCCTAAGTGAGGGGCTTCATCTCGTCTCTGTCAGACTTCATCTCGTCTCTGTCAGCCTGGAAATCTGAGGTAGACTTCATCTCGTCTCTATCAGCCTGGAAATCCGATTCTTTATAACCCAAAGACACTAGACTGTCTGACTGGTAAACAAGCCTATAATCTCTAGTCCGTTTAAGGTACTTGAGAATATGCTTGACCGCAGTCCAGTGTTCCGTTTAAGGTACTTGAGAATATGCTCGATCCCAAGGATGTAAGCAGCTTCACCTAAGTCCTTCATTTGAAATTGCTTGGATAACCACGTCTTTACGTCTGATAACACTTCAACATTGTTGCCAATGAGAAGGATGTCATCTACGTAAAATGCAAGAAACACCAGTGATCCGTAAACACAAATACGGTACACACACCTCGTTAGGACAGAATACAAATCTATATGATTTGACTACCTCGTCAAAAACGCTGGTGCCATAACCGGAAAGCTTGCTTAAGTCCATGAATAGACTTCTTAAGCTTCCAAACTAGATGCTCTTCGCCCTCCTTCACATAACCATCTGGTTGTTTCATGTAGATGTCCATACCTTTTTTTCAAGGTGACCGTTTAGGAATGCGGTTTTGACATACATTTGCCAGATCTCTAGGTTCATGTGAGCTGCTATGGCAAGGAGAATCCTAATAGACTTGATCATTGCTATAGGCAAGAAAGTCTCTTCATAATCGATTCCTTCTTTCTGGGTAAAACCCTTTGTCACTAGCCTGGCCTTAAATGCCATGATCTCTCCATTCGGTCCTCTCTTTCTCTTGTATTCCCACTTACTACCAATGGCCTTGCAGCCCTCAGGTAGTTCAGTGATCTCGTATACATCCATATCAGTTATGGACTTAAATTCTGAGTCCATGGCGATTCTCTATGAATCTGCATCTACATCTCCCACTGCTTCGTTGTAAGTCCAAGGATCCACGGTGTCTTGTTCATCTGCCGGGAGATGGTTAGAAGTCTCCCCAGTGAACATATACCGATCAGGTGTAAATATCACCCTCCCACTACGTCGAAGAGTGTCAGGAGCTGTGTTGATAGATTGTGCAGTTGCTCGTGGAGTACTATCTTGCACAACTGGTTGTTCAAGTGGAACTCGACCACCTAGTAATTCCTCAAGGATGATGTCGACTTGAGATTTATGGTTACTAATGTAATCCTCTTCTAAGAACCGAGCATTAGGGCTAACAACGATCTTCTGTTCTTTAGGATCATAAAAGTATCCACCCTTCGTTTCCTTCGGATACCCTATGAACAACATCACTTCTGAACGTGATTCCAATTTATCGGCCTGCCTATTTAGCACATAAGCAGGATAACCCCAAATCCTTAAGTGGTGCATACTGGGTTTGTGCCTGCTCCACAACTCGAAATGGATCTTTTGTACCGACTTAGAAGGCACACAGTTCAATAAGTATGCTGCAGTCTCTAGGGCATATCCCCAAAAGGAAACTGGCAAAGTTGCATAACTCATCATCGACCGAACCATCTCTAAGAGACTTCGGTTTCTTCTCTCTGACACACCATTCTGCTTAGGCGTGTCTGGTGCTGTCATCTGGGATGTAATCCCACATTCTGTCAAGTAGTCCTTGAACTCATTGGATAGGTATTCCCCACCACGATCAGATCGTAGTGTTTTGATTTCTTCACCTAGCTTCTTCTCCACTTCTGCCTTGAATTCCTTAAAGGTTTCAAAGCAATCCGACTTGTGGCTAAGAAGGTAAACATATGCATACCTTCAGTAATCATCAGTAAATGTGACGAAGTACTCATACCCTCCACGAGCTTGTGTAGACATAGGCCCATACAAGTCAGAATATATCAAACTTAATACTTCTGTGGCTTTATAACCCTTTTCCTTGAAAGGCCTAGTCACCATCTTTCCTTCCAAACAGGTTTTGCAAGTTGGAAATGGTTCAACTTGGAGAGATTCCAATGATCCATATTCCACCAACCTTTGAGTCATGTTAAGATTGATGTGACCTACTCTTAAGTGCCACAGATAAGTTTGGTTTACGTTAGAAACTCTTTTCTCTTGTTAGGATTTGATGATGAGGAAGCAATATTAACAGAACTACGTGGTTTACAAGTAATAGTATATAAAGATCCGTTTAATGGTCCACCACAGATAAAATCATCGTCTTTCATGATAGAAACTTCTCTATCAAAACTTGATTTATAACCATCCATGGTGCAGAGTTTTGAAAAAAAATAATGTTTCGCCTAAACTCAGGCACATATTAACTTCTTTTAATACTAAAACAGAACTATCAAAAGATAGATTTAAATCTCCAATGGCAATTGTAGGAACTTTCGATCCATTGCCCATTGAGACTACCACCTCGCCATTGCTCAATTGCCTTTTCTGCAAGAAACCTTGCAAGGTGTAACAAACATGATCAGTTGCCCCCGAATCCACTACCCATTCGTGGGTAGAAGAGGAAACCAGAACAGTTTCAGTTACAAGAGCGACTCGCGTCTCTTTCTGTTTTGCCTTGACATCTGGATTATAATTATTCCAGTGTCCTTTCTTACCAATCTTGAAGAACCTTCCTTTCTCCTTTGGCATTCGTATGTCGCCGGTAAGGACCGTCTTCTTACTCCCACTGCTCTTCTTGAATTGACCACCCTTTCTGCTCTTTTTCTGGTTTCCGCCTTTTGGAGGATTCCTTGAACTACTAGGGATATTCAAGACTTGAGCACTCTTGCCCTTTCCTATAACCTCTTTGACCGCTACAAAAGATTTGAGTAACATACTCATAGTAAACTCGTTCTTAGACATAGCGGTCCTTAAACAGAAGTTTTTATAGGACCTTTGCAGAGCATTTATTGGGAAGGTAAAATATCTCTTCCACTATATGAAATTATATAATATTGTTAAACCCGTTAGGGTTTGGTTGGTGAGATTGTTTAGGAACTCAAAAAATATTCGAACATACATATCTGAAAAATATAATTTAAAAAGCATGTATAAAGTTAATATTTGCACATAATTCGTAATTAACCATCATTGTAACCTTTTGAAAAACCAATGATGTTAAATACTCGAATAGCCCTAGAGATCACACTCGCAAGCCACTCAGGTGGACGTTTACTCATGTACCCCTAGACCAAGCTATATACCTAGCTCTTTAATTCCAATCCACACCTAGGTTCTTAAGACGAATGGAATTAATAATCCGATATCTCTGGACCATGTCACTATTAATATTAAAACGCGGGAAGGGACTTCTCAGGAAGTTGTACCCGCGGTGACATCTAAGCTTTGACCATTAATTTGACCGAATTAACATCAAATTCTCGAAACTTATGCGAACCATATCTGCTAGAGTATTCGTGTTTACTAGGCACGTAAGCCACTCAGGTGGACATTTATGGCTTCGCTCCCACTACTCAATAATAATTAAATATTACATTAGAAAACCCATCTCACAAAACTCGTGGTTCAAAAATACAAGCAAGCCACTCAGGTGGACGTTTACTCATATAATTGTTCCACTTTTGTGTAGGGTCCAATAAATGGAGGTCCGATTAAATATTTAATTTCAAATTTAAATGGAATCCAATTAAATATTTAATTTATTATTTGCTTAGTCTTTTTCTTCAAAAGGTTCGTTTTGAATCATGCTTATCCACATAATTTCTAAAGCATGCAATTTCTAAGCGCACATAATAAAACGTGCTCGCGAAAAATAAAACATGCTTTAATACGACGTAAATCCTATTTTCATGCCTTTCTAAGCGCAATTAATCACATAATCGCATGCTAAAGCATAATAAAAAACAAATGCGCAAATAGGAAATTTAAAACGTCGTTATCAGGCTTTAAAACACGTAATTCCTAACTATTACATAGCCCGCTCAAAATACAGCTCTTCGATCTTCAAAATCTTCGAATCTGAAAATTGCATCGAAAACTGCATCGCCACGTCATCAGGGTCGTCTGCCACGTGGCAGACACGTTGGCAACACAGTCCGTAAACGCCACGTCAGCATCTTCTTCCTCACGAAATCACGCCGTTGCCGCCCCGTCTGGCGCCGCCGCAGCCCGCCATCCACAGGGGGAGACGTCCGCGGCCTAGCCGCCCCTCGCCGGTCAGCGATGTCGCCAGAAAATCGGTTGGGAGCGCGCGCAGCCCCGCGTTTCTGCTCCTGTCGTTGCGCGCGGCACCGCCGCCTCCCGCCGCCTCTTCCATCGTCCCCACCCCTTCCAGACGTCTCACAAACGTCTGGGCTGTGAAGAACGGCGGCCTATTTCAGCCACAACTAGGGGTGGGCAAACAATTCGGGTTCCCGCGCCCGTACCCGTCCCGTTCGGGTGTTTCCCATTCGGGTCGGGAAAAATGGGTACGGGTACCTATTACGCGGGTACCTGCAAAAAATCAAGTGGGTCGGGAACGGGAACGAGTTTTATTCTTAGATACCCGTTCCCTGATTTCTTAACACGTGAATATATTCAATGAATCATCTCCCAACAAAGGGGAAGAAAATAATCTCCCTGATTTCTTAACACGTGAATATATTCAATGAATTTTGCTGGAATAACCTCCAGAGGAGAGGAACTTTCTCTTGTAGAGGAAGAGGCAGAGGATTTCAGCCGGAGATTCTGGCTCAACGTGTCAAACAGAAGCTTATATCTGCTAATTTGTCACAAGACAAAGAATTCCAGGAATTTCTGGAATACAAAAAATAAAAAGAAGGCAATAGCCAGAAGCGGGATCATATTCCTACTTATTCCTCAATACTTTCCGAGGATAATGATGAAGAGAATATCTCTTGTACTTTAAATGAGAAAACATAAATTATAATTTTGTTAGAAGAAAAGGATTTGAGGTGGAAAAATAATCCATGGAATATCATGGAGAGATATTTTGAAAATTCACCATACCCAGCCAGAAGTTATAAGTTCCGAGAATATTATGAAAATATACTCATTAATAATGGGTGTGAGATCTAGCATTTTACGACTGGACAAAAAGAAGTTTATAACTTCTCTAAAATTATCATAAAGAAGATCATATCCATGGAAGAATGGGGAATATCTCCATATAGGCAAAAAGAATTCTGTTATTCACAGAATAAAAATCTCATTAAATATAATTTTTGGGATTATAAAGATGATTTTTATAATGTTTTCTTATGTGAAAATCCAATAAGAAAGCATTCTTGGTTTATAAAAATTTGTTCAGAAGTTTATAACTTCGATATACCTATATGGTTTATCAAATGGTGGCGATATTATGGTACCACGGTAAGAATCTTACAAGATTGTTTCAAAGAAAAATTTGAAAAATGGGTGGAAATTTCCCAAAAAAATCATGAAATTCAAGAAAAATGTTTATGTATTGAAGGAATATCTTCCTTATTTATGGTTTACTGAATTTTCATAAGGTTTACTGAATTTTCAATTCCCTGGATCTGGAAAGGTTTACTGAATTATCAAAAGGTTTACTGAATTTCCAATTCCCTGGATCTGGAAACGGACTCCAGAGTTTGGTTATACCGATGATATGATTCTTTGTATTAAAAGGGTTTCACATTCAAAATTCTGGGATAAAATGATAAGACAAAATCCAGAATCTGGTCATATTTATGGTTTCGATACTATGTGTCATATTGATACTCGTATTGGAAAATATGAAGAGCAGATGAAGCACAAATTAAGAAAGAAATCTCCTTCTCCGTTTGAACAAATCTCAAGAAAATTGAAAATGAAATCTGGAGTTATTTCTAAAGAAAAGATGATCCATGAATATCTAGAAGAAGTCAAGAAAGATATGTTGATAACATTTAAAGAAGACACAATGTCTCAAAAATCTGGCAAATCAGATGTGTCAATGGCATCAGCAAATCAAGATACTGATTTTCAAGAAGCTCAAGATCCCAATGAGGAAGTTTCTATTGAAGATATTTTTGAAACAATGAAGGATGTTATAGTTGAGAAACTCAGCCACAGAGAAGAATCTTCAGGATCAAAATAAAATAAAAGGGGAGATAGTTGTTTCGAAGAAAATAAAGATGAAGGAGGCAATATTATTCATAAGCATGAAAACAAAATATTTGGCTCCTTCCTATCAATGATGAAGGAATTCTCCCAAACAGAGAAACCTGTAACATGTCTAATAGACTATACTACTATTTATTGTTGGGAGATGATTCAGTCTCACAATCAGTTAAGACATAACTCAGTAGCCCTGTGCTCTGATCATTCACTGAAGATTTGAAGATCCCAAAACCCTATCTTGACTGATGAACCATTCAGCTGTAACCTGTTTGTTTTTGTCTCTGAAGTTTCAGACTCAGTAGACACTCTTCATCTAGTTCAGGCGCTCAGAAGATTACCTGCCTCGGTGCAGTAGAAGACTCGGTGATACTTGGACTCGGCGGGAGCAAGATATGCGAAAGGAGTCAGTAGAACTGAACTCAGCAGGAGTAGTTCACTGAACTCAGAGTTGATCCTCAGTAGAGCCGACTCAGCAGGAGCATGCTACTGAATAGAGATCAGACTCAGCAACGGATGGACAGTCTTCTGACTGTTAGGATTCTCTAAAATCAAATCAGCAGAGTCAATACGAGGAAGAGAGAAGTCATCTTTAGATCTCCTTGAAGTCTGTTCTGTCTCACCTACTTTCTTGAACCTCGACCAATGATAAGCAGCCAGCTGTCCATATTATGATTAAAGCTGCAAGTCAACAACTTTCCAGAAATGGAGGGAAAGGACACTGCAACCATACTTCGAAAGAGCCGTTAGCTACCCAAAAGAGAGAGACACAAGGATCGTCGTCTCCAACGGATCTATCCTTGCCTCTACTCTATAAATAGAGGGACACAATTCAAATTGAAGCTCACGAGTGAACCAACGATACACAAGCAAACTGCAAACACTGAGCATTCAAAGAGCAACTCACAAACATCTTAAGTCTTCCGCAAGTAGTTCGAAGAAGTAATCTCCGGTGAAAGACGACATACCTGCTCATAGGGAACCAAGCTGAACTAGAATTATATAGCCTCTAGTATCCAAGCGACTGAACACGAACCCAAGTCTATACTTAGCCGTTCGTCGCTCTAGAAGCCACTTTCTCAATTCCTATCCCTCTAACCTAAGCTCAACTGATCATATCTATAGCTTAGACGAAGGAGTTCATATCTGAACTAATCCTTATTGTAAAGGACTCCTTCATAGTTGGAGAGTTTTTTCAAATACTTAGTTTGATACCTTGTAAACTGAGACTTGCTCAATATAAATCTCAAGACCAGTGTTTGTCCAGTGTACAAACCAACTGAGACTACCTCAGTATAATATATAGCCTCCTGATCTTTCGGGACAGTGGACGTAGGATTGTTGGATCCGAACCACTTTAAAAATCGCTTATGTTCTGTGTTCGTTATTTACTATTGCATTGATTACTGTGCATACTGAAAATATTTTTAACATCATTCAACTGAATTTCACCAAGCTTAATCGACTGCACTAACATACTAAAACTGTTTTCTTAAAAATGTTTTCTTAACTCAACTGAATTTGGGCCTACACATTTTCGAACTACTGAACTTTATCTGAACGGGACTGAATTCTGACTCTAGTTAGCTAGCAGGCCTCAGTAAAGTCAGTCACTCTGCCACGCGATTCAGAACAGCTTATTTGGTCTGCTGAATTTATTCGGTAAGGCACTCTCCTGAAAATGACTGTTCGCGTTTAAAGTTGAGAAATCGGTTTTCAGGTATATTCACCCCCCCTCTACACCTGAACGTTTACTCTCGGGACCAACAATTGGTATCACAGCGTGAGTTCTCTAAGACTCTTGTTATTCTAAAACTGGTCTACTTGAACGGATCCGGAAAATGTTTTCACTGCATATCATTCTTCATTCATATCATTATTCACTATGTCTGATATGTCAGGAATCAGGATGGTACCCATGTTCTCAGTAGAGAACTATGGAGTATAGCGGGTCAGAATGGAGGCACATCTGACCTCCCTCCACAACAGCATGACAGAGGTTCTAGAGGACGGACCTATCGTTCCAATGGTTGATAGCGTCGTAGCTCAGGATCCAACACAAGGAGGAGGAATGGTGACTGGGAAGAAGATCCCCAAAGATAGAAGTCCCTTCACCCCTGAGGAGAAGAGGCTTCACAACTTAGACCGAGTCGCCAGAAACGCCATACTGACCACTCTGAGCAATTCCTATCTCGGAAGAGTTCAGGACTGCAAATCCGCGAAGGAACTCTAGGATGCTCTAGCGCTACTGAGTCGGGGGACTCAGAAGATCAAAGCGAACAAACTCGCGCTGGAACTTCAGAAGTTGGAGAGACTATCTCTCATGCCTGGTGACTCCATTGAAGATCTCAACGTCAGATTCACGGATCTGATGAACTCTTTCAACGGGCTGAGAAAGACATTCTCCAATCGAGATATGAATCTCAAAATTTTGAGGGCACTGCCAGACGGTCATTGGACTCCCTTTGCTACTTTATTGCGTCATTCTAATTTAGATATTGTTACTCCTGACCATATCTTTACAGAGCTTAAAGCTGAGGAGTTCGAGTTTGGTCTACCTTAAAGGAAGTAGCGAGCTGAAGCTGACACCCAAGTCGACCATGCCTTTAAAGCATTAGTCAGCACAGCAGCTCCGGCGTCTAGCAAGGCTGAACCTTCACTTAGCGATCTACAAGAAGGAAACCTGGCCAAGAAGTATGCGCTGCTTGCCGTGAAGTATCAGAAAGAGAAGAAGAGGCACAGGAAGCTCTCAAGAGTAGTCAGAGACTCCAAGGGTAAGACTGAAAATACACCTAAGCACACTCCTGACTCACATACTTCTGAATGCAGGAAACAGGAGGACTCAGCTCAGTCGAAAGACAGCGAAAGTAAAGAAGAAAGAGTCACTACCTGTTATAACTGCAAGAAGCCAGTATGACTGTCCTGAGCTCAGCACTGCTGAAAGAGCAGCACGCAAAGCTCAAAGGGAGAAGTTCATCAAGAAGCGACAATCATATATTGCCTATAAACTCTCAGACGACTTAGATGAAGTCGACTCCTTCATGGATTCATCAGACGATGAAGCGGCATTCATGGCCGTAGAGCTTGAAGCTGAAGAAGACGCTGAAAAGTGTCTCATAGCAGGAGAAGAGGATGAGGTAAACTCTCACGCTCCACTTAACTCCTCTTCACACTGCACACACGACACTATTTTAAGTGCAGATGAGAATCTGGACGTTGTGATTGCATATGAAGAACTACTCGACGAGCAGATTCAGATGAGTCTGCAGCTCAGTAAGACTCTTCAGGAGTTGGATACCCTAAAAATGGAGAATCAGAGACTTTCTCAGGAGAGTCAGGTTGCTACTGAGTCAGAAGGACTTGTGTTGAGACTCAGGGAGGAGATAAACTCTCTGATGGTCAAGTCTCAGCATCAAGAAGATCATATCTCAGTACTGACCAATGACTTGACTCAGAAAGATACTGAACTGAGTCTATTGAAGTAAGAGTTATCAGGACTTCAACCGAGCATGAATTGCTGAAGAAGAGTGATGATGTCTAGAGGAACCTGATGACAGAGCGGTACATGGGCGCTGAAAAGAAGCTTGAAGCGATGCTAGCAAGCAACAAGCCTAAGTATTGCAAGGAGGGACTTGGATTCAGCCATGGAGCCTCCTCATCTGCCCCCGTACGCTCAGAAAACCGGCTAGCTGATAGATTTGTTCAAGGGGAGACCATCAATGCAGAGATTCTGAACCCCCTAGCCAAGAACAAACAAAAGATGAAGGCACCTCATCCCAGCTATTAGCATTCTGACAAGAAGATCAGTACCAAATCACCCCAGTTCAGTCAAACGGGAACAAGCAAAGCAAAGTGGGCTGATCAGTATGGACCTCCGCAGTTGACACATCCCGCTCAGTATGGGTCATATTACTATGAACCTATAGTCAGGAGAGGACCTAAAAGTCTGAAAAAGAAAAAGAAAGCCGTACAGAAGGCAAAGGTCAGCAGTCCACCTACTTAGAAGATTAGGACTCCTGAACCTGTAAAGCCTCAGAAGTCAGCATCGACCAGTCCACTGGTCAAATATGTTGATCAAAGTGGGAAGAAACTGTCTGAGACCACCAGGGTCGTAAGACAGATCTGGGTTTCCAAAACTAACATCTAAGGACCCAAAATAAAAAAATAAAGGGTACCTAAATATAATTGTGTTTTGCAGGTGCACAAGGACCCTTGGTATGTGGACAGCGGATGCTCAGGACATATGACATACCAAAAGGACATACTGAAGAATTATACTACTGAAGAAGGACCCCGAATCGAGTTTGGAGATAACGCAGAAGGCTATACCAGAGGCTATGGAACACTCAGCATTGGAACCGCAATAGTTCCAAGAGTATTATATGTTGAAGGACTTTAGCATAATCTTCTCTCTGTTAGTCAATTTTGTGATAACTCGAATAGAGTGATTTTTATACTGGTTTCTGTGATGTCATTGATAAATCTACAGGAAAACAGTGTTGTCAGGTTCGCACAAAAAGAATATCTATGTAGCTGACTGGAACTCAGCTGAATCTGAAGCTTGTTTGTTGGTAAAGAACGACAACAGAACGGGATGGCTCTGGCACAGAAGACTCGGCCATCTCAATTTAAAGACGCTCATCAAATTACCTAGAAACACTCTAGCAAGAGGACTGCCGAATGAAGTATTCAGCAAAGACACTGAGTGTGAAGCATGTCTGAAGGGAAAGCAAACTAGGAATCAAAATCCTCCTGTTCCATCTCCTTCCACTGATGGAATCCTTCAGCTGCTACATATGGATTTGTTCGGTTCAGTCTCTCCGGTTACGATCAGAGGCAAGAAGTATGCTTTAGTGGTAATTGATGATTACTCGCGCTACACATGGGTCATACTTATTGCCAACAAGTCTGACGTCAAAACAGAGTTACCAACGCTTCTGAAAAAGCTCAGTGTCGAAAAGAACACCAAGATCATCAAGATATGTTCAGATAGAGGAACTGAGTTCCAGAATTCTATGGTGGAGGAGTTCTGCAAGGCAAAAGGCATAGAACATGAGACGTCTGCCGCGCGCACGCCTCAACAAAATGGGGTCGCTGAAAGGAAGAATAGAACACTCAAAGAAGCAGCAAGGACCCTGCTCGAAGATTCAGGACTCCCAACCAAATTCTGGGCAGAAGCTACTGATACTGCATGTTATACTCAGAGTAGATCTCTACTGACAAAGCAGCATAAAAAGACACCATATGAATTATGGAGAAACAGGAAGCCTTCTTTATCTTATTTCCATATTTTTGGGTGTTCGTGCTTTATCCAAAATAATGGGAAGGATCAGTTGAAGACTTTTGATAGCAAGTCATACCAGGGAGTCTTCTTAGGATACTCCCGGGTCAGCAAAGCCTTCAGAGTCTTTAACTATCGGACCCTTTGTGTGGAGGAAAGCCCTCATGTTGTTTTTAATGAGTTTGCTACTGAAGACAGGAGCAGGAACTCTAAACCTGAATCTGAGAAAATCAGTAAGCAGCTACAGGATCTGAGCTTAAAAGATAAAGTTGAAAAGATCCAGCTATGTTGGGATGATGATTCAGATGAAGAAACTGAAGACAAGTCTACTGAATCTCAGCCAGCAGCAGAAGTAGCTGAACAGATTGACTCTTCTGAACAAAGTCAATCCCAGGTAACTCAGGCCGATGAAGAAACCCAAGTGGTAACTGAGATCTCTACTGAGGATAATAATTCAGGGGGAACAAATGATGTTCCTGGGCTAAATGCCCCTGAACCTGATGACTCAGTAGATCATACTCTTGTAACTGAATTGCTTCAATCTCAGAATAATACAACTGAAATGCCTAACTCACCTACTATCTGTGTTGAACAAATTTCAGATGAAGAGTTGAAACATCGTAGATCGTGGCTGGACGCTCACGCTTCTGATCTGATTATTGGAGATCCTTCAGCAAGTGTAAAGACAAGATCCAGATTCTGTCAGGGAGAAAGCGCTTTGTATTCCTGCTTCTTGTCTACTGAAGAATCTCAGTAAGTTGAGGATGCACTTAAGGACGCTGATTGGATCATAGCCATGCAGGAGGAGCTGAATCAGTTCACGAGAAATAAAGTTTGGGAGCCTGTTGACAGACCCCGACATCAACATGTGATTGGAACAAGGCAAGACTCGTGGCAAAAGGGTACTGTCAAGCTGAAGGGATAGATTTCAACGAAACGTTCGCTCCAGTTGCAAGTTGGAGGCAATCAGACTATTCCTAGCATACGCAACACATCAGAGGTTCAGAGTGTATCAAATGGATGTGAAGTCTGCGTTCCTGAACGGCGTATTGAAAGAAGAAGTCTATGTAGAACAGCCTCCCAGCTTTCAGCAGGGACATCAGGTCTACAGACTCAGAAAGGCTTTGTATGGGTTAAAACAAACAACCAGGGTTTGGTACGATACCCTATCTGAGTTTCTTCTTCAGAAAGGTTTTCAAAAAGGCACAGAAGACCACACATTATTTAGCATTCGACTGGAAGACGATATCCTACTTGTGCAGATCTACGTAGATGACATAATCTTTGGATCAAAGAACGTCATTATGTGTCAGTAGTTCGAGAAAATGATGAAGGACAAGTTCGAGATGTCAATGATGGGAGAGATGAACTATTTCCTCAGTATTCAAGTCAAACAATCTGAGAAGGGAACGTTCATCAATCAAGGCAAGTACACTCGAGACCTCATCAAGAAATTCGGTTGTACATCCGGAAACCAATCAAGATCCCGATGAACATGAACATGAAAATCGATCTTGATAAAGAGGGAGTATCAGTAAACCATACTGAATTTCGTGCTATTATTAGTTCATTATTATACTTAAAAGCTACTCGACCTGACATAACTTATGCTGTAGGTGTCTGCGCTCGGTTTCAGGCGAATCCTAAGCAAAGTCATATGGACTCAGCAAAGAAGATTCTCCGCTATCTCAGAGGAACACCTGACATGGGTTTATGGTATCCAGCTGATGATAATATTAAACTAACTGGTTATTCTGATGCTGACTATGCAGGATGTAGAATTGACCGAAAGTCAACTTCTGGAACGCGTCAGTTTCTTGACAGTAAGCTGATTTCATGGTTTTCTAAGAAACAGCACTCGGTAACGATATCAACTACTGAAGCTGAATATATGGCTGCCGGAAGTTGCTGCGCCCAAATCCTTTGGCTGAGACAGCTGCTACGCGACTATGATGTTATTCAGAATGAAGTACCGATCTTCTGCGACAGTACAAGTGCAATTGCAATCACTCAGAATCATGTACTTCATACGAGATGCAAGCACGTGGACATCAGACACCACTTCATTCGTGATCATGTCGTAAAGAGGGATATCAGGATGGAAAAGATCCATACTGACCACCAAAGGGCAGATATACTGACCAAACCTCTAGCTGAAGCTAGATTCAGAGAACTTTCATTAGAGCTAGGTCAGTTGGACCCTACTGACTCCAGTCAGTAAGTGGATTCAGGAGAGGAGCATTCAGCAAGGGGGAATGTTCACTCTCAGTACTGAGTAAATTCAGTACGTAGAGACTCAGCAACCATCTACACGAGGTATCAGCTGACTACGATGTTCAGCTGATAGGTTTGCGTATCTCTACTCAGTAGCCAATGAAATATTATGTGCATTTATGACTCAGATTCAGCTTCTTATTCAATGCCTTAGAAAATGTCATTTAATATAACTGTTGGTCCCGAGAGTACGTTCAGGTGTAGAGGGGGGGTGAATACACCTAAAAACTGATTTCTCAACTTAAACACGAACAGTCCTTTTCAGGATAGTGTCGTACTGAACAAGTTCAGCAAACCAGATAAGTTGTTCTGAATCGTGTGGCAGAGTGACTGACTCTACTGAGACTTGCTAACTGACTTAGAGTCAGAATTCAGTATCGTTCAGATAGAGTTCAGTAGTGCGGAATAGCGTAGGCCCAAATTCAGTAAAGTTAGGAAAACATTTTTATCAAAACAGTTTCAGTAGATTAGTGCAGTCTGTTAAGTTTGCTGAAACTCAGTTGAATGATTTCAAAGATATTTTCAGTATGAATAGTAAATCAATGCAACAGTAAAAACAGAACACAGAACACATAGATTTTTAAAGTGGTTTGGATCCAACAATCCTACGTCCACTGTCCCGAAAGATCAGGAAGCTATGTATTATACTGAGATAGTCTCAGTTGGTTTGTACGCTGGTGAAACACTGGTCTTGAGATTTATACTGAGCAAGTCTCAGTTTACAAGGTTATCAAACTAAGTATTTGAAAAACTCTCCAACAATGAAGGAGTCCTTTACAATAAGGATCAGTTCAGTAGTGAACTCCTTCGTCTAAGCTATGGATTTAGTCTATTGAGCTTAGGTTAGAGGGATAGGGAACAATGATGTGGCTTCTAGAACGACGAACAGCTGAGTGTAAGCTTTTGGTTCGTGTAACGTCGTTTGGATACTAGAGGTTGTATTAATCGATTCAGCTTGGTTCCCTAAGAGCAGAAGTGTAGTCTTTCGCCGGAGATTGTTTCTTCGAACTTCTTGCGGAAGACTTATTCTTTTTCAAATTTGCTCGTTTGAATGCTTTGTCTGTTCTCTCGTGTATGCGAAGGTTCGGTGAGCTTCAAATTTGATTCATCCCTCTATTTATAGAGAAGAGATTAGGATAAATCCGTTGGAGACGACGATCCTTTGTCTCTCTCTTTTGGTTAGCTAACGGCTCTTTTGAAATATGGTGGCAGTGTCATTTCTCTCCATTTCTGGAAAGTTGTTTACTTGCAGCTTTAATAGATATATGATACGTGGCTGCTTGTCATTGGTCGAGGTTCAGAAAGTGGTTAAGACAGAACAGACTTCAAGGAGGTCTGAAGCTGACTTCTCTCTTCCTCGTATTGACTCTGCTGTTTTGACTTTTAAGGATCCTAACAGTCAAGAGACTCTCGGCCGTTCTTGAGTCGATCTCGATTCGATAGCATGCTCTGGCCGAGTCGGCTCTACGTAGATCGGCTCGAGTTCGGTGAACTACTCTGCCGAGTTCGGTTCTGCGACTCCTTTCGGTATACTATTCTCGCTTGAGTCCAAGATATGCGAGTCTTCTACTTCGGTGTTGAGGCGGATAATCCACCGAGTGCACCGAACCGGGAGCGAGTGTCTGCCTGAGTGCGAAACCTCGAGAGACAAAAATAGATTACAACGAAAAGGTTCACCAATCAATATAGGGTTTTGGGATCTTCAAATCTTCAGTAAACGTTCAGAGTGCAAGGCTACTGAGTTAACTTATCAGCTAAGAAGACTGAATCATTTCCCAACATTTCCAACATTGCTGAGCACAGAATCATCACCCAACATTTTCCCCCTATTTGATGATGCCAAAACCTAATAACCTGACAACTAATCAACCTAACACAATGACTTATCAAAAACAAAGCTCCTTATAAAATATTACAAGTAGGATCAGTGGAGTTGTTCTTCAAGTCCTAGACTACTGAGGGGATCAGAGCAGAAAGTCAGAACCTATACAGAGTCTAGTCAACATTTTCCCCCTGTCTTAACAACATATTCCCCTGAACACTAAGCAGTCTATCAGAATCTAGCTAAGCAACAACTGATAGTAAATAACAACAGTGAGTGTGTGTGTCAGTAATCACTTCAGTGATTCTGAGTGTTAAGCATAAACAAACACAGCTATTCAGACAATAAGGAACTGTCAAAGCCAAACAGAGATGTTATATATATATATGAGAAATTCAGTACAGATACATCTCTGCTAGACTAAAAGAAATAAAGAAAGATACAAGGAGAACACAGAAGCAAGAATCATTTGAACTGCTTGATCCTGTCTTTGAAATCTTGTGATTGAGTTTCAGGAAGAGGCACTCCATACATGCGGTATGTGATCTTTCTCAGCTTCAGTATCTCAACAAAGTCCGCTGGGTCTTCTTCATCAAGAAATTTGGCTGCAGCAGCGTCCTTCACTTCTTTCATTATCACTCCATAGTGGATGGATCCGTCTAGTCTTTGTTGGGGTGGCAGGATTCTGGGATCAGGAACTCTGACCTCAACATTTTCCTTGACAGCTTTTTGAAGTCTGGCATACATTTCCAGATCAACTCTCATTAGCCATTCAGTATAAGCCACTGTCTTGTGCTTCTCAGACCAGAATCTCCAGAAGTAGTTTCTTTTTATAAATTCGACTTTCAGCGTCACCCACCTCTAAGTAGCTTCCCACGGAATCCATTCATCCACTCTAGGCCATCTGTGAGTCTTCAGATCAGTAGGCTTCCTGAATTTCCTGTATTTGTAGGGAATGTCAGCCTTTGCAGGGATCCTCTGACTCGCTTCTTTTTCAGTCCTCAGCTTGAGAGCTTCAAGATCAGCCATTCTTATCCTTTCTCTGGCTGCTTCTAATTGTCTGACCTCTTCACCTCTAGATAGATACCTATCCAACTGAGCCCAGATCTCTTCCATTTCTTGTTCATGTGCCTTCGAGGCAGTGTAGGGGGGCATATGAGGTGGCTCTTCTTCTGAGTCAGCAGGTGTGGAAGATTTCTCTTTAGAAGTTCCCTGCTGCCCAGTTGACTGCTGCTGCTGCTGCTCCTTTTCTTTTTCTTTGTCAGCCTTGTTGCTGAGCTTAAGTGTTCTAGGAGGCAGCCTAGCTCCTGTCTTCTTGCCTCCAGCTGGAGCCTTGGTTTTGCCTTTAGCATGCTTTTTCTTGGGTTTATTCACGGCTTCAGCTTCCGCTATCTCCCTAGCCAACTTTTCATCGGCTGCTATCTGAGCCTCCTCCTCCGGAGTTATGAACTTCCTGGGTCCTTTCTTCTTGGAGGGAGGGGTTGGGAGTTTCAGTACCTTTTTGCCTTTGCCGGCAACTGGAGGAGGAAGAGGGGCTTCTTCCTCTTCTGACTCCTCGTTAGCATACTCAGCAACTTCTTTTATAATATCTGAAGGAGTTTGAGTTGCCTGAGTTGTGACTTCTTTGGCTCTTGAGCCACTCGGGCCAGTCTTACTCAAGTGATTACTGACTTACACACTCACTGAGTAATGTTATATTCTGTCAGTTTTTACTTAGTTAGATTCTGATCGATTAGATTGCTTGGATGGGGGAAATGTTGTTAGAAAGGGGGAAATTGCTGATTTGTTTTCTGTATAGGTTCTGATATTTCTTCCCTGATTCCCTCAGTAGTCTAGGACTTGAAGAACAACTCCACTGATTCTACTTGTAATACTTGTAAGGAGCTCTGTTTCTGATAAGTCATAGTGTTAGGTTTTGGCATCATCAAATAGGGGGAAAATGTGGGAGATGATTCAGTCTTCTCACAATCAGTTAAGACATAACTCAGTAGCCTTGTGCTCTGATCATTCACTAAAGATTTGAAGATCCCAAAACCCTATCTTGACTGATGAACCATTCAGTTGTAACCTGTTTGTTTTTGTCTCTGAAGATTCAGACTCAGTAGACACTCTTCATCTGGTTCAGGCGCTCAGAAGATTACCTGCCTCAGTACCAGAAGTAGAAGACTCATTGATAATGGACTCAACAGGAGCGATATGCGAAAGGAGTACGTGGGCCCGAACTCGGCGAGGGTAGTTCATCGAACTCGTAGTTGATCCTTAGTAGAGCCGACTCAGCAGGAGCATGCTACTAAATAGAGATCAAACTCAGCAATGGCTGGACAGTCTTCTGACTGTCAGGATTCTCTAAAGTCAAACCAGCAGAGTCAATACAAGGAAGAGAGAAGTCAGCTTCAGATCTCCTTGAAGTCTGTTCTGTCTCACCTACTTTTCTGAACCTCGACCAATGACAAGCAGCCAGCTGTCCATATTCTGATTAAAGCTGCAAGTCAACAACTTTCCAGAAATGGAGGGAAAGGACACTGCAACCATACTTCGAAAGAGCCGTTAGCTACCCAAAAGAGAGAGACACAAGGATCGTCGTCTCCAACGGATATATCCTTGCCTCTACTCTATAAATAGAGGGCACAATTCAAATTGAAGCTCACGAGTGAACCAATGATACACAAGCGAACTGCAAACACAGAGCATTCAAAGAGCAACTCACAAACATCTTAAGTCTTCTGCAAGTAGTTCGAAGAATAATCTCTGGCGAAAGACGACATACCTGCTCATAGGAAACCAAGCTGAACCAGAGTTATATAGCCTCTAGTATCCAAGCGACTGAACACGAACCCAAGTCTATACTTAGCCGTTTGTCGCTCTAGAAGCCACTTTCTCAATCCCTATCCCTCTAACCTAAGCTCAACTGATCATATCTATAGCTTAGACGAAGGAGTTCATATCTGAACTGATCCTTATTGTAAAGGACTCCTTCATAGTTGGAGAGTTTTTTCAAACACTTAGTTTGATACCTTGTAAACTGAGACTTGCTCAGTATAATACATAGCCTCCTGATCTTTCGGGACAGTGGACGTAGGATTGTTCGATCCGAACCACTTTAAAAATCGCCTGTGTTCTATGTTCGTTATTTACTGTTGCATTGATTACTGTGCATACTGAAAATATTTTTAAAATCCTTCAACTGAATTTCAGCAAACTTAATCGACTGCACTAACATACCGAAACTGTTTTATTAAAAACGTTTTCTTAACTCAACTGAATTTGGGCCTACACATTTTCGCACTACTGAACTTTATCTGAACGGTACTGAATTCTGACTCTAGTCAGCTAGCAGGCCTCAGTAAAAGTCAGTCACTCTGCCACGCGATTTAGAACAACTTATTTGGTCTGCTGAATTTGTTCAGTACGGCATTCTCCTGAATCGGTTTTCAGGTGTATTCACCCCCCCCCACACCTGAACGTTTACTCTTGGGACCAACATTTATAGACTAGGAAACTGTTATTTTCCTTTTCCCTTGTTTTTCCTTTTCTTTTTCTCTTCCACTCCGTCTATAAAAGCCAGGAGTTTTGTAATTTGAGTAGAACTCGAATAAAAATTCTCCCTTTTTAAAATTTTCTCTGGTCAAGTTTTTTCATCAGTTACATTAGAAGAAAGAAAAGGCACACGAAGTTTATTTCTTGTAAATTTCTTATTTTTTATATTATAGTTTGTAAATTAAGTTTCTTAATTTGATTTTATATTTTATCATATATGCTCTTGTGTGATAAATTATGTCTAATCTATATAATTATCTTATACCACTGGTTCAAGTATCTTAAAAGATAGAACCGATATTATGATAAGAGATGATATTGAATTGAGGTTTTAATTGAGATAACTGACATGTTTAGGGCTTTGTAAGATCTATTGTCCATTTCGTCCCGTGTTTGGCTATTTAATTGAAGGTCGTTTGAGGGATTGTTAGTGTGATGTGTTGATCTGAAAGTTCTAAGCTGATGGCAGTTATTTCAATTAGGTAATTAGAATATAATTGTTCTATTCCTAAATATTCGGTATTAATCTTCTTGTCGTGCACCAATTATGTCCGCAGTGGTATTATCATAAATCTCATGTAATACTTTAGTAAAAGGTTCATAAATGAATTTAAGAAAAATATCATTTCCTTCAAAAGTTCCTATAATTCCTTCTTTATCTACCATTTTTAATGGATAGATCTTAGTTAAAAATGGAGTTCCAAGATTTTATTTTTCTTCTAGTAGTAATATTGGATTTTTACTAAAATTACTTTCAATTAAAATTGTTTCATTTAAAGGTTTATCAACCCTCTTACATTGGGGATTTAATGTATACAACGATTTATAATATACTCTCTAACAGATAACTATGACTTCTGTTCCTGGTTTATAATTATAACCATGTGTTTTAACATTTAATGTTAAAGAATCTAATATATTAATATCAGATAATGATAATTATAAATTTGGATAAACATCAAAATATATTGGACCATGAGCTAAACGTGTTTGTATTATTCTCATTAAAGATTGTTTCCAATTTAAATTTCTTCCATCTCTTAATGTTGCTATAAAGCTTTTTGGAAGTCCTTCTAATGTTAAAGGCTTAAATGCAACTTGTACTTATCCAATATGTATAAATTTATGTGAACCTAGTATGATATATAAGCTAGGTGCTTTTGAAAAAATAGAATTAAAACAAATAGTTAAAACTACTCAAGAAACAATTCATTTACATGGAGAAGAAATGGTAATTAAATTTCTTGATGGTAGTGATTTATTATCCGTGTTTGGCTATTTAATTGAAGGTCGTTTGAGGGATTGTTGGTGTGATATGTTGATGTGAAAGTTATAAGCTGATGACGGTTATTTCAATTATGTAATTAGAATATAATTGTTCTATTCCTAAGTATTCGGTATTAATCTTCTTGTCGTGCACCGATCCTGTCCGTAGTGATATCAGAGCTAATGGGGGAAGGATAGTTATATGGTGAAGATATAATTTATCACACACAAATTTTTATCAAATATTCAATTTAATATGAATAATTGTAAAACATTTATTCCATGCAGCCATCCTCATCATGATTTTGATTCAACTTGTATTTAATCGAGTTTTGAATATCTAATAACAATAAGATTCAAGTTATACATATATCATATATGTATACACGATTTGTACTATATATATAATCTATGATCTTCGTTTCTTTCTTTCCCTACTTTTTATGTAATTATTAATTAATGATACGTTGGGAGATGATTCAGTAGCTCCACAACTGTTGCGAGATAACTCAGCAGCCTAGTGCTCAGTAGATTTGAAGATCCCAAAACCCTACTTTGACTGATGAACCATTCTATTGTAATTGTTTGTTCTGTCTCTGAGAGTTTCAGACTCAGTAGACACTCTTCATTATGGTTCAGACACTCAGTTCTGTCCGCTGGTTCTTCAGCCGACTATCAGCCTCAGTACCAAAAGAAGAAGACTCAGTAGTACTGGACTCAGCAGGAGAAGTATACTGAAAGGAGTCAGTGGAACTGAACTCAGCATGACTACTTCACTGAACTCAGAGTTGATCTTCAGTAGAGCTGAACTCAGCAGGAGTATGCTACTGAACATAGATCAGACTCAGCAACGGCTAGACAGTCTTCTGACTGACAGTTGATTTCATAAGTCAAATCAGCAGAGTCATACGAGGTATAGAGAAGTCAGCTTCAGAGCCACCTTGAAGTCTGTTTGTCTCACCTACTTTCTTCAGCCTCGACCAATGACGAGCGGCCAGCTGTCTACTTTCTGATTAAAGCTGCAAGTCAACAAGTTTCCAGAAATGGAGGGAAAGGACTCTGCCACCATACTTTGAAAGAGCCGTTAGCCACCCAAAAGAGAGAGACACATCGATCGTCGTCTCCAACGGATCTATCCAAGTCTCTGATCTATAAATAGAGGGAAGATTTCAAATTGAAGCTCACAAAACCAAACGAAGAACACACGAGCATTCACGAGCAACTCAGGAACGACTTAAGCTTTCTGCAAGAACTTCATAGAGTAATCTCCAGCGAAAGGCGACATACTTGCTCATAGGGAACCAAGCTGAATCAGATCATAAAGCCTCTAGTATCCAAACGACTGAATACAAACCCAAAGTCCATACTTAACCGTTCGTCGCTCTAGAAGCCACCTTCTTGTTCCCTATCCCTCTAACCTAAGCTCAGCAGACGATATCCATAGCTTAGAATGAAGGAGTTCATCTTTGAACTGATCATTATTGTAAAGGACTCCTTCATAGTTGGAGAGTTTGTCAAACACTTTCGTTTGATATCTTGTAAAATGAGACTTGCTCAGTATAAATCTCAAGACCAGTGTTTGTCCAGTGCACAAACCGACTGAGACTAACTCTGTATAATAAAATAGTCTCCTGATCTTTTCGGGACAGTGGACGTAGGATTGTTGAATCCGAACCACTTTAAAATTGCTTGTGTTTTATGTTTTAACTGTTGCATTGATTACTGTTCATACTGAAAATATATTTTTTAATCATTCAACTGAGTTTCAGCAAAGCTTAACTGATCGCACTAATATACTGAAACTATTTTCTTAAAAACATTTTCCAACTCAACTGAATTTGGGCCTACACATTTCCGCAGTTTACTGAACTTCAGCTGAACGGTACTAAATTCTGACTTAAGTCACCTAGCAGGCCTCAATGAAGTCAGTCACTCTGCCACGCGATTCAGAGCAGCTTATTTGGTCTACTGAACTTGTTCAGTACGACATCCTTCTGAAAAGGACTGTTCGCGTTTTAAGTTGAGAAATTGTTTTCAAGTGTATTCACCCCCCCCTCTACACCTGAACGTTTATCTCGGGACCAAAAATTGGTATCAGAGCGAGAGTTCTCTAAGACTCTTGTTTTTCTGAAACTGGTCTACTTGAATGGATCTAGAAAACGTTTTCACTGCATATCATTCTTCATTCATATCACTATTTTCAATGTCTGATATGTCAGGAATCAGGATGGTACCCATGTTCTCAGTAGAGAACTATGGGGTATGGTGAGTCAGAATGGAGGCACATCTGACTTCCCTCCACGATAGCATGACAGAGGTACTGGAGGATGGACCTATCGTTCCCATGATTGATAGTGTCGAAACTCAGGACCCAACACAAGGAGGAGGCATGGTGACCGGAAAGAAGATCCCCAAAGATAGAAGTCTCTTCACCCCTGAGGAGAAGAAGCTTCACCACTTACACCGGGTCACCAGAAACACCATACTGACCACCCTGAGTGATTCTTATCTCGGGAGAGTTCAGGACTGCAAGTCCGCGAAGGAACTCTAGGATGCTCTAGCGCTACTGAGTCGGGGGACACAGAAGATCAAAGCGAATAAACTGGCGCTGGAACTTCAGAAGCTGGAGAGACTGTCTCTCATGCCTAGTGACACTATTGAGGATCTTAACGTCAAATTCACAGATCTAATGAACACCATCAACGGGCTGGGAAAGACATTATCCAACCGAGAAATGAATCTCAAGATATTGAGAGCACTGCCAGAAAGACATTGGACTCCATTTGCTACTTTACTGAGACATTCTGACTTAGATATTATTTCTCCTGATCATATCTTTTCACAACTAAAAGCTGAGGAGTTCGAGTTTGGTCTACCTCAAAGGTAGCAGCGAGTTGAGGCTGACACTCAAATCGATCATGCTTTCAAAGCATCAGTCAGCACAGCGGCTCCAGCGTCTAGCAAGGCTGAACCTTCACTCAGTGACATACAAGAAGGAAACCTGGCTAAGAAATACGCACTGCTTGCCGTGAAGTATCAGAAGGAGAAGGAGAGGCGCAGAAAACTCTAGAGTCGTCAGAGACTCCAAGGGTAAGTCTGAATATACACCCAAGCGCAGTCCTGATTCGCATACTTCTAATTGCAGGAAACAGGAAGTCTCAGCTCAGTCGAAAGATAGCGAGAGCAAAGAAGAGAGAGTCACCACCTGCTACAACTGCAAAAAGCCAGGACATTATCAGTATGGTTGTCCTGAGCTCAGTACTGTTGAGAGAGCAGCACGCAAAGCTCAAAGGGAGAAGATCATCAAGAAGCGTCAAGCATATATAGATGGTGAACTCTCAGACGACTCAAATGAAGTCGATTCCTTCATGGATTCATCAGATGATGAAACGGAATTCATGGTCGTAGAGCTTGAAGAAGATGCAAAAAAGTGTCTTATGGCAGAAGAAGAGGATGAGGTAAACTCTCAAGCTCCATTTAACTCCTCTTCACACTGAACATATGATACTATTTCAGGTGCAGATGAGAATCTGGACGTCTCAATCGCATACGAAGAACTTCTAGACGAGCAGATTCAGATGAGCCTGCAGCTCAGTAAGACTCTTCAAGAGTAGGATACCCTGAAAGTGGAGAATCAGAGAATTTCTCAGAAGAGTCAGGTTGCTACTGAGTCAGAAGGACTTGTGTTGAGACTCAGGAATTAACTCTCTGATGGCCAAGTCTCAACATCAAGAAGATCAGATCTCAGTACTGCCCAATGACTTGACTCAGAAAGATACTGAACTAAGTCTACTGAAGCAAGAGTTGTCAAGACTTCAGACCGAGCATGAAACGCTTAAGAAGAGTGATGATGTCTGGAGGAATCTGATGAAAGAGCGGTACATGGGCGCTGAAAAGAAGCTTGAGGCCATGCTAGCCAGCAACAAGCCTAAGCACTGCAAGGAGGGACTAGGATTCAGTCATAGAGCCTCCTCATTTTCCCCCGTACGCTCAGAGAACTGGCTAGCTGATAGATTTGTTCAAGGGGAGACCATCAACGCTGAGATTCTGAACCCCCTAGACAAGAACAAACAAAAAATGAAGGCACCTCATCCCAGCTATCAGCATTCTGACAAAAAGATTAGCTCAAAATCACCCCAGTTCAGTCAAGGGGGAACCAACAGAGTTAAATGGGCTGATCAGTATGGACCTCCACAGCTGACACATCCAGCTCAGTATGGGTCATATTATTATGATCCTATAGTCAGGACAGGACCTAAAAGTCAGAAGAAGAAGAAGAAGAAGAAAGCCGTTCAGAAGGCAAAGGTCAGCACTCCACCAATTCAGAAGATCAGGACTCCTGAACTCGTGAAGCCTCAGAAGTCAGCATCGACCAGTCCAGTGGTCAAGTATGTTGATCAAAGTGGAAAGAAACTGTCTGAGACCACCAGGGTCGTGAGACAGATTTAGGTTTCCAAAACTAACCTTTAACGACCCAAAATCAAAAATAAAGGGTACCTGAATATAATTATGTTTTCCAGGTGCACAAGGACCCTTGGTATGTGGACAGCGGATGCTCAAGACACATGACATACCAGAAGGATCTACTGAAAAATTATACTACAGAAGAAGGACCCAGAATCAAGTTTGGAGACAACGCAAAAGGCTATACTAGAGGCTATGGAACACTCAGCATTGGAACCGCCATAGTTCCAAGAGTATCATATGTTGAAGGACTTCAGCATAATCGTCTCTCTGTTAGTCAATTTTGTGATAACTCGAATAGAGTGATTTTTGACAACGGTTTTACGTGATGTCATTGATAAATCTACAAGGAAAACAGTGTTATCAGGTTCGCGCAAAAAGAATATCTACGTAGTTGACTGGAACTCAGCTGAACCTGAAGCTTGTTTGTTGGCAAAGAACGACAACAAAACGGGGTGGCTCTAGCACAGAAAACTCAGCCATCTCAACTTTAAGACGCTCAATAAACTAGCTAGAAACGCTCTAGCAAGAGGACTGCCAAATGAAGTATTCAGCAAAGACACTCAGTGTGAAGCATGTCTGAAGGGAAAGCAAACAAAGAAATAAAATACACCTGTTCCATCGCCTTCCACTGATGAAATCCTTCAGCTGCTACATATGGATTTATTCGGTCCAGTCTCTCCGGTGACGATCAGAGACAAAAAGTATGCTTTAGTGGTCATTGATGACTACTCATGCTACACATGGGTCATATTTATTGCCAACAAGTCTGACGTCAAAACAGAGTTACCTACGCTTCTGAAAAAGCTCAGTGTCGAGAAGAACACCAAGAATATAAAGATACGTTCAGACAGAGGAACTGAGTTCCTGAATTCGATGGTGGAGGAGTTCTGCAAAGTTGAAGGCATAGAGCATGAGACGTCTGCCGTGCGCACGCCTCAACAAAATGGGGTTGCTGAAAGGAAGAATAGAACACTCAAAGAAGAAGCAAGAACCCTGCTCGCAGACTCAGGACTCCCAACTAAATTCTGGGCAGAAGCAACTGACACTACATGTTACACTCAGAATAGATCTCTACTGACTAAGCAGCATAAGAAGACACCATATGAACTATGGAACGGAAGGAAGCCTTTCATATCTTATTTCCATATTTTTGGGTGTTCGTGCTTTATCCACAATAATGGGAAGGATCAGTTAAGGACTTTTGATAGCAAGTCAGACCAGGGAGTCTTCTTAGGATACTCCCGGGTCAGCAATGCCTTCAGAGTTTTTAAATACCGGACCCTTTACGTGGAGGAAAGCCCTCATGTTGTTTTTAATGAGTTTGCTACTGAAGACAGTAGCAGGAACTCTAAATCAGAGTCTCGGGACATCAGTAAGCAGCTACATGATCTGAGCCTAAAAGATAAAGTTGAAAAGATCCAGCTGTGTTGGAATGATGATTCAGAAGAGGAAAATGAAGATAAGACAACTGAATCTCAGCCAGCAGCAGAAGTAGCTAAATAGATTGACTCTACTGAATAAAGTCAATCCCAGGTAACTCAGGTCGATGAAGAAACCCCAGTCGTAACTGAGACCTCTACTAAGGATAATAATTCAGGGGGAACGAATGTAGTTCCTGAGCCAAATGCCCCTGAACCTGGTGACTCAGTAGACCCAACTCTCATAACTGAATTACTTCAATCTCAGAATAGTACAACTGAAATGCCTAACTCACCTACTATCTGCGTTGAACAAATTTCAGATGAAGAGTTGAAACATCGTCGATCGTGGCTGGACGCTCACACTTCTGACCTGATTATTGGAGATCCTTCTGCAAGCGTAAAGACAAGATCCATATTTTGTCAGGGAGAAAGCGCATTATATTCCTGCTTCTTGTCTACAGAAGAACCTCATTCAGTTGAGGACGCACTCAAAGATGCTGGAATGGATCATAGCTATGCGGGAGGAGCTGAGCCGGTTCACGAGAAACGAAGTATGGGAGCTTGTTGACAGACCCCGGCATCAACATGTGATTGGAACTAAATGGGTCTTCAAGAACAAGCGAGATGAAAACAATGTTATTGTAAGGAACAAAGTAAGACTCGTGGCAAAAGGCTACTGTCAAGCCGAAGGGATAGATTTCGACGAAACTTTCGCTCCAGTTCCAAGATCTGAGGCAATCAGACTATTCCTGGCCTACACAACACATCAGCGATTCAGAGTTTATCAAATGGGTGTGAAGTCTGTGTTCCTGAACGGCGTGCTGAAAGAAGAAGTCTATGTAGAACAGCCTCCCGGCTTCAGTAGGGACATCAGGTCTACAGACTCGGAAAGTCTCTGTACGGGTTAAAACAAGCACCCAGGGCTTGGTACGATACCGTGTCTGAGTTTCTTCTTCAGAAAGGTTTTCGAAGGGGCACGATGAGACCGCACATTATTCAGCATTCGACTGGAAGACGACGTTTTACTTGTGCAGATCTACGTAGATGACATAATTTTCAGATCAAAGAACGTCATCATGTGACAACAATTGGAGAAAATGATGAAGGATAAGTTCGAGATGTCAATGATGGGAGAGATGAATTATTTCCTCGGTTTTCAAGTCAAACAATCTGAGAAGGGAACATTCATCAATCAAGGCAAATACACTCGAGACCTCATCAAGAAGTTCGGTTGCACATCTGGCAAACCAATCAAGATCCCGATGAACACGAATATAAAAATTGATCTTGATAAAGAGGGAGTATCAGTAAACCATACTGAATTTTGTGCTATTATTGGTTCATTATTATATCTAACTGCTACCCGACCTGACATAATTTATGCTGTAGGTGTCTGCACTCGATTTCAGACGAATCCTAAGCAGAGTCAAGTGGACTCAGCAAAGAAGATTCTCCGCTATCTCAGAGGAACACCTGACATGGGTTTATGGTATCCAGCAGATGATAATATTGAACTAACTGGTTATTCTGATGCTGACTATGCAGGATGTAGAATTGATTGAAAGTCAACTTCTGTTCCTTGGCAGTAAGTTGATCTCGTGGTTTTCAAAGAAACAGCATTCAGTAGCGACGTCAACTACTGAAGCTGAATACATGCCTGCCGGAAGTTGCTGTACCCAAATCCTTTGGCTGAGACAGCAGCTACGCGACTATGATGTCATTCAGAATGAAGTGCCGATTTTCTACGACAGCTTCAGTGCGATTGCAATCACTCAGAACCCTGTACTTCATACTAGATGCAAGTACGTGGACATCAGACACCACTTCATTCGTGATCATGTCGAAAAGAAGGATATCGGGATGGAGAAGATCCATACTGACCGTCAAAGGGTAGATATTCTGACCAAGCCTCTAGCTGAAGCAAGATTCAGAGAACTTTCAGTAGAGCTAGGTCTGCTGGACCCTACTGACTCCAGTCAATAAGTGGATTCAGGAGAGGAGCATTCAGCAAGGGGGAATTCAATCTCATTACTGAACTAATTCAGTACGTAGAGACTCAACAACCATCTACACGAGGTATCAGCTGACTACGATGTTCAGCTGATAGGTTTGCGTATCTCTACTCAGTAGCCAATGAAATATTTTGTGCATTAATGATTCAGATTCAGCTTCAGCTTCGTATTCAATGCCTTAGAAAATGTCATTTAATATAAGGGTCTACATTTAATACACGATATTCTATGTAAAGTATGCTGAACTCTACGGCACATTAAATGCATGTCTAATCAAGTTACTTCTTTGGCTATATACAACTGTAATTTGACTTAGGCGGCTAAATTGATCATTTTCTATTTTATAACATTAAATCCTAGACGTCCATCTCATAAAGCAGATTTGAACTGAACCGTGGATTTATAACTATTCATCTTCTTTATCATATAAAAACACGTTCAAAGTTTAGAAACCGCCATTTTACTCTGCAAAATTTCACAACCCTAGAATTTCTAAGAAAAGCTTTCGTCTATTTGCAAACTTCTATTCCAATATCTCAGAAACATCTTTGATAAATCTTAATGATTATTCAGTATCGCATATGATCTTTATAATATTTTTCGTTCGATACTGATATCTTTTCTTTGCAGATTATGAACCATGGCAGGAAGGGACGTAAGTGTTCCACTTGATATGAAGGAGATCCTCGAGAAGGATCGGGTTTGGTGCGAGCCGATGATGGAGTTCGACTCGTGCGACCTAGACTTCATGGAGGAGATATTTGACGCGCTGAGGGCGTCAGGGCTGTAGGCCTTTCTTTCCAGGAAGCCATCCTACTTCCTCCCACGTCAGATCGCTGAGTTATACCTCAACTCAGAATCCGTAGAAGGCAATATCAAATATCGGTTTGTCACTCATCAGATTGGTGACCCTGCCAGTGTCGTGCCAGAGATAAAGTTGATGTCAATCAAGGAAGCTCTTCAGCGAAGCTTTCAGCTTCCGAGCGAGGGATTCAGCACCATGGGATATAAAGATGACATTATGGACGAATACTTGGAAGTATTATGCGGGAAGCCAACCACCTGAAGAGCCGACGATCGAAGACAGTGGCAAGGGCACTGAGGAGTCAAGGTGCTCAGAACAGACTCCTTGCTCGCGCCATCCACAAGACGTGGAGGCAGTCCACTCAGGCTCAGAGTGCGGATATCAAGGGGCTCAGAACATCGATTTAGAATACGCCTGCCCCTGACTTCTCTACAATATTGACAGATGCACTGGACACTCAGAGAGCCAAGTTCGAAGAGCAACAGAAGCTGATGGAAGCTGCCCAAGCCAAACTTCTTGAAGAATTCAAGGCAGCCCAGTCAGCTCACACTGCATCCATATCTTCCCTGACTCAGGCCTCAAAGATCAGACTCCAGACTATTCAGAATGCCCTGGAAGATAAAGTGGATAAAAAGTTGAACTCTATTCAGACTGTGGTGGAGACCTCTCAGAAGAAGTGCAGCGAAGAACTCACGGATGAGAGGAATGAACTCCACGAGAGGCTTGTAAAACTTCAGGATGCATTAGATAAGCTTGCCTCAACTTATACAAGTCTGGATAAGAAGGTACAGATACCTACCCTTGGTCTATTTGCTGATGCCAAAAAGGGGGAAGGTAAGGAAAAGGTACCTAGAGCACCAAGAGGAGTAAGGACAGTGGCAGGAGCAACTCAGACTCAGCAATCAGCTCCCACTTCTCCCACTGCTCAACAAGAACATGGTAAGGCTCAGGGTGTCTCAGCAGTAGGGGCTGTAGTGCCTGCTGAGACCGGCCCAAGTAGCTTAGGACCCAAAGAATCTGCAACTCAGGCAACTCAGACTCATAGAGATATTATTAAGGAAATTGCTGAGTATGCAGAGGAGGACTCTGAAGAGGAAGAAGTCCCTCTACCTCCTCCAGTTGAAGGAAAGAGAAAGAAGATTCTGAAGCTTCCTACTCCACCCAAAAAAGAAAGGATCTAAGAGGTTCATATCTCCTGAGGAAGAAGCTCAGATTGCAGCTGATGAAAAACTGGCAAGGGAGATAGCCGAGGTAGAAGCTGCAAATAAGCCAAAGAAACAGCCTTCCAAAGGCAGAACAAAAGTTCAGAGGCGAAAGAAGCTTGGGACAAGGCTACACCCGAGGAATCTAAAGCTCAGCGATGAAGCTGACAAAGAAAAGGAAAGAGAACAGCAGCAGCAGCAGCAAACTGGTCAGCAGGGTACTTCTAAAGAGAAATCTTCAACACCTGCTGACTCAGAAGAAGATCAAGAGCACGTTCCATCATATGTTCTCTCTAAGGCTCAAGAGCAAGAAATGCAAGAAATCTGGGATCATATGGAAAGGTACTTAGACAGAGGAGCTGAAGCCAGGCAGATTAGTGCAGCAAGAGAAAGTCTCAGACTCGCTGATCTAGAGGCTCTGAGGATCAAGGCTGAGAAAGATGCAAGTTAGAGGATTCCTGAGAAAACTGAAATTCCATACAAGTACAGAAGACTCAGGAAGCCCACAGACCTCAAAATCCATAGATGGCCCAGGGTTGATACTTGGACGCCATGGGAACGGACTCAGAGGTGGGAGACGCTGAAGGCTAACTTCATCAAGAGATTCTATTTCTGGAGGTATTGGCTTGACATGCACAAGTCTATTGCCTTTGCTGAGTGGCTTCTGAAGAGTGATCCAGAGATTTATGCAAGAGTTCAGAAGGCCCTAGCAGATAAGGTTGATGTCAGGGTCCCAGCTCCAAGACCTCTACCTCCCCCACTGAAGCTTGATGGTTCTCTATACATTGGAGTCGTTGAAGGAGAAATCAAAAGTGCTGCTCAAGCCACTGATCTTGATGAGACTGATCCTGCTAATATGACACATATTCTGAAGCTGAGAAGAGACAATTACCAGATGTATGGACTGCCACTTCTTGAGGAGAAATCTAAAGACTTCCAAGATCGGATTCAGCAGTTCAGGAGATAGTTGTTAGCTTCTGTGTATCCTTGTCTTTCTTTTCCTTAGAATAGCAAGATTGATGTACTGTACTGATACTTCTTTATATATATAACATCATTGTTGTTCAGCCCTGACAATTCCTTATTGTCTACATGGCCTTGTTTCTTTTATGCTTAACACTTAGAATCACCCAAGTGATTACTGACTCACACACTCACTGAATATTTATATTTATATTTATGTCTGTCAGTTTTTACTTAGCTTGCTAGATTCTGGTTTGATAGATGCTTTTGAGGGAAAATGTTGTTAGAAAGGGGAAAATTGCTGATTAGATTTCTGTATAGGTTCTGATATTTCTTCCATGAACTCCCTCAGTAGTCTAGAACTTGAAGAAGAACTCCCTGCTTCTACTTGTAATATTTGTAAGGAGCTCTGTTTCTGATAGTTTGTAGTGTTAGGTTTTGGCATCATCAAATAGGGGGAAATTGTTGGGACATGAGTCAGTAGCTCCACAACTGTTGGGAGATAACTCAGTAGCCTAGTGCTCAGTAGATTTTGAAGATCCCAAAACCCTACTTTGACTGATGAACCATTCTATTGTAATTGTTTGTTCTGTCTCTGAGAGTTTCAGACTCAGTAGAGACTCTTCATTATGGTTCAGGCACTCAGTTCTGTCCGCTGGTTCTTCAGCAGACTATCAGCCTCAGTATCAGAAGAAGAAGACTCAGTAGTCTTGGACTCGGCGGAGCAAGATATGCGAAAGGAGTCGGTGGGCCCGAACTCAGCATGAGTAGTTCACTGAACTCAGAGTTGATCTTCAGTAGAGCTGAACTCGGCAGGAGTATGCAACTGAACATAGATCAGACTCAGCAATGGCTAGACAGTCTTCTTACTGACAGGAGATTTCATAAGTCAAATCAGCAGAGTCATACGAGGTATAGAGAAGTTAGCTTCAGAACCACCTTGAAGTCTGTTTGCCTCACCTACTTTCTTCAGCCTCGACCAATGACAAATTACGAAACCAAACGAAGAACACACGAGCATTCACGAGCAACTCAGGAACGACTTAAGCTTTCCGCAAGAACTTCATAGAGTAATCTCCACCGAAAGGCGACATACTTTCTCATAGGGAACCAAGCTTTTCGGGACAGTGGACGTAGGATTGTTGAATCCGAACCACTTTAAAATTGCTTGTGTTTTGTGTTTTAACTGTTGCATTGATTACTGTTCATACTGAAAATATATTTTTAAATCATTCAACTGAGTTTTAGCAAAGCTTAACTGATCGCACTAATATACTGAAACTATTTTCTTAAAAACGTTTTCTAACTCAACTGAATTTGGGCATACACATTTCCGCAGTTTACTGAACTTCAGCTGAACGGTACTGAATTCTGACTTAAGTCAGCTAGCAGGCCTCAGTGAAGTCAGTCACTCTGCCACGCGATTCAGAACAGCTTATGTGGTCTACTGAACTTGTTCAGTACGACATCCTTCTGAAAAGGACTGTTCGCGTTTTAAGTTGAGAAATTGTTTTCAGGTGTATTCACCCTGCCCCCCCTCTACACCTGAACGTTTATCTCGGGACCAACATGATAGTTTTTTATAATCAAGTACTAGAGATGGCGATCACTAATTTGGATAAATACTTTTAAATAGTGGTGATCACTTTAATTTATAAACAAGACTTCATATACGTAAAAAAAACCCATATTAGAACATTTAGATATTATCTAAAGAGATGGACTAGGGTGGGTCATGTTGCATGTGCAACATGATATTCAATTATCCAATTTTAACTCGGGTTTGACTCGGTTCAGTATTTATTAAAAAACAAAATTAAATGATCATCTCTCCCCGTCGCCTCCCCTCCCGCTGCTCCCTCTCACTCTCTCCCCTCTATCTCTCTCTTTCTCCATTCCCCTCTCTCTTTCCACCGTCCTCTCTATCTCCGCCTCCGTCGACGTCACCATCGCTCCTCTCCGTCTCTGCCTCCGTCGTCGTCGCTCCTCGCGCATCTGCCTCCGTTGCTTCGGTGGCCGGATCAACCTCTGTGCGATCCTCCAGATCCGCCTCCGCTCTCTCCGCCTTTGCCTCCGCCTCCTACCTCTCCGACGAGGACTCACCGAAAATCAACGTCGTCTTCCATAATGTATTCAGACAACACCATCGCAGGCGTTTTGACGGCTGCGATTATGATTTCCTAGCTTAAATTATTGGAACTAACTGCTACCAGAGGCGTATATGAACAGGTTTATGCTTCTTCCTCAACCGGAAAAAAGAAAAAAATGAGATTATTCGTTTTTAGGATTCATGAATATTTTGTAGGCCTAATTTTCTAAGTATATATATATATATATATATATATATATATATATATATATATATATTTGTGGAGATATTGATTTTCTGTGGGTTTTGTTTTGATATTTCTCCTTCCTGCAGCTAGGTAATCGTGCAATGAATTTTATAAGCATTCAAGAAGGTTTCTGTTTGCTTTGGTTTAGTTTATTTACTGCATCAGAGTTTCCTTTTTGCTTTATTTTTTTCATGACCTTCGGAGTTTAGATTGATGAAACAGTTTAATATTTCATCCGTCTCGCTTTTCTTGTCAGTGGTATTTGACACGGAGTTTAACATTTCTAGCACTCTACTCTCTACTGTGAAATATGGCTTAAACAGACACTCTGCTCCTCATTGACACGTTCTTTTGTCATGATTGACATGTATAACAGAGACAATTGACACTCTGCTCTCTACTGTGAATTATGGCTTAAACAGACTCTCTTCTCATCGTTGACACGTTCTTTTATCATGATTGACAAGCACAACAGAGACAATTGACACTTTGCTCTCTATTGTGAATTATGACTTAAACAGACACTCTGCTCATCATTGACACGTTCTTTTGTCATGATTGACACGAACATCAGAGACAATTGACACTCTGTTCATCATTGACACGTTCTTTTGTCATTATTGACACGAACAACATAGACAATTGACACTCTGCACTCTACTCTGAATTATGGCTTAAACAGAGACTCTTTTATCATGATTGGCACGCTCTTTTATCATGATTGACACGTACAACAGAGAAAATTGACACTTGAAAAATCTACTACATTACGAAATAAAACGTGTTCCAATATTTTGGTAACATTTATGGTTATTATGCTTCATATTGATTAATAGATTAAAGTGACACGTTCATTAATTATGAGTGACACTTTACTTCAGTGTGATTCACACTTTGAGGTAAAATGACACTTTCGTTAGTTGCAATTGACACTTTTTCATAAGCAAATGACACTTTTTTTTCGAAACAAGTCGTATTTTTTTAAAAAATAATTCATAATCAACAAATGATACAAATGACACTTTTCAAATACAAATGAAACTTTTGTTTTTACGATTGACACTTTGAGATAAATAACAAATGACACATTTATTTATTACAAATGACACGTCTTCCCTTATCAAAAAAATCGGAAAAAAATAATAATAAAAAAATTGTTTAAAACAAACGACACTTTTTTTCACAAAAAGTGACACGCCCGTCCTTACAATAAGGGAGGGATTTTTTTTTTTTAAATTAAAAAATTAAAAATAAATAAATAATGATTAATAACGCCATGCTAACGTCAGCAGGTCAATTGGCCAAAATTGGGTAATTAGACAAGTTCCAGCATATCTAAATATATGTATGAGATGTATCATGGAATTAGCATTCCCAATAAAACTACCAAATTATAAAAACGAAAATCAAAGTTCGCCCGCTCCTCCAAACGACCAGCCATTAGCAACAATAATCAGTCGACGACTCGAGCTTTCAAACACAGCTCGTCGGAGACAATACATGAGCTCACCGGCCAAGCACGCGGCGACTCCAAACTTCTCGATGGCGCATCTATATTATGTTCCATGTTTCCTTTTGTGACAAATTTCTCGATGGTGCAGGCTTATTTTCTGCAATTCTTATTAATGGATTTCACGGTCGTATTTGTGTATATAATTTTAAAGATATAAGGCGTGCTTATCAATTGTTTTATGTGATATTTGAATATAGACCTCCTTGCTTTCATATCCAGTAATATTGTTGGCTTATAAATTGCTAATTGGTAGTGGTGCTCAATTCAAGTCGTTTGGAAGCTGAAATCTCTTGCTGTTCTGATCTTGTTTAATCATCCCATTTTTTTGGTAACACTTTTTCGTTCTCCTTTTGTCCAAATGAGCTTGCTTTATTTACTTTGTTTTATATAGCTATTTGTTGACTTCTTTTTGGTTATGCATTTACTAGTACCCCGATAGTACAATATCAAGCTTTAAAATAGAATGGTTTTCAAACTTTAGTTCAATCTTTTTTCTTTTTAATTATTGAAACTGTGTCCGTCTGAGTACCAAAAATACAAATTGCAAGAAAAAAATGATGGTTAAAAGATGTTGAAAGAAATATACAGTAAAATATATATAGACTGTTATCGTGCTTTCGGCTTTTTCTGAACACATCATAGGTTTCTGCATTTTTCCATTGTACTTTATGTAAATAGTGTTACACATTTCAACTGAACATATTATATTTTTATTTGTCATTTATAGTTTCTATAACTATGCTTTTATGAATAACTAGGTATAACTATGTTGTAGTCATTTTATATCTGATGAATAAGTATGCTTTTTATGAATAATTAGATGGATAAATCTTGGATTTCTATAGAAGATCGTTTCACTAATTATGCTTTTCAGTGTGGATTGGACAACTTTCTTGAATTTGCATACACAAACAAGTCAATTGAGACTAAGATAAAGTGTCCATGCACTAAATGTAGAAACTCTAGATTACACTCAAGAGAAAAGGTGTATTATCACTGGTGATCGTTGTATTGCACCAAATAATCATGCAAAACTTGAGAATTATATCAGTATAGTTCACAGGGTATCGAACACAGGGAACGGAGGACTAGACACATTAATTTTCTGCTTATCTTGAGTTTGGTTAGCAACCACGCAAGTTTTGGAATTTATCTAATCTAAGAAATTATTAAAAACTGAAAGAAATCGTAAAAACTGAAAACTGAAAATAAACTGTTTTAACTAGCCAGTTGAGAGATAGGTCCATCAGAATATTCACACACACGTAATTCCAATCATCAGCACATAAAATTAATTAATCTTATGAATCAACTAGTTATAGATTACCGTAACTTAAACTGCGTAATCTTTACTCCCACTTACTTAGTCGGTAATCGCCATATTAGGCATCGAAACGGCTACTTCCGTAATTTAGCTACAACCTACGTTGTTGGGCAATCAATAGATTTAATAGCTAAACAGCTTTATCGAACTAAGGGAGCCAAGTATAAGAGCCTACTCGTATGTTGGGCATCTAATAGTCTCCTACCGGTTTAATCCAATTATTCTAATGAATAACTTTGCTACTTACCTAGCCTTGTTCCACGAGAAACGATGGAAGTACTAAGTTAGCTACAAACTACGCAACTTAGGGTGGCCAATCCTAAATTACTAGTCAGATTAAATAAACCAGAATTAACCCGAAACCTTTCAATTAATTATTAGAACCTAAGCATCATGTATTGTTCACGTGTGTGTTTTACCTCCTGCCGGACCACTAAAAGTTTAGCTACTCATGAAACTGTCCTGACTGCACAGGTAAGACACTTTGCAAAACAGAACATTCATCATTCGTAACCCTAATTCTAGCATGCACGAAACTGAAAATAAAATAAAAGATACGAACTAAGACTAAAAACGAAATACGTACTGAATTAAAAACTAGAATGGAAATAAGAACAAGAGTACCGATTAGTCTTCGATCTCTCAAACGAACGGAAAGTAAAGCAACAAACTAAACTAGCATTCGAACATTAATAAACTGAAAAACGAAAGTGTTTGTTTCTTCTACTCAAACTAAAGCTTGCATAAAATGGTAATAGAACGGTAGTTGGTATTCTTCTCCTCGGCGGTGGTGGAATCGGCGACGGTGGCGGACTGATGATCGGACGGCGGCAGTGGCGGTACGAAGTCGGGAATGGTTGGACGAAAGGAGATGTGTATCGTGTATGAGGAGGGTTGTGAGGAGGAGCTGAATTTCGTGCCTTCCTCATCCTTTTATATGAGTGCTCCTAGGAATTAGATCACAACTAGGGTTCCTTTTCGGATAAGCAAATGATCTATGAGATAAGGTAAATATCTCCTCCTTCCTTATTTATCTCCTTTCCTTCCTTCCTTCTTTCCTTTCTTCTCTTCTTCTTTCCTTCTTTCTTTTCTTGGCCAAATCCGCTCAAAATCTCGCCATTTCAGCTGGAAAATGCGTTGCCACATCATCTCCACGTAACGTGCCAAATCAGCCTAATTTCCTGCACAACTGCCAACAGAAGCGTCTCGCCTGCACAGTTAAGAGACTTTTCAGACAAAATAATTAGGTACGAAAACGACTCATCAAATCTCCTTACACTTGAACTATACTCGCCCTCGAGTATAAGAAGAACAAAAGATAAGTACCTAATTATTTTGGTCTTCCCCAAGACCCAAGACACAAAAGAAAAGACTCAAGACTCGAACAAGAACAAAAACAAGACTCGACACGGACGGAAGAAAGAAAATAACAACGGACTCACAAAACGAAAACAAGAAGCCATACCAATCAATTCGAAAATCTCCACACCAATTAACTAGCCAAGCAATGTCAAATCATGCAATCATGATCTCATCCAACAAGTAGACAATGCAAATTTTGAAACTAAGCACACATATATCAACTTGGTCAAAATCTAAACATTGTGGATCTCCTCAAGTTTCACTCAACACTCAACTAATCTAGGTCCGGTTCAAGCCACTCAAAGGAAAACAATCCATGCAATCACGATAAGAGATCATCACAATAGCAATATCAAGGAGGTGTTTCTCATTCGGTTGTAATGGGACTTAGGACTTAGACAAATTGATGTTGGTAAGGGTCCTAGGGGTACTAAGCTCCATTAAAATTCAGAATCAATGTTATGCATGTAAAACTCTCTCACCTGTGCAGTCAAGTCAGTCAAACTCCCACCAATTAGAAAATTCACTTCAATGCTACAACATCAATACTATGCACCCATACTCTTTCTTTTCTGCCACGTTTCATATTCAGATTTTTCTTTTCTTTTCTTTCCTTTTATTTTTTATTTTTATTTCGTGGCATATACTTCCTTTTTTTTTTAGCAACTGGGCACAAACTGTCTTAACTATACAGACAGGACACTTTGAATTCTACTTATAGAGAGCAGTTTTTTTACACTTAGACTTTTTATCCAATCTGTTTTATGCAGCATGTCTAGACTGGGCAGGTAGGAGGCATATGTAATACACTTCAGATTTTAACTATCATGCACAAGAGAGTTCGTAAAACATGCAATAACATGGGTCAAGAGAAAGTTTAAAAAGGCCTTGGCTAAAATTTTACTAACCCGAATCAAAGAAACGGTCAAGGCTCAAGTTGGTTCACTAAAGGATAATGTAGGGTCGGAAATATTTTGTCGCGACCGTGTGGCTAAAAATCCCTAGTGCCTCCTATCATTTATCACAAGTGACTCAAACATATTGTGACTTGGCGGATAAACACTCTCAAAAGAATAGTAGGAAGTGTCCTACTTTAAGGCTCAAATCTTATTTAAGTGAGTGGTTATAAAATTTTGATCCAACAAAGTTTATTTTTCGTCATACCAAATTACATGCATATACGTGCCTAGATCTACTCTTCACAAAGTCCACAAGCAAGCATATTGAAAATAAAAGCACAAATAAGACATGCTTGATCATAGAAAACGGCACTTCAAAAAAAAAAAAAAAATTGGCATGCTTCTACACAAAATGCCCCCCTCCTTACACTTAAACCTTGCTCGCCCTCGAACAAGAGAGAAAAGACAAAACAAAGAGAGAAGGCATCACAAAATAAACACAAAAACACCCTCCTTACACTTGGTCCCTACCAAGTGTGAGAACAAACTAAAACTAAAGACAAAAGATAAAAGACAAAAAAAAAAGAAACACCCCTCTCCTTACACTTGATCCCTATCAAGTGTAAGAACAAGAAAGACACACAAGAACAGACTCAAAACATAAAACAAAAACACAAAAAATGAAAAATAAAATTGGGGAAGAAAAGTCATCGGTCGCCTCGCCTGGGCAGGCGAGGCAGCCTGCTCATAACTGTGCGCCGGAGGCGATCTACTCTACGGCCAAGGGAATCCTGATCAGTCCTTAGAGTCTGCACCGTATCCTGATCTGCAGAAGGAAAGGCACTCGAGACACGAGGACCCGATGGATAAAACTAGATCTCCCAATTATGCAGTTGGTACAGTAAGCGAGTATGCCTCAACAAGTTCAAATCAAACAAAGATGGAGGATCCACCCTAGTAAAATAACGAGCATCATATATGAAAAGGATTTGGTCAGCCCCAATTTTTTCCTCAACTTCAATTTGCCCCAGAATTGTCTATTAATGTAATTAAATCCCTCGAAAAATTTCCGGCACTCAATTGGGTCCTCAAAAGTTGTGAAAATTGCTATTACTGCCCAATTTTCTCTTCTCTTCATTTTTTGCTCCTCCAAAAACCATCTCCTTACACTTAAATCCCAATTCCATACTTAGCCAAAATCTGAAAAAGAAAAGAAACAACAACAAGCATAAAATCAAACTAAAAATACGAAATCAAAGAAAAACGGAAAAAATACGGGTTGTCTCCCGGAAGCGCCTCTCTTTAGAGTCTTCGACTAGACCTCCTCTTGAAGAGTCAATTGGGTGACAGCATGAACAGTGGAGTCTCATCCACTGCCTTGATCACCCGCTTCAATCTCTTTCCACGGTCTTTATACCACTAGAAATCTTCATAGGCCTTCTTCCAAAAAATATACACACACTTGGTTGATGGCCTATCAACTTGCAAGATGATGGTAGTCTGCTCCCTTACTGCCATTTTCTTGTCTCTTTCATGTTGGGGCTTTACTTCCACGGTTTTCAGCCATTCTGGTATAAAATCATCCTGACTGGGCAGCTGAGGCACACTGCTAACAGTAGCCAATTCTGGAGTTGCGTGTAAGGCCAAGATGCTTTCTCTGATCTCCTTGTCCCTCATATCTTCGAGGTCTGATTCGGTCAGTCCTTGAGTCAAGGTAACCTCCATTTTATCCTGCATCACATACGTCTCAAGATATTCTTGGACAAAGCTTTCGATGGAGTCAGTAGATAAAGCATCTTCATTTTCATGATCAAAAGGCATCTTAAGTGCTTCAGCAATGTGATGAACATAATTTTCGTTATGATATGCAACACTTATAGATCCTTCATCTACATTGATTATGGCATTCACAGTTTTTAAGAACGATCTACCCAATAGAACACCCGCAATACCTTCAACTTTCCTATCATTAGTGTCTATGACATAAAAATCTGCTGGATAGACAAAGTTATTAATTCTGACCAAGATGTTTTTAAGTAGACCTACCGGGGCAATGCATGACCTATCCGCTAATTGAATTATCACTTCGGTGGATACTAATTCAGCTCCAATCAATTGATTATAAACAGATAGTGGCATAACATTAATGGATGCTCCTAAATCACACATAGCCTGCTTGTTCATAACATTTCCCATCAAGCAAGGTAGAGTAAACATACCTGGATCAGCACACTTAGCGGGTAGCATCCTTTGAATGATTGCCGAGACAGAGTGGTCCATGACAATTTTCCCGGACTTTAGAATTTTTCCAGCAATAAAATCCTTCACGAACTTCCCGAACTTTGGAATTTTAATGGTTTCAAGGAAATGAATGTTGATCACTAATTTCTCAAACAACTTAAGGTAGTCTATGTACTCCTTGTTCGGCGTCTTTTTCCTTTTTAGAGCTTCGGGAAATAGTGGAGGAATCAGATTTTCAGGCTCCGACTGGCCTGTTAGGACATCCTCCTCGTCCCATTCTTGTTCTGGATCTTCAGCATACTGCTTCTTTAAGCTTTCTGGTGGTATGGGCTGATCTGCAGCCTTCCTCATTGCTGCTGACTTCTCTAGGTGTCTTGCCTGTACAGTTGGGCCATGCAATTCTTTTCCTCCAAGCAGTGTAATTTGGTTGCAGTTTTGGGCACTCGAATTTTGCTGTGTTTGAGCTTGTGAAGGTAAACGCCCTTGACCTCCCTTCAGATCTTGGAGTGAACTGGCCAGTTTGGAAACTTGTTCGGACAGATTTTCCAAAGTAACTTGTTGATCCATCTTCAATTGTTGCATCTCTCTCTTCATTGCTTGGATCTCATTTTGATTTGAAATTATCTCCTTCGCCACCTGCCTTTGATATGTAACTGCTTCCTTTTGAGAAGCAATCATCTCGCCCATCAGTTCTTCAAACAAAGAAGATCCCTGGTCTGTCTGGCCAGGCGATGGACCTTGTTGTTGATATATTCGATGGTGCGGAGACTTGTATGTTTGAGACGGTTGTTTAGCACAGTTTGTACCATTAGTAGGTGTTTGGTACAAATTGTCATAGCGGTGGATGAGTTGTTGTACTTGACTTTCTGGAAATTCCACTCGCTTGTGCAGTCGGGCACCCTTCTCTCCATCAGTTTCCTTTGTACCACACCTACTTATCTGACTTACATTAGCCATGGTATTCGGATTAGGCTGGGTCTGAGCTAGAAGTTTTCCTTGAGAATTCTTCATCTCCTGCATTGTAGAATTCAACTTAGTCATCTGTTTGGCCAAATTATCCATAGTCATTTGTTGCTCTTTCTTCGTTTGATTCATCTCCTGTTGGGTATTAATCATTTTCTTCTGCATTTGTTGTTGAAATGCAGTATTGTCCTTCTGCGAAGAAACCATTTCGGCCAAAAGCTTTTCTAAAGAGCTCTGCTGCTTTGACTGGGCAGGTGGGGCACTCTGCTATTGAAACTGCCTTTGATGCGGGAGTCTATACGCCTGCTGATAGCTATTCTGATTAGGAGGTTGGTACGGTTGTTGATAGCTTTGTTGCTGCTGGTATGGTTGCTGAAATTGGGATTGAGGCGGATTCCTCGGCTGAAAATGCTCATCCGGTTGCTTCCAACGGAGGTTCGGATGAACCCCTTGCTGGCCGCTCCAATTTCCAGCTGCATTTACATCTTCTCCTGGACATTGCAGCGACGTATGCCCTTTCTCTCCGCATGCTCCACATGCGTGATCGATATTTGATCGGCTCGAAGCAGGAGCATTCTGCTTAAGTATTAAATCGAGCTTATCTTGCAATAGGCTGAATTTTGTATCCACCTTACGATCGATCTCATCCATGTAATCGGAATGAGACCAATTGACAGCTCTCCTTGTTGGTCTCGGCCCTTTGTATTGCGAGGTGGATTCCGCAAGTCCTTCAATAATGTTCCTTGCATCTTCGTAGAGGCTTGTGTGGAAATTCCCTCTCAGACCGATATCAACCATGGCCTTTGCTTCGTCTGTCATCCCTTGATAGAAAATCTGTAGAAGCTCCACATCCGAGTAGCCATGGTTCGGACAACTATCGACAAGTCGTCCAAATCTCTCCCAATATGCGCCGAAAGTCTCGTCGATTTCTTGAGCGATCCCGAAAATCTGCTTCTTAACTGCATTTGTCTTTGATTACGGGAAATACTTCTTCAAGAAGACCGTACGCATCTGGGCCCATGTTGTGATTGTGTTTGGCTTTAGACTTGAGAACCACGCTTGTGCTCCATCTTGCAGTGTGAATGGAAAAGCCTTGAGCTTGAATGCATCCAGATTGCCTTGCTGGTGCAGGTTGCATACTTGGTTGAACGACGCCAAAAAAAATTTGGGTTCTCATTCGTCTTCCCATAAAACTTCGGCATGGCAGCGACCATGTTCAGCTTGACATCGATTTGTTCGGTAGTTGTGATTTGGATTGGACCGAGAAGGTCCGCTCCCATATCAAGCGATCCGGCATTCATCCTCAAAGGTTGTGGATCGTGCACTTCTTCCATCTCTTCCTTCTCTGATTCTGAGCGAGTTACTAGAAAATTCTGCCTTGTTTTGTCGAACCAAACGGTATCTGGTTCTGAGTCGCTGTTACGTTCACCGGCGTACGTTACGTCTCCCGACCGGGCGGTTAAGGCAGGCTCTTGCCTCGGACGAAATCTTTGCTTTTTCAGCTTTGTCCTCTTCCTATTCCTCTTTGCTGTTTTCTCGATCTCAGGATCAAATATGAGGTTAGGGTTGGAAGATCTGCTCATGCAACGCTTAAAAGAACAAAAAGATTAGTAGAAAACAATAAAACTAGATAACACCGTTCCCCGGCAACGGCGCCAATTTGGTGATCGTTGTATTGCACCAAATAATCCTGCAAAACTTGAGAATTATATCTGTATAGTTCACAGGGTATCGAACACAGGGAGCGGAGGACTAGACACATTATTTTTCTACTTATCTTGAGTTTGGTTAGCAACCACGCAAGGTTTGGAATTTATCTAATCTAAGAAATTATTAAAAACTGAAAGAAATCGTAAAAACTGAAAACTGAAAATAAATTGTTTTAACTAGGCAGTTGAGAGATAGGTCCAGCAGAATATTCACACACATGTAATTCCAATCATCGGCACATAAAATTAATTAATCTCATGAATCAACTAGTCATAGATTACCGTAACTTAAACTGCGTAATCCTCACTCCCACTTACTTAGTCGGTAACCGCCATGTTGGGCATCGAAACGGCTACTTCCCTAATTTAGCTACAACCTACGTTGTTGGGCAATCAATAGATTTAATAGCTAAACAGCTTTATCGAACTAAGGGAGCCTAGTATAGGAGCCTACTCGTATGTTGGACATCTACTAGTCTCCTACCGGTTTAATCCAATTATTCTAATGAATAACTTTGCTACTTACCTAGCCTTGTTCCACGAGAAATGATGGAAGTACTAAGTTAGCTACAAACTACGCAACTTAGGCTGGCCAATCCTAAATTACTAGTCAGATTAAATAAACCAGAATTAACCCAAAATCCTTCAATTAATTATTAGAACCTAAGCCTCATGTATTGTTCACGTGTGCGTTTTACATCCTGCCGGACCACTAAAAGTTTAGCTACTCATGAAACTGTCCTGACTGCACAGGTAAGACACTTTGCAAAACAGAACATTCATCATTCATAACCCTAATTCTAGCATGCACGAAAACTGAAAATTAAATAAAAGATACGAACTAAGACTAAAAACGAAATACTTACTGAATTAAAAACTAGAATGGAAATAAGAACAAGAGTACCGATTAGTCTTCGATCTCTCAAACAAACGGAAAGTAAAGCAACGAACTAAACTAGCATTCGAACACCAATAAACTGAAAAACGAAAGTGTTTGTTTCTTCTACTCAAACTAAAGCTTGCATAAAATGGTAATAGAACGGTAGTTGGTATTCTTCTCCTCGGCGGTGGTGGAATCGGCGACGGCGGCGGACTGATGATCGGACGGCGGCGGTGGCGGTACGAAGTCGGGAATGGTTGGACGAAAGGAGATGTGTACCGTGTATGAGGAGGGTTGTGAGGAGATGCTGAATTTCGTGCCTTCCTCATCCTTTTATATGAGTGCTCCTAGAAATTAGATCACAACTAGGGTTCCTTTTCGGATAAGGAAAGGATCTATGAGATAAGGTAAATATCTGATCCTTCCTTATTTATCTCCTTTCCTTCCTTCCTTCTTTCCTTTCTTCTCTTCTTCTTTCCTTCTTTCTTTTCTTGGCCAAATCCGCTCAAAATCTCGCCAGGAAAATGCGTTGCCACATCATCTCCACGTAACGTGCCAAATCAGCCTAATTTCCTGCACAACTGCCAACAAAAGCGTCTCGCCTGCACAGTTAAGAGACTTTTCGGACATAAATAATTCGGTACGAAAACGACTCATCAATCACATTATGAGACATGGTTTCCTTCAAGGATACACCAATTGGGTGCATCAAGGTGAATAAGCATTTTATCTTCAAAAAGGCTTAGTTAATGCATCACATGAAAGAAACGAACATCATGACATAGAAGGATTAAAATATGATACGTTGTTGGTATCACATCACCGTGGTGATTTTCAAGAAATGTCGGTAGTTTTGGTGCTAATTCTGATGACGTTCCTAGAGGACATATGCAACAACCTTAGAACCATTTTGATGAAAACTCTGAAAAGTTTTTAAACTCTTAAAGCATGCTGAGTATGAGTTGTTTCCTGGGTGCAAAACATTTACTAAATTATCATTTATAGTGCGATTGTTTCATGTGAAGTCACTTTGTCGGTGGAGCAATAATTCCGTCACAATGTTGATAGAAGTCCTAAAGGAGGCATTTCAGCTGAATGAGATATTTCTGAATTCTTACAGAGAAGCTTGGAACATAATTAAGGATTTAGGACTCGAGTATAAAAAGATTCATGCACGTACTAATGATTGCATGTTGTATTGGAAAGATACGGAGAATGACGAGGCTTGTAAACATTGCAAGACTTCTATATATAAGCAATTTGAAGTGCACGATGAGAGTTCAACTAAAAGAGAAAATAAAATTCCAGGAAAAATTGTTTGCTATTTTCCTCTAAAATTTGTATTCGTAATAAATTCCAGCTCTGATTGATGAATTCTTGAAATAGTAAATGAATCTTATGTCTTTGTTAATTTCAGCTCCAATGGTGAGAATTTAAGTGGAAGCATATGGACAAAGTTCTCTATTAACTTGGTCATTATAGATTTTTCGAAAAGTGTAATCATTTTCTTTCTACTATCGAACCACATGAGCAAGTTTTATGAACTTTTTAGATGGGTGCACATGTTGGAGTTAAATAACTGTGTTTGCAATATATGAAGGTACTGCATTTAATTATGGTTTGTATTTTTCTTTTTGGGTTATTGTGCTATTATTAGTATATCGGAAGAAGATAATCTTGATAATACATTGTAATTCTAAAGATTTCAAGTACTAATATGTCAAACATATAGAGAGATTGACTAGCTAGCTCTCTTTAAACTATTTTTTGCTTAAATTTATAGTTGTTTGGTGATAGCTTCTTGCGTTGTTAGGGGGAGCACTGTCACTATTGGTTTCTAGAGATGAACTTCTCAATCAATGCAGAGAACCTAGCAAGAAAGGTCATTTACATTTCTGTTTTCAATCTATTCTAGTTCCTTTTTATTACTGTTAATATCTATTTTGATTTGATAACAAGAAAGGTAGTCCTCGATTATGAATTTCTATTTTCAATATATTTTATAGCTCATTTTTATTATTTTTAAAATGTAGTTTGATTTCCAAAGAAGATTCAACATCAATCGTTATCCATGCGGTTTTGCCCCCTCTTTTGAAACATAAATTTTTATGTATTTCGAGTTCTTGATGTGGAGCAAACAAAGATACCTGAAAAGCTTGGCCTTCGTTGAAAAGAAAAGGGATCTAAGAATAAGGTCATTCAGAGAACTATTCTTTATCATTTTATCATTGTTATTATTGTTAATAAAGGGGAAATTTAAGTTAATGAAGGGCTGAATTTGAAGCTACTTCTAGGCCTAAATTTTATAGCTAGTTGAAATTTAAACCTTTTAGATTCTTGGCGTAACGAAGCTGCAACTCAGCAAGAGATAAATAAAGCTTACTACAAGTTGGCTCTGCACTAGCATCTTGATAAGAACCTTGGTGATAAGGTAAGTTTTAATTTCAGGCATCCACTTCTCTTACTTTTTAGTGTTGCAACCTTTTTATCAATCAATTTATTTAATTATTGTTGTAGAAGACTGAGGAAAAATTCCAACAGCTGCAAAAGGATATATCTATTCTTAGCGATGAGGAGAAATGAGCAGTGTATGACGAGACTGGTTGTGTCGAAGATGCAGTAAGTGATGATCCCACCTGTTGTTCTTAATGTAATGTGTTTCATAAATATCAAAATTCATCTTCAATATCATTTTATCAGAACTTAACTTTTGCTTCTTATTTGATTGTAGCAGTAATATTTGTTAACATAATATTGTTGTTAGATTTTATACTTCCAATTTGACATGGTGGTTATTCAAGAATCATTTGTCTGACTTTTATGTATCATACTTTAGTTTCTGCAAAACAATTAGGACATGTGATGGTCCTATAAACGAGAAATAGGTGTACGGGGGAGGGGGAAGAAAAGGCTTATTTAAACTTTTATCGAATATGAAGGAGTGTAAGTGCGGAAGAGAGGAAGCCCGGTATTCTCGTTTTGAAAACTCTTTTAACATGTGAGATGCAGTTGGAATGTTGAAACAAGTATCAGGAAATAAACAGAAAGCAGTAAAGAGTGCACACAATATATAGTGGTTCGGAGATAGCTCCTACGTCCACTCTTCCTGACACTGTAAATGATTTCCCTTATAACAAAATTTGGCCGAGTTCTGTTACACTTCTTCTTTTTCGTCGTCTACTTCGCCTTCTACTCAAATTCCAAACGAACGCTACAAACTCTTCAACACAACTAGGTTGGATTTGAGTTTTGGTTTGGTTTCTCTAATGAGAGAGGTCCTTACACTAATCGGGACTTTCTCAACTAAGCAAGGATGAGAATTATGGCTTAGTAATACTTGGAACTGGAACACTTCAAGATAAAGACACAACTAGTGACACGGGTCTTGATATGATTTCAAGCTTGAGTTCTTGAAGGCTTGAGAAATTGTCGATAGTTCCGTTAACTGTTTTGATCCAAGGTTCTTCATATATATAGTCGTCTTTCCGAATAGATCTATTAGAGATAGATCCAATATGGTAGGTGAGCTTAGGTTGAGGCAACGAATGTATTTTGAAATAAAGCTGCAACTCAAAAAGGTACTGTTGACAACTGTTCCTCGAACAGTGTGTATATCAATGCGTCACTCACTTATTCGTTGAAGAAGATATGGTGGTTGACTCCAGATCAATGTTGAAGAGCAAACCTATATAAGTCAGTTAAAGAAACTTTAGTCAGGCCGAATTGAGATCAGTGATGAGTTAGTCAGTGACCGGAGAGGATGATCAGAAACATGTTAGGAGTCGAGTGTTGATCTAAATCCGTCAGTCAGGGAGCATGCGAATACATCCTGAAGTAAAAAATATAGAGGACACATGATATAAGGTCCTACGTACATGCTAAGACTTGGTTCATAATTAGTCAGCATTTTGGGATCTTAATAAAAACTCTATTATTAAAATCATATCCCAACAATTTTCCCTTTTTGTTGATGCCAAAACACTGAATATAAGTAAGAGGATATAAAGAGATATAAGATGGGAGAGAGATAGTTATAGATTTATAACTAGGCAATAAAGACAATTTCCCCGGAGAAAGAGGTATTGTCATCAGGAATGAGCATAAAGGTGTTGTTCAATATATTGATAAAATTTGCTACAACTAATAAATCTCAAGGAATAGATATTTAAAAAAGTGGTTCCTACTTAATCTTGTGAAGAGCCTCTAAGAAGGGCGCGCGAGAAGATCTAAGAGGTTGAATACCATATTGAGCGCGGATCGCATCTCTCACTGTAACGCCTCAATTTTCATAATTTAACAAGGGACGCTACTTCATACTTAACATGCATATTTCAATTCTTTCAAAATATTTCTATGAAAAAGAATCATTGAAAAACTCAATTTATCTTCATACTCAGCGGAAGTCTTAAATAAAAAATTAGTAATTCTAACATTTCAAAAAGAAATAACAAAAAGTTTATAAACAAAAAGCAACCATTTAAATACAATAATTCCTCCTCGTGACCATCACCACCAACACCTCTACGCATCGGCCGAGTCATTTCCTGAAAAATGTAAAATAGTGGGTTGAGTACGGCAACTCAGTTGGGAAATGCATTTATCCAGATTATAAACGATACCAAATTTAAACATGATCACATAGACATGGTAACATAGCATGGTTGGTCCGAAAACCCATAGACATAGCCGCTCGTAGGCTTGACCCGAAGGTCCCTCGTTGATATAAGCCCGTCGACCTTATATCCCACGTTGATAGTTTCATTGATACTGTACTATAGTCACATGAAAAACTCAAGTAAATGATATAACAACGATAAACATCAAGAATTCCCCACCTTAACCTTGACTTGATGAAAAATAATGGATATCAATGTTTAAGTCATGCGCGCCGATCCTATACATTAAAATTTATCTTAATGACTCTACATGGAATGTCATGCATGCATCAACAATTCAATAATTCATAAATAGACAGAGATCAAAGTAATCAAACCAAAATGTATATTATACATAATCTACTTATTAACCTGCAATTTTAATGGTTTCACATATTAATAAACTTAAGTATATTAAACATAATCTTACTTTTATTAAGAATTCATTCATGCATTGAGTAATTCGGCAACTCATGAAATAAATTAATAAAATCATAAAGTATTGTCCTAAAAATTATAGATCTCTAACATTAATAACGTAATACATATTACATGACAATAAAACTTATCATGATCAAGAATTCATTTAATAGTAATATGAAAACTTTTGTTTTTCAATCTACATGCATGTTGATAAAATAATTTGGCACATCAAGAAACAAATTAACAAATAAAATAGTAAACGTATCCTAAAAATTCTATATTTTTAACATGAATGACCTAACATGTATTATATCCCATTAAAATTCAGAATGGTCGAAAATAACATAAATAAAATATGAAAATCAATTTTTCTATCAAGCTCATGGACATGCTGTCAAAAACTGGCAGGTTATGAATAACAATTTTAAATAATTACTTATCATGCTTGTAAATTTCTAAGAAACTACTAGAGTATACTAGACATACCTAGGAAGACTATCCTAAATTTTCACGACGATATGATAATGGAAACATGTGTAAATAATTCTTGAAACTGTTTATAGATATGCTGGCAGATTTTCGAAAATCAAATGTGAAACTAAATTATGGACGACTAAGGGTGTATTTATAGGCCTAAAAGTCATTATCTAAAGATTTCTATTCATATAAGGTATCAAATATATTTTTTATCCATAATTATTTTCGTACTTATATAATTTATATATAATTTAGTGTATCACTTACCATATAAGAGATTCAATCAGAGTTAATTTAGGATATGGATAAATACAACTAGATTTTATCCTAAAACATGTATATCAAAAATATAATATCTATTTTATTCACAAAACATAATTTCAAATTATCTACTAATAACTTATACAATATAAAATATTATATCCTTTCATGAATCCTAGTAGGTTTAGGAAATCCAAAATAAATAAATATTATTCTTTCCTAATAATTCTAACATGATTTATAAATAAATAAATAAATAATATAATCATAATATGATATAAACAAACACATTCGAAGTTCAAAATAAATTTACATAACAAAAATGATTTAATGACAAATAAGATAAATGCTTTAATTTTCATTTAAATTTCTAGGGCGCGACTTACAGAACTAAAACACTTGATAACATGCATGAACAGATATGCAATGCATTTTATATCGAAAGTGTTGGGGTATTACACTCAGCTGATCCAATTCTTCACTAAAGTCCTCTCTCTCTACAAGTTTCATCTCGGCAGCAGCATCATACAGTTCTTCTTCTAGCTTGGAATGGGTTATGCTATCATCTCTCATGATAAGAGGATGGAAATTACATTTTTCTGGGGCCTTGATCTGAATTATGGCTTGACGAACATGCCCTAGAATCCTGTTGAATAAAGCAGGATCGTGTCCCATTGCCCAACCATGGAAGGCTTCATCAGTAGGCTCAGATCCAAACATTTTCCACCAGTAATATCTTTTAAAGAATCCAATCTTCAGTAGCTCCCATAGGTCAGATTGGTCCATAGGAACCCATTTGTCAATCCAGGGAAAAGTGCAGCTTCAGGGGTTCCTTAAATAGGTTCCTCTTAGTTCCTATCCTTTTCTTGGAAGTGGATGGAGCAACTGCTTTGGCTTTTGGACGCATCATCTCCTTTCTTTTTGCAATTTCTGCATCTATTTTAGCATTATGTTGGAGAATGTCATAGTTAGCTTTGTCTCCACCACTCGTCACGTCTCTTTTGCCTGGCGACTTTCTGTCAAGTCTTTTCTGAAGTTTAGCTTTAGTTCCCTCAGGATCTAAAGCCATATCCAGTGATAGCATATCTTCGTCCTCTGACTTAGACAACTAAGATTCTTGGCTTAATAGACTCTGGTGAATAGGTCTGAAGTGAAAATATATAGAGGACACCTGACATATGATCCTACATACATGTTAAGACTTAGTTCATCATCAGTCAGGGTTTTGGGATCTAAATCAGAACTCTATTATTAAAATCATATCCATACAATATCTAAACCAGAGATAGTACTTGTTAAAAGGGACTAAAAGGAGCTCATTGGTGCTGCTAAGGATTAAAGTTTATACCGATCCCCTATTTATCCTTTTTTTCTGATGCTGATCTAGAAGGAGATGTTATCCGAAACTTGCGTGACATTTTTTTAAGGCCATGTACAAAAAGGTAGGTGTATGTTCAAGTTTTGTAGCTTCTTTATAACTAGTTGGTCGTACTTCAGTCAGAATACCAAGTACTTAGGTATCACTTGTATGTCATTGAAACTGATATTGAAGAGTTTGAAGCAAACTATAGGGGTTCTAATATAGAAAAAAAAAGACTTGGTTCGATCTTTACCGAAAAGTGAAGGACAACATGGACAAGTAAATATCATTGTTGTTTTCTTGACTATTGAGGCTTTGTATACTTGAACCAAAATGGTAAAGGTTATTCTTGTTCCTTATCGAACTATTTATTGCGAAAGAAAATAAAGATGGTGTGTTTGTATTATTAAATAGTAATGAAATTATTTTTTTCTTTTTTTATTGTTTTGCTTTAATAAAGACGATTGAAAATAGATTCTTGAGTAGTGTTCCTTAGCGACGATGAATGAGGGCTGTTGGGTGAATATTCTATCCTCAGCAATGATGGAAAATAGTGGGAAATAACTCAGTCTTCTGTGTTGTCATACACTCAGTAGCCATGTGCTCTGAAAGAGTCTGTGAAGATTTGAAGATCCCAAAACCCTAGATTGATTGATGAACCATTACGTTGTAATCTATTTTTGTCTCTGAGGTTTCAGACTCAGCAGACACTCTGCTCTGGTTCAGGCACTCAGTGGATTATCTGCCTCAGCACCAGAAGTAGAAGACTCAGTGATACTGGACTCAGCAGGAGCAAGATATCGAAAGGAGTCGGTGGGCCCGAACTCGGCATGAGTAGTTTATCGAACTCGAGCTGATCTTCAGTAGAGCCGACTCAGCAGGAGCATGCCACTGAATCATAGATCGACTCGAAGAACGGCCGACAGTCTTCTGACTGTCAAGATCTTTAAAAGTCAAGTCAGCAGAATCAATACGAGGAAGAGAGAAGTTAGCTTCAGATCTCCTTGAAGTCTGTTATGTCTCAACCACCTTCTGAACCTCGGCCAATGACAAGCAGCCACGTACCCTATATCTACTAAAGCTGCAAGTTAACAACTTTCCAGAAATGGAGGGAAAGGATACTGCCACCATAATTCAAAAAAGAGCCGTTAGCTACCCAAAAGAGAGAGACAAAGGATCGTCATCTCCAACGGATCTATCCTAATCTCTTCTCTATAAATAGAGGGATAAATCAAATTTGAAGCTCATGATACACGAACCTCACCAAGAACTCACGAACACACGAGAGAACACACAGAGCATTCAAGTGAGCAAACTCGAAAAAGCCTAAGTCTTCCGCAAGAAGTTCGAAGAATCTATCTCCAGTGAAAGACTACATTTCTGCTCTTAGGGAACCAAGTTGAACTGCTTAATACAGCCTCTAGTATCCAAACGACGATACACGAACCCAAAGCTTACACTCAGATGTTCGTCGTTCTAGAAGCCACATCCTTGTTCCCTATCCCTCTAACCTAAGCTCAATAGAATATATCCATAGCTAAGACGAAGGAGTTCACTTCTGAACCAATCCTTATTGTAAAGGACTCCTTCACTGTTGGAGAGTTATTCAAACACTTAGTTTGATAACCGTGTAAACTGAGACTTGCTCAGTATAAATCTCAAGACCAGTGTTTGTCCTGCATACAAACCGACTGAGACAATCTCAGTATAGTAAATAGCTTCCTGATCTTTCGGGACAGTGGACGTAGGATTTTTGTGTCCGAACCACTTTAAAAATCTCTGTGTCTTGTGTTCTGTTTTTCACTGTTGCAATGATTTACTGTTCATACCGAAAACCTTCTTTAAATCATTCAATTGAGTTTCAGCAAACTTAACAAACCGCACTAATCAACTGAAACGGTTTCGATAAAAATGTTTTTCTAAATCAACTGAATTTGGGCCTACACTATTCCGCACTACTGAACTCTATCTGGAAGATACTGAATTCTGACTCTAAGTCAGCTAGCAGATCTCAGTAGAGTCAGTCACTCTGCCACACGATTCAGAACAGCTTGTCTGGTCTGCTGAACTTGTTTAGTACGACACTATCCTGAAAAGGACTGTTTGTGTTTAAGTTGAGAAATCGGTTTTCAGGTGTATTCACCCCCCTCCCCCCTCCCCCTCCGACCTCAATACCAACTCATAAAGTGCAATGCAAAAATTATGCATATTGTCTCACTATTAAAATATTATTTTAAATATGTTATATAAATATGACATTTTATTAAAGTGTCGTAGATAAATTGTTGTAATTTTGATACATAAAAATGAGGGTCGCATTTATAACACTAAACCACGACACAATATTTCAGCATAATTGACGTAGATGTACAACAAAAGTGCAACATTATTTAAAATATATGGTACAATATGGAGGAGCTGCAAAATAAATTGTCATAATTTTGAGATAAAGAAAATGAGCGTCGCATCCGTGTCACTATATTACAACATAATATTTAGATGACACATAATAGTCGTAAATATACAATATTTTTTGCATCATTATTCTAAAAATGTGGTATATTTATGACTATCTATTTAGGTTTCGCAAATAAAATATCGCAATTTTGAAACTTAAATATGAGTGTCGCATCTGTGTCACTAAATTACGACATAGATTATAGATGATGCAGAAATGAAGTAAATATACGACACTAGACACATAAATGTGGTAATTTTACAACTCATACATTTAATATCGCACGATCGTCTGTCGCAATAGATCTGTGTTCTTGTAGCGAGAACATGGGCACCATCATAATACCTGACATATCAAACATTATGGAAATATAAGATGTATGAAAGAAGATATGATATGCAGTGAAAATATTTTTCAGGATTTGTTCGAAATAGACCATTGAGTTTCAAAAATAGTGATAAGAAGAACACTGCTTTGATACCAATTTTTGGTCTAGAGATGAGTCTTCAGGTGTGTGTGTGTGTGTTGGGGGGAGGGGGAGGGGGTGAATGTTGGGATTTTGTATACTGGAAGTAGTTTTTATGCTTGTATACAATGTATTTTGTCCTTACCACCATTTTATTCTCTTATTTGTTAAATATTATATTTGTACATGTAATCCTTTATCTTGTACATAAGTTAGATTATGTAGTGTGTTGTAGATCATAGAAGACTACTCAATTGGTTGACCTAACAAGATATAAACAATTATCACAGCTGAGACAACTTTAGGATAAGTTATCGGTATAAGCTGCAGTTTAGATAGGAAGTGGTTTGTCTTGGCTGCTTGTCTATACTGGTACACTGAAGGTGGTGTATTGATGTTGGTCCCGAGATAAACGTTCAGGTGTAGAGGGGGGTGAATACACCTGAATTTTTTTTCTCAACTTAGAACGCGAACAGTCCGATTTCGGAGAGTGTCTGCTGAATAAATTCAGTAGACCAGGCAAGTTGTTCTGGATCGCGTGAACAGAGTGACTGACTAAACTGAGGCTTGCTAGCTGATTGATGTCAGAATTCAGTACCGTTCAGTAGTGTGCGGAATAGTGTAGGCTCAATTCAGTTGAGCTGAAAACGTTATTAGTAAAAACTGTATCAGTAGATTAGTGCACTCAGTTAAGCTTTTTACTGAAACTCAATTGTAAGATTTTGTGAACGGTTTTTCAGAATGAACAGTAAATCAATGCAATAGTAAAAGACATAGCGAATTTTAAAGTGGTTCGGATATCCAAAATCCTATGTCCACTGTCCTGAAAATATCAGAAGGCTATTTTATTATACTAAGTTAGTCTCAGTTGGTTTGTACACTGGACAAACACGGCCTTGAAGATTATACTGAGCAAGTCCCAGTTTACAAGGTTCAAACAAAGATGTTTGAAAGATTCTCCAACAGTGAAGGAGTTCTTTACGAGAAGACCGGTTCAAGATATGAACTCCTTCGGTTCTAAGCTATAGATATTTCAGTGGAGCTTAGGTTATAGGGAAAGGGAACAAGAAAGGGCTTATAGAGTGAAGAACAATGAGGAATAATCTCTCTGGGTTCGTGTTCTATAACTTGGATGCTAGAGGCTTTAATTCTATGAAGCTTGGTTCCTTAGAGCAGTGTAAGTGCCTTTCGCGTTGAGTGTTTTCTCTGAATTTCTTGCAGAAAGCTTGTGTTCTTGTTTGTTCAATGCTCATATGTTCTATATCTTCTTCGATTTGATTTTCCCTCTATTTATAGAGGTGAGCTATGGATAGATCCGTTAGAGACGAACTGTCCACGTGTCTCTCTCTTTTGGTAGCTAACGGCTCTTTTGAAATCGTGCAGAGTCTACCCTCTTTTCAGGAAAGTAGTTGACTTGCAGCTTTTTACCAGTACTTTGACAACTGGCTTCTTGTCATTGGTCGAGGTGTAGAAAGTTCTTGAGACATTCAAACTTCAAGGCAGATATTGAAGCTGACTTCTCTGATGTGTACAATCCTCGGACAACTCTACTAATTTAACTTTGAAAACCACTGACAGTTAAGGAAATTATCAGGCCGTTGCTGAGTCTGACCAGGGGTTCAGTAGTATACTCCTGCAGAGTTCAACTCTACTGAAGGTCGACTTTGAGTTCAGTAAACTGCTCCTGCTGAGTCCAGTTCTACTGACTCTTTTAGTATGCTGCTCCTGTTGAGTCCAGCACTACTGAAGCTGAACACCTCTCAGTATGTTGCTCCTGCTGAGTCCAGCACTACTGAGTCTTCACTCCATGGTACTAAGGCGGATAGCCTACTGAGATTCCAACAAACAGAACTTCTGAGACTGGACCATGCTGAAGGCAAGTCTACTGAGTCTGAAACTCTCAGAGACCAAGGCGTTACAAATACAAAAGAATGGTTCAACAATCAAATTAGGGTTTTGGGATTAGCCAAATCTTCTAAACAATCTACTGTTAAATTATCTCCCAACAATTGATGGATCACAGTGAGATGTGTTCTCCTGACTGACCTTAGTGGAGAACCACTAGTGGAGAACTAAGATCTCGGTGACTTAGTTGGTCTAGTAAGATTTCAGCTGAGTGCATTTGGCTATTTATCACTTTGACCTACTTTGGTGAACGTCATCGCGACTAGATCTACGTATCTTGGGTGCTAGTAGTCATTTGTGGCTCAGGCTGGTTGTTTGTATCTTGCAACCATATCCTAGTAAAATGGGCTTATAATATCCCTGATGAGCTCGTAAGGATTATCACACTAAACCCGCCCAGTTGATTAAGTCCAGGTATGTTAATAAGGTCTAGTGGTACTACTCAAGAATATAATAAGATGTTAATTAATTTAAGCTGTCAGTGAGGTTAATTAATTTCTATCTTAAATATGAGGATCGATTAAGTCTAAAATACGAGCATATGCTCAAATTGAGATAAAGGGGTAAGTAAGCACGGATTCTCTAGTGGAATGAATGTGTGTTTATTAATTGATTTTTCTCTGGGCTGAGCATAGATAATTAATTGACTTGAGGCACGACTTTATTTCTTGTATTGGATCCCTGGATTGGCCCAATTAGTTGCCCAATTATTTATTGTCTTTCAGAAATCATTATTAATAGATTAATGTATTTTGCATTATTTAATAATGTTATTTATTTGGAATTAATTGGTTGATCCAATTAATTGATAAATAAAAGTAGTCCAACAGATTAATTTATTATATTATGAACCAATTGATGTGGTAGCCCATTAGAAGTATAATTAAATTAATGAGCTACAAATATTAATATAATATAAGCATTTGAAACATATATATATATATATATATATATATTAGTATTATGTTCATAATCAGGATGCACAATTAATTCTCCCATACACATATGCAAACGCGATTGAGATAGAGAGACAATTTTAGAACTGATCACGCGGAGGAAGAAAAGGGTCAGGACAGAGATCAGAAGATCTAAACACGAGCAAAAATCAGAGCAACTACAACATACGAAGGGAGGCAGGTAAATTTCATTCCTTCAGTTCAAAGTCAAATGCGAAAGTCAATTTTATACTGACTTTGCTAGCTAAAACTTATTTAGTTCACCAAGTAAGCTTTCTGATCGCGTGGGTAGTGTGAGTCAGTATACTGAGTACTGTTGACTGACTGACGTTAGTCAACAAGCAATTCAGTGCAAGAATATGTGCGAAATGTCTAAGCCCGAATTTTATCGTTTCTTATGAGAAACATTGTTTACAAAAAAAGGCCCGATTTATGCTTATATGTGTTTTATAGAGTTTTCTGAAAATCTACAATAGTCTAATTTTGCAAATCAATTTTATGCAGAATGAATCGTTAGCAATGAAACAATAAATAACATACAGATTTTTAGAGTGGTTTGAATACGCAAGATCCTAAGTCCACTTTCCTATTTTCAGGAGGTATTGATTATGTTGGTCCCGAGTCAAACATTCAAGTGTAGAGGGGGGGGGGTGAATACACCTGAAAATCTTTTTCAAACTCAAAAGCGATCAGTCCGATATATGGAGGTTGTTTACTGAATGAATTCAGTAGACCAAGCAAGTTGTTTTTGATCGCGTTAGACAGAGTGATTGAAGATGCAGAGCTCTGCTAGCTGACTTGATGTCAGAATTCAGTAGCGTTCAGTAGAATGCGGAATGTGTAGGCCCAATTAAGCTTGTTTGAAAATGTTTGTTTATCAAATCAGTTTCAGTATATTAGTGCGACGTTTTAAGCTTTTACTAAAATGTTGTTGTATGATTTTGTAAAGATATTTTCAGAATGAACACTATATCAATGCAAGAATTAACGACACATCAATTTTAAAGTGGTTCAGATACGCAAGATCATACGTCCACTGATCCTAAACAAAACAGGACACTATTTTATTATACTGAGTTAGTCTCAGTTAGTTTGTGCGCTGGACAAACTGTAATTTGTGATTATACTGAGCAAGTCTCAGTTTACAGGGTCAAACAAAAGTTTGAACGTATCTCCAACTATGAAGGAGTTCTTAACACTTAAGAACAGTTCAATAAATGAACTCCTTCGGTTCTAAGCTATGGATATTACAGTTGAGCTTAGGTTAGAGGGTGGGAACGAGAAAGGCTTCTAGAGTGAAGAACAAAGAGGAATAATCTCTCTAGGTTCGTGTTCTTCACTTGAATATTCGATAAGTATTCTAGAGCTTTGAGTTTGTTATGAGCTTGAGTTCCCTTGATAGGTCGCTTGTATGATCGTGTAGTGAGACTGGCGTTTAGCGATTCTATCATTATGTGCCGATCTTTGAATTCGACATTCCCTCTATTTATAGACGTGAGTTGTGAATAGATCCATTGGAGACGAACTGTCCACGTGTTACTCTATATAGGTAGCAAACGGCTCCTTTTCGGATTCCGTAGAGTCCCTTTTCTTTAGAGGAAAGTGGTTGACTTGCGGCTTTTGTCGGAGACTTTGCCGAGTTAGGTCGCTTATCATTGGGTCGAGGTACAAATAGTGGTTGAGACTTTTTCAGACTTCAAGGTTGATACTGAAGCTGACTTTTCACAGATGTACGACCTCGGAAAACTATACTGAAATTGACTTGAAGTCCACTGTTAGTTAAAACAACTCACATGCCGTAGCTGAGTTTGACCGAAAGCTTTAGTATGCTCCTCCTGCTGAGTCCAACACTACTGAGGCCAAACTCTGAGTTCATTAAATTGCTCCTACTGAGTCCAGTTCTACTGACTCCTGAACACCTTTCAGTATGCTGCTCCTACTGAGTCCAACCATACTGAATCTTCACTCCATGACACTGCGGCAGATGGTCTACCGAGGGATTGCAGACAGAACTTCTGAGCTGGACCATGCTGAAGGAAAGTCTACTGAGTCAGAAACACTCAAAGATAAAGGCGTTAACTTTTACAATGTAATGGTTCACCAATCAGAATAGGGTTTTTGGGATCAGTCAAATCATCAACTAAATCATCTCCCAACAAATTATACTCCCTCTGTCCCATCATTCTTGTAAAAAAACTTTTCGACACGGTATTTTAGGAGAGTTGTTGGTTGTGAGTAGAGATGTGGGACCCTCAAATAAAGTGTGTGTAATAATTGTCTATTTTTGGAAATGTTACAAGAATGGTGGGACATCCCAAAAAGGAAAATGTTACAAGAATTGTGGGATGGAGGGAGTATTATACTGGGCAAGTCTCAGTCAATCTGTTCAGAGGATATATCTCAACTAGTTATAGTCTTATGATTTTACAAGGTTTCGAACACTTGAGTTTGAGGTTTTCTCCAACTATGAAGGAGTTTTTACAATAAGAACGGTACAATAAATGAACTTCTTCGGATTCTAAGCATAAAATATAACAAGGTCAGCTTAGGTAGATAGAGAAGGGAACTAGGTAACTCTAGAGTAAGGATCTATATAATATTCTATCAGTTCTAAGATTCTTTTGATGAGTATGTGTTTGTGCTTGCTAGACTATGTGAGCTTGAGTGCTTCATGTTCCCGTTGTCTTCAACGCAATAAAGATTATCTCTATTTATAGGCGTGACTCGTGAATAGATCTGTTGGAAGGGACCTAGATACGAGGTTACGCAACTAGCAAACGGTCTTCTTCAATTTGAAATACTGTAGAGATTCTCTCTTTATCAGAGTTTGGAGGTTGACTGCGGCTTTATCTCAAAACAAGTACAATGCTGGTAGTTCCTCATTGGTCAAGGTTAAATGGTAGTTGAGGCTTGTTCAAACTTCAATACCAATGTTAAGTTGACTTCCTACGAAAGGAACCTCGAACACCTTTACTAAGTAAATCTCTATTGATAGGCTTTCTACCTTCTGTCAGTTGACCGTTGCTTTACTAACTTCAGTTCACACATTCAGTAGAGTGAACTCTCAACTGAACCAAACTAAGTCTTCAAACCGTTGGCCTTCAGAAACTGTTGAACAAAATATCTACTGAAATCCGAAAAGCTACTGAACCCAATAGTCTAGGCTACCAAGCTCCTAATAGATTGAGCTCAACTAAGCTAAACATCTATTACATCATATGGTTCATCAGTCAACTAGGATTTAGGGATCATTCAAATCATCTATTATAGATCATCACCTAACACTGAAGGTATTGCTCCTCCGACTCATTATGTACTTCAATGAAAAGAATTTAATATAGGGGTATTACTTAGCTGATGGTATATATCCGAAATGGAGTACCATTGTGCAAATGATTCAACAGCCTTGCACTCCACCACATAATTTTTTTTGTAGTAAAACAAGAAGCTTGTAGAAAGACATAGAAGGTGCATTAGATGTTGTTGGTCCAGAGACGATAGTCAGGTGTAGAGGGGGGGGGTGAATACACCTGATCACTGTTTCTTTTTCTCAAACGCGAAGGACAGCTGAGTTGTAGGTTGCAACTGATGAATAGTGCAAAATAGTAACCTTCGATCGCGGGTCAGAAGTGTGCCAACTACTGAGCTCTCCTACTGACTTTTGTCAGTACTTGAAACTCAGTCGGAGATGTTGTGCGGATGAGAGTGTGGGGCTCGGAGATTCGTCTCAGTTTGAAAACGTGATTTTCACAAATCAAGTAATTTTTGGCTAGTGCGCTTTGAGAATACGTTTTATGCAAAGATATGATTTCGTAACAGTTTGTATGCAATGCATAAAACAATAAATAACACAAGCAATTTTTAACGTGGTTCGGATACGCAAGATCCTACGTCCACGGTCCTGCCGAACAGGAGTTCTTGTAGATTTATCTGAGCAAGTCTTAGCAAGGAATCTGTGCACTAGACAGACCCTTCTAAGTTATAGTCCTTAGCGACTTTACAAATCAAACCGAGGTTTGAAAGGGAGGGGATAATCTCCAACTAGGAAGGAGTTCTTACAGTAAGAACAATCACTAAAAGTGAACTCCTTCGAATTTCTAAGCTATAAATTTGGCAATGAGCTTAGCTAGAGAAGAGGGATCTAAAGAACTCTAGGGAGAAGAACTAATGATATTCTATTGGGCAAGTTCTTCGCTGGATTGATCTTGAATGCGCTAGAGTTGTTCGAAAGCTTGAGCGTTTTTCCCTTGATATCCCGTGCGAGAAGCTCGGATTTCTTCTCAATTTATAGTTGTGACCTAGGCATATATCCGTTGGAGACGACGATGCCACGTGTCACAAGCTTCCAAAGAAAACGGCCATAAATTTGAATTGTTGCAGCAGAGTTGTTGGACACTGTACATGAGAGCAGCTTTAGTTGGTCAGAGTAGATAAAGCATTGTCGGCTTCTCATTGGTCGAGGTTTGTGGTAGGTGAGATTATGTCAGACATCAGAGTTGACTCTCTCTAATCCTCGTATGTCTTCTTCTGACTTTCGAAATGACTTTAGCGGCTGAGTTGTTTTCTATCGGATACAGTAGACTTTAAGCAGTCTCTGTCTTCTTCGTCTGAGTCGGCTGACAAGAGATATTCTCTTGAGTATGGTCAGCTGATGACTGCGAAGGTACTGAGCTTGCATAGAGTTCTTCTGCTGATGTCTGTTAGCTAATAAGATGTCTTCTACTGAGGCGAAGATCAGCTGATGACTTAAGAACGCAAGCAATTACACTGATGACGTGGGGTTTTGGAAGGTAACTTCGACAGAAGATCAATCCAACATTTTACCCCGTACAGGAATTAGACACAAAGATAAATACATAAAAACAGTCTAGCATATACATCATCTAGTCCTATCAAGATACTACACTACTGATATCAGCTGGGTTTTGGGATCTTCAATTTCATAGTACTACTATGATTTCCCCAATTTTATTTTAACCACTAACAGCTGAATACCATCTACTGACTCATAACCCAACAATTTCCCCCTAATTGATGATGTCAAAACCACTATAAAATATAAAGAAAGAATACTAAACTACTAACATAGTGTTGGGTGATGATTCTATCCTCAGCACTGTTTCACTCAGTGGGAAATGATTCTATCTTCTATACTGAACCAAGCTCAGTAGCCTATGTACTCTGAACTGTTGAGAAGATTTGAAGATCCCAAAACCCTATCTGATTGATGAACCATTCCATTGTATATGTTGTTTGTCTCTGAGGTTTCAGACTCAGTAGACACTCTGCTCTGGTCAAGGCGCTCAGTAGCTTATTTGCCTCAGCACCAGTGCAGAAGACTCAGTGATACTAGACTCGGCGGGAGCAAGATATGCGAGAGAGTCGATCGAACCGAACTCGGCAGGAGTAGTTCACCGGACTCGTAGCTGATCTTCGATAGACTTATCTCACTGTCTATCTACCGAATACAAGGTCGACTCAACATCGGCGATAGTCTTCGGGATCGTCGGAATCTTTTGAAAGACAATCAGCATTGTCATATACGAGGATGAGAGAAGTCAGCTTCAGCTTGTCTCGAAGTCTGTGCTGTCTCAACCACTCTATCCGCCTCAACAAATGACAAACATACACGTGTCATCCTACCTACTAAAGCTGCAAGTCAACACTTTCCGAGAAAGGAGGAAAAGGCACTGTTACCTACGCCAAAAGAGCCGTTTGCTACCAAAAAGAGAGAGAGAGAAGAAGATCGTCTCCAACGGATCTTTCTCAATCTCTTCTCTATAAATAGAGGGATCATTCAAGATTTGAAGCGAGAGAGAGTTCACGAGCTAACGAAGAAACGAACAGAGCATTCAAACGAGCGTATTTAAAAGCCTAAGTCTTCCGTAAGAATCGAAAGAGTTATCTCCGGTGAAAGACTACCTTTAAGCTCATAAGGGAACCAAGCTGAACCGTCAACAAATTATCTAGTATCCAAGCGACGTGACACGAACTTATAGCTAAACCTCAGCTGTTCGTCGCTCTAGAAGCTACATTCTTGTTCCCCATCCCTCTAACCCTAAGCTCAACCGATATATCCATAGCTTAGACGAAGGAGTTCACTTTTGAACCCAATCCTTATTATATAAGGACTCCTTCATTGTTGGAGAAGTTTGTCAAACACTTATTGTTTGATAGTAGTGTAAATTGGGACTTGCTCAGTATAATCCCCAAGCCACGGCTTTGTCCTGTGCACAAGCTGACTGAGACTAACTCAGTATAATAAATAGCCTCCTGATCTATCGGGACAGTGGACGTAGGATTGTTGATATCCGAACCACTTTAAAAATCTCTGTGTCGTTTACTTACGTTCTTTTACTGTTACATTGATTTTACTGTGCATACTGAACATCGTATTTAAAATCAATTAACTGTCTCAGTATACTGAACTTCTTATCTACTGAACTGAGACTTAAAACGTTTTCTCATAAAAACTGATTTGGGCCTACACTATTCCGCGCACTGAACTCTTGTTGATCGATACTGAATTCTGACCTAGTCAGTTAGCAGATCTCAGCCGAGTCAGACTTTTAGCCTTTAACACGATTCGAACGGTTATGCAGTCTGGTTCGAATCATTTCGATGCGGCATCTTCCCCGAATAGGACTGTTCGTGTTCGAAGTTGAGAAATTTGGATTCAGGTGTATTCACCCCCCCCCCCCCTCTACACCTGAACTCACTCTCGGGACCAACACATAGATAGACTTCAGTAAACTGAATCAGTTAGCCTTAAGAGTTCAGTAGTGAGAGATAGGCAAAACACAGAGAAAACGGTTATGTGAGTGTGTGTTAGATCACTTCAGTGATCAGTTGTGATAACGAAAACACAACCAAGGGCCGTAAGACAATGAGTAATTGTCTGGCTAGAAATAGGAACTGATATATATGGACATGAAGATTACAAGGTTCCTATCTCTATTATAAAAGAAATGATAAGAAGATCATTGCTGATGTCTGAATCTCTTGGTTCTGCTCCTGAAATCTGCAGACCTATCAGCTGGAGGTTCCAAACCATAGTATTTATAAATCCTTGCTTGAAAAATCTGGATTTCCTTGAGATCAGTAGGTAGATCAGAACTAAGGTCATGATGATAAGCAGCTGCCTCGATCTCATCTTCTATCTCCTTCGTGCATAGCACGCCACGAGTAGTCCTCGGAGGAGGGATGCGTCTGAATGCTGGAGCTCTGAAGGGTATCTTCTCGAGCTGGGCATTGTATTGATGAAGGAACTCATCGAATAGCTGATCAACTGGTATCCCAGATGGATAGAAACCCCACACATAGTTTCCCTTGATAAATTCCTCCTTAAGTTCCTCACATTGCTCATTCAGCTCTGTTAGCATCCATCTGTCTATATGAGGAGTAAGAGCTTTCTTAATATAAGGTGCTCTGGGCGCTCCTCTCCTATAATACTTAGAAGACCTCGGGATCTGCCTTTTCTAATCCACTATTGGCTCGCTGGCTATCTTATCTGTCAGTTCAATGATCTTAGCCAGGTCGGCCAATCTCTTCTTTTCTCTGAGACCCGCTGATCTAGCATCTCCTCTTCGGAGATTTAATCCCTTCAGCGTGGCCTCCCAGGTAGCTCTGTCCTCGGCCTCTTGCTCAGGTGTAAGAGTGGGAGTGTAAGAACTCTGAGCTAAGGGTAGGACTTTAGTGGCAGAAGCTTTAGCCAGCTTCTCCTGAGCTTTCTTCTTCTCTTCATCCAGGAGCTTCTTAGCTTTTCCTTTGGCAATTCTGCTAATAGGCTTCTTGGGCTTCTTTGCTTCTTCAATTTCTTCCTCAAGTTGCTGCTCATAGTTTAGTTGATCTTGCAGCTTCTGAGCAACTCGCTGATCGAACGCCTCCTGCTCCGCTTTGGATTTAAACTTAGGCGTCGGGGAAGATGGAGGAGTGGTTTCAGTTGTAATCTCCTTCCCGGCCTTTGCGGTGGCAGTGGCTCATCCTCCTGATCGAGAAATCGAGCAATTTCATCGATGTGCTTTGGCCGATGAAGCGATTCTTTGGCTCGATCCACGATAGTTGTTGTTTGGACTTCCGGGACTTGGAAATTTTCGGGAGGGGGTACTCCAGAACTTGTTCCAGCCTGAATAGCTGAACCTTCCCCCTGATTTCCTTCCCCCTTACTAATAGCTTGGACTTCTGGGCTTTTCTCCACCTCAGCTTGTTCCTCTTTCTCGGCTTCTTCCCCCTTTTTGGCATCATCAGCCAGGGAGAGGCGAGTACGGATGGTTGTCACCTCTTTGTCCAAATTGAAGCATAGATTCTTTATGAGGGTGACGGTGGATTGGAAGTCTTTGACTGCATCGCAGTATTGCTCCCATTCCTTCTCCTGATCAGCTCTAAATTGTTTGAGTTGGGTTGCGGACTCCTGTCTGAGTTTTAGCAGAGACTGATCAATGGATTCTGTCATCTCCTTCTGAATTTCTTTGAGGGCCTCCGCCTGTTGTTGTAAGGCTTTCTGAAGACTGGAGAAGGCCACTCTATTCCTTTCGTCCATGGTGGCTTGGACTGCCGCAAGGCCCTGAGTCAGCTGCTCAGAGAATGACTTCTGCTGAGAGATTAGAAGCTGCTTACTCTGAGCGGCTAAGTCCGCCTTCTGAGCTGCAAGGGCGGTCTCAACTACCTCCTGAATGTTGACAGAAGAAGTAGGAGTTTCGGAGACCTTCTGCATCCCTTGAGCGAGTCGGTCAACTTTCTCAGTCTGGGCCTTAGTGTACTGAGCCCATTTGAGATGAACGTCTTTTGCAAGGAGACGATTCTTGTCTCCCTACCGCCGGATGGCTTTGTTGACTGACTTAGAGGTCACGGAACCTATAGGTTTGATCTGATAACTGCTGGTTCCGAGCCTCTGCTCAGATGTCGCGATCTGTTGCGCTCAACTCGGCTTCGAGGCAACTGGAGCATCACCTGATGTGGAGGGTGGTGGTGATCGGCCCTGTTCGCGAGGAGTGTTACCCTCAGCAGATCCTCCCAAATCTGCATCCTTACGTGGCGCCTGATCCATGTCGTCATCATCATTGTTATCGTTGTCGTCATGATGCGATGGAGGCGAAGGGTTGTTGTCTGGTGCTGAGGATCGCAAGCTTAAGAGATAAAGCATTGCGGCACGCAGATCCTCGAAGGAGGCTAGATCAGCTGGTTCCCCGAACCCTATTGTTGATTGCAAGCTCTGCTCTTCGGTAAGTAGGGACAGAGTTGACTGAGTCCTGATCAGATTTTCAAGGATATCCCAGCTAAGGAATCTCAGCAACATCTGAGTCCTAGCCCTTATGGCAATATTCACCAAATCCTCATGCTCAGCGATCTCAGGGATCTGAGCACTAACTTCTCCTGTGGCTAGGAGACAGGTGGAATGCATGGTTGTCCACTCTGAGGAGGTTTCCTCATATTAAGTGCCGAGGATTGGAATTATGTGTGCATGAATATTCTGCTGGACCTGCCTTCAGTTGCCCAGTTAATACAGTTTAAATTCCGTTTTCTGTTTTTATTCTTGCTTTTAATTTTACAAGTTCGTAGTTTAATAGAAAACCCAATTCTTGCGTGGTTGCTAACCAAAACCCTAGATAAGTAGGAAAAATAAAGTGTCTAGTCGTCCGTTCCCTGTGTTCGATACCTGTGAACTATACTGAAGTAATTCTCTAATTTTTACAGGATTATTTGGTGCAATACAGCGATCACCAAATTGGCGCCGTTGCCGGGGAACGGTGTTAACTAGTTTCTTTGATTTTTCTACTAATCTTTCGTGCTTTTTAATGTTGCATGAGCAGGTCTTCCAAGCCTAATCTGATATTCGATCCTGAGATCGAGAAAGCAGCTAAAAGAAATAGGAAGGAGACAAAGCTGCAAAAGCAACAAATTCTGTCCAGGGCAGCAGACGTCTTAACTGCCCAACCAGGAGACAAAACATCCGCCGTTGATCCGATCAGGGACTCAAAACCAGAGACTGTTTTGTTCGACAAAACACTCCATAACACTCCAGTAACAAGCTCAGAATCAGAGGAGGAAGAGATGGAGGACGAAGTGCATGATCCACCACCCTTAAGGATGAATACCGGATCGCTTGACATGGGAGCGGACCTACCTGGTCCAATCCAAATCACTACTATAGAACAAATTGATGTCAAGCTGAACATGGTCGCTGCCATGCCAAAGTTTTATGGAAGGACGAATGAAAATCCAAATTCCTTTTTGGCGTCGTTCAACCAAGTGTGTAATCTGCACCGGTAGGGCAGCCTAGATGCTTTCAAGCTCAAGGCCTTTCCATTCACTCTTCAAGACGGAGCACAAGCATGGTTCTCTAGTTTAAAGCCGAATACGATCACGACGTGGGCCCAGATGCGTACGGTCTTCCTAAAGAAGTATTTCCCGCAGTCAAAGACAAATGCATTAAAGAAGTAGATTTTCGGGATTGCTCAAGAACTCGATGAGACCTTTGGCGCATACTGGGAGAGATTTGGACGACTCGTCGATAGTTGTCCAAACCATGGCTACTCGGATGTGGAGCTTCTACAGATTTTTTATCAAGGAATGACAGACGAAGCCAAAGCCATGGTTGATATCGGTCTAAGGGGGAATTTCCATACAAGCCTCTACGAAGATGCAAGGAATATAATTGAAGGACTTGCGGAATCCACCTGACAATACAAGGGGCCGAGACCAACAAGGAGAGCTGTAAATTGGTCTCATTCTGACTACTTGGATGAGATCGATAATAAAGTGGAGGCAAAATTCAGCCTATTACAAGATAAGCTCGACTTGCTACTCAAGCAGAACGCTCCCGCTTCAAGCCGATCAAATGCCGATCACGCATGCGGAGCGTGTGGAGAAAAAGGACATACCTCACTACAATGTCCAGGAGAAGAAGTAAACGCAGCTGGAAATCGGAGCGGACAGCAACCTTCGATGGAGGCAACCGGAAGAACAATTTCAACAGAGGAATCCGCCTCAACAACAATTTCAGCAGCCATACCAGCAGCCTTACCAGGCTCCTAATCAGAATAGCTACCAGCGAGACGTATAGGCCTCCGCATCAAAGGCGGTTCCGGCGACAGAGAGTGCTCCAGTTGCCCAACCGGAGCACCAGAATCCATTGGAAAAACTCTTGGCTGAAATGGTTTCTTCACAGAAAGATACTAGTGCATTTCAACAACAAATACAGAAGGAGATAATCCAAACTCAGCGAGAGATGAATCAAACGAAGAAGGACCAACAAGCTACAATGGATCAGTTGGCCAAGCAAATGAGTAAGTTGAATTCTACTATGCAGGAGATAAAGAATTCTCAAGGACAGCTTCCAGCTCAGCCACAGCAAAATCCAAATGCCCATAACTGCAGACAGATTACGCTGCGTGGAGGAAAAGAACCGCCCCGGTTGTGCAAGCGAGACACCCAAAAAGCCGGCGAAAAGAAGAAGGCCGCAGAACGGCCGCACAACCCTACTGTTCGGAAGAGCCGCGTGCTGAAGATGCTGAACCAGAACGAGAAGAGGAAACTGTTCCGATTAGCCAATCGGAGTCTGAACCGATACTTCCTCCACCATTTCCGGAAGCTTTAGAAAGAAAGAGAACGCCGAACAAGGAAAGCATGGATTACATCAAGTTGTTTGAGAAATTGGAGATAAATATCCCTTTCCTTGAAGCCGTAAAGATTCCAAAGTTCAGAAAATTTGTGAAGGACTTCATAGCTGGAAAAGTTCCCAAGTCCGGGAAAGTCCTATTCGATCACACGGTGTCGGCGATTATACAGAAGATGCTTCCTGCCAAATGTGCCGACCCAGGTATGTTCACACTTCCCTGTCTGATGGGTGATGTCATGATTAAACAAGCCATGTGTGATCTAGGAGCATCTATAAATGTTATGCCCTTATCTGTATATAATCAATTGGTAGGAGCTGAATTAATACCCACTAAAGTGATTATCCAATTAGCAGATAGGTCATGCATTGCTCCGATTGGTTTGCTTGAGAACATTTTAGTCAGAATCAATAATTTTGTCTGTCCGGCTGATTTTTATGTAATTGATACGAATGATAGACAAGTTGAGGGAACTGCAGGAGTATTATTAGGAAGACCATTTTTAAAGACAGTAAAAGCCATAATTAATGTGGATGAGGGTTCAATTAGTGTGGCATATCATAATGAAACTTATGTTCATAGGATAACTGAAGCACTAAAGAAGCCCTACGATCATGAGAATGAGAATGCTTTTTATACTGACTCCATTGATGCTATTGTCCAAGAATATCTTGAGACGTATGTGGTGCAGGATAAGATGGAAGTTACCTTGACTCAAGGACTGACCGAGGCAGACGTCAAAGATATGAGAGATGAGGAGATCAGAGAGAGCATCTTAGCCCCAAAGATCGAAATCGTCGATGCGTGTCTCGGTTGCCCAACCGAGACACCTCGAGAAATGTTGCCCTCTATCGTCAAAGCTCAAAGTGGGCCGGAATCAAACAGCTCCCTACACATCTGAAATATGCATATCTGGGAGAGAATGAGACGCTGCCCGTCATCATCAACAAGGAGCTTGATGACAATCAAGAGATGGCACTGCTTGAAGTTTTGAAGAAGTATAAGAAGGCTATAGGCTGGACTTTAGCCGACATTACAGGTATAAGTCCGGATGTATGTGAGCATTCGATTTTGATGGAGCCTGATAGCAAGCCTTTCCGCGACCAACAAAGGAAGCTCAATCTGAATATGCGGGAGGTCGTACTAAAGGAAGTTTTGAAGCTATTGTCAATGGGTATTATTTACCCCATATCGGATAGCAAATGGGTGAGTCCCGTGCACGTCGTAGCGAAGAAATCCGGATTTCAAGTGGTGGAGAACGAGAAGAATGAACTGGTTCCGATACGTTTAGTGACGGGATGGCGCATGTGCATCGATTACCGGAAGCTGAATTCGGCCACACGCAAGGATCATTTCCCGCTTCCTTTCATCGATCAAATGCTAGAGAGACTTGCGGGGCAAGTCTATTTCAATTTTCTAGACGGATATAGCGGTTATTTCCAAATCCATGTTCGAGATGAAGATCAAGACAAGACAATGTTCACATGTCCATATGGAACGTTCGCTTACCGCCGAATACCGTTTGAATTGTGTAACGCGCCGGGCACCTTTCAGAGGTGCATGATGAGTATATTCTCGAACCTTATCGAGAATTGCATAGAAGTCTTCATGGACGACTTCACCGTCTACGGTGACTCTTACACTACGTGCTTGAAGAATTTAGACAAGGTCCTAGCCCGGTGCGTCGAAAAGAATTTGGTGTTGAATTATGAAAAATGCCATTTCCTGGTGACCGAGGGAATTGTGCTCGGTTATATCATTTCTAAAAGAGGGATTGAAGTCGACAAGGCCAAGGTTGAGTCCATAGCCAAATTACCGTACCCTACTACGGCAAAAGAAGTCCGCGGTTTTTTAGGGCACGCCGGTTTCTATCGGCGTTTTATCAAGGATTTCGCAAAGATAGCTCAACCATTGACAAGGCTACTGCAAAAAGAGATCGAATTTGATTTTGATGACAAGTGTAAGGAGGCCTTTGCCCTCCTAAAAGACAAACTTACAACAGCTCCGGTGATGCAGCCGCCGGATTGGAATAAGCCCTTCAAAATAATGTGCGATGCCTCCGATTGGGCAATCGGAGCAGTACTGGGATAGAAATCCGGGAAGGAGAGCCATGTGATTTATTATGCATCAAAGACATTAAATCCGGCTCAATGTAACTATTCCACCACAGAGAAGGAGCTGTTGGCAATCGTGTTTGCCTTTGATAAATTCCGTTCTTATTTACTCGGCTCGAAGATAATCGTCTATACCAATCATGCCGCCGTCAAGCATCTCCTTGCAAAGAAGGAATCAAAGCCAAGGCTTATCCGATGGATTCTTTTGCTACAAGAATTCGATTGGGAAGTGAAGGACAAGAAAGGAGCTGAAAATCATGTGGCGGATCACTTAAGCCGATTAAATCAAGAAGATGATGGAGAGCCAATCAACGAGACCTTTCCAGAAGAACACTTATATGCTATTCAGTAGATCAAGCCCTTGCCCAACTTGCTATCGGAACAAGTGTTTTGCTATGCAAGTTCAGAAAGTGTCTCAGTTGGCCAACCGAGACACCATCAAGTCAGAACAGTTGCAGACGGTGGGTAAGACTTCTAATTTACCTTGGTTTGCTAATATTGTGAATTATTTGACATCTAAGCAGCTTCCACCCGAGTTTACTCACGCTCAAAAAGCTAAGTTGAAAAGCGAGTGCAAGCAGTACTATTGGGACTCCCCAATTCTTTGGAAAATGGGAGTCGATCAAGTGATTCAAAGATGCATACCCGAAGAAGAGCAAGAAGATGTCTTATTCCATTGCCACTCTTCTGCTTATGGTGGACATTTTGGTCCAAAAAGAACCGCACGGAAGGTGTTGGATGCGGGATTCTTTTGGCCACGCCTACACCTCGACGCTTATAAGTACTGTAAGTCTTGTACACGTTGTCAAATGACTGGAAATATATCCATGAGAGATGAAATGCCCCAAAAGCCTTTAAGATTTTGTGAAATTTTCGATGTATGGGGGATGGATTTCATGGGTCCGTTTCCACACTCATATGGGAACGTGTATATTTTACTTGCTGTCGATTATGTTTCCAAGTGGGTCGAGGCGAAAGCCACCAAAACTAATGATTATAAAGTTGTTGCAGGATTTCTCCGTACTAACATTTTTTGCAGATTTGGAGTGCCTAAAGCTATAATAAGCGATCAAGGCACACACTTTTGCAACCGCACCATAGAATCATTAATGAAGAAGTATGGAGTAGCTCACCGAGTCTCTACCGCTTACCATCCTCAATCGAATGGACAAGCTGAAGTGTCTAATCGAGAAATCAAGTCTATATTGGAGAAGACTGTCAATCCGTCAAGGAAGGATTGGAGTACAAGGCTGGATGACGCCTTATGGGGTTATCGGACAGCCTATAAAACTCCTCTCGGAATGTCTCCATACAGATTGATTTTTGGTAAGCAATGTCATCTGCCTGTGCAACTGGAGCACAAAGCTTGGTGGGCTGTTAAGAAAATCAACATGGACCCAACCGAATGTGCAAAGGAAAGAAAATATCAGCTGCAAGAGTTGGAAGAGATTCGGATGGAGTCCTATGACGCGGCCATGCAATACAAAGATCGTAATAAGGCATGGCATGATAAGGCTATTCATTTGAAGAAATTTGAGCCAGGGCAACTTGTCTTGCTGTATCAATCACGCCTACGGATCATGCCGGGAAAGCTTAGGTCCAGATGGATTGGTCCATTCCGAGTGCGCTCCGCTTAGCCAAGCGGAGCAGTGGTCATACAGAAATTGGATTCGGACGAAGCTTTCACCGTAAATGGCCATCGCCTTAAAATCTACCATGCAGCCGCCATGATGAAAGATGTGGACGAGCAGAGCTTGTCCATTCCCTCTTATGTTTGACTCTTTGAAGAGGAGGTCCAGCCGAAGACTCTAAAGAGAGGCGCTACCGGGAGGCAACCCGCGTTTTATTTTAATTTTTCGTGTTTTTATTTATTTTTGCCGATTTTATGCTTGATGTTTTTTCTTCTTATTTTTCAGAATTTTTGGTTGAGGATGAAAAGGTTTAAGTGTAAGGAGAGTGTGGTAAAAAATTAGAAGGAAAGAGTTTGAGGACTCAATTGCAAGAGATGGGGTAACTTTTCCAATTTGTGCAAGTGGAGGGGTCAAAGTGCAAAAGTTAGCAACTATAAAAGGAAGGAAATCTTGAACCCTACCCACTTGCCACTATTCCTATAACTTCCTCCCATTACCGCCGTCCACATCTCTCTCTCTCTCTCTCTCTCTCAAAGAATTTTCAACAAGATTTACAACTTCCCTCTTCACCACCCTACCAACTGCACAACCGATACATCATGTCGCCGAAGAAAAGATCTGGACTCCGCGCCGCCGCAAAGTGGTTCACAGCATACAAGGATGACCCAGAGTTACAGCGCCGCCGCTCAAGCTTCCGCTGAGGCCGCCGCTGCTCAAGCTCGAGCCCAAGCACTTGCCATTGTGCCTTTCCAACAAGTTGAAGAAGAAGATGTCGCACCACCGCCGGAGTTTACATACCAACCAGAGCCGGAGGAAGACACGCAAGGTACATATTCAACCTTTGTTACGGAATCGTCTTCACCTCCGAAACCGCCAAGGAGACGGTTAAGAAGTAATGCGGGAGTTCACATTGAAGAACCTATCCAACCGCCGAGGGCGGATCTCACGGAAACAACATCCGAGGAGTCTCCCGAGCATGCATTCAAGCCTACACCACCGCCGTCTCCACCTCGCCGATCTCGTGCCTGACGATCGTCCGCCCGATACCTCGCTCTCCGCAAACGGTGTACGAGTGGTTGCCCTTTGTGGACCAAGCTCGAGTATGTGAACCGATGCCGCAACCGCAATATTATAGAGGAATTAAGTGGTTGGAAGGAATACATGGTGAGTTGCCGAGCGAAGACCAAGATTCGGACTATGTGTCCGACGACCATCACGGCAATTATGAAGGAGATTTCAACTTGAGTGGACTTTCTCTAGTCGATTCTGACTCCACATCCGCCTTCCCGCAAGAAAACGAATATAGTAATCGCACCATCATTCACTTGGATACACCCGAAGCCGTAGCCGCACTCTCTCATTTTGAGATCGAGTATATGGATATGCGCTACATGGAGCGTGAAGGTAAAGATTTCCGGAGCGGCCGCTTACTTGACCGAGACTTCCTTCGCCGAACAGGTATTATCGCTCCTTTCTTTCGGTATTTTAAAAGAATTGGTTGGTCTTGGTTGTTGGAATCACATCATTACTTGTGTTTTAAGGAGCTTGCTAGGGAATTCTTTAATACATTTCACTTTGAGCATGATACGGATTTGTATGTGCCTTGTATTGAGTTTCGGTTGTTTGGAAATACGTATAATTTGTCTTTGGCCGAGTGGAGTGCGCGTTTAGGTATAACGAGTTTTGATCATTTCCTTGAGTTGAGATATGAGATGGGTTCGCATTGCTTGCCGAACAATGATCCGCAATACATAGGATCGATGGAAGCATGGAGGCTTCTAGCACCAAGCGACCCGGAGGACTTTCAATCCTCGGATTCGTACGTGTGCTACATCGAGGATCCCGCTCTCCGCCTTTGTCATCAATACCTAGTCCACAACCTCACTGGTAAGAGTACGGCTTTTGATAAGGTAACGGCAAATGAGTTGTGTTTCTTGTGGTGTATGCATGCCGACCGACCGGTCAACCTTGCTTATTGGATTGCCAAGAATATGTTCATCATATCTAGTCACACCGCACGACACCTCACATTGTGCCACTTACTTGCTACGTTCATTGAACGTAATTTTGTGATATATGATGCTCAGTTTTTAAGTCCAGTGCCCCCTCCCACTTCGTTTGATATGTTGTTGTTGAGACATTCTCGCTTAGTGTACGAACTGCCTAACCGGGACATTAAGTTCTATCCACCAGGACCTCGTGTCTCGAGTGCATCTTCGAGTGTAGGTGGAGATTCTGTGGAGCTGCTGCGCACTGACTTAAACTCTTTGGGACGCCATGTTGACCACTTGCGCCGTACTGTGATGAGCTGACTGCCTCGCTTGCCCAAGCGAGGCGCCAAGTAACTTTTCTCCCCAATTTGTGTTTTTTTTTTGTTTTCTGTTTTGAGTCTGTGTTTGTGAGTCTTTTGTGTCCTTACTCTTGAAAGGGTTCAAGTGTAAGGAGGGGTAGTTTATTTTCTTTTTGTCGTTTGTATGTTCTTACACTTGAAAGGGTTCAAGTGTAAGGAGGGTGTTTTTGTTTTTATTTTGTCATGCCTTCTCTCTTTGTTTTGTCTTTTCTTCTTGCTCGAGGGCGAGCAAGTTTTAAGTGTAAGGAGGGGGGTTTATTTTGTGTCGAAGCATGCCAAAATTTTCGATTTTTTTGAAGCGCCGATTTCTATGTTCAAGCATGTCTTATTTGTGCTTTTGTGTTTCAATATTCTTGCTTGCAGACTTTGTGAAAATTAGATCTAGGCACATATGTGTATGTAATTTGGGATGACGAAAAATAAACTTTGTTGGATCGAATTTTATTAAACCACTCACTTAAATTAGATTTGAGCCTAAAGTAGGACACTTCCTACTATTTCTTTTGAGAGTGTTTATCCGCAAAATTGCAATAAGTTTGAGTCATTTGTCATACATGATAGGAGGCACTAGGGATTTTTAGCCAAACGGCCGCGACAAAATTTTTCCGACCCTAAATTATCCCCTAGTGAGCCAAGTTGAGCCTTGACCAATTCTTTGATATGAGTTAGTAAAAATTTAGCCAAGGCCTTTTTAAACTTTCTCTTGACCCATGTTATTGCGTGTCTTATAAACTTTCTTGTGCATGATAGATGTTGTGTAGAGGATTGTTACATATGTCCTCTACCTACCAAAGTAAGAGGTGCTGCAAAAAGATTTGTATAGGCCGAAAGTTGAATGTATAAGCTGCGAAAGAAGAAAGCAGATTTTAAGTGGCCTGATTGCCCAGTTGAGACAGTCTGTACCCATAATGTGAAAAAAGAAGAAAAAAATTTATACCACGAAAAATACATATGAAATATTCAGAAAAGAAAAAAAAAGATGTGGCAGAAAAAAAATATATAAAAAAAAAAGAAAAAATGGGTACATTACATAATTGTAGCATTTGTTCGAAATTGTTAAGTGGTGGGATGTTTTAAATTTTTGTATTGATTGCACAAGTAAGTGAATTTGATCTGCATAACATTAAATTGTAATTTTTATGGAGCTTAGTACCCCTAGGACCCTTACCAACATCAATTTGTCTAAGTCCTAAGCCCCATTACAACCTAATGAGAAAGACCTCCTTGATATTGCTATTGTGGCGATCTCTTATCGTAATTGCGTGGATTTATTTTCTTGAGTGGCTTGAACCGGACTTAGATTAGTTGAGTGATGAGCGAACCTTGAGGAGATCCACATTGTTTAGATTTTGACCAAGTTGATATATGTGTGTTTAGTTTCGAAATTTGCATCGTCTACTTGCTTGATGAGATCATATTTGCATGATTTGATTTGCTTGGCTAGTTAATTGGTGTTGAGAATTTTGGATTGATTGGTGCTGCTTCATGTCGTCGTTTTTCTTGTTTTTATTTGAGTCCGTGTGTTTGTTTCCTGTCTTTATGTCCTTGTTTGTCGTGTCTTTATTTTCCTTGAGTCTTTTATTTTTGTTTTGAGTCTTGGGATTGGCCGAAATAACTAAGTACTTATCTTTTTCTCTCCTTATACTCGAGGGCGAGCATAAATCAAGTGTAAGGATATTTGATGAGTCGTTTTCGTACTTAGTGATTTCAGGCCGAAAAGTGCGTCAATTGGCCAACTGGTGCAGTCTCAGTGGCGTATAATGCAAGTTTTTGGCGCTGATGTGGCAGGATGACAAGGATATTAATTGGCGCGTTTTGGTGAAGAAAAGGCGCGGAAAATCGCGAGAAAGGAACGGTTATGAGAAAAGGAAAGGATCAAGAAAATATCTTAAGGTGGTTAAGGAAAGATCTAGTTTCCTTATCTACCCAAATCTTTTCCTAATCAAGATCTAACCTACCTTGGAGAGGAAGAAAAGGAGGAGTATATAAGAGGATGATGAGGGACGAAAATTACACACGCGAGACAATTCTCTACACCATAGAACACGTCCCAAACATCCCGAGCTCACATTCCGGCCATTGCTTCCTTCCGAACCACCGCACGACCACCGCCGCACGATCGCCGCCGCCGAACTGCCCAAGCCGACCGCTGAAGCCGGACAACCTTCCGAACCAGCTGAACCAGATTTCCGTAGCTATTAGAAGAAGAAAAACACCTTTTAATTTCAGACTTATGTTCTTTAAATTCGTAGTTGAACTCTAGTTTTATTTCCGTTTTGAATTTAATCGTTTTCTAAGAACTTAATATTTTACATTCGAACCTCTTTGTTATTTCAATTCAAGATTTTAGTTAAATTTCGTAAGTTATTATTTTCTGCTAGTTCGTACCTTAATTAGTTTAAATTTCGTGCATGCTAAATTTAGGGTTATTCGTGTTCATGTTTCTGTTCTGCAAACTGTCCCAGTTGTCCAACCGAAGCGTCAGCATGAGTAGCTAAACTTTTTAGGGTCCGGCAGAATGTGAATGCACACGTGAACAGTACATGAGGCTTAGGTGCTCATAATTAATCAAAAGGGTTTCGGGATAATTCTGAATTAATTAATCTGGCTAGTAGTTTAAGCTTGATCACCCTAGGTTGCGCAGTCTGTAGCTAACTTAGTACTTCCATCGTTTCTCGTGGAACAAGGCTAGGTAAGTAGCGAAATTATTCGTAAGAGTAATTGGATTAAACCGATAGGAGACTATGAGATGCCCAACATACGAGTAGGCTCCTATACTAGGCTCCTTTAGTTCGATAAAGCTGTCTAGCTATTAAATCTATTGATTGCCCAACAACGTAGGTTGTAGCTAGGTTAGGGAAGTAGCCGTTTCTATGCCCAACATGGCGGTTACCGAATAAGTAAGTGGGAGTGAGGATCACGCAGTTTAAGTTACGGTGGTCTATAACTAGTAGATTCTTGAGATTAATTCATATTAAGTGCCGAGGATTGGAATTATGTGTGCATGAATATTCTGCTGGACCTGCCTTCAGTTGCCCAGTTAATAAAGTTTAAATTCCGTTTTCTGTTTTTATTCTTGCTTTTAATTTTACAAGTTCGTAGTTTAATAGAAAACCCAATTCTTGCGTGGTTGCTAACCAAAACCCTAGATAAGTAGGAAAAATAAAGTGTCTAGTCGTCCGTTCCCTATGTTCGATACCTGTGAACTATACTGAAGTAATTCTCTGATTTTTACAGGATTATTTGGTGCAATACAGCGATCACCAACCTGTCATATTGATTTCTTCTACTGACTCTACTCAGTAGGTTCCAATAGACCTAGCTCAACTGATAATTCTCTAAATCTGTTCTCAGCTAGTGGTTTGGTCAGTATATCTGCCCTTTGCTTGTCAGTATGGATTTTCTCCATTCTGATATCCTTCTTCTCGACATGGTCTCTGATGAAGTGGTGTCGAATATCCACGTGCTTGCATCTCGTATGGAGAACTGGATTCTGAGTTATAGCAATAGCACAGGTGGAGTCACAGTAGATGGGCACCTCATCCTGAGATATACAATAATCTCACAGTTGTTGTCGAAGCCAAAGGATCTGGGCACAGCAACTTCCAGCAGCCATGTACTCAGCTTCAGTAGTGGACGTTGCCACTGAATTCTGTTTCTTTGAAAACCAAGATATTAGCTTGGTGCCTAGGAACTGACACGTTCCAGAAGTTGACTTTCGATCTATCCTGCATCCTGCATAATCAACATCAGAATAACCTGTCAGTATTAGATTATCATCAGCAGGATACCATAACCCTGCGTCAGGTGTTCCTTTTAGATATCGCAGAATCTTCTTTGTTGAGTCTAGATGACTTCGCTTGGGATCCGCTTGAAATCTTGCACATACACCTATAACATAAGTTATATCAGGTCGGCTAGCTGTTAAGTATAATAAAGAACCAATAATAGCTCTATAATTAGTAGAGTTAACAAAAGCTCCCTCTTTATCTAGATCGATTTTGAAATTCGTATTCATGTGGGTTTTGACTTGCTTGCTCGAGTCGTAGCCAAATCTTTTCAGGAGATCTCGAGTGTACTTGGCTTGATTGATGAATATTCCTTCAGGTGATTGCTTGACTTGGAATCCAAGGAAATAATTCATTCCGCCCATCATGGACATCTCGAACTTCTCCTTCATCATTTTCTCGAACTGTTGACATATAGTCACGTTTCTGCAACCGAAAATGATGTCGTCCACGTAAATTTGCACCAGTAGGATGTCATCTCTTGACTTTATGTTGAACAGGGTGCGATCTACTATCCCTTTCTGAAAACCTTTCTGAAGTAGAAAGTCTGATAGGGTATCGTACCAAGCCCTGGGTGCTTGTTTTAACCCATACAGAGCTTTCCTGAGTCTATACACCTGATGTCCCTGCTGAAAGCCGGGCGGTTGTTCCACATAGACTTCTTCTTTCAGTACGCGGTTCAGAAAAGCTGACTTTACATCCATCTGATATACTTTGAATCTTTGATGCGTTGCGTAAGCTAGGAATAGATGAAGGGCTTCCAATCTGGCGACTGGAGCGAATGTTTCATCAAAGTCGATTCCTTCTGCTTGACAGTATCCTTTGGCAACTAGTCTAGCTTTGTTTATGACAATGACGTTGTTTTCATCACGCTTGTTCTTGAAGACCCACATAGTACCAATCACATGCTGATGTCTAGGTCTGTCAACAAGCTCCCAAACTTCGTTTCTAACAAACTGGTTCAGCTCTTCTTGCATGGCGATGATCCAGTCAGCATCATTGAGTGCGTCCTCTATTGACTGAGGTTCTTCTATGGACAAGAAACAAGAATAGAGTGAGCTTTCTCCTTGACTTAATCTAGATCTTGTCCTTATAGTTGCTGACGGATCTGCTATAATAAGATCTGAAGAATGAGCGTCGAGCCATGAACGTCTGAGTCTGGCTTCTTCTTCTGATACTACTTCTGCACAGTCAGTATGTGTGTTAGGCATTTCAGTTGTACTGTTCTGTGATTGCATTAGTTCATTAAGAAGGTGAGGATCTACTGAGTTTCCAGTTTCAGGGGCATTTAGCTCAGGAACAGTATTTGTTCCCCCTGAGTTTATATTCTCAGTGGAGGTCTCAGTTACCACTGGGGCTTCCTCATCGACCGTTGTTACCTGTTGTTGATTCTGTTCAGTAGAATCAACCAGGTCGCCTACATCGCCGTTGGCCGAGTCCGAATTTCTTCATCGTCTGACTCATCATCCCAACAATGCTGGATCTTTTCAGCTTTGTCGTTTAGTGCGAGATCCTGTAGCTTGCTGCTGACATCTTCAGTATTTGTCTTTGTAGTTTTTCTGTTCTCAGTAACAAACTCATCAAAATCAACATGAGGACTTTCCTCCACGCAAAGGGTCCGATAGTTAAAGACTCTGAAGGCTTTACTGACTCGAGAGTATCCTGAGAATACTCCTTGATCAGATTTGCTATCAAAGACCTTCAACTGATCTTTTCCATTTTTGTGAATAAAGCACGGACAACCAAAAATATGAAAATGAGAAATAGAAGGAATTCTCCCTTTCCATAATTCGTAGGGTGTCTTCATGTGTTGCTGTGTAAGTAGTGAGTGATTCTGAGTGTAGCAGGCTGTGTCAGTAGCATCTGCCCAGAACTTTGAGGGTAGTCCAGAGTCTGCTAGGAGCGTTCTTGCTGCTTCTTTAAGTGTTATGTTTTTGCGTTCAGCAAGTCCGTTCTGCTGAGGGGTGCGAACTGCTGATGTTTCGTGCTTAATTCCCTCCTTTTCGCAGTACTCTTTAACTACTGAGTTGAGAAATTTTGTTCCTCTGTCTGAGTGAATTCTCTGTATCTTGATGTCCTTTTCCACACTGACCTTTTTCAGTAGTTTGGGCAACTCAGTCTGGACATCAGATTTTTTGGCTATGAAGATAACCCATGTATATCTCGAGTAGTCGTCAATAACGACGAGGGCATACTTCTTGCCTCTTATAGTCACTGGAGAGACTGGCCCGAATAAGTCCATGTGTAGCAGCTGAAGGATTCCATCAGTGGAAGGTGACGGAATAGGTGGATTGCTACTCTTTGTCTGCTTTCCCTTCAAACATGCTTTACAATTCCTGTCTTTGATAAACGATTCGTTGGGCAGTCCTCTGACTTTGGAGTTCTTGGCTAGCTTATTCATAGTCTTGAAGTTCAGGTGGCTGAGTCTCTTGTGCCACAGCCATCCTGCCTTGTCACTGGGTTTCGTCTGTGCGAGTAAGCAAGCCTCAGGTTCTGCGGTTTTCCAGTTTGCAACGTATATATTCTTCCTCCGTGAACCTGATAACACTATTTTCCCTGTAGATTTATCAACAATATCACAGAAACCAGCGTCAAAGATAACTCTATTCAGATTGTCACAGAATTGACTGACAGAAAGGAGATTATGTTGAAATCCTTCAACATATGTTACTCTTGGAACTGAGGCAGTCCCAATATTCAGTGTTCCGTATCCCCTTGTATAGCCTTTAGAGTTGTCACCAAACTCTATTCTGGGACCATCTTCCTGTATGTAGTTGGTCAGCAGGCTCTTTTGATAATTCATGTGTCTCGAGTAGCCGCTGTCCACAATCCAGGGGTTCTTATGCACCTACAAACAGAAATATTTTTAGGTACCCTTTGGTTCAGTTGGGTCCTTACATGTTAGTGGGTGATTTCGGAACCCAGATCTGTCTAGGGACCTTAGAAGTCTGAGACTTCTTCTTCTGAACCTTGTCAACTTTCTTATCCACATGACTTGGAGATACTGACTTTCTGATGACTTTCGGTTCAGGAGCTTTCTTCTTCTGAGGCTTTGTATTCCTCCTGACCCTGGGCTCATAGTAGTACGAACCATATTGAGCTGGATGTTCATACAGTGGTTCCTTGTACTGCTCTGCCCACCTGACCTTCTTGGTTCCCCCTGAGTTTGATCGTGGTGTCCTGGGGCTGGAACCTCTGGTCAGTAGTTTCTTGTTGCTCGGCTGAGGTGCAACTATCTTCTGTTTATTCTTCGTCTGAGGTGTTGAGTCAGTAGTCTGAACTTTACCTCTGAAGAAACTATCAGCCAGCAGTTCTGAGCTCTTTGAAGTGGAAGCTTCATGAGTATAGCCAAGTCCTTCTTTAATGGTTATTGTCCTTTGAGCTCTAAGCATACTTTCCAACTTCTCCTTAGCTCCTAGGTAATGTTCAGTCATCAATCCGCGCCAAACTTCATCACTTCTTCGAAGTGACTCATAATCCTTTTCAACTTCTGCGAGCTTCTGACTGAGTCGGGCTATCTCAGTATCTTTCTCAGAATTGTCCTTGGTCAGAACTGATATCTGAGTTTCTTGAAGCTAAGACTTAGTCATAAGAGATTTAATCTCTTCCTTGAGTCTCACAACAAGATTCTCAGAGTCAGTAGAGACCTGACAATCAGAAGAAAGTCTCTGATTCTCAGCCTTTATCTGTTCCAGTTCCTGAATGGTTCTGCTGAATCTCTACTTAGCTGAATCTGCTCCTCTAGTAGATCATCGTATGCTTGTACCACATCTAGAAGCTCATCTGTGACCGAGCACGTGTCGTGTGTGCTATGAGAAGAAGAGGTTAAATTAAGTTTAGAATTTACCTCAGCCTCTTCTCCGGCCATCAGACAATATTCTGCATTTTCTTCAGGATCTGTTTCTCCGATCTCAACGGCAACAAATGCAGCTTCGTCTTCAGAAGAATACATGAATATATCTTCCTCGATTGAGTCATCGGATATCTCTCCGGCTATGTAGGCCTGCCTCCTACGGGCAAATTTCTCGCGTCTGGCCTACCGTTCTACTCTTTGAGCAGCTGAGAGTTCGGGACATTCGTACTGATAGTGTCCCTCCTTCTATCAGTTGTAACAAAGAGATGATCTGCTGCTTTTTCCAGCTGAATCTTTGGATGGACTCGCAGCAGGTTCTGTGTTCCTGCAGTCAGTAGAAGGTTTAGATTCTTCCCTTTTTCGAAAATCTTTCTTACCTGAGGGAGAATCTCTGTTGTATTTCTTCAGCTTTCTGACTCTCTCCTTTTCTCTTTGATATTTGAGAGCCATAAGCACAAGTGGGTCAGTAGCAGATGTCTCAGAGGACTTTGTTTCTGCTGCAGCTACTGCCTTGCTGGAAGAAATGGGTTTGATTCCAGTTTTGCTGACTGTTGCTTTGAAAGCATGGTCAATCTGAGTGTCAGCTGGATCACTGGAACATCGTTGGGGTAGGCTGTGCTCAAATTCATCTGTTTTAAATTTTGAAAAGATAACATCAGGAGTTAGAGCATTAAGATCAGAGCGACGTAAATAAGTAGCAAATGGAAGCCACTTCTGTCGAGGTAGCGCTCTTAAGATCTTGGTGTTCATCTCTTTGTTGGTGAACGTCCTCCCTAGTCCATTGATCACATTGATCTGGTTAGTAAATCTGACGCTTAGCTCGTCAATGGTTTCATTGGACTCCATGGCAAATGCATCGAACTTCTGAAGCTCTAATTCAAGCTTATTCTCTTTGATCTGCGGGATTCCTTGGCTCAGTACAGCCAGGGCATCCCATAGTTCATTTTCCATCTTGCAGTCTTGCACCCTCCCGAGGTGAGAATCACTGAGCGTAGTCAGGATTGCATTCCGCGCAACTCGATCGAGGTTGTGCAGCTTTTTCTCTTCTGGTGTGAAGGCAGATTTTTCTTTGGCGACCTTAGCACCAGTCTGTGCTCCTACACCTCCCACATTGGCAAATTGTACGCTGTCGATCATGGGAATGATGGGTCCTATCTCAAGGACGTCCGTCATGCTGTCATGCAGCGATGTAAGGTGTGCCTCCATTCTCACACGCCATACCGTGTAGTTCTCTACTGAGAACATCGGTACCATCCGAATACCTGACATATCATACATTATGGGTAAGAGTATAAGGATGTATGAAGAGATGCTTGTGCAGTGAAAAACGTTTTCAGGATCTGTTCGAGAAGACCAGTAGTTACAAAGTCGATGATCAGAAGAACACCGTTGCTCTGATACCAATTGTTGGTCCGGAGACGATAGTCATGTGTAGAGGGGGGGGGGGGGTGAATACACCTGATCACAGTTTCTCTTTCTCAAACGCGAAGGACAACTGAGTTGTAGGTTGCAATTGATGAACAGTGCCAAATAGTAACCTTCGATCGCGGGTCAGAAGTGTGCTAACTACTGAGCTCTCCTACTGATTTTTGTCAGTACTTGAAACTCAGTCGGAGATGTTGTGCGGATGAGAGTGTGGGGCTCGGAGATTCGTCTCAGTTTGAAAACGTGATTTTCACAAATCAAGTAATTTTTGGCTAGTGCGCTTTGAGAATACGTTTTATGCAAAGATATGATTTTGTAACAGTTTGTATGCAATGCAATAAAACAATAAATAACACAAGCAATTTTTAACGTGGTTCGGATACGCAAGATCCTACGTCCACGGTCCTGCCGAACAGGAGTTCTTATTGATTTATTTGAGCAAGTCTCAGCAAGGAATCTGTGCACTGGACAGACCCTTCTAAGTTATAGTCCTTAGCGACTTTACAAATCAAACCGAGGTTTGAAAGGGAGGGGATAATCTCCAACTAGGAAGGAGTTCTTACAGTAAGAACAATCACTAAAAGTGAACTCCTTCGAATTTCTAAGCTATAAATTTGGCAATGAGCTTAGCTAGAGAAGAGGGATCTAAAGAACTCTAGGGAGAAGAACTAATGATATTCTATTGGGCAAGTTCTTCGCTGGATTGATCTTGAATGCGCTAGAGTTGTTCGAAAGCTTGAGCGTTTTTCCCTTGATATCCCGTGCGTGAAGCTCGGATTTCTTCTCTATTTATAGTTGTGACCTAGGCATATGTCCGTTGGAGACGACGATGCCACGTGTCACAAGCTTCCAAAGAAAACGGCCATAAATTTGAATTGTTGCAGCAGAGTTGTTGGACACTGTACATGAGAGCAGCTTTAGTTGGTCAGAGCAGATAAAGCATTGTCGGCTTCTCATTGGTCGAGGTTTGTGGTAGGTGAGATTGTGTCAGACATCGGAGTTGACTCTCTCTAATCCTCGTATGTCTTCTTCTGACTTTCGAAATGACTTTAGCGGTTGAGTCGTTTTCTATCGGATACAGTAGACTTTAAGCAGTCTCTGTCTTCTTCGTCTGAGTCGGCTGACAAGAGATATTCTCTTGAGTATGGTCAGCTGATGACTGCGAAGGTACTGAGCTTGCATAGAGTTCTTCTGCTGATGTCTGTTAACTGATAAGATGTCTTCTACTGAGGCGAAGATCAGCTGATGACTTAAGAACGCAAGCAATTACACTGATGACGTGGGGTTTTGGAAGGTAACTTCGACAGAAGATCAATCCAACATTTTACCCCGTACAGGACTTAGACACAAAGATAAATACATAAAAACAGTCTGGCATATACATCATCTAGTCCTATCAAGATACTACACTACTGATATCAGCTGGGTTTTGGGATCTTCAATTTCATAGTACTACTATGATTTCCCCCAATATTATTTTAACCACTAACAGCTGAATACCATCTACTGACTCATAACCCAACATATGTTCTCAAGTAGCGATACACAATCGTAGCGAGTCCAGCACGTTATTGGAGGGAAGAAGTGCAAAATGACATAATGTCTACATGTATAATTATGCATAATATGATCGTAGAAGATGAACGCGATCTTGGTGTTTCAATTGAAGCTACAATAGAGACTACTCTACAACCAAATATTAATTTCCCGTTGAATGAACGAAATTCATGGGATGATTACGTTCATCGCTGCAATAACATAAATGATCAAAATGGTCATTATGAACTTTGAAATGAGTTAATTGCTCATTTGTGGGCGGATTATACCAATTTTGAAGATTAAATACGAACATATCTTTTTTTTATTGTAATTTCTTTTACCATGTTGTGTAATTTTCTACTCAATTTAATGCACAAATAATTTAGTTATCTATATTTGTTATTTTTCATTTTTCTAATAAAAGGCATTTCATAATTATTTATTAAAATTGTTGTAGGTCTAATGTGTAATATTAAAAATATTTATGTATTATTGTAAAAATAGTAAAAATATCACTAAATATAATATATGAAGAATATTCTCTTTTGGTGAATTTGAAATTACGAGTTAGTGTGAGATTATTGTTTAAACTTGTATAATATGATTCAAAGATTCTGCAGTGTCCGGAGAAACAATATTTCGTCCGAAACCAAAATCGCGCGGGAAGTCTCCGGCCAAAAATAAAACATCGGAGTACAACGTACACAAGCCCCTGTCGTAATTATTAAGAGGGTATTTGGGATAGCTTATCTGAAACAGCTTATAGCTGAAAGCTGTCTCGGGAAATAAATTTAATGTTTGGGAAATCCAGCTTATAGAGCTGCTGAAAGCTATTTGGGTCCAAGATAGAGAATTTTCGTAAGCTGATATTCGGCAGCTGAAGCTGATAGCTTATAGCTTTTATAATTTTAACCTTTTTAATTGATACATTATATTATAATTTTATAACTATTTTTTTTAATTAATGATCGATATTGCTTATTTATATGTATAATTTTTATTTGTCATTTAACAAAGAATAAGTAAATATTTTTTTATTAATATAATTTATAATCTTTTTTATTCTTGATTTTAATTAATAATATTAATTATAATTAAATTTTTTCTAATTTTTATTTTAATATTTTTTTTATTAAAATACTATTTTATATGAGTGGAAATAAATTTTAAATTTTATTTGTGTAAAAATTCTAAATTTGTTTAATAAGTGAGAAATAAATAACATTTTCATTTTATAAGATACCACTTTAATAATATTTTCAAATATTAATTTTTGACTTTCAACACTTTTTGCAAACACTTACAAATTATCAAAATCAGCAGCTTTCAGCTACTTTCAGCCACTTTCAGCAGCTTCTAACAACTTTCATCACTTGTCAATAAGCTTCAGCTATACCAAACACCCCCTAAATCTTGCCAATAAAGTAAAAATCATCATTCTTGGAAACCACAAAACCCCCTTATCTCCCACGCCCCTTTGCTTTCTCCCTCCTAATTAAATTAAAAGGGCATTTCTACTGTTAGCCAAACAGTAGAAACGAAAAACAAATTTAGCCTATAACTAAAACAAAACACAAAAGTAGTCATTTTGTCTTTATCCGGCGGAGGGCCGATGGGGGAGTCCATCGGCCCTCCATCGGCCGTGAGAAAAAAATTCGAACACCCCCCCCCCCCTGAGGGCTGATGGAGGGCCGATGGAGGGCCTAAGGGAGGGCCGATGGACTTCCCCCTTGGAGGGCCTAATGGAGAGGGCCTAATGGAGGGCCTCGGGAGTTCATCGGCCATCCATTAGGATCTCCTTAGGCCCTCCTTAGGTCCTCCATCGGCCCTCCATTAGGCCATCCTTATGCCCTCCTTAGGCCCTCCATTAGGCCCTCCATCGGCCCTTCATTAGGCCCTCCATTAGGATCTCCTTAGGCCCTCCTTAGGCCCTCAATTAGGCCATCCTTATGCCCTCCTTAGGCCCTCCATTAGGCCCTCTTTAGACCCTCCATTAGGATCTCCTTAGGCCCTCCATCGGCCCTCTATTAGGCCATCCATCGGCCCTCCATTAGGCCATCCTTAGGCCCTCCAAGGGGGAAGTCCATCGGCCCTCCCTTAGGCCCTCCATCGGCCCTCAAGGGGGGGTGATCGAATTTTTTTCTCACGGCCGATGGAGGGCCGATGGACTCCCCCATCGGCCCTCCGCCGAATAAAGACAAAATGAATACTTTTGTATTTTGTTTAAGTTTCAGGCTACATTTGTATTTTTTTTTTTTTTTTGGCTACCGTGGGTATTCCCACTAAATTAAATATGCACAACCTCGCTATACTAGTGGCAGCAAGTAGGGTTTTCAATTTTGAAATGTTTGTGTTCTTTTCATCAACACTATAATTTAGGGCCCTTCTTCCTTTTGTCGCCCCCTCTGGTAACCCTAGCTGCCGATTAATCCCTTTTAATTTTTCTGTGGGTTCTTGGATTTTGATTGCCTTTTGAATTCTTTTGGGCGGTTGAGTTGTCTTGGCGGGAAATGGCGGCTGTTGAAGGAGAGAACAAGGTGGAAGAGGAAGTGAGCGGTGGGGAACTGCTTTTTTGTGGTACGACTGCGTGGGATGCAATGGGCCGCCGAAGGACCACGCCGGAGGAGAATCTGGTCTCGCCGACGAGGCTGCGCCCGCTTATGGGGGTCGATATTCGCTTTGTAGCCGCTGGCTGCGGTAAACAAATATCTTCATTCTTCCTTCGAATTTTGAGTTTGCTTTTGTGAAACTTCTCTCTTTATCTTGTCTGAAATGCAGTATCCTGTCACTGCGTGGCATTGGATGTGGAAGGGCGCTGTTACACGTGGGGTCGCAATGAGGCATGTTGATTGTGTGTTATCTGGAATTTCAATGTGCCGATCTTTTTTATGGTTCCTCACTCTGTGCTTTATAAGTGCGCAGAAAGGACAGCTTGGTCATGGGGATAAAGTTCAGCGAGACAGGCCGACTATTGTTTCGGACTTGTCCAAGTGTGTTACTCTTTTTATCTTACCTTATTGTTCTAATGGATTATCAATTATGATAGCCTTTAAAATTCTCTGTCCGTAATTGCAGGCATAAAGTTGTTAGAGCAGGGGCTGGTAGGAGTCATTCTGTGGTAGTGACTGAAGATGGTCTCTCATTTGCATTTGGTTGGAATAAACATGGACAGCTTGGTTCAGGTTCCATAAAAAATGGTTAGTGTAACTATTATTTACAACTGCTTAACTACATGTGCAATTCTACTTAAATTACATTTAAATCACAAAACTGAGATCAGGAACTTGGTTGGATTAGTCTTGGATTTTAGATATTACCACTTGCTTGTATAAAATAATTACTTATCACTCCTTTAATGTTTCAGCATTTTTAATATGACTTTTTCATAAAATATACCTTCATTGTTATACTCAATTCTCATTAGATTTGCATTCTGAAAAAAGAAGAAGAAACCGTTGCTTTTCTTCTATCACGCCATGTGAATCTTTTGTCCCCTAGTTTCCGGTTCTTTGGGAACCTTAATTAGTTCATACTTCAGTCCCATGGACACTGTTCCACAGAGTTGATGCACACTCCTGATTAGTTAATATCTGATTTCTTTTTATTCTTTCTTATAAAACTTCACCTTTGGGGACTAATGACCTGGTGTAGCAAACATTTGTTTAACCTGTTGCAATCGTTTGCTAATTCCTGTTTTCTCGGACTACCAGAACTACCTTTGGTTCTTCCAATCATTTCAGGGAGATTGTCAGTGGAGAATTTATATATGTGGTGGGGCTTGAAAACATGTAGACCATGATATTGTATTTCAAGGTTTTCTTAGAAAAGTGAGTTGAGAATTCTCGACTGTGGATGCCTTGTTATTTTGGTGTGGTTAGTTTATGGTTGTATTTGTTGGGTGTAATGGGGAACAATCATTAAATATTGTAATGAAAAATCAACTGTTTGGAGGATAAAAGTATGATTCTTAACATTATAGAAACAAAGTTACTTTTCTTTATGAGGAGAAAATTAGAATGGACATGGAGCCAGAAGATCAAAAGTTACCGAAACTTCCTTCCTCTGTAATTTCTGTCAATCTTTTTCTCCATTCTCTCGATTTTTTGTTTGTTTAGCTTCCTTTATGACACATTATAATTCCAGCTTATGTGTGAAAGCAGTCTAAATATGTTTTGCCTCGAGCCAATCATGAATTTCAGTATATATGTGTGGGTGCTGATATTATGTGTGAAAAGCAGTTTAAATACTTTTTGCCTCAAGCCAATCATGAATTTCAATACATATTGAGCTTATACTTCACATATTCTCCTGACAACTAGAGATCCGTTGATGCAAACAAAAATGTAAATCACGGAAATAAAGAATTTGTAACTATCAATTTATAAATCCAAGTCTCACGGCTGAACTATTAAATCAAAGGAAACATTTTATGGTTTATGAATACCAATCTCACGGCTACAATATTAAAGTAAAGGATGATAATCAAATCAAAATATAAAAACGAACTCAAGAAAAACAAACCCTACGGAGTTGATATCCGCCCTCGAAACCGACGTGGTTTCGCCCTATTCCAAATCCAAAAATGAACGTGCTTAGTACTAAGGGTTCTCATCCCTTTTTATAAGGATGGATACCCACAAAACATACCAAAAATACTATAATTTAAAATATAGAAATAATAATAAAAAGGGAACGAATATATCTTCTCATATCTCGAAATCTTTCTTTCCATATCTCGTCAAATCTTCTCATATCTCGAAATCTTTCTTTCCATCTTTCGATCGCATCACATCAACTTCCGCCCCCTCAAAAACAGCCTTGTCCTCAAGACGAAAATCCGGAAACTGATTGCGTAACTCCTCCACCCTAAATTTCACTCCACGACGACTTTTATTTGCTTGATTCCGCATTCTCCGTATTCGATCCTGCGCCCGTTCTAAATTCACCCGTAATTGCTTCTCAAATTCATCTCGGGACAATACTACGTCCGAGACCGCGGCCATGCGGCATTCCTCTGACAAATGCTTCATCCCTCTACGCGGCGGCCGTCCATAGGCCAACTCAAATCGAGTAGCCACGCGACGAGCCGTGATCGGAGTACGGCGTGGGATAACAAGTCCATACTTTGGCAGTCTATCCACCACAACCAAAACACAAGAATTTCCCTTTGGTGACGGAAGACCGGAAATGAAATCCATTGAAATATCCTCCCAATTTCGCGAAGGAATCGGTAGTGGATGCATCATAACAGAGTGGTCCATTCCAGCCCATGGGTCCACGGTCTTAACTCTCTGCAAGTTCTGCCCATAAAGGTTCTCAATATCGGTTTTAATATATGCTTTTTCTTCTCTTAAATCATTCTTATCCTGGATCAGCTCACGGGACTCCTCACTGGTTGCAACATATTCGGAGTTTGATCTTTCAATTTGAGAGGTCAATTCCTTAATCATTTGAATCATATTCGAGATAATAGTTGCTTTATCATTTTTAGGCCTATCTGGATCTCGGGCATTCTCCCACCCCATGAATTGCTCATTGGTCATTATACACTTCGCCATGAATTTGATTGCAAATTTCGACAGGCTCTCGTTTGAAATCGTACACCGTCAGATCCGGCAGGTCAGACCAATTGATGCAAACATGTAAATCACGGAAATAAAGAATTCGTAACTATCAATTTATAAATCCAAGTCTCACGGCTGAACTATTAAATCAAAGGAAACATTTTATGGTTTATGAATACCAATCTCACGGCTACAATATTAAAGTAAAGGATGATAATCAAATCAAAATATAAAAACGAACTCAAGAAAAACAAACCCTACGGAATTGATATCCGCCCTCGAAACCGACGTGGTTTCGCCCTCAAGACTCGAGGTCTTGCCCTATTCCAAATCCAAAAACGAACGTGCTTAGTACTAAGGGTTCTCATCCCTTTTTATAAGGATGGATACCCACAAAACATACCAAAAAATACTATAATTTAAAATATAGAAATAATAATAAAAAGGGAACGAATATATCTTCTCATATCTCGAAATCTTTCTTTCCATATCTCGTCAAATCTTCTCATATCTCGAAATCTTTCTTTCCATCTTCCGATCGCTTCACATCATCTGTGTTTGAAGTTCATTGTATTTATTAGTTTATCTTAGAGATCTGTGTTCAGTTTTTTTATTTGTTCTTGTATTTTGCATAACTTATCAAAGAACCGTATTACTGCTTTGGCTAAGTTTAATTTGTGATCATATTTCCTGAACTACTTTTATGTTTTTCATACCCCGAGCATTAATTTCCTTACATTGGATTGCACCCCCCCCTCCCCCTCACCCCTTGAAACATTGTAATTATTTTTTGTAAAATTCTTGTATACAACAAATTGGCTTCCCACAATATAAATTGACCAGATAGTTGTGCTTGATTGATTCACTTTTTTCTTGTTCTTTTTTTTTTGAGTGCAGAAGTCGAGTCATCTCCAGTTCGTTGCCTATTGACTGAAATTAAAACTGCTGTATGTGGGGGTGAATTTACAGTTTGGCTCACTTCTGTTGAAGGATCTTCTATATTGTATGGTTTTGGATTTTTTGTGTTTTCCAGAATTATTGTTAGCTCTCTTCTCCCCCATCTCCTTCCTCTTAATTTATCTGTTGAATTAAGTGATTTTTTGTTGATTTCAATCTCCTAGGACTGCCGGTCTTCCACAATATGGCCAGCTAGGACACGGTACCAATAATGAGGTAGCAACAGTAGAGCACACTTTTGATGTATATGTAGTTTGGTGATCTGCCTAGCTTTTACTGTTCATTTATGCAATTGCATTATCGTGTTAACGACTAACAGGAGCTGTTTTCACCTTAAAAATTGTACAAATCTATAGCCTTTTGTATTATATTAAAGTTTACTAATTTTCTTAGATGTTATACACTTATACCTTATTTATTGATGCAGTCTTGTGTGTGTTTCCAAATAGACGGAAATCTATTGTTCTTGTACTATCTAGGAAACTCGCCGTAACAAATTTCTCATTATCTTATCCAATTAATAGTCCAACACTTTATAGATCAAGACATCAAGTACATGAGTAGCAGCTATGAGTAGCTTAACACTGATTTATTAGATAGTGCAAATATATTTTGTTATGGGTCATTGCTGCTTTCAGGCTATGCATACACGATGGATTCTGGTAGAAATCTGCTGAGAGAGGAGTTGAATTATGAGCCTTTCCTTGTTAAATCTCTGTTGCATACTGCAGACTTACTGTACTGTTACCTGTTATTCCTCTAGAACAGAAAAGTTGCACTTGTCATCAATTAAAAGTTACCTTACATATTTTTGATGACATTTAAAAGGCTTATCCCCACATTTTTTTAATCCACGCTCAAACAGTCTGATGAATCACAATTATGCATTTAAAATATAAAATCCATAGTTTCCCCAATGAACGCGTCATTTTGTGTCCAATTATTAATTTGAGAACTAATAAGACAAGCTCGTCGTTGGCAGTATAATACCAAGGACAGCTCTGTAAAGCTTGCTTATGAAGCTCAAACTCGTCCAAGGGCTATAGCCTCTCTTTCAGAAGAGACTATTGTAAAGGTTGCTTGTGGAACTAATCATACAGGTATTCTAATTTACCTACAACAATGTATTTTTATCTGGTGTGCTATATTTCTCATGATGTACTGGTGTGTAATTCCTATTTGTTTATTTGATTTCAGTGGCAGTTACTGAGGATGGACATGTTTACACGTAAGTTAGCTTTCTTGTATCATACATTAAAAACTTAACTGGCCTATTATTTAATGGGAAATGCTTGATTTATTTTGTGTTTATTTGGTCTTATTGTGGTAAATAATCAGGTGGGGCTATGGTGGGTATGGAAGGTATTGCTTTTATTTTGGCTCACTGGTTACTCTCTTGTTGCCCTGTTGATCATTATGGGCTTAGTATCATAGCTGCTGGTGTCAGGCTTGGCCATAGGGAACAGAAGGACGAATGGGCCCCACGTCTTGTTGATGTTTTCACGAAGCATAATATTCTTCCTCCAGGGGCCATTGTTTCAGCGGGTTCGGCCAATTCTTCTTGTACAGCCGGTAGGATTGGCCACCTTCTAGCTACAGTTTTCTTTATTAGTTCTCCTTGTTATTGCTATACTCATACTTCGTTCTTTTGAGTACATCTCTATTTTTAATTTAGACATGATATTGTAAGGAGAGTTGGACTATACACTGGTATATGGGGGTACGTTTGCAGGCTGTACTTGGTTATGAGCTCTCATTTTGAGTAATATCTACGCTATGTACTGCTTCCTTAAGTGAATGTGTGGTGTTACTGGTATCGTACATCCAGGAAGGGGCTAGAGTATTTAACACAGAGCTAGACAGTGTGTTTGGTGGTGATGTTCAAAGAGGACTAGGACCTGCAGAACTGTTACCTGAGCCTATAATGTTTGGGGGGTATTGACTGTAAGTGCCAGATTTGAGACTTTAAAGACATGTTGGCTTGTGGTTAAATATGGGGTTTATTTGGTCTAGTTGTTCTATCTCTAGATTGTGCTACCTCATAGCTACGTGATGGTATGATTTCTTATACCTCGAAACATGGTTGCCTCAAATTGATGGACAACCAGTTGACGTTGATTTACTTGAGATGTAAATCTATAACCTAGTTTAAAAAACAGTAAAACTACTGTATTGCAGGGGGTGGACAGCTTTACATGTGGGGCAAGATTAAGAACAGTGGGGATGACTGGATGTACCCTAAGCCTCTCATGGATTTGAGGTTATGCTACTTGCAACATTCGAAAAATGTCCTATTTTATCATTTGAAAGGTTTCGTCAATTAATCATTTTGTGATCAAGACAGTCTTCATCCGTATTAGTTTTTTCTGTTTCCAAATAAGCTTATATTTATATTGAATACTGTAATTTATGGAGTTTGGTGTAATTAGTTTTTTTGTTCATGATATTAACCTGATACATACAAGTCATAGCATAGAACAAAGAAGATGAATTTATTTTAGCTGTATATACCCTATTAAGGCTGTTTGTCTTTTTTCTGTCTACTCTTGCTTTATTGAGATGCTCCTTAAATTGAAAAAAGAGAAGATAGTCAACTGATCTACCCAGCCTGAGCTAGATGCCTTGTTTGCTCTTTACTGTTGTCCTTGATTATTACAAATTATTGCATAGTTATTTTTAACTTTTTAACAAGAAACTGTTGGCAAAGATTATATTTTTTTGGGGCAAAGATTACATTTTTTTGGTGGTAGATTCTAATCAGTTATTGACAAGTTAATAACTTTTCAGTGGGTGGAATCTACGCTGCATGGATTCAGGCAGTATGCACCATTTTGTTGGTGCTGATTCTTCATGCATCAGCTGGGGTCACACACAATCTGGAGAGCTGGGATATGGACCTAATGGCCAGAAGTATTGGTTTTTGCATATCTAAAATTTTCATGCCACACATGCACAGCACATGACTCTCCACAACAACAGACGGATCTATGACTATATTAACAATTACGAATTTTGAGGCTGTAGTTTACTTGTGCTCTTTGCAGATCATCTGCAATTCCAAAGAAAGTGGAAATCCTAGAGGGTATGCATGTTATTAGGTTAGTATCCATCTTACGACTTTGAGACTTGGTAGACTGTAGTGTGGATCTTTATAGCCACTTATGATTCTGTGTAGTGTTGCATGTGGATCTGCTCATTCGTTAGTGGTTGTTGATAGAACCAAGGTAGCTGAGCAACTTGAACAGGTATTAATTTCTGTATTTGAACTGATGTGCCTGGATATATCCTCTCTCAGTCAGCTTGTTGGATATCTGATTTTCTTCACGTTCCTTGACAGCTTGAAGTTCATGATGGCAAAGCTGAAGAAGGTATAGTTAAATTTACTTGTTGAAACTTTTGAGTCATATACAATCATTCAGGTCTAGTTCCATGTGCATTGATCCAGAGAATATTTGCTTGTGTTTTGAGTATGTTATTTGCTAGTAAAAGAAGCAAGCTTTGGTTGTGGCTTGGTTTGGGAGTATACGTGACACTGAGTTTTTCATGCAGCTGTAATTGAACCAGCTGGCAATGGAGCTGCTGTTACTGAGAAAGCTCCCAAAAAGAGTTATGTTAGAAAACCTCAAAACTCGAAAAAGAGGAAGAAAGAAGAAAGTTCTTCGGAGGATGAGGAGAACAGTGACTACAACAGTGATGATGACAGTGATGAAGTGAATGGGCAAGCGGAAAACAGAAGAGGTAGAGGAAAAGGCAAAGGTAAATTTGTTTCAAGTAGAGGAGGCAGTGGTCGTGGCAGGGGCAGGAGGGGAAGACCAAAGAAGTCATAAGCACTCTTCCATTTTTTCAATTTCATGTTTAACCTGTTTTGACTTTTGAGTTAAAATGTCATCCAAGATATTCGACTAGAGAATACAAATGAAGACAAGAAAGCAAAAGGAGAAACTCTTTGTCTTCCTATCCTTCTGTCACCTGACTGAACAAGTTTAGAAGCAGCCACTTTTCTGGACTTCAAATCTTGATTCCTTTATTAACTATATTCTCTTACTTAACATTGTTCTGTTTTGCTTATATATCTCTTGGGTTCTTAATACTGTTTACATTTGTGATGGATATGAATCAGTTATAGTATGATGGATCTGAATTGTGGGAGCTTCTGTTCTGATATGAAATGTCTCCATCTTCCTTTTGATCTATGTAGTATTGCGACTTCCTTTATGTAGTTTTTTATATATTCTTGAAATGGAGCTTCCTCCTCAAAAGAGTTTGGTTTCAATTACAACCACTTGCTTAATTCTTCTGAACCAAGAAGCATTTGAAACATTCTAACCTAATTTTCTAATGACATTGAACGGCGAAACTATCAATGTGTATAAATTACACATTTTTTTGCCCTAATTTCTCTTGGGGGAGTTTAATATTGCATGCCCTTTCGGATAAGGGTTTCGGTTGTTTTATGCAATGTATATTTTCAATCGGGTGCAAGTTATCTACTCATAAAAGACCTCATTCATATATATATATATATATATATGGGAGTTTAAGAAATAAGAACATTTATTAGCATCTTGATAATAGATGAACTAGATTGATTTTATATTTTAATTCATGAATTGCACAATTCAGTAATAAAATCTATACAAAGGTCACAATGGTCAAATTGCATTATTGAAAGAACTAGAACCTAATTTTCCACTTCACATTCTTTTCAAGAATTTTTTTCCGACGTTTGTCCATGGCCAAAATAATTTAATAGAAAGGATTTTTTTTTTCCGATATCGAAAAATTTGGTGTCAAATTTTCTTCATCTTCTACGTCTAATAACCATCGCGTATGTTCGATTCTTGCACTTTTATTTATATTTTTATGTACATTTTCCTAATTGATTTTGTAATTTTATGGGTAATGATATATAAATTGGTTGTGTAAATTCTTTTAATTGGTATTTTGTAGGTCTAAAAATACACAACGTGCAAATGTGCTTCCTTTCTTTCAGAGCTACTTCGAATTTGGATCTCTATATTGTTGATTGCACAATTACTGGGGAAAATATGCATAAGTAATTGGGAAAAAAATGCACAATTACTAGGAAAAATATGCACAAGTTATGGGAAAAAAATATGCACAAGTAATTGGGAAAATGTGCACAATTAATGAGAAATGGAGAAAAGATGAAACTAAGAATCAAATATTAACCATTGTTCTCGTAAAACCCGGACGAAACTTAGTGATATTAAAACCTGTAATAGAATTACTGAAAATGGCTATTACAACAAAAGCGTAAGATAAAAAAAATTAATAGATTGTGCTATATTACAAAAATAAACTTAGTGCACTTTTTGCCTTAAAGATGTATTTCGGGATTTTAAGTGATGAAAAGATTTAGAGCGTTCAATAACTCGATCTAACAGTGATGTTATCTTCATAGTTCTCACTATAAGACCTGTTTTCATATGATATCTCATCTCTTTCTCCCTCTATATATACATGCAATCTTGTAAAAAAAAGGTAACTGAAGTTGAATTCAACAACTTGGGTAGAAAGAAAAGGGGTCATCATCCAAATATAGACTCCTCAATTGAAATTTTTCGGGTGAGGAAGAGTAAGAAGAACGTTTTATTTCATGATTAATATTGTAGCTTTTTCTCCATGTGAAAGAGGCGAGGTTCCCACCATATCCATTTTCTCCAGAAAAAGGTTGCATTCTGACATAATGCAGTGCCAGTGCTACCAAATTCTTAATTTGCATCCCAGTTTAGTTGATTTGCTAACCAAATTCTCAACATTCAAGAGAGACAATCTTGAATTTTGGCTAACGGAATTATGAAAGCAATAATGTCAATCAGTTGAGATTAGTTATGCAAATTAATTTAGTTTTTTTTGGCTAGTATCAATATTCTATATGTATTTATTAAAAACATTATGCTAGATTTCAACATCTGGTTACCTTTTCCTAGTTTGATTTCATTCAAAGTAGAATATTTTTAGTCCACCAATATAGCAACCTAGTTGAGTCTTAGTATATACCCGACTGAGATTTTATGAAAAAAAAGAAATTTATATAAATTAAATGCCTCATGTTTCTATCTCTTTGCCTTTGCATGTACTTTTCTAGTTATTTATTTTATGTATGAAGGAGACAACCAAACTTTAGGCGTAAAAAGATAAAGAGGTAGCAAAAGCATGATAATTCACTGAAGCAAAAGGAGACAAAAGACATACAACTAACTATTAGAATCTCACTTCCCAATTAGGCTAATAATAAGGGTTGTTTGCAAATGCTTTTCGAAGTACTTATTTTTCGATTGTATAAATAATTTTTTTTGTATTTGCAAAACTTGATATTTCTAAAGGAAATATAGGAGAGGAATTGTACCTTCCTCCGCATATGTTGTTGCAGTTCTGATTGTTGTTCGTGTTTCAGATCTTCTGATCTGTGTTCCGGCCTTTTCTCCCTCTAGGTGGTCAGAGAACTGGAGAAAATTAAGATTTTATATCTCTCACTCTCAAACATGTATAACGTGTTTGAGCATATGAATGTGTTCTGATTATGAAAAGAATACTAATATATATAGGCTTCTAAAGCCAATATTATATTAATATTTGTAGCCTATTAATTTAATTATATCCCTAATTGGCTTCTACACAATTAGCGTATAATATAATTAATTAATCTATTGGGCTACTAATATTTATCAATTAATTAGCGCAACCAATTAATTTCAGATAAATAACATTATTAAATAATACTCCCCCTGTCCCAATTATATTTGTCCAATTTTCCATTTCGGGTTGTCCCAAAGATATTGTCCAGTTTCCGAAAATGGCACTAATCTAATTAACTTTAAGGTAATTAACTACTCTACCCAAAAAACCCTAAACGCTATCTATCTCTTACATATTTGTGTTTCTTAAAAGTAAAGATTATTCACCACCTCTCTCTTCCCCCTTTGAACCCTAGTTCTTCGTCTTCCTCGAATCTTGAAGATCCTTCAAACGGGGCTATGAAATCGGAGCCTTGGGTTGGTCTCACAGCGGAGGATTTCTACCATAATCCACCTGTTGTTGACGACGGCTGGATCACAGTGAAGAAATGTCGCGACCGGACTTACGGTCAGGCAAGCTCTCGTCCTCGGTCAGACTTGAAGCCCTCCGTCCGTAGAGGTGTTGAGTCGTCGTTTCTCCTGACAAATCCGCCGGAGTCTCCTAGAGGAGGCGACGTCAGGAGCGCTGTGATGATATCAGAACCGAAGTCAGCCGTACTCCCTCCACAAGAGACTTTGACACCTAGATCTGCCTTTACCATAACTCCGCCGTCGGAGATTTGCCGGATCTGTCCCAATTGTGGCTACCTTGTCTCCCGACAAGCCGATCTGAGCGCAAAAGTCGGCGTCGCCACCCAAGGGGCTGACTTTGCTAGCCCCGATCTGTGAGATCTTTCCCTCAACTTCTTGCTCTGTGTTATTTTCTATGGTTAACATCGAGTAGAACACGTTCGGTCGGAATGAGTTAATAGGGTTCTAAAATGACGAGAGTATGCTCACACTAATTGCATGATTTGAAACATATCGATGATATATTTTGATTTACGAGATATGTTGAAGCTTTTCCCGGACTTTTTTGCAAACCAATTTCTCAGCATGTTCCAGCGACAATTTACCTATATGTAGATAAGAATCTTTGATGAACTGATGCATCTATTTGGGGTAATTGATGAGTTTTCATTTTGTATCTATTGATTCTTCTGGGCTGGCTGCCAATTTTATGCTTAGAGGATGGTTGGCTGCCAATTTCTTATGATTGTCTTGAAATATTGTTTGTTTGTATTGTTTTTTCAACACCAGATACGATAGATAGATATATATGCTAGAGGCATATGCAGTTTGTGAAACACATTTGGCAGGGGATAATATACTTTAAAACTTCTAAGTAGTCTAAATATCTAAATTATGTAACTGTGCTACCATTTACAATTTAAAATTATCTAATAAGCTTTACAAAAGTGTTAACACAGACTAACCAAATAACTGACAATACTTGGCTTTAGAGTAATACAAAAAAGTTTGATATTTCACCTTATAATCAAATACCTAGCCTTTCTTGCAGCTGGGTAGTCTCTGCAAACATTCCATTCTCTACTATATATGTAAAGCATTCCCTTACCAAGCTAACATCCACTTCCAAATCTAATGGAAGTCTGTCAATTCTAGTAAGAGCATCCTTCTTGTAGTGACGCAGCTTGTAGCTATTTTGGCCCCTAACCTTCATAATCTCTACCATACACCCCTGTAGGCTTAGAAAAACCTTGTTCAGTGTTTGAGGTGTGAGTTCTTCAAATGATTTGATAACTGCTGCAACTAATTGATCAACTGTATTGCAGTCTGATTCTGTATGAATGCTTTGTATTGCTCTAAACCACCCAAGGTCATTGACTTTCGTGTCCGGAGAGTTGGGTGGTTGGTGCACTATCCTAATGTCAAAGCCCTCTTGGGTTGCTGCTTCTCTAAACTCAACATCACAATCTTTAATGTGTGGCTTAGCATTGTCTTGTTGTATGAAAATCAACTTATCTGCTAAAGGAGACCATTTTCTCCTTATTGCAGGCAGAATCTGTACAATAAAAAATGCTACTTTAAAATGTAAAAAGAGAATTGCAAGAAAGCTATTGATGAATACCTATTTGTTTACCTTTTCTGGGATAATATACTGTGCGTTTCTGAGAAGGCTTTTTTCTGAACTAATGTGTGCAGAGAGCAGTCTTGACTCACAAGAATATCTAAAGATAAGAAATTGTTCTCTGCAACAATTTACTATCTACCTAAAAATTACAAAATGTATTACAAAGATTTCATAGTCTTAAGACAATGAAGATTACAATAATTGAATTAATAATGACAAAACTTACAAACTGAATTAAAAAAAAAAATCAATACAAGAGAATATTAGAAGCATCTACTATGTATCTTCTGTTTTCTATCTGGGCAGATTCTGCCTTCTTAACAGATTCTCCCAGAGAGCAGTTTATGCTTCCTTCTATGTTATACTACTTGATAACATAATTGAACTTTACCTTTGTGATCATGAAAAACAAATCAATACATGAAAAAATACATCTAGTATGTATATTTTCATTACAGGCGCATTCTCGCCTTACGGACGCAATTCTCCCTAAATGGCAGTTTATGCTTCCTTCTGTGTTATTGAACTTGAAAGCATAATTGAACATTACCTTTGTGATCATGCATTCCTTTGTAACCTCTTTGGTTATGGACTCAATTGGTTTAGTCTCCAAAGTTCCTGCTGCTCTATTTTTGCTCTTTCTTTGTGCAACAATCTTTTGTGTGAACGGGAAGATACCTATCTTCCCATCGAATAACACTTCACCGTTTTCCCCAAAGAGTGGGCGGGACACCGCACACATAAACATTACTTTCTGTATAAACTTCTTGTTTTGACAAGATCTATACGGTTCTGGCTCATCTGCGGTTAGATACATTCTATGTGAAGCCTTAGACATATAAAACCATTTCTCATCAATATGAACTATGTTATGCATGCTTGTGAATTTTAGCCGCTGCAGCCCACGCCCTAGCTATGGTCCGTGGTGAGCACCCGAACTTCAAGGCCGCCGCTTGGATCATGCCGTATTTTGGCTTTCCGTCTTTGCTGCCGGGAAGAAGGAACTGGATGATGCCATTCTTGTGAAGAGTGGAAAGATCTTTTCTTCTTGGCATTTTGTTTACATTTGTGGTAAATAGTGAAGTATGGAGGAGGTGGATTAGGTACTTAAGGAAAAGAAATGGAGGGAATATTAAAAAAATGTTGGCACGAAATTTGAATTTTCGGCTGTAGGAATACATCCTTCTTTTCATGCATTTGTATAATTGTTTGTTTTGTTTTAGCTTTTGGTTTGCAGCATCAATACGTAAGTTGTTCATTCAGACTAATTTTGTTTATTCTCATTCTGTACATATAATTTAATTTGTGGTAAGCAGCTTTATGGAAATATTAAAAAAAAGCCAAGCAATCATATTTTAAAAAAAAAGCATTTAAATTTAAGGAAAGATTGAGAGATAGAGAGAGATATTAAGAATTTGTTTAAAGTAGAGGACTCACCACAATACTACAATTACCAACTCTCCTTAAAAACCGCACAAAAAGCAATGTGACAATATAAGTGGGACGGAGGGAGTATAAAATACATTAATATATTAATAATGATTTATGAGAGATGATAAATAACTAGGCAACTAATTGGGCCAGATCAGGGATCTAATACAAGAAATAAAGTAGGGCCTCAAATTAATTAATTATCTATGCTCATCCCAGAGCAAAATTAATTAATAAACACAGATTCATTCCACTAGAGAATCCGTGCTGACTTACCCCTTTATCCCAAATTGAGCAAATGCTTGTATTTTAGACTTAATCGATCCCCGTATTTAAGATAGAAATATTCTTTAATTAATTAAGCTCACCGACAGCTTAAATTAATTAACATCTTATTATGTTCCTGAGTAGTACTACTCAACTTCATCAACACACCTGAACTTAATCAACCGACCGGGTGTAGTGTGCTAATCCTTACGAGTTCATCAGGGGATATTATCAACCCATTTTACTAGGATACGGTTGCAAGATACAGACAACCAGTCTGACCCACAAATAACTACTAACACCCAAGATACGTAGATCCGGTCGCGATGACGTTCACCAAAGTAGGTCAAAGTGATAGATAGTCAAATGTGCTCAGCTGAAGTCTTACCAAGCTTAAGACCAACTATGTTACCGATATCTTGGTTCTCCACTAAGGTCAGTTAGGAGAACATATCTCACTGTGATCCATCAATACACCACCTTAAGTGTACCAGTAAAGACAAGCAGTCAAGACAAGCCACTTCTGATCTAAACTGCATCTTAAAACGACAACTTATCCTTAAGTTGTATCACATGTGATAACTGTTTATATCTGGTCAGTTCAACCACTTTGTGTAGTCTTCTGTGATACCCGACACACTACACAAATCTAACTTTTATACAAGATAAAAGATTATATGTGCAAATATATATATTTATCAGACAGGAGAATAAAATAGTGGTAATGACAAAAACACATTGTATACAAGCATGAAACTTGCTTCCAGTATACGAAATCCCAGTAATTCTCCCACTTATACTAAAGTAAACTTTTAGTATACAATGTGTCAGTTCTGGTACTAACTAGTACTCAACTGTTTATCATATCTATCACTGCATCTTCACCCACTTATACAAAAGTTTCTACAGTACTAAGTGGGGGGCATCTCTACTACTCCTAAGCCACGAACATGCTTCTCGTAAGCCGGGAGTGGTAAGCTCTTCGTGAAAGGATCAGCTAGGTTGTTTACAATTCCAATTTTGTCAATCACCACGTCTCCTCGATGTAAGAATTCTCGTATAATGTGGTACTTCCTGTTTATGTGTTTAGATGCCTTGTGAGATCTAGGTTCCTTAGAATTTGCCACTGCACCCTCATTATCACAATAAATCGTGACCGCCTTAGGTAAATTTTGAACAACATCAAGATCTAGGAGAAAATTCTTGAGCCAAACTGCCTCTTTCGAAGCCTCTGAAGCAGCCACATACTCTGCTTCCATGGTTGAGTCCGCAATGCATTTCTGCTTCCATGAAATGACTCCACCTCCCAAGGTAAACACATAACCCGAGGTAGACTTATTCTCGTCTCTTTCAGCCTGGAAATCCGAGTTTGTATAACCCAAAGGCACTAGACTGTCTGACTGGTAAACAATTCTATATTCTCTAGTCCGTTTAAGGTACTTGAGAAAATGCTTGACTGCAGTCCAGTGTTCCTTTCCAGGGTTAGACTGATATCTTAAGACCATGCCTACATCATATGAGATATCTGGTCTCGTAATAAGCATCGCCGGAAGGCAAAGCAAAAAAAGATGATGAATGTGCAAACCAATTCATCCTTTCAAGCATTCCAGCAAAGAATAGGTGATTGCTGGATGAGAAAGTTTCTCCAAAATAAAGGAGCTAGTCACATGAGGCTACCGACAGCGGAAGCATATGGTACTAGCCTCATACTTTCTATCTCTTCAGGCGGTTTAGGACACTGATTCTTTGATAGAAAACTGCCATGTTTGAAAGGTACTGAACCTCTCTTGGCATTTTGCATGCTAAAACGAGCAATAACAGTGTCAATGTAGGACGCTTGTGATAAACTTAACATCCTTTTCTGGCGATCTCGGATAACCTTGATCCCAAGGATGTAAGCAGCTTCACCTAAGTCCTTTATTTGAAACTGCTCGGATAACCACGTCTTTACGTCTGATAACACTTCATCATTATTGCCAATGAGAAGGATGTCATCTACGTAAAGTGCAAGAAACACCACTGATCCATTAACACAAATATGGTACACACACACCTCGTTCGGACAGGATGCAAATCCATAGGATTTGACTACCTTATCGAAACGCTGGTGTCATAACCGGGAAGCTTGCTTAAGTCCATAAATGGACTTCTTAAGCTTCCAAACTAGATGTTCTTTACCCTCCTTCACATAACCATCTGGCTGTTTCATGTAGATGTCTCTACCTTTTTCAAGGTGACCGTTTAGGAATGCGGTTTTGACATCCATTTACCAGATCTCTAGGTTCATATGAGCTGCTATGGCAAGGAGAATCCGAATGGACTTGATCATTACTACAGGTGAGAAGGTCTCTTTGTAATCGATACCTTCTTTTTGGGTAAAACCCTTCGCCACTAGCCTGACCTTAAATGCCATGATCTCTCCATTCGGTCCTCTCTTTCTCTTGTATACCGACTTACTACCAATAGCCTTCCAGCCCTCAGGTAGTTCAGTGATATCGTATACATCCAAATAAGTTATGGACTTAAATTCTGAGTTCATGGCGATTCACCATGAATCTGCATCTATATCTCCCACTGCTTCGTTGTAAGTCCAGGGATCCCCGATATCTTGTTCATCTGCCGGGAGATGGTCAAATGTCTCCCCAGTGAACATATATCGATCATGTGTAAATATCACCCTCCAACTACGTCGAAGAGTGTCAGGCGTTATGTTAACAGATTGTGCAGTTGCTCGTGGAGTTCTATCTTGCACAACTGGCTCTATGAGTGGATCTCGATCACCTTATAATTCCTCAAGGATGATCTCGACTCGAGACTTGTTATTACTAATATAATCCTCTTCTAAGAACCGAGCGTTGGTGCTAACAATGATCTTCTGTTCATTAGGATCATAAAATTAACCATCCTTCATTTCCTTCGGATATCCTATAAACAACATAACCTCTGAACGTGACTCCAACTTGTCGGCCTGCTTATTCAGCACATAAGCAGGACACCCCCAAATCTTTATGTGGTGCATACTAGGCTTGCGCCTGCTCCACAACTCGACCGAAGTCGTGTTAACCGACTTGGATGTCACACGGTTCAATAAATATGCTGCAGTCTCTAGGGCATATCCCCAAAAGGAAACTGGCAAAGTTGCATAACTCATCATGGATCGAACCATCTCTAAGAGAGTTTGGATCCTTCTCTCGGACACACCATTCTGCTGAGGCATGCCCGGTGCTGTTAGCTGGGATGTAATCCCACATTCTGTTAAGTAGTCATTGAACTCATTGGATAGGTATTCCCCACCACGATCAGATCGCAATGTTTTGATTTCATTACCTAACTTCTTCTCCACTTCTAGCTTGAATCCTTAAAGGTTTCAAAGCAATCCGACTTGTGGCGAAGAAGGTAAACATATCCATACCTCGAGTAATCATCAGTAAATGTGACAAAGTACTCATACCCTCCACGAGCTTGTGTAGACATAGGCACACACAAGTCAGAATGTATCAAACTTAATGCTTCTGTGGCTCTATAACCCTTTGCCTTGAAAGACCTAGTCACCATCTCTCCTTCTAAGCAGGGTTCGCAAGTTTGGAAATGGTTCAACTTGGAGATACTCCAATGATCCATATTCTACCAACCTTTGAATCCTATTTAGATTGATGTGAGCTAGTCTGAAGTGCCACATATAAGCTTAGTTTACCTTAGAAGGTTCTTTCCTCTTCTTAGTAGTTGATGATGATGAAGCAACATTAACAGAATTACGCGGTTTACAAGTAATAGTATATAAAGATCCGTTTAATGGTTCGGCACAGATAAAATCATCGTCTTTCATGATAGAAACTTCACTATCAAAACTTGATTTATAACCATTCATGGTGCAGAGTTTTGAAACAGAAATTATGTTTCACCTAAACTCGGGCACATATAAAACATCTTTAAGTACTAAAACAGAACTATCAAATGATAGATGTAAATCTCCAATGGCAATTGCAGGAACTTTCGATCCATTACCCATTGAGACTACCACCTCACCATCGCTCAATTGCCTTTTCTGCAAGAAACCTTGCAAGGTGTAACAAACATGATCAGTTGCCCTCGAATCCACTACCCATTTGTGGGTAGAAGAGGAAACTAGAACAGTATAAGTTACAAGAGCGACTCACGTCTCTTTCTGTTTTGCCTTGAAGTTTGGACATTCAGTTTTCCAATGTCCAACCTTACCACACTTGAAACACTTCCCCTTAGGTTTTGGAACCCCTCCGGCAGGAGCTAACTTTGTGCTCCCACTACCCTTCTTGACATTTGTAGCCTTCTTGCCCTTTTTTCTGAAATCCACCTTTCGGAGGGTTCCTTGAGCTGCTAGTAGTGTTCTAGACTTGGGTCCCCTTACCTTTAGTCTGACCCATGATTCCTTCTCAGTGATTAACTTACTCGAAAGTTCATTCAGAGTGTAGTTTTTCTTTGACATCACTATATTTAGGCGAAAATTCTCGTATGACTTAGGTAGTGAATGCAGAATGATATCTATCTTGATGCCAAGATCCAATATACCACCAACATTTGCAAGCCGGTCTAGCAGCTCGATCATATGTAAAATATGATCTTGCACGGAAGCACCTTCGGCCATAGAGAAGGTCGTAACCTGCCTCAAGAGATGAAATCTATGAGATCTATCGATCTCACCGAACTTCTTAGCCATAGAATCCCATATCACTCCCGCATGAGGCGTGTTTTCATACTGTGAAGCAAGAGAATCGATCATGGTAGATAGAATGACAAAATGAGTCTTGTCATTATCCTCTATCCACTTCTCTGATTCCCTTATCTGCTCTTCAGTCGTCCCTTCTTTGGGGAGTTCAGGCTCAGGGGTACTGAGAACATATATTATTTTCTCAGTTTGGAACAATAGTGTAAGGTTTCTCTTCCACTCTTTATGAAATTATTTAAATTTAAACCCGTTAGGGTTTGGTTATATTCAGTGGATATGAACTCCTTCGGGTCTAAGCTATGGATATATTCAGTGGAGCTTAGGTTAGAGGGAAGGGAACAAGAAGGTGGCTTATAGAGTGATGAACAATGAGGAATAATCTCTGCGGGTTCGTGTTCAATCACTTGGATACTAGAGGCTTTTGATTTTAATCAGCTTGGTTCCCTAGAGTAAGGATGTCGCCTTTCGCTTTAAGTGTTTCTCTGAAGTTATTTGCGGAAAGCTTTGAAACTTGTTTGTTTTTGCTCGTAATCGCTCGTTCTTGTTCTTGTTCTTCGATTTGATTTACCCTCTATTTATAGTGGTGAGCCATCGATAGATCCGTTGGAGACTAACGATCCACGTGTCACTCTCTTTGGGTAGCTAACGACTCTTTTAAGGAATCTTGCAGTGTCTTTTCCTCCATTTCTGGAAAGAGTTTGACTTGCAGCTTTTACCAAAACTTTGACAGCTGGCTGCTCGTCACTGGTCGAGGTGTAGAAAGCAGTTGAGACACACAGACTTCTAGGCAGATACTGAAGCTGACTTCTCTGATGACCTCGGACGACTCTACTGATTTAACATATGAGATTATCTGACAATCAAGGAGACTGTCTGACCGTTGCTGAGTCTGACCTGAGTTCAGAAGTATACTCCTGCTGAGTCCAACTCTACTGAAGGTCGACTCCGAGTTCAGTGAACTGCTCCTACTGAGTCCAGTTCTATTGACTCCTTTCAGTATGCTGCTCCTGCTGAGTCCAGCACTACTGAATCTGAACACCTCTCAGTATGCTGCTCCTGCTGAGTCCAACACTACTGAGTCTTCACACCATGGTACTAAGGCGGATAGTCTACTGAAGGATCAGCAGACAGAACTCTGAGCCTGAACTATGCTGAAGGCAAGTCTACTGAGTCTGAAACTCTCAAAGACTAAGGCGTTACTATTACAACACAATGGTTCTCCTATCAAATTAGGGTTTTGGGATCAACTAAATCTTGTAAGCAACTAATCAGTCTACTGCTGAATCACATCCTAACAGATCTCGTCTCGTCGATTCGTCTTCGGTTTAGTGTCCTGATCTTAAAGGACACACCACCAAGGTTGGACCACAAAGGTATCGGTTCCGACCACAAAGCAATCCGGTTACACTACTAAGTTAGAAGGGTTCACACGAAGGAACGATGATCACATGAAGGAACACACACAATCACGAAGAAATTAACTGCACACACACCTACTTATTCCACAAAGGAGAAGAACTATATTATATAGAGATATCAAGCACACACAAACGGGCTAGATTAACTTAATGGGTTATCCAAGGATTGTGGGTCAGATTGGCGGATCCATGTGATGGAATATGCGTGCACTTGCACGCTGCTTTTTCATCGAAGAAGGTGTTTTTTTATTTTAGCAATGACCCATCTAGAGTTAGAATTGAATGGCCCAACGTAAAAAATAATAAATGACCCATCTACACTAATGTTAGAGTTAGAATTGAATGGCCCAACATGAAATAATAAATGACCAATCTAGAGAGTTAGAACCGAATGGTCCAACATGAAAATAATAAAATGATCAATCTAGAGATAGAGTTAGAATAAGAAAATAATTAAACTCACTTGAAGAAAGAACTACCGTCTAATTCCCTTCCCTACCGTTTAGTGGAAATAAGAAACAACTTGTAGTATCCATTAGTATATCGATTACTGAAATGCACATTGCTTTTGTCTGTAGCAACATCAAGCGTGGAAAGATGGTTTAATACACTCAACTTCATCAAGACTGATTTACGATATTGAATTTATGTTCAATTTTTAAGTGATTTGTTGGAAAATCGATATTAATATATATATATATATATATATATATATATATATATATTATGGAAATTAATTTAGCATTTAATGCTATTTTGGCATGGGTACAATTTAGCCCGTTTGACGCCGTTTTGAGCCTCTATATGTATCCGTTTTGCGAATTAAGATATATAGCGTTGATCTACGTTTCGAGTAGATAATTGTAGTGTGCTTAATTTCTCGATTTCGGTTTTCGGTGAGTGAGAAATAGTGGCTCGAAGTTTGGGGGACAATAGAAATGTTACCTAAAGTGGAGAAACTTACCTTATTCGAGTTTTGGAGAATTAATACATTAATCAATATCCCACATTGATTAATGAACAATGTTTTTAGTGGTATTTAATTTACTACCACTTAGTATGAGATAACAAAGTGACATGTGGTGGGCTTGGGCCACACATGCTCTTGCGCGCGAGCCTTTTCGCCGACCGCCTCACACGCGCCGTACCTCGCCCGTGTCCGTGTTCTTGGACTTGGATCTTGGCAATTGATCATTTGGGTGGTTCGTGGGCTTGTCCGTTGGGCCTTGGTGGGCTATTTGTGGACTGGCCCAGCTCGTACTTGCTGGTCTGACCCAGCTTATGGTGCAGTGCTCCTCCTACACCAGATTATCTCTTTTTGGAAATCTCTGGAATGATACTGTTGGGAAGTCTCCACCTCTCCACTTTCCTTCCCCACGTCAGCCTGCCTTAATTGACTCCAACAACCTTTCACCTGGCCGGAAGATGCATATAAATAGGCAATCTGCATTTGCATTTCAACACACCTGCATCAATTCTCCCTGCATTAGCATTTTAAGTCCTAAGCTGTCCAGGAGCTCTAGTCCTCGCCGGAAGTCCAGTTCGACGGAGCTCGTAGTTCTGCGGTTCTACATACTTCGAGACGTTCGTCGTTTCATCTTTGGGGACGATACGCCAGAACCGAGAGCACTACCAGGACGTATTTCGTCTTGCGGAGAGAGAACTTCTCGACTCGATGAAGTTTCCGTTTCTACATTCTGTTTGTTTTATTTTTCGAGTTACCGGTTTACATTGTAATAAGAGCTTGTATTCAACATGATTGTCTTGTATGTTGTATTGAAAAATATTTGCTTAGGATCATTACTAATAATGATGTAATTGAACATTTTCAAAATATGAAAAAGTGCAAGGCCGAAGCATGATTTGTAGTTTTCTAATGATATTGTGTATAAGACAATTATATTTTGAAGTCTGCAATTTAAATTGTGCACAAACTATGAAAATTTTCTGCTCTGCCACGGCCACGAACCACTAAGAAACTTAGGCTAATAAATCCCAACATCCCTTTTTCGTTTTTGTAATAATAGCATATTACCCCTTGTTTCGCATGAAAAATTTCCAAAATCTTATGTGTATAATACATATTTAAGAAATTATCTAATCTGGTACGACAATTTAAATCTTTCACCAATGGATCTTGAAACATTAGTGCGAAGAAAAATAGTTATTCGGTAAAGAAATTGAAAGTTGAAGATGATTTTTTTATTATTTCAAGGTTGTGCCTTTTGAAAATTAACTGAAAATCGAAAATATAAAAATCAAAACCAAATACCAACTTTTTTTTTTTTTTTGGTTCGGTATAAATAAATTGATTTAATTCGGTTCGACTGGCTGATTAATCGGTCCAATTGACACCTCTATTGGATATAGACATTTTATTGGGAAGTTTATAGTTTGGTTGTTAAAGGTTCCAACTAGTGAAGTTGTCCGTCTTTGATTGTTCCTAAGATTTAACTGACATTCTACTTTTTATTGTTATATGCTAATATAATGAAGATCTTTCATTAATTATAAAAATTATATATCCAAGAGAAAAGTACGAAACAAGGACGTTATTACTGGATTAGAGGATCTGATCATCACTCATCACATATTGCGTAGTCGGAGAAGAAATTCAAAATGACTCAAATAATCGAATAAATAAACTACAAATTACAGATTTTTATATACATAAATAAATAAACATTAAAAAAAATAATTAGCAATTTACCAATAATAGGCATGTATTTATTTACTCAACTAGCACTATATGTTCATTTTCTTTAGGTCAATTAAGATTATGGAATAACTTAAAGCATAAATGAAATTAAGTAGAAGTGAAATTGAATCAACATGTCAGATTAGGACAGCAGGCTTCTTTTGCATGAGGTATCGGAGCTCCAAACCCTCCACCACCATCATATGGACTCGGATTCCATATTCCATAATCTTCTTCTTCCTCCTCCTTCAGTACGGGCTGAGCCGCCGCCACAGTGTTTGGCCATGGTGGCTGATACTCCACCACCACCTCTGGCTGGGTCAGTAAGTCTCGTGCCGCCACAAACATCAACATTATCATCAAAACTATCATCGCCATTGGAGTAGGCATTTTGGTAAGCTGAGAGAATAGTTTTTCTTCTTATTTGTTTAGAGCAATTGTTAGTTGATGATTGAATCTTTTTTATAAGAAGTCGGGGGATTTAATTTGGTTCCATGCATGATGTGTGATGGAATCATCATTCTGGCGTGTATATGCATTATAGTGAAACAGCTCATGTCGTTAGTGGCCAAAACTCAATGAGATGGACTAGTGTGCATCATGTTGCACATGCAATATGATCCAATTGCTCAATTTTGATCTATGTTTAACCCGCTTTGCTCATGTGTAGACCTGTTTTTTTTTTTTTTTTTTTTTTTGTAATTGTTTTTTTTCGTTTTTTTTTTTGCTTTTTTCTTTTTTCGTTTTTTTTGTCTTTTTTCATCTTTTTTGTTTTTTCCTTTTTTTTTTTTTTCGTTTTTTCGTCTTTTTTGTTTTTTTACCTTTTTCGTTTTTTCGTCTTTTTTCATTTTTTCGCCATTTTCGTCTTTTTCGTTTTTTCCTTCTTTTTCGCCTTTTTTCGTTTTTTTCGTCTTTTTTCGTTTTTTTCGCCTTTTTCGTTTTTTCGTCTTTTTTCATTTTTTCGCCTTTTTCGTCTTTTTCTTTTTTTTCCGTCTTTTTCGTCTTTTTTCTTTTTTTTTCGCCTTTTTTGTCTTTTTTCATCTTTTTCGTTTTTTCGTCTTTTTTCACCTCTTTTTCGTCTTTTTCGTTTTTTCATTTTTTTCGTCTTTTCGGAAATACAAAGAATGACACGACACTTTTTTTCGTTTTTTCGTTTTGAAATACAAAAAATATTTTTCGTTTTTTTTCCCTTTATTATAAGGACGAGAGTGTCACTCTTTGTATACAAAAGTGTCGTTTATTCTAAACAATGACACTTTTGTTCATTTGTTCTAAACAATGACACTTTCATTCGGGACAATTGACACTTTTGTTTATTAAGATTGACACTTTGGGTAACATTTCTGGTTATTATGCTTCATATTGATTAGTAGATGAAAGTGACACGTTCCTTAATTCTGAGTGTCAATTTACTTCAGTGTGATTGACACTTTAAGATAAATGACACTTTCGTTCGTTGTAATTGACACTTTTTTCATAAACGAATGACATTTTTTTTTCGAAACAAATCGCATTTTTTAAGAAAAATAATTGATATTCAATAAATGATATAAATAACACTTTATTCAAATACAAATGACACTTTTATTTGTTACGATTGATACTTTGGATAAGTAACAAATGACACATTTATTCATTACAAATGACACACATTCCTTATCAAAAAAATTGGAAAAAATAAAAAAAATATTTATTACGATTGACACTTTTGTTTGTTACGATTGAAACTTTCATATGCAAAGAGTAACACGCCTGTCCTTAAAATAAAGGGAAAAAAATGAAAAATTTGTTGTGATTGATACTTTTGTTTGTTACGATTGACACTTTCGTATGCAAAGAGTGACACGTCCGTCCTTAAAATAAAGGGGAAAAAACGTTTTAAAAAAAAAGTAAAAAAAAATTGTAAAAAAATAATATATAATGTCATGCTGACGTTAGCGGATCAAACACGGATCAAACACGGATCAATGTTAGTCAACGAATCAAACACGGATCAAAATTGAATAATTAAATTATGTTGCACGTGCAACATGATGCACACAAGTTTTTGTCAAACTCAATTCATTCATCATAATACGCAATGTTAGTTAATATAATAATACAAAAAATTGTGTGCATCCACCTGCATATAGGTTGCAAAGATCCGCTTCCAGCACTGACTCGGATCCGCGAGCCGGATGGCGTCGTTCTTTTAAATTTTTATATTTATTTTAATTTTTTATTATTTTCTTTTAGGACGAGAGTGTGCCATTTATAACAAAAGTGTCATTTATTAAATACCAATTATTTTTTAAAAGTAACTTATTTATTTTTTTAATAAGTGACATTTGTTTAGAAAAAAAAGTGTTAATAATTTTAAACAAATGTGTCATTTATTTTGAAAAATATATCACTTATAGAGTATGGTTATGAATAAACGCACATTCATTAAATAATTAAGTTAGCAATCCATTGTTTTTTTTTTCAACACTGCTCATGGTACATCCATAAAATCCATATGCATTATTAAATTGATAAAGCTTATTGTAAGAACCAATTACAATATTAGATTGTACAGTACCATGGATTTAACCAATAAGTTCACAACGATCGCAAGCATCAAAAATCCGAATAGCAAAAGACGCAACAAAAGTCTTCCAGAAGAATGCATCTAGCAAAGCTGCATCTAAAAATCTCTGATAAGAATGCTATACTTTCCAGAGAACAAAACTTAGCTAGCTGAGTGTGCATAAAAATGGATTAATTAATCTACCAATAGTCACCACAAGAACAGATCCCCTGTTTGAAATGGTGCAAGTATATTGAATCATACAGATATATTTCACACCCGTATTCGTTGGATATCAACTTAGCGAACCTGTGGCAGTTGTCACACATTTTCAGGTTCTTCACCACTCTAACAGTTCGCGGTGGCTGACGACACTTGATGACAGCATACGCTAATGCTAGTTTTTCACTATGAATTCCTCTGCTTTCCTCCTCTGTGATGTTGTGACACTTTGTATTCATTTCAATGCTTGCTATCCAAGAATGTAAGCATTTACCATCAAGCCGGGAAAAATCACCAGTTTCAAAATCATGAACTGTGTTTTTGTCTTCAATCCAACTACAGCTGATAGGTCCAGCAGGGACTTTCCTTCTTACCTTCGGAGATTCTCTGGATTTCCCACTTAAATCATATAGCTGTGAGACCAACCTTCGGGCGGAAGCATTGTCTGGTTCCAGTTCTAGCAACCTCTCCCCGGCATGGATTGTCAACCTAACATTCCCTTGCCTACGACAAGCAGTTAGTACTGCAGACCAGATGGAGACACCGAGTTCAATGGGCAGACCTCTAATGAACTCAAATGCTTCGTCAAGCTTCCCAGACCGACCGTATAGATTTACCATTGCAATGTAATGGTCTAAGCATGGTAAGATCTGATACTCTTCAGTCATCAGGGAGAAAATATGTTTACCCTCATCAACTCTCTTAGCTAGACCATAGGCATAAATTATACTAGCAAATGTACTTCTATTTGGTTTATACCCCAGCTTTCTCATCCGTTCAAAGAGCTCAATAGCCTCGCTAGACCGTCCATGTAAAACATATCCAGTTGCTAATGTGTTCCAAGAGATTACATCCACGGATGGCATTGCATCGAAAATGGATTTAGAGTATTCAATACTCCCACACTTGGCATATGTGTCTATGAGAGAATTTGCAACTGATACCTCGGATTCCAAATTGCGGCGCAAGACACAGCAGTGGATCTCTTTGAGCTTTCTTATTGCAATCAAATTTGCAGATGCAGGTAAGATGCTCAGAATTGTAATTGCATTGGGTTTGACACCAGAAAATTGCATTTTCCGGAAGATCTTCAATGCCTTATCTTTCTGACCATGATGCAAGTAGCCTGCAATAAGGGCATTCCACGAGGCAGTGTCCCGCTTGACGCTCCCGTACTTGTCCATCTTATGGAAAAGTTCCATAGCCTGATCCTCATCATCATTTTGAATGTACCCTGTGATCATCACATTCCATGTCACAACATTTGGCAACACATTTGACTCTCTCATCTGCTTGAAGAGGTCATGTGCAATTCCACAGTATCCAGCTTGGCAATAACCTGCAATCATTGAATTCCATGTATACACATCTTTCCTTGAGATCACATCGAATACCCGTCGAGCAGCTTCAAGCTTCCCACACTTGGAATACATATCAACAAGTGAATTACCCACAAGCACATCTTCACCATACCCAAGCTTTACGGCAACTAAATGAACTTCCTTTCCTTTTTGGACATCTTTCTCGAGGGAACAAGCCAAGATGGCACTCATAAGTGTGATACCATTTGGCTCAACCCCAGACACAAGCATATCCCTGAACAAATTCAATGCCTCAAACCTCCTATTATTTTGAGCAAAACCCAAGATCACACTAGTCCATGTACATACATCTGGCCTCACTCCACGAGCTTCCATATCGCTCATCAACTTCATCGCAGAATCACACTTACCCAACTGGCTACATCTTGAAATCAATACATTCCAGGTGACTATATCTGGTTCTACACCTTTTTCTTGCATCAACTCAAACGATCTCTGCGCCTCAGTTAAATTCCCGCCCTGATAATAGCCCGTAATCATTGCATTCCAAGATACTCTGTCACTCACCACCATCCCCTTAAAAACCTTCTCCGCAGAGCTCAAGCGTCCAGATTTTGCATAAACAGAGAGAATCGAGTTATTCACGGGAAGGTCGCTACTCATGCCACGCTTGATCACCATTCCATGAATCAATTTCCCAGTTTCCACATCTCCACAATTGCCACAAGCCTGCAAGATCTTCGGCAACAAGTAATTATCCGGAACAACATCACCATTCTCCATCATCCAATAGAACAGCGCCACGACATCACCCCACTTGTTCGCTCTGGAGAAAGCACCAATCACTGCCGACCATGCGTACAGATTCCTGTCACGCATTTCTTCGAACACTTTGAAGGAGTCATTCAAGGACCCGCATTTTGCAAACATACCAACCAACTTTGTCTCGAGAAACGGGTCGGGTTGGTCTAACCACTTCTTGACGCCGGCATGGATCTTGTAGCATAAATCGATTGATTTCGATTGAACGCATGACTCAATGAGGCAAGAGAGGGTGCTATGCCTTACCGTGGAGCCGCAGGAGTCCAAAGCGGAGATAGCTTCAGTGAGGCGGCCGAGTTTGCAGAGTCGCTTTAAGTAGGCGTCGGTTGTGAGATTTGGTGAGGGATTTCTTAGATTAATCTTGGATTTTAAGGGGGTTTCTACTGTTTTTGAGGGAGTTATTGTTTTGCAGGGAAGAACTAAGCAATCCATAGCATAGAATGGGATAGAGAAAGATGCTTTGCCAGTTTCTCCAAATTTTACTTTGTTGTCTGATTGGGAGAAGATTTTGAGCCACAATAATTCGTGATAGCCTCCAATCTTTCTCTCCTTCAAAATTGCTCTCCTTTTTCTACGTATTTTTCTTGTCATATTTTTCCAAATATTTTGTATTTCAAAATTATTTTACAAAATTATTACTCTCTTATCTCCAATAGAAAGTGTCTTATTTTTTTTCGGCACGATAATTTAAAAAAATTAATATTAGTAGGTAAAGATATGAGACCGACACAAGTAATTAATTATTTTGAATTGGTTTGTGAGGTAGAGATGTGGTACCCACAAAATTAATAAATGTTTTTAAATTGATTTGAATTAATAAAGGTGTGAGACTCAATTTCTTTTTTAGAAATATGACACTTCTATGGGACACCCTGAAAAGTAAAATACGACACTTTCTATGAGACGGAGGAAGTATTAATTTTCAAATTGACCATAACGGGATTGGACATTAAGGTGGTATTTAGAACAGCTTTCAACTGCAGCTTATAGCTTTCAGCTGCAACTGGAGTGTTTGGAACAACCAACTTTCATTAGAAATTCCCTACCAAATATAGTTAAGATAGAGAAGCTGCTTAAGTTACTATAACTCAACTTTCAGCTACAGCTTACAACTTATCTAATTTATTAGACCATTTTATCCTTTAACTATTTATATAATTCTCAAAAAATTATTAATTTTAAAATTAATATTTTTCTTAGTTACAAGTGTTGTTGGTCCCGAGTGTACGGTCAGGTGTAGAGGGGGGGGGGGGTGAATACACCTGATTCCGATTTTCTCAACTTCGAACACGAACAGTCCTGTTCAGGAAGGTGCCGTACTGAAATAATTCAGCAGACCAAATAGCTGTTCTGAATCGTGTGTGGCAAAGAGTCCGACTCTACCGAGATTTGCTAGGCGGCGAGTCGAGTCGACCGCATCAAACGGTAGAGTTCAGCGGTGCAGAAAAGTGTAGGCCCAAATCAGTTGAGTGGAAAAAACGTTTTAGCAAGTCTCAGTTCAGCAAATAGACAGTTCAGTATGCTGAGACTGTTGTATGATTTTAAAGTAGGTTTTCAGTATGAACAGTAAAATCAATGCAACAGTAATCAGAAAGCAATAACAAGACACAGATTTTTAAAGTGGTTCGGATATCAATCGATCCTACGTCCACTGTCCCGAAAAGTTCAGGAGACTATTTATTATACCGAGTTAGTCTCGGTCGGCTTGTGCGGGGACAAAGCCGTGGCTTGGGGATTATATCGAGCAAGTCACGGTTACAAAGGCATCAAACTAAAGTGTTTGACAAACTTCTCCAACTATGAAGGAGTCCTTTTACAATAAGGATTGTGTTCAAATATGAACTCCTTCGTCTAAGCTATAAGTATATTCTGTTGAGCTTAGGGTTAGAGGGATAGGGAATGAGAGAGTGGCTTCTAGATCGACGAAAAGCTGAAATAAGCTTTAGGTTCGTGTATCGTCGATTTGGATACTAGAGGCTATGAGCTGAGAAGGTAGTCTTTCGCCGGAGATAGATCTTCAAATTCTTGCGGAAGACTTAGGGTTTTCTGGTTCTAGCTCGTTTGAATGCTTGTGTTTGTTTTCGTCGTTAAGCTTATGCGCATTCGTTTCTCTCTCTTGTGTCCTCTTGTGTCCTTTTCAAGGCTTGAAATGTCCCTCTATTTATAGAGCAGAGATTGGAAAAGATCCGTTGGAGACGATCTTCCTTTCTCTCTCTTTTGGTAGCTAACGACTCTTTTTGAAGGATGTAACAGTGTCCTTTCCCTCCTTTTCTGGAAATATGTTGACTTGCAGCTTTAGTAGGTAGAGACACGTGTATACTTGTCATTTGTCGATGATTATGGAGTGGTTGAGACGGAACAGATTTCGAGGCATACTGAAGCTGACTTCTCTTTTCCTCGTACTTGACAATACTGATTGTATATTCAAAAAGTGTCTGACAGTTCAGAAGACTGTCTGCCGTTGTTGAGTCTGATCTTCATTCAGTAGAGAGACAGCTGAAGGTACTCTACTGATGGTCAGCTCTGAGTTCAGTGAACTACTCTGCCGAGTTCGGTTCTCTACCGACTCCTTCGATATCTTGCTCTCGCCGAGTCCAAGAAATACTGAGTCTTCTACTTCTGGTGCTGAGGCTGATAAGCTACTGACCGCCTTAACCAGAGCAGAGTGTCTACTGAGTCTGAAACCTCAGAGACAAAATAATTACACGGGAATGGTTCATCAATCAAGATAGGGGTTTTGGGATCTTCAAATCTTCAGATAGGTACAGAGCACGAGGCTACTGAGCTTACGGTCAGTGCTGAAGACAGAATCATTTCCCACTAAGTATAACAGTGCTGAGGATAAAATCATCACCCAAGAAATGTAATTATAATTATAGTTTAATATATTAGTTAGTAATTTGATAAAAAATATTTTACACCAAAGAGGTTTTGGTTATGAGTTGCTAGCCGATCTAAGGCTTATAAGACCTTTTTACATTGCTCGTTTTGCCTCTGTGTCCGCAAGCCGCTGAACTGGCTGCCTGGTGTGGGGCTTAGCACTGTTGTGTTGAGCAATTGTTTGGTCTAAAGCTTTGGTATTTTTCACGGATCTCATACCATGTAATATGTGTTAACACTGTCACATCCTCTCCATATTCTTCTTTTGTACTGTTCTTAACAATACCAGATTTTCTTATTGTATTCATGAAAAACAAGTATTTATAAAACTAAGTATGATAAATCACATCATAAAATTCATACTGCCTATCCCCACCTGACTCTATGCAAATAAGATAAGGTAAGTGTTTATTCAACCTCCACCATAAATAGTAGGTTTTAAATTAAAACCTATGAAAGAATTTGAAGAATTTTTAGAAGAAAAGTTTAAAAATCTAAGAATTAGTACGCTTGATAAGAAATTAAAAGAAAAATTAGTTGATAATCAAAATCATAGACAAGTTTATCAGGAATAGATTAATAAAATTTCAAAATGGGCAGATAAGCCAACTACAAGTAAATATTATTATCCTAGACCAACTCCGGCAGATGTTTTAATAGAAGAACAAAATGATATTATATCTAATAAATATAGTGGTAATCATATATATGAGTGGAATATTGATGGATTTGTAAATCAACAAATTCATAATACAATCCATAGGATATTAATGTATTGTACAATATGTAAAAATAATGGAAACACGGACAAGCAAATTGCTAAAATGATAATAGCAGGATTTTACTGGTCAACTAAAAGGCTGGTGGGATAATTATTTATCTCAAACAGATAGAGATAATATTCTTAACACAATAAAAGTTGAAAATAATATTACTAGGGAAGATGTAGTTTATACACTGGTTATTAATATTGTAGAACATTTTACGGGAAGATATACAGAAAATAATGAAAATATTAGAACACTATTACAAAATCTTAGATGTAAAACACTGACAGATTTTAGGTGGTATAAAGACACCTTTCTTAGTAGAGTTATGGAACTTCCTGAATGTAATAGTACTCATTGGAAATCTAAGTTTATAGATGGTCTTCCAGGTTTATTTGTCGAAAGAGTTAGAAAAGTATTAAGACAAAATTATAATAATATACCTTATGAAAATTACTCATATGGAAAATTAATAGGAACATGTGTACAAGAAGGATTAAATATTTGTAATGAAATTAAACTTAATCAGCAAATGAAACATCATAATCTTGTTGAAAAAGACAATTAGGTCATTTTTATGATCAATTTGCAATTGAAAAAATTCCTTCTAGTAATAATTAAAATAAGAAAGTTTGGAAAGACAATAAACCTCGATATAAGAAGAGAAAAATTTCTACAAAGAAATATGAAGAAAATAGGCAAAATAAGTATAATAGAGCCCAAAATAAATGGGAAAAGATGCAGAAAATAAATGGGAAAAACTTCAAAATCCTAAATTAAAGGATAAAATTGAGTTGGTTAAAAATCAATTTTCAATAGAAATTTGTAATGATCATCCTATTGCATTCTGGGATAGGAAAAAAACGTATAGTTTCACTCCCTTATGAAGAAAATTTTGATGAATCAAAAATTCCAACAAAGGCTAGGCCTTGTCAAATGAATTCTGAATATTTAGAGTTGTGTAAAAAAGAAATTGAATCATATTGCAAAAGGGATTAATAAATCCTTCAAAATCACCTTGGTCCTGTACTGAATTTCTATGTTAATAAACATAGTGAGCAAGAAAGAGGGGCACCTAGATTAGTTATAAATTATAGGCCTCTGAATAAGGTTTTAAAATGGATTAGATATCCTATTCCTAATAAAAAGATTTATTGGATAGATTATATGATTCTGTTATATTTTCAAAATTTGATTTAAAGTCAGGATATTGGCAAATTCAGATTGATAAGTCTGACAAGTATAAAACTGCCTTTAATGTTCCAATAGGACAGTTCGAATGGAATGTAATGCCATTTGGATTGAAAAATGCTCCTTCTGAATTTCAAAAAATCATGAATGTTATTTTTACTCCTTATAGTGAATTTATTATTGTTTACATAGATGATATCTTAGTTTTCTCGAAAAATATTGAAATGCATTTTAAGCATTTAAACATGTTTAAGGATATTATCATAAAAAATAGGTTAGTTATATCTAAACCCAAAATGAATTTATTTCAGACAAATGTTAGATTTTTAGGCCATAATTAGGTAGTCTAAATTATATATCTCCTTATATTAAGGATTTAGCTAAAGATACAGCTATTTTATATGATAGACTTAAGAAAAATTCTAAGCAATGGACTGAAAAACATACTGAATCTGTCAAGAAAATAAAAGAAAAAGTTAAATCTCTTCCTTGCTTAATGCTGAGTAATCCCAATTAGGAAAATATTGTTGAAACAAATGCATCAGATATAGGATATACGGGTATTCTTAAACAAATTAATTCTCATAATAAACATGAATATCTTGTTAGATTTTATTCAAGAAAATGGAATAATTCACAAAAGAATTATTCTACGGTTGCAAGAGAAATTCTCGCTATTGTTAAATGTGTTTTAAAATTCCAAGATGATTTATACAATCAGAAATTTATTATAAAAACTGATTGTAAATCTGCAAACTTTATGTTTAATAAAGACTTTAAACATGATGTTTCAAAACAAATGTTTGCAAGATGACAGACTCATTTACCCCCATTTGATTTTGAAATTGTTTATAAGAAAGGAGAAACTAATAGCCTTCCTGATTTTTTAACCAGAGAATATATTAAATGAATAATCTTGCAGGAATGTACCAACACGGTAGAGGACTCTCCTCTTATAGAGGAAGGGGTCGAGGCCGAAATCAGCCAAAAGTTCTGTCCCAACATGGACAGAAAAAGCTAATAGCTGAAGATTTATCGAGCAATAAAGATTTCCAAGAATTTTTGGAATATAAAAGGAAATTAGAAGGTAATAATCCTTCTTCTTCAACCCAGGATGATATTCCTTCTTACTTCACAATTGTGAGTGAGGAAGAAAATAATGATTATATCACTAATGAGAAAACATAAAATATTCTGTTATTGGAAGAAAAACTAAAATGGGAAAATGATCCTAGTATCTTATGGAAAGATATTTTGATAAAGCATCATATGCTACACCAACTTATAAGTTCAGAGAATTTTATGAAGCAATTTTAGCAGAAAATGGCTGTGAAATTCAGCATTTTCCTCCAAAGGAGGTTTCAGAGGTTCATAACTTCTCAAAAATTATTATTAAAAAGATTATATCTATTGAAGAATGGGGAATTTCTTCATCAAAGCAAAAGGATTTATATTCACCATCAAATAAGATTTCCATTAAATATAATTTTTGGGATTATCAAGATGCCTTTTGTAAAGAAATTTTATATCAAAATCCTAATATGAAACATTCTTGGTTTATTAAGGTATGTTCTGAAGTTTATAACTTAGAAATACCAATTTGGTTTTGTAAATGGTGGCAAACCTATGGTACAAATGTATCAATTTTGCCTAAACCATTTAAACACAGATTTGATCAAGGGGTAGAAATTTCTCCCAAGGTTCATGAAATTCATAAATCAGAAATTCTAATCGAAGGAATATTTGCCTTCTACTTTTTTATTGAATTTTCAATTCCGTGGATTATTAGATGGAGTCCACAAGTGGGTTATACCCAAGAAAAAATCCCTTGTCTTAAAAGAATTTTTTATTCAAAATTTTGGGATAAAATGATGAAGACAGATCCTGAAACAAAATCTTTGTTTGGATCTGGTACGATAAATGATATTGATGTAAAAATAAAAATTTATAGTGAGCAAAAGAAGCTCCAACTAAGGAAGGAAATTCCTTCTCCTTTTGAGAAAATTTCAAGAAGATTGAAGATGAAGTCTGAGACTATGTCTCAACAGAAATTATTAGCAGCTCATTTTGAGGAAATGAAAAAGGATTTATTATCCTTCAAAGAAGAAACAATGTCTCAAAAATCTGATGCCTCAGTGGAATTACAAGATGCACAAGATCCAATTGAGGAACCATCAATTGTTGATATTTTTTATTCAATTACCGAAATGATTGCTGAGAAATTCAAAAACAATAAAGGAGCACAATCCTCTTCATCAACCAAAGATTTAATGATATTTGAAGAAAAGGAGTAGAAGACAGCTGAAATGGACAGCTGTATTACGATAAATTTGTTCTGATCGTAATACAAAAAAAAAAAAATTAGACTTAGTAGGTTATTATATAGCCTTTTGACTATGAAAATAGGTGTAATGTTTATATTTTGTTTTTTCTCCCTTCCTTTGTCTATGAAAGGGAGTTTTATTTTTCATTTGTTAAGCTTTTCGAGAAGACTCTCTCTCTCTCTCTCTCTCTCTCTCTCTCTCTCTCGATAATTCTTCTCTCTCTCTTGTAAAAATATTCCATAATAATAAAAGTCTTGCTTAATATTGGTGGTCTACAATTATTGTAAGTCTTCTTTCCTTTCTTTGTTTTAATAGTTAAATTACTTTCCTTTCTTTGTTTTAGTAGTTAAATTATTAGATAATTATGATTAGCCTAATAGGCTAAATCTTTAAGTATGATAAATCATATCTAAGTTTGTTGGTCCCGAGAGTAACGTTCAGGTGTGTGTGTGTGTGTGGGGGGGGGTGAATACACCTGAAAACCGATTTCTCAACTTTAAACGCGAACAGTCCTTTTCAGGAGAGTGTCGTATTGAACTAATTCAGCAGACCAAATAAGCTGTTCTGAATCGTTTGGCAGAGTGACTGACTTTACTGAGGCCTGCTAGCTGACTAGAGTCAGAATTCAGTACCGTTCAGATAAAGTTCACTAGTGCGGAAATGTGTTGGCCCAAATTTAGTTGAGTTAGGAAAACGTTTTTAGCAAAACAGTTTCAGTATATTAGTGCAGTCGATTAAGCTTGCTTAAACTCAATTGAATGATTTTAAAGATAATTTCAGTATGCACAATAATCAATGCAACAGTAAATAATAAACACAGAACACATACGATTTTTAAAGTGGTTCGGATCTAACAATCCTACGTCCACTGTCCCGAAAGATCAAGAGGCTATGTATTATACTGAGATAGTCTCAGTCGGTTTGTACACTGGACAAACACTGGTCTTGAGATTTATACTGAGCAAGTCTCAGTTTACAGGGTATCAAACTAAGTGTTTGAAAACCTCTCCAACAGTGAAGGAGTCCTTTACAATATGGATCAGTTTGACTATGAACTCCTTCGTCTAAGCTATAGATATGATCGACTGAGCTTAGGTTAGAGGGATAGGGAACAAGAAAGTAGCTTCTAGAGTGACGAACGACTAACTATAGACTTGGGTTCGTGTTCAGTCGCTTGGATACTAGAGGCTATATGATTCTGGTTCAGCTTGGTTCCCTATGAGCAGGTATGTCATCTTTCGCCGGAGATTACTTCTTCGAACTACTTGCGGAAGACTTAAGACGTTTATGAGTTCTTCGATTTCTAGGTATTATCGTGAGCTTCAATTTGAATGTATCCCTCTATTTATAGAGCAGAGAAAAGGATAGATCCGTTGGAGACGAGGATCCTTTTGTCTCTCTTTTGGGTAGCTAACGGCTCTTTTAAAGTATGGTTGCAGTGTCCTTTCCCTCCATTTCTGGAAAGTTGTTGACTTGCATCTTTAACAGATATAGGATAGGTGGCTGCTTGTCATTAGTTGAGGTTCAGAAAAGTGGGTGAGACATAACAGAGTTCAACAAGATCTGAAGCTGACTTCTCTCTTCCTCGTATTGACTCTGCTGATTTGACTTTTAGAGAATCTGACAGTTAGAAGACTGTCCAGCCGTTGCTGAGTCTGATCTTTATTCAGTAACATGCTCCTGCTGAGTTGGCTCTACTGAAGATCAACTCTGAGTTCACTGAACTACTCCTACTGAGTTCAGTTCCACTGACTCCTTTCGGATATCGCTTGCTCTGCTTGAGTCCAAGATCACCGAGTCTTCTACTTCAGTGCCCGAGGCGGGTAATCTGCCGAGCGCTCGAAACAGGATGCGAGTGTCTACCGAGTCCGAAACCTCGGAGACGAACGAAAAAAACAGGTTACAACTGAATGGTTCATCAGCCAAGATAGGGTTTTGGGATCTTCAAATCTTCAGTAAATATTCAGAGCACAGGGCTACTGAGTTATGTCTTAACTGATTGTGAGAAGACTGAATCATCTCCCAACATTTTCCCCTATTTGATGATGCCAAAACCTAACAGTATGACTTATCAGAAACAGAGAAGTAGAATCAGTGGAGTTGTTCTTCAAGTCCTGACTACTGAGGGAATCAGGGAAGAAATATCAGAACCTATACAGAAGCTAATCAGCAATTTCCCCCTTTCTAACAACATTTTCCCCCAACTACGCAATCTAATAGAATCTTATTAAGTAAAAACTGACAGAATATAAGTTCAGTGAGTGTGTGAGTCAGTAATCACTTGAGTGATTCTGAGTGTTAAGCATAAAAACAAACAAGGCCATATAGACAATAAGGAATTGTCAGGGCCAATAATAATGATGTTTTATAGATGTGAAGAAGTTCAGTACATTTACATCAACTGCTATACTAAGAAGAACATAATAGAAGTTACAAGAAACACAGAAGCTAATAATCATCTGAACTGCTTAATTCTGTCTTTGAAGTCCTTTGATTTAGATTCAGGAAGGGGCAGTCCATACATCCTGTAGGTGATCTTCCTCAGCTTCAGTATCTCTACAAAGTCAGCTAGATCATCTTCCTCTAAACACTTGGCTTCAGCAGCATCCTTGATCTCTTTCTCAATCACTCCATAGTGAACAGAGCCAACTAATTTCAGTGGGGGCGGCATGATTCTTGGAGCTGAGACTCTGACATCTATCTTGTCTTTTAAGGCCTTCTGAACCCTTGCAAATATCTCAGGATCGGTCCTCATAAGACATTCAACAAAGGCGATAGATTTGTGCTTTTCAGACCAGTACCTCCATAAATAATTTCTCTTTACGAAATCAGCCTTCAGTGACTCCCACCTTTGAGTTCTTTCCCAAGGCATCCATTCATCAACTCTTGGCCATCTGTGGATTTTGAGATCAGTAGGTTTCCTAAACCTTCTATATATGTAGGGAATGTCTGCTTTTTCAAGAATCCTCTGACTCGCTTCTTTTTCAGCTTTCAGCCTCAGAGCTTCCAAGTCTGCTAGTCTGAGCCTTTCTCTAGCTGCTTCTATCTGTCTTGCTTCTTCTCCTCTATACAGATACCTCTCCATCTGAGCCCAAATCTCTTGCATCTCAAGATCTTGTTCCTTAGAAGGGACATAGGAGGGTATGTGAGGTTCTTCTTCTGAATCAGCAGGTGTTGTAGATTTTTCTTTCGAAGTGCCCTGCTAACCACCTGTCTGCTGCTGCTGTTGTTCCTTCTCTTTTTCCTTATCTGCCTCACCCCTCCGCTTCAGCGTTCTGGGAGGCAGTCTAGGTCCAGTTTTTCTTCCACTTGCTGGAGCCTTAGTCTTGCCTTTGGCTGGCTTCTTCTTTGGCTTATTAGCAGCCTCAACAATCTCTCTTGCCAATTTCTTATCGGCAGCAATCTGAGCTTCTTCCCCTAGAGTAACATACCTTTTGGGTCCTTTCTTTTTAGAGGGAGGGGTTGGAAGCGTCAGAATCTTCTTGCCTTTGCCGGCAACTGGAGGAGGCAGAGGAACCTCTTCCTCTTCAGACTCCTCGTCTGCGTACTCAGCAACCTCCATGATTATGTCAGATGGAGTTTGGGTTGCCTGAGTAGCCACGTCCTTGGGTCTTGAGCCGCTTGGGCCGGTCTCAGCAGACACTACATCGCCTGCTGCTGAGACACCCTGGGCCTCGCCAGTCTGAGTGGAGGTACCAGTGGGAGCTGGAAGCTATCTCTGAGATGCTCCTGCCACTGTCCTCACTCCTTTAGGTACCTTCGGTACCTTCCCTTCAGTACCCTTCTGTTGTCCTTCCCCCTTTTTGGCATCAGCAAATATGCCAGGGGTTGGAACGGATACCTTCTTGTCCAGATTTTTGTAAGTTGTTGCCAAGTCGTCCAAGGCATACTGCTGCTTAGTCAGTTGTTCATGCAGCTCGTTCCTCTCCTCAGTTAGTTGATCACTATATTTCTTGTGGGAGGCATCTGCTGACGTCTGGAACTCCTGCAACTGTTTGTCCACTCTCTCTTCTATGGCCTTCTGAATGGATTAGAGCCTGAGGTCGGAGGCTTGAGAGATGGAGGAAATTGATTCAGTGTGAGATTTCTGTACGACCTTATAGTCTTCAAGAAGTTGAGCTTGGCCATCCTGAATCAACTTCAGTTGTTCATCGAAGTCGGCTCTTTGGGTGGCGAGCGCATCATTCAGGATAGTAGAGAAATCAGGGGCAGGCGTGTTCTGGATGGATGTTCTGAGCCCCTTTATCTCTGCGCTATGAGCTTGAGTGGTCTACCTCCACGTCTTGTGGACAGCGCGGGCAAGGAGTCAGTTCTGAGTCCCTTGACTCCTTAGTGCCCTGGCCACTGACTTCGAGCGTCGGCTTTTCGGGCTGGGCGCTACTTCGAAGGCAGATTCAAGTAGCAGCTGAGATGGTTCTGCTGACTTCGAAGTACTAACCGCCGACTGTCCTGGACCAAGGATGCTGAGCGGTGGTTCAGCAGTGGATGTGGGAGCATCCTTGTCCAGTGAGATCCCTCATCAGGCTTCTTAGGGCCTGGGTGGGTCCTGACCATCGGGGTCAGACCCATCTGAGGGTGCCGATGCTGAAATGGGTTGTCTATCGTTCAACATGGCTAGCATGGTAGCCCTCAAGTCTTCTAAGGAGCAAACGTCAGATGGCTCGGAGTAGCCAATCTTGCTCCTTATCAGTAGCTCCTCCTTGTGGAGCTGTTCGCAGGAGTGGTGTTTGATGAGGCGGTTCAGATTATGCCACTCCTGGAACTGGATCAGCATATGGAGCCTAGCCTGCCTCGCCAGTAGAATGAGATCAGTATGGCTGGCTTTCTCCGGGATCCTTTCAGCAATCTCTCGGGAGGCTCTGGATTTTAGAGCTGAAGCCTCTATCCCGACAGATTCTGACTCAGAAGCTGTCTCCGAATATTCAACTTCTATTGGAGATGGCTGCTTCTCACCAGAAGGTATGCTGCTCAATGGTGGAATGTCCAAGGGGCTCTGAGATTTCGGAATAAACTCAGCTTGGACCCCTTGGTCCACTGTCTCGTCACGCTCAGTGGAGATGGCCTTCTCCACTGACGGAGTCTTCTCGGATGACTCAGACTCATCCCTCAGTTGCAGAGGAGGTTCAGCAACCACTACCTCTGGCACTACCTCCAATACGACCTCACTGACTTTCTTCAGCCTCTTGGTCGGGGTTTTCGGAGTAGACTTCCGAGGGGACCTCTTCTTTGTGGGAGTGGAGGTCTTCTGAGCTCTGGACTTAGGATCAGCGGGCCCTGACCCTATCTGTTGAAGGGCCGCTGCCCTGCTCTTGAACCGGACTTTCTTCGGGTTTAAGTATTGCTTGTCAGCGAATGTTATGTTGTCCGTTCCACAGAAATCTTCTATCATCACTGATAGCTTCAGTCCATAAAGCAGTTTTCCCTTCACAGCAAGGCGAAAACTCTTCTTATCAAACTTCGCAGACTGCGTCATGAATTCTTTCAGAAAGAATTCGGTCCAGTTGATCTTTGCTCGATCGTGTATGGCCATCATGAGCGGAAGCTTTGGCCTAGACACCTGATCAAAGGACCCTGCCTGACTTGTCCGCAGCTGAGTCACTATATAAGCCAATGCTCTGTACTGAGGGAGCATGGTATTCATCGGAAATGCAACTCTGAACGTAGTCGGCTTCCCGCAAAACTCAGATAGATACTCGTCCATCAAGTCATCTTTATACGCCACGGTGGTTAATCCCTCACTTGGGAGGTTGAAGCTTCTCTTCAGGGCTTCTCTGATCGACATCTGCTTAATCTCAGTGATGGCACGGGAGGGGTCGCCAACTGAATGAACGATGTATCGGCAACGGATGTCTCCCTCTACTGATTCAGAATTTAGATAGAGCTCAGCTATCTGTCGCGGGAGGAAAAATGATGGCTTCCTCGTCAGAAATCCTTCAAGGCTAGTCTTTCTGAGGGCGTAGAAGATCTCCTCCATGTAATCGAGTTCACAAACATCGAACTCCAGCATGGGCTCGCACCAGACTCGATCCTTTTCAAGGATCTCTTGCATATCCTCAGGGACGGTTACGTGAGTTCCTGTCATATTTTTTAATCTGGAAGAACAATATATCAGTATCCAGTACAATAGAAAAATATTAGCATATATGATATTGAATGGTCATTGAAATTTACCAAAGATTTTTCTGAGAGTTTTTGGAAAATGAGTTTTGCAAGGAGGCAAGTATGTTCTCAGAAAAACTAGGGTTCGAAAATTATGCAGAGTAGAAATGGCGATTTCTAAAATTTGAATGTATATATATATATGTTAAAGAAGATGAACAGTTAATTATCCACGGTTCAGTCTGAATTTGCTTTATGAGATGGACGGCAAGGATTTGATTCTATAAAATATGCAATGATCAATTTAGCCGGCTAAGTCAAAATACAGTTGTATATAGCCAAAGAAGTAACTTGATACGACATGCATTAAATGCGCCGCAGAGTTCAGCATACTTTACATAGAATGTCGTGTATTTAATGTAAACCGTTATATTAAATGACATTTTCTAAGGCATTGAATACGAAGCTGAATCTGAGTCATAAATGTACAGAAACATTTCATTGGCTACTGAGTAGAGATACACAAACCTGTCAGCTGAACATCGTAGTCAGCTGATACCTTGTGTAGATGGCTGCTGAGTCTCTACGTACTTAATTTACTCAGTACTGAGAGTGAACATTCCCCCTTGCTGAATGCTCCTCTCCTGAATCCACTTACTGACTGGAGTCAGTAGGGTCCAGCAGACCTAGCTCTACTGAAAGTTCTCTGAATCTAGCTTCAGCTAGAGGCTTGGTCAGTATATCTGCCCTTTGGTGGTCTGTATGGATCTTTTCCATCCTGATATCCTTCTTTTCGACATGATCACGAATGAAGTGGTGTGTGATGTCCACGTGCTTGCATCTCGTATGAAGTACAGGATTCTGAGTGATTGCAATTACACTGGTACTGTTGCAGAAGATCGGTACTTCATTCTAAATAACATCATAGTCGCGTAGCTACTGTCTCAGCCAAAGGATTTGGGTGCAGCAACTTCCGGCAGCCATATATTCAGCTTTAGTAGTTGACGTCGCTACTGAGTGTTGTTTCAGAAGTTGACTTTCGGTCAATTCTACATCCTGCATAGTCAGCATCAGAATAAGCAGTTAGTTCAATATTATCATCAGCTGGATACCATAAACCTATGTCAGGTGTTCCTCTGAGATAGCGGAGAATCTTCTTTGCTGAGTCCATATGACTCTGCTTAGGATTCGCCTGAAATCGAACGCAGACACCTACAACATAAGTTATGTCAGGTCGAGTAGCTGTTAAGTATAATAAAGAACCAATAATAGCACAAAATTCAGTATGGTCTACTGATACTCCCTCTTTATCAAGATCGATTTTCATGTTCGTGATCATCGGGATCTTGATTGGTTTGCCGGATGTGCAACCGAATTTCTTGATGAGGTCTTGAGTGTATTTTCCTTGATTGATGAACGTTCCCTTCTCAAATTATTTGACTTGAAATCCGAGGAACTGCTGACACATGATGACGTTCTTCAAACCGAAGATTATGTCATCTACGTATATCTGCACAAGTAGGATATTGTCTTCTAGTCGAATGATGAATAATGTGCGGTCTACTGTGCCTTTCTGAAAACCTTTCTGAAGAAGAAACTCAGACAGGGTATCGTACCAAGCCCTAGGTACTTGTTTTAACCTATACAGAGCCTTTCTGAGTCTATAAACCTGATGTCCCTGCTGAAAGCCGGGAGGATGTTTTACATAGACTTCTTCTTTCAGTATGCCATTCAGGAACCCATACTTCACATCCATTTGATAAAGTTTGAATCTCTGATGTGTTGCGTAGGCTAGGAATAGTCTGATTGCTTCCAATCTTGCAACTGGAGCGAACGTTTCATCAAAATCTATCCCTTCAGCTTGAGAGTAGCCTTTTTCCACGAGTCTTGCCTTGTTCCTTACTATAACGTTGTTTTCATCTCGCTTGTTCTTGAAGACCCATTTAGTTCCAATCACATGTTGATGCCGAGGTCTGTCAACAAGCTCCCAAACTTCGTTTCTCGTGAACTGATTCAGCTCCTCCTGCATGGCTACGATCCAATCAGCGTCCTTAAGTGCATCCTCAACTGACTGAGGTTCTTCAGTAGACAAGAAGCTGGAGTATAAGGCGCTTTCTCCCTGACAGAATCTGGATCTTGTCTTTACGCTTGCTGAAGGATCTCCAATAATCAAATCAGAAGTGTGAGCGTCCAGCCACGATCTACGATGTTTCAACTCTTCATCTGAAATTTGTTCAACACAGATAGTAGGTGAGTTAGGCATTTCAGTTGTACTATTCTGAGATTGAAGTAATTAAGTTACAAGAGTATGATCTATTGAGTCACCAGGTTCAGGGGCATTTAGCTCAGGAACATCATTTGTTCCCCCTGAATTATTATCCTCAGTAGAGGTCTCAGTTACCACTTGGGTTTCTTCATCGACCTGTGTTACATGGGATTGACTCGTTCGGTGAGATTCAACTGTTCGCCTACTTTGCGCTGTGGCCGAGATTCGAGACTTATCTTCAGTTTCTTCATCTGAATCATCATCCCAACATAGCTAGATCTTCTCTACTTTATCTTTTAAGCTCAAATCCTGTAGCTGCTTACTGGTGTCCTCAGATTTAGGTTTAGAGTTCCTGCTCCTGTCTTCAGTAGCAAACTCATTAAAAACAACATGAGGGCTTTCCTCCACCCAAAGGGTCCGATAGTTAAAGACTCTGAAGGCTTTGCTGACCCGGGAGTATCCTAAGAAGACTCCCTGGTCTGACTTGCTATCAAAAGTCTTCAGCTGATCTTTCCCATTATTGTGGATAAAGCACGAACACCCAAAAATATGGTAATAAGATAAAGAAGGCTTCCTCCCGTTCCATAATTCATATGGTTTCTTCTTATGCTGCTTTGTCAGTAGTGATCTATTATGAGTATAACATGCAGTATCGGTAGCTTCTACCCAGAATTTGTTTGGGAGTCCTAAGTCTGCGAGCAGGGTTCTTGCTGCTTCTTTGAGTGTTCGATTCTTCCTTTCAGAAACCCCATTTTGTTGAGGCGTGGGCGTGACAGACGTCTCATGCTCTATGCCTTCAGCTTTGCAGAACTCCTCTACCATAGAAATCAGTAACTTAGTTCCTCTGTCTGAACGTATCTTGATGATCTTGGTGTTCTTCTCGACACTGAGCTTTTTCAGAACCGTTGGTAACTCTGTTTTGACGTCACACTTGTTGGGAATAAATATGACCCATGTGTAGCACGAGTAGTCATCAATGACCACTAAAGCATACTTTTTGCCTCTGATCGTCACCGGAGAGACTGGACCGAACAAATCCATATGTAGCAGCTGAAGGATTCCATCAGTGGAAGGAGATGGAACAGGAGGATTTTGATTCCTTGTTTGCTTTCCCTTCAGACATACTTCACACTGAGTGTCTTTGCTGAATACTTCATTCGGCAGTCCTCTTGCTAGAGTGTTTCTAGCTAATTTGTTGAGTGTCTTGAAATTGAGATGGCTGAGTCTTCTGTGCCAGAGCCACCCCGTTCTGTTGTCATTCTTGGCCAACAAACACGCTTCAGGTTCAGCTGAGTTCCAATCAGCTACATAGATATTCTTTTTGCGCGAACCTGACAATACTGTTTTCCCTGTAGATTTATCAATGACATCACAAAAACCAGCGTAAAAAATCACTCTATTCGAGTTATCACAAAATTGACTAACAGAGAGAAGATTATGCTGAAGTTCTTCAACATATGATATTCTTGGAACTATTGCGGTTCCAATGCTGAGTGTTCCATAGCTTCTGGTATAGCCTTTCGCGTTATCTCCAAACTCGATACGGGGTCCTTCTTCAGTAGTATAATTCTTCAGTAGGTCCTTTAGGTATGTCATATGTCTTGAGCATCCGCTGTCCACATACCAAGGATCCTTGTGCACCTGCAAAACATAATTATATTTAGGTACCCTTTATTTTTGATTTTGGGTCCTTAGATGTTAGTTTTGGAAACCCAAATATATCTTATGACCCTGGTGGTCTCAGACAATTTCTTTCCACTTTGATCAACATATTTGACCACTAGACTGGTCAATGCTGACTTCTGAGGCTTTACAGGTTCAGGAGTCCTGATCTTTTGAGTAGGTGGACTGCTGACCTTTGCCTTCTGTACGGCTTTCTTCTTCTTCTTCTTCTTCTTCTTCTTCTTCTTCTTCTTCTTCTTCTTCTTCTTACTTTTAGGTCATCTTCTGACTGTAGGATCGTAGTAATATAACCCATACTGAGCTGGATGTGTCAGTTGTGGAGGTCCATACTGATCAGCCCATTTTGCTTTGATGGTTCTCCCTTGACTGAACTGGGGTGATTTGGTGCTGATCTTCTTGTCAGAATGCTGATAACTGGGATGAGGTGCCTTCAACTTTTGTTTGTTCTTGGCTAGGGGGTTTAGTATCTCTGCAATGATGGTCTCCCCTTGAACAAACCTATCAGCTAGCCGGTTTTCTGAGCGTACGGGGGTAGATGAGGAGGCTCCATGGCTGAATCCAAGTGCCTCCTTACAATGCTTAGGCTTGTTGCTTGCTAGCATCTCCTCAAGCTTCTTTTCAGCGCCCATATATCGCTCTGTCATCAGGTTCCTCCAGACATCGTCGCTTTTCTTCAATAGTTCATGCTCAGTCTGAAGTCCTGACAACTCTTGCTTTAGTAGACTCAGTTCAGTATCTTTCTGAGTCAAGTCATTGGTCAGTACTGAGATCTGATCTTCTTGATGCTGAGACTTGGCCATCAGAGAGTTTATCTCCTCCCTGAGTCTCAACACAAGTCCTTCTGACTCTGTAGCAACCTGACTCTCCTAAGAAATTCTCTGATTCTCTACTTTCAGGGTATCCAACTCCTGAAGAGTCTTACTGAGCTGCAGACTCATCTGAATCTGCTCGTCGAGTAGTTCTTCATATGTAATTGCGACGTCCAGATTCTCATCTACTCCTAAAATAGTGTCGTGTGTGCGGTGTGAAGAGGAGTTAAATGGAGTGTGAGAGTTTACCTCATCCTCTTTTCCTGCCATGAGACATTTTTCAGCGTCTTCTTCAGCTTCAAGCTCTACGGCTATGAATGCCGCTTCATCATCTAATGAATCCATGAAGGAGTCAACTTCATCTGAGTCGTCCGAGAGTTCACCGGCAATATATACTTGTCGGTTTTTAATGAACTTCTCCATTCGAGCTTTGCGTGCTGCTCTTTCAGCAATGCTGAGCTCAGGGCAGTCATACTGATAGTGTCTTGGCTTCTTGCAGTTATAGCAGGTTGTGACTCTTCCTTCTTTGCTTTCACTGTCTTTCGACTTAGCTGAGTCCTCCTGTTTTCTGCATTCAGAAGTATGTGAGTCAGGAGTGCGCTTAGGTGTATATTCAGTCTTACCCTTGGAGTCTCTGACAACTCTTGAGAGCTTCCTGCGCCTCTCCTTCTCTTTCTGATACTTCACGGCAACCAGCGCGTACTTCTTGGATAAGTTTCCTTCTTGTATGTCATTGAGTGAAGGTTCAGCCTTGCTAGAAGCCGGAGCTGTTGTGCTGACTGATGCTTTAAAAGCATGATCGACTTAGGTGTCAGCCTCAGCTCGCTGCTTCCTTTGAGGTAGGCCAAACTTGAACTCCTCAGCCTTAAGTTCTGAAAAGATATGGTTAGGAGTAACAATATCTAAATCAGAATGACGCAATAAAGTAGCAAAGGGAGTCCAGTGACCGTCTGGCAATACCCTCAAAATTTTTAGATTCATTTCTCGGTTGGAGAATGTCTTTCCCAGCCCATTGATAGAGTTCATCAGATCCGTGAATCTGACGTTGAGATCTTCAGTGGAGTCGCCAAGCATGAGAGACAGTCTCTCCAGCTTCTGAAGTTCCAGCGCGAGTTTGTTCGCTTTGATCTTCTGAGTTCCCCGACTCAGTAGCGCAAGAGCATCCCAGAGTTCTTTCGCGGACTTGCAGTCCTGAACTCTTCCGAGATAAGAGTCGCACAAAGTGGTCAGTATGGCGTTTCTGGCAACACGATCTAAGTTGTGAAGCTTAGGGTTTACAGTAAGGCTACCTTCCTCCTGGTGTGTTGTCGCGGCTCCGATTGTTGCTCCTGTGTCAGATCTTCTGATCTGTGTCCCGGCCTTTTTCTCCCTCTGGGTGGTCAGAGATCTGAAGAAAATAAATTTTTCTCTCTCTCATAAATCACGCCTGGCGTGAATAATTTTATGAATCTCTGTATTCTGTTCTGAACAGAATACTAATATATATAGGCTTCAAAAACCTATATAATATTAATATATTTGCAGCCCATTAATTTAATTATAATCCAATGGGCTTCTATTAAATCAGCCCATAATATAATTAATTAATTTATTGGGCTACTAATATTTATCAATTAATTGGCCCAGCCAATTAATTCCAGATAAATAACATTATTAAATAATGTAAAATACATTAATCCATTAATAATGAATTCTGAGAGATAATAAATTACTAGGCAACTAATTGGGCCAGATCAGGGATCCAATACAAGAAATAAAGCTGGGCCTCCAATTAATTAATTATCCATGTTCAGCCCAGAGCAAAATTAATTAATTAACACAGATTCATTCCACTAGAGAATCCGTGCTGACTTACCCCTTTATCCCAATTTGAGCAAGGGCTTGTATTTTAGACTTAATCGATCTCCGTATTTAAGATAGAAATATCCGTTAATTAATTAAGCTTACTGACTGCTTAAATTAATTAACATCTTGTATTCCCGAGTAGTACCACTCGACCTTATTAACACACTCTGAACTTAATCAACCGGCCGGGTTTAGTGTGCTAATCCTTTCGAGTTCCTCGGGGGATATTATCAACCCATTCCCCGGGATACGGCCGCAAGATACGGACAACCGGCCTCGAGCCACAAATGACTACTAACACCCAAGATACGTAGATCCGGTCGCTCATTGGACGTTCACCATAGTAGGTCAAAGTGATAGATAGCCAAATGCACTCAATGAAGTCTTACCAAGCTTAAGATCAGCTAAGTCACCGAGATCTTGGTTCTCCACTAAGGTCAGTTAGGAGAACACATCTCACTGTGATCCTTCAATACACCACCTTAAGTGTACCAGTAAAGACAAGCAGCTAAGACAAGCCACTTCTTATCTAAACTGCAGCTTAAACCGACAACTTCATCCTTAAGTTGTCTCACTGTTAACTTGTTTATATCTTGTCAGTTCAACCAATTTGTGTTGTCTTCTGTGATACCCGACACACCACACAAATCTAACTTTTATACAAGATAAAGGATAACATGTGCAAATATACATATTTATCAGATAGGAGAATAAAACAGAGGTAAGGACAAAAACACATTGTATACAAGCATAAAAGTGCTTCCAGTATACAAAATCCCAACATATTGAGCTTAGGTTAGAGGGATAGGGAACAAGGATGTGGCTTCTAGAACGACGAACAGTTGAGTGTAAGCTTTGGGTTCGTGTAACGTCGTTTGGATACTAGATGCTGTATTAATCGATTCAGCTCGGTTCCCTAAGAGCAGAAGTGTAGTCTTTCACCGGAGATTGTTTCTTCAAACTTCTTGCGGAAGACTTATTCTTTTTCGAATTTACTCATTTGAATGCTCTGTGTGTTCTCTCGTGTATACGAAGGTTCGGTGAGCTTCAAATTTGATTCATCCCTCTATTTATAGAGAAGAGATTAGGATAGATCCGTTGGAGACGATGATCCTTTGTCTCTCTCTTTTGTTTAGCTAACGGCTCTTTTGAAGTATGGTGGCAGTGTCCTTTCCCTCCATTTCTGGAAAGTTGTTGACTTGCAGCTTTAATAGATATAGGATACGTGGCTGCTTGTCATTGGTCGAGGTCCAGAAAGTGGTTGAGACATAACAGACTTCAAGGAGATCTGAAGCTGACTTCTCTCTTCCTCGTATTGACTCTGCTGTTTTGACTTTTAAAGATCCTGACAGTCAAGAGACTGTCTGGCCGTTGCTGAGTCTGATCTCTGATTCAGTAGCATGCTCCTACTGAGTCGGCTCTACTGTAGATCAGCTCTGAGTCAGTGAACTACTCCTGCTGAGTTCAGTTCTACTGATTCCTTTCGCATATCTTGCTCTGCCGAGTCCAAGATTGCCGAGTCTTCTACTTCCGGTCTTTGAGACGAGATAATCCACTGAGTGCCTGAACCAGAGCAGAGTGTCTGCTGAGTCTGAAACCTGAGAGACAAAAATAGATTACAACGAAAAGGTTCACCAATCAATATAGGGTTTTGGGATCTTCAAATCTTCTGTAAACGTTCAGAGCGCAAGGCTACTGAGTTAACTTATCAGTTGAGAAGACTGAATCATTTCCCAACATTTCCAACATTGCTGAGGATAGAATCATCAGCCAACAATCTCTTCACTAAGTCAGGCCAACGAACTCAGAATCCAGTCTATCCAGAAGATTTGTGAAGAGAAAATAGATGTCCGGCTGAAGTCAATCCAGGAGTTGGTTGATTCCTCTCACAAGAAGTACAGTGAGGATCTCATCATAGAGAGGAACGACCATCACCAGATGTTTGAAAGCATGCAGACATCCTTTGGACAGGCTCGCTGCTGTATTTATAGGATTGAACAGCAAAGTTGTTCCTGTCCAAACCCTTGGCTCAGCTGATGATGCCGAAACGGGGGAAAGGACACCTAGGGGGAAGAGATCAGTACTAGGAGCAATTGGAAGCTGATCAACTCCTACTGACCCCGCAGGAACAGCAGTAGGTCAGGCCTAGGATGTCTCAAGCGCCGGAGATGTAGAGCGCGCTGAGACTGCACCAAGTGGCTCAGGACCGAAGGAGCCCAAGGATTCAACAACTTAGACTCTCGAAGAACGTATTAAGGAAGTTGTTGAGTTCCTTGAGGAGGACTCATATGAGGAGAAAACTCCTCTGCCTCCTCCAGTGGCGGGTAAAGGAAAGAAGAAGTTGAAACTTCCTACCCCACTGAAGAAAGGGGCTAAAAGATACATCAGCCCTGAAGAACAAGCTCAAATAGAAGCTGATGAAAAGCTTGCCAGGGAAATTACTGAAGCTGAAGCAGCAAACAAAACGAAGAAAGCCCCGGCTAAAGCTAATACTAAAGTCTCAGGAAGGAAGCCTGGCACTAGGCCTCCTCCCAAAAAGCTGAAAATCGGCGATGAGGCCGACAAAGAGAAAGAGAAAGAGGCTGAACAATCAAAGAAAGTTGCAACTGATTCTCAGCAGCTGCAAATATCTGGACAACAACAACAGTCTGAGCAGCAGCAGTAGCAGGAAAAGCCAAGAGCTGAGCCCACTATCGACGAAATGCTCAACTTCAGTATGATCACCTTGGACAAACGTGCTCAGTACTATCATCTAGAAGAGTACAGGAGACAAGAGGCCCTAGCAAAGGAAAAGGCTGCTGAGGCAGCCAGGGAAGCAAAGAGACTGAAGCCCAGGCCACCACCGCCGAAGGATACTAAATTCTTACAGATACATGCAAGGCAGGAAACCTACTGATCAAAAGATGCATAGATGGCCGAGGGTAGATAAGTGGATGCCGTGGGAAAAGACTCAGAAGTGGGAGCAACTGAAGGCCGATTTTATCAAGAGGTACTACGTGTGGAGATATTGGCCTGATACCCACAAGAATGAAGCCTTTGCTGAATGGCTACTCATATAAGATCCAAAGATTTATGACATAGTAGAGAAGGCCATTAATGACAAGGAAGATTTCCAAACTCCTGTATTCAGACCTCTGCCACGTCCTCAGAAACTTGATGGCTCACTCTACACTGGAGTTATTGAAGGAGAAGTCAGGAGAGCTATCTTGGTTTTGGAACTTGGTGAGACTAATCCTAATGATGTGCTGAAGATTCAGAAGCTCCGGAAGGATACATTTCAGATGTATGGACTCCCTTTTCCAGAAGAAAAGTCAAAAGATTTCAAGGCAAGGATCCAGAGATTCAGGAGATAGCTTCTCGTCTTTATTTTGTTTGTAGATAGCAAGTGATGTAATGTACTGAATTTCAACATATATAAAACATCATTGATTTTTGGCCCAACAATACCTTATTGTCTCCATGGCCTGTCTGTTTATTTAAGTTTAACACTCAGAATCACATAAGTGATTACTGACTCACACACTCACTGCTTTTATCTATGTTTGTCTATTTTTGGCTTAGACTAAGAGACCTCCTTTGTATAGAGGGAAATTATTGATTGGGGGAAATTGTTGTTAGAATTATGTAATAGGTTCTGATACCCCTTTCCTATATCCCTCAGTAGATTAGAACTTGATGTACAACTCCACTAATTCTACTTGTTATATTTGTTGGGAGCTTGTATCTGATAGTTTGTAGTGTTAAGTTTTGGCATCATCAAATAGGGGGAAATTCTTGGGAGATGATTCAGTAGTATAACGTTTAGAAGATTTGAATGATCCCAAAACCCTAATCTGATTGGTGAACCATTTAGTTGTAATAGTAATGCCTTAGTCTCTGAGAGTTTCAGACTCAGTGGACATTCCTTCAGCATGGTTCAGGCTCAGAGTTCTGTCTGCTGACCCCTCAGTAGACCATCCGCCTCAGTACCATGGAATGAAGACTCAGTAGTGCTGGACTCAGCAGGAGCAACATATTGAGAGGTGTTCATACTCAGTAGTCTTTGGACTCGACGGGAGCAAGATACCGAAAGGAGTCGGCAGAACCGGAGTCGCGAGGAGCAGTTCATCGAACTCGTAGTTGCACTCGGCGGGAGCTTACGAACCCGAGGCAAACTCAGCAACGGCCTGACAGTCTCATTGATTGTCAGATGATCTTTCATAATTAAATCAGTAGAGTCATCCGAGGTTATCAGAAGCTTCAGTATCTACCTAGAAGTCTGTATGTCTCAACTACTTTCTACGCCTCGACCGATGACGAGCAGCCAGCTGTCAAAGTTCTGATTAAAGCTGCAAGTCAACCTATTTCTAGAAATGGAGGAAAAGACTATACAAGATTCCTGAAAAGAGTCGTTAGCTACCCAAAAGAGAGTGACATATGGATCGACGTCTCCAACGGATCTTTCCATGGCTCACCTCTATAAATAGAGGGAAAATCAAATCGAAGTAGGTAACCACACAAGAACACATACGAGCGATTACGAGCAAATACTTACAGAACGTAAGCTTTCCGCAAGAACTATAGAGAAACACTTCAAGCGAAAGGCGACACCCTTGCTCAAGGGAACCAAGCTGAATTAGAATCAATAGCCTCTAGTATCCAAGTGATTGAACACGAACCCAAAGAGTTTATTCCTCATTGTTCATCATTCTAGAAGCCACCTTCTTCTTCCCTTCCCTCTAACCTAAGCTCCACTAAATATATCCACAGCCTAGACCGAAGGAGTTCATCCATGAACTATTCTTACTTGTTAAGAACTCCTTCATAGTTGGAGAGTTTGTCAAACAGTTTAGTTTGATACTTGTAAAACTGAGACTTGCTCAGTATAATCCTCAAGACCAGTGTTTGTCCAGTGCACAAACCGACTTAGACTAACTCAGTATAATAAAATAGCCTCCTGATCTTTTCAGGACAGTGGACGTAGGATTGTTTGATATCCGAACCACTTTAAAATCTCTGTGTTCTGTTTTTACTGCTGCATTGATTATTGTTCATACTGAAAACCGTTTCACAAATCATTCAACAGAGTTTCAGCAAAGCTTAACTGAATGCACTAACCTACTAAAACAGTTTTAATAAAAACATTTTCGAACTCAACTGAATCGGGCCTACATGTTTTCGCACTCTACTGAACTCTTACTGAACGGTACTGAATTCTAACATCAATGAGCTAGCAGGCCTCAGTATAGTCAGTCACTCTGTCCACGCGATCCAGAACAACATACTTGGACTACTGAACATGTTTAGCAAGACACTCTCCTGAATAAGTCTATTCGCATTTTAAGTTGAGAAAGTTTTCATGTGTATCCCCCCCCCCCTCGCCCCACACCTGAACGTTTATCTCAGGACCAACACTTCAGGTTTGGCAGTATTCCATTCAGCATAATATATGTTTCTTCGCCGCGACCCTAATAACACATTTTTTCATGTAGATTTATCAAGAACATCACAAAAATCTGCGTCAAAAGTCACTTTATTGGAGTTATCACTAAAGATCTCTACAAATTGCGGCGGCAACGCAGATGATGGCAGGATCTATAGAGATGAGAGAGAGAGAGAGAGAGAGAGAGAGAGAGAGAGAGAGAGAGAGAGAGAGAGAGAGAGAGAGAGAGAGAGAGAGAGAGACAACCAATAAATTCGGTGCACTCAACCGATCTGAACATGGACTGCGGTTTGGCATTGATAAATGGTGATGCGGCGGCAGAGGGGCGATAGGAGTCGGCAGCCAATCTAAGTTTTTGGTGAGGAGAGAAGAGAGGATATAATCGAGAGAGAGAGAGAGATTGAAGATATAAGTAGGTTTAGTTATTTTTTTTCAACATTAAACTATTTCTACCAATTTTCCCTTACTACATCATATATAATTTGAGCTCCCCCTTTTTTATTTATAATTCAATAATTGATCTATACCCTACATTTAATAAAATGAAGGGATGTGATTTGTTTCTAATTCTTTCAATAAGGGAGTGTTAATATATATATATATATATATATATATATATATATATATATATATAGGTATGGATCTAAAGAGATCCAACATTCAAAAGAAATACGAGAACCAATCCTAACCTTAGATGCATCCTTTTTCAATGGCCAAGATTACACCACATATTCTCATTAAAAAAAATAAATAAAGGGGAAAAGGGTAAAATTGGAAAGGGTATTCCCATCCATTTTGAAGAAAGGGGGAATGAGCGGGTTTAATCTCATTTCAATTTTTTCAATTTTTCGACGCAGCGGCAGGAGAGATTTCCTTTGGTTTCGTACGTCTGCCCATCTATTCATTTATGAGAATCATTTGGGTTCTAAAACTCCACGCAAAATTGCAAGAGTTTTTGGCCCTCATCAATCGATTAAGATGTTGGTTCTGAGATTGCAAGAGTAAGGGTTTTGTGCAGATTTTCTGGTGAATTTGTATGCGATTTAGGATTTTTTTTTCTTGTTTTGGGTACGATTACAGGTTTTTATTTAATGCTCAGAAACCGGATTTTTGTTTACTCATACTTGATTGTTAAACTTAGATATGTGATTTTTAACCATAGATCTACGATTTTTAACGTTAGATTTATGGTTTTTATCCCTAGATCTGTTATTTGTTTTTGAATCTTGTTAATCTTGATGTGTTTTTCGATCTGTTTCTAGAGATATACATTGAGTTCCACAATTACTGCTCTGTTTGGAATGACATTTCGTGATTCTTGCCCTTTTTGGAAAAATATGCATACGTAGCAGTAATATGCATAAATTTGTAGAGTGGTATGCATGAATTAAATGTTATGTATGCATGAAAAAATGAATGCATTGTGAGTATGTGACGGACTGCGTTTCATTTTGGGGTTCGAAGTAATATGTATGGATTTGTAGAATGGTATGCATGAATTAGACGTTATATATGCATGAAAATGAATGCATTGTGATGTGACAGACTGCGTTTCTTTTTGGGGTTCGAAGTAATATGCATGAATTTGTTGAGTCGTATGCATGAAAATGAATGCATTGTGAAGCATATGACGGACTGCGTTTCATATTGTGTTCAAAGTAATATGCATTAATTTGTATGATGGTATGCATGAATGAGAGGTTATATATGCATGAAAATGAGTGTTTTGTAAAGCATGTGACAGACTGCGTTTCATATTGAGTTCGAAGTAATATGCATAAATTTGTTCGATGGTATACATGAAATTGTGAGTAAGTATGCATGAAAATAAGTGGCGATTTGCATGAAACTGTAAATTGTCAAGATTGAATCTCAATTTTCTTTTTCTTTTTGCAGGAGACATTCAAAGGTGATGGAAAGCCTTGGAGATTTCCATCCAACTTAATGGTATCGATTTATGTGGGCATTCGGGGACGAAAATAGAATCAACATAATGAAAAGAACTATATTCATCCAACGACTCGACCATTCATGTTCTGTCATGGATGAAACGTTATAAAAATCTGCATAAATTCACCTAGAATATAATATACATAAAAGATAATCAGAAAATAGGAAAACACAAAAATCGAATAAAACAAACGAAATGAGCAAAATTGCCCAAGAACAATGAACACCCATCCAAAATCAATTTTTATGTGTACACATCAGATTCATTCTAAGAAAAGAAACAATTGGGGTCAAAAGAAACATTTGATTGTAACGGTTTTGCCATTCTGATTCAGACATGCATGAAAAGTTCACAAGATGAGCATAAACACATAACATCATTAGCATTAAAGTGAAAAAGTCAAACATGACAGCGAAATGGGTGGAGAGAGAAAATATGAAGTTGAATTAAAAGAAGAGAAGTTTACAAAAATACCTTTAATGAGAGTAATTTTCTCATTTTTTGATTTATTTTTAAATGTTACTTAATGAAAAATGATGGTCATAAATCATCGAAATGAGTGGACGAGATCGGATCTCGTATCTCTTTTGAATCTAGGATCTCAAAAGATCTATTCCCTATATATATATATTCAGCGGATTAATGCCGCCACTCACTTGTCCCACTCGCAACAACTGCACAACTCTCAAATTAGGAGAAAAAAAATATAAAAACAAAAAAAGAAGAAGAAAAGAATGTTCATCCCAGTTAAAACCGCTGATGAGATTACTCGTTACTCGAAACGCAGTAATCCGGTTAGCAAATGGGCTTGTCAGAACCACCGTGTAAGAGGGGCCGGGATTCGGTCCAAAAGTCATGGTGGCTTCTAACTCTGGCGTGGCAAGACTGTTGGAAGTCTTCGTATGTCGTAGAGCGGACCGTGTTGGGCTCAGTTCGGGCCAAGTAGCGGAGAATTTCCTCGAAGAGAGACTCGTCGCATGGGATAGCCAAGGGACCGGTGTTGGTGAACCCGAACTCTTCCTCGGCCTGAACCAATAACTTCTTGAATACTGGGTGGTTCAGGTATCTGGTCCGGACCACGAAGCGTTTGCAACGGGACCCAACCGTGACTGCCACGTGGCCAGCTGGCACGTCATCGGGGCCCCCACGCGCTGTCATTGCGGCCTTCTTGCGCCAGCTCCGGAGCATCTGTCGGATCCGGACAATGTGGCGGATTTTCCTGCAGCCTGACATTTTCCGAGGAGAAGAATTCTGTATGCGTTGGTTTGTTTAGTTATTGAATTGAGAGAGTGGGAGGATTCAAATATGGAGCAGGGTTGGGTTATATAATGTTGAGAGAGAAAGGTGGACCCATACATGCTTTTGTTATTTCAATCTCGGACATTTTTATCCTGAATTCCCGTATTTTAGGAAAATATGCAAAAATAACTCTCAAGTTTAATGTTTGCAGTAAAAATGTCGTTGAAGTATGTTAGTGTTACCGGATAAAAATTCCCATATTCTTATATATCAATAATAATTGAGATAAAAAGCTACAACTATAATAAATAATAATGACGGAAATCGGAATTACTTTGTAAATAGTATTAGAGTATAATGTATTTAGTGTGTATAAAGAAGTTAAAAGGCAGTTATAAGTTGTTAAGAGTAGTTAGCAATCAGTTAGAGGCTGTTAAAGCCACGTCAGCAATTAGTTAGGCCACGTCAGCAATTCTGTTTGTTCTGAACTGTTCAATCGTCTTCTATATATAATGAAGAAAGAAGAGAAATAATATCATCCTTTCATTCATAGTTTTCATCTTGTTTTTCTTATCAATAAATAATAATTAATTTTTCCAATATGAAAACTCTTTTCATAAATAATCGATTAATGAATTAGGAAGTGCTGATGAGCCCCTCTATCTTTAATTATCCTGAATTGTCTAAGAAATTTTTGAAAATATATATTGATTAAAGTAGTGCATCGTGAATTAATTTATTGTAAAATTAATTTTGATTAATTGTATAACTGAAGAAAAAAGAATTAAATTAAAGTAATGTATAACATAAAAGAAAGTCATACTACTTACTAAAATCGGTGAAATACTGTTCACATATAGTTCGAAAACATATTCACTCTATGATCCTATAAAATGTCACATCTAGTGTGTAATTGGAGTTGCTCTAATCTGGTGTGTAATTGGAGTTGCTCTAATTACGTAATTTTATTCTAGACTTCTAATTCTCATAAAATAAGACGGGAGTATGATTCGAAATGCATGGTAGAATTCAATTTGACATTCGGTGCTTACCTTCTTTCTTTTTCTCTATGAATGAAGAAAATCCATGACACAATATGCAAATTATACGCTAAACTAATCATTCGTGCAGATTCGAGCACGTAATCCAAACTATATTGATATCATTCTACAGTAATATTCATTTCGTTAACTAGTTTATATGAAATATGAACTTCTTTTAATAGTTATTTTTGCACGTAAACAACTCATTAATAAGTAGTCCCTAATTGCTGTTGTATACTCGTATATATATTTAACCTAAATGTTAGATGCATCATTCGTTTTTGGTCTCAGCATTCGAAAGTGGATAGTCGTTCGCTTTCAGTTCAATCTTTCCATCTGTCTTAACTACTCAATAATGGAAATTCAACTTTATAAAAGAAAAAATAAATTAAAAAAAGTCGTCTAATTATAATTAATAATATATGCGGAATGGGTTGGACTCAACTTTCGATTTTTTTATGAGTTATTATATTATATTCTATACTTTAAATTGCCAGCTGCGCATTCATCATTTTTATAGAGTTTGGAAAACAAATATTATGGAGGGAGTATTATGGTATATAATCGGTTATATACTGATAGGTCATGTTTATGTGTGATAAGTAAATTTCGCAACTGCTAATTGATGTGTAAACTTAGTAAATTCCGCTATGTCAATTAGCAAAATTACATACAAAACGTAAATTATACTCTTTTCATCTTGCTATTACTGTCTCATTTAGTTTTGGTACAAATATTAAGAAAATTTATTTAAATGTGTATTTTATGAATTCTAAATATATTAAGAAACGAGAACAATTTTCGAGAAGTGGTTGGTGGAAAAATTGAAATTCATCCAAATTTTTGCAAAGCAAAGTTGAGGCAATCGATTTTTTTTAATGTTTGCTTTTTTATATTGTATTTTAACAAATAATCAAAAGTTTGTAAAAAGTTAAAAATCATAAATTTCTAAATTCAAACTGGAACAAAAATTGTGTGATATAGATTTTTGGAGAAAAAGAATGATAAAAATGGGAATGAGTTGTAAGTAGTAGGGACCCACTTCATTTTTTATTTAAAATAATTTTTTGTTATTTTAGGAAATAGGACAATAATAATGGAACAATACGATTAGAAAAGTATGACAATAATAGTAGAATGGAGGGATTAGTATACTAATCATGTATGATAAATACAAGGGGCATTTTTTACTGTAGCCACACAGTAGAAGTATACATACATATATAGCCCATCACTAAAAAAAACACAAATATAGTCATTTTGTCCTTATACGGCGCAGGGCCGATAAGGGCCGATGGAGGGCCGATGGAATCCATAGGCCCTCCAACCTTAAAAAAAAAAAAAAAAATTGAAAATTAAACAGGGCCGATGGCCCTGAAGTCAAAAAAGAAAAGAAAGGGTTAAAAGGGCATCGGCCCCCCCAACAAAAAAATAAATAAATAAATAAATAACAGGGCCATCGGCCCCAAGCATTAAAAAAAAAAAAAAAAAAAAAAAAAAAAAAAAAAAACAGGGTCATCGGCCCCCAAGCATTAAAAAAAATAAAAAAATAATAACAGGGCCATCGGCCCCAAGCATTAAAAAACAAAAAAAAAAATGAAAATTATGCAGGGCCATCGGCCCCAAGTATTAAAAAAAAAAAAATAATTTGGGATCTCAGCCCAAGTATACAAAAAAAAAAAAAAAATTTGAAAATCAAACAGGGCCATCGGCCCCAAGTATAAAAAAAAAAATTTGAAAATTAAACAGGGCCGATGGACTCCCCCATCGGCCCTACCATCGGCCCCGTTGGATAAAGACAAAATGACTACTTTTGTGTTTTATTTTAGTTATAGGCCAAATTTGTTTTTTATTTTTTGATTTTGGCTAATAGGGCATATTTCCACTAAATACAATGGTATAGTTGGATTATGAGTTTATGACTATTTGATATGACAATTCGGTGTCACTCTGATCGATACCATGTTCAAAATAAATAATTTCTTAATTGGCTGCAATCAGCTTCTAGATTGTAATTACTGCCACGATAACTATCTTAAGTTTTAACTCAACCAAGTCGAGCAATACATATAAACTTCAAATTGAGAAGTTCTGATTTCTGACAAAATCTTGAAAGAAATACATGGAATGATAAAAAGTTAGATGCCAATCCATTTGTTTCTTATTGTTTTGTTTTTAAAAGTTTAAGAGTTTACGAATATTCACGGTAATTTAGTAAAAGCCATCAATAATTTTTTACTGGCTCATCAATGTAATAAAAGACTCCAAATCTTGAAAAATTCTATCCTAGACCCGGTCCACAACTTAAGTTGTGGACCCGGTGGTTATAAAACATGTCACATAAGATGTTATTAAAATAAAAAAAACCAAAAAACACACAACTCTAATCCTACACCACAGGTCTACAAGACCGGGTCTAGGATAGAATTTTCCCCAAATCTTCATGTTGCGATCACTTTTCACTTCGTCTTCCAAGTTTTTTAAATTTTTTAATTTAATTTAATATTATTATTATTATTATTTTTTTTTATGATGAGGATTAGACATAATTGAGAATGTTCTACTCCAAATATGGTTTTTAACTTTTTTTTTAATTGCCTTGATCCCTGTAAATATGCATTTTTTTTATCACTGAAATTAAAAAAGTTGTTTCTTTTATATTAAAGTGTTATTTTAAGTTATGAATTAGAGAAGCCAACTTTAATATGACAATAATAATACGAAACAAGTGAACTTTAATAGGAGGAAATATGTATTAAATAATACTCCCTCCTAGTTTTAATGTAAGATGTTTTAGATTTTTAACTGTAGAATATATGATATTTTATAATTTATTACCTTATTTACTCGTATTCATTTAATAATTTCTCTTTATATCATTGTTAAATAGATTTTATGGTTTATCTTTTTTTCATTTATTTATCATTAATTAAGGTTCATTTAAGAATATATTTTTTATTAATTAGTGTGCAAAATGGTAAAAAGTCATACAATATAGATAAGAGCGAGTATAAAAAATTACATATTAAAGTTCGACTAAAAAAATTAACAATATCATATGAAATCCGAATTCCATTTTCGAGCAGAGCTAATCGAAAAGAGTGCGGTTGGTTAACAGCAGTAGCGTAAATGCTCGCCGTATTAAAAAAAACCCTTTCCAATAAAAAAAAACAAACTGTAATAAAATGAGCCGCTAGTACGGATAGACTGCAGCGAAGCAGCAGTGGTAGTTGGTTTTGGCCCTATTCCAAAAACAAATAAAGAAAAACTAGACATATTTTTAAAATATTTCTACGAATTATAACCCTAAACATCTGGCCACGACCCATATGAAAAACTGCCCCATAAATCCTTTTCTTTAAATCCTTAATTGATACACTATTTCTCGCAATATTAATTATGATTGGTGGAATACTACGTACACCAGGGCGTGACATGTGCCATTTTTAGTGGGAAACCTCGACATGAGATTATTCTTTTATTTGGGATGAGAATCCCAATCTCAGAAATCCTATCTCAATTATTTCATTAGTGTAAATCTAGATAATTAGGGTAGTAAATGAAAATTGAAACAGATATTTGGGTCCCTTTTCATTTGTTTTTAATTTTTGCAATTCTCAATTAAATTTCGTTAGTTTATGATCAATGTTATAGATAATGATGGGTTTATATAGTGAATATAGTGATTAAATGGTGAACAAATGCACGTAACTCTTATATTTTCAGCTTTAACTAATTATAGATTATTAAGTAAGAATAGAATTTTCCTAATGGCGCTGCTGGATTTCATATTTAAATTTGCATTGGATCAATTAAACTACCCCACTTATAATATTTAAGGATCATAACATTTATATCATTTGCTCAAATATTACTTCACACACACACACCCAATATACATAAATCAATACATTTATTTTTATATATTTTACTCTGCATAATTCTTATATTTATTTAGGGGTGAATTTGGTAGGAACTCATATTTATGTAGGAACTAGAACTTTGCATAATTATTATTCCCTCCGTCCCATTTGAAACAATCCCGTTTTCCTTTGCGGGACGTCCCATTTGAAACGACCCATTTCCAAAAAGGAAAATAACTTTCCCTAAAAATTACAATCTTCTCTCCGACTTTATCATATACTCTTATTATATTACTAATTTTCTCATTCCTACTTTATTAATTATCTGATATCTCACTATCTCACTCATCTACTGTCTCTTACTTTATCATCTACTCATATTTCATATTTTATCATCTACTTTCTTGATTCTCATGCCAGAAAGAAAGGAGTCATTTCAAATGGAACACGAAATATTTTTTTATGCTAATCCATGTATTTATAATGCATAAAACTCAATAACTTTACATTTTTGTCGTTTTGCATATAATGTACAAAGATTATGCATAATGAATCTTATACCACATATTTAATATGAGTTGTCCAATAATTAAATGAAAGGTGCATATTAGTTCCTAGTTCCCATCCAAAATACAGTTTCTACATGATCTACTCTCTCTGTGTATATGTTGCATGCCGACAAAATTAATCTAACATTATCCAATAATCCTCTACATTACGGCTTTGAAGACAAATAAATGCCTGACAAATCCATCAAATATTCTTCATCCATTTCTCCTTAGTTTGTACTCCCTTCGTCCCATTATTTATATCCCATAGGGACTTGGCATGAAGATTAAAGCGGATTGTGGAAAGGTATAAAGTAGTGGTGGAATGATATAAAGTGATAGTTGAAAGATATAAAGTGGTGGGTCCACCTATTTGGATGATTGTGGACTACTCATTTATATTGATTTTTGGAATGAGACATAAATAATAGGACAAACAAATGTAGCAAATGAGACATAAATAATGAAACGGAGAGAATATTTCGTACCATTAGATTAGGTGTTTCTTGTGTGTCAAGAAAAAAATATAGTAGTCACAAGTTGAGGTATGCATTGAATTAACCACAACAAAATTTCTTGAAGCTTCCCACATATTTGAGACAAGTCATATGCATTTATTCAATCTTTCCATTTACACGATTTCTTGACTGGAAAGAAATAAAACATTTCAGATTTTATAAAAATGAAGATCTTGTAAATATATTTGTGTGTATATTTCCCATATATATGATGATTAAGTGTGTAAATTTTAAATGTTCATTTGCCCATATGTAACTCTATAACTAAATGTCTTAAATCCTCATAATAATATACCTCTCATTCATGTTTTCTCCATTATTCTGTACATTCTCTCTAATTTATAGTACATTATCAGCACGTAGCTCTTCACAAAGAATAATCTTCCGCCGAATTTATAACCAAGGTACAATTTTCTAATCGACACCTACAAAGATTCATCACTTGACATGATTACTTAATTATTGTGGTGTTCTTTTAGTTCTCTCCTATTGTTTTGTGAATCACCTTGGCGGTTGATTGTTTACTTTCAATGCATCATGGAATAGTAAGTAATTCGGTGGTGAAAGTTTTGGAAGCAATAACAAAACTTATCAATTTCTGCACGCTTTTAAAAGCAATTAGATCATACATATTGCTTAAGTTATAAAGTATGACGTGAGTTCTTTTATTTGTGGATATAAGTGTCGCTTCGAATTTTTTTTTGGGTGCTTCAAGATGTTGGAAAATCTGTATTTAAATGCAGTATAGAGGAGTTTCTCAATTCCGATTTTCGGTGAGTGAAAAATAGCTTCTCGAAGTTTGTTGTACAAAGTGGTGGAGATAATATATCTTTTGAATTTGAAAGGAATTCTCCTTTGATGGACATGATTGTCTCCATTGATGGTCATGATTCTCTCCATGATTGAATGAAATTGGTCATGATGTGTCATCACCATTATGGTGATTGAATGACATTTCATCCTTCAAGGTGGTGTAGTCCCTAAAAATAGGAGTAGTAGAAATCATTTCATACACACTACAAACATTATTCATCTCATCTTCTAGCATTAGTTCTAAGTTCAAAGCTTGGTCCTCGCCATTCGTTTAACTCAAGCATTAATAAATTATGAAAAATACTTCGTATATATCTTGATGATACAGTAAAATTTCAATACAATAGTATCTTCGGGACCTGAAAAATATATTATTATAGGGATGTTATTATTAAATAGAGATTTATATATAAAAAATATAATATATTGATCCGGAGATGAGTATTAGGTCTAGAGGAGGAGAGAGGGAGAGGATGAATACACCTGATTGGAAGCTTTTTCTCAAACGCAAAGTTCAATTAAATACTGAGTTTTTCTACTGAACGGGTTCAGTGTAACGCCCCAATTTTCATAACTTTTTAAGGGGACATCACCACATGCATAAACTTCGTCATTATATTTAATTTTTAAATTAACTTTAATAAATCTTTTCATAAAAGGAAAATCCAGTGCAAAATTTCATAAACAGCGGAAGTCTTAAAAATAAAAGAACATGCGACTACTAGTTTTCGGAAAATGCAATGGAATGAAGGTGCTTAGTTTATAATAAAACTAAATTAATAATGTAAAAAGTTTCATAATTCCTTTTCCGTGTGACAATCACCGTCAGCCACCTCAAGCATCTGTCGGTCCATGATCTAAAAATGTGAATGTATAAGGGGGTGAGTACGGCTACTCAGTGGGGAATACACTTATCCAAACTATATAATATACCAATATATTATGAGAAATTAGAAGATGTAAGAATTACGTAGTCACACAGACTACCGAGTCAACTTCGACTCTTAACATTTAAAACGGATCAACTTCGATCGTTTCTTTTCATGACTGACATTAACTCATAAATATCGAGCATAAAATATAATAAGGATAAATGTACTGTAACAATACTTCCCCACCTTAACCTTTCGAGTGAGTAAAAGATGTATATCTAGTGATTAAGCTTTACGCATCTGTCCTATAATAAAACTTGACGTAATGATTTTTTTTGAAATGAAAGTCATGTATGCATTAATACAACATTTTCATAAGCAAACATATATATTGATTTAAGCACGTATGAAACTTCACTAGGACTATATTCCCATTTCATAAATACATGTGCTACAATATTTAATTATGCAATACAAGTTTAATACTATAACTTTAACAATTTCAAGGTAGTAACTTACTAACCCCAAACCAAACAAATTAATTACACCACGTTGACCACATATACATATATATATATATATATATACACACACACATATATGCTAAGTCATTCATAATATAAAACTAAAAGAAAATAATCCAAGTATAAAAATCATGAAAACACATATCCATGAATTCACTTCATAAATTCTAATTTTCTACATATATATATTTCTTAATAGGTCTAAATAATATCAGATTTGGTTTCATTTCAAAATAATAAGTCCTCTAAGAGTTATAACCAAAACAGTACATACTGCATCAACAAATGCGGTTTCTGACCTACTGACATTTAACTATAAGCTTCAGGAACTAAAAATATTTTAAAATTTTTAAGATTTAACATACATCTAGGGGACGTACGTAGAAATATCATGGCAAAATTCCAATCTCTATAGATAAATGACGACTTCAGAAAATACAGAATAGTTTCCACCAAAATCCAAATACGAAAATGCATGCTCCGACTGAGTACCCGGACATTTGTATTAAAGTGCTTTCATAAATATAAGTTAAAAATACGAAATAAATGTTTTTACAAATCCCTACGTGTGTGAATTATTTAGTAAAAAGAATCAAGTCAAAACCATTTTTGTGGAGTGAGATATAAACATTTTACTGTAAAGACCTTTTATAAACATTTTACAAATCCCTACCCAGAGAGCATGGTTTCTAAGTAGTGTAAAAGTAAAAATTAATTAAAAATATAAAGACCTTTTTAAAAATTCCCAAAATTTACGGAAATCTTAAAGAAATCTTAAATTGTATCTCAATAATTTTTCTGGAATTTTTGAAGTAGCTTCAGATCGTGTATTTAGCCTTGGAACTCTCTGCAAAAAAGGTAAAATTGCAGGACAAATTTATGTTCTCATGAAACTTAAACATTTTAACAACCAAAGAATTGACATAATAGAATCGATAAAACCACAACTTGCATTCACATGGATCTTGTCCTATTAGTCAAAGTTTTCCAAGATTTAAAAAAAATAATGAAAATAAGAACTAAGTTTTAAAAAACTTGGCAGAGAAGACTTACTTAAATCCCAAGAGTTGGAGGTACCATGAACAAGAAAAAAAAAACTTTGTGATCAGTTCTAGAGATGAGAAGATGAAGAACACACCGTATAGTTTTTTTCTTTTTTTTTTTTCTTTTTAATGAATGAATTCGTGTGTATCTTATGAATCTGGGAAACATATATTTATAAGATGTATATTTGGGCCAGGATAAAGAGATAAAATAATATAAGAAAAGATTATCATACTAATTCTCCACAACCCACAGTTAGCTAAAGACTTTTATAAGATTGAAATATTATTATATTATAATATATATAATTCTATTTGATTAAGAATTCCTAAACGAAATGTCACCCCTACTTGACAAAATTATATTTAAACACTCAAATTAAAGTTCTAACATATATATATATATATTATACACCACCTCAAAATAAAAAAAACGCAACCCTAATATATATGTGTTTATATATATAGATATATATAATATATATATAACCTCATGATCATGTTTATATCAAATAATTTAATCCTAAAGCGCGATTTATAGGACTTACCCACAAGATATCATGCATGAGATGCAAATGAATTTCTTATTTTATTTTAATTTTATCTTAAGGAAATTTCGTGGTGTTACAATCTCCCCTACTTATAAAATTTTCGTCCTCGAAAATTAATTACCTTTATCCGTAAGTTGTGCCTCTAAGTCATCTTCGGAGTTCTAAATGATCACTTCCAAATGTCTACATTATTTGGTTTCTTTTTCTGGTATTACTTTAGTCTAAAACATGGAAATCTCCTATCTCAAAACAATAACTTAGATCCCCTATTTTATTATTCGAATCAAATTAGTTGGATACCTTTGGGTTTCCTATTATCTTATCTGTTCTATAAATGGTAATCCTCTATTCGCCTGTTTCCTTATGTTTATCTTAAATCTTCTAATTATGCCGAAACATACTATAGTTTACTCTCGTTGGGTATCGAGCAGTACCTGACATGTTTTGAGTTGTATCTTCGTTGTCCTCATCTTGAGTCATTGAGAAAACTCGTGCATTTCCTAGTCTTCAACTATTATTTGTTGCCTTGTTGTTATGTGGACAATTAGTTGCAGTATGTCCCTCTTGGCGACAACGATAGCAAATAATTGTCCCTCTTAGGTTGTTGTCTGTTCTGTTGGTGTTGTTACCCAAAGTTTGTCTTTTGGGACATTGCCCACTCATGTGTCCAACCTCGTGGCAATAGTAACACTTGCCTTGTCCTTGTAAACATTCTCCATGGTAATTTCTCTGACATTTTGGGCAGTGCGGCCTTTCTTGTTGTGTTATTAATGCCCTTCTTCCATTTTTCTTAGGTCTCTTATCAAAACCTTGATCTCCATCCGTAGAGTCTTCCCAACGTCTCTTTCCATTAGCCTCCGACGATCTAGATGAGGGTCTATCAAGCTTCTTTCGTTTGGCGATTGCTTGGGCTTTCTACACCAACATATCAAATGTTGTAATCTCATGACCGGCTAATATACCACCTATTTCATCGTGCAGCCCGCTCTCGAAGATTTCCATCTTCTTCTGTTCGGTATCCACTAAGTCAGGTGCAAATTGGGAGAGATGAGTGAAGTGGCGCTCGTAATCCACAATTGATCTCTTCCCTTGTTTTATAGTCATCAACTCCACTTTCTTTTCCCGTCGAACAGATTCCGGGAAAAACTTATTCAAGATTTGTGTCTTGAAAAAGTCCCAAGTGATGTTCTGTTGCTGCCTGCCGCCATAGTCCTAAGCCGAGAATTCCACCATTGTCGCACGTCTTGAGCCAGCTAATACTCTTTGCGCATGTAACCTTTTGAGCGTCAGTACATCCTAGGTGTTCGAAGATTCGCTCCAGATCGACAATCCACTCCTCCACAAAAGTAGGTCCTTCGTTCCCTTTTAGAGTAGGGGGTGTCATTGTCCTAAAATCATTCACAATTGGATCTCCTCCTTGGCGTTGTGGAAACATTTCTCTCATAGCCTCCAGTAATTGTGCGTTGCTAAAGGTCTCTGGAGGGTTATTTCATGTCCCTCCACTACCATTGTTATTGGGTTGTCTTCTTGGAGGCATCTTCCTATTGTTCATATAAAACTCAATTATGTAAGACCTCTAGGTTCTTATTCCTAAGGTAACATTTTCGAGGACTTTAAATGTTTACATAATTTACTTGCATAAAAATCATGCTCATGACATGCTAGAAAAACATGCTGTCAATATTGTGCATCAAAATTAAATTAGTAAATCTTTCTTACCTTGTCCGCACGATGCTGTGGCAGTGATGATGGTCAATTTCCTGCATAACATGAAACAAGTCTACAGGAAGGTAGACCTACTCTGATACCAATCTGTAACGCCCCAATTTTCATAATTTTTTAAGCGGACGTCACCACATGCATAAACTTCGTCATTAGATTTAACTTTTAAATTAACTTTAATAAATCTTTTCATAAAAGGAAAATTCAGTGCAAAATTTCATAAACAGCGGAAGTCTTAAAAATAAAAGCACATGCGACTACTAGTTTTCGGAAAATGCAATGGAATGAAGGTGCTTAGTTTATGATAAAACTAAATTAATAATGTAAAAAGTTTCATATTTCCTTTTCCGTGTGACCATCACCATCAGCCACCTCAAACATCTATCGGTCTATGATCTGAAAATGTGAATGTATAAGGGGGTGAGTACGACTACTCAGTGGGGAATACACTTATCCAAACTATATAATATACCAATATATTATGACAAATTAGAACATGTAAGAATTACGTAGTCACACAGACCTCCGAGTCAACTTCGACTCTAACATTTAAAACGGATCAACTTCGACCATAAACATGTGTACCGATCAACTTCGATCCCGGTCAACTTCGACCATAAACCTTTATACCGATCAACTTCGATCGTTTCTTTTCATGCCTGACATTAACTCATAAATATTGAGCATAAAATATAATAAGGATAAATGTAGTGTAAGAATACTTCCCCACCTTAACCTTTCGATTGAGTAAAATATGTATATCAAGTGATTAAGCCTTGCGCGTCTGTCCTATAATAAAACTTGACTTAATGATTTTTTTTTGAAATGAAAGTCATGTATAATACAACATTTTCATAAGCAAACATATATATTGATTTAAGCACGTATGCAACGTCACTAGGGCCATATTCCCATTTCATAAATACATGTACTACAACATTTAATTATGCGAAACAAGTTTAATACTATAACTTTAACAATTTCAAGGAAGTAACTTACTAACCCCAAACCAAACAATTACACCATGTTGACCACACATATATATATATATATATATATATATATATATATATATATGTTGGGTTATGAGTCAGTAGGAGATACTCAGAAGCTAATGGGTTAAAATAATATTGGGGGAAATTGTAGTAGTACTATGGAATTGAAGATCCCAAAACCCAGCTGATATCAGTAGTGTAGTGTCGATAGGACTAGATGATGTATAGGCTAGACTGTTTTTATTTTATTTATCCTTCTGTCTATGTCCTGTACGGGGTAAAATGTTGGATTGATCTTCTGTCGAAGTTACTTTCCAGAACCCCACGTCATTAGTGGTATTGCTTGCGTTCTTAAGTCATCAGCTGATCTTCGCCTCAGTAGAAGACATCTCATCAGCTGACAGACATCAGTAGAAGAACTCAATGCAAGCTCAGTACCTTCTCAGTCATCAGCTGACTATACTCAGGAGAATATCTCTTGTCATCCGACTCAGACGAAGAAGACAGAGACTGCTTAAAGTCTACTGTATCCTACAGGAAACGACCCAGTTGTTCAAGTCTTTTCAAAAGTCAGCAGAAGACCATACAAGGATTAGGGAGAGTCAACTCCGATGTCTGAAACATCTCACCTACCACAAACCTTGACCAATGAGAAGCCGCCAAACCATATCTGCTCTGACCAACTAAAGCTGCTCTCATGTACAGTGTCTAACAACTCTGCTGCAACAATTCGAATTTATGGCCGTTTTCTTTGGAAGCTTGTGACACGTGGCTTCGTCGTCTCCAACGGACATATGCCTAGGTCACAACTATAAATAGAGAAGAAATCCGAGCTTCACGCACGGGATATCAAGGGAAAAACGCTCAAGCTTTCAAACGACTCTAGCGCATTCAAGATCAATCCAGCGAAGAACTTGCCCAATAGAAAATCATTAGTTCTTCTCTCTAGATTTCTTTAGATCCCTCTTCTCTAGCTTAGCTCATTGCCAAATCCATAGCTTAGAAATTCGAAAGAGTTCACTTTTAGTGATTGTTCTTATTGTAAGAACTCCTTCCTAGTTCGAGATTATCCCCTCCTCTTCAAACTTAGGTTTGAATTGTAAAGTCGCTAAGGACTATAACTTAGAAGGGTCTGTCCAGCGCGCAGATTCCCTGCTGAGGCTTGCTCAGATAAATCAATAAGACCTCCTGTTCAGCAGAACCGTGGACGTAGGATCTTGCGTATCCGAACCATGTTAAAAATTGCTTGTGTTATTTACTGTTTTGTTGCATTGTATACAAATTGATTACAAAATCATAACTTTGCATAAAACGTATTTCAAAGCGCACTACCGAAAATACTTTATCTTGCGAAAACACGTTTTCAAACTGAGACAAATCTCCGGGCCCCACACTCTTATCCGCACAACGTCTGTGACTAAGTTTCAAAGTACTGACAAAAGTCAGTAGGAGAGCTCAGTAGTTGGCACACTTCTGACCCGCGATCAAAGGTTACTATTTAACACTGTTCATCAGTTGCAACCTACAGCTCAACTGTCCTTCGCGTTTGAGAAAAGAAACTGTGATCAGGTGTATTCACGCCCCCCTCTGCACCTGACTATCGTCTCCGGACCAACAATTGGTATCAGAGCAATGGTGTTCTTCTGATCATCGGGTCTGTAACTACTGGTCTACTCAAACAGATCCTAAAAACATTTTTCACTGCACAAGCATCTCTTCATACATCCTTATACTCTTACCCATAATGTCTGATATGTCAGGTATTCGGATGGTACCGATGTTCTCATTAGAGAACTATATGGTTTGGTGTGTGAGAATGGAGGCGCACCTCACATCGCTGCATGACAGCATGACGGACGTCCTTGAGACAGGACCCATCATTCCCATGATCGACAGTATACAATTTGCTGCTGCAGGAGGTGTAGGGGTACAGACTGGTGCAAAGGTCGCAAAAGACAAATCTGCCTTCACACCGGAGGAGAAAAAGCTGCACAACCTCGACCGAGTTGCACGTAATGCTATCCTGACAACGCTCAGCGATTCACACCTCGGGAGGGTGCAAGACTGCAAAACGGCAAAAGAACTTTAGGTTGCCCTTGCTGTACTGAGCCAAGGAACCCCGCAGATTAAGGAAAATAAGCTCGAATTAGAGCTTCAGAAGTTCGACACCCTTGCCATGGAGCCCAACGAGACCATTGACGAGCTAAGCGTCAGATTCACAAATCAAATCAATGTGATCAACGGGCTGGGGAGGACGTTCACCAACAAAGAGATGAACACAAAGATCCTAAGAGCGCTACCTCGACAGCAGTGGCTACCTTTTGCTACTTATTTACGTCGCTCAGATCTTAATGCTCTAACTCCTGATGTTATCTTTTCAGAACTAAAGAGGGAGGAATTTGAGCATAGCCTACCCCAACGATGTTCAAGCGCTCCAGCTGACACTCAGATTGATCATGCTTTTAAAGCAACAGTCAGCAAAACTGGAGTCAAACCAATTTCTTCAAGCAAAGCAGTAGCCACAACAGAAGGAAAGTCCTCTGAGACCTCTGCTACTGACCAACTTGCTCTTATGGCTCTCAAATATCAAAGAGAAAAGGAGAGAGTCAGAAAGCTGAAGAAATATCACAGAGATTCTTCCTCAGGTAAGAAAGATTATCAAAAAGGGGAAGAATCTAAACCTTCTACTGACTGCAGGAACACAGAACCTGCTGCTAGTCCATCCAAAGACTCGGCTGGAAAAGGCAGCAGATCATTTGTCTGTTACAAGTGCAAGAAGGAGGGACATTATCAGTACGACTGTCCTGAACTCTCACCTGCTCAAAGAGCAGAACGGCAGGCCAGACGTGAAAAAATTGTCCGAAGGAGGCAGGCCTACATAGATGGAGAGATATCCGATGACTCAACCGAGGAAGATACATTCATGTATTCTTCTGAAGACGAAGCTGCATTTGTTGTCATTGAGATCGGAGAAACAGATCCTGAAGAAAATGCAGAATATTGTCTGATGGCCGGAGAAGAGGTTGAGGTAAATTCTAAATTTAATATAACCTCTTCTTCTCACAGCACACACGACACATGCTCGGTCACAGATGAGCCTCTAGACGTGGTACAAGCCTATGATAATCTACTAGAGGAGCAGATTCAGCTGAGCAGAGAGTTCAACAGAACCATTCAGGAACTGGAACAGGTAAAGGTTGAGAATCAGAGACTTTCTTTTAATTGTCAGGTCTTTACTGAGTCTGAAAATCTTGTTGTGAGACTCAAGGAAGAGATTAAATCTCTTATGACTAACTCTCAGCTTCAAGAAACTCAGATATCTGTTCTGACCAAAGATAATTCTGAGAAAGATATTGAGACAGCTCGACTCAGTCAGAAGCTCGCAGAAGTTGAAAAGGATTATGAGTCACTTCGAAGAAGTGATGAAATTTGGCGAGGACTGATGACTGAACAGTACCTAGGAGCTAAGGAGAAGTTGGAAAGCATGCTTAGAGGTCAAAGGCCAATAGCCATGAAAGAAGGACTTGGCTATACTCACGAAGCTTCCACTTCAACGTCAAAAAGCTCATAAATGCTGGCTGATAGGTTCGTCAGAGGAAAGGTTCAGGCTACTGACTCAACACCTCAGGCGAAGAACAAACAGAAGATAATAGCACCTCAGCCGAGCAACAAGAAGCAACTGACCAGAGGTTCCAGCCCCAAGACACCACGATCAAACTCAGGGGAAACCAAGAAGGTCAGGTGGGCAGAGCAGTACAGTGAACCACTATATGAACATCCAGCTCAGTATGGTTCGTACTACTATGAGCCCAGGGTCAGGAGAAACACAAAGCATCAGAAGAAGAAAGCTCCTGAACCCAAAACAGCCAGAAAGTCAGTATCTCCAAGTCCTGTGGAGAAGAAAGCTGACAAGGTTCAGAAGAAGAAGTCTCAGACTTCTAAGGTCCCTAGACAGATATGGGTTCCGAAATCACCCACTAACATGTAAGGACCCAACTGAACCAAAGGGTACCTAAAAATGTTTCTGTTTTGCAGGTGCATAAGGACCCTTGGATTGTGGACAGCGGCTGCTCAAGACATATGACTTATCAAAAGAGCCTGCTGACCAATTACGTACAAGAAGATGGTCCCAGAATTGAGTTTGGTGACAACTTAAGAGGCTATACAAGGGGATACGGAACACTGAATATTGGGACTGCCTTAGTTCCAAGAGTAACATATGTTGAAGGACTTCAACATAATCTCCTTTCTGTCAGTCAATTCTGTGACAATCTGAATAGAGTTATCTTTGACGTTGGTTTCTGTGATGTTGTTGACAAATCTACAGGGAAAATAGTGTTATCAGGCTCGCGGAGGAAGAATATCTACGTTGCAAACTGCAAAACCGCAGAACCTGAGGCTTGCTTGCTTGCACAGACAAAATCTAGTGACAAGACAGGATGATTATGGCACAAGAGACTCAGCCACCTGAACTTCAAGACTATGAACAAGCTAGCCAAGAACTCTAAAGTCAGAGGACTGCCCAATGAATCGTTTATCAAAGACAGAAATTATGAGGCATGTTTGAAGGGTAAGCAGACAAAGAACATCAATCCACCAATTTCGTCACCTTCCACTGATGGAATCCTTCAACTGCTGCACATGGACTTATTCGGGCCAGTCTCTCCAGTGACTATAAGAGGCAAGAAGTATGCCCTCATCGTTATTGATAATTATTCTAGATATACGTGGGTTATCTTTATAGCCAACAAATCTGATGTCATGACTGAGTTGCCAAAGCTGCTGAAGAACCTCAGCATGGAAAATGACATCAAGATACAGAGAATTCGCTCAGACAGAGGAACATAATTTCTCAACTCAGTAGTTAAGGAATACTGCGAAAAGGAGGGAATTAAGCATGAGACATCAGCAGCTCGCACCCCTCAGCAGAATGGACTTGCTGAACGTAAAAATAGAACACTCAAAGAAGCAGCAAGAACGCTCCTAGCAGACTCTGGACTACCCTCAAAGTTCTGGGCTGATGCTACTGACACCGCCTGCTATACTCAGAATCGCTCACTGCTTACACAACAACACATGAAGACACCCTACGAACTATGGAAAGGGAGAATTCATTCTATTTCTCATTTTCATATTTTTGGTTGTCCGTGCTTTATCCACAATAATGGGAAAGATCAGTTGAAGGTCTTTGATAGCAAATCTGATCAAGGAGTATTCTTAGGATACTCTCGAGTCAATAAAGCCTTCAGAGTCTTTAACTATCGGACTCTTTGCGTGGAGGAAAGCCCTCATGTTGTATTTGACGAGTTTGTTACTGAGAACAGGAAATCTTCAAAGAAAAATACTGAGGATGTCGGCCAGCCGGCCTACAGAGATCTCGCACTAAACGACAAAGCTGAAAAGATCCAGCATTGTTGGGATGATGAGTCAGACGATGAAGAAATACAGACTCAACCAACAGGCGATGTAGCTGACCTGGTTGATTCTAATGAACAGAATTAATAGTAGGTAACAACGGTCGATGAGGAAGCCCCAGTGGTAACTGAGACCTCTACTGAGAATATAAACTTAGGGGGAACGACTGATGTTCCTGAGCGAAATGCCCCTGAACCTGGAAACTCAGTAGATCCTAACCTTCTTAATGAACTAATGCAATCGCAGAACAATACAAGTGAAATGCCTAAAACACTTACTGACTGTGCAGAAGTAGTATCAGAAGAAGAAGCCAGACTCAGACGTTCATGGCTCGACGCTCATTCTTCAGATCTTATTATTGGAGATCCATCAGCAACTATCAGGACAAGATCTAGACTAAGTCAAGGAGAATGCTCACTTTAATCTTGTTTTTTGTCTACAGAAGAACCTCAGTCAATAGAGGACGCACTCAACAATGCTGACTGGATCATTACCATGCAAGAAGAGCTGAACCAGTTCGTTAGAAACAAAGTTTGGGAGCTTGTTGATAGACATAGACATCAGCACGTGATTGGTACTAAGTGGGTCTTCAAGAACAAGCGTGATGAAAACAACGTCATTGTCAGAAATAAAGGTCGACTAGTTGCCAAGGGATACTGTCAAGCAGAAGGAATCGACTTTGATGAAACGTTCGCTCCAGTCGCCAGATTGGAAGCCATTCGTCTTTTCCTAGCTTATGCAACACATCAAAGATTCAAAGTATATCAGATGAATGTAAAGTCAGCTTTTCTGAATGGCGTACTGAAGGAAGAAGTCTACGTGGAACAACCGCCCGGCTTTCAGCAGGGACATCAGGTGTACAGACTTAAGAAAGCTCTGTACGGGTTAAAACAAACACCCAGGGCTTAGTACGATACCCTATTAGACTTTCTACTTCAGAAAGGTTTTCAGAAGGGGACAGTAGATCGCACCCTATTCAGCATAAAGTCAGGAAATGACATTTTACTGGTGCAAATCTACATGGACGACATCATTTTCGGATGCAGAAACGTGACTATATGTCAACAGTTCGAGAAAATGATGAAGGAGAAGTTCGAGATGTCCATGATGGGCGAAATGAATTATTTCCTTGGATTCCAAGTCAAGCAATCACCTGAAGGAATATTCATCAATCAAGCCAAGTACACTCGAGATCTCCTGAAAAGATTTGGCTGCGACTCGAGCAAGCCAGTCAAGATCCCTATGAATACTAATTTCAAAATCGATCTAGACAAAGAGGGAGCTTCGGTTAACTCAACTGATTATAGAGCTATTATTGGCTCCTTATTATATTTAACAGCAAGCAGACCTGACATAACTTATGTTGTAGGTGTATGTTCAAGATTTCAGGCGAATCCCAAGTGAAGTCATCTAGACTCAACAAAGAAGATTCTGCAATATCTGAAAGGAACACCTGACGCAGGGTTATGGTATCCTGCTGATGATAATCTTATACTAACAGGTTATTCTGATGCTGATTATGCAGGATGCAGGATAGATCGAAAGTCAACTTCTGGAACGTGTCAGTTCCTAGGCAGCAAGCTGATATTTTGGTTTTCAAAGAAACAGCATTCATTGGCAACGTCCACTACTGAAGCTGAGTACATGGCTGCTGGAAGTTGCTGTGCCCAGATCCTTTGGCTTCGACAACAACTACGAGACTATGGTATATCTCAGGATGAAGTGCCCATCTACTATGACTCCACCAGTGCTATTGCTATAACTCAGAATCCATTTCTCCATACGAGATGCAAGCATGTGGATATTCGACACCACTTCATCAGAGACCATGTCGAGAAGAAGGACATCAGAATGGAGAAAATCCATACTGACAAGCAAAGGGTAGACATACTGACCAAACCACTAGCTGAGAACAGATTCAGAGAATTATCAGTTGAGCTGGGTTTACTGGATCCTACTGAATCTTATCAGTAGAAGCACAACAATTGATATCAGTAGAAGCCAACTACTGATGATAACAATTGGTGTCAAGTGCAGAAATCAGTACGACAGGTCAGAAGACTCAGTACTTGATTCAGTCGGGTGAATCGGACAAGATACGCAAGGGGGGGAACGTGTCTATCAGCACATCCTTTGTCCTCTTGAGTCAAAACGGTAACCAGGTGATCGTAAAATCAGCTGAAGAGGTTTGCGTAGTTTTATGTACTTAACATTATCAGAAGCATGCTTGCATTTATTATATCAGTCGCTTGCACAGTAGTTAATGAGCATTTATTTCCCGCCATTAGTCCTTTAAGGTTTAAGTCAGTAGGAAACCGTTTTCATTTAAAAGGCTTAGACTTTAATGCTGCCTGCAGCGTATTTAATGCATGTCTTCTCAACTTACCTTACTGCGCATATGCCTACGTGGGTCTAGGTGAGAGGCGGCTTGTGTAATCATTCCTTTTATAACATCAAATCTCAGCCGTCATTTTAAAAAACGAGATTAAGTTTCAGCCGTTCGATCAAAACCGCATGATATGCAAATCTCATAAAATCTCGTGCTTACATCTCTAACTGCGTCTGTTCGCCATTTTCACATTTCAAGAGCTTTTGCATTCATTTTTCTTTCAAACTCCTGTGTTCCTAAATTGCTCTGCATTATTTCCAAGCTCTCCGTTATTTGGTAATTTTCTTGAATCTTGCTTTAAAACTCCACTAACTTACACTATTTTCAAGTGCTAACGAGTTTTTCACAGATATTTATGGCGACCGTGATGACCCCACCAAACATCGACGAGATCATCATGTCTCGTATTCAGTTCGAGCCGACGATGGTTCTGCACCAGGTGGAACTTCTGTTTCTTAAGCCCGTCTTCACGGCTCTCGAGACTTCCGGCCTTGAGCTTCTTGTCGCCAAGCACCCCAAAGCTTATTTGCCTCGACAAGTTGCGGAGGTATACTAAAATTGGAGATCCGATGAGGATACAGGCGTGGAGATGTCATGTTTCTCATACTGAAGGAAGTGATCCCTCAGACTTAGGAAGCCAGTCATCATGTTATCGATCTCCAAGCCGCCGTAGAATTGACTTTTGATCTTCCGGCTCGAGGAGTCTCACCTATTGGATATAAGGAGAAGGAGATTCACTCCTATGTCCAGAGGTTCTGCGGCAGAGACGACATTGTTTTCAAGTCAGCGCTGCCGAAGAATTAATTGCTATCAGAATACCGCGGGCTCGCCTACATCGTAACTCATATTCTTACGAGCTCCGCTGGTTCATTTGATTAGCTATCCAAGCCTCGACTCCAACTGATGATGATCATAGATGACGGAGTCCGAGTCAACTGGACTGATTTTTATGTGAATGAGCTTAAAGCTCAGGCTCAGAAGTTCGCAGCCACACCCACAGGAGAGAGGAGACTTATTAGTGTGGGAAAGCTGCTGTACGAGACGAAGATGTCCGTAATAATCGAATAATCTGTATCGAATCTCTCAGCCTTTGCTGATTCGAGATACTTTGACAGCAAGCTCATCAAATTCAAGACTAGAGCCGCTGCTGAAAAGTCTATCGAACGAGGGCCACTTAAACCGAAACGTGTCACATCTGACTTGCCCCCTCGTGCCGACCCACCCAAGAGGAAGAGGCTCAGCAAGACTGGACCTTCTGAGGTTCCAGCAAAACCTGCCTCTCCTCCACCCACTCAGGAGGAACCAATACTTGATGCGGACACTGGCATAGAAGGTGCCACCTTGAAGGACAAGGTCTAGCGCATCAGTTCTGAAGAGACCCAGTCGGACACTGTCGGACCGACTGAGGAAACTTCCTCTGAATGGACGACCATGCAGTCGACCCGCCTCCGAGCCATTGGAGAGGTCACTGCTCAGATCCCCAAGATTGCCGACCACAGGGATCTGGTCGAGATTGCTATAAGGGTGAGGACTCAGATGCTACTGAGATTCCTCGGCTGGGACGTCCTCGAGGAGCTGATTAGGACGGAGTCAGCTTTGTCCCTACTGACAGAAGAACAGAGCTTGCAATCAGCCATTGGGTTTGGGGAACCCGCTGATCTAGCGTCATTCGAGGATCTTCGCGTTGCTATGCTCTATCTACTGAGCTTATAATCCCCAGAACCTGTCAATAGCCCTTCGCCTCCATCTCATCACGACAACGACGACAATGATGATGATGATGATGACATGGATTAGGCACCACCCAAGGAAGCAGATTTGGGAGGATCTGCAGATGGTAACACTCCCCACGAGCAGAGTAAATCACCACCATCTTCTACATCAGGTGATGCCCCGGTTGCCTCGAAGCCGAGTCGAGCGCAACAACTCGCAACATCTGAGCAGAGGCTCGGGACCAGCAGCTATCAGATAAAACCTATTGGTTCCGTGACCTCCAAGTCAGTCAACAAAGCCATCAGGCGACAGGGAGACAAGAATCGTCTCCTTGCCAAGGACGTACATCTCAAATGGGCTCAGTACACTAAGGCCCAGAACGAGAAAGTTGACCGACTTGCAGCAGAGGTAAAGAAGGTCTTAGAAGCTCCTACTCCTTCTCTCAATATTCAGGAGATAGTCGAGACCGCCCTCGCAGCTCAGAAGGCGGACTTAGCCGCTCAGAGTCAGCAGCTCCTACTCTCTCAGCAGACATCATTCTCTGAACAGCTGACTTAGAGTCTTGCGGCAGTCCAAGCCACAATGGACGAGCGCAACAAAGTGGCCTTCTCCTGCCTTCAAACAGCTATAAAACAACAGGTGGAGGCCCTCAAGCTTATTAAGAAGGAGATGACAGAATCTCATGATCAGTCTCTCCTACAACTGAGACAGGAGTCCGCAGCACAAATCAAACACATACGTGCTGACCAGGAGAAAGACTGGGAGCACTACTGCGACGCTGTCAACGACTTCGAAACAACCGCCACCTCCTTTAAGAATATATGCTACAATTTGGAGAAGGAGGTAATTGCCATCCGCACTCGCCTCTCCCTGGCTGATGATGCCAAAAAGGGGGAAGGAGTAGAGGAAGAGGAGAAAGCTGAGGCGGATCAGGCTCAGGCGGAAGGAGGACCAGAAGTCCAAGCAATTACTAAGGGGGAAGGTTCAGCTGTTCAAGCTGGAACCAGCTCAGTACCCCCTTCCCAAATCGTCCAAATCCTATCTGTCCAAACGACTGTGGTTGAGCTAACTGTTGAATCCTCAGCTCAACATATCGAGGAGGCCGTACAGTTCGTCGACCAAGAGGATGAGCCACTGCCACCGCAAAGGCCGAGGAAGGAGATTACCACTGAAGCTACTCCTCCATCTTCCCCGACGCCTAAGTTCAAATCAAAGGCGGAGCAGGAGGCATTTGATCAACGTGTTGCTCAAAAACTTCAAGATGAACTCGATTATGAGCAACAGATCGAAGAAGAAGCAAAGAAGCCTAAGAAGCCTATTGGCAGAATCGCCAAAAGCAAAGCCAAGAAGCTCCTGGATGAAGAGAAGAGAAAAGCTCAGGAGGAGCTGGCTAAAGCTTCTGCCACTGAAGTCCTACCCTTGGCTCAGAGTACTGATATTCCTACAGTCACTCCAGAGCAAGAGGCAGAGGATAGAGCCACCTAGGAGGATACGCTGAAAGGACTGAATCTCCGGAGAGGAGATAGTAGATCAACACCCTCTAGAGAAAAGAAGAGATTGGAAGATCTGGCCAAGATCATAGAGATGACTGACAAGATGGCCAGTGAACAAGTCGTAGATTGGAAGAGACAAATTCCAAGGTCATCCAAGTTCTACAGGAGAGGCGCTCCCAAAGGAACTTATCTGAAGAAAACCCCTTCTCCTCATGTAGACAAATGGGTACCTTTGGAGCTAAATGAGCAATGGGAGGAACTGAAGGAGGAATTCATCAAGGGATACTATGTATGTGGTTTCTATCCTTCTGGGATCCCGGCTGATCAACTGTTCAACGAATTTATTCATCAGTATAATGCCCGACTCAGAGCTCAAATTCTACTGATCCTAGAGAAGGAGATGCTACCTCTCAGAGCCCCTGCATTCAGACGCATCCCTCCTCCAAGGACGACTCGTGGCGTATTATGCACGAAGGAGATAGAAGACGAGATCAAAGCAGCAGCTTATCACCATGACCTTAGTTCTGATCTACCTGCTGATCTCGAGGAAATCCAAACTCTGCGCGCAAAGATCTATAAATACTATGGTTTGGACCCTCCAGTTGATAGGTCTGCAGATTTCAGGAGCAGAACCAAGAAGTTCAGACGTCAGCAATAATCTTCTGATCCTTTCCTTATTTTGTATAGAGATAGGAACCTTGTAATGTACTTGCTCATATATACCAGTTCCTATTTCTAGCCAGACAATTACTCATTGTCTTACGGCCCTCCTTTTTGTTTTTGTTATCACAACTGATCACTGAAGTGATCTGACACACACTCACACATAACCGTTTCTCTGATTTTGCCTATCTCTCACTGCTGACCTCATGAGTTAACTGATTCAGTTTTACTGAAGTCTTAGGGGGAATTGTGTTGTATCATCTAGAGGTTTTGGCATCATCAATTAGGGGGAAATTGTTGGGTTATGAGTCAATAGGAGATACTCAGCAGCTAATGGGTTAAAATAATATTGGGGGAAATCGTAGTAGTACTATGGAATTGAAGATCCCAAAACCCAGCTGATACCAGTAGTGTAGTGTCGATAGGACTAGATGATGTATAGGCTAGACTGTTTTTATTTTATTTATCCTTCTGTCTATGTCCTGTACGGGGTAAAATGTTGGATTGATCTTCTGTCGAAATTACTTTCCAAAACTCCACGTCATCAGTGTAATTGCTTGCGTTCTTAAGTCATCAGCTGATGTTCGCCTCAGTAGAAGACATCTCATCAGCTGACAGACATCAGCAGAAGAACTCTATGCAAGCTCAGTACCTTCACAGTCATCAGCTGACTATACTCAAGAGAATATCTCTTGTCAGCCGACTCAGACGAAGAAGACAGAGACTGCTTAAAGTCTACTGTATCCTACAGGAAACGACCCAGTTGTTCAAGTCTTTTCGAAAGTCAGCAGAAGACCATACGAGGATTAGGGAGAGTCAACTCCGATGTCTGACACATCTCACCTACCACAAACCTCGACCAATGAGAAGCCGCCAAAGCATATCTGCTCTGACCAACTAAAGCTGCTCTCATGTACAGTGTCCAACAACTCTGCTGCAACAATTAAAATTTATGGCTGTTTTCTTTGGAAGCTTGTGACACGTGGCATCGTCGTCTCCAACGGACATATGCCTAGGTCACAACTATAAATAGAGAAGAAATCCGAGCTTCATGCACGGGATATCAAGGGAAAAACGCTCAAGCTTTCAAACGACTCTAGCGCATTCAAGATCAATCCAGCGAAGAACTTGCCCAATAGAAAATCATTAGTTCTTCTCTCTAGATTTCTTTAGATCCCTCTTCTCTAGCTAAGCTCATTGTCAAATCTATAGCTTAGAAATTCGAAGGAGTTCACTTTTAGTGATTGTTCTTATTGTAAGAACTCCTTCCTAGTTGGAGATTATCCCCTCCTCTTCAAACTTAGGTTTGAATTGTAAAGTCGCTAAGGACTATAACTTAGAAGGGTCTGTCCAGCGCACAGATTCCTTGCTGAGGCTTACTCAGATAAATCAACAAGACCTCCTGTTCAGCAGGACCATGGACGTAGGATCTTGCGTATCCGAACCACGTTAAAAATTGCTTATGTTATTTACTGTTTTATTGCATTGCATACAAATTGATTACAAAATCATAACTTTGTATAATACGTATTTCAAAGCGCACTAGCCAAAATACTTTATCTTGCGAAAACACGTTTTCAAACTGAGACGAATCTCCGGGCCCCACACTCTTATCCGCACAACGTCTGCGACTGAGTTTCAAAGTACTGACAAAAGTCAGTAGGAGAGCTCAGTAGTTGACACACTTCTGACCCGCGATCGAAGGTTACTATTTGATACTGTTCATCAGTTGCAACCTACAACTCAACTGTCCTTCGCGTTTGAGTAAAGAAACTGTGATCAGGTGTATTCACCCCCCCCTCTACACCTGACTATCGTCTCCGGACCAACAATATATTATTTCATTTAATTTATCCTCCATTAATTTATTTAAACTAGGTTTTAAGCTTGATGCTAAGTCATTCATAATATTAAACTAAAAGAAAATAATCCAAGTATAAAAATCATGAAAACACATATCCATGAATTCACTTCATAAATTCTAATTTTCTACATCTAAATTCCTTAATAGGTCTAAATCATATCAGATTTGGTTTCATATCAAAATAATAAGTCCTCTAAGAGTTATAACCAAAACAGTACATACTGCATCAACAAAGGCGGTTTCTGACCTACTGACCTTTAACTATAAGCTTCAGGAACTAAACATATTTTAAAAATTCTAAGATTTAGCATACATCTAGGGGACATACGTTGAAATATCATGTCAAAATTTCAATCTCTATTGATAAATGACGACTTCAGAAAATACAGCATAGTTTCCACCAAAATCCAAATACGAAAATGCATGCTCCGACTGACTACCCGGACATTTGTATTAAACCGCTTTCATAAACATAAGTTAAAAATACGAAATAAATACTTTTACAAATCCCTACGTGTGTGGATTATTTAGGAAAAAGAATCAAGTCAAAACCATTTTTGTGGAGTGAGATATAAACATTTTACTAAGCCCTACCCAGAGAGCATGGTTTCTCGTTAGTGTAAAAGTAAAAATTCATTAAAAATATAAATACTTGTTTAAAAATTCCCAAAATTTTTAGAAAGGTTAACGACATCCTAAATTGTATCTCTATAATTGTTCTGAAATTTTTGAAGTAGCTTAAGATCGTGTATTTAGCCTTGGAACTCTCGGCAGAAAAGGTATAATTGCAGGAAAGATTTATGTTCTTATGAAACTTAAACATTTTAACAACCAAAGAATTGACATAATAGAATCGATAAAACCACAACTTGCATTCACATAGATTTTGTCCAATTAGTCAAAGTTTTCCAAGACTTAAAAAAAAATAATGAAAATAAGAACTAAGTTTTAAAAAACATGGCAGAAAAGACTTACTTAAATCCCAAGAGTTGGAGGTACCATGAACAAGAAAAAAAAAACTTTGTGATCAGTTCTAGAGACGAGAAGATGAAGAACACCGTATATATTTTTTTCTCTTTAATGAATGAATTCGTGTGTATCTTATGAATCTGGGAAACATAAATTTATAAAATGTATATTTGGGCCCGGATAAAGAGATAAAATAATATAAGAAAATATTATCATACTAATTCTCCACAACCCACGGTTAGCTAAAGACTTTTATAAGATTGAAATATTATTATATTATAATATATAATTCTATTTGATTAAGAATTCCTAAACGAAATGTCACAACTACTTGACAAAATTATATTTAAACACTCAAATTAAAGTTCTAACATATATATATGATACACCACCTCAACATAAAAAAAAACGCAAGCCTAATATATATGTGTTTATATATATAGATATATATAATATATATATAACCTCATGATCATGTTTATATCAAATAATTTAATCCTAAGGCGCGACTTATAGGACTTACCCACAAGATATCATGCATGAGATGCAAATGAATTTCTTATTTTAATTTAATTTTATCTTAAGGAAATTTCGAGGTGTTACATTCAGTACCAGATAAGCCTTCTGATTGTGGGGAAGAGTGTTTCAGCGACTGAGTTCTTTGTACAAACTTAGGTCAGTACTGAGAGGTTCATTCACAGAATATTATGCGGATAAGTGTGGGGGCCGGTTTCACTTCGTCTCTTTGAAAACGCTTTATGCAAACCAAAACTGTTTTGGCTGGTGCAATTTTCAAGTGTGTTTTATTGAAAGAATGATTTTGTTGGGATAAGGATTCAGTAGATGAATTGATAGATTTGATAGATCCCAAAACCCCTAGCTGAATATTGTACCTTCGTATCTGTAATAGCTTAGTTCGAGTTTAGTTGTTAGGAACTCTGGAGGCTAGAGTTCAGTAGCTGCATAGTTCAGTAGAAGATCTTGCACTCAGCTGATGGACTCAGTATCGAAGAGGTCAGTTGGTCAGCCAACCACCTATTGAATCTGCACAGGAATTCGTGCCCATGCACTGACTACTCTGAAGAACGTCAGTAGGATGTCACTTCAGTTGAAGGTCTGAGGATTCAGAGGTAGTGAACCTTGATGTTTGACAAATCTCACCTACCAATCTACCTCGACCAATAAGGAGCCGACAACGACCTATCTTTTCTGACAAAAGCTGCTCACAGACTGAAAAAGAGGGGAATCTCTACAGTGCACCTGCTTACCAATGTTCAAAATTAAGGAGCCGTTTTCCTTGTCGTTTCGACACGTGGCTAGACCTCCCTCCAACGGATCTATTCACCATCGACGACTATATACGAAAAGTCTTCTTGCCGAGACACCACCGGGAACCCAAGCTATCTACGCACAAAACTCTCAACACTCTTAAAGAAGAATCCAGTGAAGAACTAGCATTCATAGAAGAACCCTTTAGTTCATCACTTAGAGTTATATTTGTTCCCCTTCTCTTGTCTAAGCAAGCCTCATTGTAATATCCATAGCTTAGAAACCTCGAGGAAGTTTACATCCTTGTGAAACAGTTCTTATTGTCAGAACTTCCTCTTAGTTGGAGAAGACTCAAACTCTTTAAGTTTGAAACCCTTGTAAAGTCACTACGACTATAAGAAGAGAATATGTTCAGCGCACAGATCACTGAGAACTTGCTTAGTATAAGCTTCAAGTTGTATCTATCTTGAGAATAGATCACTGAGACTTGCTCAATATAAATATAACAAGTATCTTGCTTTGGTCAGGACATTTGACGTAGGACCCAGCGTGTCCGAACCACTTTAAAAATTTGCTGTGTTGATTTACTGTTTTCTAACTATCTATATTGCATTAAAACTGTATTTCATCAAACTTAGCATAAAACCGGTTTTCTAATCGAGACGTTTACTAGGGCCTACTGATAGGCTGTATTTTAGCATTGCTTCAATGTGTGTTTTGGTATTAATAGTTTTCATTTTTGAACATGATTACTACTTATTTCATAATTTTCGGATCTTGATAGGTGTTTGAAAAGTGTAAAGCTTTCATGTTGAAGAGTGGAAGAAAATAAAGGAAACATACCAAAACTAATGTTGAACAATGCCAGATTGAATGCCAAATGTTGAGATGAAAGTCGGGACCAGAAGAAAAAGAAAACAAAGCGTGCGCTACTGATAATTAAAAGGCATAATTGGGCTTTTTATTCTCATACGAATTCAGCCCAATTAATTAAAAGGGGGAATTATATGGCAGTTTTGAAAGAGAAAAAAAGGGGTTGGTTTTAAAAGGGAGAGAGGGAGGAACGGACGGCAGAAAGAGAGAATTCAGACAAGAAAATCTTAATCAACTCATTTTGGGGAAGAAAACCATCAACACCATGGGGAGAATCGAGACAATCTTTTGATGAGATTTGACATTAAGATTGAGAAGTCTTTTTATCCTATGTTTTCAATGCTTGTACTCAAAATCTCTTGTGTTTCATTAATCATGTTTTGTGGCTAATTCCCTTTGCTAGGGATTAGGGTGTTTATGATTATGAATGATATTTAATCTTTATTGATTTTAGTTCTTCATCCATTTCTTAATTCTACTATCTTGTTTTAATTACATATATATGCTTGATCAACATGTATATGATATTTGGGATTGATTTCTTGTAACCCTCGAGATTAATCCGCGCAATAGATAGTAGGATATGCCCGAGAATAGTCACAAGAGTAATAAGGGTATAGCATGTTCAACACCTAGGATTGTAATAGGTTCGTTTAATTTCTCTATCATGAAAGTAGGTATAACATTTATACGAGCACGTCTTATTCGAATCGAGAGATTGTTTAAGATACGTTAGAGTGCATGCTGTCGAATAGTTTAAGAACAAAATCAATAGGTTAATTAGATTTTTAATCATAGCCCGACATTCCTAGTTCATTCTCATTTGCATTTCTCATTTTAGTGTTTCTAGCTTTAATCATTACCATCACAAATTGGTTTACTGTTTTATGTTATTAGAATAAGATTTAAGTAGAGAAATCATTGTCCCTGTGGTTCGACCTTGGTCTTCCAAGATTTATTACTACAATAGGACTAAATTCGTACACTTGCGAATAAAATTCCTATCACCTACACTTCCGCAAACACTCTACTACTGAACGACTGTTCGACTGACTCAAGTCAGTAGAGCTGAATTCAGTAGAAGAATTTCTTGCCCACGCGATCTGAAGTATATTTGGCTGTCTGAATTAGTTCAGTAGCAAACTCAGCTAGAGCTGACTTCAAGTTTGAGAATGAAATTTGTATTCAGGTGTATTCACCCCTACACCTGAACCACGTCTCAGGACCAACAATTGGTATTAGAGCACAATGTTCTTAAATGATCATTGTTCTCTGAAACAGGTCTATCTCGAACAAAGATCCTAGAAAACCCATTTTCACTGCATCTTGCATCTCTTCATTGCATCCTATATCTTATCTTTCAATGGCTGATATTTCAGGGATTAGGACGGTACCCAAGTTCTCAACTGAGAACTATGCGGTATGGCGCGTAAGGATGGAGGCACATTTAACCTCACTGCACGACAGCATGACTGACGTCCTCGAAAAAGGCCTCATTGTTCCGATGGTTGACTCAGTCGTACTTGCATTAGACCGAAAGGTGCGAAGGAAAAAATCCTCGTCACTCATGAAGAGAAGAAACTGCACAACCTCGACCGAGTTACTCGTAACGCTTACTAATGACACTCAGTGACTCTTATCTCGGAAGGGTACATGACTGCAAGACTGCAAAGGAGCTATGGGATGCCCTCGCGGAGCTGAGCTAAGGAACTCCACAGATCAAAGAAAACAAACTGGAGTTAGAGCTGCAGAAACTCGAGGCATTCGCTATGCTTCTTGGGGAATCTATAGATGATTTCAGTGCTCGATTCACAAATTAGATCAACATCATCAACACACTGGGGAAAACGTATAGCAACACGTTTTGTGATTATCTTTTTTACCCGAGGGAGAATCTCTGGGGTGTTTCTTTAGCTTTCTGACTCTTTCCTTCTCCCTTTCATATTTAGGAGCCATAAGCGCATGATGTTCAGTAGCAGGAGTCTCAGTGGATTTTGCTTCAGATACAGCTACTGTCTTGCCAGCAGAACGAGGCTAGCTCCTGATGTGTTGACTGTTGCTTTAAAAGCATGGTCAATTTAAGTGTTAGCTAGAGCGCTAATGCATCGTTGGGGTAGACTATGCTCGAACTCTTCTGTCTTTAGTTCTGAAAATATAACATCAAAAGTTAAAGCATTAAGATCACAGCGACGTAAATAAGTAGCAAAAGGAAGCCACTTCAGTCGAGGTAGCGCTCTTAAGATCTTGGTGTTCATCTCTTTGTTGGTGAACATTCTCCCCAGCCCATTGATCACATTGATCCGGTTGGTGAATCTGACGCTGAACTCATCAATGGATTCAATGGATTCCATGGCAAAGTTGTCAAACTTCTGAAGCTATAGTTCGAGCTTGGTCTCCTTAATCTACGGGGTTCTTTGGCTCAGTACAGCCAGGGCATCCCAAAGTTCTTTTGCTGTTTTGCAGTCTTGTACTCTCCCGAGGTGAGAATCACTGAGCGTTGTCAGGATTGCATTCCGCGCCACCCGGTCAAGATTGTGCAATTTCTTCTTTTCTGGCGTGAAGGAAACTTTATCTTTGGCAACCTTTGCCCCAGTTTGTGCTCCTACACCTCCCACAGCGGTATATTCTACGTTGTCAATCATGGGAATGATAGGTCCTGTCTCAATGACGTCTGTCATGCTATCGTGCAACGATGTAAGGTGTGCCCCCATTCTCACACGCCATACCGTATAGTTCTCCACAGAGAACAAAGGCACCATCCGAATACCTGACATATCAGACATTATGGGTAAGAGTATAAGGATGTATGAAGAGATGCTTGTGGAGTGAAAACATTTTCATGATCTGTTCGAGTAGACCAGTAGGTTTTTCAAAAACGATGATCAAAAGAATACCGCTTTGATACCAATTGTTGGTCCGAAGATGAGTATCAAGTGTAGAGGGGGGGGGGGCGTGAATACACCTGATTGCAAGTTTTTCCTCAAATGTGAAGGTCAGCTGAGCTCAGTTTTGCTACTGAATGAACAGTGTCAGATATAAACCTTCAGATCGCAGGTCAGAGTGATACATCAGCTGAGAGAGTTTTACTGACTTGAGTCAATATGAGGATTCCAGTTGAAGAATATTGTGTGGATAAGTGGGGGGCCCGTTAGACTTCATCTATTTGAAAACGTGTTTATGCAAACAAAAATCGTTTTGGCTGGTGCACTTTTTAAGTTCGTTTCATTCAAAGGATGGGTTTGTAAATAGTTTGAGCACAATGCAATAAAACAGTAAACAACACAAGCAGTTTTTAGCGTGGTTCGGATACGTAAGATCCTACGTCCACGGTCCTGCAGAACATGAGTTACTGTTGATTAATCTGAGCAAGCCTCAGCAAGGAATCTGTACGCTGGATAGACCCTTCTAATTTATAGTCCTTAGCGACTTTTACAAATAAAACCAAAGTTTGAAGGGAAGAGGATGATCTCCAACAATGAAGGAGTTCTTACAATAAGAACAATTCACAGAAAGTGAACTCCTTCGAAGGTTCTAAGCTAAAGATATAACAATGAAGCTTAGATAGAGAAGGGGGAACTAAAGAATCTCTAGAGAGAAGAACTACGGATTTTCAACTAAGCAAGTTCTTCGCTGGATTGGCTTAACTGCGCTTGATATTTGTATGCTTGTAAGCTTATGTTCCCTTATTGTCCCGTACGTTGAGCTTGGAAACTCTTCTCTATTTATAGTTGTGACCCAGGCATGTATCCGTTGGAGAGACGATTCCATATGTCATAAACTTTCAAGGAAAACGGCCATATATTTCGAAATGCGCCGCAGAGTGGTTGGCTTTCTGTACATGAGCGCAGCTTTAATGTCAGAGCAGGTAAGCTTAGGTTGCTTCTCATTGATCGAGGTTTGCTGTAGGTGAGAATTGTCAAACATCAGCCTTCCATCTGAGTTGACTCTCTGAACCTCGTATACTGAATGATCTCTGCTGATATTCGATCGATAAGAGTTGGGCAGTCGTTTTTCCTTGTCTGGACTTGCAACTGAGTTGCATGCATTCAGTAGATTTGAGCAGATCACACTGATTCTTCATTTGAGTCGGCTTATAAGGATCTTCTACTAAAAGGTAGTCAGCTGGCAAGTCTGAAGACAAGAGCTCTTCACACATTCAGAAGATCGAAGATTATACTGAGTCTTCTTCCGAAGTCTGCTGAAGGGAATCTTGTACTGAGAACTATCAGTTGATCACTCTACTGAGCTCTACGAACCAATGACTTGGGGTTCTAAAATTGAACTTCTCTACTGAAGTTCAGTCCAACAATACCCCATACAGGACTTAGGCAAAATAATCTATAATGATAAACAAGTCTAGCTTATTACATCATCAATGTTCGAAACACAAATAGGGTTCAGGACGGGTTTTAGGATCTTCAATTCTATAGTAATACAATTCAGCATCACTACAATTTTCCCCAATAGTAAATATAATAATGTCGTCCTAAGTACACGAACTACTGACTTCAGTTCCAACGCAACTACTGAGTCAAGCTTTAAGTACCCCCTAACAGTGATCTACATGACCACTGACTCATATCCCTACATTTTATTTACTTTTTTTTTCTTTTGTGCATTTTAATTCTTGTTACTACAAGGAGTGAGTAAACCACTATTATCTCAACATATCTACTTTATGTGCATACTTTTTCAATTTCATTTTCAAAACTTTCTAGCAAAATGAAGAGAGAGAGAGGGAAGAATTAAGTTTATCGACAAAATCTTCCTTATTTATGGTTGTACTCTCCGTCGCCCCACGGCACGCCAACGTTGCAGGCGAGCATTTTGTCGGGCTCCCAACCTTCCGGGGTCAAGCCGACCGCCTCCACTCTCTGCCGAAATCCTCTTCTCGCTGTCTTGTCGATGCGCTCCGACAAGGTTGCTAACCCTCTGGGCTGTGAAGTGGCTGCTGTTGGTTGGGGTTTCATAGTTGATGGTTGCAAACAAGTGCTTGAGGAAATGCTTTATTGAAACTTGTTGCCCCTCGTAAAAATAAATGTTCTTCTCTTGTCGCCTCTCGTTCCTTCAGTCAAAGTTCTTGATTAGCATCAGTGCACCACCAACTATATTAATTATTATAACAAATGTAACAAATTAGCGCTAGAACTCCTGAAGCTTGAGAGATTGTCACTCATGCCTGGAGACATGATTGAAGATCTCAATGTCAGATTTACGGATCTGTTGAACACAATCAATGGGTTGGGAAACACGTTCTCCAACCGAGAGATAAATCTCAAGATATTGAGAGCACTGCGAGATTGGACTCCTTTTGCTACAATGCTTAGACATTTTGATCTTGATATTGTTTCTCCTTATCATATATTTTTAGAATTAAACGCTGAAGAGTTCGAGTTTGGTCTGCCGTAGAAGAAGCAGAGAGCTGAAGCTGACACTCAAATAGATCATGCCTCTAAAGCATCAGTCAGCACAACAGCTCCAATGTATAGCAAAGCTGAACCTTCATCAAGCGAATTACAAGAAGGGAGCCTAGATCAACGATACGCATTGCTTGCAATCAAGTACCAGAAGGAGAAGGAGCGGCGCAGAAAATTGTCTAGAGGCGTCAGAGACTCAAAGAGTAAGTCTGACTTCTCACCAAAATGCACTCTTAACTCACAAACTTTTGAAAGCAAGAAACAGGAGGATTCTGCACAGTCGAAAGACAGTGAGAACAGAGAAAGCAGAGTCACCTCCTGCTACAACTGCAAGAAGTCAGGACACTATCAATACGACTATCCTGAGCTCAGTACAAATGAAAGAGCAGCTAGAAAAGCTCGAAGGGAGAAGTTCATCAAGAAGCGACAAGCATATATTGCAGTGAACTCTCAGACGGCTTAGAAGAAGTCGACTCCTTCATGGATTCATCAGATGATGAAGCCGCCTTCATGGGTAAAGAGCTTGAAGAAGATACTGAAAAGTGTCTGATGGCAGGAGAAGAGGATGAGGTAAACTCTCCAGAACCATTTAACTCTTCTTTACACTGCACACAAGATACTATTTTAGGTGCAGACGAGAATCTGGACGTCGCGATCACCGACGAAGAACTACTCGACGAGCAGATTCAGATGAGTCTGCAGCTCAGCAAGACACTTCAGGAGTTGGATGCCCTGAAAGTGGAAAATCAGAGAGTTTCTCAGGAGATTCAGGTTGCTAATAAGTCAGAAGGACTTGTTTTGAGACTCAGGGTAACTCTATGATGGCCAAGTCTCATTTCAGTACTGACTAAAGATTTGATTTAACTAAAGAAGATCTGATTTCAGTATGGATTTAAATCAGAAAGATACTGATTTGACTAAAGAAGATCTGATTTCAGTACTGATTAAAGATTTAACTCAGAAAGATACTGAATTGAGTGAAGCAGAAGTGCTCAGGACTTCAGACTGAGAACGAAACTCTGAAAAAGAGTGTTGATGTTTGGAGAAACCTGATGACAGAGCTTTACATGGGAGCTAAGAAAAAGCTTGCGGCAATGCTGGCCAACAACAAGTCTAAGCACTGTAAGGAGGGTCTCGAGTTCAGCCACGAAGCCTCCAGATCTGCTTCCACACGCTCAGAGAATTGGCTAACTGATAGATTTGTTCAAGGGGAGATGATCAATGCTGAATCACTAAACCCCTCAGCAAAGAACAAACAGAAGATGAAAGCACCTCATCCATTCTGTCAGAGAACTGACCAGAAGTTCAGCTCAAAATCACCCCAGCTCAAGCAAGGGGGAATCAGCAGAGTAAAGTGGGCTGATCAGTATGGACCGCCACAATTGACACATCCAGCTCAATATGGGTCATATTATTATTATCCTATTGTCAGAAAGGGTCCCAAAGGTCAGAAGAAGAAAAAAGGCCGTTCAGAAGGCTGACGTCAACAGTCCACAACCTCAGAAGATCAGGACTCCTGAACCGATAAAGCCTTAGAAGTCAACTTCACCCAGCCCAGCGGTGAAATATGTTGGCAAAAGTGGAAAGAAATTGTCTGAGACCACTAGGGTCGTTAGATAGATTTGTGTTTCCAAAACTAACGCTTAAGGACCCAAAATCAAAAATAAAGGGTACCTAAATATAATTATATTTTGCAGGCGCACAGGAACCCATGGTACATGGACAACGGATGCTCAAGACACATGACGTACCAGAGGAGTCTACTGAAGGATTATATCATTGAAGAAGGAACCCGAATCGAGTTTGGAGACAACGCAAAAGGCTATACTAGAGGCTACGGAACACTCAGAATTGGAACCACCACAGTTCCAAGAGTATCATATGTTGAAGGACTTCAACATAATCTTCTCTCTGTTTGTCAATTTTGTGATAACTCGAATAGAGTGATTTTTTACATTGGTTTTTGTGATGTTATTGATAAATCTATAAGGGTAAACAGTGTTGTCAGGTTTGGGCAAAAAGAACTTATACATTGCTGACTGGAATTCAGCAGAACCTAAAGCTTGCTTGCTTGCGAAGAACGACAACATAACGGGTTGGCTTTGACATAGAAGACTCAGCCATCTCAACTTCAAGACGCTAAACAAGCTTGCTAGAAACACTCTAGCGAGAGGACTACCGAATGAAGTGTTCTACAAGGACACTCAGTATGAGGCATGCCTGAAGGGAAAGCAAACAAATAAACAAAATCTACCAGTTCCATCACCTTCCACGGATGGAATCCTTCAGCTCCTGCACATGGACTTGTTCGGACCAGTCTCTCCTGTGACGATCAGAGGCAAGAAGTATGCTTTAGTGGTCATTGATGACTACTCGCGCTACACATGGGTCATATTTATTGCTAATAGGTCTGACGTCAAAACAGAGTTGCCTACGCTTTTGAAAAGGCTTAGTGTCGAGAAGAACACCGAAATCAAAAAGATTAGTTCAGATAGAGGAATAAAGTTCCTGAATGCGATAGTCAAAGAGTTCTGCGATAATGAAGGAATAGAGCATGAGACGTCTGCTGCACGCACGCCTCAACAAATTGGGATTGCTGAGAGGAAAAAACGGAATACTCAAAGAAGCAGCAAGAACCCTGCTCGCAGATTCAGGACTCCCATCAAAATTCTGGGCAGAAGCTACTGATACTGCATGTTACACTCAGAACAGATCTCTACTGACAAAGCAACATCAGAAAACACCATATGAACTATGGAACGGCAGGAAGCCTCCTTATCTCATTTCCATATTTTTGGGTGCTCGTGCTTTATCCACTATAATGGAAAGGATCAGTTAAAGACTTTTGATAACAAGTCAGACCAGGGAGTTTTCTTAGGATACTCCCGGGTCAGCAAAGCCTTCCGAGTTTTTAACTACGGACCCTTTGCGTGGAAGAAAGCCCTCATGTTGTCTTTAATGAGTTTCCTACTGAGAACAAGACCAGAAAATCAAATTCAGAATCTGAGGACAACAGTAAGCAGCTACGGAATCTGAGCTTAAAAGATAATGTTGAAAAGATCCAGCTTTGTTGGGATGATGATTCAGAAGAAGATAACGAAGTCAATACTACTAAATCACAGCCAGCAGCGAACGTAGCTGAACCGATTGATTCTTCTAAACAGAATCAATCCCAATAACTAAGGTCGATGAAGAAACCAATATGGTAATTGAGACCTCTACTGAGAATAACAACTCAGGGGGAACTAATAATGTTCCTCAGCTAAATGCCCCTGAACCTGGCGACTCAGTAGACCCAACTGTTGTCACTGAATTGCGTTAATATCAGAATAGTACAACTGAAATGCCTAACTCTGCTACTATCTTTGTTGAACAAATTTCAGACGAAGATACAAGACATCGTTGATCGTGGCAGGATGCTCACTCTTCAGATCTTATTATTGGAGATCCATCAGCAAGTGTTAAGACAAGATCCAGATTCTTTTAGGGAGAAAGCGCTTTATATTCCTGCTTCTTGTCTACTGAAGAACCTCGTTCAATTGAGGATGCGCTGAAAGATGCTGACTGGATCACTGCTATGCAAGAGGAGCTGAATCAGTTCACTAAATGACGTATGGGAGCTTGTTGACAGACCCCAACATCAACACGTGATCGGAAGTAAATGGGTCTTCAAGAAAAAGCGTGATGAAAACAACGTTATAGTAAGGAACAATGCTAGACTCGTGGCAAAAGGCTACTGTCAATCCGAAGGGATAGATTTCGATGAAACGTTCGCTCCAGTTGCAAGATTGGAGGCAATTAGACTATTCCTTGCCTACGCAACACATCAACACTTCAGAGTATATCAAATGGATGTGAAGTCAGCGTTCCTGAACGACGTACTGAAAGAAGAAGTCTATGTAGAATAGCCTCCCAGCTTTCAGCAGGGACATCAAGTGTATAGACTCAGAAAGGCTCTGTACGGTTTAAAACAAGCACCCATGGCTTGGTACGATACTCTGTCTGAGTTTCTTCTTCAGAAAGGTTTTTCAGAAGGGCACAACGGATCGCACTCTATTCTGCATTAGTCTAGGCGATAATATCTTACTTGTGCATATCTTTGTAGATGATATTATATTCGGTTCAAAGAATGTCATCATGTGTCAGCAGTTCGAGAAAATGACGAAGGATAAATTCAAGATGTCAATGATGGGAGAGATGAATTATTTCCTTGGATTTCAAGTCAAACATTCAGAAAAGGGAACGTTCATCAATCAAAGCAAATACACTCGAGACCCCATCAAGAAGTTCGGTTGTACATCTGGCAAACGAATCAAGATCCCGATGAATACGAAGATGAAAATAGATCTTAACAAAGAGGGAGTAGCAGTACACCATACTTAATTTCGTGCAATTATTTGTTCTCTATTATATCTTACTGCTACTAGACCTGACATAACTTATGTTGTAGGTGTCTGCGCTCGATTTCAGGCGAATACTAAGCAGAGCCATATGGACTCAGCAAAGAAGATTCTCCGCTATCTCATAGGAACACCTAACATGGGTTTGTGGTATCCAGCAAATGATAATATTGAACTAACTGGTTACTCTGATGCTGACTACGCAGGTTGCAGGATTGACCGAAAATCAACTTTAGGAACTTGTCAGTTCCTCGGCAGTAAGCTCATTTCATGGTTCTCCAAGAAAGAGCATTTAGTAGTCATGTCAACTACTGAAGCTGAATACATGGCTGCCGGATGTTGTTGTGCCCAAATCATTTGGCTGAGATAGCAGCTACGCGACTATGACGTCATTCAGAATGAAGTGCCGATCTTTTGTGGCAGCTCCAGTGCCAGTGCAATCACTCAGAACCCTGTTCTCCATACTAGATGCAAGCATGTGGACATCAGAGATCACTTAATTCGTTACTATGTCGAAAAGAAGGATATCAGGATGGAGAAGATCCATACTGATCAACAAAGGGCCGAAATACTGACCAAACCTCTAGTTGAAGCCAGATTCAGAGCTCTTTCAGTAGAGCTAGGTCTCGCTGGACCCTACTGACTCAAGTTAGTAAGTGGATTCAGGAGAGAGAAGCATTCAGCAAGGGGGAATGCCTACTCTCAGTACTGGACTCGTTCAGTAGACAAAGATTCAGAAACCAACTACACGTGGTATCCGCTGACTACAATGTTCAGCTGATAGGTTTGCATATCTCTATTAGTAGTCAACCCAGTATTTAATGTTGTTATGATATATGCTCAGCATCGTATTCAATGCCTTAGAGAATGTCATTTATTATCAACGGTTTCATTAAATGCACGACATTCTATGTTATGTTTGTTGAACTCTGCTTTGCATTAAATGCATGTCATATCAACTTACTCCTATAGGCTATTAACAACCGGACTTGACTTAGGTGACATGTTTACTCATTGCTAATTATAATATTAAATC